>JAMKCF010000015.1:8783241-10216397 GCA_023634235.1 Pisaster brevispinus | reverse complement strand
TCGCTTGGTAAATATGACAATATTTCTCAGAGCGTTTAAATGGTCATCGATTTTAAAACTTCAGCTTTCTGATTGAAGATCGTCTATTGTTACATTTTGTCGATACAGATTTTACGTTTTGCCTTTATAAAAAAAAAATTACAAAACGAAGTCTGTTAACTAAGCCGGCAATCGACATTAAAAAGTGCTGTCCAGTAGGGCCCATATTGCATTTAAGTATTTGTACGTAAAACATTTATACGGGAAAAAAACAAAACAAACAAACAACCTGATCATAATTATTTGCTGTAATACAAAGATGTAAATATCGTGCAACTTTGCTTTCCTCTTTAATTATTACGTAACACTCGAATGTGAGTATGATACATTTTGGTGTTCTTTTTCAGAAACTCTGAAACATTTTGTCTGAAATCTAATTAAACATTTGTTTGTGAATGGTGGCACTTTCGGGTGAAACATCCTCGAAACAGTGCACAAGGTCCAATTATTAGACAGGTTTTTAGAAACATCAACATTTTAAATATAGTCCACAAATGAGAGTCTTTTGTTTTATGTGTATAGGCTTAATATTAATATTACGGAACAGTAACATTATATGCAATTGAGTTATGCTATCACTTTATGCCGTGGTTTTGTGCCTTTGCCAATTTTCTTCACTGTTGCCTAGTGCATCTGGTAAAAGATCCAATTAAATAAGGGGTTAATATAGCAATGATTATAGCTGACTTGATCGCAAGTCGCTCATTAAATTGCCATGTAGACAATTTTAAAATATATGTATATGTGTAGTTTGTATATTTCCATGTGTATCTAAATATCTCAGCAGAAGTAACAATGATGTTTTATGGGACTTTTCTAGATGGGTGAACTTAAGATGAACTTGATTAGTAGACTCAAAAATGACTATGAAGGTCTTCAATGAGTAGAGCAGGGCGGTTCAAAAAAGAAACCATCAAACTTTGCCGTTTTCAAACTATTTCCCAAAAAACTGAGGTCACGGGATTTATCCGAACCAGACTTTTGGTAATAGTAATGATTCGGCTGATCATTGAATTTAGTTTTACTCTCAACCGTATTAAAGGTAATAACAGTACCAAATTCAACTTTGTCTTTTTGAAAAACTATTCAGTGTATTTGAAAAATAGACTTTGTATTCAGATTATGGATACAAATTGAATGTTAGACTTAATTCAGAGACTGTGCAACGAAAGCGTGTTCCACGGTGCAAAGCGTTCATCAGACGGAATGGGTCGGACATAATGGTTTGTCGGACATAATGGTTTGTTGGAAACAATGGGTCGGACATAATGGTTTGTCGGAAACAATGCATAACGCACATAATATGGTGTTGTTCTTTGTTTTTTTACAAAAATTCGCAACGGAACTTCACTTGACATTCGCAAAGTTTTGCAGGATTTTTCCTTCGTTTACCTAGTTATTTCATTCCAGACATTTAGGAAATATATGATTTGTATTAAGCTGAAAACATATTTCACTCAGTCAACAATAATCCCACCAATAAGCATTTGCAGTTCTTGTTTAACGCTTGTTTTAATTTGAAAAGCTCTTCTTTGTGCTCTTATTTGATCTTTTTAAAAAACAATTTTTGTTGCATTTACGGTAAATGTGTATTTTGTTTAGAGTAAGTATTAGCTTTAGATAATGTTTATTTACAACCCAGATGTTTGAATGTTTGTATGGATTCCTTTCTTGATGAACGACGTGTCATCCCTTTAGACGAAGACGTGTATATCACGTTCGGTACCACGATTATCAGAATGGAATGTATCAGTGACATATGTAGCCATTCGTTAGCTGTTGTAACCAATTTACATTAAACTGGCATCCTAAACTTATATATTGACAATCGAACTACATTGTTATCTAAGGGGTTCCCACGTCCCACTAATGCGGGACGGTATTACGCTCAATGGTTCCATTCCTGTCAACCCGTTTATTATTTATACACTCTAATTATGTCAATATTCAAAGCTTCCCTTTGAGGCTGGTTATGACATAATACATCTGAATAAGTGAGTAAATCCCGCTGAAACGAAGTTTGACTTAAATTACATTCCGTTGCAGCTCAACAAAGACAAATGTAGGTGACGCATGCTGCTTCTCTGGCCATACTCCTCTCTATGGTTTTGAATGATTGATACAGCATATCGGATGTTTTTAGAAACACATCAATTTGGATGTCGGTCCAAATTGGTTGTGAGTGAGTAAATATTGACGATTACTATAGAACTGCTGACTGCCCGGCTGTCTTGTACAAAGTCCGCTACATTTGCTAACATCTAAAGTCCACTCTTTGATGGTAACTTCCGATGCCTCATAAAAAGTGACATAAAAATACAAATTGATACTTGAAACCTGGTAACTTATTTAAGGAGAGTGTATTAGCGCCAACCTAACAAATAAACTACGTTGTTTTTGGCATTTTGTTGACGAATTCAAAAAGGAAGAAAATTGATACCATTGAGGCGCGATGAATTTTCTCCAAGATATGCTATGAAAGAAAGGATGTACTTTCAAAATTCATTTATTAATCTTTTTATTTTCATTCATTTATCTTTAATGTTTTATTATAATTTTTTTATGTGTTGTTTTATTATTGTTTTTCTTGTAATGCTCTGCTCCCCATACAAGAAACAAGATACTTATAAAAAAAATATATATATATAAATCTTGGGCAGTCGTGGTATTTGTCTCCTCTAGGCCTATCTACATAAATAATGGCATAGGCTGGGTTCATCCTTCGGTTCAAAAATCTATTTCACTCAATTATTGTAGTTTGGTTGTAGGCCTACTGTAAGAGAAGGAAGCACTGCAAATTTCAAATTTGCATTATTTGCCTAAGTTGAACAATTATTGTTTTATTATATTTTTACGGGAGATCGGTCGGCGAGTAATAAGGGGCCACACGCTTGCCGTTTATGTGGCTACGATGTAATTGCATGTATAGCATAATAAAAGGCATTTTACGTTAACTAGCTAACGCAAACCATAAACGGCTTCCCAGCTAGGGGGCCACTCTACAATTGCAATTTTGCTCTATTTACTTATTTTTTTCCCTGGCAAAAGTAAGAGGGAGTGCGCGCCCGGTGACACCATCCTTAAATCCACCTTTGTCTATTAAAACAACGAGACAAATAACAATTTGTTTATACTCAGTCGTTCTATGCGAACTTAAACTAAGAGTTGAACATTTTCCATTTTTATTTATTAGAATCAGTCAGAGTGACATGATATTTAAAAATCAAGTGCGGCTCTATACTATACAGTAACTAGTAAAATTACTTACTCACGCCGAGATCTCGCATTTTCTTTTTGTCGGCATGGCGTTGTTCAAGGCATCATTTTTGACGTTGAGCGCATCTCAAAGATAAATTCTCTTCATCATATTGTCCCACAGTATTTAGGTTTGACGTGGAAGCATGTAAACAAAATAATGTATCCAAAACGGGGTTTTCAGGAAGTATTAGCTGGACAGCAGTTCTCCGGTTTTTAGGGGTGAAAATACCTGTTGAATGCAATCATCGGCCAGTTGGTCGGGATTCACGGTATTCATAACAAACGCACAATTATAGAGCAATTATAAGTATTTTTTATTGCAGAATGTTGCTTTACCCTTCCCTCCTGCTTCTCTCCCCACCCCCTCTCTCTATTTTGTTAGTGTATCAAATTTTACCTGGACACGTGCCCCTGCAGCCCCATGGATTCTTGCATTATGCAATTCTGTATTTTATGTAAATAGTGATATTACGTATGCTGTGGGAAGATGAAAACTGGAGAGTAAGCAACGTATGGGATATCTGTGAACATCCATGTATGCACCCCAATTCATGTAAATAACAAGATATCAGGTATCATATACCACGTTACGATATGCAAAAGGTCATTACATTTGTCTGAAGGCAGCTCAATAACTGTGCCATAAAACGGGATCTAGTTCATTGTGCTCAAGGAGTGACACACTCCAACCTCGTAGTGAAACAAATACTCGCTAAAGAAAAATAATTAGGGGATAAATAATTAACCACGCAAGTATTTTTGACACATGTCGCGATCAAGGCAATTGACAGACACCCCTTCTGGTTACGCCACAGCGGTCCTTGCTGGTTGAAGGGCATTACTGCCATAAGCTCAAACAAAATCATGTTTGTCCAGGGGGTCAATTTCAAAAAGCCTCTAAGCATGTGGTTTTTGACATCACCATAATGTTTGTTTTCGTAACCACTGCGTAAATGTAAGCAATGTTTTTTTTTAGGAGTTTAGGGCCGTGGACCCTCCCCCCGCTCAGATCTTTGCCCCCCCCCCCCCCCCCGCCACCGTAGGACCTAAAGGTTAACGCTGTATACCCTCAATGACGACAAACGAGTTTCATTTCAAATACCGTTTGTGGGTGTTTTATTTACCCAAACTCAAAACTTGTCTTTTCACTTTATATACTATTTGGGTGGTTGAAGGTGCCTTCACTGGGGCTGTCAACCCGTCGACCTCTCCCAGCGTGTCTACCTAGGTCTTGCAAGATACATTGACCCTTAGGTTTCTTCTTCACAACCTGTTATCTCACTCACACAATGTGGCTTTTTCACAATGAACTAATTCCAAGTCAGATTCTCTTGTCGGTGCATAGAGCTATATTTAAACAAAGTCTGTGTCAGCAGTCCAGAGCTATCAGGCATTAAATCAAAACCGCCTACAGTGTGAAGCTTGAGGTCGATATCAGTGGCTACTCACTTTGCCGAAGTCGCTCAAACGTCATTGTCAAGTAGTTCCTTGAGGACATTGTAGAACCATCTCTCCCACGCTGTAATTGCAATGGCCCTCAACAATAATTAAAGCTTAATAGTTACATCAAACTGCTTGACAATCAAGAAACAATCACGAACCACGTCAGCATTATTCCCGATGGATTCTTCAAAGTTGTAAATGATTTGACTATAGATAGCAACAAAGTAGTCTTTTATTTTGATGGATGTAGATTGAAAGCTTTGAACTCTTGATAAAACATCAAAGAACTCATGAATATGGCGTTATAAGCTAAACATAAGTAGTGTTTTGCTCTAGTGGGAATGACTGGTTCGTGTCTCAGTTCCGGAGGATTTTCACTGATGTAGACAAAGCAAACTCTGTTACAAAATCAAAGCATCGAAGGTTTTTGGATAACAACGACATGTGCTCGTATAAAACTGATATACAACGTCCGAAAGTGGGGGTCTCCCACGTGAGTATATTGCTGTCCTATTGACATAGACCACATAGATACGCAAAAACTTGCTGGATGGCGACATTGGTAACTAAACCTCACAATATTAGTCTACGGTCAAGCAATACGGCCTAATAAGAAGGCCCTTAACTTTGTTGATGGGTTGAGGCAAAATGTTTAGTTAATACTAACTGCCATGCCAACACTGCATCCTCACTACATCCTACATACCCCATGGTGAAAGGTTGAATCGTTGAGACTTCGGCCATCAACACGTGCCTAGAATAAATTTAGTGTCAAGGAATGAAGTCAAAGCAAGTAATTACAGCAATGTGATGGACAAACAAGCGTAGCCTGGTTGTCTAGTGCCTTAGGTCTTTGTTTATTCTCGCTGGTTTCGAAAAGGCGGTCCATTCGCAAAACATTGTCGGTCATCCCGGACTGACAACGCACTAACATTGTTGATGGAAATGTCTCTTATATTAACACACAAACCAGTTGAAGTGATACGATCATCCTTAACAATGTAAGTTTTAATCCGAATCAAGGCTTCTTTAATCCATGTGTGCAGTGTTTTGCCATAAGTTCTAGTTGAGGTCAGCGCGTTGGACTATATATCCCATTTACCCTATATCAGGCCCGGCTTGTGCCGCCTCCATAATCCCAAAGTTTTTGAGCGTTTTTTTGAAACTTGCCACAAATGTTCATTGCACCAAGTTCTACATGGTGATGTAAAAAAAAAAAAACCGTGAACATTCACCATTTAAAGGCATGTTTGGTGTTTTTTTGCAAACTGTTGGTCAAATTCGAAATTTTCACATAATTTTTTAAATTTTGCCTCTACAAATGACCCTTAGATTTAATACTGTGAAAAGTCAGAAAGTTTGTTAGTGATCGCATGCAGCGTTAACACGTTACTGGCAAACTTATGCTAGATGGTCACATTGTTTAGTCACGGAAAGCTTAATCCTCAGTCTTAAAAAAAATGTGATTGTTGGCCATAATTGATTTTGTCAGGGTACCTGCAGGCGACATTAATGTCTCGAAGCAGTGTTTAACCAAGCTTGCGGGTAGAAGCTGATATGCCCCAAATAGACACTGATCCGCCTCGTTCAAAATGCGTGGTCATAATATTATCGTAAAGGATCATGTGTTTTTGTTAAAGTTTGCTGTCGTGTGTTACTGTGCAGGCTTCATATTGAACGATTTGAGACATCTCAAGCTCCCATAGTGCTCCTGCTGTTGACAATTTAATTAATAAAGTCAAGTCAGCCGATGAATCTGTTAATTTATTTGAATGGAATGTGTTTTAAAATTCTGATACGTACTTACAACAAATTAACTGCCCGAAATTTGACACAATTGGTGGCATTTAAATGTCACAATAATTGATAATTACATAATTATACGGTCTGAAGCGTCTCGTACAGGATGTCTGACCTGTTCAAAGCAAACGAAGCAGGATTACCAAGGTTGTTTTATTGAAATTATTTGGTTTTAAGAAACACCTGAGTGATAGTTTCATACCTGTCACAAAATGAGTTAAGGAAAATGTATTTAGCCCTGGGATCAGAACACAGTGATAATGACAAATTTATTGTTATTTGACCCTAATACATGTACATGTAATTGCCACTGTATACAGTGCAACGCTGTCCAATCATTCTTTGTGTGTAAGTTCGTTGACCCCAGTGGCCTGAGCTTATCCGTTATGAGCGGGTGAATGATTGTTCTAGAATTGTGTTTGAGAAGGCTCTGGAAATGTAAAGTTAGTTTTAGTACTTTCCAGAAAATATTACAAATCCCCCCAAAATACGGGTTGGGAGAGATTTTTGACAGGACAAATACTCAAGACTGGTGGAAGCTACGACTTCTGTGTCTTTATACGACTCGTTGGCGGAGCATTTTGAAAGAGTTCGTTTTTGACAGAGTTGCAGAGCTGAATTTAATTCCTGAAAGGACATTTTCGAACTAAATCTACATTTCGGTATTTTGTGGTCTTCTTCCCCATATTTTGTGGCGGGTGTCAGATTGCGTACCCATTGTTGCTTCGTCTTTTTCTGGACATTTGTCGGAGTGAAGTCGCCCCGTGGTAGCTCATAGTCACATCGGTAGAGAACTGTTTTCGCCCCTGGAGTTGATCGGTTGCCAGAGTGTACTTGATCCTCACTGTATCTTCTGTTGCTGGAGTCTTTGCCTGCTCTCCCTGTTAACGTATTCGCCCGTAAGATATACTTATTTTTTGTATAAGCTTATCTGTTCTAAATGTACATTTGTTTTACTCAATCAGTGTACGTTTTTAAAACCCAATCGGTATTCGAAGTGGTTGATAGTTTCACCATTAAATCACTTTGAATCTGTGTTCTTTACATCAGTTTCACCTTGTTTGATTTCTTCGTTGCGTCTGCGAAAATTCAGGCTTTTTGAGTCATTTATATTCACGAATAGTTTGGAAATTTTGGGATCTCATAACATTATGCTTTCAGTTTAATGACTATTTGTCAAGTTCAACTTCATTGAACCCAAAAGTTGTAGCTGGTTTAACAAAAACATATTGTTTATAGTTATTCCAATACTATGATACCAACATAACTTGAAGATCTAATTTGACATCACATAAATAACTGCAATACATAATGATATTGAGAGGACCCTTGTAATAATATCAACATATTTGTTATAATACCTGTGTACACCATCATGCAATGTACTATGTAGCAAGAAGGGGGTAGATTCCCCATTGAGTTGCATCAGTTACACCGTATAGCTGCAGCTTTACAATGGTCTATAATCTGTTGTGGACTTTTGGACATCATGCACTTTCTCTTATTGAAATCAACTTAAACGTTGAACAATTTTTTTGTCATTCAGTAGTTTGTTTCCTTTGTCTTGTCATTTTAGCACATGAGGTGCCATTAGAAAATCGGTCATTTCTTAATTATCACTCAGAGAAGTAATTAAATTCAATCTCTACTCGGAGGGAGTAGGACGTGTCAAATGATGTTATTGTGACCGGGACTGCACCCGTTTTCATCAATAACTCACATTATACAAACGTAGTATGTAAAAATTTTATTGCAGATGGAAGATATTGCAATCTCACGTGGTGATTGTGTTTTTGTACCTTCATCTTTATATTTCATAGTTTTACCACGGTACGATCAGAAAGACATTCCTTTCTTTCCTCTACACTGAACGTGTCAATAATATACGTGAACTTATTGTCCATTTCACTCGGTGAAGCAGAGGAAAGGGGTAGGCCCAACTAATCAAAATCCGCGTTAGTGCGTATAATTTGGCGCACCTTGACGATTACTGACGGTGTGTTGTGTCTAGAAGTGAAGAACAACACGCCAGCCAGTCAACGCAATCATTCACTCCCACCATAGTGCCGATGACTGGGCAGTCAGATGTAGTAGCTGTGTGTTCAAGTCATTGTCGTCCAGTTTTAGCTGACTATTTTTTAAAACCAATAACCAAATTCTTTGATTAAAGTTAAAATAGGATGACACTTGTTTGCCTGCCCGTTTTCCAATCTGAAAGTTAGTATGTTCGCCGTTCTATTAGGGCAAATATGGAACACGCTTCATTCATTATTAAGTTTTTAAATTGGATAAATAAAAAGTAGTAAAGTATAGATTCTTTGGAAGATCGAGTGGAAATAATGAAAACCAAGACCCCTGGAGGGAGAAATTGTGTAATGCACCGCACAGTGCATATCTGCGCCACGTTACCCAATATCAACAGTAATAATAGTCTGGAGTTCAGACTGGCTGGCTTGGCATACATGGGGAAACTCATAGAGCAACTACTTGTAAATGACTACGCACGCTTTAACATTATGGTGTGCCGTTCCATGAGTTAGCAATTAATTTTGAAGTGTATGCATCACAATTTTATCAAAGTAAGCTACATTGATGAAAAGTTACACCAAACATGGAACCCCTTATATTAATATCAAAAGTACATATCGACGCTCGTACCACGAAGACACCTGTCAAAAATCACAATCTTTTGCAAATCGAGTTTTATACAAAGTATTAATTACTTTTAAAATTTTCTGCAAATTTCAATATCTAATACGTAATAGTTTCGTAATTACAATAATGAGTAATACGCTATATTCGCCATTTTGTATTTTCACGAAGTTACCTATCTCGTTACGCCACTTTACCATGATGTACAGAGCGCTACAGCACAGTTCAGGCGCGCGTGTGTGCCATTTGCATTTTCACTAAGTGACCTATTGCAATAGTATAGGTTTTACAAGCAATTTCGGTAATTAGTTTTATGTAAAATGTGTAAGATTATTACCGAACATTATTCGTTGGTTTATTGCAGCGGCTAACGTGTGTGAATAGGGGTCCAGGTAGAAAATTCATTACACAACGGTGTGGGTACAAATATCGACAGAATTAAAAAAAAAAAAAACGTTTTCGTTAATCCTCTGATTTTTTTTCACTGAAAGTAATGTCTAAGGATTGATCAGTTGTTCCTGATAGTTGAAACAAAATCCCTCCTCACATCCTCTCCTCACACCCTCTAGATATTTGATGTTTTTGCGAAGTTTTTATTTTATTTAGGTTTTTTTTTAAGGGTTTTCTTGTCATGGAGCTTCGAACTGCCTGTGTTGGTGGCGCTTTGCTGAAGTTAACCCCTCCCGCCCCTCCTGCATACTTTGTGTTGTCTCTAGACCTTTGAACAAATTACCGGACATATTCCTCAGCTTGGAATAGTATTCATGTCTAAATGCAGTGGACAATGTCTTCCCTTTTGCATATACCCTGCATATTCTAGATCATTTGTGATCACGGTTTAGTAAATATAGAACCATTATTGAATTAATTAAGCAGGTCGAAAAATATTTTCTCCCGCACTTTTTTCCTTTGAAATGTGAATGTTTTATTCCAATTTTATGTGAGCAAAGACAAAATGACGACAACGGGATTTGAACCTCCATGTTACGTGATTACGTACCGGCGCTCAACCAACTGTCTAGCTGTGAGTTGGCAGTCTCCCTGTTTTGTCAATGTCGCTACTTGAGGTGAAGCCATACAACTCTAAACTTCCGCATAACCAGGGATCATACCCAAAGGATAACCTGGGAAGTGACTGGTGGGAGTATGGGGTGACTTTAGGGGATGCAACTTTTTATTTCAAACACCGAGTAATAAACCACAGGGGAAACTGACTGAGTAAATTTAATTCAGATGAACCAAGGAAAATATGACTTGAATGGGATTTGAACCTGCGACCCCAGGATTAACGCACCGGAATTTAAATTTACCCAGTCCCTCGTTGTTTATTACTTTATTATATTTAATAACAATCAGCTTGGTTAAACAGCCTCATGAACTAGTACGTCTAGATTTCCCGTTGGATGCCAAACCTCGTTGGATGCATCTGATGGTGGCGTCTTGAGTTTGTCTTATAAAAAATGTTTGGGTTTGAACAAAGAAAAATTGACTGGAGCGGGACTTGAACCAACGACCTCCGGATTAATGTACCGGGGCTCTACCAACTGAGCTATCCAGCCCTATGTTGGCGGTCTCCCTATTAGTCAATATCTTTGTTCGGGGTGCCAGTCAGAAGCCATTCAACCGTTAGCTGCCGTGTAGCCAGAGATCATACCCAAGTTTACGATACAACCTGGGAAGCCACGGGATCACCTTAAGGGGATGCGAATTTTAAATAATAAATATCAAGTAATAAACCACAAGGGAAACTGACTGGGTAACTTTTTAAATATTTGGGTTTGAACAAAAAATGGTTAAAACTAGTTTATGTGATGCAATCTTTTTCCAATAGATAGAGTCCTTATGGAAGGAGGGGAAAGTTACAAGTCTTTACCTCACGTTAAAATGGTGTAAATTTCTGTTTTATATGGTACCCTTTCAGAGTGAAATTGAAAACATGAAGAAATTTGATATCAACAACAAAGGGGTTTGTACAGTGCTGGGTCTGCACATTCAAAAAAGGAAATTTTGAATCAGTCAAAAAGTCGAATTCAGTGCGATGATTGAATATAATTAGATTTCAGGAATGAACTAAAAACTCCCGTACGGAAATATATTTTAAATTTGACGTCTGTGGATGTTTTTGGATGTTGACATAATTGGCAACGGAAGGGTATTTTAACATGAGATTAGAGACAATGTTTTCCCCTCCACTTTCTCCAGTTTCTATCCGTTGGAAAATCAGCACATCACAAAACTGAATTTAGACTTAAGAGCTGCTCTATACATAGCCCGAACATCTTTCGTTAGACCTCGAGGCGCGTGAATAACGCCAGATGTACCTTTGACCTCGCATCCATTCACACGGCGGAGATTCGTAGTCTACACGCACACACGTGTACACGCATTACATTGTGAATGAAACAACATTACATGCAATGTGCATACGCGCGCAGCAGCAGACGATAGAAAAGTTCCTGCTGTCGGTGTAGCTGACAACACGTCAAATCGGAGCAGACCAATCATAACACAAATCTGGAAAGCCTACGTCACTGCACGTTAACCAACGAAATCATAATATCCAATGAAATCATGGGTCTGTAAAACCAGTGCCTGACTTTATCCTTGCGGATAAAGACAGGCGACCAGTCTACTCTATACAGTAGCACTGTAATGGCGTGGCATGGTCGTATGAGGGCGCCGTGTACTCTTCAACGGATTATATTTGCTGTGTATGTAGAGACGGTGTTCTAACCTGAACGTAGCTCAGGGAATTTATTTTGTCCGAGACGAAGTGCAAAGCCTCCCATGCGTGGGTGTGCAGGCCGGGCTTCAGGGCTCGGGAATGTTTTTACTCTCCGGTGTACAGACTAAGACATGTCAGAGGCATTTTACACATTATTTTTACCCATTTTGAAATCAGAATTTTACTTTATTTGCCTTGTGATTATTTTGTTTTGTGTAATGTATTCTGTCTCTCTCTCTTGGTCGGAGTGGGGTCGGTCGACTAATAAAGGGGCAACGCGCAAGCGTTCTAACTCGATTGAAATCATTGCGAGCGCGAAGCTTGGAGCTTTTCGGCTTGGGATCGTCCGAGGTCCACTGTAGGGCCCTTTTAAGAAGTGTTATTATTTCCTAGCAGTTCTATAATATTTAACATTGCTATTTTGCATTTGCTTTTAAAAACCTATCATGACCGGGGGGGGGGGGGGGCGGTTTATATTTTTGCCCGAAACCTTTTAAGGTTGCATCTGATCACCACCAAATGCTTTTAAAGAGTTGTTATTGGGGTTAGCCGTTTCCATGTAAACCGCATGTTTGTTTGATCTTGAGTCAAACTACTTCACGTTTTTTGTAATTTATTTATTTAGCTGTATTTGTCAAGATTTGTATTTGTTTTTCTTCCCTTTTATTCTCAATTGTTATCTCTGTCAAAGTACCATAGGATTTGTACACACATTTTGTTTCCTTCTAAAGTCATACTTAGCTTCACATTTTATCAAAACATTTTTACCCCAATTTGACCTTTCTTCCGGCCTTAACGGGAAGTTCAAATAAGAACAAATCATATGTCATTAGGTCATAATTTTTGTGCCATATTGTACTTTTTCACATAATTAACATTTATGCAAAAACCTGACATTCTATTCGAAAATATAACCCCAATTTGACATTTCTTCCGGTTCAGACAGGAAGTTCAAATTTAAAAATTACAATTCCAGATCAAGGTGTGGTGAGGGTACGAATTAAGTTTCTATAGCACATGGTTCAGTGAGAATGAATGTAAAAGTTAGGGTCAGATGCAGGGTCAGGTTTAAAATCAGGTTTCTAGTCGGTATCAGAATGAAAAAAAAAACAGGTTAAGGTTTTAAGGCCTATTAAAGTCCAAATAAGGGCCTCTCAAAGACGAAAAAATGTCTATCTCAAAATCAGGCTGACTCGAGCGCTTAATCAAAGTAAAACAAGACGTAACAGCTTCGTGTTTGTTCACAAAAACCTAATGTCTAGTTATTTATTTGTTGTTGTTCCTTTCGAGAGTTGTTAACAAACATCGCTGGATTTCTCGGAAAATTAAACGAAAACAATAACATCTGGACTCTTTTTGCTGTTTCTTGAATCCGACAGCACCTTTGCTCGGCATGATACAAACTTACACACGTTATCGAAACAAAAAACTCAAAGAGACCAACAGTAGACGCGTAGAGACGAAGATATACCAGTCCGCAGTATGACGTATTGGTTCCGCACATACGAGGCCGCTGCCAACGGCGAAAAAAACCAACCCAATAGTTCAGGAACTGAAAAGGGGGGGTGCTAGTTTTCCCCGATCAAATTTCAGCAAAATTGCACTGCAGAAAACTTCAAACTACGACCAAATAATAACTAAACACATAATAAACTAATATAACGGGTCAAAATTGTTTTAGTGACTTCGTTCAAGTTGATCTTTAAATAGTTTAGTTATAAACCTTGAAAAGTTGTTTTTGTTATTTCATATTTTGGACCGAGTTGTGTTATAAATCACTTATTGACTTGCATTCTTCGGTCACTAGAGCATGTCTACCCCCCTTTCGAGCCTGTTAGTGACCAGAACAGGGACCTATTTCCCTCGGCCTTGCCCTTGGGAAATAGGTCTCTGTCGCTCACTCATAGCCCCTCAGGGGTTAGACGTCCTCTAGTGACATTTGTGTTACTTGGCCCCCGGAATGCTCAATATCTATGAATTTAGTTGCATCATTGTCCATACACCCTCTCACAACACAATGATACAACGTTCACTAAATGTAACATTTTCCCATTGTTATTTTGCAGTTGGTGAAGATGTTTGCTGTAGTGGTGTTCCTGTTTGCTATCTGCTATCTACCCATTCATACATTCAACATTGTGCAGGATGTCCACCAATACGTTCTCTGCTACCAGTATATCCGTATCATCTACGTCACAGTGGTCGCTGTAGCAATGAGTAACTGCATGTATAATCCTTTCATATATTGCTGGATGAATAGTAAGTTTCGTGATGGTTTTAAGAATGTATTACGCTGTCTACCAGGTGTACGGCGGTATAGACAGCAGGCTAACCAGTCGGGTTCATTCCGCGGATTGAAGAGAACTAGTACGCTTAATACGCACATGCAGTCCTGACTATAGGCCGAAATTATTGCTGCAATCAATATGCAACAATAATTTCAAAACAACTATTTCAAAGTCATGTAGATTGTGTGTGGGCAATGACTTGTGTTTGGGTAACTGTAAATAAAACTAGTCGATAATGAACCGCCGAGGTGTTGGAATGGGGATTCCCAATTATTCCAATGATTGTGAAGGAATGTAAATAGCCTAGGAGTGTCTTACTGTGTGAGATCTTAGTTCTCTAACTGCATTATGAGATCAATGATAATTGGGTTTGTGTCAAACCAACTTCGTATTATTTCATGGCATAGAGAAATGTAAATAACTGCGTTTATACCGGTTGCCGTACATTGCAGTGATTCAGGCTAGTTTTTGAGTATTAGATTATAATTGTCAACGAATTGCTGTAATGTATGTACTTCAACGGTGATAACAGTCATAAAGGAAATGTATTTTGCTCTTAATAATGACGTTTTTCTGATGTACCAGTAGGCCTGCTGTAATGTAAAGTACAACAATGCGAATGTTTCCGTGGGTTACAGGAGTCCAGCGTGCACCCAGCATTTTCCCCCGTGTTGACAATGAAACTATGATACCTCCCAAAAATAGACAACATAAACATAGGCCTAATATAAATTCTGCAGGGAGTGTGGGTGGTGGGAGCGTGTTTCGACACAGGACTTTTACATAAGTGATCCGGGTGTTTTGACAGACCGGATACGCTCTCAGTTCGATGTTTAAAACCAACAGAAGCGTTGCTAAAAATACTATTTCTAAACTATGGGAAGAAAGAGAAGTCCTTGATCAGATCTATAACCACCACGGACCTAGCCACACTGAAACGGTTGTTTTACAAGGGATTCGTTTTATCTGCAAACAATCTCCTTATAGACATAGTTGGATATTCATGACTACGGGAATGACACCTAACTCTATCAGTGCTGCATGCAGCAAGTTGTCATAGACAAAATATACACAATGGTTTCATCCAAAATATTGTCTGCATTTTCAAATTTTTAAATCGAATTAATTATTAGTCATGCTAACCGGTCTGACCAAGGAAAGACATAACGACTAATTTTTAAGATCTTGATGGTCGATTCTGAGGCAATATTTAATAACAATTTGTGAGTGTGCAGACGGATAGTCTCATTGAAACCAACTCTCTTTATTTGAAGTGATTCCAAATGTTGAATATTTAGATGTCACTATATTTACCAGATGGTGGATACCTACCAAGCACCTCCTCCATGATTTTTGAAATGCTCCCAGGTGGTGCCAGCTCTGTGAGAATTGAAATGCTTCCGGATAGTGCATATTTACCCGGCATCTCCTCTATGAGATTTGAAATGCTTCCAGCTGGTCAAAAACTAACTGGCACTTCTGCGAGATTTGGAATGCTTCCAGATGATGAAAATTTTACCTGGCACCTCTGCGAGATTTTAAATGCTTCCAGATGGTGAAAATCTACCTGGAACCTCTGCGAGACTTGAAACGCTTCCAGAAGATCAAAGTCTACCTGGAGCCTCTGCGAGATTTGAAATGCTTCCAGATGGTGAACATCTACCTGGCACTTCTGCGAGACTTGAAATGCTTCCAGATGGTAAAAATCTACCTGGCACCTCTGCGAGATTTGAAATGCTTCCAGATGGTGAAAATCTACCTGGCACTTCTGCGAGACTTAAAATGCTTCCATATGATACAAATCTCCCTGGCACGTCTGCGAGATTTGAAATGTTTCTAGATGGTGAAAATCTACCTGGCACTTCTGCAAGACTTGAACTGCTTCCAGATGATACAAATCTACCTGGCACCTCTGCGAGATTTAAGATGCTTCCAGATGGTGAAAACCTACCTGGAACCTCTGCGAGACTTGAAATGCTTCCAGATGATGAAAATCTACCTGGAACCTCTGCGAGATTTGAAATGCTTCCAGATGGTGAAAATCTACCTGGCACCTCTGCGAGATTTGAAATGTTTCCAGATGGTGAAAATCTCCCTGGCACTTCTGCAAGACTTGAACTGCTTCCAGATGATACAAATCTACCTGGCACTTCTGCGAGACTTGAAATGTTTCCAGATGATGAAAATCTACCTGGAACCTCTGCGAGTCTTGAAATGCTTCCAGATGATGAAAATCTTCCTGGCACCTCTGTGAGATTTGAAATGCTTCCAGATGGTGACAATCTACCTGGAAGCTCTGCGAGACTTGAAATGCTTCCAGATGGTGAAAATCTACCTGGCACCTCTGTGAGATTTAAAATGCTTCCAGATGGTGAAAGTGTACCTGGAACCTCTGTGAGACTTGAAATGCTTCCAGATGGGGAAAATCTACCTGGAACCTCTGCGAGACTTGAAATTCTTCCAGACGGTGAAAATCTAAGTGGCACCTCTGCGAGACTTGAAATGCTTCCAGCTGGTGTAAACCTACCTGGCACCTCTGTGAGATTTAAAATGCTTCAAGATAGTGAAAATGTACCTGGCACCTCTGCGAGATTTAAAATGCTTCCAGATGGTGAAAATGTACCTGGAACCTCTGCGAGACTTGAAATGCTTCCAGATGATGACAAACTAAGTGGCACCTCTGCGAGACTTGAAATGCTTCCAGATGGTGAAAACCTACCTGGAACCTCTGCGAGACTTGTAATGCTTCCAGATGATGAAAATCTACCTGGAACCTCTGCGAGATTTGAAATGCTTCCAGATGGTGAAAATCTACCTGGCACCTCTGCGAGATTTGAAATGCTTCCAGATGGTGAAAACCTACCTGGAACCTCTGCGAGACTTGTAATGCTTCCAGATGATGAAAATCTACCTGGAACCTCTGCGAGATTTGAAATGTTTCCAGATGGTGTAAATCTACCTGCAACTCTGCGAGATTTGAAATGCTTCCAGATGGTGACAATCTACCTGGAACCTCTGCGAGATTTGAAATGCTTCCAGATGGTGAAAATCTACCTGCAACTCTGCGAGACTTGAAATGCTTCCAGATGGTGAAAATCTCCCTGGCACCTCTATGAGATTCAAAATGCTTCCAGATGGTGAACATCTACCTTGAACCTCTGCGAGACTTGAAATGCTTCCAGATGGTGAAAATGTACCTGGAACCTCTGCGAGACTTGAAATGCTTCCAGATGGTGACGATCTACCTGGCACCTCTGTGAGATTTAAAATGCTTCCAGATGGTGAAAATCTACCTGGCACTTCTGCGAGACTTGAAATGTTTCCAGATGATGAAAATCTACCTGGAACCTCTGCGAGTCTTGAAATGCTTCCAGATGATGAAAATCTTCCTGGCACCTCTGTGAGATTTGAAATGCTTCCAGATGGTGACAATCTACCTGGAAGCTCTGCGAGACTTGAAATGCTTCCAGATGGTGAAAATCTACCTGGCACCTCTGTGAGATTTAAAATGCTTCCAGATGGTGAAAGTGTACCTGGAACCTCTGCGAGACTTGAAATGCTTCCAGATGGGGAAAATCTACCTGGAACCTCTGGGAGACTTGAAATTCTTCCAGACGGTGTAAATCTAAGTGGCACCTCTGCGAGACTTGAAATGCTTCCAGCTGGTGTAAACCTACCTGGCACCTCTGTGAGATTTAAAATGCTTCAAGATAGTGAAAATCTACCTGGCACCTCTGCGAGATTTAAAATGCTTCCAGATGGTGAGAATGTACCTGGAACCTCTGCGAGACTTGAAATGCTTCCAGATGATGAAAAACTAAGTGGCACCTCTGCGAGACTTGAAATGCTTCCAGATGGTGAAAATGTACCTGGAACCTCTGCGAGACTTGAAATGCTTCCAGATGGTGAAAATCTACCTGGCACCTCTGCGAGACTTGAAATGCTTCCAGATGGTGAAAATCTACCTGGCACCTCTGCGAGACTTGAAATGCTTCCAGATGGTGAAAATCTACCATGCACCTCTGTGAGGTTTAAAATGCTTACAGATGGTGTAAATCTACCATCCACTTCTGGAGACTTGAAATGCTTCCAGATTGTGAAAATGTACCTGGAACCTCTGCGAGATTTAAAATGCTTCCAGATGGTGAAAATCTACCTGGAACCTCTGCGAGACTTAAAATGCTTCCACATGGTGTAAATCTACCTGGAACCGCTGCGAGACTTGAAATGCTTCCAGATGGTGAAAATCTACCTGGCACTTCTGCGAGACTTGAGATGCTTCCAGATGGTGAAAATCTACCTGGCACTTCTGCAAGACTTGAAATGCTTCCAGAGGATTCAAATCTACCTGGCACCTCTGTGAGATTTAAAATGCTTCCAGGTGGTGAAAATGTACCTGGAACCTCTGCGAGACTTGAAATGCTTCCAGATGGTGACAATCTACCTGGAACCTCTGCGAGACTTGAAATGCTTCCAGATGATGAAACTCTACCTGGCACCAGCTTTGCGAGTTTTTAAATGCGCCCAGATGGTGAATATCAACCACGCATTAGCTCTTCGAGATTTGAAATGCTTATAGGTTATGAATATCTACCTTACACCAGACTTTGAAATGCTTTATGGCGAACACCTTAGTGACACCAGCTGTAAGGTATTTAACATAGGTCAATATACTGAATAGACCAGCTCTACATTATTCTTTCAGATCTTTCAGCCATACGACATGCTTTAAGATTGTGAATATAATCACTGAGATTAACTAGACAAAATTTGACATGCTTCAGTTATAATCTCTTAGTTATGTCAGCTTATGTATGAGATTTTGTGGCTTTCGGATGTTCTGTTCATGACTCTTTGTCCACTCAAAAGCAGTTGTAAAATTAATTGGTTCATTAATTTAAGAACTGGCTACAATGAATGATTCAGGTTTCGCGTTACCGAAATTCCACTTGACTCCTCCAAGGGGATTCCGGGCCGATGGCCAAATAGGAGACGATTAATTAATCCACTCTCCCGGCAGTCCATTCTAAAGATGGCCAAGTCTTACACGTGCTATAATAGGCAAGATCCGCCGAAGACTTTGGCTAATATTGCAAAGAAGTTGGTCTAATACTGGAGAACAGAGTTGTAATCGTGGTATTAATTTTACCTCTTTCAGCATAACATAGTAAACATTGCAGATCTCCTCCTTGCGCATTAGTCTACCGACATGAGAAGGTTTCATTTGTGTTGCAAGAAGTCTATGTTACCTTGACTAGACAACAAAAAAATCATTTTCTCATCAACTGTATTGTATCAAGGTCATATAAATTACTTTTTCCCGTAACAACTTTGTCTTTCCTGTACCAGACCGGTTTTCCCATAAACCCTTGCCCATTATATTTTACATACATACCTGAAGCTTGTAGCTCGAAGCTTGTAGCTTGAAGCTTGTAGCTTGAAGCTAGTAGCTTGAAGCTTGTAGCTTAAAGCTTGTAGCTTGAAGCTTGTAGCTTGAAGCTTGAAGCTTGTAGCTTGAAGCTTGTAGCTTGTAGCTTGAAGCTTGAAGCTTGTGAAGCTTGTAGCTTGTAGCTTGAAGCTTGAAGCTAGAAGCTTGAAGCTTGTAGCTTGTAGCTTGAAGCTTGTAGCTTGAAGCTTGTAAGCTTGTAGCTTGTAGCTTGAAGTTTGTAGCTTGAAGCTTGTAGCTTGAAGCTTGTAGCTTGAAGCTTGTTGCTTGAAGCTTGTAGCTTGTAGCTTGAAGCTTGTAGCTTGAAGCTTGTAGCTTGAAGCTTGAAGCTTGTAGCTTGAAGCTTGTAGCTTGAAGCTTGTAGCTTGAAGCTTGTAAGCTTGAAGCTTGTAGCTTGAAGCTTGTAGCTTGAAGCTTGTAGCTTGAAGCTTGAAGCTTGTAGCTTGAAGCTTGTAGCTTGTAGCTTGAAGCTTGTAGCTTGTAGCTTGAAGCTTGAAGCTTATAGCTTGAAGCTTGTAGCTTGAAGCTTGTAGCTTGAAGCTTGTAGCTTGTAGCTTGTAGCTTGAAGCTTGTAGCTTGAAGCTTGAAGCTTGTAGCTTGAAGCTTGTAGCTTGTAGCTTGAAGCTTGTAGCTTGTAGCTTGTAGCTTGAAGCTTGTAGCTTGTAGCTTGAAGCTTGTAGCTTGTAGCTTGTAGCTGTGCCTGGTGAGCAAACTGTGTGGTACTACTGATTGCAGAACTAAACGAAGTTAACAAGAAAACTTCTGGAGACAGCATACTGAGTTTTAATATAGTAATATAATGTACATATTGTATTTTAAAATTTCCATTAAGTGTCTTTTCTTCTGAAATATACAGCAACCAGGCTGAGCCTTCAGATCTACCTTGTTCGCTCAGCAAAATTTTTTCTCCGTTTACCAAATTTGCCAAGTGGGTGTATGGGTCGGAAACAGGGTGCACAGTGGTCGCTGTAGGTGACGTTTAAAATCTCATATCTTGATGTATCTACTGCACAATGCCAAATTAAAGTCTGGATTAAAAATGAAAGTTTTAATTATAAGAAAACACTAAGTAGTTTCAATAACATATAATGGAGAAGATTTCCTTCTTGAATTTGCACCAGCTTTTCACAATATCTAGTCTCAGCACAAACCAATTTCACTGAATTAAAAAGAAACTTTTTCAACGTAGCATGTAAACTTCACTTAAGTAGTTGTACAACTATTGTAATGATAAGATGACATGGGTATCTATATCATAATTGCATTTCGATAAACTGTGATGATTGACTTGTAATTAAGTTTTGGAAACGCCGGAAACAGAAAGAAAGAAAAAAGAAGAAGAAAACACTGTTTTCATGTTTTAATAATTTGTAAAATAAATTATTAGGTCTTTTTTTTAGAGAATTAATAACCCTAAATATAAACTTTAGAGCAATACTAGAGTTTGATAAGTTGCTTCAGTGATCCACATTAAGCCTCATAGATTGGTTTTTACTTTAATCTTTCGCTACAAAACTTGAAATCATTGCTGTTTGATCGAGGCCCTGCAAGATCCCTTTTTTTTATATTAAGTTGATACGAATGATTCTTGGGCGTCATTTGGGGTCAAAATTGTCGGGAAATTTTTCCCACAGTATCTGGCCTAACGTGAAAGAAGCTTGAATCTAAGAGTTTATCAAATTCCAAAACTTAATTTGGGGTACAAAAGTTAAATTAATTTAAGTTTTGTATAGTTGTTGTTGTCGTTGTCGTTGTTGTTGTTGTTGTTGTTGTTGTTGTTGCCGTTGCCGCCAGTGTACTGAGCAGATCTTAATGGCTTGTTGTGACACCCATTAGTCATGACCACCAGGGTGAAGCTACTAGTAATTGTGTCATACCAATGGGATGGATCTGAAACCTACTTGATCACCTACATATACGATATATCATCCACCAGAAAAAAATAACACGAGCTGCAATCAAATTGAGTATTTAAAAAAAAGCAAGTTACTTACAATGGCAGTTTGTAATTGGCTATAGATTTAAAATGTCTTCGAAAAAATAAACTGTTATTACATTGACATATACATAAGAAATTTCAAGCGCGTTACAAAACAACACGTGCAAATGAACAAAATGGCCAACTTCCACCCTGGAGTTGATGTCATCCGAATTAAGCCTAAAATGCTTAATTATTAATCAAATAGTAACCGTTAAATCGCCCAAGGTTCCCTTGATATATAGATTGGTATAATGTTGGATGAGCAAATTAGTTCAAGCCATCTTTCCTTTACATTTTGTAAATTGTTTCAACATGTCGATAATTCAAGTACTGTTTGTTCCAACTATCCCAGATCATTTAATTAATCATTCTTCACTTGACTGGAGCTTGTTTTTCTGAGTTGATTAAATAGTGGAAATATTTTTTCGCCCGTGTACATGAAAGAATGGGGCCTGTAAGTAGTAGTTTGTATTGTAGAGCAAAACATTGAGGGGGAGTTTACGGACAACTGAACTCAATAGGCTGTGCAAGTTTTGCGCTTATTTGAAAATTATGACCAGTTTAAAGTGAGTGAGTAATGTGCTTGGGTCCAAAGTGGTCTCAAAATGTTCGAATACGCGCGAGACTTCACGGTTTATCAAAGCAACTGCTATTGCTTGGCACTTAGCTGTACTTTAGCGTGACTACTTCGCTACCACGGCCACATTATTATTTGAACTTAATAGTTGCTTACAAGTGAATTCTAAGTGGGTGTATGCTTTAGAGGATTTTATGTGTGGATTATATAAAACAATATTTAAAAAGTACAATAAATAACTAACTAACAGTTAAATGGATGCATATTATACGCTTAAATATATCCATCTTTATTGATCGTTTGATTAAAGTATAACCTGGATTTGTGTTGTGTTATCTTTAATGGAGTTCCAAACTACACTGTGTACTACTATTCTAGAGCGGGATTTGAACCAACGACCTCCGGATCAACGTATCGGCACTCTAACTGAGATATCTAGCCAGACTAGCCCTGTGTTGGAGGTCTCCCTACTTCGTCAATATCTTAGTTCGGGAGGAACAAAGATATTGTCAAAATATGGAGAACGCCCACTTTTATCTCGATCGCTCAGTTGGTTGAGCGCCGTTAATCCGGAGGTCGTTGGGTCAAATCCCGGTCTAGTTGATTTTTCTTTCATCAACCCTAAATTTTTAAAGGAAATACCCAGTCAGTTTCCCTTGTTACAAAAACAAACATGGTAGGTTTCTGTTTGATCAAGTTTAGGAGTGTTTAGAAAAACACAATTGTAGTTTTGAAATGTTCCAAAGGTGGCTCGAGTTGTTTTTCGTGAATAATAATGCAGATTTGAGTAGCGAGTAGGTGCCCGTAGTTGTTAACATTGTTTTGTCACCGTCGCCAATTTCTTTGCATAATGCATTAGTGTCCAAGGATGTTTCTTTCTAGCGAGTGTAGAATTTGGTTGTACATATGTATGAGCCATAATATAACACAATAAAAATACCCATTGTATAAAATGCAACATCGTCAGTAATAAGTGATTAATTGGTCACTGTTTTCATCAAGAGATGGATATGTCATCGCGCTTTCAATTATTGTGACAATGAGCTGCTTTCCTAAGCTAAGGTTTGATCGTGGAAAAATACATTGAAGAAAATAAGTCAAATCATAACTCAGTTTTTTGTCACGACGGTATGGTCATGTAGCAAACGATGATGTTTTTTGTGGGTACATGGACTACAGTTATTGTGTTTTTAACTGACGTATTGATGGAGTGGATTCTTAAAGGGCAATGAATGGGGATTTTAAATTGCACAGATTTTTTTATTGTGGAGGGATCTGTTTGAACTTGATTATACATTTTAGAAGAAGAAAACCACGAAACATTTTTGACATGCCCGTCTCGTTATGAAAACGGTGGCGAATTATTTGAGTATTTTCTCTACATTGCCAACAGTACAACTATACGCATTTTTAAGGACAAAATGAAATTATACAACTTCGTAACTATATTGCGCATATATGAATGAAATCTGCAAAGTCCCTTCAGGACCACCACAGAGAAGGCGATGTGGAAATTTGGTTTTTATTTGAATTTGTGTGTTAAGACGTGGGAGAAAACCCCTAAACAGATAAACCCACATAATCACCGCAGGTAGGGCCGAACAATGCCAATGCACATACACCGTTTCTGGTCTGAGGAAGAATTCGAACAGGAACCCCCAGTAACGAATCCTACACCTAAACGTCTCTTAGAATCTTTAGCCATGAAGTCAGCACCAGATTAGGATGGGCGATACATGAGACAAGAAGGCAATTCTTAGTACGTAGTTTCCAAGTCACCTGCATGAGTTCAAGATCATCAAAATATAATTGTTTTATTTTGGAGACAACGAAGCGGTTAGTGCTTTCAACATACCGCCACCACGGCGTCCCTGTCAACGGTCTCCACGTAGTCTCGTCCAATTTTTCGGTAAACCATGAATGCTGTCTTTCAGCAAAGTCAATGTAAAACAGAGACTTTTCGGGATTCGGAATGAATTACTTAAGCCTGAAGATCAGGTCACTTGTTTTTGTTTCGGACGATGCAGGGTTGGTTCAGTTCGATGATTGGAGCTAGGGCTACGGTCACGGTTCGAGCATATAGGGTGATTGAGAAAGTAGCAGGTGAAGTCCGATACGACTCTTCTATAGACATTGATGTTGACGTTTTACGGAGCGCCCAAGGGGACAGGTAAACAAAAAAATCAACAAAATAAATAAATAGCAATTAAATTTAATCAACTGGAATGGTGAAACAAATTAATAAAACAAAATCTCTTTTTTCACCTGTCACTTTTGGGGCTCCGTATAGTTTGGCTCGAACAATGAGGTCAGCGGGTTAGAATTGAAAGTCGGATTTCGTGCTCACTGGATGATAGCCTTTAGTCAAGGCGCACGCGGCAGCGGCACCCCAGATGTCACGCAGGAAAAAAGACCAGCGCGAGCGGCGAAGCCGCAATTAAGCGCCTTTACCAGCCTCGCTACCATGGGCAGCGCGCCGTATCGATACCTCTCGTCACTAAACCCCTGGGAGGGAAACACTGAAAATCAATGCTGATTGGCTAACCAAAATGTACTGCTTTGCGTGCACGCTTGTTAACATTCGAACGCTTGTAGGGCGCTTGTCAGATCCCCCCGGTCGCTTAGTACGCGCGTGTAAAAATGCACGTATTTCGACGCAATCGTTTCAAATGAATCATGTTTTTACATGGTCATCCTAAACTGCATACAGTTAGACGCATCACAAGATCGAAAAAGAATGAGAGGGGCCAGTTGCTCCATGACTTGATGCGTCCTTTGACAGCGCGCTCTGCGTAGTCTCTAACACAGAATGGATCAACCACAGGACTAATTAAAATATCCAATATATTTGGATATTTTGAAGTCACACTTCCAGGGGTTACAATCGAGCAAGGCATTCTGGGAAAGAAAACAAAATGGCGCGTCGAGATCGTACACCACTGGGAACGAGGTTGCGCCTTTACCAACGCGTTCAGCTAATCAGTTATTCATGACCATGAAATATTTATGTATACACTTTTTTTAACCAATCACCGTCAGCTAGATATAAGACTCTTCTATATTTAGATGGGTACGTGATACAGTCTGGTAAATGTTTATTTTAATTTTACATCGATAACACAAAATAGGACGATTTGACAATTTTGGCACAGTATTATAAAAGAGAATATTGAGAGAAATACATTCTGACAAAGGAAAATGACAAATCATGACAAAACATAGGACTGGCTGTGCATGTTTCCTTGCTTGCATTTGGTGAAGTAGGAATCGTCGTGTAGTGTCCGTGATTGAAAAACCCGGACGGCCGTGTCTACACCCACCTGTGTTGAGATTTAAAAAATAAATATCTACGTTCCAATACATTTATTATAGCAAGGACACCATGTGGCTTTAAATCACCGGAAATGTTCATTTGTTGAGCAGCGAAGCTAATGCTTTGCTGAAACAATTTGTCGTCGATACTGGTTTGGTAGTACAGTGGGCACTTATAGTCGATATCTTGCTAATAATTTGCATCAAACGTTCATGCGACGTCATGCACGTAATTGTGTCTTCTTATTGGCCAACGTCAAAGCAAGCTAATGCATTATGCGTAACATTTCTCCTGCCAAAATCGGTAGCAAAAAGGAAAGAAAAACATAAACCCTAAACGAGTTGGTAAAGGCGCTTCGCGGCTTCGCCGCTCGCACTGTTCTTTTTTCGTGCGTGATATCTGGGGGTTCCGCGTGCGCCTTGACTAAAGGCTAACTGGATGACAGTAGAGATATACATGAAATGTTCTTATAATAACAAACATCATGAAGATGGATCCGCAAAGTTTGTAAGTTTTTGTTTGTTGTTTGTTTGTGTTTTTTTCAGGTTTGCTCTACAATTTAAAAGAAGAAGAAGAAGAAGAATGCCTAATAGGGATTAGAGTAGAGTTCATTGTAAGCTTCCTTGAATTCTCATCGTGACGAGCAGAGGCCAAAATAACCATTGTCAATATATACACTTCACACTTGTTGGCAATGAATCTTTTACCAAGAAGCGCTCAGACTGAAGGCTGAACAGTTTGTTCTCATCTCAAAGTAGGGCAAATGATGAACTGAAATCGGCTAGTTTGGCCTACTGGTAAATACTTGGGGACACGCTAGGCCAATATTGAATAAGCATGTGCGTGTATTTAAATCAATTTATGTGCTGCAAAATGCGTTTGGATGGTGGAAACAATTGAGGCAGTAAGGAGTTGCACGCATCTCTCTGTTTTTTTCAAGGAGAAAACTTACTTTCTTGGGACAAAAAGTCCATACAAAGTTCAAAAGATAACCAAGAAAGGCTAAATATGCACCAACAAGTTGTTCTGTGGGCTCTAGACTTCACATCCTCGATTGTGTTTCGAGATGGCTTGCGTACATTTCCCAAATTTCTCCCACTTATTTTGTCAATAAAGAAGGAGGAAACCCACGTACTTCAACGCTTCCCTAGCTATAAGTTGCGCACATTGTTATATTTTTGTTTGTTGGGTGTATTAAGAACTAAGAACGCTTTAACCTTTTGTTTTTACCGTTTTTGCAATAGATTCTTATTACTTATTTTTATGGGCTACAAAATGTGATGTTATTTAAATGAAACATTTAAATCAAGATGGCAAAAGAGGTTTAAAAAATCAAAAATCAAACTACACTCCTGCTCGAAAGATAGTCCCGAAAAAGTTCAAAATGCACAAGAGGGCATCGCCATCTGCAGGTTTTTTCGGGGCCCTTTAGAAGGCCCATAATAATTTGTGCGGTGCCCATGCACTCGCACGCTGCTCTTTTTTGCACTGAATGACGTGGTTTTTTCATTAAAAAAAGGACATCGAGAGAAAACTATTTTGTGCACTCAAATTCATTTTCTGCGCACGAAATAAAATATTTTGAGTGGCTCGAAATAATTTCGAGTGCAAGAAATGATTTCGTGAGCACGAAATAAAGAACTCAAATTATATCTTGGTACGTTCACTTGTTTGCATCCCATGTCCCTTTAGGGGCTCCGTACATGGAGTGAAAAGGCGCACCATCATTTGTGTCTTACCAGCTCAAAATGGCGTGATCTCACTGTGCTTGTATTGACTGCTATACGTACAATGGTCCAGATGACTGATGTTGCTATTCAACCAAATAACCTATTCACACTGTTCACTTGGGCATATAGGCCCACAATGACCCCAGTTAACTAAGAGTTCTAGCCAACATGCACAGTAATGTATCATTTGGGCCTAACGATTCACGAATGAAAATGATCAGGAAATCACCATGGAGGGTAGTTCTGCTTTTTGCAGGTAAAAAATTACAAAAAACTTATATTGAAATGTTCTTATTGTAAGAAATCCTTACAAGCATCAAAAGTATGGACTGGGATTAAACATTCTAACACACGAGTTGCAATAGACCTGTTTGTCACTTAATATATTGTTCGCACGACAAACTTAGATCTGGTTCAGGAATGAGTTTATTCAAAACGTCTAGTTTACAAGATAAATCAAGTTGACAAACCAGCACACCATGGGTCAAATAAATTCAATTACACAATATTCTCGTACTACTTAAAATGGTTAAAACAAGTTCATTGTTTTCTTAGTAGATCTTGTAATGACGATGCAGTATTGTATCGCACCATCACCAATACTAAAAAAATATATTAGTGTACATTGGTGACGAGAAGCTGGCATAAACCTCGTAAATAAAACTTGTTACAAGATTGAAAACAGTAACAGCATTTCAACGGTTTTTCATTAGCATCAGTTTCTGCCGTGCAGACTGCTGACGTCACCAGCACTGATACCACTCTGGCACACCAGGTAAGCTTAAAAACTAATCAAACTTAGATGATTTATTAAAACAAAAAGGAACAATTCAGATGTTTTTCCCAGGACATTAAAATCTACCCTACATTTAATTGCCGAAGAATTTCACTTGGATGATTTATTTAACATTAAAACAAATTCTTTCATTTGGAATAGTTTTATCATAATAATGTTCATTAATTTTCCAGAATGTTTTATTTGTTTTTAAATAAAAGAAATGTTTATAAGCAACACTGAAATCTTTTCGAAGGTTCAACTACGTGTTTGTTTTGTGATATGTATGATTGACCTCAACGCTAGAAGACGATTGCTACTCATTAATTTCAAATGAAATTTAATTTGATAGCCTGATACGAATGGTGATGTGTGCACAGATTGTACGGCATTCTTGACTGACATTTCAGTGGTTATGAAAAACGCCACCACTCAGGTACGTTTCGTTTGTAATTGAATATAAACAACATATCAGCAGAATATCAAAAACATATTAACAGAATATCAACAACATATCAAAAGAATATCAACAAAACATCCAGTTCTCACAAAGAGATTCCGTACCCGAACAAAGTCACTGAGGCTTACTACTATAGAAGTTTATCTTTATTTTTGCGTTCGTCCCAAAACCTAAATAATTCTGTCGAAATCTGAACCAACTTAGACCGAGGGCTTATGTTGTTTAAGATATATTAAAACACATTATAGAAATCTACGAAGCTCTGGAGGTGCCATCCGATTTGTTGAGATCCTGAGATTATTTACTCAGGATGAAGACATCATAAATGTAAGATGACGACATCCCATCTCGGGATGACGCAATCTTGAAAGTAGCATGTCGTCTTCCCAAGATAATTAATCCCGAAATTAATTCATCATTTCCATCATGAATTATCTCAGCAAGTCGACATCCGACGTTCAGGACGTCGTTAATCCCAAGATAATTTATCTCGGGATGTCAACATCGTACTTTCATGATGACGACATCATAGATAAAAATGTATTGGGAAGACGACCTCTGACCTCAAGCTGTCGTCATCTAAGTATCTTAACAGGTCAGATGACAACCTCGTCCCCATGGTTTACTTTATTTCCAACCATGTTTGTAAATAGTAAACCCTGGGATGGAAACTCCTCACTTGGACCCTGATTGGACAACAACATTACATTAGCACATGTACATGTTTCCAATACATACAAGCTACTAAATCTGGTACCAGACCACGAGACTATGGCGAAGATGTGAATTTCGATATGCAGCCAGACTATTCTTCTAATTTGCATACGTATCCAAAAGTTTTGGATATGCAAATGTTCCAATACCAGGGTGAGAGAGCAGTCAACCTCGTACTGCTCGACACACCCTGGGGAAGAGGTTGGTCAGATGACACTTCCAGAGCTCGGTAGAATTACCACAGTTTTCATAATAAATATATAATGTTCAGATAGTTTCCCTTTTTTAGGAAATGGTAATCTCGAAGCTTAAGCAAATATGTGTGATCGTGGAATCTCCGTCTTGTAGTGAGCTTGTGGACGACTATGGGATATTACTTCTCTCATATGCTGCTGAACATTTTGTAAGTAAAACAATAAAAGCAATAAAAGCACATTGTTCTGGCTATACTGGTATCCACGTTTAATTAAACAATCTGTTTTTAAACATCTAAGTACTAGAGTCTTTTATATTGATGACGCGATAGAAACTCAGATTAATATGCACCGATTGTTTGGCACTGTTTTTTAATACACACTGTACTTTTTGCAGGGGCTCTGCTTGCCACGGAATTCTGCGCTCACGTTGCCCTATAAAGCTCAGAATTCCTCGGTTAGCAGCTACATAAAATTGGGTACAGGTGTTCTCATAAACCCATGTTTAACTATTAGGTACCGAGGGAAGTCTGCGAAAACTTTGCCCAATGTCCGAGTCCAGTGTCTGTTCAGAAAAAGATGTTTCAAATTTACAAAGTAAGTCAATGTGCATAGGATTTAAATTCATACACCTTTAAAGTATCCTTTAGAATGCTGGTTACATTAAATAATCAACCAAACAGTAATCAGAGGTTTGTTTGGTGTTTTTTTAGGGGGTGCAATTATACCATAAGTCTTTATGGTAGGCAGGTTTAAACAGCTAATTCTATTTTCCCAGCATGAGTTACTGATTCCTGACAAAACGTTCTTCTAACTCGGTCTGTGTAAACCGTCTGCAGCAATCAGTGCTTAATTGCAAAGCAAAACGATCTTTATTTTAATCATTTACAACATCTCACGATTTAATGTTTTAGTCGATTAATTGGAGAATTTATAACATGTAGAGTCGTTATATCGAGTACCGTCGTTAAGTCGTTATTAATCAATTATTGCATTTCACTTTAGCCTCAAACAACTGGCAATGTATGTGGAGACTGTTTGGCTTTCATGACTGACGTGTTAGATGAGCTTAAGAACACTACAATACAGGTATCTATACAATCAATGTTAAAGTGCCGTTCAATTTTTAAAATACATTTCTATGTAACAAACAAGAGTGTTAAATTGTCAGTTAACTAATTATGCCTCGCCGTTTTGATTTCTAGAATGAAATTTTCTACACACTTGAGCAACTCTGCGCAGTTTTTGGATCATCAACGTGCGCCAGCGATGTACGCACGTATGGGGAGTTTGTCTTCATTTATCTACAAACAATTTTCGTAAGTATCATAGAAAGTCCACAAACGCTTTAGGTTAACTTATCAATTTTTTCAATAACCATTTGATTTTCATCAAACACACGTATTATATACAAAACAATGTAGTAAAATAAGAAGCTGATTTTGGCAGAAGGTAAAGTTTGTCAACAAAACTACTACAGTAAGATGGCTGACCAAGCATTTATTGTCTGTCAATCTTTTGTAATCCCACAAACAATAACAAGGCAAACAAACAACCACAACGAACGAACAAACAAAAAACAAACAAACAAACAAAACTAATTAACAAACACCCCATCAAACAAGGAAGCGGTTAAAAATGGGATCTACACTCGAGAATACAACAAACTCCAAGCTATTTCAGAATCTAAATCGTTGAAACCAGAGTTTTCTCAGAGCTGACAAGGAATTTAAAAGAAAAAAAGAAGACAAATTTAATTAATATCGTGTTAAATTACAAAATGTTGAAAGATCTCAAAAATTAAACAACAACTCTATGAGGTTTTTAGTCATACTGGTCAGGATACTAATTCGTGTGCGAAAGGACGAACTCGTGCAGTAAGAATGAGCTGAAAGCAAATGTTTTGAAAATCACAATAAATGTGTAATTTAATACTGCTGTATTGACTACCTTGACCAATATTGCCGACTAGTGAAATCACGCATTGTAGTCCTGAGTAGTGTGTGCCTTCAAACCTTGCCTGACAATACATTTATCACCTTTTCTTCGTGATATAAGCAACAAATATTCGATACGAATCTATTTTCTAAAAGTTACGGCTGGAATCTTTCAGAATGCTAAACGACGTTTTGTGTGACGTTGTATACAAGAACGATCAAGTTGTTCACGTAGCACTGGACCAGACAAACACAAGAAGGTCTGTCAAAGCCTGAACGAACATTTCGCAAAATAAACCCAGTAATAAACAAAATGTTCAAACAATTTCGTTCGAAACATTGTTAAGTTGAAATTTTTGCCCTGTCAAATACTCATGTGACATTCTCTGTGTATTTTAAAATGTGTAGCTTTCTATCTTGAAACATCACTCTCAGAATTTGCCGTCTCGTATTTCTTGGGAAGAATGTCTGTTGGGAGCCAAGGCTGGTTTATTTTGTCATTGATATCCTTATTCACATACCGGTCAATCACCAAATGGTTTCAACTGTCTCGGTGAATATTTTATTCACACGGAGAGCTGAAATTAATGCTCTTTTAACTGTACCTGAAGTAAACGGTGTCCCCAAACTCTTCCGTAAACGTTTCTATAGACTTCTGTCAGCAGTTGAATTGGACGGAATCTCAACCCGAATCCTCTTGCAAACTACTTGAAGTCTGTCACCTTCATTTCTGTATCTAGTCCCAAAAGCAATAAGCCTTTTTTTCGATAGTTGCCAGGGTGATCAGATCGTGACCTCATTACATTTTTAAGAACGAGAACAGAGATGGTCATCACCAGGGAAATTAAACATTCTCAACCTGAATGCTCATTAATTGATTATAACATTTAACTAGTTCCAATCTGAAAGGTCTCTGATTGACTGTAACATTTAAACTAATTCCAATATGAAAGCTCATAAATTGTAACATTGCATGTACATGTAACGTGCTATTTTGAAATGCTCCATTTGAATAAACCTTGGTTTTGTTTCTTTGAGGTCCCGAAGAAGGCCTGTGTAGACTTATCGTTCTGCCCTCAATCAAAGGCTGTCCAACATTACTTTTTATTCCTAAAGGTAAGATGATCTTTTAAAACAAAACTTTACCATTTTTAATACTTTAGTAAAAAACATCACAAATCAAAGTAAAGTCCTACTTGTTTTGAAGTTAATAATTTACTTGAATGTATTTTATACCCATACACATGTGTGCTAATCACAGTATATGTAGGCCTAGTACTGTGATTTATACCGATACAGTGTATAACACACTTTGGTGTATGGGAGAACACATACTATCCTTTATCCCTGACGCAAATTTAACATCTATTACATTTATAATAAGTTGTTATACAATTTTCTATTTTCAGTAATTTTTTTCAATTTTGTAGTAGACAATGGTATACAGCTCTTCAAACTAATAGAGTGAATCACGCGATTTGAATGCACTTTTCGTCGTACTACACATACCCTGTGCCGCAATATGAACTGTTTATTTAAATTTTTCACCATTTTTAAACTCCTTGTTTTCTTAGCCGAAATCACCAGGTGATATGTGTAACGACTGTGTTGAGTTAATGAAGGACTTTTCAGTTATGCTGAAAAATGCCACAACTCAGGTAATTCTTATATTCTGAAAACTTCGGTAACATCAATTTAACCGACGAGTACGATTTGTTTGCAACAAGTTTTACATTTGACATTTATTTATTTTGTTTTGACTGCAAAAAAACCCAGCTCGCCTTTCTTTCTTAGAAACTGATGGTCTCGAAGTTGAAGCTGCTGTGTCAAGTTTTCGGATCCTCGTCGTGTTATGACACTGTCAACAAGTATGGGTCTCTTGTGTTCGCATACCTACCTACCTTTTTTGTAAGTGACGGAATACATGCATTGCCTTAACGTAGCGCTTTACCAATATTAAACGAAATACTTCCGTATGACATGATGTCACTTCTTATGAGGTGTATTTGTAAACGAATTATTTAAGAATGCTGCTCTTCTATTTATCTCGCTTAACTTTATATAGGAACCACATACTACATGTGCAGCTTTGGATTTCTGCAAGCAACCCATGCTAACAGTCAATAATAAGTTTCCATATACAAAGGTTGGTTCATACATGATTTCATAACTATCTCTATAGTGAATATTGTTCATAAATACATTTCTTTTGTCTTTGTTTCGTTACAAATTGTGCATATTAAACTTGCTGAGAATTAGTCAGCATTATTTGAATGGTATTTTCTTTATCTTCTGTAAGATGGAAGGCGTTGATGTTTGCATGGATTGTGTGGCCTTGATGGCTGACGTTTCGATCACGTTGAAAAACACTACAAATCAGGTTAATAATTTTGAAACAACATTTTACTCTAAATAACCGTGGTATTGTACAATGTAATTACATCGTAGAACACCTATTGAATACTAAACAACCTTGTCTAACAACCCTGTTTCTGTAGTTAGTCAATGATTACCTAACAACCCTGTTTCTGTAGTTAGTCAATGAATACCTAACAACCATGTTTCTGTAGTTAGTCAATGGACACCTAACAACCCTGTTTCTGTAGTTAGTCAATGGACACCTAACAACCCTGTTTCTGTAGTTAGTCAATAATACCTAACAACCATGTTTCTGTAGTTAGTCAATGAATACCTAACAACCCTGTTTCTGTAGTTAGTCAATGAATACCTAACAACCCTGTTTCTGTAGTTAGTCAATGAATACCTAACAACCCTGTTTCTGTAGTTAGTCAATGATTACCTAACAACCCTGTTTCTGTAGTTAGTCAATGAATACCTAACAACCCTGTTTCTGTAGTTAGTCAATGAATACCTAACACCCATGTTTCTGTAGTTAGTCAATGAATACCTAACAACCCTGTTTCTGTAGTTAGTCAATGAATACCTAACACCCATGTTTCTGTAGTTAGTCAATGATTACCTAACAACCCTGTTTCTGTAGTTAGTCAATGAATACCTAACAACCATGTTTCTGTAGTTAGTCAATGAATACCTAACAACCCTGTTTCTGTAGTTAGTCAATGGACACCTAACAACCCTGTTTCTGTAGTTAGTCAATGATTACCTAACACCCATGTTTCTGTAGTTAGTCAATGAATACCTAACAACCCTGTTTCTGTAGTTAGTCAATGAATACCTAACACCCATGTTTCTGTAGTTAGTCAATGATTACCTAACAACCCTGTTTCTGTAGTTAGTCAATGAATACCTAACACCCATGTTTCTGTAGTTAGTCAATGATTACCTAACACCCATGTTTCTGTAGCTAGTCAATGGTTGCCTTACAACCCTGTCAATATACAACCTATTTCTGTAGTAGTCAATGATTGCCTATTTGCTTTTGTCAGAAAATCTTCGTCGGTAAACTGAAGCAGGTCTGTGAAGTTTGGGGATTCTCATCGTGCGTTGATTGGTTGGATAGTTACGGAGCCCTGGTCTTTAATTACCTACCTAGTCTGTTTGTAAGTAGATTGGTGTACTGAATTTAATTGAGAGCGATGGGCCCTTACTTGACATTTGTCACACATTGATTGTTTAACTTATCAAATCAAACCCCCAACTAAGTTTGATACAAATCTTAAGTCATAATCAATGATTTCTTTCAAATTGGCTCACAAATTGGTTGACGTCTGAAGAAAACAATATATGTTATGTTTGTATGTAAAATGATATCTCCATGATAAGAAATTGTTACCGCCTTTATACTGTTTCGTTGCTTAAAGGCTTACCCTACACCTTCGAAACTTTAGAACAGGAGTAAACATGATGTGGGCCTATACACTGTTTTAACAAGTTTTGTGATTGTAGGTTCCTAGAGGTGTATGCGCTGATCTTGCATTGTGTCCTCCATCACACGAGTTAACATTAGCAAAGAAACATCAAGTTCAAAAGGTGGGTTGATTATTCCAATACATCTTTCAATATAAACAATGTCTATATCGACCATGTGGTTTGTATCCAGCATTGTAATAAAACAGCATCAATTAGATCACTGGAACTGGGCATTTACATTGAAAGGAAAACATTTATTTAGTTTCAGTGAGGCCCGGTCATATTGAGGCCAATGTGGCAGGAGATCCCCCCATACGGCAAACTGTGTACAAACTTCTTCAGAGAGCGCCCTCTTTTGAATCGACCTCCTCCGGCCCATGTTAATTTCCCATATGGGGGACAGAATCTCCGGCAGACATTTCCCAAAGACACCGGCCTTATTGTATGCTATATTATAGCCTAGTTGCATTTATTTGTCCCCATTCAAAGTGGTTAGAATGGAAAGAAACCAGATCGATATTTCGTTGCCATGAGATATCACGTCGTAACGAAGATCACTAATCGTGTTCACGAGATATCTTGTGGACCACAAAGGTTCTCCCATTGAATTGTTTGTTTTGCAAATCATATGGTTTTCATGTTTATTTACTTTTCATTGATCTACGTGTGGGAGAAAGCCGTTGGGATTTATAAATGTCATCGGTCTAATGAAGCTACTTTGGAATGTATTCTGGAAACCACACAACAGTGATACACCCCTTGAGACTTGCGCTGCTTATGGGAATTAAATTAATATTTGTTTTATTTTAATAATCATGTTTTGCAGATTTTGGATGCTGTCCTACTGAAGGCTATCTAAAGGGAGAGTGTATCGTTAAGTTCGGGGAGAGTAGATTCAATCTTAACATTTATAGTCTCACACCAAAACAAATACAACCATCCTATGAGCATTTCTGGGTTTCTTGTTTGCGTTCTACGGCAATGGTGTATATCCCGTCATGTATTGAGTGCTTGTTTTATAGGTCCTAAAACTTACTTTGAATGCAGCTCCGTCATTTCCGGGTTTTCAAGTGACATTGGACTTTTTTTCATGCTGGAATATTAACTTATAGTTGTTGAAATTCATAACCCTTCCCCGATTCTGTACTTTTAGCTTAATACCAATCCAAGAAGACTTGAGGAGGAAAGAGACACTAAACAAAGACTATGTTATCTGAAAATAGGGGCGACTTGTGTTATCTGAAAATAGGGGCGACTTATGTTATCTGAAAATAGGGGCGACTTATGTTATCTGAAAATAGGGGCGACTTGTGTTATCTGAAAATAGGGGCGACTTATGTTATCTGAAAATAGGGGCGACTTGTGTTATCTGAAAATAGGGGCGACTTATGTTATCTGAAAATAGGGGCGACTTGTGTTATCTGAAAATAGGGGCGACTTATGTTATCTGAAATTAGAAAAATAATGATAAAGACATTTTAAAAAGCTATGCGCGGAACAAAATTCCTGTTTCGGAACAGCAAAAAAAAAAAAAAAAAAGAGTTCTGATGGCTGGGTCGTCGGAGTATGGGTTCGAATCCCGATCGTGACACTAACTTAGGTTGTTAGGCAAGACACTTACAAAATCGCTTCTCATCACCCAGGGGTAAAAAGGGTGGAGATTGTTGATGTGAATGATTAGCAATATGCGCGCCCATTTGGCTGCCGGTGCTGCATACTCCCAAGGAGTTGAAATGGTTTCAGGAATTCTAAAGAACCTATAAATAGGGGGAGTAAAAGGCGCATTGATATACATAGTTTAAAAGCGTACAATTAATGCATTTCATTATATATTATTATTATGAGTGGTATTATTATGGTATTACAATTCAAAACACAGAGAGACTAGAGGTATAAAGTGATTCATAATAAAAGGACTGGTGAATCTATTTAATACGCACTGACTGTTGAACCTTGCTTTTTTGTTTTTAGTTTTAATTTGATTATCGGTATGATGATTTACTTCACCACGATGTTGTAGAACTTTACTAGGAAAACAAAATCCCCTTAGAACTTTGAATGAGGTTTCCCCGCCCTTTGGCTGCGCTATTTCATGGTTGTCAACGAAGTACGGAGAAGACTGTGATTTATGAAGATTGGGACTAAAAGCAAAGTTATCGTTTAAATCGCAGCTCTGTCCCCATATTAAGGGCCAATAAAGCTCCGAGAAATTACTATTATTTTTTAAAACTTCATGGCACAATGAATGAGTTTTATTGACCTGCATTCTAGTCTTACATAATGGTCTGACATTGGCGTGGAGATGAATGACCATTGCCATATTTAAGGCCTACCTGTGTATACAATTAATTTCAGGTATTCCAATAAATAGAGTTTTTTAATTTGAACATTTTGATCAAACAACTTTTTGTCCGTGGTTATACACACTGACATCATCTGGGAAATGGAATTCAGATCAAATTGCTCAGCAAAATGAGCGTCAGCCTTAGTCTTGAATAAGAGACGTTAATTTTGACATTGTATCATAATCATGTGCCGTGATTCGCCGTAGAGGGCGCGCCACTGCTGCGCATTGGTTATGAAAGGCAGAAAGTAACGTTTGTGAGTTAGTTCTCTATGCAATGACGACTTCCATTTTTCTGTCCGTCCTTCCGGCCGTCTACGTTCATTAGAAATAATACAGCTTAGCATTTAGCTTCAAAATATAGATCTAGAGATGTTTTGTGGAATCTGAAAACACAATGTTAGTCACATAATGTTCGATGTCCCTTCAGGGCCACCCTACACGTCCAGTAAAGTAGTCATGCATGCAATTTCACGTTGGCACTGGTTATTTGTTGAAGCTCATTCTGCGTGTCATTCGATTGTGTTTGGGTTGGGATGAACGCGACCAAAAGTGTTTTGAACTAAGCCCGTGACATGTACATAATTGATTTGTACGAGTGAGAGGCAAACAGTTAACGTACAACTTCACGCTAGTGTAAAGCATACAGGTCTGCTGTCTCTTACCATAGAGAAAGGACACTCTTTACTAAAACTACTTAATTATCGACCGTCGAGAAACGATATCTCGGAGTTAGTGCTATTGACAAACAAAATGAAGACAATGTTAATGAGGCAAATGTTGCTAATGCAAGCTCTACTTGTGATATGTAAGTATATAGGAATAAGACCTTATAGATCTACTCAGTTTATCATATACTATGTAAGCCGCGCACCCCCGCCATATTGGCCCTGAAGAGACATCGCATGTCGCAAATGTTTATGTGCGAATACGTATTCGATTTCGTGAAAACAATTTGCGAATATGTGCGAATAAATATGCAATGTCGGGAATTTTTTCGCATACCTTGGAATACATTTCTTGTGGTCGCGAGTATGCGTACATATTTAGCCCATTTCACACGAGAGCAATTTAGCAAGGGTCCCTTGCTAAATTGTAGCATGGTTGTAACATTTTACAAAATGTACCTCATGTGAAAGAACAACATTTTTGGGGGTACTTTCCAGGGTTCCTTGTAAGATCTTGTCAAACATTGCTACATTTTGTCGGAGGTCCGGACCTACGACAAAATCTCCCGTATAGCACACACGGTGACAACAAATAAAAAATCAGCGCTCGTAAAATTCAAAGCAAGGGACCATGGTAATTTTTTTTGTCGTGCGAAAAGGGCTTTTGTGAACAATTTCACGACATCTCTCTAGCGCCATCATGCCCCTACCATAGTCGTTATTGGTTATGTCCTCTTGACCGATTGTTCTTCATAACCATAATGTCCACTCCTCAGTCACCGTGGTTCCCAAATTCTGATCAATGAGTATTTCACTTGTATATTAATGGTCCATATATCAATCAATATTTCACTTGTCCTGTATATCAACGGTCCAAACATCTGTGAATATTTCATTTATATAACAACGGTCCAAACATCAATGAATATTTCATTTATATAACAACGTTCCAAACATCTGTGAATATTTCATTTATATAACAACGGTCCAAACATCTGTGAATATTTCACTTATATTACAACGGTCCAAACATCTGTGAATATTTCACTTGTGTATTAACAGTCCAAACATCTTCTTCCCGGTCCCTTTTGGCTTCCTAAAAATGGCCAATGTATCTCTCATATCCACAATCCACTCCTCAGTCTCCCTTAGCTCAATTAAACTGACCAATGAATCGTCTTTATCCCTGGGCTCCTTCATTACAAAGTACTGAGCTCCCCATTTCAGAGATTTCAAAAATAGCCGGCATTTTACAAATGCAACCCCCTCCCAACCCGTTGAAGGTTTGGTACGTTTTAAAATAGACCGTGCAAGTCTCGCGCGTATTCGAACATTTTTGGGACCACTGTGGTCCCACGTACATTGCTTTAACGCGTTAAAGAAACAAACTCACGCGCTTTAACGGATCCCAATGTTCGAATACGCGCGAGACTTGCACAGTCTATACCCCTTTGAACTGCTTGACCTGCAAATCTAAATTTACTTTCTAAAATTTAATTTATACAAATAATTTCTTTTCTAAACACAATTAAGTTTAGATGCTTTTATTTATTGGAATCACCCTTTATTGCTCTAACCCTTGCCAAATAGCATGCTTTGCAGACATGGAATCAGCATCCACACTATACCACTTGGCTTATAGACAAGTTCTATCCCAAAAGGAGGTAAGTGATTGTGCCTATGGGGATGTTCAGAACATAATATCGGATTGCATAAGGGCTTAGACAGATTGACAAAACATGTTTATAGAATACAAGTGACGTTCTCCCCTCTACCCTCCACGCGTCCAGCTTTATCACTACATGTACTCAAAACTTTCGTTTTGAAAAATGAGAAAAAATTAATTTATTAAGATTCTGCTGACTAAAAGCGGACTTGAATGTAAACCTGAGATGTTGCTTGAGTTGAAAATACTTCAAAAAGTGTCTTGTCTATTGTCTGTTGTGATTGAGATTAGCATTTGCTGGGGTTATTGTGAAAGCAGTTAAAACGAGCCGGAACACCTTTTCCAATCAATCCTCCCTTTCTAAACGGATTATGCGGAAACGATTTACAAAATACAGTAAACAAATGTCACTACAACAGTTAAGCAACGGGTTTGTTAAGTATACTCTCGTAAATTTGACTATGACACGAACTTGGGCAGATTGTTCTCGAAATTCTTTAGATAAGCCTTGAATAAGAAACGAATTAACCTTTGAGGTAAGTAGACCTACTGACTGACTATAATAGTGAACTGTTTATTGTACAGGTTGGTGATACACAGTGTGACAACTGCAGGAAGTTTATGGGCAAGTTCTACGAGTCCATTGAAGACAACCTGAAGGATGTGAAGGTATAGCTTTGGAAGAGTCATCCAACTTCTATGGATGGCCAAACGTTTCGACCCTAGCATATCATTAGCCTTCAAAAAAAACCTCTGCCAGGGTCGAAACGTAAGGCCACGAACTTATATATAAGTAACTAGTAGGGGAGATGGCCTTAGCTTTCGATCCAAACCAGAGGAGTATATATATTTTATTTTCATTTACACCAAAGGTTCGTTTGGTTGGTAAGCAGTTTGCAACAGCTAATTCTATGTTCTCAACTTCTATAGATGCTGGCACACAAGTTGGTGACGTTCCGGGCAATTTGTCAGAACTCTAATATTTATTTGTTTATTTATTTATTTATTTACTTATTGTAAACCAGTTGTTTTTATTACAAACTATATATAGCTCTGATCCACCGAAGGCTTGTATTGACAGGAATGAGAATATTTGTAAGAATTGTTGAGAGCAGATCGAGTACAATAGAAGGACGGAGAGGAAGATTGACGTGAATAATGAAAACTGTAAGTTTGGAAATATGGATAGGGTTGGATGACCGCAAAGAATGGATGTTGACGGTAGGCCCTACAGTGTTAAATTCAAGACGATGAAACGTGATGACAGAAGTCTACATGTTGAAAAGATGATTGGTAATTCGACTAAGAGAAGGGAGATTCGATACCTACTACAGATAATGAAGTTTAATGGGCTGAAGATAATCCGGTACTTTTGCACTGTAATCTTTGGTTTCAGCCCGAGTTTATCAAGATTATTGAAAAGACATGTCAGGAAGCTAAACAAGATGCCGCCATATGTAAAGATGCAATTGATGACTTTCCTGATTTCATGATAAAGCAACTACGCCTACTTCTGGTAAGAGACCGACTGCGCCTTGTTTAAATGTACAATTTACCACACATCATCATGGACCAAATTTCCAATACACCGTGCAAGTCTCGCGCATATCGAACATAGGTCTACTCGCAGAAGTCTATTAAATTTTTAATTAAATAAAATCTTTATTTTAAATTTTGTTTGGTAAAAAATTCTTGAAAATAACACACAGTTTGTTAAGATGCATTTTCAAATTGTATCTGATACAAAAAATTTGTTAAAATTAAGAATGAAACAAAATAAAAACTTGGGACGAGGCTGCTTATTTTTTAGAAATCCCATTTTCCAATCACGCCCAACTTTGTGCGGCCATCACATGGGTTTATTTATAACATGGCCGTCAGTCGGGCAAAATTCTTAATTAGTTTTGAAGCAACCCGAAACGGATTATTTTTGTTGTCAATTTTTCTAAATTTATTATGTTTTCCTGACAATATGATATAACATTTATAGTAATAAATAAACTACGTTAAAACGGAAGTATTTTGAAGAAACAGAGTCGCGCACATGTAAAACTCAATAATGGCTAGAACCAACTTGGTCCACGAAGTTTGAACACGGGCGAGACATGCTCAGTCTCATCTTATACTGGGGTGCGTTTTCGCGGCTAAAACCAATATCTAAACACATATGTTCCCTTTTTTAAAACTAAACAAATTGCGTTACATTACAAGTATCGTTCGCATTTGACCTGCGTGAGACCGTAAAGAGATCGTAGGAGTACAGTACACAGGGTTGTTCAAACAGAAGGAAACACACTTCTGACAGCATTTTTTTCACTTGATGAGCATACTTTTAAAAAATTTAAAATGTTCATCTTTGAACATAAATATCTCAGATATGATAGTTTAAAAATGTCATGTGGCAAACCTGTTTGTCAACGGACTGCTTTATTCCACACACGAAAAAACGCTCCACTTCAAACAGTAATTATTATTTCTTTTAGTAAGTTACACACGCACAAAGATCCTTGTAATTTGATTGGTGGAACACGTGTCATGTCACGCGTCATCCTTTATTGATTGCAGTCAAATCACCGCACCGAAAGTTAAGTACGATTAATAATAATAATAATAATATTAACTAGTATTTAGTACGCTCTCCATAGTACACTGTATCACAGCGGTTTTTTTTTTACACAAAATAATCATTCACAACATACAACCGAATTTCATATGAAAAGGTACATACACGATGTTTGAAAGGGATAGGGAAAAGAAAGGGGCTTAAGTTAACTATACAGGGAAGAGGTATGCTTTCAAGAGTTTCTTAAATTGGTCTGTGGAATTTGCTGCTTTAATAAAAGAGGGGATATTGTTTTTAAGATTGCTGTTTTTAAGAAATAATCTACCACTGAAATGCTGATTCTTGCAGTTGTACACAGTATCCTCTGACGTGTTTTGTTTCTATGTGTTATTTCTCGATAGAATCCGTATGGCTTTTGTCCAGCTGCTGACTATTGTAAAAGTAAAGGATCTACTCATCGCACGGTAAAGTACCCGGATGTTGCGAATTTGTATAGTTTGATAGGGTGACTCCCTGTGTTTTTAATGAGAGTTAATATAGGCCCAATAATTGTAGCTGTAAAACACAACTTATGTGACGTAGTTCCACCGTTAATGACGTCATCATAAAACAAGAAGGTTCTGGTGATTTAAGAAGCACGTAGTATTGCATTAAGATAGTGTTTTTCTTAAAAGATTTACGCGAGAAAAAAGAAGTTGTGGACTTTACTTTCACACATAAATAAGAATCAAGGTTTTCAACATATCGTAGTTTTAGGGCTTGTTTACACAGGAAAACTTTTACAACCAAAATGGAATCAAACAACCACACTGCACGCAAATGGAACTATTCGTTGGCGATGTTTAAAAGAAAACATAAGCGATTTTAGTTGGAGCGTTTGTTTTTCTATTAAAGCTTGCGTGAACCATGTTGCGTATAAATAATTGCCTCGTGTGATAAATCCTATATGGTGAGGCTCAGCACAAAAACGCTGCGCGTCCCACAAAGAAATCAACAATTGCCCCAATTTTAAATGGATTTTTCAACAAAACCAAAAAACCCAAAACGGTTTCCTGGTTTATTCCCTAATGTTGTTAAAAATGAAACTGATTTATAATCAATACCTATCATTGCCGTAAGACACTTAGACTCTGCATTAGTGCTAGTTTCAGCGATTTTGCAGTGTTGAAACAATGTTAATTCAGGTTGATTGGTCGATACTTACGTGGACATGATGGCCAATGGGACAATCTGTCACTTCATGTTTGTTCCTCTCGGGTATCAATCCGCGTTCAAAGTGATGGTACATATTGATTTGGTTGTAGATTAAGACATCAGTTTGAACAGTCCCTAACAAAACAAAGATCCATCATACCTAGGCCCAAGTGTGGTATCTCTGAAAACACGTTCCCCAATGTAAACAGAGTTACCGGTTGAACGTTCGACCGGTGGGGCAGGCACTGTGCATTGAATTTAACTTGACACATTCTTTCTTAAACAAACTGCAAATGGAAACAATGTACAACAAACGTTTATGGAAACAATGTTCCGACGATCTCATCATTATAATTATTTTTGTTAATTGAAAAGGTAAATTTTCAACGGGGGCAAAAACATAATTTCATAATTTGTAAATTACTTACTCGACAGATGGAAGTTGACGACTGTGCGCATTGTCAAAGTTTCTTCGCTGGTGTCCGGTAGAAGCTGATAAAGAATAACCAAATAGATGTAAGATATATTTCAAGATATGTTTCAAGATTCTCATCATATAGGTCATATACAACCTTATAGACTCTTTCGGTTTACTCTAGAATCAAAACGGTTTTCTTTATAACTTAAAAAAAAAAACGGAACTTAGATCCCTAATAAACTTTCAGTTAGAAAATATGTTATCAGAAAAAAAGTTACCGTTTTGTTGTATATTTCAAAACCTATAACAAATGAAAAGTCTGAGTATTTGATAAATATAGTTAAAATATAAAATATATATAATCAGGTGTCGTTGACAAGTATTTCTTTTCGCAATAAAAATAAAAATATAGTATAAACTCGTTTGAAAAATGTCTGATTTTTCGTATATTATATAGGTTGCAGTTTCTCAACAATTTAGAGAAGCCTGTGATTCGTTTTGCACTTTCAGTATATTCTGCTATGAAATGGTGCAAGAGTTCTTTCCCGTTTTGCTGAAGAAAGTGACTACTCTAGCGGTAAGCTTCTGTACGTTGATTAATGAATGATGATATCACTGTCACAGTCTATAAATCTGACAGAAACAAATGTATACCATGGACAAATTATTGTGAAAGACAAATCGAAATTTCAAGCCTATCAAAACCAAAACTGAGAATGCGAATATCATTGTTAACTGATACCTCCGTGTCCAGCCGGATGACCTAACGGGATGTACAGATTTGGGCTACTGCAAGACATCGGCTAAGCAACGACAACAACCAAAAGGTTTCATTACTAAACTGCTTGAGGTAAGAGCAATCTTGATTCTTCTAATTTTCTCTACAACTGCTTTTTAAAACAAAATGTGTAACATTTGTTTTACAATAAATCTGATGTTTTTGTTATGGAGTATGTTAAGAAAAGAGAACTAGGTTGGTTGACAAAAGGGAAATAGGGAAATAAGTATTGACTGGGGAAATTATCCTTAAATAGCCACACCCAGGTAAAAAAAATATTGTGGCACAGGTTGGTATCCCAGTGGAATCGACTGCATAATGTGTAACTACAGTTTCCCTCACAGAATCCTTCATTTACGATTGCCCAGCCCAACGGACCTACGTGCGCTAACTGCCAAGAATTCATGGGTCAAGTGTACATCAATCTAGAAGGAAGTGTCAAACTGTTGACGGTAGGTTGCACTTGAGATTAAAAAAGGGTCAATAATTCCCCATTTTCAGATGGAATTGGGTTTAAGGTTTCAATAGATGTTAAACTTGCAATGGGGATAAATAGTGTTTTGTTTTAAAATTGCAATACACCAATGTGTGTTAAGCACTGTAGACTCGGAACTTTCCAGAGTCTTGTAAAAAATACACCTGCTCTTGTGTTGTCCTGGGTTCGAATCCTGTGAACAGGTAATAAGCCCGACATGCGAATTTCACAAGACCCAGGAAAGTACTGAGTAATTAGTACTAAAAACACATTGGGTTTGAGGTTACCGTTCGTTTTTATAACTCAACAATCTGAGTGACTAAACAGAAAGCAAACGTACAGTCTTTTTTCTAATTTGCTACTCTGTCAGTGTGCTAAGTTTCACTCTGATTGTTTTTAATTATTATGTGATAGGATGTTGTTATTGTAATTGTCTGCAAATAGTCAATATTACAGTGTGAACTTTATGGAATTTTGGCTGGTAACGAGTTTCTGCTAAGCATAATTTGTCTGTGATTAGGAAAATTGAATGAACATTGGGATAATTATAATTTGAACGCATCTTTTTATGACAAAGAATGCTTGGATAGTGAAATTGATAGCTGATTCTTGTTGTTATTGTTGATTGATGATATGCGTGATCTTTTAATTTCAATCTAAATTGAATGGTCCAGGCGTTAAATTGGATGAAAACTTGCAGAGAATGGCCGGTAAACCTACGATAAAAGACAAGTTTGATCCACTTCCTGTTATGTCGCTGCCCCCGCTTGTGCCCCCCCCCCCCCCATGAAAAGGTCTCGTTACACCACCGCACTATAGTCTCGACACTGTATACTTTTCTCCCAAGTCCATAAAAATGTCCCTATGGGGCCTAAATCTTAAAATACCAAAAATTTATAGTTTGACTGTGTTTTTGTTCCCAGCCCTTGATTGTAAATGCAGCGTCCAAGGTCTGCAACTTGGCCGGAAATCTGACCAGTATGTGCGAGGACGCACTCAAAGACTTCCCGGACGTTTTGGTTCCAGATCTTATTACACTTATGGTAAAGATGAATCTTGTGAATATTAGCCAATAGGCCTACCAGTAAACTATTGTGCCATTAACCGCTGCAAAAATTAACTGTTTTTTCACGTTGTTTTGGTTTGTATTTGTCGACTTTGTAAACATGTATACGTGGTCTGTTTTTATATAACGACGTTTCTTTCTTTTCCGTCTGAACAGAATCCTTACTTCTTTTGTCCTGAGACGAAATACTGTACAGCGTCAGAAAACCAGGTTTGTCAACAACATTACAACAAAGCAAACACAATTGTTACACCAGCTTAATATTTCCCATTTATATCAATGCAAAAGTAAAAGAATTAAAGTCTGCAACATAAAATCACGTAATAATAATAATTATTTGACTACAAGTGGAAACGGTGATAATTCTGAGAAGAGCCAGTTTGACAGATACGTCTGAACTTTGACGCTAGGTTGATCGGGGCCCAATTTCATGGCTCTGCTTACCGTAAGCAAAGAATCAGCGCTTATGGAAGCAGGGAAATATTTGCTTCCGTCAAACATATTTAACGGGTTGGCAGAGAATGTTGCTTGTGCACGTGCGTACTCTTGTGCGCGTGCGTACTTCCCGTTGCTAGGCATTCTTCGCTTACACAGCTAGCGCAGAAATTCGGCGCTTGAACAATTAACCGAGAAGGGTGATCGCAAGCGCAGAATTCGGCGGGAAGTAGAGCCATGAAATTGGGCCCTGGTCTTCAGGAGATGACTTTACCCTGACAGGTCAAGATGGACAAGGCAACATGTGGATGTGTCTACAATGAGGTTTCAGCAGCTTGCTGGACTGTGGCTTGAGGGTGGACTAATGAATGAGTTGGGATTATAAATGTTTTTGTTTCTTGTGCGACTGCGGTGGTGCGGTGTTGTAGGTACACACAAGTACAAAAGACCAATAGTGCCAGTGATGATTAGTAATACCGAATACTAGTCCATAATAACGAATTGGTAATCTTGTTCTCCGTCCTATTGGATGGTCTTCGAAGTTTTGTCTGTCTCTTTGTCTACAATCGTAAAACAAACACTTAAAGACATGGCTCGAATTTTTCAGGACTTCTCCTCGGTCACCTGAACCTGAACATAAGCTATTTCAAATTAACTGCACGTCAGAATATTGGCGTCACATTTTGTGACAGACACTTGTGATCAGAACACACTTTTGCGTCTTCCTTTCACAGCAGAAACATGATCTGGACACATGAATAAGCTGTATGAAAATCACAGCAAACACTTGTTTATCTTCCGTTCAAAGCCATTAAAAAAATTGTACTCGTTCAAAACCATTTTTTCTCTCAATTGATATATCAAGAATATATTTGTGCAGGTTGACAGGAGTAACCTCAGTGAGACGGAGAAGTGCACTCGGTGTAAAGCGTTCTTTACCGATGTTTATCAACGTATTGGTAAAGACATCCTCATCGATGTAAGTCAGTTGTGTTTTGGTTATGTATTCTTATTAAAAGTGAAACTCAAATGTCTGAGGAATGGTCACAGATGTCTCCGTCCTATTGGGATTTTGTGACACGATGGTATTAATTTGATGATGATGATGTTGATAGATGAGGAAAAAATAGAATAGTTTACATGAAGAAAACAAATTACATTTTAAGCAAAAGATCAACGGTTGCTACCAGAGACCTATGGTAACTAGCCATTACAAACATAACTGCATATACCCCTCCCATAACCCCCCCCCAAAAAAAAACCCCAACAACAACAACAACCACAACAACAGCAGCAGCAGCAGCAGCAGCAACAACAGCAATAACAGTAATAACAGCAACAGAAAAAAAAAAAAAAAAAAAACCCACACACACGCGTTTGTTCTGCCATTGTTTGGACTTTGAAAGTTGTTGAGTTTGTTCTTGATCTTGATTTTGAAAAGTGTATTATTTGGAATTTTGATCACTTTTTCATATTTAGCATAGACGTTTTCTGTTGACATTTTGGTAGGCTGCCTGGAGATCGAATTGCCTCGTAACCTCTTACGGTAACCAGCGGGTTGGAGGTTGTGAATTCCTAACTCACGCAGTTTCAAATAAAAACATCATTCCAAAACAAACGGAATTGCCTGTGAATTTTTCCAAACGCAAAAAATGTCACAGGGTAATTGAGCAATTGTTTATAATATTGTACAATGGTTCTTGATGACCATGTTATACTTCTTTGTCTTTGCATAAAGGTTGCCATATCGAAGCAGCTGGAGAAAACATGTGCCGGATTCTGCTCTTTATCATTCTTCTGTCACAAAGCAGTTGAAACATTTGTACCTGGCATGATCAAAAATAGTCCTGCTAGTATGGTAAGTTTACTGATGGGTTATTTTACAAACTGTATTGTGAGTCGTAACATTCATTTAGATAATCATTAAAAAAACAAACAATAAAAAACAAAAACAAAAACAAACACAAACAAACAAACAAACAAACAACCAAACACCCCCCCAAACAACAACAAACGAACAAACACCCCAACAAACTAACAAACAAACAAACAAACAACAAATAAACAAACAAACACCCAAGAAAAAACCCAGAAAACACAAATCTAAAATAGAAATTGTCTAAACTGTGCACAATTGTTGGGGGTATCTACCCTGGGGGTATCTACCCTTTGGGTATGGGGGTTTCTACCTGGGGGTGTCTACCTGGGGGTGTCTACCTGGGGGTATCTACCCTGGGGTATCTACCTCGGGGTATCTACCCTTTGGGTATGGGGGTGTCTACCTGGGGGTGTCTACCTGGGGGTATCTACCCTGGGGGTATCTACCCTTTGGGTATGGGGGTGTCTACCTGGGGGTAGCTACCCTGGGGTATCTACCTCGGGGTATCTACCCTTTGGGTATGGGGGTGTCTACCTGGGGGTGTCTACCTGGGGGTATCTACCCTGGGGGTATCTACCCTTTGGGTATGGGGGTGTCTACCTGGGGGTATCTACCCTGGGGGTATCTACCCTGGGGGTATCTACCCTTTAGGTATTGGGGTGTCTACCTGGGGGTATCTACCCTTTGGGTATCTACCCTGGGGTATCTACCTAGGGGTATCTACCCTGGGGGTATCTACCCTGGGGGTATCTACCCTGGGGGTATCTACCTGGGGGTATCTACCCTGGGGGTATCTACCCTGGGGGTATCTATCCTGGGGGTATCTACCCTGGGGGTGTCTACCTGGGGGTATCTATTCTTTAGGTATCTACCCTGGGGGAATCTACCCTGGGGGTATCTACCCTGGGGGTATCTACCCTGGGGGTATCTACCCTGGGGTATCTACCCTGGGGGTATCTACCTGGGGGTATCTACCTGGGGGTATCTACCCTGGGGGTATCTACCCTGGGGTATCTACCCTGGGGTATCTACCCTGGGGGTATCTACCCTGGGGTATCTACCCTGGGGGTATCTACCTGGGGGTATCTACCTGGGGGTATCTACCCTGGGGGTATCTGCCCTGGGGGTATCTACCCTGGGGGTATCTACCTGAGGGTATCTACTCTTTAGGTATGGGGGTGTCTACCTGGGGGTATCTACCCTGGGCTATCTACCCTGGGGGTATCTGCCCTGGGGGTATCTACCCTGGGGGTATCTACCTGGGGGTATCTACCCTGGGGGTATCTGCCCTGGGGGTATCTACCTGGGGGTATCTACCCTGGGGGTATCTACCCTGGGGGTATCTACCCTGGGGGTATCTACCCTGGGGGTATCTACCCTGGGGTATCTTCCCTGGGGGTATCTACCCTGGGGTATCTACCCTGGGGTATCTACCCTTGGGGTATCTACCCTTTAGGTATGGGGGTGTCTACCTGGGGGTATCTACCCTGGGGGTATCTACCCTGGGGGTATCTACCCTGGGGGTATCTACCCTTTAGGTATGGGGGTATCTACCTGGTGGTATCTACCCTGGGGGTATCTTCCCTGGGGGTATCTACCCTGGGGGTATCTACCCTTTAGGTATGGGGGTATCTACCTGGGAGTATCTACCCTGGGGGTATCTACCCTGGGGGTATCTTCCTGGGGGTATCTACCCTTTAGGTATGGGGGTGTCTACCTGGGGGTATCTACCTGGGGGTATCTACCCTGGGGGTATCTACCCTTTAGGTATGGGTGTGTACCTTGGGGTATCTACCCTTTAGGTATGGGTGTGTACCTTGGGGTATCTACCCTGGGGGTATCTACCTGGGGGTATCTACCCTGGGGGTATCTACCTGGGGGTATCTACCCTTTAGGTATGGGGGTGTCTACCTGGGGGTATCTACCCTGGGGGTATCTACCCTGGGGGTATCTACCCTTTAGGTATGGGTGTGTACCTTGGGGTATCTACCCTGGGGGTATCTACCTGGGGGTATCTACCCTGGGGGTATCTACCCTGGGGGTATCTACCTGGGGTATCTACCCTGGGGGTATCTACCTGGGGGTATCTACCCTAGGGGTATCTACCTGGGGGTATCTACCCTGGGGGTATCTACCTGGGGGTATCTACCCTTTAGGTATGGGGGTGTCTACCTGGGGGTATCTACCCTGGGGGTATCTACCCTGGGGTATCTACCCTTTAGGTATGGGGGTGTCTACCTGGGGGTATCTACCCTAGGGGTATCTTCCTGGGGGTATCTGTCCTTTAGGTATGGGGGTGTCTACCTGGGGGTATCTACCCTGGGGGTATCTACCTGGGGGTATCTACCCTGGGGGTATCTACCTGGGGGTATCTACCCTGGGGGTATCTACCTGGGGGTATCTACCCTGGGGGGTATCTACCTGGGGGTATCTACCCTGGGGGTATCTACCCTGGGGGTATCTACCTGGGGGTATCTACCCTGGGGGTATCTACCTGGGGTATCTACCCTGGGGGTATCTACCCTAGGGTATCTACCTGGGGGTATCTACCCTGGGGGTATCTACCTGGGGGTATCTACCCTTTAGGTATAGGGGTGTCTACCTGGGGGTATCTACCCTGGGGGTATCTACCCTGGGGTATCTACCCTTTAGGTATGGGGGTGTCTACCTGGGGGTATCTACCCTAGGGGTATCTTCCTGGGGGTATCTGTCCTTTAGGTATGGGGGTGTCTACCTGGGGGTATCTACCCTGGGGGTATCTACCTGGGGGTATCTACCCTGGGGGTATCTACCTGGGGGTATCTACCCTGGGGGTATCTACCTGGGGGTATCTACCCTGGGGGTATCTACCTGGGGGTATCTACCCTGGGGGTATCTACCTGGGGGTATCTACCCTGGGGGTATCTACCTGGGGGTATCTACCCTGGGGGTATCTACCCTGGGGGTATCTACCTGTGGTATCTACCCTGGGGGTATCTACCTGGGGGTATCTACCCTGGGGGTATCTAACTGGGGGTATCTACCCTTTAGGTATGGGGGTGTCTACCTGGGGGTATCTACCCTTTGGGTATCTACCCTTGGGGTATCTACCTGGGGTATCTACCCTGGGGGTATCTACCCTGGGGGTATCTACCCTGGGGTATCTACCTGGGTGTATCTACCTGGGGGTATCTACCCTGGGGGTATCTACCCTGGGGGTATCTACCTGGGGGTAGGCTGGAAATTGTTGAGGGGGCGGAGGGAATCACACAGCCTAAACATTTAGCAGTTGAAGATATACACATGTACATGTTCTTTATCGACTGCAGCCCCAAGCAACAGATGCGTGCACTTCGCTTAATTATTGCACTGCTGTGGATATATTTCTTGTACAGTGAGCCTACAGTGTTCAGATGAGAAAGGTAAATGAAATTATCACCATTACTCAAGATCTTTTTGTCTGACACAGCCCAGTCCTATGAAGGTCCTGGCATTTTTAATGTGTGTGTTATTCAAAGGTTTTTCAAATTGTGCCTTCTTGTGTGTGTTTTTAAATGGGGGAAGGGGTGAGGGTTAATATGTAAATCAACTCTGCAAACTTGAAAGCAGCGGCAAACATGAACTTGGAAAGGACGGAGTAAACAGTGCTATCACACATCTGCGAAAGGGTACAACCAAAGATATAATTAATAATTCCCGGTGGAAGTAATCTACTTCATTGTTTCTAGTTAAGTATTCAAATTGGTAATTTTCATGGTTTATGAACCGTGTTTTAATATGCTTCAATTTTTAAGGTTTATTAACTATAGTTTATAAACTATAGTTTATAAACCACGTTTTTTGATGATTTAATTTTCATGGTTTATAAACCATAATTTATAAGCGTTGATTGTAAATTCATGGTATGTAAACCACAAAATAATTGTGACAACACTTTCTATGGTTTACATCTAATTGTTACAAACCATGATAAAAACATGCCAAAAATACGCTAAACAATTAATTGACAAACGGCGCCCCATACGTCACTGGCCACGGTGGGTTGTATAGCAATTAAGGCGTTCTATTGGTATAAACCACACCCAAGTAGCCTGCCCAAAGGACTCGGACAGCACTGGGTGCACTGCTAATCACACATCCATGTCCAGGGAAATAAAAATAGTGTAGACTGTTTATTTTAATTTTACAGAGTAACCAATTGTTGTGTCCCAGAAGCCAAGGCATCAGCTTAATACATGCATTGAATAATATATTATATAATATTAACATTGTTGATATTTGTAACTAATTCTGTATAATTTACGAATTGTCAGACATGATCAAAGTAAGACCGAGCCCTATCTGGGTGAAAAACTAATATACAAACACAACATGTACATTTCTTTTAAGAATTTTATTCTGATTAGAATGCACGAAAAGCTTAAGATTAACAATCAACACAGAGTTTTGGATCATAAAGTTTAAATTAATTCAGGAACATTTTGATTGGCTTCACTAGACAGAATTGCACCACAATGTAAGTACCTCGAAAAAGTGAGGGTTACAAAGCTGCCTTACTTTTTGCAAATTATACAAATCACAAGTCAAAACAATTCTTACCACAATTTTGTTTCATTAAATTTACATGTCAAAGGAAATCCTTGTACAGTACCTAAATTATTTATTCCCAACATTAGTTGCTAATTAGACAATACAAATTAAAATAATAGAGTTGATGTAAGTAGTTTTATACTGTATTAATTTCTAAGTGTTAAAAAAAACCCCCAAAAAACCTTCTTTTTTAAAAAGTTCTTTTTACTTTGGCAACAATTTTCAAATCTACGTAGTGTATAGCAGGTAATATTCCAGAAATAAATGAATAAAGATTTACTTGCTTATCTTGATTACAATTAAAAGGCATCATTAAACAGAGTTTTCAATTGAAGAACACTATCATTAGCAGTTGCTAAATATTCATATAATTTATCCAAATCATTAATAGTTCAGCATTAAACATTACAAAACGGGGTTACCATCAAGTTATATATCATATGCAATTTGAGTGACTGAAAGTACACAATCACTTTCATAAATAAACTTTCAGCTAACAAGAAAAAGTAAAGAAAAACCCAAATAAACTGTGGATCCAATATGAGCTTCTCACTGACGTCACATTTCTATAGCAACACAGGAAGTTTGCCATGCTGGACTATTACACGTATGTACAGTATGTAGGATGTGTACGTATATTACCATCCAGCATTGCGTTTCATAGCACATGTTTGTGCAGATCTAGTAAAATGTGTGAGTGACATGGTGTGAATACTCCAGCATGGCAAGTCATAAAATAGTGACATCATCTGAGAAGCATACTGTATTCTGGCATTACTGTGATGAGGAATCCCTTAATATAACTCTTATGTATTTTTGCCAAAGAAGTGGATACTTTCCAAGAATATAAATTCAGCAACAAATTTGAAACAAATTTAGCAAAACAAAGGAATAATTTTTATTATTAATATTTCAATTACTGTTTTTAGCTCAGTATAGTCTCATCAAGTTTGCATCAAGTGCTGGCAGAGCTTCTACTAAGTCTGTATACATTGTACCAGTGCTAAAACCATCACCTGCCAATACTTATATATTACTCTTACAAACTAATCTTCATAGCAAATTAAAAAATGCATAGGGTAGGATTGTGCATTATTGTTACCATAACAGAGCTTTCCAAATAGTGCTGTGACATTAAAACAGATGTGTCCTGTATTAAGTGTGATGAACATATCAACTAGGAACAAGAACAACAGATGTGTCCTGTATTAAGTGTGATGAACATATCAACTAGGAACAAGAACAACAGATGTGTCCTGTATTAAGTATGATGAACATATCAACTAGGAACAAGAACAACAGATGTGTCCTGTATTAAGTATGATGAACATATCAACTAGGAACAAGAACAACAGATGTGTCCTGTATTAAGTATGATGAACATATCAACTAGGAACAAGAACAACAGATGTGTCCTGTATTAAGTGTGATGAACATATCAACTAGGAACAAGAACAACAGATGTGTCCTGTATTAAGTGTGATGAACATATCAACTAGGAACAAGAACAACAGATGTGTCTTGTATTAAGTGTGATGAACATATCTACTAGGAACAAGAACAACAAAGCCATCAAAGGCTGTGACGTTCTGGACTTCCCTCCCACACAACTTTTGTAAGGACTGAAAGTTGTAAAAAATCTTTGCTGTAAAATCACCTTTAAATGAAGAAATAAGGGAATTTGGTTTAAATTACACACAACTATCTGCACTATAGGTAAGGGAAGTATAAAAATGTCTGAGGAGGGATTGCCCCTGCTGGGCTTCCTAACGACAATACGACTCACTGGAGGGATATTTATGGCTTAGCTCTATTCATTGGTCAAATCTGTTGCTGTAATGTATGGCCACTCTTGATATTGGTATGTTTGAAGAACTTAATTCCAAACATGGCGACTACAGTGCTCAACAGCCTAAGAAAAAAGATATCAAAGAACGAAGAAGAGGTTTAGTTATCTTAATGCAGGCTGGTTTCATTTTTTATTTTTTCAGAAATCATTTTATTTGTAATTGTGTATGCAGCTGTTGATTTAAAAAAAACCTTTAAGTTGGAAAAACTTATCAAATAAAGATATAAAATTAAAAGACTTGGGGTCAATTTCACAAAGCATCAGGATACATCTTGAGATGAGTTGTTAATATCAGCAAAGAGATTTGTATTGTGGCGTCACTACACAATTAAGATGGATGCACAGTTAATATGAATCTTAGCTCTTTGTGAAATCAAGCCTTGAGTGCCAACAACACCTACACAACAACCAATAGCCACATAGAGGTTCCTGTTTACAACACCTACACAACAACCAATAGCCACATAGAGGTTCCTGTTTACAACACCTACACAACAACCAATAGCCACATAGAGGTTCCTGGCTACAACGCCTACACAACAACCAATAGCCACATAGAGGTTCCTGGCTACAACTCCTACACAACAACCAATAGCCATATAGAGGTTCCTGGCTACAACGCCTACACAACAACCAACAACCACATAGAGGTTCCTGGCTACAACGCCTACACAACAACCAATAGCCACATAGAGGTTCCTGGCTACAACTCCTACACAACAACCAATAGCCATATAGAGGTTCCTGGCTACAACGCCTACACAACAACCAATAGCCACATAGAGGTTCCTGGCTACAACTCCTACACAACAACCAATAGCCATATAGAGGTTCCTGGCTACAACGCCTACACAACAACCAACAACCACATAGAGGTTCCTGGCTACAACGCCTACACAACAACCAATAGCCACATAGAGGTTCCTGGCTACAACTCCTACACAACAACCAATAGCCATATAGAGGTTCCTGGCTACAACGCCTACACAACAACCAACAACCACATAGAGGTTCCTGGCTACAACGCCTACACAACAACCAATAGCCACATAGAGGTTCCTGGCTACAACTCCTACACAACAACCAATAGCCATATAGAGGTTCCTGGCTACAACGCCTACACAACAACCAATAGCCACATAGAGGTTCCTGGCTACAACTCCTACACAACAACCAATAGCCATATAGAGGTTCCTGGCTACAACGCCTACACAACAACCAACAACCACATAGAGGTTCCTGGCTACAACGCCTACACAACAACCAATAGCCACATAGAGGTTCCTGGCTACAACTCCTACACAACAACCAATAGCCATATAGAGGTTCCTGTTTACAACACCTACACAACAACCAATAGCCACATAGAGGTTCCTGTTTACAACACCTACACAACAACCAATAGCCACATAGAGGTTCCTGGCTACAACGCCTACACAACAACCAATAGCCATATAGAGGTTCCTGGCTACAACGCCTACACAACAACCAATAGCCATATAGAGGTTCCTGGCTACAACTCCTACACAACAACCAATAGCCATATAGAGGTTCCTGTTTACAACACCTACACAACAACCAATAGCCACATAGAGGTTCCTGTTTACAACACCTACACAACAACCAATAGCCACATAGAGGTTCCTGGCTACAACGCCTACACAACAACCAATAGCCACATAGAGGTTCCTGGCTACAACGCCTACACAACAACCAATAGCCACATAGAGGTTCCTGGCTACAACGCCTACACAACAACCAATAGCCATATAGAGGTTCCTGGCTACAACGCCTACACAACAACCAATAGCCATATAGAGGTTCCTGTTTACAATGCATGTACAATAAATAAAAAAAACAGAAACAGTTTTCTTGCTTCACTGCCCGAAAAAAATAATAAACTGAAGTCACATTTTGATGATCACATATAAACAAAAAAGAAACTAAAATGTTCAACTTACACCACATTTGATGGCCATTTGCTTGCTTGCACACCAGTAAGTAGGTCCAAATTTGCATGCATCAACCTTAAGGAGTCCTTCCAGGGACTTGGGGCACATTTTCAGAACCTATGTAATTATGAGACATAATAAGAATCATGGGATTGATAAATAGATCGATTTGGGGCTATACATTCCACACAAACCAGCAAAAGAAATCTTGGTTTTTGGATTTAGACAAATGTTACAATACAGTTTCAAATGAAATTGTTTTGATTTATATAATACAGCCAAGGGGGAGGTTTTGATAAGTACTTGTGATAAGACATGCAAAAGATAGGTTTACTTAAATGGTGTGCACTTTTGAGAGGATGACAGGAAGACAGGATGTGTCACTTCAAACCAATCATCCCTTTTCCCCAAAAGACTTATCCTTGAAGAAACAGGAAACTGTTATCATTTAGAATGAACCAAAACTGGGTGCAATTAGGAATTCCCCATTAGTCCCAAGTCATTGATGTGTGTCTCTTTCCTAGCCTCACCTGACAGATTTCACTCGGAGTGAAGACCTCTTCTTTCAGGAGATCTAGGATGTATGGTCCATACACCTCAATGTAATTTTTGCACTTGAGAAAAAATACAGAACAATTTATTTACACATAAAACACTGACATACCTCAAATGCTACCAATATCATTCACTTAAATATGCAAACATGCACTATAAGAAATTCAATAAATCACAGGAATGTTCAGAGTAGCGATTTTACTTATTTTTCATAGTAATCTGTTCAAAATGTTTACAATTTTGTAATAATTTTCTTCCTCAGGTAAGAGATTTGTCCAACGCAAACAATTCCTGAAAATGGCGTGCAGGCCTTGGTTCCCCTTATTCTAGACCCAGAACCTCCTAGATCTTACAATTGAAGAGTTTACAGACTTTATGCATCACCAGAAATATAAAACTAGACCCAGAACCTCCTATGTAGATCTTACAATTGAAGAGTTTACAGACTTTATGCATCACCAGAAATAGAAAACTACAGGTTTGAACACAATGTGGACCCTTTCTCTCTCCCTTAGGCAATTGCTTGACCTCTTGTAAGATCTGAAGGCTTAAGAATAGTTTTGAGAAAACTTGAAATTGGAAAAAAAACTGAAAATTCACATGCCTGCTTCCTTTAACTGCCCTTATCTAGACGTAATATTGTAACCAAAGTTACAAAATCCTACATAAATGTGTAGTTGGATCTGGGTTTTTCGCTGGTTAAGTTTAGAGAAATCCCATATACCAACCTATGTAATATTTCACAGAATTTAAAGACAATCTTCATCGGTAAGTCACGCATAATTTGACAAAATACAGGCAACTTTTCCCTAGGGTTGGTACTTGATTGCCTAGAAATCAAAGACTGGTATAATATAATATAAATATAGACTATCAGGGACAACCCAGTTCAACTCAATGGCCAATCTGAGGTACCTATAGCTAGTGTACATATTTACCTCTTGTTGGTCAGCTGCAGGGAAGAGGTTACAGACCTTAGCAATCTCATCAATTATTTCATCTTCGTTTTGATTGATGAAATCTTCCACTGCAATCACAATCTCCTTACATGCTGAACAGGTTGCTGTTCCATTGCCTAGCCTGGGCCTTGCTACAATCATTAACATAAACCAACAAATACAAAATATTTATATGACCCAATTCAATCACATTTTTAGTATCAGGAGGAAATCTAAATTATTGCAAGATTTTTGGTACACAAAAGGAGTTGGATGTTTATCTCACTATTAATGAATGAATTATGACACAGTAAAATTCATTAAGTTCTATTATGCAAAGAATCAACTCAAAAATGGAGATTTGCAAACTTTATTTAACTTTCTGCAATTATTGGATTGAAATACCTCATTTCACTTACGTATTTGCTATGTACAAACAATTAAACAAATCCAATAATTACTTTGCTTAATAAATATTTTAAATTAAACTCAAATTTGTGTTTCTAAAAAACAAAAACAAAACCAAGTTAACACACGCTACCCAAAAACAAGAAACAAGACCTAAGACCTACTCAGTGTCATGCACAGTTTGATCTCTTTACAGATGTCATTTGGTTCCAGCTCAGAATCCACAATGAGTTTGAGTAACATGGGTCCATACAGGTCTAGGAATGACATACACTGCTTGTTGAGAGAATCTGGAAGTACAGTGCATACATTCTCAATCATCTTGGTCAATTCCTCCTGTAAAAAATTGAAAGCATTAGTCTTTCTTCTAGGTGAAGGTCAGCAGGTTTAAAGAATTACTTCAGCTTCCTCTTTCAAAAATAGTCAAACCTAAAAAATTGTGTCTTGATAATTGAGAGATTTTGTGAATGAGTAAGCTTCAAGAAAAATTTGTGAAAAAAAAGGAGTATTAGAACAGTGTCACAAGATAAAATACCATTACACAATGTTATTGAAAGTAGCATTCCTTGATTACTAATACAGTGTTAATAAGAGTTTGTGTGATGCTCTGTAAGAATCAACCACTCAACAAATCAACTTAGCTTGCCTACACAGCGTAGTCCTAGCAGTTGGAGTGAATGAGATGAACACTTACTGTTGATTTGTTCATCTCTAGTTGAGTATCAATGATGCCAAAGATGATGTCACATACCAGGCATAGGGATCCACTCTTTACCTTGCTGACAGCAACTATGGCATCAGAAACAAAGACAATTATATGACCGCAACCCATAGAACTCAATGACACGGCCTGACACGGCCTGACAAGAAGCATTCTTGACCAATGAGACAATAGTGCTAACCAATTATAATCTTTAACATATGATGGCTTCTTAAGGATATGGAAAAAATATCCTTAGTCTCATTCTACCAAGTTGCAATCATTGACCAAAAGTCCTACTGGTTCTTCTTGTCTCTACATTCACAAAAATTAACCCAGAAAAGTCAAATGACACCCCAACTATAATACTCAGAGACACGAATCTACACAAAGAACTTGTAAAACTACCTTTAAACAATTATGAATTTCAAGTCAACAGTTTTAGAGTGTCACCGAATTGGACAGCAGTATCATTTATTTATCAATTTAATTATAGTTGGATCATAATTTTCTGCCCTACAACACCCTACCTTCCAGGTTGTCACTTCAGTATTTATACAAAGACTAGTGAAAGTCCTCCATGGCTACCAATGGTACAGTCTATTACACAGGTTTGAAATAGCATGGATATGTTTTTCAATGAGTCAGACATTCTTCATTGTATCATCACAAGTTTCCCTGATCGACCAGTTTTGCAAAATTGAGAACAACAATTAATTTTCATGTTAGCCTATCTACCCCGTTTTCCTTTAGATGAGGAAATGAAGTGTTGTTTTTTGAAACTTGTCTTTATATGTTAGGTGGTTAACACATTGTTATCTGTCAACATTCTTTCCCCAAAGAAACTTAACATTTTCTAATTTTCGGCGAAAAATTGGGCAATGGAACTTTATAAAGGGACTACAACACGTCATAAAAGGACAACTAGAGAGACTCAAGTTTCTTTCTATTAAGCAGGCACAGTACATCTTGGTTGAATGAATGACTTCATTACTTTTTTGAAGGATGTTATTTTTAATTAACTGATAGATAGTGTACTAAATAGAAGAACACTTATTACCTTTCTTGTTGGTAGAACAGACACCCAGAGACACACAGATCTGATCAGGATCCATCTCAGATAGAAGAAGTTGAATAATGGGCTTGGTGTAATCATCAACGAATCCAGTACATTCAGATGAATACTGAGACAATGGAATCTTACTGCATACCATATCAAGGAACTTCTGGATCTCAACCTGGAGATAAGACATGTATGTCATGAAAAATCATATTGTGTTGTATTGTATTGTATTGTGTTGTATTCCAAAACTGGAACAAACCCCATATCCCTCAGGAGGGTTGAATCTGTATATAAATAAAAAATAGTGACAAAAATTGTAACGGAAGGAGAGGAGTGTTGACATAGAACAAAAAACACCAGTTAAACCTAATCACAGTGTTTGGTTTTCTTTTAAAACTGTAAATAAAAAGATACACTTGGAAAGATGCCAAGTTTTGGAATTATGTTGTTAATATTTAAAAAAAACCTTAAATACTCTGTTATTGATAGCAAAAGGAGGCTTACAAAGGAGGCTGTTAAAAGCAAGTTTGATTATTAAATGGTAACTAGAAAAAAGTTTATGACTGTTTACCAGGCTTGCAAGTTGCTGTAAAAAAAAATGAGTTATACTCATCAATAAAAAATTGATGGTTTCTTTCGATTTTACTATCTCAGATGAATAACGAATTCAGAAAGGTTTTTTTTCCCAAATAAAAACTGTTTAAAGAGAAGAAAATGTAAAAGTGTACCTGAGTGGCATTTTGTGATAGTCCAGAGCGCATTTCCTTGACGATCAGCTGACAGATCATACATTCAGCATCAGAATCTACCTTAGCTTCTACTTCAATCTGTTTGGATTCTGAGGATGGAAATCATGCAAGAATATCTTTAACCTGCATACATCTTACAACCAGTGTACCATGCACAAACTTTTAGAATTCATTTGACAATAAGACAAAGCCCACGTTGCTGCTGTATAAGGTTATGCTCTCTCCTCAAAACTAAAACATTGTATATTCACTATGCTCCTATCTAAGGAAGATTAGTTCAGAATTTTACCTGCTGTACATAGCCCAAGTGCTGCACACAATTTCTCTGGAGTCATGCTGGTTACTAGTTGTATTATCTCAGGAAGGTATCTATCCACTACAGCAACACAAGTTGTCTGTAGCTCACCTTTGAGTTTAGAGCAAACCTCACTCGTTAAGATATCTTCAATTTCTTTCTGTCGTAAAAAGGGAAGTAAGACAGACTAATTAAGAAGGGTATTGGAATATGCCGACTGTCTAAAATGAAGTTGACAACCCAAGGCTTCCCATTTATTTATTTCAATCAAATTGATGTGACAGCCTACCTCAGTCGATCCATCTTTCAGAATGAGTTCAACATAACCAGCAATTTCCTCGCATAGTCCACAGTTTGCTCCTCCTACTGGCTTCAGTTCCAGCATTGTTGCTATAGAGAGAGGGGAGAGGGGAATATCAACAAATGTCTGAAAGTACACAAGCCACACTTTTGTGACTTCCCATTTTCTTTTGTTCGAAACATTTAACTGTTTAGCATTTCAAATAACTCACATCAAGTCATTTACTCCTTGAACGAGGCACAGTACAGAAGTCAGAACAGATCCTACTGTACCTAAAAATGTTGGGTTTATTTTGTAGAGAACAAAATTACATTTTGATTGATTTGCACAGTTGTTTTGCTGCTTTACCATATTGAAACTGTGAGATTGAAGACATAAGACAGAATGACTAAAATTAGAAAAACAACGTATGTGTGCCATGTAAACGTTTGTTACATAGACAATCAATTTTATCAATTGTACTGTCGCCTCAAAGAAACAAATAGTGAAACAGTGAAAATATAAACAACATAGCCCCCAGTTTGGAAATACCAACTAATGCCTCTATTACCAACAGGCAACTTCTTTATCTAAGACTCTCTCCAAAATATCCTTTCAAATCATGGTATTCCATGTGTAAAAACACCCGCAAGTTTAATGTGAACCAGGTATGGTCACCAATACATAGTACATAAACATCAGTCTATACATACACAGAAAACTACTCGCGTGTAGCATGCATGCGCTGTTGGTGGTATAGGACTTCTGAAATTTGAACCTCTGTAGGTGGAAAAAGACTTTTGTCGGGAGCTCTATCTAAGGCTGTTTGGTGAGTTTCAATCACATGTGTCTAATTCAAGATACAACTGGTCAAACTTAGTGGGTGGTCTGGGGCGGTTTGAGGGAGGAGTAACAGGCAGAGTGGTGTCGGGCATCTCAAGGAATAACAGGCAGGGTGGCTTTGAGCATTTGAGGAGAAACAGGCAGGATGGTTTCAAGCAGTTTGAGGAGTAAGGCACCTACTCAAAACTATTCCAGGATAAGTTACGGGAAAGTTTATCCACAAAGGGTATATCATTTAGAATAAATTATGGGTGGATGTTTTCATAGTTCGATGTTTGCCCAATACAAGGCTCATTTTATGCGCAAGTCTGTAGTTTGGCCAACTGATGATGGTTTCATAGCTCTTGGCATGTTGACAGACTCCCCACTGAGCAGTCTGTAGTTTGGCCAAATGATGATGGTTTCATAGCTCTTGGCATGTTGACAGACTCCCCACTGAGCAGTCTGTAGTTTGGCCAAAGGATGATGGTTTCATAGCTCTTGGCATGTTGACAGACTCCCCACTGAGCAGTCTGTAGTTTGGCCAAATGATGATGGTTTCATAGCTCTTGGCATTGTTTACATAAGGACACCCTTTAGTCTTAGTACTACTGGGAAGTCAATGAAGTGCCTAACCTGGAACACCTAGTAGTTTGCAGAAGAAAAGAATCTCATTGTCTGTGGCTTAGTCATGCTGTAAACAAATCAAACTTATCCACAATATAACTGGACTGCTTTGGGATATCTTGCTGAATGGAAAACAAACTGTGAGAAAGTCTATCTGCAAGTTCCCCTACAATAGTTTTGAAAAGGTGCCTAATAGGCAGAGTGGTTTCAGTTGATTTGAAGAGTAACAGGCCGGGTGGTTTTGGGTGGTACGAAGAGTATCAGACAGGGCGGTTTCAGGCTGTTTGAGTAAAAAGCAGGTAACAGGCAAAGTAGCCTAAATGCAAAATCTTTATTTAAATGAGATTGTGGAGCCTTGACTTACCTGATGAAGCTGTACAGAGTTTAAGGGCAGCACAAACTTCATTGGCTGACAATTCATTGGCAAGTAACTTAACAATCTCAGGTGTGTACTGTTCTACAAAACTGTTACAGTCACTCTGTATGGACTTAGGCAACAATGAGCACACCTTATCAAGAGCTGCTTCAATATCAGCCTGTTGGGAATAAACCAAATGACATGAATTACTGTTTGGTTTCATATAAACCTTAAGTACCTTACTAACCATTTCAAAGGCATTATGTACAGGCTTGTGATTATTGAGTAGTTATACCAAAGCACTTCATATTAGTGACTTGTGTATTTGTCCCACATGTTGTTTGTATGCAAACAGAGTATTGTGAAAACAGGTTCAAACCCTGACATCTAATTATTAAAATGACATAAAAATAGGTCAATACTGTCCAGTCTGGGAGAAAGTACAACAGAAAGTTAGCAAAGATCAGTCAAATACAAATACTTAGTTAAAATTTTACAAGTATTTCACCTGCATATAATAAACATTTTCACACATTTAACCAACAATATTTTGTTTTGTCTTCAGCTTAAATTAAAAATAGAAGAATAAATCTGGGAATAAATGCAATTTGTTTTTATTTTGTTCAATGTATGCAAAAATGTGATTTATTTTAATCAATGCAAATGATAGCTTAAGAATAGGACAGGGTTGGATTGAAGAATTTGACTTGCTTACCACAGCTGTTTTTCCGTCCAGTAAGTGATCCAACTCTGACATGACATATTTGCACAAGACACATTCAACAGATTCGCCAACCTCTTCAAGGCCTGTCAATTCAAAGCAAATTATGAATGTGATTGATTTACATCATTAGGGGGAAACAATTCAAATCAAGTAGATGAAACTGATTTAAGTTTTAATTAGTTAGAGAACATACTAAAGACGAGTGTCATTCTTTTGAGGAGTATCAAGCAGGGTGGTTTAAGGCAGTTTGAGGAGTAACAGGCAGGGTGGTTTAAGGCAGTTTGAGGAGTAACAGGTAGGGTGGTTTAAGGCAGTTTGAGGAGTAACAGGCAGGGTGGTTTAAGGCAGTTTGAGGAGTATCAGGCAGGGTGGTTTAGGGCAGTTTAAGGAGTAACAGGCAGGGTGGTTTAAGGCAGTTTGAGGAGTAACAGGCAGGGTGGTTTAAGGCAGTTTGAGAAGTAACAGGAAGGATGGTTTAAGGCAGTTTGAGGAGTATCAGGCAGGGTGGTTTAAGGCAGTTTGAGGAGTAACAGGCAGGATGTTTTAAGGCAGTTTGAGGAGTAACAGGCAGGGTGGTTTAAGGCAGTTTGAGGAGTAACAAGCAGGGTGGTTTAAGGCAGTTTGACGAGTATCAGGCAGGGTGGTTTAAGGCAGATTGAGGAGTAACAGGCAGGGTGGTTTAAGGGAGTTTGAGGAGTAACAGGCAGGGTGGTTTAAGGCAGATTGAGGAGTATCAGGCAGGGTGGTTTAAGGCAGATTGAGGAGTAACAGGAAGGGTGGTTTAAGGCAGTTTGAGGAGTAACAGGCAGGGTGGTTTAAGGCAGTTTGAGGAGTTTCAGGCAGGGTGGTTTAGGGCAGTTTGAGGAGTATCAGGCAGGGTGGTTTAAGGCAGTTTGAGGAGTATCAGGCAGGGTGGTTTAAGGCAGTTTGAGGAGTAACAGGCAGGGTGGTTTAAGACAGATTGAGGAGTAACAGGAAGGGTGGTTTAAGGCAGTTTGAGGAGTAACAGGCAGGGTGGTTTTGGGTGGTTTGAGGAGTAACAGGCAGGGTGGTTTTGGGTGGTTTGAGGAGTATCAGGCAGGGTGGTTTTGGGTGGTTTGAGGAGTAACAGGCAGGGTGGTTTTGGGTGGTTTGCGGAGTAACAGGCAGGGTGGTTTAAAGGCAGTTTGAGGGCTACCAGGCAAGATGGTTTACGGATGTTTGAGCAGTAACAGGAAGGCCTATTTTGGGCAGAGTTGTTTCAGGCTTTTTGAGGACTCACAGACAGGGTGTTTTCAGATGGTTTGAAGAGTAAGGGGCAGGGTGGTTTTAGGTGGTTTGAGGATAAAAGGGATTATAAGTTTCCTTTTACATTTAAGTTTATTTATGGAATGGCACTGCCAAGGTGCACTATGAAAATCCGGCATTTGCTTCATGAAGTGGAAAATAATCATTTGTTTAATTGCATCACTTTGAGAAGTTTGAACACTTAAAAATGGCATAAAATGGATCACTTAGTGATGGGGAAACAGCAGTATCAGAGTGTATGAAAGTAGTTCAAAATACCTGTTTATGTGTCTAACAGTAAAAAGCATTGATTAGCATAATTATATAAAAAGAAACAGGTTTCATCATGAGCCTTGTATTTGCAGTGGGTTTCAATGGTTACAAACCAAATTTTGACTAAGTAGCCTAAATGCAAAATCTTTATTTAAATGAGATTGTGGAGCCTTGACTTACCTGATGAAGCTGTACAGAGTTTAAGGGCAGCACAAACTTCATTGGCTGACAATTCATTGGCAAGTAACTTAACAATCTCAGGTGTGTACTGTTCTACAAAACTGTTACAGTCACTCTGTATGGACTTAGGCAACAATGAGCACACCTTATCAAGAGCTGCTTCAATATCAGCCTGTTGGGAATAAACCAAATGACATGAATTACTGTTTGGTTTCATATAAACCTTAAGTACCTTACTAACCATTTCAAAGGCATTATGTACAGGCTTGTGATTATTGAGTAGTTATACCAAAGCACTTCATATTAGTGACTTGTGTATTTGTCCCACATGTTGTTTGTATGCAAACAGAGTATTGTGAAAACAGGTTCAAACCCTGACATCTAATTTATCAAAATGACATAAAAATAGGTCAATACTGTCCAGTCTGGGAGAAAGTACAACAGAAAGTTAGCAAAGATCAGTCAAATACAAATACTTAGTTAAAATTTTACAAGTATTTCACCTGCATATAATAAACATTTTCACACATTTAACCAACAATATTTTGTTTTGTCTTCAGCTTAAATTAAAAATAGAAGAATAAATCTGGGAATAAATGCAATTTGTTTTTATTTTGTTCAATGTATGCAAAAATGTGATTTATTTTAATCAATGCAAATGATAGCTTAAGAATAGGACAGGGTTGGATTGAAGAATTTGACTTGCTTACCACAGCTGTTTTTCCGTCCAGTAAGTGATCCAACTCTGACATGACATATTTGCACAAGACACATTCAACAGATTCGCCAACCTCTTCAAGGCCTGTCAATTCAAAGCAAATTATGAATGTGATTGATTTACATCATTAGGGGGGAAACAATTCAAATCAAGTAGATGAAACTGATTTAAGTTTTAATTAGTTAGAGAACATACTAAAGACGAGTGTCATTCTTTTGAGGAGTATCAAGCAGGGTGGTTTAAGGCAGTTTGAGGAGTAACAGGCAGGGTGGTTTAAGGCAGTTTGAGGAGTAACAGGTAGGGTGGTTTAAGGCAGTTTGAGGAGTAACAGGCAGGGTGGTTTAAGGCAGTTTGAGGAGTATCAGGCAGGGTGGTTTAGGGCAGTTTGAGGAGTAACAGGCAGGGTGATTTAAGGCAGTTTGAGGAGTAACAGGCAGGGTGGTTTAAGGCAGTTTGAGGAGTAACAGGAAGGATGGTTTAAGGCAGTTTGAGGAGTATCAGACAGGGTGGTTTAAGGCAGTTTGAGGAGTAACAGGCAGGGTGATTTAAGGCAGTTTGAGGAGTATCAGGCAGGGTGGTTTAAGGCAGTTTGAGGAGTATCAGGCAGGGTGGTTTAGGGCAGTTTGAGGAGTAACAGGCAGGGTGATTTAAGGCAGTTTGAGGAGTATCAGGCAGGGTGGTTTAAGGCAGTTTGAGGAGTAACAGGCAGGATGTTTTAAGGCAGTTTGAGGAGTAACAGGCAGGGTGGTTTAAGGCAGTTTGAGGAGTAACAAGCAGGGTGGTTTAAGGCAGTTTGACGAGTATCAGGCAGGGTGGTTTAAGGCAGATTGAGGAGTAACAGGCAGGGTGGTTTTAGGGAGTTTGAGGAGTAACAGGCAGGGTGGTTTAAGGCAGATTGAGGAGTATCAGGCAGGGTGGTTTAAGGCAGATTGAGGAGTAACAGGAAGGGTGGTTTAAGGCAGTTTGAGGAGTAACAGGCAGGGTGGTTTAAGGCAGTTTGAGGAGTTTCAGGCAGGGTGGTTTAGGGCAGTTTGAGGAGTATCAGGCAGGGTGGTTTAAGGCAGTTTGAGGAGTAACAGGCAGGGTGGTTTAAGACAGATTGAGGAGTAACAGGAAGGGTGGTTTAAGGCAGTTTGAGGAGTAACAGGCAGGGTGGTTTTGGGTGGTTTGAGGAGTAACAGGCAGGGTGGTTTTGGGTGGTTTGAGGAGTATCAGGCAGGGTGGTTTTGGGTGGTTTGAGGAGTAACAGGCAGGGTGGTTTTGGGTGGTTTGCGGAGTAACAGGCAGGGTGGTTTAAAGGCAGTTTGAGGGCTACCAGGCAAGATGGTTTACGGATGTTTGAGCAGTAACAGGAAGGCCTATTTTGGGCAGAGTTGTTTCAGGCTTTTTGAGGAGTCACAGACAGGGTGTTTTCAGATGGTTTGAAGAGTAAGGGGCAGGTTGGTTTTAGGTGGTTTGAGGATAAAAGGGATTATAAGTTTCCTTTTACATTTAAGTTTATTTATGGAATGGCACTGCCAAGGTGCACTATGAAAATCCGGCATTTGCTTCATGAAGTGGAAAATAATCATTTGTTTAATTGCATCACTTTGAGAAGTTTGAACACTTAAAAATGGCATAAAATGGATCACTTAGTGATGGGGAAACAGCAGTATCAGAGTGTATGAAAGTAGTTCAAAATACCTGTTTATGTGTCTAACAGTAAAAAGCATTGATTAGCATAATTATATAAAAAGAAACAGGTTTCATCATGAGCCTTGTATTTGCAGTGGGTTTCAATGGTTACAAACCAAATTTTGACTAAGTAGCCTAAATGCAAAATCTTTATTTAAATGAGATTGTGGAGCCTTGACTTACCTGATGAAGCTGTACAGAGTTTAAGGGCAGCACAAACTTCATTGGCTGACAATTCATTGGCAAGTAACTTAACAATCTCAGGTGTGTACTGTTCTACAAAACTGTTACAGTCACTCTGTATGGACTTAGGCAACAATGAGCACACCTTATCAAGAGCTGCTTCAATATCAGCCTGTTGGGAATAAACCAAATGACATGAATTACTGTTTGGTTTCATATAAACCTTAAGTACCTTACTAACCATTTCAAAGGCATTATGTACAGGCTTGTGATTATTGAGTAGTTATACCAAAGCACTTCATATTAGTGACTTGTGTATTTGTCCCACATGTTGTTTGTATGCAAACAGAGTATTGTGAAAACAGGTTCAAACCCTGACATCTAATTTATCAAAATGACATAAAAATAGGTCAATACTGTCCAGTCTGGGAGAAAGTACAACAGAAAGTTAGCAAAGATCAGTCAAATACAAATACTTAGTTAAAATTTTACAAGTATTTCACCTGCATATAATAAACATTTTCACACATTTAACCAACAATATTTTGTTTTGTCTTCAGCTTAAATTAAAAATAGAAGAATAAATCTGGGAATAAATGCAATTTGTTTTTATTTTGTTCAATGTATGCAAAAATGTGATTTATTTTAATCAATGCAAATGATAGCTTAAGAATAGGACAGGGTTGGATTGAAGAATTTGACTTGCTTACCACAGCTGTTTTTCCGTCCAGTAAGTGATCCAACTCTGACATGACATATTTGCACAAGACACATTCAACAGATTCGCCAACCTCTTCAAGGCCTGTCAATTCAAAGCAAATTATGAATGTGATTGATTTACATCATTAGGGGGGAAACAATTCAAATCAAGTAGATGAAACTGATTTAAGTTTTAATTAGTTAGAGAACATACTAAAGACGAGTGTCATTCTTTTGAGGAGTATCAAGCAGGGTGGTTTAAGGCAGTTTGAGGAGTAACAGGCAGGGTGGTTTAAGGCAGTTTGAGGAGTAACAGGTAGGGTGGTTTAAGGCAGTTTGAGGAGTAACAGGCAGGGTGGTTTAAGGCAGTTTGAGGAGTATCAGGCAGGGTGGTTTAGGGCAGTTTGAGGAGTAACAGGCAGGGTGATTTAAGGCAGTTTGAGGAGTAACAGGCAGGGTGGTTTAAGGCAGTTTGAGGAGTAACAGGAAGGATGGTTTAAGGCAGTTTGAGGAGTATCAGACAGGGTGGTTTAAGGCAGTTTGAGGAGTAACAGGCAGGATGTTTTAAGGCAGTTTGAGGAGTAACAGGCAGGGTGGTTTAAGGCAGTTTGAGGAGTAACAAGCAGGGTGGTTTAAGGCAGTTTGACGAGTATCAGGCAGGGTGGTTTAAGGCAGATTGAGGAGTAACAGGCAGGGTGGTTTTAGGGAGTTTGAGGAGTAACAGGCAGGGTGGTTTAAGGCAGATTGAGGAGTATCAGGCAGGGTGGTTTAAGGCAGATTGAGGAGTAACAGGAAGGGTGGTTTAAGGCAGTTTGAGGAGTAACAGGCAGGGTGGTTTAAGGCAGTTTGAGGAGTTTCAGGCAGGGTGGTTTAGGGCAGTTTGAGGAGTATCAGGCAGGGTGGTTTAAGGCAGTTTGAGGAGTAACAGGCAGGGTGGTTTAAGGAGTATCAGGCAGGGTGGTTTAAGGCAGTTTGAGGAGTAACAGGCAGGGTGGTTTAAGACAGATTGAGGAGTAACAGGAAGGGTGGTTTAAGGCAGTTTGAGGAGTAACAGGCAGGGTGGTTTTGGGTGGTTTGAGGAGTAACAGGCAGGGTGGTTTTGGGTGGTTTGAGGAGTATCAGGCAGGGTGGTTTTGGGTGGTTTGAGGAGTAACAGGCAGGGTGGTTTTGGGTGGTTTGAGGAGTATCAGGCAGGGTGGTTTTGGGTGGTTTGAGGAGTAACAGGCAGGGTGGTTTTGGGTGGTTTGCGGAGTAACAGGCAGGGTGGTTTAAAGGCAGTTTGAGGGCTACCAGGCAAGATGGTTTACGGATGTTTGAGCAGTAACAGGAAGGCCTATTTTGGGCAGAGTTGTTTCAGGCTTTTTGAGGAGTCACAGACAGGGTGTTTTCAGATGGTTTGAAGAGTAAGGGGCAGGGTGGTTTTAGGTGGTTTGAGGATAAAAGGGATTATAAGTTTCCTTTTACATTTAAGTTTATTTATGGAATGGCACTGCCAAGGTGCACTATGAAAATCCGGCATTTGCTTCATGAAGTGGAAAATAATCATTTGTTTAATTGCATCACTTTGAGAAGTTTGAACACTTAAAAATGGCATAAAATGGATCACTTAGTGATGGGGAAACAGCAGTATCAGAGTGTATGAAAGTAGTTCAAAATACCTGTTTATGTGTCTAACAGTAAAAAGCATTGATTAGCATAATTATATAAAAAGAAACAGGTTTCATCATGAGCCTTGTATTTGCAGTGGGTTTCAATGGTTACAAACCAAATTTTGACTAAGTAGCCTAAATGCAAAATCTTTATTTAAATGAGATTGTGGAGCCTTGACTTACCTGATGAAGCTGTACAGAGTTTAAGGGCAGCACAAACTTCATTGGCTGACAATTCATTGGCAAGTAACTTAACAATCTCAGGTGTGTACTGTTCTACAAAACTGTTACAGTCACTCTGTATGGACTTAGGCAACAATGAGCACACCTTATCAAGAGCTGCTTCAATATCAGCCTGTTGGGAATAAACCAAATGACATGAATTACTGTTTGGTTTCATATAAACCTTAAGTACCTTACTAACCATTTCAAAGGCATTATGTACAGGCTTGTGATTATTGAGTAGTTATACCAAAGCACTTCATATTAGTGACTCGTGTATTTGTCCCACATGTTGTTTGTATGCAAACAGAGTATTGTGAAAACAGGTTCAAACCCTGACATCTAATTATTAAAATGACATAAAAATAGGTCAATACTGTCCAGTCTGGGAGAAAGTACAACAGAAAGTTAGCAAAGATCAGTCAAATACAAATACTGAGTTAATATTTTACAAGTATTTCACCTGCATAAAATAAACATTTTCACACATTTAAAGCAAAATGTTGCTTTGTCTTCACCTTAAATTAAAATTAGAAGAAAACATTTGGGTACAAATGCAATTTTTTTTTATTTTGTTGAATTTATGCAAACAGTTGATTTATTTTCATCAACACAAATGATAGCGTAAGAAAGTCGCATCCCCTTAAAATGATCCCTTGGCTGCCACTTCCCAGGTTGTATCATAAACTAGGGTGTGATCTCTGGCTACACGGCAGTTAACGGTTGTATGGCTTCTGACTGGCACCCCCAACAAAGATATTGACTAATAGGGAGACCGCCAACATAGGGCTGGATAGCTCAGTTGATAGAGCACCGGTACACTAATCCGGAGGTCGTTGGTTCAAGTCCAGCTCCAGTCAATTTGTCTTTGTTCAAACCCAAATTATAAAAAAAAATTACCCAGTCAGTTTCCCTTGTGGTTTATTGCTTGATATAGCTTAAGAGTAGGACAGGGTTGGATTGAAGAGTTTGACTTGCTTACCACAGCTGTTTTTCCGTCCAGTAAGTGATCCAACTCTGACATGACATATTTGCACAAGACACATTCAACAGATTCGCCAACCTCTTCAAGGCCTGTCAATTCAAAGCAAATAATAAATGTGATTGATTTACATCATTAGGGGGAAAACAATTCAAATCAAGTAGATGAAACTGATTTAAGTTTTAATTAGTTAGAGAACATACTAGAGACGAGTGTCATTCTAAGAGAAAGAAAACTTTAATCTTACGATGTTACATGGGCCTGTCAGCTGGCCAATGTTTCCTTCACTAAAAAGCAGTGACAGGCAGGGTGGTTTCTGGCAGTTTGAGGGGTAGTAGGAGGGTGGTTCAGGCAGTTTTAGGAGTAACAGGAAGGGTGGTTTAGGCAGTTTAAGGGGTAGCAGGATGGGTGGCTTCTGGCAGTTTGAGATGTATAAGGCAGGGTAGTTTTGAGTAGTTTGAGGAGTAACAGGCAGGGTGGTTTAAGGCAGTTTGAGGAGTATCAGGCAGGGTGGTTTAAGGCAGTTTGAGGAGTATCAGGCAGGGTGGTTTAAGGCAGTTTGAGGAGTATCAGGCAGGGTGGTTTAAGGCAGATTGAGGAGTAACAAGCAGGGTGGTTTAAGGCAGTTTGAGGAGTATCAGGCAGGGTGGTTTAAGGCAGATTAAGGAGTAACAAGCAGGGTGGTTTAAGGCAGTTTGAGGAGTATCAGGCAGGGTGGTTTAAGGCAGTTTGAGGAGTAACAGGCAGGGTGGTTTAAGGCAGTTTGAGGAGTATCAGGCAGGGTGGTTTAAGGCAGTTTGAGGAGTAACAGGCAGGGTGGTTTAAGGCAGTTTGCGGAGTAACAGGCAGGGTGGTTTAAGGCAGTTTGAGGAGTAACAGGCAGGGTGGTTTAAGGCAGTTTGAGGAGTATCAGGCAGGGTGGTTTAAGGCAGTTTGAGGAGTAACAGGCAGGGTGGTTTAAGGCAGATTGAGGATTAACAGGAAGGGTGGTTTAAGGCAGTTTGAGGAGTATCAGGCAGGGTGGTTTAAGGCAGTTTGAGGAGTAACAGGCAGGATGTTTTAAGGCAGTTTGAGGAGTAACAGGCAGGGTGGTTTAAGGCAGTTTGAGGAGTAACAAGCAGGGTGGTTTAAGGCAGTTTGACGAGTATCAGGCAGGGTGGTTTAAGGCAGATTGAGGAGTATCAGGCAGGGTGGTTTAAGGCAGTTTGAGGAGTAACAGGCAGGGTGGTTTAAGGCAGTTTGAGGAGTATCAGGCAGGGTGGTTTAAGGCAGATTGAGGAGTAACAGGAAGGGTGGTTTAAGGCAGTTTGAGGAGTAACAGGCAGGAATGTTTAAGGCAGTTTGAGGAGTAACAGGCAGGATGTTTGAAGGCAGTTTGAGGAGTAACAGGCAGGGTGGTTTAAGGCAGTTTGATGAGTATCAGGCAGGGTGGTTTAAGGCAGATTGAGGAGTAACAGGCAGGGTGGTTTTGGGTGGTTTGAGGAGTAACAGGCACGGTGGTTTTGGGTGGTTTGCGGAGTAACAGGCAGGGTGGTTTAAAGGCAGTTTGAGGGCTACCAGGCAAGATGGTTTAAAGGATGTTTGAGCAGTAACAGGAAGGCCTATTTTGGGCAGAGTGGTTTCAGGCTTTTTGAGGAGTAACAGACAGGGTGTTTTCAGATGGTTTGAAGAGTAAGGGGCAGGTTGGTTTTAGGTGGTTTGAGGATAAAAGGGATTATAAGTTTCCTTTTACATTTAAGTTTATTTATGGAATGGCACTGCCAAGGTGCACTATGAAAATCCGGCATTTGCTTCATGAAGTGGAAAATAATCATTTGTTTAATTGCATCACTTAGAGAAGTTTGAACACTTAAAAATGGCATAAAATGGATCACTTAGTGATGGGGAAACAGCAGTATCAGAGTGTATGAAAGTAGTTCAAAATACCTGTTTATGTGTCTAACAGTAAAAAGCATTGATTAGCATAATTATATAAAAAGAAACAGGTTTCATCATGAGCCTTGTATTTGCAGTGGGTTTCAATGGTTACAAACCAAATTTTGACTAAGTAGCCTAAATGCAAAATCTTTATTTAAATGAGATTGTGGAGCCTTGACTTACCTGATGAAGCTGTACAGAGTTTAAGGGCAGCACAAACTTCATTGGCTGACAATTCATTGGCAAGTAACTTAACAATCTCAGGTGTGTACTGTTCTACAAAACTGTTACAGTCACTCTGTATGGACTTAGGCAACAATGAGCACACCTTATCAAGAGCTGCTTCAATATCAGCCTGTTGGGAATAAACCAAATGACATGAATTACTGTTTGGTTTCATATAAACCTTAAGTACCTTACTAACCATTTCAAAGGCATTATGTACAGGCTTGTGATTATTGAGTAGTTATACCAAAGCACTTCATATTAGTGACTCGTGTATTTGTCCCACATGTTGTTTGTATGCAAACAGAGTATTGGGAAAACAGCTTCAAAACCCTGACATCTAATTATTAAAATGACATAAAAATAGGTCAATACTGTCCAGTCTGGGAGAAAGTACAACAGAAAGTTAGCAAAGATCAGTCAAATACAAATACCAAATTTTACAAGTATTTCACCTGCATATAATAAACATTTTCACACATTTAACCAACAATATTTTATTTTGTCTTCAGCTTAAATTAAAAATAGAAGAATAAATCTGGGAATCATCGCAATTTGTTTTTATTTTGTTCAATGTATGCAAAAATGTGATTTATTTTAATCAATGCAAATGATAGCTTAAGAATAGGACAGGGTTGGATTGAAGAATTTGACTTGCTTACCACAGCTGTTTTTCCATCCAGTAAGTGATCCAACTCTGACATGACATATTTGCACAAGACACATTCAACAGATTCGCCAACCTCTTCAAGGCCTGTCAATTCAAAGCAAATTGTGAATGTGATTGATTTACATCAATAGGGGGGAAACAATTCAAATCAAGTAGATGAAACTGGTTTGAACTTAAATTAGTTTGAGAAAGTACTAATCATGGATTATGAGGTTCTTTTTTACCCAATCCAAACACTAATGTATCGTAGTTACTATAATTATTGTAGGTATGTTTCACTCCTAATCTAGGAGCCTCTCCTGGTAACCATGTCCTATGCTCAATTGCTTTTTGCACCCTTTCTTGATGGTCATAAAGGTATTGTACGCATGGTTTTGACTTGTTTGTCATAAATGTTTTAGAGCTTGTATGCCCCATTTTATTTGTTGAGAGTGTTCTCCCCCCCCCCCAACAAGTCCAATGAGCCACAGATGTGTTATGATGTCAATAAGCCTAAGATGTTTTGTGATGGCCAATGAGCCTAGATGTTTTGTGATGGCCAATGAGCCTAAGATGTTTTGTAATAGCCAATGAGCCTTAGATGTTTTGTGATGGCCAATGAGCCTTAGATGTTTTGTGATGGCCAATGAGCCTTAGATGTTTTCTGATGGCCAATGAGCCTAAGATGTTTTGTAATAGCCAATGAGCCTTAGATGTTTTGTGATGGCCAATGAGCCTAAGATGTTTTCTGATGGCCAATGAGCCTAAGATGTTTTCTGATGGCCAATGAGCCTAAGATGTTTTCTGATGGCCAATGAGCCTTAGATGTTTTCTAATGGCCAATGAGCCTAAGATGTTTTCTGATGGCCAATGAGCCTAAGATGTTTTCTGATGGCCATTGAGCCTAAGATGTCTCATGATGGCCATTGAGCCTAAGATGTTTTGTGATGGCCAATGAGCCTAAGATGTTTTGTGATGGCCAATGAGCCTAAGATGTTTTCTGATGGCCAATGAGCCTTAGATGTTTTGTGATGGCCAATGAGCCTAAGATGTTTTCTGATGGCCAATGAGCCTAAGATGTTTTGTGATGGCCAATGAGCCTAAGATGTTTTGTGATGGCCAATGAGCCTAAGATGTTTTGTGATGGCCAATGAGCCTAAGATGTTTTCTGATGGCCAATGAGCCTTAGATGTTTTCTGATGGCCAATGAGCCTAAGATGTTTTGTGATGGCTAATGAGCCTAAGATGTTTTCTGATGGCCATTGAGCCTAAGATATCTCATGATGGCCATTGAGCCTTAGATGTTTTGTGATGGCCAATGAGCCTAAGATGTTTTGTAATAGCCAATGAGCCTTAGATGTTTTGTGATGGCCAATGAGCCTAAGATGTTTTCTGATGGCCAATGAGCCTAAGATGTTTTCTGATGGCCAATGAGCCTAAGATGTTTTCTGATGGCCAATGAGCCTTAGATGTTTTCTAATGGCCAATGAGCCTAAGATGTTTTCTGATGGCCAATGAGCCTAAGATGTTTTCTGATGGCCATTGAGCCTAAGATGTCTCATGATGGCCATTGAGCCTAAGATGTTTTGTGATGGCCAATGAGCCTAAGATGTTTTGTGATGGCCAATGAGCCTAAGATGTTTTCTGATGGCCAATGAGCCTTAGATGTTTTGTGATGGCCAATGAGCCTAAGATGTTTTCTGATGGCCAATGAGCCTAGATGTTTTGTGATGGCCAATGAGCCTAAGATGTTTTGTGATGGCCAATGAGCCTAAGATGTTTTGTGATGGCCAATGAGCCTAAGATGTTTTCTGATGGCCAATGAGCCTTAGATGTTTTCTGATGGCCAATGAGCCTAAGATGTTTTGTGATGGCTAATGAGCCTAAGATGTTTTCTGATGGCCATTGAGCCTAAGATATCTCATGATGGCCATTGAGCCTTAGATGTTTTGTGATGGCCAATGAGCCTAAGATGTTTTGTAATAGCCAATGAGCCTAAGATGTTTTGTGATGGCCAATGAGCCTAAGATGTTTTGTGATGGCCAATTAGCCTAAGATGTTTTGTGATGGCCAATGAGCCTAAGATGTTTTGTGATGGCCAATGAGCCTTAGATGTTTTCTGATGGCCAATGAGCCTTAGATGTTTTCTGATGGCCAATGAGCCTAAGATGTTTTGTGATGGCCAATGAGCCTAAGATGTTTTCTGATGGCCAATGAGCCTAAGATGTTTTATGATGGCCAATGAGCCTTAGATGTTTTCTGATGGCCAATGAGCCTAAGATGTTTTCTGATGGCCAATAAGCCTAAGATGTTTTCTGATGGCCAATGAGCCTAAGATGTTTTCTAATGGCCAATGAGCCTAAGATGTTTTCTGATGGCCAATGAGCCTAAGATGTTTTCTGATGGCCAATGAGCCTTAGATGTTTTCTGATGGCCAATGAGCCTAAGATGTTTTCTGATGGCCAATGAGCCTTAGATGTTTTGTGATGGCCAATGAACCTAAGATGTTTTCTGATGGCCAATGAGCCTAAGATGTTTTCTGATGGCCAATGAGCCTTAGATGTTTTCTGATGGCCAATGAGCCTAAGATGTCTTATGATGGCCAATGAGCCACAGATGTTTTGTGATGGCCAATGAGCCTTATATGTTTTCTGATGGCCAATGAGCCTTAGATGTTTTGTGATGGCCAATGAGCCTAAGATGTTTTCTGATGGCCAATGAGCCTAAGATTTTTTGTGATGGCCAATGAGCCTAAGATGTTTTGTGATGGCCAATGAGCCTAAGATGTTTCTGATGGCCAATGAGCCTAAGATGTTTTGTGATGGCCAATGAGCCTAAGATGTTTTGTGATGGCCAATGAGCCTAAGATGTTTTCTGATGGCCTTTGAGCCTAAGATGTCTCATGATGGCCATTGAGCCTACGATGTTTTCTGATGGCCAATGAGCCTAAGATGTTTTGTGATGGCCATTGAGCCTAAGATGTCTCATGATGGCTATTGAGCCTAAGATGTTTTCTGATGGCCAATGAGCCTAAGATGTTTTCTGATGGCCAATGAGCCTAAGATGTTTTCTGATGGCCAATGAGCCTAAGATGTTTGATTATGGCCAGTGGGCCTAAGATGTTTCCAGCTATACCTAGTCTGAGATTGCGCATAGTTTTGTCTTTACCGTCGATGGCACAAAACACTATTAATCGGAAGGTTCATCCAGAAGAGGGCGCTATTTCAGGCAAGCAACAAATTCCATCACAGACTTTCACAAGACTATATCTTGACATGCACGGTTGAAAGAAACAAACAAGTCTGGTTGACATACTAAGGCCGTTGGTAATGCATCAATGGAAACCACTTTTTCTTTCATTATTGACGACATGAGCACTTTGAAGGGAGCTAAAATTAGATGTTTTTTCACAAGTATTCCTCTTCCCATTTAATGAGCACTTAGTGTGCAGAGACTTACCTGCAGAAGTGCAGAGTTTGATGAGTTGACAGAGATATTCAGGAGGGAAGTCTGTGACTAACACGTCAGTCAGTGCTGGTGTATATTGCTTAATAAAGATATCACATGAATCTTGAACTGTGTTGGGTAAGAGACTACACACCTTATCAAGAGCACTTTCAATATCCTCCTGTAATGAACAATCATCAATACAATCAGGAAACATTCAACGTAAGAAAAGCAGCTTCATCCAACAGCGTCGACTTTTTGTCAGCCACAGTATCAGTCAACGTTTTAGTTCATCTATATTCATGTACCACAAGAACCATCAAAAACACATTTGTTTGGCATCGCTTGTGACTAATTGTATAACATTTCTGCGCTCTATGTTTTCGTGCTCTTAATTACATCCCCTGTATACTTTGATAATCTAAGTATCTTGTAATGTAAGCTTTTCAAAAAATTTTCTTTTTTCCAGCGCCTCAGAATATGTTTGGTCATACGTATACATGACAAAGATGGCCTTTTGCACACTTTGTATTACTACTATTATTATTGAATTCAGAATGTTTTGCTATTACCTGAGTGGAAGGTTTTTGGAGTAGATCCTTCAGTTTGTCCCCAATGAATTTACACATGGTGCAATCAGCAGACTCTCCAAGAGCTAGCTCAGACTGTGTCTTTAAATCTACAAACAAAACACACCAGTTTATACATGAATGTGACTGTGAAGAAGATAACCTAATCATTTTGTGATGGATGATCAATTTAATGACAAGCTCACCTGATACTAGGAGTGCTGGTAAAAGCTCTTCTGCAGGAACCTGTTATAATGAAACAATTGCAAGACTTTAGCTTTTTAAAAGTTGCTGACACTTAATCATATGCAAAGGCCGAACGAAGTGCAAGCCTTACTGGTCAACCAGTCATTAACATATTTTTACCAATGTTTTTGCTGGTAACTTGATTCTGCCTAAAAATATTTCTGTGGTCCGCATATTTTGTAATGAGCCAGTCAATGAAACTGGCACTGAAGACAAATTACACAAAATAACTTACCTGAAGTGCTGTGGTCAATAGGGCTGGCTTGACAAAGTTAACACTTGCCACACACAGTTTAGCAGCAGAGCATATTAGGTCAGGTTGCTGTGGGTATTACAGAGAAAAAATACATCATCACACACACATTAAAAGATATATATCTAGAAGAAATGTCTCTTTAGATTTTACTTCATGTCACACATGTTAATGTGTTTTTCCATTAGCTTAAATTATTAACCAGAATTACCCTCAAATGAAAGCAAAATGACAAAATTAAAAACAAAACTCATTCCCATACCATTTATGTAAAGCTGTCAGTTTGTGTTTCAAGTATCTTTTTGCAAATAACTGTTTTCCCTTCTTGAAAGTCTGGTCTAGTATCTGAGTTATCAAGTTTCTCTTCTATATTAGCCTGTTAACATGACTCTTACCAGATATCCCTCAATGTAGGTAATTACTAAAGAACCGTACTCCTTGATGTATGTACTACACAAATCTGCCGGTTGCCCTAGTCCTACACACAAACTGATGAGTTCAGTGTAAATAGCATTCTGGTGGATAAAAAGAAATCTTGCCATGAGATAGAAATGTGTTGTTTATGACTAATTTAATAATCATGCATAATTTGGCCAACAACTTACTATTCCATACATGTAATAGGTTGCCAAGAAAGCACAACATTTTTGAAAGACAGCAACAAATGACACTAGTGTTGCCTGGGTCTCAGTAGGGTGGTACAGCTTGACTAGCACCCCAACCAAAGATATTGACAAATAGTGAGACTGCCAACATAGGGCTAGATAGCTCAGTTGGTAGAGCGCTGGCACATTAATCCAGAGGTCACAGGTTCAAGTTCCGGTCTTGTCAATTTTTCTTAGTTCAACCCAAAATTATTTCAATTGTACCCTGTCAGTTTTCATGTGGTTATTACTGACTGAAAGATTGACACAATGAATGTTCTAACCTGGACTGTTGAATTGGTGAGAATATCTTTAAGATCAGTTATAATCTCCTTGCAGTCTTTGCATACATCACCATTGCCTCTAGCTACCTGAAATTTGCATCAATACACATGATAACAGTATAAACAATTTGACGACAAAACAAGCACACAGTGTCATAATTATTTTAGTATCACAGTTTTTCAACAATATCAATTACAAATGTCTGAATGAAATTTCTTTAGTCCAATTTATATTTAAAAAGGTAGTATTGTGATAGAAGTTCAATTTAAGAACACAGCCTTCCAGTGAAAATTTCAACACCTACTCTGATTTTGTAGCAGATATAGCTTTGGTATTATTTATTTACAATTTTGATACGCTGATTTCACCTTCTTTCTCCCCCCCAAAAAAAAATTAATTAAAAAAAATAAATAAAAAATTGGTAAACCGTTCAAACTGGTGAAAGTTAAAAATTGATTTTGCTGGAATTTGCAAAGCAGCAGCCGTTAATCGCTAGATTAATTTTTCTGCAATAAGTGCAATAAGAAAAAAAGGCTAATGCTTTCAAACTCCATGTCAGAATGGTAACAACACTGTGCTGTCTTAAATAACTATCATTTTGTTATCACATGGTAACAAAGCTGAACACCTGTGCTTGATTTATACAAATATCAAATGTCTAGGGTTTTGTGTTTTAAGACTTGCTAAAAAAAGTGTAGGGATACATGTAGCATAATTTTCAGATCATAAGCCACAGCTTATGAATTAATTTTCAGGCCTGCAACACGCTCCATGGCTTACACTCCGAGCGACTTATACACCGTCATGATAAAGTAAGCTTCAGCATTTTTGACAACAATATAAACGGCAAAGTTCTCCAACTTCAAAATATTTACTAAACTTAAAAATAACTGTGAAAAACACAAAACAACTGTGAAAAACACAAAACGATTGCAGTTCTCATTTCAGTTCTGTACTTGCCTATGAAACACGTCGATGTGTTCAGTGCTCCTGCAACAATATACGACAAGAATTGTGTGCTCAACTCATTGGTCTGGTTCCCTACTCATTTGAACACAGAAAACATATTCTACAAAAGGGCACCACACTTTCCCCCAGACCTGCACACACTGTGCAGCCATTATTTACTGAGCTTATGAACGACCAGTGTAGAGATAAGAGTCTAGCTAAGCTTTCCTTAGTCTTGATAAGCAAAGTTCATTTAGTTAAAGTCCTTGCTGATATTACAACAGGTTTTTTATACATTCTGCTGTGTGTCCACTAAATCCCCAACAGCAATCGGTTTTTTTCTTACACTCTGCTGTCCACTAAATCCCCAACAGCAGTCAGGTATTTTTCTTTCATTCTGCTGTGTGTCCACTAACTCCCCAACAGCAGTCAGGTATTTTTCTTACATTCTGCTGTGTGTCCACTAAGTCCCCAACAGCAGTCAGGTATTTTTCTTACATTCTGCTTTGTGTCCACTAAATCCCCAACAGCAGTCAGGTATTTTTCTTTCATTCTGCTGTGTGTCCACTAAATCCCCAACAGCAGTCGGGTATTTTTCTTTTATTCTGCTGTGTGTCCACTAAATCCCCAACAGCAGTCGGGTATTTTTCTTACATTCTGCTGTGTGTCCACTAAATCCCCAACAGCAGTCGGGTATTTTTCTTACACTCTGCTGTGTGTCCACTAAATCCCCATGAGCAGTCGGGTATTTTTCTTACACTCAGCTGTGTGTTCACTAAATCCCCAACAGCAGTCAGGTATTTTTCTTACACTCTGCTGTGTGTCCACTAAATCCCCAACAGCAGTCGGGCATTTTTCTTTCATTCTGCTTTGTGTCCACTAAATCCCCAACAGCAGTCAGGTATTTTTCTTTCATTCTGCTGTGTGTCCACTAAATCCCCAACAGCAGTCAGGTATTTTTCTTTCATTCTGCTGTGTGTCCACTAAATCCCCAACAGCAGTCGGGTATTTTTCTTTCATTCTGCTGTGTGTCCACTAAATCCCCAACAGCAGTCGGGTATTTTTCTTACATTCTGCTGTGTGTCCACTAAATCCCCAACAGCAGTCGGGTATTTTTCTTACACTCAGCTGTGTGTCCACTAAATCCCCAACAGCAGTCAGGTATTTTTCTTACACTCTGCTGTGTCCACTAAATCCCCAACAGCAGTCAGGTATTTTTCTTACATTCTGCTGTGTGTCCACTAAATCCCCAACAGCAGTCGGGTATTTTTCTTTCATTCTGCTGTGTGTCCACTAACTCCCCAACAGCAGTCAGGTATTTTTCTTTCATTCTGCTGTGTGTCCTCTAAATCCCCAACAGCAGTCAGGTATTTTTCTTTCGTTCTGCTGTGTGTCCACTAAATCCCCAAAAGCAGTCGGGTATTTTTCTTACATTCTGCTGTGTGTCCACTAACTCCCCAACAGCAGTCGGGCATTTTTCTTACACTCTGCTGTGTGTCCACTAAATCCCCAACAGCAGTCAGGTATTTTTCTTTCATTCTGCTGTGTGTCCACTAACTCCCCAACAGCAGTCAGGTATTTTTCTTTCATTCTGCTGTGTGTCCACTAACTCCCCAACAGCAGTCAGGTATTTTTCTTTCATTCTGCTGTGTGTCCTCTAAATCCCCAACAGCAGTCAGGTATTTTTCTTTCGTTCTGCTGTGTGTCCACTAAATCCCCAACAGCAGTCGGGTATTTTTCTTACATTCTGCTGTGTGTCCACTAACTCCCCAACAGCAGTCGGGCATTTTTCTTACATTCTGCTGTGTGTCCACTAAATCCCCAACAGCAGTCGGGCATTATTCTTACATTCTGCTGTGTGTCCACTAAATCCCCAACAGCAGTCGGGTATTTTTCTTACACTCTGCTGTGTGTCCACTAAATCCCCAACAGCAGTCAGGTATTTTTCTTACATTCTGCTGTGTGTCCACTAAATCCCCAACAGCAGTCAGGTATTTTTCTTACACTCTGCTGTGTGTCCACTAAATCCCCAACAGCAGTCAGGTATTTTTCTTTCATTCTGCTTTGTGTCCACTAAATCCCCAACAGCAGTCAGGTATTTTTCTTACATTCTGCTGTGTCCACTAAATCCCCAACAGCAGTCAGGTATTTTTCTTACATTCTGCTGTGTGTCCACTAAATCCCCAACAGCAGTCAGGTATTTTTCTTACATTCTGCTGTGTGTCCACTAAATCCCCAACAGCAGTCAGGTATTTTTCTTACACTCTGCTGTGTGTCCACTAAATCCCCAACAGCAGTCAGGTATTTTTCTTTCATTCTGCTGTGTGTCCACTAAATCCCCAACAGCAGTCAGGTATTTTTCTTTCATTCTGCTGTGTGTCCACTAAATCCCCAACAGCAGTCAGGTATTTTTCTTTCATTCTGCTCTGTGTCCACTAAATCCCCAACAGCAGTCGGGCATTTTTCTTACATTCTGCTGTGTGTCCACTAAATCCCCAACAGCAGTCGGGCATTTTTCTTACATTCTGCTGTGTGTCCACTAAATCCCCAACAGCAGATATATTTGTGGTGCAGTACAGTTGTTTAAAGAGAATTAACAGGTCTTAATTATTCAGAAATTATAAACAAATAATTTCACTTATTCTGAGAGGAAAGTTAACAGAAATACCTTTTTCACAGCTGAAACGACAAGTCGCAATTTGTTCAACCTGCTAGTAGAGCACAGTTCCAAACCTTTGCAGATCATTGGTGAATCCTGTTACAATGAAACAAATAATAATAAGCTTACATAGTACATACATGTACAATCAATATTATCAAGTTATCTCATATCAAACTAATCATAACTTCAATTTTGTGTATTCAATTTTTAGAATTAGAGTTGGAAATCTATACAGGGTCCATCCTATGTGTATGACAGATGAGTATCATACTTTGTGACACTACTAGGGAGGCCTATGCCATGATATTACATTTGCTGCAGGTACTGTAGTTATGAAGTGATCTTACCAGTTGAGAGACAATGAAATCCAGTACTATGCCTGCATACTTATTGATGTACATTGAACAGATGTCTGTTGATAAACCAAGTGACTCACACAGACTAACAAGGGTGTTTGTCAAAAAAGCCTGGAAAAGAACAATAACAAGATCACAATTTTAATTGCATCTAAAACAAAAATATTTTCAAATCTTATTAAAAGGAAACAATTAGATATAAAACCAAATAAGCAATTTCTGTGATGAATTATCAACCTAGCGCAATGATACCATAATGTTAGAATCAAACAACTGGTTTTCAATGCCACTCATGCAGATTTTCATACCATATTTTCTTAATGAATCTCCCTCTATGAGAAATTATCCATTTCCATTTTATGAATAACACAACTATGTTTTTCTTTTTAACTTTTTGCTCTGCTTAGAAAGGTTTTAACAGATTACAAATAGTATGCTTTCCTTGCATACTATTTAAATAACAATACTCAATTACTGCTGATAATATTAAATGAACCTACCAAAAATCAATCTGATTTAAATTTAAGAGCAAGAAATGAACATAGATTAAACGGAAATTCTGTTAGGCAACGTAAATAAGTTGACATACATCAATCGTTTGATTGCTGAGCAAGTCTTTCAAATCGGCTAAAATCTGTTGGCAGTCAGTGCAGATATTGCCATTCGCAGTGGGTACCTGAAACTAAGACAAACACAAAAACAAACATGTGTTCAGGGTGCTGATCGAATTGGACCACTATTAGGGAATAGTGGTAATGGCATTCAATGCAACAAGAATTTGATTACTAGGAGGTTTCTAAATCACATGAATTGATCTGATGTATTTATTTATTTCAGTACACATGCAAGAGTGGAAGTGCCATTAACAGAATAAATAGAAAATAAGAAATGTTCAGTTGTAGGTGTGGGAGGAAAACCCAAACAATCAGGAAGAGACTGAAAACCAAATCCACATGCAAGCCTGTAGTCCAAGGCAGGATTCAAACTGGGGTTCACGAAGTGAAAGGCAGGGAAAAAAACAACTGAGCCAACCCAAATGAATGATTTTGTAGACAATCCACCACACAACTCTGCAGTTTAAGCCTAGATTTCAATTGATGGAGTGGAAATTAATACATATAATAGCAAGGAGTATTTAACCATTCAACAACTCATGTTTATATTTTCTTGGGTTTCAAAGGTGTAAAATAACATTTGCGAATTATGGTAAAGAACTTACCTTGTTTGCTTGCTGAACAAACTTGGATAACCTCAGTGTTACATCACTGCTGCATTGCCCCAAGAGACCACACAATGTATCTGGGTTCTAAATGATAAACAAGATAAAGCACACATACAAAGAATTAAATAAGGAGATTGTGTTCCTGATGAAATACACGGTGTACACAACCATCACATGAATTCTGTTCCCAATTTGGAACCTTGACTTGTACATGGTACATGTGTAACTTTGATAAAGACATGAGTTGTCCTGGTCTTGAGTATATTGGTACATTGGAGCGAGTTAGACTGGATACTCAGGTACTTACCAAGAGTTGAATGATGTAACTCAATACTTCAGGTTCCAATAGTGCAACTTGTTGACAGATAGCATCACTAAGTCCAAGTTCAGTGCAGACTTGCATCACTTGCTTCAGGATTAATTGCTGATAAAATAAAATTAAAATTAAATTTAAATGTTATTCTTTGCATGTTTGTGAAGCAAAAATTCACCACTAAAGACTGAATTAGTGTATTACATGGACATATTAGTAAGATTACAAAGGCAAAATTTAGGGAAACTTAACAAAATTTTCTTTTTTTTTTCTTTTTAATGGTCACTACCTGTATAAATTTTCACTACGCTGAACTTTTAATACAACTGAAACTTAATACCAATGTTACAGCTTCCATTCTATGTCAACATTTTTGAAATGCTATTTCGAAAAGACTTTTGGCACACCTAATGTATCAATTATTCAAATCACTCAAAGAGAAAACGTAGACACCCAAACAAGAAATATACACCTTGGTCATGGTGCAGACCAGTGTTATTACTATACCTCATACATATTCATGATCAAGAGCAAAATTCTCATGGGTCCATTCACTATCAGGTGTCACATGCATTGGAGACATATCGCATGGACAACGTGGTTATATACGCATGCACAGTAGATTATGGCATGTGTAATAGTCTACTATGCATGCTATGCCGAAGCAATCATTGAACTGCTGCATGGGCTGCACCATACACATGGAAAGATGGTGGCACACGTAATGTGGGCATGTCCTGGCCAAGCGAATAAGAGCATTGAACTCAAGCTCTGGTGTTTCTGACCAGCAGAGTGTGGGTTTGAGTCCCGGTCACAACACTTGTGTCTAAGCAAGACATTTAACCATTATTGCTTCGCCCTTCAGATGGGACATAAAGCATTAGGTCCCGTGTGTTGTGTAATGCACTTAAAAGAACCAAGTGCACTAAACGTAAAGAGAAGGTGTTCGCCCTAGTATCAACTGTCCACCCTCAAACCATGTTATATTTGTATAAAACAACCTGCATATCGGCTTACAAAATTTACTGCCAATAAAAACACTCATATTAACCCACTCCCTTATCACTCTATGGCTCCATGCTGTACATGTCAAAGTAGGTTGATTATATAAATACACAGCATACCTGAACTGACTCATTAACCAGAATATCGTCAAGATCAGAGAATATCTGTTTGCAGTCAAAACAAGGGTCTGCGTTGGTTCTGATTACCTGCATACAAACAAATCAAATTATAAGTTCTTTGCCAGTTGCAGTTGGGCAAAGATACAATATCATACATCAATGTATTGATAAAGTGCAGCTGTCAACAACTTTTCAGAAACATGTACATGAAAGAATGTATAATTAGAAAAAGACAAAGAAATAGAGAAAGCAAACAGTACTTGGGTATTGAACCCTACCTTCTTTAACAAAATACGTTCCACTTTGTTATTGGTTTTACACAGACCAGAGGCCTGGCAGATCTTATCTCCATCCTGTAGTAAAACAAAGCAATAAACATTTAAATTAACCTTGGTCAGATTTAGACATGTATTATTCCTTTCATTTCATGTACATTCATTTCATGTACATGTCGTTCTCTTTATCTCATCATGGTCCTTTACAGGCGTCAATCAAATGGCCCCCCCAGGCCTTTTTTTTAACTTTTGTATCTCATATAGGGCACTATAATGTGCCAGACTATTCTCCAGACTATTAGTTCTTAACTCTTGTATCTCCTCATGTTGCAAGCAAGATGACTAAAATAGGCTACTGCACGTTTACTTACGGTGATGCACTGTCTGTGCCAAAAGGATTGTTTTTATCAGCATGCTGCTGGATCAGTAGGTTATTTAACAGCAGCGAGGGCCCTAGCAATGAAGGCAACTACGCCAAGTAACCGAAAGTAAACTTTTCAAGTTTCAACTAAGAACAGAACAGCTGAATGAACAGTTGACTGAATGAGATCCTGAGTCTGGATGATAGGCCTGGCTAGTGCAAGCGGCCTGGCTGGTACGAGCAGCCTGGCTCCTGGCTAGTGTGAGCAGCCTGGCTCCTGGCTAGTGTGAGCAGCCTGGCTCCTGGCTAGTGTGAGCAGCCTGGCTCCTGGCTAGTGTGAGCAGCCTGGCTCCTGGCTAGTGCGAGCGGCCTGGCTAGTGCGAGCGGCCTGGCTAGTGCAAGCGGCCTGGCTAGTGCGAGCGGCCTGGCTAGTGCGAGCGGCCTGGCTAGTGCGAGCGGCCTGGCTAGTGCGAGCGGCCTGGCTAGTGCGAGCGGCCTGGCTAGTGCGAGCGGCCTGGCTAGTGCGAGCGGCCTGGATAGTGCTAGCAGCCTGGCTCCTGGCTAGTGCGAGCAGCCTGGCTAGTGCGAGCAGCCTGGCTAGTGTGAGCGGCCTGGCTAGTGCAAGCAGCTGTGTATCGCAGACATATAGAACAACATGTACATGTACAAGGATTTTAAGAGCAGTGCTCCCAGCCCAGGGTAATATGCTAACACTGTAACTGGACTGGTCGTGCTGGTGGTGTAGTTGATCATATCGCTATACATGTAGGCCTACTATAGTCTATATAGCCAATAATATAGCCATGTCCCCAGTTTTGTACTATGTTTTTTAAAGGTGCATTTCGTGATTGTAGCATATCAATATGCTATAACTCCTGATATCCCCCAGCCCAACATTTCACAACAGATTGACGTCCCTGCACACATGTAAAGAATATAGTTTAACCAGTGTTGACCTATAAAGTCCAATAATGTACAACTCATCTTAAACATACCAGATACTGCAGTGCTTCCTCAATCACCAGTGGGCCAAATTCAGTGACATAATTCTTGCAGGTGTCTGCAGATATTCCAAGCGTCTCACACACCATAATGACTTCCTTAAAAATGATTTTCTGTTACATAAAATTAATCAATATGGTTTATTTTTATTAGAATTTGATATCTCATTCATAAACACTACTAACATTGACTAATCTAGTGGTGCAAACTGTATCAGAGGACCAAGTTGGGGGATTGGCGCTACTAGCAAAGCTTCAGTGACTCATGGTTAGTGCAAGGACAACTTTTACTGGCTGTGACCTTATCACTCTTTGCACATTTACAATGCTTTACATAATCTGTCTTGAAGTGTATAAGTTTTATTGACACAAATAACAGCCACACAACATGTAAGTAAACAAGGAATGATAAAAATCAGCAATTTCCTCAAATTCTGGAGAGGAAAAAACCCAAAATAACCAACAGACAGGCAGCTTTGGTCTCGCTATTCATTGAGATTTGACTTTTTGGGTGGTGTGTGGGCTTTTTACTTAGAATGGAAGATGTTGTTTGTTAAAGTATTAATGAAAGGCAATAGGAAGATTGTGCCTTCTAAAGCTTATTTTAAACATAACTGGGGGTCATGAACAAAATCTCTCTACACAACACGCCTACATAATATGGTCATCTAACTTTTAGTTGTATACTCTAACCATACGCCAATAAAACCTTGCTATCATCATAATATATTCAATATTCTGAGAAAAGCCGTAAGTAGAAGCAATCAAAACTAGAAATTATTTTTTTTTTTACAGAAACAAGGTGTTTGTGATTGATTTCATCAAATGATGATTGCATTAATTGACGACAACATTTAACCTTTTAACTTGAAATTACGGCCTTTGAATAGTTTCCCATTTAACCTCTAATTAGAACTGGAAGAAAATGTCAAACTGGAATCGCATTTGGTGTTATATCCAAGTTTAGTTATTCTGATGATGTGTAGATTGTAAAAATCCATTGAGTGGTTCATGAGTTATTATTTTTTCAAGTATTATACATTGGTTTAATGTAGTTTACATGTAACACCTTAAAACGCCATGATGATGTCATTGTTCCGGTGTAGTCTTGTTATATATGAACAAATCATGAACAAAAAGTCAAAATTTAATTGCGTATTGAATGCAGAGCCGAGAGTTTGAAGGTTATGTGAGTTTGGAAAGTGTGTCTTTATTAAGAGGACAACAGTGCTTACATTTGGAATTTTGCATGGACGGCTATATTAAAGACTAACAAGGCCTTAATGCCAAATCAGGTTTTGTGGAATTGGAACCCTATGCTTCTCCTAGACATGTAGGTTTTGCACTGAGCGACTCATCGGAGTGCACAGTTGACATACAAATGAAATGAGTGCAACTTAATGTTTAAGGCAATGAATACATTGTCAAAGACCAGTATCCTCACTTGGTGTGCTCCAACATATGAACAAAATAGCAAACCTGTAAAAATTTGGGCTTAATCGGTCATTGAAATTGACAGATAATAATGGGGAAAAAACACCCTTGTTATGCAGAATCGGGTGCTTTTAGATGTCCGAGAAGGAGCCTTTCTCCGATTCAAATTTTGGGGTAAAAAATTACCTCTTTCCCTAAAACTACATTATTTCAAAGGGGGTGCGTTTCTAACAATGTTTTATAACATCAACAGCTCTCCAGTGCTCTTTACCTATTCGGTTTTTGTGGTCATTAAATTAGGAGTAATTACCTAAGGTAGGTATACCACCCCTTTATATGTGGGTCAATTATATGTTGGCTTTCACATCCAAATTCGGCTGGAGGTAAAGGTCAAATAGGTATTAGATGTACCTCTGTACAAAAGTTTGAGCAGGCTCAAAGACCTACAGTATGGTGTCAATGATAAGTAATTCTTGAGATATCAATTTTTTACTTTTCAAATTTCGGTTTGAACTGGAAGTCAAGTTTATATGGGGTTAGACTCTATTATAGTGTTTCTGATGATGTATAAATCCAACATGTGGTTCAGAGTTCAGGATTTTTTCAACTGTTGAACTTTGATTTAATGTAATTCAATACCTGATGAAATCATCATGAAATTATCAAGTTTGTGCCGTCTTGATATTGATGCTCAATTGTCTGATTATTTTTCAATGTTCAATTCAATTTGAATCTTGAGTTATGCTAAAGAGAAGAGTTGTGTGCAAGCAGATGAAGAAGGTGGGAAAAAAACACGAGGCTGAAGCCCGAACACCTAACAATAAAAGAAACTACATGTAGAATCAGAACAGATGGAGACAGAACCTCAATACCTTCTGGACAAAGCCATTATTTCACCTTCACTTCATGCAACAATTACTTTGAGTTATGATTGCCACACCAGACATTAACCAATTATCATATGAACAGTAAATACACTGTACCTGGATTGTGTCATTGTTGAGTAAATCTTTCAGATCAATGAAGATCTGCTTGCAATCAGTACATGGATCAGCCTGAACCTAAAGTCAAAAAGTATAACACTTGTTATTATTAGCATTATGAATGTCGAAAGCACAATTACTTTAAATTTTCACTCTTTCTTTCAGTTTCATTTTCACTGCTCAGTTATCAGTATCACATTGAGACAATCAAAAACAAAACTGGACCACTCCCAGTGAAAAAAAGTATAGTTACATATACAATGTATACCTTGGACACAAGCTGTTTGCTTATCTTGGATGAGGAAGCTTTCTGGCACAGATCAAGAAGTGTACAGACTTTTGGTGGATCCTGTCAAATGTAATAAAGACAACTATTAATATACATGCTAATACCAAGTCAGTGTAGCTTCAATGATTTCTGTTTAAGTTCAAGACAATTGCAGAAATGCTAACAAAAATGACTCCAATCCTTCAAACATGTACATGTAGGTACATGTAGTTACATGTAGGGTTAAAGATGTTTAGAAAACTTTCATGTAGTATGTATTTCCTTGTTTCAGTATAATGCTGAACCTCAAGTACATATTATGTAAACAGTCGAATACATGTATGTACTATGTACATGTACAAGTATGTACATGTACAAGTATGTGCAATGTCATCACAGTAGAAAGTATCACACAAAACAAGAATACCACAGAAAATAAATCAAGTAGGTTTTGCTTTCCAAACTTGTTTTCTTTGTACATGTACAGTGTATACTGAGAACATAGATGTATACAAGATTACAGTTTCTTTAATCCAGAGAAGCCCTAGAAGTACATGAAACGGGAAATGAAACATCAAGTTGCAAGTTATTTCCTTCTTATGGGGTTGCTGAAACTTCCCTTTGAATGTTTATCCAGCATTATACATACAATGCATCTAGGGACCAGTTGCCAGAAAATGAAAATGAAATGTTTTTATGTACAGGTGTGGTACTTCCAGACTCCAACTACATGTATGAATTATGATTCAACAAGCGTCTATTGTTGGGTCACATGCTATTCTGATAATCTGGACAATATACAATACAATCAGTCAACACTACTAAGTACTTGATTGCAAAATCCTGTACACATCTTGTTTCATTACATATTTCTAGCTTTAACCCTTGATCAGGTGTGCATCATAAGACTGGGTTCAAGGGTCAAGCATCACTTGTCTATAAAGTCTATTAGTACATTCCTGTTCGTCCTCTTCGCTCTGCTGGCCAATCCTAACTGGCGCAAACTACTTTTTCTACTAAAGTCTATGGTAAAAGAGACTTTGACTTCCTTGCACCTTCATTATGGAATGACTTACCTGTTCATATTTGCCAAGCTGACTCTTCAGATTTTCAATGGACTTTTAAAGACTCATTTGTTTGAATCTACATTTTTGTAAAAATTGCTTTATTTTTACATATTTCATTTCATTGTTCTATGTCTTGTATTGCGCATAGAGGCTCCTGCATTACACACTAAATACATGTTTTGTATTATTATTATTATTATTTTGAATTAAAAATAGGAGCACAAAATATTGACATTGCACTATTAGATCAGGTAAACAATCAAACACTAACAATATTATGTAGCTCCCTAATGTTAAAGTGGAATAAACCAATCTTTACAGGTATATCATCAGAGTGGTATATCATATAATGTTCAACCTAAGCAATACTCATGCTTAAAGTGAAACAGGACTAAAACGCCATTTCTTCTTTTTCTGCCAAGAAAAACAACAAAAAGAATAATGATGAAAAAAGTACAACTGAGACTAGTTTAATAACTTATTTCCTTGGGAGATGTTTCAAAATCTTACTTTCAATTTCAGGAAACTCAAAGAGTTTAGGGATACGTCCTTTTGTAAAAAAGAAAAGAAAACCATTTTGTAAAATGTGATTGGCACACAAAAATCTACCAAGACATTTTCAACAAGTACTTACTAGTTATTGCATTTATATCCTCAAACTGAATAACAAAATATGCTCTTTTGCTTAAAACATGGGCAGTTGCCAAAATTGTTAACCAGTTGTACACAAGTATGTTGAAAACCTTTGCTTACTGCATGTAGAGAGTACTAAAAGATAACTTACTAATTCGGTAACAAGCTTCTCTAGCAGCTCTTTGCCAAACAGGTCCACAATTTCCTTGCAGGTTTCAGCTTTGGAGCCAAGGTTGTCACACAGACTCTTGATGAGTGTTATAACATCTGCCTACAATGAATATCATATAAAGCATACAAACTATTGACATCTACTTCTAAATTTTGGCTATGTAATCTCATATGATTTTGATGGGTGGTACTTCCTCTTTGGCTCATGTGTGAAAGACACCATTTTTAACTACACAACTACATTGAAATACAGTGTATTTTCAGAAATTCATATTTAGCTGAGCTTCTGTGAAGATCTCTTTATTCACTTCATGTTGTCATCAAATAAAGTTATCCTTGAAAGGTTCTGCAGAGATAGTTTTGATTTCTGTGAACGTGTGTGTGTGAGTGTGTTTTACAGATTAGTTTACTGTAATGTGTAAAACCTTTTGAAGAACCATACTCAGGCCGAGTACAGTCATAGACATCAATTGTAGTAAAATTGATGAAATTTCATATTTTTGTTTCTGTATTTGTAACATACAGTATTGTCTACATCACAAGCATTACCTGTAAATCTCCACTGTTGAGAACGTCATGGACTTCTCCTATGAATGTCTTACATTCATTACACACAGATTCATCCTGTAAGAAACAAGTCAAATGATAATCATGAAAATTACATTCCAGATGCATGTACCTGACATGGATGTTAACAAGTCTACATCATGAGTGATAGAAATACATGTAAGACATGTAAGAGGAAGCCTCATACATTGTTCATATGTACAGTGCAGCCAGTTTGCTGATGCGTACAGTGCAGGACAGTTTATACTGAGGTCATTTTGTTGTAAACTATTCAAATGTGGCACTTAAAAATACTCCAACTTAAAGAATAATTTAACATGCTCAGTGACTACATGTATCTTTTTATGAGTCAGAACATAATGCCAACAAATACTAAAATTAAATGATCCTTTAAATACAACATGACAGTTTCAATTGTATTGTAGATTATTATGACAACATATGTATTTTGTTTTTGAGTCTGATGTGTTATGCTGAATTAATAAATAATATTCACACACACACACAAAAACTAATCTAATGAAATGGATCTCAAATGAGCTTAAATGTTTTTTTCTCTTTGTTCTACATGTATTGTACATGTAATGTACATGTACATGTACTTGTACCTATCAGTTTGATTAGATTGATTTGTACATGCGTACATGTTGTAACACAAACAGAGAGTGTTTGAAAATTATTAGGTGTTCGGGCATTAAGCCCGAACAACTCATTGTTATTGTTCGTTTTTTTAGGTGTTCGGGCATTAAGCCCGAACAACTTGTTATTGTTCGGTGTTTTTTTTTTTGCTTATTCTTCTCAGAGTCGTTTGTCCGCAAGCAAAAGCATACTTGCGAACCTTGGATCAACTTGAAACTTGATGTGAAGTTAGACCATAATTAGCAGAAGCTGAGTTAGTTGTGAGATGATGTCATCGGATGTCAAATTACAAGCGATTTTAGGTCAAAAAGTGACCATATGCAAATGCTTGTATGTTTGTGAATATTAAAGCTATGATGCTCATAATTGGGCATCGGATAGATCAAGACTGGGGCAACATTTGAAAAGTTAACGCCAAAATCGTATGACCTTAACTTCTAGGTCGTTACCCTAGGTCGAAGTTTACCTTTGATTTTTTTCTTCAAAAAGTCATGTTTTGGGCTTTTCTACAGCATAACTCAAGATTGAAATCGAATTGACGGTTGAAACTTATCAGACAATTGGACCTCAGTATCAATACGCTACAAACATGATGATGTCATGATGACGTCATCGGGTATTGAATTACATTAAATCAAAGTTTAATACTTGTAACAAATCATAACTCATGAACCACATGTTGGATATTTACAATCTACACATCATCGGATTGGTTGTTAAAAGTTCAACAAACGCTACACACAACATGACCTCATTTGACCTTGGCTTCCGGTTCAAACCGGAAGTTGAAAGTTTGAAAAATTCATATCTCAACAACTACGTTATATTTTAACATGAATTTTGCATGAGGTTATAGATGAGTTATCCTCCCGAAACTTTTGCACAGAGATTGTAGCATTTTAATCTTTGCATCTGGTCAAAACCGGGCGTCAAAGCGCTCGTGTCTGTTGACTTTCATTGTATGACAACGCACGATAGTGTAGGCCAACACAAACATACGCCGACACTGTACACGGCCACGCACGTGTACAATGCTAGTCTTGGTGCAAGACGTTCTTAGCGGGTTTTTTTCTGACCGATTGGTCATAGAATCGACTCTGTCACGCTTCACCAATAGAGGGCGCTCTATACACATCATTGAACTCCTGTTCATGTACAGACATATAATACCTATAGACCTTTCCATTGTTGATAAACAAACAGCGCTGGTTGTCATGGACCGCCGAATGTTAGTAAAACATTCAATCGTGTTAACAGATGTTTTAACCAAATTCAACATTTTCGGCAAGCTTCTAATTAAATAAAATACCTCCATGATCGGTTGCTTTGTTTCCAATAAATTCAACACTATTTTTGAATATTTGTGTAACGTTGTTACAAACTGTAGCTATCTGTTTTTGTTTTGCATTTGATGGCTTTTCATAGTTTTCTTGAGCTGTGACGTTGCAAAAGAAAGGTCTATAGACCGACAGCGCCTATGGAAATCAACGTCTGGATACCGTACTATGGGCAAATTCCGCGAAAACGCAAGCAAAAACACAATTTTTTTATCGATTCAAATGTTCTGACATCAACACAATTACACTGACTCCGACAATACCCGAACACCTAGTGTTTGTTTCAACAAACACTAAATCCCTAGTTTGAAAATTATTATTATTCTTAAATATGTTATTTGAAAGGGTGACAGCTCTAATGTGCTCGTATAGCATTGTATAAAAATCAAGAATACTGCTCCGGGGTTGAGATTGGTGTTGTGGGTGCCGAGTTTTGTCTTTCAGATTGAGTGTGAACCAGCAGACAGAGGGCTGTGGACAGGGTTCCCATGACCTTAACCTTTCTGGGGTGACCATCTTGGGGTGTGGACAGAGGGCTGTGGACAGGGTTCCCATGACCTTAACCTTTCTGGGGTGACCATCTTGGGGTGTGGACAGGCTTTTTGTAATGTTAACCTACAAGGGGGAAATGCCCCGGAGACCGGGATGTGGTCAGGGTTGTACAGTACATAGTTTTTCATACTACCGTATAAACCCCCCCCCAATAAAAAATTGCTTTGCCTGCCCGTCCCTCCCCCTCCTCTCCCCATATGCATAATTAATACTTTATGTGTAGTATGTAACTGTTGACAACCAATCAAGATCTATGTACATAGGCCAAACATGTACATGTACAACTGTATGGCGCCCATGGCGTATGGAATTGAAATGGCTTTCCTGGTTCTACTTGGATCATGAAGGAAGGAAACACACACTGACTATCATAGATGTCATAGATGTTGCAGGTCACGAAGCAAGGGCTCTACCTGTTTGACAATGGACTAAATGGAGGCAACCCATGCCTAATTTGACTTGATAGAATGACTGTTGAAGCTTTGTTAATTTACACACAACATGTACTTACATCAACTTTGATCTTTGACCACTCATTCTGGATACAGTAGTCCACTGCCTCTGTACCACATTCTTTGGCTTTAACTGGGTGATCACACCAGTAGGCTGGACCCCATGTGCATCGTTGTGATCCAAAGCTGGCAGCGTTCACTGTACATTATGCAACACAAAACTTTAACATCAGGATTTTAAGCACAGTCTCTAACAAACAATCTTACCGTAACACCACCATCCTCCTGACCATTTAAAAATAATACAAAATTGCTTCTTTGTTATTTAATGCAGTTATCAATAATAACAATATTAATGCTGTCTTACACAGCGCACGTATCCACAATTTAGGTGCTCAAGGCGCTTGATAAATATACTTTTTTTAAGACAGGTTTGAAGTTTTGACTTGTGAGACCCATAAATGTAGCACCTTCTGATGGTTTACAAAGTGCTGCGGCACATAGGCCTATACAGCAGGCACTGTCAAAAACACCGGGGCAAACCCTTCTCTTAGCGATAGTGTATCTGGGTTCCATTACATGTATGTGCACTACAGCTTTAAGCCCCATCCTAAGGTCAAAGCACTAATGGTTAAGTGCCTTGCTTGAGTACAAATGTGTGCAGACCGGGACTCAAACCCACCCTCTGCTGAGATACACCAAAGCTTGAGTTTGGTTCACTTGACCACTCAGTCATGACATGCCACAGAGACATTTTGTCCAATGGCCAACACTCAGTGAGTCAGATTTCAGAAATCAGACTTTTCACTATAATGTTCATCAAGCTGACAGTAGTCATTGGGATGTCTCACAAAACACATTAGAGAAAGGTACTGTCAGAACTGGATAGCAGACACCTGTAGTGATCCCAACATTTTATCGAAAAACTCTCAGAAAGTGGAGTTCAGATTTTCACATTTTAAAAGTTCTTGAAATCCCTTTTGAACATGTTTGGTAAATATCATTCTAACTTTCAGGTAAAAAAAAAAACAGTGAAAAGAAGCATCCTTCCATGCAAGATGGCCATGTTTTTGTAAAGATACAGCGTTTTTGTATGAAATTCACTATATTAAAGAGGTTTCCAAAGCATACGGATATGGATACAGATACAGACCTGATAACTGGATCTGTTTGTGTTGGATGCAAGTCAGATTTTGTTTCCATACTTTGTCCTAGCCCTGACACATGATACTCTATTATCATGTTTTGAAGGTGCTTTAATTTTCATGGTTTTTTAAAAACAAGTTTTGAAGAGTGTTTTAATTTTCATGGTTTTTAAACAAGTTTTCAAGGTGCCTTAATTTTCATGGTTTTTTAATCAAGTTTTGAAGAATGTTTTAATTTTCATGCTTTGGTTTTCATGGTTTATAAACTATGGTTTACAAACCATTTTTATGATGAATTCAATTTGCATTTCATGGTTTATAAATCATAATTTATTTGCGTTGATTGTAAATTCATGGTATGTAAACCACAAAATATTTTTGACAACACTTTCTATGGTTTACATCTAATTGTTACAAACCATGATAAAAACATGCCAATAACTCGCTAAACAATTAATTGACAAACGGCGCCCCATAAAGTGCTGAACATTTTGTACAATGTATAAAGTACACCAATTATTGAATTAGGAGACCGACTTCCTTCTGTTAATGGATTTACATGTTGTGTACATTTTAAATTAAATGATAACTTGGTTAATAAACAACATGTATAACCTATACTAAACTTCCAAGCAGAGACACCATGCAGACAGTCAATGGACATAGAGGCCTAATTATCATACAGTAACATGTGTTCCAGGGATGTGATTTAGGCTGTTGAAAAAAAAACCTGAACTGTGAGCGCAAAGCGCGAAAGCTTGCGAGGGCGAAAACTTGCGAGCTCGAAGTTTACTTACATACATTTCTCTTTTGTTTTAAAAGCCTTAATCTGCACTCTGGGGCATTCTATTTGGTTTTATCTTCATGTTTTTTATGGTCTTAATTTAAAAAAATAAATAGGAAAAAAAAAATAATAAATTGGGGGGATTAAAAAAAAAAAAACGGAGAAATCACATCCCTGAGTTCCCTCTGCATACTGCTGTGAAACAACCTGATTACAACCCACTTTATACCACATGCCCAAAAGTGTTCAATTGTTGCTGTCCTTTTTAGCAGGACTGCACAAATCCCAATCCATAGGTAAGGTTGTGTGCAGAATGAGATACATGTGCGTATCTCTTTGTCATTGTCAGACTCTAATACAGGGTGGGCGTAGTGTAGGGTCGAGTAAGCATGGAAAATTGCTCATTTGGACAGCAGCATACTATAGAGGGTTCTGCATGATGCCTCAGTTCTTGTTAATAGTTCTATAGTAATTGAGTAGAGGCACAGAGGCAGGGTCATTTGCAGCAATATACATGTAGGGCCCTGTAGAATGCATGTACAGTTTGTACATTGTGTACACAATGTAGATCACCAGGTAATAAGTGAAGTCACAGATAAAAGCAGATGATTAATTAAATGGAATTATCCTATCTTTCCCTTTTTAAAGTGATCCTTAAGGGGCCTATTAAGGAAGTGTTGGAGAACAGAAATGTAAACAGAAAAATGGAATTCTGCATTTTTCCCTTTCTGAAAATAACCTTTAAGAAAGTTTTGGAGGATGGCAAATGTTATTAGTAAAATGGAATTCCGACTTTCTTTCGCTTCCTAAAATGATCAGCATTCTTGGATGAGACCAGTGGGGCCGAGCGAAGTGGGGGTTGTCATTGGCATGCGGGATTACGTTAGGCCATGTGACCCCTTAAATTACAATGTAGTAGAAACCGACAAGAGTGCAACAGAAAGGTAAAACTTAGTGGAAACCGAAGAGTGCACTACATGTAAGTGAAGGACCATTCATATCACTGAGGTTCAAATTTAAGATTGAAAAGATGACTCTTAAGATGGTGTTTGAATGATGACAGATCAGTTGTGTCTTTTAGGCATGTTCCGCCCCAACTTGACAATTGCCCTAACTATAGTTGGGACTGCAACTTGAGTATACAGTTGATGCGTACCAACTATAGTTGGGATCACCCATAGAGCTCTACATGTACAAGGCTGTGTGACACACGTTGCAGGAGCTGCGATCGACATAACTGGAAGGATTATCATTCACTATTTTTTTATTTCAAACCTTGGCCTAACATAAGCATGCATGCCACTTAACAAACTGCTTTATGTTCCTGTTGCTTCACTCAATTTCTTCCCCTGAGATATTGATTTTAGGGCAAATGATAACACTGTTCGTGGCAAAACTTGAGAAAAACTATCACTCAATCACACACACCAACTTAACATGCTTTAACTACCCGCCCTGCCCATACCTCCAGCCATCCATTAAACGCCAACCTAGCTAACTATACTGCATTCTGCAACGTAGGCCTACTTAGCAAACGTTACAGCCAGTGGGGATGGTATTCTGGTATTGGGAGATTGGCTCCGATGTATTGCTGCGATACTACGATCCCAATAGTTGGGGCACCCCAACTGTAACACTCAACATGCTCAAGTTGGGACCAGTCCCAACTATAGTTGGGACATTTGTCAAGTTGGGGCGGAACAGGCTTTGCTCCTCTGGCAAGAAAAACCAATAAAATAATCAGCAACACAATCCAGTAATAAAATCATATACATGTAATTATTATAATATTTGTATAAAATAGATACAATTTACTAATTTTAATTCTCAAAAAACATTCTTTCCTAAATCTATTTCACCTCCATCAAGTCTATGGTCAGTGTTAGACTGAGTAACTGGGACGCTGTACTCCACTTTCACCCGCAGATGTCGAAATTTAGGTAAACGAGTACAGGTCGGCCTACTGCACTGGGTCTTTACATATCATGCCATGGAGGTCCTCCATGCGGTCCTACTAATTAACGTCAACACGCGAAAAGGCAATATGATGGCCAATGGCTATGCTGCTTTTAGAGATATTTTTTTACAAAAAAAACCTCCATTTTCATAAATAAAATGTAACTTCAAACCGATGGAAATTCTCCTTTAGCACATACTTAAAAGTTCTAATGCCTCTTTTGTCGATTTAAAATGTATATTGGAGGTGTTGTTAGTGTGTTGACGCATGTTCCTCCATGGTTGATGGTACTGTTTGTGTTGACAGTGTGTTAACGGTGTCTTGACGGTACAAATTTAGTAACTAGTTGTAGTACTGTAGTACTGTAGGACGGGGAGGGACCTCCCCCATGGTCTCTAAACACCAAGTCGTGTTTACTTACCTGCAACAAGGAAACTTGCCAGTATGAGAACCACGGATTTCATTTCTGCCAAATTTTGGCTCGTTGGTCCGTAACTGAAGTAAGTTTTTCACTTCTGAAAACTCTGTTTCCAAATAATTATAACTACACAAACTTAAGTTAACTAATTCAGTCAAATTGTTTCAGATTCATACAGTACGAGTTCAACGAACCAGCACACGACCGCACGCAAGTGACACTTCAGTCACGTCGTCACACATCTTATTACACAATGGCCCGGCCCGCAGAAAAGTGCACGGGTTTCGTTATGCAAATGGCCAGAACGTAAGTAACAGTGAGCCAGAATCACGTGCTGTTGTTGTCACGTGGGCGGGGGGCCGACGCTTGTGTTGAACCGAAACGGCGACTTCGGCTACAGCTACGGCTAGATCGCGCACGTCTGCCTATTCTTCAACACTGGCAGACGCGCTGATCTAGCTGTAGCTGTAGCCGAAGTCGCCGTTTCGGACACGGCCTTATATTTGCTATACTTGTGAACAAGTCGTTAATGTGTGTCACGGTGATAGCGAAACGTATGGTGTCCCTGAAGGGACATCAAACATATATATTTACGTGAATTTTAATTTAATATTTACGGCTTTTGCCCCGAATTCGCAAATATTCACGTATATATTCTCGTAAAAATTTGCGATTGAGGCCAAAATCGTGAATATTTACGTAAATATTTGTGATTGGGGGAACATATCGCAAATATTCACGTAAATATTCACGTCAATATCTGAGATTGAGGGACAAATCATGAATATTTACGTAAATATTCACGATCTGGCCCTCAGCCTAAAATTTTTACGTGAATATTTGCGAATCGGGGCATAAAACGCGAATATTTACGCAAATATTCACGTAAAACTATATGGGCCACCATAGAAACGTCTCTCTCGCAACTATCTCGCGGGGCTGCTATCATCGCGACAGACATTTAACGACTGTCCACAAGTCTGCTTCTAAAGGGAGACAAGTGCACTTTGTTGTGGCATGGATGATTTCCTTCCTCCATGGTTGTGGTAAAATTATGATATTTGCTAAGATGGTTGGTACTGTAATTATCATTTTTAGATGTGGACTGACTCACCTTGGGTCTCTCCTTGGATTAGTTATAATAGCAGAGCTTACATTATTGCAAGAAAAGGGGGTCTTGAATCATGTTGGTAGAGAATCTAGATGTTGGGGAAAATGTCGTTACTATTAAACAAAACTTTGTATTTGGTACAAAAATACAAGCCTGAAAAGTGTCATTATCAAAGATTGAACACTATGACTCATACAAAAAAAGAGGGCCCTATCGACGGCGGGGTCTCAATATTCATAAAAGTGGGTGTTTTTAATCGAAGTTTGAGCGCATTTACCTTAATGTCTTTATTAACTCTGATTCATGCTAGTCTGACTGGTCATGGGGGGGGGGGGGGAAATAAGAAAGATAACATTCTACAATGAAGCCTTTCTTAATTTACCTCTTTGTTGTGGGCAAAGTGCGGAGAACAGAATCTCCTGCCATGGCGCACATAGTCAGGCCAGACGCGCCCGGGCCCGCCCCTGGAGAGAAAACAGTTCGTCGGTCTTATGAATATTTTGTAGGCTCAAAAGTGTCTATACTAGACACGTTTTAGAGCCAATTACAGTGTACAAAATTTGCACAATATTGTGACCTGGGGGAAGGGGGCCTGTTGACTTCCAACTCTATTTTGGATGACCTAGGCCCTGAAATAAATGTCTTATGAATGGTTAGGGCGTTTAGAACCTCACGAGCGTAGCCGTGTTCGAGATGGAGAATATTTCGACGGGCCTTGATGATGGAAAATCCATGTCAGATTAACTGTAAACAAGCTGGCGTGCTGTGAGACTTCCAAATCCAAGTAGGCCTTTTCTTAAACATACATTCAGGTCCGCGAGAACAAATTTTTGCAAAGGGGTGCTGGGGTTTTTTCAAAGACATTTTGGCGTGAGCAGAGCGAAAGCCATTATGGCGTATTGTCCGGGCCCACTTAACGCTTAAGTTCCTAAATGCTCTTTCGTACAATCAGAAACATGATTTGGCACATAAATCTCTCCTTTTTTTGGGGGGGGGGGGGGGCAGGATTATTATTAGTGTAATTTGCAAAATGACTACCCCAAAATAATAATTTCATCCTTATTAACATTACCAGTCAGGCAGGCCCGCGAGAATAAATTTGTGCAAAGGGGTGCTGGGTTTTTTTCAAAGACAATTGGCGTATACGGCGTATGGTTCGGGCCCACTTAAGTTCTTAAAATGCTCTTTCGTACCATCAGAGACACTATTTGGCACATAAATCTCTCCTTGGGGGGGGGGGCAGGAATATTATAAGTGTAATTTGCAAAATGACTACCCCCAAATGACTTGTTTTCACGAGGTGATGTTGGGTAAAAAGATATTTAGTTTTTCGAGACTCGTGCAGTAAATTACTAGAATCGTGGCTCAAATCGAAAAATATTTCCAATGCTAGTTGTTTATCGTGCATTTATCGTCCTTTCGGAATATGTCAGGTTGAGATGTGATAAGACCCAAGGGAGCAATAAGTGCCTCTCGTTAATTTTTATAAGGATGAACACAATAGTTTTTGAAGGCTTATCCCTGGCATCAAATGCTCACAAAAAATTACATTAAAGCTATACAATTGCATCCTTATTGTAAACATTTTACCAGTCAGGGGGGAATTAATAATTAATAATGATTGCCATTGACTTGAACCATAGAGAAAGGACCATCCTTTCTCTATGCTTGAACAAAGCGTACCAATGGCTATTTAGTTTTATTTTGATTTGTTTTTTCTACAAGCATAAGCTGGTGAGAGTTTCCCACCGCATGTTACAGTGTATCGCTTTGGGCGACTAGGCTGTCCAGTGGCTAAAAGGTAGCCACTGGACCGCCCAGCCGCTCAAAGCGATAGAATTTTGAGCGGGGTTTCTTCATTTTTATAAATTTCCTGATTTTATTTTAATTTTACTTGGTTCAAATTTTAAAATATCTCCAAGGCTTAGTTGTTTACGTACAATCAACAACTTCCTTTCGTTAATATTGGCATTGAATAACGGAGTATGTCAGGTTCAGAAGTGATAAGTGCCAAGGGAACAATAAGTGCCTCTCGTTAACGGCTATACGTGTAGTTTTTATTGCGATTTTTTTATAAGCAGGAACAAAATATTTGCTTTGTAGATCATTAATAATTTCCCCATTTCTCAGTTGACTTGTTGTAAAATGATAATAACGATGAAATTATTTAGCTTGAGTGTCAACTTCTTTCATCATCATGACAATGTCAACAAAACTTATGACAGCAATAAATCAGAGAGCATTTGAGGCCAGGTAAAAGCATTCGAAAACTAATATTATTGGTTGGTTTAATTCCGAGGTTGGTTTATTTCTGCAATATTCGTTTATTTCTGAGTTGTTCGTTTGTTTCTGAGTTGTTCGATTATTACAGAGTTGTTCGTTTAATTCTGACTTAATTTGTTTATTTCGCAACTGTGTTGTATGGCGCGCGCAGTGTGTTCCTCATTCATGGTGTTTCCAATTTTAAAAATCTGCATTGTAAAAGCACGTATTAAGCTTTTTACTAATATTTTTTTTATAGTTTCTGTATGCAGTAGTGTTATTTTTGTTTGTGAAATATGTGTTTATTTTTGAGTTATTTCAAAACAATGTTCATCTAAATTTATTTACTATTACAATGGGAATTTTTTGAACTATTTACATCCTTTTTTCGGCTTGTATTTATTTGTATTTTATGTAGGCCTCAACTTTAAAAACAGGTGTTTTTGTTGTATCTATTAATAAAGTATTTCTTACTGTCTTTTTTTTGCATATCACTTTTGTTTTGGGATTTAAATTTGTATTTTTGTGTTTAAGTTGTGTATTTATTTATCCCTCCGGGTGCTTCAGTATATACCAGCACCCCCATCCAAAAAGTTGGGGGTGCAGCACCCCCGCTCTCGCGGGCCTGCAGTCAGGGGGAAATGAATAATGATCTATATGATTGCCATTGACTTGAACAAAGCGATGACTATTAGTTTTATTTTGATGTCACGTTTTTTCTACACGCACAAGCTGGTGAGAGTTTCCCACCGTATGTTTTAAGTGTATCGCTTTTTGTTTTTTGTTTGTTTTGCATATCACTTTTGTTTTGTGATTTAAATTTGTATATTTGTGTAAGTTCTTTAAATATTTGTGATTTAATGTATGTTTAAGTTTTTTTGCTTGCTTGTTTGTTTGTTTGCTTTTGTTTTTGTGTTTTCTGTTTTGTATATATTTACTTATGTTTTGGGTTTTATTAAACAAAGGCATGAGAAAACCGCCTCTTTTGAAAAACACGACTATTACACCGAAAATCCCTGCCACGGCGTTCAAGCCTGCATCGTACGCATGTCTTTACGGAGAATATGTACACACAGCCAGGGCCGGCCAGCTGGCCGACCAGGCACACACACACACACACCCAAGTGTGTAAACACCTCCAATCGGGGACCTCCTATTGTCCCTCTTTTGTTTGGACTTTAACTTTTTGGCAACAGCTCCCATTGGTTTTGTACACAATTTCCAACTGGGGACCTTTACCCAACCGGGGACCCTATTGTCCTCTTTTGTTATAGGTCCCCGGTTTGAATGTGAAAACAAACTCACCCACACACAGGGCATATCAAAGTATGATAAGGCTGGCCGTCCAGCACACTATTAGTGCTGAATATGATTTTTTTGTTGTAATAACAAAAAAATAAAACATGTTACACGTATATAATATACATTGTTAACTTTTTCCAAGATTTCCGTTCATGAAACATATTTACTAAAAGTAGGGGGTGCTTTCAGTGCTGTAGTCGAGTCCTGCTGTCCGAGTCCGAGTCCTCCCAACTGAGTCCGAGGCCTCTTCGGTCCGAATCCAAGTCCACAAAAATGGACTCGAGACCGGGCTCGAGTCCCTCTGGGTGCTTTAGTATATTCCAGCTCCGGGTGGCGTATTTTTTTTCCCAGGACAAACGTGGGCTATTAACATAAAATGGGCGTGTTTGACCGTAAAATACCCTCGCGCATGCGTACTCTTCTCAATAAGTTTTATTTTCGGACACATGTCGACGACAACGGAGGCATGATGGCGAATTGTACAGCTGGGAGTGCTTGCTCTGATCTAAAGCTTGAATCATGTCCACGATTACAGGTAAATATATTCTCGAGTGTATTTCAACACACAACTATTACGTCCAAGTACGCATGTGCAAAGGGAAATGTAAAGTTTACTACGCCCATTTATGTTTACTGCCCACGTTCGTCCTGGGGAAAAAAAATACGCCTCCGGCTGCTTTAGTATAATTATTCCAGCACCCCCATCCAAAAAGTTGGGTTGCTGCAGCACCGACAGCACCCCCTCTCTCGCGGGCCTGCATACATTGAATAATTAGCAACTTGAACTATATGCTATGGGAGTTTATTTGGAGGGATCACCCTGGATGAGTACCGGATGAGAACAGTGGCCCGAACGAACCATCAAGCTAGGCCGCATCTGAGCAAGCGACTTCCCGGATGCGGCAGGGTGGCGGGGTGAGGGATGAGGAGATTGTGTCCCCGCCCATTTCCACCAGCACACGGCAAATTGTGTAAACGTTTGTGTGATAGCGCCCTCTTTCGGACCACCTTTTTTTCTGTGAAAATTTTTTTGTTCTCTTCAAAACTAATGAATATTAGGTACTCAAGGCAGGGTACACTTTTGGTGGCTGCCAAAGAACATGCATACAATAACATACCTGTAAATTTGGTCATCGAAGTTCAAAATTAAAGAAAGTAAACAAACACCCATGTTGCATAGAATTGTATGCAGTTAAAATGCCTGGATTCACATTTTTGGGTGAAAAATTGCCTCCTTCTCGAAAACTATAGTACCGTACTTCAAACAAAGGATGTCGTTTCCAACAATGTTTTAAAGTATCAACAGCTCTCTAGTGCTTTTTACCTAGTAAGTTTTTATGGTCATTAACTTGTGGAATATTTACCAAAAGTACACACTCTGCCTGTTACTCCTAATGCAGATTGTCTTGGACGCCTACTTGTTGCACAGCTTATAAAATAGACATAATTGAAAAACAAACCAATTATGTTTGTATAAAGAGTTTATTATTAAATTATGATTATTTATCAATAAACTCTTCATATCAAAATAATTTGTTTATTTTGGGGGCCAGATTATGTGAAATTACATGTGTAGCCAGTCTCTAACCATTATTCACTGTCAAGGTTCCAGCAAAGATGAAATCAAATGGTCGGGTCACCTCTTTGCGAGATCAAGATTGGTTGGGTTTGGACCCCATCAAATTATTAGGCTGTAGATACTCTCTGGAGCAATGTGAGGTAATTACACAGACTGATATTATTAAAGATTTACAAAAAACAACATTTTCCCCACATTTGAAGGATGCCGTGTGCAAAATACCTGCTTTTAAATTTCCATTTTTGTTGTGATCTTGAAAAGTGCAACACAGTCGTAACACACTGCAATACCATCCCTGAAAAAAAACCCAACATTTTTATGATAGTTTGTTTTAAACATTAATTAATTTATTTTAATTTAGGGGGGCCAGGCCCAGCATATTTTTACAGGGAGCCAGTGGCCCCTACGGCCCGGCCCCCCCGGTTCCAACATGCCTGACATATTATGCATTGTGATTGGTTCACTTTCATCACTTTACTTATTCTCACAAAAATTATGAAAATGTTTTATTGTTTTTGATACTTTATAAAGAATCTTTTAAAAATTAAAACCCGCAAAACCAAGTCTCACCTTCAATTTACTTTGTGGCTACACAGCTTTGTCTGAGCCATGAAGGCCTTAACCCAAGTCGGACTTCCCTCGAGTCCTTGTTCATCTAACCCACTGTATGCATTCCACATAAACACTTTGTTGAGCGCAAGCACCAGCCAGGAGTTTACATGTAACCAATCAACTCTGCTATCATTGCCAGGGTCTTTCCCATAGACTTCAAGATTTTGCAATGCAAGTGTCCTTTGCAAAATGAAAATGGCCCTTCCCTCTCAAATATGAAATTCTAGGCTTGAAATCCAAATAGACATTATTCTCCTGCAATACGTTCAAAATCCTCGCCTAGCCTCCATGCCACCATGTAACACAGTAAGATAATTTAATTGCATGCTAAATGCAATATGCTTATGTACAGGCTTACTTTAACGAGTTTAATGTTTGTTAATAAATTGTTCCACTTTATACCTGTAGATATTCAGAACAGCAATCCTAGAGACTAACTTTTAACCTTTCCAAAAACTACTACTCAAAAACTCATGATGCTGTTATTTTAAAGTGTTGCTACACTGTATTTTGAGAAAGCTTTTGGAAACAGTTAAAATTCTCCAATGAAGTTCAAACCTTCAGAGGCAGACAGGGACTAAGACGGAGCGTAAGGGGGGGGGGCGCTAAGAAAATGAACTCCTGCTGACTGAATTATTTAGATATTGCCCCGTTTAATGACGCGCAGTGCACTTCCACACGCCTATCCTGTCCAACATTTTGGGAGTAAAAATGTACACAAAGGAATTGACTTCCAAAATAGCGGAAATGGTGGACAGGCATTGTGCGGAGGTGTGTTCTGAGTCGTGGCAGAATTCAATACATGTGGATGTCAATGCTTACAGCACTACTTTCAAATGTATACTGAAAGACACCCAGGAAACAAATTGCATAAACCACATTCACAGAACCATACCAATAGTGTCATTTGCACCATTTCACATTTAACAACTGAAAACATACAATTTATTTTATAATACATTGAAGTAGTGTGTACTATACTTGACTTTTGAATCTTATTCTATGCTGCATGAAAGTGGTGCATAATAGTGGTAAGGATACTGTTTTTTACACAGGAAGATGACAATTTGTTTACACAGAAATAGCCTGAAAAACACATTACTACACCTTGCCTGCCCCCCCCCAATAAAAGTTCATCCTAAATGTTTAAATCTCATGATGGCTGTTCAATCAGTCCTCAAACAACGTGTTTATCAGACTTACAATTACAACTAGTCTCTGAAAAATGAATTTGATACATGCATACATATCCAATGCATGTACCTCAGCTTATTGGACACAAAGTTTGAAAAATGTGCTATACCAATGTTACACTTTAGGAACAGACAGGCAGTTGATTGCATATGACTTCTGGGCCTAGTTTCATAAAGCTGTTTACAGGTAAGCATGGTTTTTGTGCTTTCTTTAGCATAAAATGTGCGTATCAAGAAAAAGACTGAAGAGTTCATGTATGTGCTCACAATAAATTGCAATGTTATATCACCAATCTTCTAAAAAACTGCGAGCTTGTTAGCATGGCTGCTACTTTGCTAATGATAAGCAATAGTTATGAAATAGTAACTGTGCTGAGAGCCATTCTGTTAGCAGAAATATCTGTTTACCAGCTCTATCAAGTTTACCCCTGGTACAAATGGAAACTTAAGGACTACATCATTTGATATGAAAAAGAATTGGTTCGAGTTTTGTGGTCAGTTTTCTGCTAAGGCCAATTTGAACAGTGAGTTTCAATAGTGCATCATCTACTACACTGCTCATAATACCTGGGCCCAATTTCATAGAGCTGCTTAACGGCTGTTTTGTACTTACTGCGCGAGTTTCCATTTCATAGCGCTGCTAACCTTAAGCACTGAAAAGGCATGCTAACCTCCAGGTGCTTAATGTATGAAAATGAATAGCGTAAGAATGCAAATCAATGGTGAACGCGCAAGCTTTCCGCCTAATTTTCTTGATAACCTTTGAAATACGCTTATGCTTAAGCAAATTTTTCTGCTATAGTTAGCACAAAAAATTGCTTACCATTAAGCAGCGCTATGAAATTGGCCCCAGTAAGCAAACTAGTAGCCTAGTAGCCTAGCAAACTAGCTAGTTTAGTGGTATGTTTTTCTACTAAGAGCAGGTATATCATGTCATCTGAGTCTCTGAGATACAAGCAATCCAGTCAGGTGCATGCTGATTGATCTTCTCAATGATGGTGTTCACTTGAAAGCAAAGGTTCTGTATCTGTTTGTCCCATTGTGGTAGTGTCTCACGAGCTGCAATATACATACAACATTTTATTTATTTATATATTTCAACCGAAAACTCCACAAAAGGAGAGAATAAAATACAACACTGGTATTGCATATCAAGTGTGTCAGCAGCAGAAATGGTCAAAAAGATAAATATATATATATACATATTTTTTTGTCCATTATGTACACGCAGTACATGTAACTAACACAGAAAGAATTTGGGGTACAAATTTTACATTTACAAAATTTGCTTTTGTAAGGTTAGACTTTTCAACCCTTTCGGAAAGGAAATCAAACTTAAATTCACCACAGCATCCTCAACAAAATTTAATAATAACTAGAAATAGAGTTTGTGAACAAACTCACGGTGTTCGGTTGAACCATGGACCTCCACGTAAATTGATGACGTAATTCAAAAGAAGGTAAACTCTGTGTACAAGTTTTTGCTTTCCTCGTGCTTTGACAGTAGATGCAAATATTGTAGCTTTTGTTAATCCTCGTTACAACTTTTTCAAATTTGAAACTTCAACTTCCGATTTGGTCAAATGTTGTCAAAGACGAATGGCTTTCGTCGAATGGCTTTAAAATTATGTGATGTCATTAAAATACCAATTTACGTATTTTGATCATTGTTATTCCCAAGTTTACTATGTGAAGCCTTTCTGTTGTATGTGATTTGTTCACCTTAGTCATTTCATGTGGAACTCAGCTACTGGAATAAACTCATTATTAGTTCATAGCTCTATGGTTAGCTCAAGTGTTTTTACGGCAGCGTGCTGATAAAACGAAATAGTGGGGAACCTCCATATTCTAAATGTACTCATTGAATATTTCCTAGCTTAGTTTTAAATAAGTGTAATTTTAGTGGATCCCTCGATGTGTCCACAGTTCCATGTAAGTAAACAAAAGCTTTAAAAGGAAGAACATTGTGAACAACCTCTTTGTTGATGGCCGTTCACACGATTTAAGCCAAATGATTTTAGTGAGAGTTTGATCCTAGCGGGATTGAGTGTCAAAAGTAACGTTACACAAACGGACCTATTAAATAATAATAATCAGTGACGTTGCAGGTTTGCACGGAACGTACTAACATCCATTCTCCATTTCATAAACCTTTGTAAAAGCGCAAGCAAGTATTAGTAACAAAAGGACGCCGTCGCACACAACATTGGTACCATTCGAACATTGATAGCGTTGAAAACGGAATGGTGCATACAGCCCGATGCTCCGCCTGCGCAGAGCATCAGAGCCACGTGTACACACCCACTACATCGTATTATGCACGTTATGTACAGCCACATGGACTTTTCTTTACGCGCTATGAATGGAGGTCAACACACTTTTTTTTTTTTTTTTTTTTTTTAACGCGCACTTTTATGACCAGAGGACAAGGTCAAACTGGTGCCATATCTGTGCAAAAAATGGAGCAGGGTAAACGAGCTTCAAACTAACATTTAAATATTTGAGAAAAAAACAGAAGTTCTTGAGATATAAATTTTTGAAATTTTCAACTTCCGGTTTCAACCGGAAGTAAAGGTCAAATAAGGTCACGTTTTGCACAACATTTGTAAATCATTACAAAAGCTGTTATGTTATGCAAGTATCTTGTACGTAGCATTTTCGGTTCTCAAGGTATGATTTTTTTTATTATTTAACGTTTATTTAACGTAATTACGTCATCGATGACGTCACCATTCCCAAAAGGTTGCGGCTTTGTCTACCCACCAAGCTTGATCTTCATGACAAGCTTCAAGTTTATACAAGCTTTACTTTTGTTCAAAATTGCGCGAGAAGTTTCATTGAGAAGAAGAAGACGAGGAAAAAAACCAAAAAAAAAACCAGAACAATAACAATAGGTGTTCGGCTGTTTGCCGAACACCTAAAAAGAAAATTACAATGTAGGGGATAATATGGCAAGTAAAAGTATAATGTAATTCAATAAAAGAAATACAATGCAAACCCTTACATTCAAAATGTACGATGCTATCAATCTGGTCAATGCTACCATTCATTCGGCCTTCAGAAATCATCTGAGAAGCAATCTTCTCTGCCTAAAACATCAAGATATTAAAACGACCAGCGACTTTACATTAGAACATAATGACAAATAATCCTGGGCATCCCAATGGGTTTTTTTTAATAAACATTTTCAAAGTTTGTACTTAAGTTTTAAAGTTTGTCCAATTACAACTTATCATTACTATTAATTCAGAATTTCGCAATTTCTGAGATGTGTTTATCAGTACCTATTTATAATCCTAAAAAAGATCTAACGATGTCATCATCAGGTACCATTTTAAATAAAATAATTGTAAACAAGTCAATAAATAAACAATTAAAATCAAATGAAATATAACAACAATCTTTTTGTAACTAGAGCTTTAGTATATTCCATTGTGACGCAGATGCAAATTCCACTGTATGTTTTAACACAACACTTACTTTAGCAGGGGGTATTTCAAGGAGTGCTCCAAGCTCTTCAAATGTGATATTATTATACAGCTTGCTTGCAGATAGCAGATTGTGCTCAATTACAGCTCGGTCAAGGATACTAGAACCTGTAATTCAATCAATAACATTACACTCTGTATGCTTAAAGAAGTGTCATGACACACTAACACTTTCTTTTCTGTTTTGTTCAAAATGAAGTTCAACTAATGGTTTGCAAATTTAACTAACACTGATTAGTCCCAACTTGTCCAACAACAATATGTTTGGAGGTAAAATTTTCTCAAACACAGCAGTAGATCAGACTGGAATAGTTGTAAAAAACTGGCATTCAAATAATTTTTCTTAAAAAACACACACCCTGTAAACAAAGCAGAGAAAAACAAAAGTTTTTGCAGGTAGGCTAAACTTACCATCTGCAGTTGTTGCTTTTTGGTGAGGCTGTAAGAGAGCAGCAAATTCCTGTAATTGATTGCCCCTGATGATACGATCTAGGTACATCTTCTCTAAGATACCATAAGAAGGCAGCTGCTGACATCTTTCATCCTTGAATAAGGTAGCTAACATACGAGAACGCTGTTGGCCTGATGGTCATGTAAGAACAAGATACATCTCAGGGCTCAAATTTGTTGTAAAATTCCACAAGACCGTTGAAAATGTTTACCGGACCAGAATGTATTTCACAAGACCAGAATCTTAATAAGAAAGAGCTTTCTACAAAGTTAAACATGCAAATTGTTTTTATGAGTCAGTATACTTTGATTCTCAATGAAATGTATAAATACCAGACTCATGGTCAACATTTGAACATCATTTCTTTCTGTTAAAGATATTACACAGTGGCTATTATTCAATTGAAAAACAAGACCGCCGGAATTACTGGCCGAGGCTAAAATCACTGGCCAAAACCCCATTTCTGTATGTATTTCTTATCATCTGGATATTTTGTTTATAGTACACCGTGCACCACAATAAGGGGAGTGACACAGCGAGATTGATGTTCTCTTGATGTGGCTAAAGCCCTGTGCGGTAATGTGTGTGTGTATTAAAATGGCCTCAGTTGATATACTAATTTTGCAAATGCAACCAGCATCAGCTTCTAAAATCAGCTAGGGGAAAAAACTCTTAGTTTTGCTCACATTGTAGAGAAGAATCTTTATACCTAGAATGTCAGTGGTACTGTATGGGAGACCAATGTCCTATCAAGGCCAAGATTGCTCTCAATACATGTACATCTATCAAAATCTTGCATTTGAAATTTATGGTTGCTTCAACGAACTACCTACGTCTTAATTTTGTTAAGAGTAAGTCCTCTTTTCCACTATTAACCAACTACATTGGATCTTATCAGACAATAGTCTTGAAATTCAGTATGGTCTGGTTATTTATATAAGCTTCAATATGCAGGCTTGTTCCTAACTTGACATACAATCCCTGTTTTCCGGATGCAATTTTCTTCCTATCCATCCAAACTACCTTAACCTACCAATGAACACTAACCTGCTGATGCCAGGATGGTGCAATGCAATGCATGTTTCAATGCTTGCATTCTCTCCTCTTCTGCAATGATTGTTTTGAAGGATAGCTCATTATACCGCTGGGCTGCCTCAATGAACTTCCGTCTATAATCAAGAACTCTAGCATAGCATACCTGTAAGGAAATCAATATATTGCCTTAGAATAGTAGTTAATCATTCTAAGAGAACCCAGTCAATCTTCCTCATGACATCCACCCATGATAATCAGATTTATTGCTTATAAAAATGGAAGTGAATCATGGGACTTACAATATATACCATCAGTCTCGATATGTTTACAATTACAATAGCTACAATAGCATCCTTACTGGCTCTTACAGCTTAAACAGGTACGGACCAAATTTTCTATATTTCTTCTTTCAAGTTAGAAAAAGGGACATATTAGCCTAGTTCAGTGATACATGCCCGAGGTCCCTAAGGATTAATTACATACCATACGATACTGTACTTAAACCTGTACTTAAACCTGTTTTAACACAACTTCGAAATTCACTAATTGCCCATTTACCTTGTAATGAATATGTAATTGTTCATTGTTGGATTCAGCTTGTAGTAGCGAAGCTCTTTTGATATATGCTTCAGCATTCACTGGATCATCATCTTCAAGATACAGGCGGGCAATCTTCAAATATGTCTCTAATTTGTAATCCACAGAATATTGCCTGAAAAACAGAGTAAATTTTGTTTCAAATGAGGATAATGACAAATTTTATTCAGTCCCATTACCTTTCTGCAGAACTGCCGATCCACTCATCTACTGCATGGCTGTAGTTAATTAGCAGGATATAAGTTCCCAGTTCTTTGAGAACTAAGAAGGATTAGCTCTTATAAGAACTAAATTCGACTCAGCGAAAGTAGATAAACAAAAGGTGTTTTTCAAACTAGAAAACATATCAATGTTCTACAATGAAATGCCTCAAAAAGAGAAAATCTGTTTGTACAGGTTAGACTTTAGCTTCATGACACTTGTAATCTATTATTAACTTCAAACTTGAAATACTACCTTACTTTCAAAGATAAAACTATAACTTCACTTGTCATTTAAAACTATTCAGCATAAATGGCATTAATTCATTGGTGGATGAAATTCAGTAATTTTAAATAAAAAGACAATAAAGCTGTATTTAATATACTAGTTGCGTCAAAACAACAACTTTATACGAAGTATAGACCACAAGCAACAACATCTTGGCCATGTTGTTCACATCATTATCAACAACATGAGCATCGCACCTGTCAAGCATGTCTGTAATCTAGAGGTTATGATTGATTCCAATATGTTTCTTTATCAACACATCTCACATATCCTGCAATAAGCCTACATACACATTCAATATCTCAGAAATTTAAGCAGAATATGGATTTATCTTTCTCATTTAGTTCATGCTTTTATCACCTCTCAACACTCCTCACATTAATACCTCTATTCCCTTCAATCTTCACTGGCTCCCATTTCAATTTAGAATCATTTACTAATTCATGGTCCCGATGTACTGCTCAATACGTGATACCTCACTACCATACTAGTAAGAGCTCATCATAACCTATCACACCAGTTGAGCTGGTCTTTAATCCACCATTCAACACCTTCTGACTGAACCAAGATCTTATAGACCCTGGGGTACATGTCAATCTTTCCGGTTTGCAGCCACAAGACTGTGGAACAATCTTTCTGCAACGTCTTCAACAATTCTCTAAAAACTCATCTTATGCAATTTGCTTACAAAGGCACTGCTAGTAGTTTGATTGTTTTTGGTTGTCACGCCTTGAGCACCTACATTTAGGTGAATATGTTCACTTTATATCAGCATTTTTCTTCCTCTTATTATAATTACTCATTGTGTTAATAGATAAAGCTGTTCCATGATCTGTACAAAATTAACTGTCTTACTTTCAATGTGCCATGCTATGTAGACATTGCCCATTAGAAGTACACCACCTAAGCCCATCTAGCAACGAATCATATAGCTTGCTAATTCTAACCACTCACTTCTGTCCAGTCTCAAGAGGGATACCAACAAGAATATTAGCTGCTTCTCTCCATGACTGTTCCCTCTCAAATATACCAGCTAGATGCTGCCTGACTGTGGCTACCTGAATTATATAAAGAAATCATTCAGTTACATAAGCATCAAGTAAAACTTTCTACAGCTTGATTTCAAAAACAATCTTTCAGCTTACCATTATTACATGTACAACTGAAACCCATCGGTCAAACGTACAATGTACACTGTATATGTAGGGCCAATTTCTATACCAAATAAATGCATAACTCACCTATGTTGCCATAATTTATACAATGTGTCTGCCCTTACACAAGCATGAAACGGAAACCAGACCTTTTTACATCACTGCATACTTTATTTTGTTGATACAAAATTTGATTGCAAGTCAATCACAGTCAATGCAGCTATTAAATCATTGTCTCCAGGGTTTGCCCAAGTTTTTTAATGACTAGCCAGCAGGTCCAGTTAACTTGTCATTTCACTGGTCCGTCAGCTTTTTTCACTGGTCCATATTTCATGTGGAAAAGGGATGCTTTTCAACACTGAACTAGCCAGCTGGGCCACTTGGAGAAACTTTTGATTGGTCCTCAGGTGTTTAAACTAGCATTTGGCCAGTGGACCATGGTTAAGGGAGAACCTTGGTCTCTCTGCAGAAATCTTTATTCTTGAATTCATTTATTAAACTTACCTGCTCTTCAAAAGACACTACTCTAGGCTGAACCTTCTCAATCATAAAATGGGAAACTTTCTTTGAGATTTCATCTGACAACGTGCTGAGATGGTTAGATACCTCTGTTAACAACTGTCTTGAGATGACCAGGCTGACAGTTTCATTCACCACTGCACAGGTAAAAGTTCAAGGTTTCATGTTCCTTCATTGTACAATTAAATGCACATTATACATAATACATTTTTGAACAGCTGAGTTGTCAAACTGAATACTTAATAGACCCCTGTACTGATGATGTCATGGTTTGTTTACTGCAATGCTTCTGGGTGCTGCATTTCCGTCAGTTGTGCAGAGACACAATGATTTCTCAGTCAGTGGTAAACAACTGTGACATCATCAGTACTAATATCTATTGTACTGTCCTAGACAATTCACTCAATGCTATGGAAGAACATATTAGTCTGAAATTTGCATAATATATAAAATAATAAATCTCTTTATTTTTTGTCCACAATAGCATTTCAAGTTTACTGCATGAAAATGTTAGACTGTTTAGCTGAACAACTTTGACCATAAAACACAACATTGTATGACCTACAGTGATCTGATAGCATCACGGCTTTGTTGTCACGTGGTCATTCTGTAAATCATCATCAGGTCATTGACAGTGTGCAGAATGAAGAGATCAGGGATGAAATGATATAAGGTTTACATAATATTGCACAAGTCTAGATATTGTAGGTGCACTAACAACCCAATTTAACACTAACTCAGTAGCAGGACCCGTGCATAGCGCAGATTTCACGCTAGTAATAAGTATTAATACTTTCTAATAGTGACACATTGACACAAGACATTAAGTACAGCAACTAAACACCACCCCACCCCCACAAACAAAAAATAAAAAATTATGTGACCATGCATTCTTTTTTAAAATTTCAGTCAAAATACTTTGCTATGCCATTTGGGATTTTAAACTTTATTATACATACAGACATGTGATTGTTTACTCACAGGCTTCAATTAATGACTGCAGTCCCTCTCTAAGATCATTCTCCTTTAACTTTAGAACATTAGCCAGAATTTTACGATACCTTCAGGATGAAATAACAGGTAAAACACATCAGAAATGTGACATAGGATGAATTAACACACAAAGGCAAATGTCCCAGTGACATGGTGATATTGGCAAAAAATACCCAAGGATTTCCCAAGGGTTTCCCAAGGATTTCCCAAGGATTTCCCAAGGATTTTCCAAGGGTTTCCCAAGGATTTCCCAAACCTTGCCCGGACTGCAAAGAGGACACATCAAAAGTACCAATGTTAGCCATGTTGGAGACTTCTAAATACCTGAGATTTTACAGAGGAAATCTGGAGTGCTAGAATGTATGATGGAATATGTGGCACTATTAGAGCTCATTTCAACAAAAAGAGAAATAATATTCTCAGTGGGGGAACCAAATTGCCAGATATGATAGGTCTAAGGTCTCCCTGTACCTTGGGAAGAATCTTGCTGTTCTACAATCGACTGGGGAAAGAAACTTGTGAGCTTTTTAAAAAGTTATTATCTGTACATTGGGGGCTCATGCGACAAAGCAAACAATTTGCTCGAAGCAAAAATTTGTTGGTTGGTGGCGCTCAATTACTATGCGATCAAGTCGAGTCTAGTCACAACGGGTCAATTAACAAGACTTTGGCGGCATGACCCTCTCAAAACGAGGCAGAAATCCAAAATCGGTATGAGGTATGAAGTGTCTTGTTAGAAGGTACGAACAAAGATTCTTGTAAAAGGTATGAAGTATCCAGGGTAGGAAGTGTCCAAAGTCACTTTGTACCTTGCAAAAGGTAGGAAGTGTCCCAGGTACAAAGTGTCCAAGGTACAAAGTGGTCAAGGTACAAAGTGACCTGACACCTGATTTATTACTGGCAATGTCTCGTAACCCTCCGAACTGCACAGCAAACCATTGATTACCAGCAAATAGCTTGCATGTCTTAGAGACCACACTGGTACGCTATGTGCATCGCGTTGGTTCACAATAACCAACGGGTCATGTATAAAAACATGTATCACTGGTTAATGTGGACCAAAGTTCCATGCAGCATACCATTATTGATTACAAATGAAAACGGCCATATTTGTTATCAAAAAGCGAGGATTCTAAATAACGGTGAAAATGTTTTGTTTTTGCAATTTTGTTTTTGCGTAGTGGATTTTCTGGACCCATGCCGAGCTCACTGTGAGAACAAAGAACACATAGAGCCTAGTTTTGGCGAGATCCGGTTTAAAAAAAGAACTCCAGGTACATAAACGTGAGATGAGGGCAAAAAGTTTCGATTAGGATTTTGTACATGATGATCTACGATAGCGGAACGAACCTCATAGTTCTAGTACTTAGTAGGAGTAGCGGATTATGATTATCGCATTTGCAACTATTCCCAATTGAAATAGGTCTACTCATGGAGAGGAGGGAAAATACTCATTGCATTCGATTAGCTTCTCCGAGTCGACCCAGGTCAACCCGTGGTGCGTTCGATTAGCTTTGACATCATTCCCGGGGCTCACCCCGCCCAGCCCAGAGTGCCCTCCTGCTTGTGGAGCTGGTCACTTGGGGCTGACCCAGGTGCATGACGTCATGACGAAAAACTTCCTCAGTGGCCACCATTTTGTTTGTAATTCAGCGGGACACTTTCAGGAAGTTTGACACACATTTCACCCTTAAAACAGCGACTTTGTGAGCAGTAAGTATTTTTTTATTCGAAGACGAGTACTTTTGTATCATTGAAGATTTCTAAAACAATTTGCAATTGCAATTTTACCTTGAACAAAAAAACATTATGATCTTTTTGTGAATCCACGAAAAAGTTTCGGACGTACATATAATATACACAATGAAAATAGTTCCGGTCAGCAGTCCCTATGAGAACTATGAGGTTCGTTCCGCTATCGTCTCCACGAACCTCATAGAGTGACATGTACAAAATCCTTTTCAAAACTTTTTGCCCTTCACGTTTACATGCCTACAGCATTTTTTTGAAATCCTATACCAAAATTAGGCTGTATTTGTTTTTTGTACTCTCGTATAGCATTGCGCTGGTCCAGAGAATCCATTCTGTAAAAATAATCGATAAATTCTCACCATTTTTCAAAACTTTGCCTTTCGGTAACAAATATGGCTGCTCCGTTTAGTAATCAATGGTATTCTGCGCGCAACGCTGGTCCACAATAACCAGCGGTACATGTGTTTGTATGCATTAACCGTTGTAATGTGAACCAGCGTTGCGCGTAGCATACCAGTTTGGTCTCTCCAACACGTAAGTTGTGTGCTGGTAATCGATGTGTGCTGCGTGCAACGCTGGTCACAATAACCAACAGCACATGTTTTTATACATGAACTGTTGGTTACTCACTATGGACCAACTTTGAGTGCAGAATACCATTGACTACCGACCAGAGCAGCCATATTTGTTACCAAAAGTCAAGGATTCTGAAAAATAGTGAGAATTTATCAATTTTTTGCAAATTTTTTTGCAGAGTGAATTTCCTGGAGTACAAAGAACAAATTCAGCCAAATTAAGGCAAGATTTGATTTTTTTAAAAGGCGGTAGGATCAGGAGGATAGTATGTAAATGTGAAGGGCAAAAAGTTAATAGGATTTTGTACATGTCACTGAGCTTCGTGGAGACGATAGCAGAATGAACCTCATACTCATATATGATATTTTAATGCGATCTTGCCAAAATTAGGCTGTATTATTTCTTCTTTGTACTCTCATTGAGTGTTGGTTGCACTGGTCCAGAAAATCCACTCCGCAAAAAATTTAGGAGTTCGGAGTAGGCTGTCCCAAGATGCATCGGTGTGACTGCTGAGGGAAGTTGGCATTCGATATAGCTCATGTCAGGGGCTCACCCGGATGGGCTGTCATCTCGTACCCAAGTTAACCCGAACCCAAGTCAACTCGTACCCAAGTCAATTTGTACCCGGGTTAACTCATAGCCAGGTCAACTCGTACCCAGGTCAACTCGTACCCAGGTCAACTCATACCCAGGTCAACTCGTACCCAGGTCAACTTGTACCCAAGTCAACTCGTACCCAAGCCAACTCGTACCCAAGCCAACTCGTACCCAAGCCAACTCGTACCCAGGTCAACTCGTACCCATGTCAACTCGTACCCTAGTCAACTTGTACCCAAGCCAATTTTTACCCAAGTCAACTCGTACCACCTTATATAAAGTCATTCGTTTATAAAAACTATCTACTCTATAATGAAATCATTTTGTTCTCTTTTTTTTATGTTGCAGATAACGAACAAGACTAAGCGAATTACACAATAAATGCCTTCGTTTTGGGTGAGTCGGAAGAATTGAAGAAAATGTTTTAGTTAATTTTCCTTCTTTCGGAAAAAATAATCCAGCACCCACGTACACATTTTTGTTCTATCGGAATAATTATAAGATCCCATGTACGCAATTTGTTTCGGCTCATTCTGAAAAACTATCAGAACTTTTTATGCATTTTTAAAAATATTATTTTGTTCTGTTGGGAAATAATGAGGCCAGCTTTGTTTAAATTTTTCCAGGAGAAATAGTTTTAACTTTCTTAAAATGTTTTGGTCTTTGTTTGGTGAAAGTAAAGTAGCAAAGGACATGTTTTTGTGATTATTGTTTTTCTTTCTGAAAAATTATTAGAAATTACTCAAAAGTTTGTTTTTTTATTTAATTAATTTAATTAGTTTTTTCTTCCGGAGATTTTGTTTGTTTGTTTTTAGCAGAAAAATCACCCAAGAAACATGGATGTTTGCGTTTTATACATCATGAAATGGTTTGTTACAACTAAAATGTATTCACTGCCACAGGCTATACTCAATAAAGTATCAGAATAATCATACAGTATTACTAAAACATTTAAAGAAATAAACCCTAGTAGTTATTAATGTTTTTAATCTTGTCTGTTTTAAGCAGAAAAAGGATTTCATAAAATAATGCACGATATTGAGTAGGCCATCATTCTGTATCGCTTAATATTTTTGATAACTTGAGATCATCATGGGACGGGGGAACTTTTCCTCTGCAAATGTGCATTTGGTACGAGCTGACTTGGGTACGACTACATGTACGTCTATGAGTTCACTTGGGTACGAGTTCACTTGGGTACGAATTAACCTGGGAACGAGTTCACTTGGTTGGGTACGAGTTGACCAGGGTACGAGATGACTTGGGTATGAGTTAACTTGGGTACGAGTTAACTTGGGTACAATATTTAGGGTGCGAATTGACTTGGGTACGAGATGACTTGGGTACGAGTTAACTTGGGTACAATATTTTGGGTGCGAGTTGACCTGGGTACGAGTTGACTTGGGTACGAGTCCACCTGTTTCCGAGGATGTCGGACACTTCGTACCTTTGCCACTTCGTACCCTGGACACTTCGTACCTTCGGGACACTTCGTACCGTAACCAAATTGGTCACTTTGTACCCCGGGCGGGGTACGAAGTGACCATCAGCTGAGTCACTTCGTACCTTCAGTAAAATGTGTAATTCCTTTAAAATAAGGATATAATTTTCGTTGAGATACAAAATAATACTTAATGAATTGTCATTTTGTTTAATTATTTGAATGTCCTTTTTAATGTGGAATGTGATTACTTACATTATCTAACTAAAAATATCTTTAAAATACCTTTATTTTGTCCGTATTTTGTATAGTTCTTATGTACCATTATCTCGGCACGCAATATTTTCTACCCCATACCTTTATTTTGTCCGTATTTTGTAATTTTTGTGTTTGTATGTATCATTATCTCGGCACGCAAATTTGATATGGAATACTTTCCAGCTTTAGCTTTTTATGAAATTGATGTAAAAGTGAACTGGTTGTTTTGTATTTAATTTGGTTCATTCTCTCGGCATGTAAATATGCTATTGGATACTATCCATTTAAAAAAAAATACATAATGAATTGTCATTTTGTTTAATTGTGAAATTGTTTTTATTGTGAAATGTGAATACTTTTATTTAAAATACATTTGTTTTGTTCGTATTTTGTAAACTCAATTTGTTTTGTTTACTACGTTTCATTATCTCTGCACGTAAAAATGATATTGAATCCTGAGGGTACGAAGTGTCTCGTGAGAAGGTTCGAAGTGTCTTGTGAGAAGGTACGAAGTGTCCAAGGTACGAAGTGTCCAAAGTCACTTCGCACCTTGAAAAGGTACGAAGTGTCCAGGGTACGAAGTTGCAAAGGTACGAAGTGTCCTGACACCGTTTCCGACCTGGGGAAGCTACATACTACAGTCATTTGACCAGTTCGGGATCACTTTTTGAATTCACATTGTTTTTTGTTGCATTCTCTTTGACATTTTAAGCAAAAAAGTTTATCAGTTTACCTAAACATGTTATAAAACTCACCAAGTATCCACTGACAAAAAAAAGATTAGTACTTTTGAAGAGGCTTTGAGAAAAGTATTGTCACCTGTTTGACCAGTTCTGGATCAGTTAATTCTATTCTGAATCAGTAGCTTGCCCTCTATTGCAAACCAATACTCCCATTCATAAAACTGTCTCTCAAGGACACAAACTTCACAAGTGTGTTGGCATGGACATGGACTTCTTTTCTCCAGAGAATTTCATGCAAGTGTATTCAACAGCAGCGCAAAAATCCAGCAACAAAAACACAAAACAACAGCAAAGGCAAATGAAAAGGTGAAGCACGCCTAAAAGCAACATTGACCCAAATATCTATTCTTACAGTCGCAATTTCCTCCTCCAAGTTTCATTTTCTCACAAAAAAAAATATTCCTACAAGAATTTGTTGAAGAAATGTATCTTAAAAGCAACAAATAAACTTTCGACTGCAGCAGTAAGATTTTACCTCACTGAGTGCGGCACCATTTGACGCAATGAGAGATGCTGAGTAGTGAGTGATCCCGAACTGGTCAAGGGTACGATGCCCCCCAAAAGACGATTTCGGTAATTTTATCTCCTCAAAAAAACAAGACGACTGCTCAGTATCTACCTGAAATATTTTTTACACATTCTAAGCATTTAACATAAATGTTATTCGCCCTGGCGTTCAAATTTTAAAGGTGAGAAGTTTTAACAGCGTTTTTCAACCAACATTTTTGTTAAAAATAATGATCAAAATCGCAGACAAACTTCAAGAAAATGGCCATAATTTATTTGTTTATGAAGTTTGGAACCTTATTTTGGGTTTGTTGGTTTATTAATTATTGCATGTTATTCTTCGCATGTATCAACAGAAATTGGTAATGTGAGAAGTAACTTAATTATGGGGTTGTTGCAAAGTTGAACTTGAAGTGATCCCGAACTGGTCAATGATCCCGAACTGGTCAAATGACTGTACTACTAATAATACTATACTAAGTTAAAGTAAAGAACTACTACTACTACACCATGTACTACCGACTAGTTAGTACTGTACTACAGTACAAATCAGATAATCGGATCCCCAGATAATCGAACGCAACCACCACTCTTAACTCTATTTTAAAAAGCTAGCTTGCTCAGCTAGCCTTAGTTGCGATGATCGTAACCCTCCATCCTCCCGACGGTCTGCGATCGTCGGGAGGATGGTGGAGGGTTACGATCATTCATTGCTTGCAACTAAATTAACTGAATTTCCAATTAACTAACTCAAGCGGTCCTACTACTTGCCGTCAACTCGCCGACTTGCCGTCAACTCGCCGTCAACTCATTTTCGTGCCGTCAACTCATTAAATATACATCAAAAAATTATAAATGGGGCATGGAAGTGTTAAATCTGGGCTAAACTACATATTTCTTATGGTTTTCGGTACAATTTCATTTACAAAAACGATTTTGTGTTGATAAATAAATAGTATAAACGCTTAGCCGTTGGCCGCAATCTTTCCTTTTCACGGAGCTTGGACTGTACCATTCATGGTATGGGTGTGAAATGCAAGTATCAAGCTATGGATGGACATCAGAGGGCGCTATATTTGCTGCGTTTATACTATTTATTTATCAACACAAAGTCATTTTTGTAAATGAAATTGTACCGAAAACCATAAGAAATATGTAGTTTAGCCCAGATTTAACACTTCCATGCCCCATTTATAATTTTTTGATGTATATTTAATGAGGTGACGGCACGAAAATGAGTTGACGGCGAGTTGACGGCAAGTCGGTGAGTTGGAAATTCGGTAAGTTGACGGCAAGTACAGTCATTTGACCAGTTCGGGATCACTTTTTGAATTCACATTGTTTTTGGTTGCAATCTCTTTGACATTTTAAACAAAAAAGTTTATCAGTTTACCTAAACATATTATAAAACTCACCAAGTATCCACTGACAAAAAAAGATTAGTACTTTTGAAGAGGCTTTGAGAAAAGTATTGTCACCTGTTTGACCAGTTCAGGATCAGTTGATTCTATTCTGAATCAGTAGCTTGCCCTCTATTGCAAACCAATACTCCCATTCATAAAACTGTCTCTCAAGGACACAAACTTCACAAGTGTGTTGGCATGGACATGGACTTCCTTTCTCCAGAGAATTTCATGCAAGTGTATTCAACAGCAGCGCAAAAATCCAGCAACAAAAACACAAAACAACAGCAAAGGCAAATGAAAAGGTGAAGCACGCCTAAAAGCAACATTGACCCAAATATCTATTCTTACAGTCGCAATTTCCTCCTCCAAGTTTCATTTTCTCACAAAAAAAAAAAAATTCCTACAAGTAGGGTCAGAAATGGAAATTTTCTTCTTGTTGGCAGGCATCAGATTTGTACTCTAATCAAAAGGCCATTTAAACATGAGTTGATTAGTGCAAGACTGAGTCAAATCGGATAACAGGTTCAAAAGTTATGGTCAATCGAAAATCGGAAATTCAGACAGTTCTTTGTTCAAAATCTCAATGGATACAATGGTAAAATCTGTGTGATAATGGAGGACTAAAACAAGGAGTAAACAAGTAAACAAAACAGGTAAACAAATTTAAAGCTTCATATTTCCATAACTGAAACACGAATGGACTTTATTTTTTATGTACACGTAGCTGACAGGCAGTCATCCTATGTCATATCATATTTCGGTGGAATAAAAATAATATCAATATTTTGTTGCCATGGTAACATATGTAAACAAACTTGTTTAATTAAACGCATTTTTTGCTAATAACCTGCATCAATTTTATGTTTTAGCAGCTTGGAAACAGTGGCACCAGGTGTAGTAATCATAGTGCAGACAAATAACATAACAAAACTGCAGTAATAACTTAATTAACTAGCAATTTATTTGTTTACTGTATTTTACGATAACAGACATGTCAAAAACAAAAGAGTAAACAAACATAACCGCCCATAACTCTTGCAAACAAAACTGCACAAGAATTATTTTGGTGTCAACGGATACTTAAAGAGTAACCAAACAAAATCAAGTCATGTGTCCTTCAAAATCTTAATTATAATTATAAAGGGTTGCCATGGTAACATATGCAAACAAACTTATTTATTTAAATGCAATTAAGGCTAATAACCTGCATCAATTTTATGTTTTAGCAGCTTGGAAACAGAGGCACAAAGTGTAATAATCACAGTGCAGACAAAAAATATAATATTACTGAAGTAATAACTTAATTAATTAGCAATTGGTTTGTTTACTGTAAAAGACATGTAGTAAACAAAAGAGTAAACAAATGTAATCGCCCATAACTCTTGTTAAAAAAATTGTACAAGAATAATTTTTGGTCAACAGATACTTAAAGGTTAACCAAACAAAACCACATCATGTGTCCTTCGTAATCACAATTATAGGTAAAACAGGTTGCCATGGTAACATGTGATCAAATACATCAGTTGTAATGTCAATCCTATGAAAAATATGGATCCTTTTCATCTCATCGTCTTTAGAACAGTTAATCATACCTGAGTGTTGAGAAACCAAAACTAAAAACGTGAATGCATTTACATAATTATCATATGTAATGTTGTTTGATATTTATCAGCTAATTTACAGTATTTTTTATTTTGATCTCCCAACAGGATGACAGCATGATTGTGTGCAGAAAAGGGTCTAGAACTACAACGACACAATATTCTGTACTATCTTATTCCACCTCTTAAATATGCTGTTGTCCCAGCATTTCTAATATGTTTTCAAGTTGATCTTCCATAGTTGTTCAAGGTAATAATACATGCTACCGGAACTTTCTGCTGTGCCACAAGGAAAGAAGAATCAAGGACAACAATCACAGCAGCTAGGCCAAATATTAACACTAGCCATGGGCTAATGTATGGCAAACTATTGGTTCCACGGTGATGGAGTTGCCTCGGCCTCTTTGGAGTTTTGGACAGAAGGCATGGCAAATACACCAATTCTCTGACGCCACAGCTGGAGTTCATCACCCATGATTTTCTATAATGATAAATTAAAAACAAATCTTATTGTCATTGAATTTTTCGAAAAATAAATAAAAATAAAAATAATGTTGTTGAGTGTGCTTAAATCAATCACCCATTTCACAGTCATCATCATAATCACTACCTTAATCATAATATACCATAGAAATATAAATCCCCATAAATGTCTATCCCAAATCCCACCCATTCCATTGACATCATTAGCAATCATTTATATAGTTTATCATTTAATAATCAGTCATCATCATCATGATAACTAGTATAATTATGGTCATTTATCAACATGGGTCAATAACAGTAAAACTAAAAAAAAAAAAAATATGGGGGAAAAAATAATTAAATACCATTCATGGGAATAGTTTAAATATATTGAAGCTTAAAAAGGACCAAATACAAGCGGAATATTGACGCCAATAATACCCAAATCGAACATGGTCATGTACCGAGTCTAAATTCCATCCCGGTCACCGAGCGCGATCCGCGAAGCTGCGTGGACCCCTACCGACGTACGCGCCGGTGAGCCCGGGAAGGGTCCGCGCAGTGTTCCGCTACATTGTGTGGCCGTTTGGCAGACAGTGACAACACGTACGGAGAAGGTGGCAACAATTCTAGGATGATTTGACATTCTTCTTTCAATTTTTGATAGTTTCAAGCAGTTTCATGGGGGGGTTTAATGATAAATCAACATTTTAATGTACTTACCACATTCGAACATCAAGATTTTGGTGAAAATGTTGACGATTTTTTTCGGACTTTCGATGGTATGAAGGTAGGTACTGTAGCGGTGCGCAAACGAACGGTAGCAATGCATGTATATGTACATGCCGATGTACAACGTGGCAAAAAGCTAGCGTCTTTCGAAAGTGCGCGTTGACCACCGTTTGCGCACGAAGATGAACATGCGCAGAAGTGGATGCGCGGTACATGTTACGGTCCCTACTACAAGAATTTGTTGAAGAAATGTATCTTAAAAGCAACAAATAAACTTTCGACTGCAGCAGTAAGATTTTACCTCACTGAGTGCGGCACCATTTGACGCAATGAGAGATGCTGAGTAGTGAGTGATCCCGAACTGGTCAAGGGTATGATGCCCCCCAAAAGACGATTTCGGTAATTTCGTCTCCTCAAAAAAACAAGACGACTGCTCAGTATTTACCTGAAATATTTTTAACACATTCTAAGCATTTAACATAAATTGTATTCGCCCTGGCGTTCAAATTTTAAAGGTGAGAAGTTTAAACAGCGTTTTTCAACCAACATTTTTTTTTAAAATAATGATCAAAATCGCAGACAAACTTCAAGAAAATGGCCATAATTTATTTGTTGATGAAGTTTGGAACCATATTTTGGGTTTGTTGGTTTATTGCATGTTATTCTTCACATGTATCAACAGAAATTGGTAATGTGAGAAGTAACTTAATTATGGGGTTGTTGCAAAGTTGAAGTGATCCCGAACTGGTCAATGATCCCGAACTGGTCAAATGACTGTGTAGTAGGACCCAACTCAACCAAGGTAAGCCTAGTCGGTCTGCTAGTTAGGTTACAAAAAAATACAAAGGGAATTTCTCAAATTTTCTTGGTAAAAAAATCCAACTGCGCAATACACGTAATTTATTGCTATGTAAATCAAGAAGAGAAAAAACAGGTACTTCTCTGTTAAGTCTTTAGGAGCACATCCAGTATTGACAAGGGTTAAAAGTTGTTTCTTGATGGACGCCGCCATGTTGAGTTTTTGATGGAGCTCCAGTTAAGTGATGCAGGCTTTTGAAATGTATAGTTTGTATCATATTTAGACGGTAATTAAACAAGATAAAATTTTAATTGAATAAACGCATGCAAACAATAATTATCTAAAATAAAGCTAAGTATAACTAAACAGTTTAATTGTTTACAAATTATTGTTTTTATATGATTTTAAGAAAAAGAATTGTAGAAAGAGGTTGACCTTTGATCTCTTTGTAAATATTATGGGCTGCCACTGTGCGTGTAATGGTAGGCGCGTGATTTTGAACAAATAGCCGCAATGGAAATCTTCAAACTTGGTGAGAATTCATTTAGATTTCAAAATATATTTTTACAATTGAAACAAATTTTTACATTATCAGACATATTTTATCATGATTTGTAAAGCGTAACTTAATTTAGGAAATATTACGGTAATAATTTTGACTTCAATTCACTGTGAAGGGCGATTGTCTCGATTTCGTGCGCATTCGGACTGGTCTGTTGTCGAGTTGTCCATTCCATGCAAATCTCTGCGCATTCACAGAAATGTGCAGGAGTCGGTATTGAAAGGGGAATTCTTGAAAGGCATGTCACTTTGTCGGATTATGGTAGGTAATTTCCCAAAATTTTAGATAACATTTGATGAGGTTGCTTTTGGCTTAGTTGGATAGGTCTCATTTAATGAGACATTCAATTTAACACCTCATTTGTTGGGATCAGGTCACCCAAGCCCAAATATAACGCCAGGTCAAAGGTCGACATTTTTGCTATTATTTTTATATATAGTACAAAAACTGTGACCTTCAGCATTGTTGGCCAATCAGCGGAACGCGTAGCGCTGCCCTCCATCCAACCCGTAAAATTTAGCAAATTCCCGGCGCAGGTCGCCGTCTTTGAAAGCCGATCGCGACAAACCGCGATGACCAACAGCTTTGGATAAGTTTTATTTGATAAAGAAAAAACTATTATTATTAACTGTCTTTGCTGCATCAAATTGCCCCTTTATTTTATGTATATTGTATATGTTCCAAAACTGAGCTAAACACAGTTGAAAGTTAAATAGCTGCACATACCGGTCCTTTTTCTCCCCAATAATCTTGGAAATTTTCTTGAATGTAGATCCGGTTATTTTTCATGAATGAACCGCGTAACATCGAATGAAATCCAATATCCTTGGGCATGTCACACCGTTCATTGAGTATTGTTACTGAACGACCAACTCGACCTTCCCACAATTTCCTATAAACAAAAAAGCGGCACGGCGCGCGCAGCACCCTCTAGCGGTCAAGATCGTACCTAAATGGTCAACTCGAAACCCGGTCAACTCGGTCCCAAGTCATCTCAGCTCTCTGTCCCAATTGTCGACTGTCTCAAAGTCATCTCTGTCCCAAGTTCCTTAGGACAAGTCATCTTACCATTCTTAGGTCGATCTTCATCTTGGTCCCAACTATTATGAATGTCGGTCACTTCGTACCCAAGTCACTTCGTACCCAAGTCACTTCGTACCCAAGTCGTTTCGTACCCAAGTCACTTCGTACCCGAGTCACTTCGTACCTGAGTCACTTCGTACCCACGTCGAGTCTTACGCATATGGCGTTCTCGGGTACGATTGTTGAAACCAACCTCTGTGTATTGCTCGTTTAATGACGAAGTACCGCATTTTAGTTAACACCCCTTAATAAATTTTAATATCGATTTGAGCAATTGTTGATAGACTTGAGTTCGTTTTTATTCATCGGGTTTTATATCTTGATCTGAAAAGATCCATTTTGTTAGTGGAGTCGGGTACGAAAGATTAATTTTTTAAGCTGCGCTGTGGGAAATTTAATTTTTTTTAAAAATTTTAGTTATGGATTTAATTTAAAAATCCTTTTTTGATCAAAAAAGAATTTTTATTTAACCCTGCGTGACACCATCAAAAACAAATCACACCATGTGGCCATCGGACTGCAGTCAACAGTCAGTTTGTGTATTTGCGTGTAATTTTGTTGTTGTTGTTGTTGTGGAGAACCCAATCACTTTCAAATGGCCCAAAACCTTTAACATATAGACCCTTTTGACTAAATCAAACATATTCAAGCACAAATTAATTATTTCAGAAGCCATCTGAAAACCATATATGGTTCAATTCACCTACATTTGTGTGTGTAGCACTAGCAGTGGCCATTAGCCCCAATGATAAATAATTGCTGTACAATTCCTATGGGAATTCCGGGAGAGCTGGTCATTGATGGATTTGGTTTTGTGTGAAAATAACCCAGAATGGGAACAAGACTTTTTCCATGCTATTTGGCTAGGTGTAGATGAGGAACTTGGATTTTTTTAATTAAAACAAAAATAAATGGCGGAGTACTGATTATTTAAATTGAGTTGTGTGCAACTTTTAAGTTTTTTCTGGTTTATTTATCAAAACAAAGTTAAGAATGTTACAAAAGAGCCCAGTAGGTGTCTGATGAGAAGATTGTGTCTCCCGTAAATAATTGCCCAAAAGAATTTGTTGGGGGACGGGATAGGAAACTTCAGAAAAAATAATAAAGTATGGACACTTTACAAAGGTTAGTGAGGAATTGTTATTCTAATCGGAGGCTGGTCCTGATGTCCACACATAACCATGGCTGAATGACTGACACTCAGGTCGGAACACCACTCAGTTTAATCTTTTTTTAGTAAACCCAAATTCGGCAATTACCAATACAAACAAACATACAAACAACGTAAATAAATCATGCACGCCCGACAACGCGTGCTATACATGAAAGGTTCAGTGTCCAGTTTGACTGCCGGCAGACAATCGAGGTACGAAACGACCTGGGTACGAAACGACTTGGGTACGAAGTGACTTGGGTACGAAGTGACTAGGGTGTGATATTTTGGGTACGAAGTGACTTGGGTACGAAGTGACCGACACCCACTATTATTATAACTAAACTAAAATTAAAAAACTAGACGATGACTCACTCAGTAGTACTGTCACTACCAGACTACTGTAGTAGAACTATGCAGTATGCGGTTCGTTCCGCTATCGTCTCCACGAACCTCAGTCATACATTGACATAGGTCATCATGTACAAAATCCTATTCAAAACTTTTTCCCCTTCAGTTTTATGCACCTGGAGTTCTCTTTTGAAAACGGAGCTCGCCAAAATTAGGCTCTATGATGTGTTTTTTTGTTTTCACAGTGAGCTCAGCGTGGGTCCAAAAAATCCACTCCGCAAAAAAAAAGTGCAAAAAATGATAAATTCTCACCGTTATTCAGAATCGTCGCCTTCCGATAACAAATATGGCCGCCGTCGCTTGTATCAATGGTATGCTGCGTGCAACGCTGGTTCACGATAATGAAAGGGCCCATGTTTTTACACGTGACCCGTTGGTTATTGCGAACCAGCGTTGCACATACTGACTGACTGACATAGCATACCAGTTTGTAGTTGCGATGATTGTAACCCTCCAATATCCTTGGGCATGTCACACTGTTCATTGAGTATTGTTACTGAACGACCAACTCGACCTTCCCACAATTTCCTATAAACAAAAAAGCGGCACGGCGCGCGCAGCACCCTCTAGCGGTCAAGATCGTACCTAAATGGTCAACTCGAAACCCGGTCAACTCGGTCCCAAGTCATCTCAGCTCTCTGTCCCAATTGTCGACTGTCTCAAAGTCATCTCTGTCCCAAGTTCCTTAGGACAAGTCATCTTACCATTCTTAGGTCGATCTTCATCTTGGTCCCAACTATTATGAATGTCGGTCACTTCGTAACCAAGTCACTTCGTACCCAAGTCACTTCGTACCCAAGTCACTTCGTACCCAAGTCACTTCGTACCCAAGTCGTTTCGTACCCAAGTCACTTCGTACCCGAGTCACTTCGTACCCGAGTCACTTCGTACCTGAGTCACTTCGTACCCGAGTCACTTCGTACCCACGTCGAGTCTTACGCATATGGCGTTCTCGGGTACGATTGTTTAAACCAACCTCTGTGTATTGCACGTTTAATGACGAAGTTATTCATTATCTCGACAAATCAGCGTAAACCAAGGAAAACTAAACTGGGCGGAGCTTCGGCTGTAGCCCGCTATCCGGGTATTCCCGCTTGTGGACTAACCAGTTTGGTCTCTCAAACATGCAAGCCTTAAGCTGGCATTCAATGGTATGCGTGGAGACGATAGCGGAACGAACCGCATAGTTCTACTAGGAGTAAGTAGCAGTCAGTAATTGTAAAAACTAAAAAGTATTGGGGCGCTGTCTCCTCTTCTTAGTCTTATTCTTAACAAATTTGTTGTTTTGACAATGACATCTTCGGTCGTATCGAACTATATCGGTATATCATACATATCATTAATGGCGCCCCAGTGAAACTCTGTCACTCGACCGTGATAGGCAAGGGCCATTTGCTAATGCTATGTGAGTTTCCCAACACCCAGCCCCAAAAATGCCTCAAAATGAAAAAAATACAAAACGAAAATAGATCAAAAACCGCCTGCTAGATTCTCAATATCTGAAAGAGCAATATCAGACATTGTTTAATTGTACTCACAATCACTTGTGCTCCAAATCGATGTCAATAGTCTGCTCTTTTATTTGTCTATAACTGGTGCCCTGCCATCCCTGTCGGTTCTCCGATATATAAATAAGTGGTAGAAGCACAGTCGTAACGTGAACATGGATAATACACGGTATTTTAGCGACCCCATGATGACAAAATGTATTATTTTTTTATACTTTTGTAGTGAGATCTGAAAAATATTGTTGTGTAACAAAAGCTTACCATTCAGTTAAGGTTCAGAAATTACATTCTTGTTGCCAAGCTATTTATCGGGTCAGACCAGCCATGCAGTTCTGTCCGATCTTGAACACCAAGACATTTCGCTGGTAACCTATGCTTGAAATGCTTTTTCCCTGGCACGCTGGGACAACTACCAATGAAAACAATGTTCAACAAAGGCGCTATGCAGTTCCGAATCTGTTACATCGTGGTCACATGAACGGCAAGTTTGACATCACTTTGCTATGGTTTTATTTTGAGTTATACAAAATATTAAATTTCTATGATTAATTAGTATCATTGATATTTTTGTGTACAGGATGATCGTAAGAACTGTACTAAAAAGCAAACTGCTCCGTTCTAACCTATACAAGTGTGTAGTGCATGCACTATGACGACATGTGTATCTATAATAGTGCGCTGCGTTTAAGATGAGGTTCGGATAATATGAGGAAAACGGGCCAGTTTGACGGACCTCGTATTAACGTGAGTTGACTGTATAAAGTGCAGTTTCAGAATAATCTCTACATGTACATGTAGATCACTGCACCTACATGTACAATCATAACCTTTACAAAATTTGGCAAAGTTATAAACCAACCTGATGTTTAATGTTTAATGTTTCATGTACGTATGTTTTATTATTTTTTTGCAGCTCCATTGTGATTTCTTTGTGCTGTTTAACCTTTTCTGCAAAACTTCGGCACAGAAATCTTGATATCATCATGGCATCTTCAGGGTCCCAGACAAGAAGTAGCACTGCTAGAGCCAAGGAAGAAGCAGCTAAGAGTGGTAAGACTGACCCTGTTGCAGTAATCCAAGCAGAATTGGACAGTCTGATTGCAAAGTCTAGCAGTGAGACAAGTGCATCATCTCCTTCCAAAGCAGCCAAGTCCACAACGGCACTTATCACAGCTACTACAAGTGAGACTACTGTTTCATCTTTACCTACAGAAGTTAGAGTCTCATCAAGTGGAAACCCAACACAAGTTATAACTTTGCCTCCAGGGTCACCGGTGGGTAAAACAATACAAAATATTGTAAAGCGAAGCATACCACCATCAACCTCTGGTCAAGTTGTGACTAAGGTAATAATAACACGGAACCCTTCAGGCAAACAGTCAATGGCTAGTACAGCAGGGCTTACCACTGCAACAGTGACCAGAATGACCACAGGTGCAGCTCAGACAGGAGGAAGACCGTTATTGTCATCTGGATCACCTATCAAGCTTATTCCCATCTCTCAACAAGGCGTGATTCCCCAACAGGGAGTAGTCCAAAAAGGTATCGTCATCACAACATCCCCAGCAAAACAGAATGCGACCAAAGTTCCAATTCCAATAATGAAAAGTCCAACAAAGACTGGAATAAGTACAATACCAAAGAAAATAGCTCCTGGCCCAGCTCCTCCACAGGGAATCATAGTCAAGACATGCTCAGGTACAACAACGGGTGGAGTCTCATTGACATCTGTATCGGGGGTCAAGACAGTTGCTATGGTTGCAAACACAGTAAGTTGTAAAACAAGTATACTTGCAATTTTCTTTTAAATACTGCCTTGAGTAGAACTTGTACATGATTCCCACTGAAACATTTAAAACCTGTTCATAAATAACCTGGGACAGTTTATCCATTCTGATTGGTCGAGAGGAGATCACAATGCTATGCTTAAACCTGCGATATAAACACAGTCAGACAGTGGGGAGTGTTTAAACATGGCCTGAGGAAATTGAGTCAAAAGAGGACGCTATCAGTTGGTGGGTCACTTATTTGGCTTGCTTAGGTTTGAAACTGATGTGAAATAGTTTCAAACTTAAGCGCGGAAGTTTCAAACCTGCGCGATTAACTACTTGGTGCGCAACATAGATTGAAATTCAATGCAGAATCGAGGAGAGCTGAGGCTGAAACTGTCAGGTTTGTTCTAAACTTTCATTTATTTTTATTTTTTTTTAACAAACAGGATGAATCCAAATTAACATGATTAAAGAGTGGTGACTCGGTCCTAAAGGGCCAATTTAAAACCTTGCCTGATCATGGGCATGCGATGAAGGACCTCGCTTTCGGCTAGATCCTTTATTGCATGGCCGTGACCCTGCCAGTTTTAAATGACCATTTAAGATCTCATCACCACTCTTTTATTGCAGGGTTCTGCCCACGGTCGTCGGTGCCATAAAACGCGCCTGGCACTCATGATTCCCCCACCCCAGACGGAATTTACTCTTTTTCCCACCACAACAAATTTTCAAATTTTGTGAATTAAATTAAGTGCCAAATTAAATTCTTGCCAAAGTATAAATTATTTAACTTAATATGTAGGTTTTTAAAAGAAAATCTACCTGTAGATTCAAGATATCCAGCTCGTTTTCTGTCAAACGTATAGCCCTACTGTCATAAGTTTACTACCACACACCGATATGTGCACACAACTTGGTGAGTTAGATAAAACCCATGCAGCAAAAGGATGAAGTCTGGCTCCGTGATACTCATCAATTCCAATATACAGTCCAGACACAGACACAGTATACATTGTACAGCTATTGGTTCTATAGAGTCTGGCTCCGGAGTTTTTACAATGCTTTACTGATGGGATGTGGCAGCGAACAGCAAGAAAAGCACAGTTCAGGTCTAGCATTTTTTATTTCCTTAAATTTAACATTTTGCATCAAACTACTGGTAGGCTAGGTATTGTAACAGCTGTGACCTTATCTTATAATTATGGCTGACCTTTGACCCTGCTTTTTGCTGCCTCTACCCCAAACCCCGCCCCGCCCATTTTTTTCCGCAACTAAAAAAATCCTGGGCAGAACCCTGTTATTTCCTTAAAAAACCTTTTCAAAGTTGTTTTTAAACCCCAAAAGATCCCCTTCAATTAAAGCCTAGGTCTATACATGTGTACTTACATGTATCACAATATATTTTTGTGTTGCTTTAAAGAAAAGTTACTTTATAAGCAAGAGATGAAGCAAAAAGGTAGAAAAAATGGCAACTACCATACCAAATTTTTTTTATAGAAAGTGAAATTTTAGTATAAAAAAACTATAATAAAATATTTGAATCAAATGGCACTAAAAAAGACAAAAAGGAACCCTTTTATGAAAAAAGTTTAGTTCTCATGTCAAACTGTCATTCAGTACATGGACATTATAGCATGTATAGTATGTAGATGAATTAATTTATGTGACTGGTGTTTGTTAGGTTGCAAGCCAGGTTCAGGGTAAGCCTGTTCAGATCAAGCCAGCTATACAATCACAGAGTAAACAGGCCATTAGTACCAACATTACAGCTACATCCAAAGCAGGCGCCGTAGCTACTTCTCCAGCAACTACTGTGCAGTCAGTCCAAGTCCCTGGCTCCAAATTCTCCTACATTAGACTGGTGACTGTGACTGCATCAAGTGCAGCAACTACCCAATGTGAGTTTATGTCTGTTTCTTTTATATGTTGGAGGTTGACATATTACAATGGGGTTGCAGTTTTGGTACATGTGCATGTTGTACATCTGTACATGTTCATACGTGTACATCTACAATGTTCCAGTACTAGATACTCACTGAACATGTTGGAACATGATGTATATGTACAGATGTACATGATTATTAACAGTGTGGTGGGCCAAAGAATGTCTTTGTAGGACACATCACTTTGTACTAAAAAGAAAACTTTAATTGAGCAACTTGGGAACTCTATTCTTCAGTTTTATAGAAAATGTTGAGCTATGGCAAAAACTTTGTTTTATGTAAATATTCACACACCTAAAGAATTACAATGTGAACTAGTTATATACAAATAATAACTGACTTCGAGTGCTATGGTTAAAACTACGACGCCCGAGGTGATCCTTGGCGCGTTCCATTTTAGACCGGGGATCACTGAGGGAGTCATAGTTTAACCATAGCATGAGTAAAAGCAGTCAATATTTGTTTTATAACACCCCATTGTGCCTAGACATCAAGGTACCAAGAAGCTGCTGTAGATCGGTTGCTACGGATAAAGTACATTGTTTGCTGTGTGAATAGCGCCCCATGTTCACGCAGCCTTCTAGTAAAAATAGACATATCATGTGGCACGCTCTAAACCAATCAAAAGGCAGAATCTTTGTAAGATGAACTGGCATAATTGAAATGGAACATGTACATGTAGCACCACATCATGTACATGCACAAACAATACTGTCACCCAACATGCTCAGTTTGTTTATAACTGTATGTTAATTCTTATCTTATTGATATTTTTCTGTGTGCATGTAGCTAAACCAGTGATGGTGACCACAACTGCCAAACCAATTGCTCCGGCTGTGACATCAGTACATAGCATTGTCAGACCTGCCATAAACCCAGTCAAGGTTAATGTGCCTATTGCACCTGCACAGGTAAGAGATATCAACAAACATTTGAACTTTTTTTTTTAACACATCCAACAGCACAATTAAAACCAATAACATGATGAGTAGTAAAACAAAAAGTAAACAAAACTCAGTTTTATATTTGGGAGGAAAGCCCCAATAGGGAAAACCCACACAATCCGGTAGGTACTGAAAACCCAATTCACATGCAAGGCTCTGGTCAGAGGTGGGATTTGAACCAAGGTCTGCACAGATGAAAGGCAGGGAAAGTAACCACTGAGCCAACCTGATCCCCCAAATGTGTTTGTACTTCCTGTATGGCCTGGCTAGGCCTGGATAAACTTGAGTCATTCTGTGAGTAGTCAGATTGTAGTCTTGAAATCAAGTCGGTAATTGTTGTGCGGTGTTCACGATTCTTAACCAGTCAAACTGCTCCGTCCAATTTTGGTAGCAAGTCCAATTACATGTGTACAAAGCTGGGTACAAGTTATTCAAGACGGTAATTGCGACCGACTCACACACATATTGGGATCGAGGATGTGTGTACCGTCCCCACAACTGGACCGCACAACAATTACCGACTTGATTTCAAGACTAGTCAGATTGTGGCGCAATAAAACCTGATTCTGTCACTTCATTTTGAATAACTGCTGCAGGCTATTAAGAAATCACTGAAAAAAAGGTGGTCAAATTTGTGAAACTTTGGTTCAAGTAAAATGTTTATGATGTACATGTGGTGCATTGATATCATGCATTAATGCTGACTACAATTATTGATTGTATATAGGCTAGCCGAAGCAATGTTACTCAGGCTGCAACAGGCTCAGCTCAGAATCGAATGATCATGCCAGCCAATACCCAGCTGAAGATTATAAACCCTGTAACAGGAGAGACAAGGTTTGCTGCATTCCCACCAGGTACAACACTACTGGCACCCACTGGTAACATCCTTCAAAGCTTTGCTATGGTACCTATGGTTCAGCAGGTTGGTAGCCATGTTACTTGATTCCACTCTTATCTCATGTAATGACTGTATTAATGTATGTGCAGAAGTCACCATCAAACCTCATGATAGTCTGTTGATGCAAACACGATTAACCCTTCCCCTGAAATATACTAAGTACATTCACGCATGAATACAGATGCTATTGGTTGGCAATCGCCATAGAGTTGTGCACTAGGCAGACATTCAAATGCGCATGCGTCATGCCACCATCAGCCTCATACAAAGGCGCACAGTGTGGCCCCATTTCGCCAACCAGTAGTGCTAGTGCACACACGAGATGTGCAGTTGACATGCTTCAAAAGAAGTAGCTATTGTATGTTTGCCTACATGTAGTTGTGTAGTATTATTTTTTATTTCATTTGATATACAATACACAACAATTACAGAGCGTTCTGATGTAAAAGCAAGTTTGTAACCCAGGAGATCAAAACATAGGTTGGAGTTTCCTATTGTGTGGGCATATAGTACTTGATAAACTGGACTTTTCCTCCTGAAACTTGTGAAACAAAATCATATTCTAAACTAGACATATTGCATTTGTGCACAAATGCCGAGCTGTTTCGTCATAACTTTTTCAAATAACTCAACTGAATTTGAAAGTTTTCTTTGTATTCAAAGCAGTTATGACGTAACAAGCCTGTTTAAAAAAGAATTTGGATTATACCACGTTTTGTAAGCAATTTATGACTAAAAGGTGCAAAAAATAGAAAAAAATCATAAAAAATCACGTGATGACGTCATCATGACGTCATTTCAGAATTTACAAGAACTTGCCAATATCTAACAACCTACCAAGTCTCAACATGATCGCACTAATACTTCGGGAGTTATACGACTTCAAAAAAGGCACCTTTAATGCCGCGTCACGTGACGTCATAGATCTGAAACTGCACACATATGATGGCTGCCTGACGGTCAACATGTGTGTAAATTTTGAAGTGATTACACAAAATTTCTCCACACAAATCTTCAAAAAGTCCATTTTGAACAGTTTTCAACCTGCCGCTAGAGGGCGCTCGTGTGTATCGTGACGTCATCGGTATTTTTTTTTAAATGCACACCCTTGCCAGACACTAACATCGTTGAAAGCATTTTCATAGCTTTTAGCACTTTTGAATTACGAGGCACTTCCGGTTTCGACCGGAAGTAGAGGTCATGTGAGGTCACGCACACTGAATAAAATGAAGACCTAATTTATCCCTATACAATCCCGCAAACAGAAACCTACGGTCTCTTGTGGCTGATTTGTTACAGATTTTCAAATATTTAAAATAGAAACCTTTAAGATGACGTCACGTGACAGGTGATGACGTCATCATGACATCATTGTTTGAGGGGCATCATTGCACCAATGCCTTTCATCACTGAAAGTTTCATTGCAATTGCTCTTTAGGAACTAGGCAAAATCCCGCATAGAACGAACGTGCGTTATCTCAATGGCTTTTATTACTGAAACAGACAAATAAAAAAATAAAAAAAAATAATAAAAAAAACTTAAACAAAAACAAGAGCAGTTTCGCAGCGCTGCGCTACGAAACAGCTAAAAAATAAAAAACTTTAACGAAAACAAGAGCTGTTTCGCTGCGCTGCGCTACGAAACAGCTAATAAAACTTGAACTGTAGTGAAAACAAACATCAGTTAGATTTGTAGCAAGATTGACATACTTGGTGCTTGTGTTTGATTTTCCATGAGTCAGTCTAATATAAAGCTTTACCTTTGGACTGAATGTTTCTTTATGCAGCAGGTGGTGACGCAGGCTAAACCAGTGGCACCCCCAAACTTTGTTTCCTTAGCTCCTTCTGGTGGTGTTCCTCAAGCGCCTACACCACGGCCACATTCTCCACCACCACCCAGCCGGATCATTAATGGGTACAAATCCTTTAATTTGTATGGTTTCTACATACATGCAATATGCTACATGTGTACTCATGTAGCATATTGCTTGTATCTTCTGTCTGCTTAAAATTGTTGCATGTCCTAAAAGTGCATTAGTTCTCTTTTTTAAATTGTCAGTTTTTATGTTGACATGCAAAACAAATGATCCCAACACTAAAACAACAGAGCTCATTAACTTTACACGGACCATCCTTTTTAAGTTTTGTTCGTTGTTTTGTTTATTTTCTTAAATGTTTAATGCTCAGTTCATTCATGCACATATGGATAATATGTATAAAAGTGATGTGTTTATTTTGAAGGAGGCGTTCAGCACCCAGTGATTCTGACCAGAGACCTCGTAAACCATGCAACTGCACCAAGTCACAATGCTTGAAATTGTAAGTATACTCAAAATGATATATTATATCAGTTGTATACAATATTGGATTGCATACAGTGCCTTGTTTAGTGAGCCATCCAGCATTTCATTGGATGGCCATTCTGCAGGAGAGCTGCCATCCAAATTCCAGTGAAAACAATGTCTGATTTTAACCAATTTGAGTCAGTTTGTTAGTAATTAGGAAAGAAAAAGAGCAAGACAACATATGCTAAAAAAAAAACCATTACCTAGTTGTGTATGCCATGGAATGATAATAATAATAATAGTGTACATTTATAATGCGCCATCTTGAAATATCAAATTTGGTTGAGCTTGTTAAAACTGATTTGAAGAGACAAACGAAACAACCGCAATATAACATCTTGAAAGGTATACAAGGTGAGTTGGTGCATATTGCTGACAGACCTTGCCAGAAACACCGTGGCAAACCCCTCCTCTTTACAATAAGTGTTCTGGGTTCTTTTACATGCATTTTTAGGTGTTCGGCCGAAAACCTCTTGTTTTTGTTCGTTTGTTTTGGTTTTTTTTACTTCTTCTTCTTCTTCTTCTTCTATTTCTTATTCCTGCCGAGTTTCCGCTAACAAAAGCACCCTTTCCAAGCTTAGATATTCATTAGGAGATGAAACCGCTTCAGTTACGTCATGATGACATCATCAGGTGTTGAGTTACGTTAAATCAAAGTTTAATATTTAAAAAATATTAACTCCAAAACTACACAATGGATTTTCACAATCTATACATCATCGGATAGGCCTGTTATGACTCTAAAAACGCTACACAGAGTTTGACCTCGTTTGACCCTGACTTCTGGTTCAAACCGGAAGTTGAAAATTTCAAAAATTAATATCTCAAGAACTACTTTTATCATTTCATCACAATTTTTACATCAGATTGTAGGTTTGTGATCCTGCCGAAACTTTTGCACAGAGATGATACCAATATGACCTTAACCTCTGGTCCTAAACAGGCGTTACAGCCAACGTTCGTATTAACACGCATATAAACTTTGTATACAGAAAAGCATTGTAGCTGACTGTTCCACTCCGTTATTCATAAGGTCCAAAGCCCACGAGGCCTGTGTGTATAGTCCCACATAACAGAAATGTAAGCGGGCTGTTTCATATAACTGTTCATGCTTTTATTCTGCGCTCTGCTGGGACACTATTTTTGGCTCGCTCTGTGATAGAAGCCACCTCGGAAATCTACATCATTGCAATGCTTATTCTTGTACGTTTTAAAAACACGTTGTTCCGCACATAAAAACCCAAACTCATTCAAAGTTCAGTGAGAATTTAGTTCCGTTGTGTCCGTCTGATGGCTTAATGGAAAACACGGAATAGAAGTGAATCATAAGGTTCAAAGTCCACCAAGCCTGTGTGTGTGTGTGTCTACAGTCCCACGTAACGGAAACTTAAGCAATACGTTCCCCAGACACGATGGCGCTATTTCAAACAACTGTTCATGCTTTTATCTCGCTCTGAAATATTATTAATTGCTCGCTCTGTGATTTTTGAAAATTAGTATCAATTCGAGAATAAGAGACCCTGGGTTGCTTTTAGCGGGATTATACAAAAGTAATATAGGTCTTCGATTTTAATTGTTTGCGTGAAATTACGTGTCCTCTACTTCCGGTTAAAACCGAAAGTGCATTGTAAATAAAAGTGGCAACTTTTTTGGAGTTGATTTTAACGATGTTGTAGTCTGACAAGGGTCTGGTTGGTTAAAAATAAGATTTAAGAGCGCCATCTGGCGGCAGGTTAAAAACAGTTCAAAATACAGTTTTACTAGAAGCCTTTGGCAGAGTTTTTATAATTGTTTCAAGATGGGCTCCACATACTTCACAAAAATGTATATATTGGTGACCTTGTCTTGACCTTTTAACCTGTCTAAACTGGAAGTTCTGTAAAACGCTTAGAAAAAAACATTATTTAATAGCTATTCATTCTGCTTTCACAATAACAAACAGCACAGCTCACGATCACTGCAGTCAGCTTTACTTGAAAACTGATGACTCGTTAATTCAGGCCCAAAATCCGAACACCTCAAATTTGTTATCAAACAAATTCTTATGTCTAGTTGTTATTTTTTTACCAGTGTGTCAGAGTTTTTCCCTTATGTCGTCAGTGTTATTAGTCTTCCTTCAATCCTCAATTTACAACATTCTTTTGCAATGTGTAAAAAGATGGTAAAAAGATAATAATGCATGTAGTCCATGTATCCTTAACTTAGTGGTCTTGTTCTCTACTTGTTGGAAAGTTGGAACTGCATCATACTATTGTTAGACTCTCTATGCACACATAAAGTTGGCCGTGTGTTTACATGGCAAAAGTGTTCTTTATATTGAGGATTGAGGGCAGATTAATAACACTAACGTTATTGCAGCCTTTGCTACAAGAACCACCTCTGCCCTTATATTTACTCATTTAGGCCTAGGTGAAGATCAATAGTTATAGTTAAGTGTCTTGCTCAAGGTCACAAGTGTCATGACTTGGATTCGAACCCACACCCTATTGACTTTGCCATTTAGTCTGGTGCACTAGATCACTCGGCCAAGACGCAACTGTATTATATTTTACTGGTAACCTGCATTTGTGCAACACCAATAGACATGGCTATGAGTCTACAGGCATGTCCTGTTCATAGCAGCAAACTTCAGCATGTAAACATGCATCTTCATGTAATGCCCTTTGCCATGCGTACTTCTGCATTCGAGACGAGTTTCAGAAGATACAAGGAAAACGGGCCAGTCTGGAGGAGATTTCACTCCCTTTTTTTTCTCTCATTTGATGCATTCGACCGGTGCTGAGTCTGAGAGATACGAAGGGTCACCTTTGTACAAAATTTTTCATTGTACCAAATCTTGGAATATTAAAACAGATGTTTTGCTGTTTTGTTGTCATAATGGATGTTTGACTTTTTTCTTTCTAGGTATTGTGATTGTTTTGCCAATGGTGAGTTCTGCAACAGCTGTAACTGCAACAATTGCTACAATAACTTAGACCATGAAGATGACAGGGCTAGAGCAATAAAAGCATGTCTTGACCGTAACCCTAATGCCTTCAAACCCAAAATAGGCAAGGGGCGTAATGGAGAGTTAGATAGAAGGCATAACAAGGGGTGTAACTGTAAACGTTCAGGGTGTCTCAAGAATTACTGCGAGTGTTATGAGGTAAGTCTATACATCCCTCAAAATATTTCATTCTCTTGTTTCAAAACTATATTGTATATAAAGACACACAACTCAACAGACTTTATCAGGATAGTCTTTTTTATTTTTTAGTTACATGTACATGTACATGTATATAATCACTTTTTGGGGGCGGGGCACTATTGGGATTTTTTTGTCTGGGGGTGGGGAGTAAAAATTTGTGTTATATCAGTCAATGTTTGTGGGGAAAGGGGTTTTTGTAAAAATTGTATTCAAATATTTAAAAAATATGTGTTTAGTTTATTTCAGCTCGTGATTTATTAGTTTGTTTGCCATTGCTTCCTGCATCCTTCTTTACCAGGCAAAAATCCTGTGCTCCAATAACTGCAAGTGTGTCGGATGCAAGAACTTTGAGGAGAGTCCTGAACGTAAGACATTAATGCATCTTGCAGATGCTGCAGAGGTACGGGTGCAGCAACAGACAGATGCTAACACCAAACTACAGTTTCAAGACTTCCCATCAAGGCCTGCTACTGTCAATGATTCTGGAGAAAGGTATGATGCTCTTTATCTTAATAATAATAATATGCAGTTCTTGTATAGCACTTTACCCTTTGAGCCCCAATGGCCACTTTAGTGGACTATGCACTGTAAATGTTCGAAAAAGGAAAGTGTTTGTGTTTACAGATCACACTGAGAAAACATTGACCAAGAACTTGGACATTTATTGTCCAATTTCAAGTTTTTTTAATTTAATTATGAAAAGAAATTCAATGAGTAAAACATTTTAGTTTTTTAATATTTTGCTTTAAAACTGAACATTCTGTAATAATAGAGTTTACTGGTGTTTTCCCCTACAGGTTACCATTTTCCTTCATTACCAATGACGTTGCTGAGGCAACCTGTCAGTGTCTATTAGCCCAGGCAGAGCAGACAGAGCAAAAACATCACTCACAAGCAAAAGCAGAAAAGTTGATCTTGGAGGAGTTTGGCCAGTGCTTATGGCAAGTTATTGATTCAGCTGGGAAAACAAAAGGTATGTCCCATGGAGAGTAAAACCAAATGCTTTGGTAGTCGTTTCATTTTGTTGACAGGTAGTCACGATCACACAACAGTATCAAGCATTGTAATTGTATACAGGTATAGCAAGTCATTTAATAGTGATTAATGGAATAGGACAATGTTGCAGCATAAATTCTTTTGCACTGTAGTCAGTGGCTAGAGTTCTTAACTCTTAGTTTCCTTTTCATACTGAATTAGGTTCATTATTTTTGCCCACTTATTGTTATGCAAATATTGTATAATAACTAAAGTGCTGCAAGATTCCTACAATACATACTCTCTCAAACAATACATATTCATAGGAAACAGTTTGACAAGTTTGTTGGTGTGTGGGAATCATGGTGTCTGCAGTGTGTCAAATCAGAAATGATGGAAACATTGGCTTGAAAACTGAAAATAGTATACTTTCTATCTTGAAGCCTAGTTTTTTGAACAATAATTTCACAAAGTATAGGTCAACAGCAAAACATACATGTGACCAATTTATTATTTTGTTATAGGAATGTCAGCTTGAAGTCTTCAGTCCTCATCTTAGGCACACACACACAGCCAGAGAGTGTTGAGGGTATCTTGAAGAATATCTCCATCAGTGAATGGACAGATCAGATCAAGGATTGATCTTGTTGTGCAATTGCATGTATTACCTGGAGTTAATAAAATGTTAACCAATAATGAGATTTCCATGTACATGGCATGGCCCTGAGTAGCAATGGAACAGCACCTTTTCAGTACAAAAGCAGGATTATAAATTTGTAATATTCTTAAGAATATTCTTAAGAATATTCTTAAGAAACGCATTTCAAAACCTTGGGGTGGATGTACATGCATGTACAAGTACGTTGTAAAATCCCTTGTTTGATGCTACCTGATGTAAACATGAAACATATTGTCGAAATAACAGAGCATGCTTAATAAATCAATATGTCATCACTCTATAGCCAAATCCTGTTTTCACAGACTAAACCCTTGGAATAAAATAAAACTAAAACCAATTTGTGTCTAGTTGCCGGCATTACTAATAGTGAAAGTGATGTCTAATGTTCAATAAGAGCCTTCTTGAATTGACTAAACTAACATAATCCATGGGTACACACTCCAAACAGCACACCCAGGTAATACATTCCAGGTACACACTCTTGCAAGGTCTTCTGGGCTTATGGAAGGGCCCTTGTGGGGTCTTTTACACAATGGAGCAATGGACCCCACAAGGTTGTCTTTTTTTTCAACTTGGACCACACAGATGGATTCTTTAGAAAAGAGAATAATAGAACAACAATAGAAGGACCCCACAAATTTGATTCATAAGGTTGTGTGCACACTCAGTTGTGGGGTCCTGCTATTGGTGTTCTGTTATTCCCTTATTAAATACTCCAGGTACCAAACCCCATGGTTACATACTCCAGGTACCAAACCCCATGGTTACATACTCCAGGTACCAAACCCCATGGTTACATACACCAGGTACCAAACCCCATGGTTACATGCACCAGGTACCAAACCCAATGGTTACATACACCAGGTACCAAACCCCATGGTTACATACTCCAGGTACCAAACCCCATGGTTACATACACCAGGTACCAAACCCAATGGTTACATACTCCAGGTACCAAACCCCATGGTTACATACTCCAGGTACCAAACCCCATGGTTACATACTCCAGGTACCAAACCCCATGGTTACATACTCCAGGTACCAAACCCAATGGTTACATACACCAGGTACCAAACCCCATGGTTACATTCTCCAGGTACCAAACCCCATGGTTACATACACCAGGTACCAAACCCCATGGTTACATACTCCAGGTACCAAACCCCATGGTTACATACTCCAGGTACCAAACCCCATGGTTACATACTCCAGGTACCAAACCCCATGGTTACATACTCCAGGTACCAAACCCCATGGTTACATACACTAGGTACCAAACCCCATGGTTACATACTCCAGGTACCAAACCCAATGGTTACATACACCAGGTACCAAACCCAATGGTTACAAATACCAGGTACCAAACCCCATGGTTACATACTCCAGGTACCAAACCCCATGGTTACATACTCCAGGTACCAAACCCCATGGTTACATACTCCAGGTACCAAACCCCATGGTTACATACTCCAGGTACCAAACCCCATGGTTACATACTCCAGGTACTACATGTACACTGATCAAGAATATTGTCACCAAAAACAAAGAATAGTGACTTTTAAGAAATAGTTTATTGAAAAAACATTTTATACATATTACAAATTTACCATTTTTTAATATAAACATAAAATGGATACATTAACCATTCAAATGTTAATGCAATCATGAGTGTCAAACAATAGTCCTTTGTATATAAAACTTGTAACTGAATACCAGAATTGGCAGAAAGCAATAGGTAATCATATTTTGTGAGATAATTATGCTTTTTGTACATTTGTACATAGTGCTTTGGTAATAGTAGCCAGTCATGTGTTTTTAATTATTGTGGTATTGATATTATGTTAATGTATAGCATTTGTAAAGTGATTCAACGTGTACCTTACTGAAGACAGGCCACTGGGCACCATAAAATGTACAGTAACTGCCATAATCTAAGCTCATGCTAAGATTGAATACCATCTGATGCTCTGTTACTGAAGGGAAATTGAAACAATACAGTGCTACCGAGTACATCAAGTGACTTGATGAACACATGCAAACCATGCAGATGACCATAAAACATACCGATTTGAAGATTACTGTGGTCTTTGTGGCTGCCATTTTAAGCAGTGTGAATATCAAAGTGATTCAAGCCTCCCATGATTCAAAGATACAAATTTTTCCAAAACAATGGACAGTTCATAAAATTCATAAAATTATATTTGCACACATCAGATTGTGGGGTATTTTCATTCTTCTTTTGTGCCTTTTGAAGAAGTTTTATATAACTCCCAAGTAGATCCTTCTCTTTTGATTGTAGGATTGTTGGTCACGCAGCATTCATTATTTAAACCATTACCTGGCCTCTGTCCTAAACGTTCCATTTTGGTACTATTCACCGTGCATTTTCATCCTGTCCTTGTTGACTATTGCACGTTAGACCACACAATGCCTTATACATAGTGGATGCTGGAATACAATCTTGTACATTTTGTTTATTCTTGTTAAATTCTTTAAACCTCCATTCAAATGAAAAAGAAGTACTTGGATGTTATATAAAACAAATAATGAATGTTTTGCATTCGTACATTGGAGGAAAAAAATGTATGTTAGTTGAAATATGGAATATTCCATTCAACTGGACTTGGCCTCAACACATGGAACATTTCATATTTCAACTCATGGAACTATTCTCCTGATTGCACTGGTAAACATTCATTACTGCTTGAGGTCAAAAGAAGGTTGCTCATTTGCCCATCAGAGATGTGTGTTTTCCATTGTGTCAATCTACCTCCAAGATGGCGGCGTGATGACATCAATGCATAAGGTCCATGTTTCTTCCTGTAGTTCCACCCTACAGCAAATGACCTTTAAGCACAAACATAATACAGTAATAAGATGGGCATACATGTACAATTGCTGTCATATAGGTTCATAATGAGTGACAGTGTGAATCAAATTGGTGCCATTTTCTTGCTTACAAAATGCTTGCATATCTCGCTGCTCATTAATGATTACATTCACAAGAAATGGCAACCTCAGCTTCAGATGTGGACTGTTTTCAAAGCTGATCAGCAAAAAATTTATGTAAAACATCTGTATTTATTTTTGTGCCAAGTATCATTAAACAGATTACTAGCCATTATGCACACGTTTCAGCACTAAAATCTGCTGAACAAGTTTGCCTGGTTGGCATTTTGTTTGAAGTTGGTTCCTTACTTTAGTTCTATTTTGTTGAAATGCACATTGAATAATGATCTATTTGTGTCTTATTTGATTTAGATCTCTAACTGGAATGAGGAAGGGTTAGATCTTTATGTTATGAGAAATGATATGTACATGTACATCTATACCCACCTGCTTCTAAGTCATCCAATAATTAGTGTTCATATTGTTTCCATGAACATCACCATTAAAATCAAAGGAGTTGGTCATCTAATTTGATGCAGTCTACTTATATTGTTAAAGATGCATATTTAACACCCAAATGGTTCACTGTACCATCAGCAATTGTTTGTGATAGTTGTACTTTGATTTTACCCCCTAAACAAATAGCCTACCTGTTACTTTCCACAACATACATGTATCTACAAGTCATTTACACACAGACTTTATTCTCGTTGATATTTCAGAAATATGTGTTAAATTGTAATGTTTGAATGTTAAGTACCTCAGGAGATTTCCCAAGACACATGCTGTAGTCTCTTGTAACCATTTTCATCAAAGGTACAGGAATATGCATCTTTACTGAAAATCAATTAAGTGTGGACAATGAATGATAAGGGTGCATAATTCAATTAAAGCTTATCCCATTTATATTAAAAATATTTTATCAAGACATTTTGATACTTGTAGATAGAAAATGGTTTGATGTTATTCCATTTTATTAAGAAGAGCAAATGTTTGTCATGCTTTTAAAGATTATGTCGACTGTTGATTACACCTTTTCCTTTTATTGAAATATTGCTAGATGTGCTTGAGAAAAATTACTTCAAAAATAAAGATTAATCACACCTTCCTTTCCCATGCCTGGTCTTTGAAGGCTGTGATAAGTGTGTTTAATAGTAGTTGCCATCCCCTGGAACAACTGTATGGATTAGAGCTATCTTATTCACAGTATGTCATCTACAACACAAGGTGATTGCAATGTTCAGTTACTCACCACTGCACCTTTATTATAAGTCAAGGTAATTTCTCCTTTGCTAATAGCACTGCAATGTAACGGACAAGTTATTTGCAACAGGCCTCTATTCAGCTGCATAGTTGTACCAACATACTCCACTGTGTCTCTCTTACAGTGTGTTATCTCATTGTGCTCTTCCTGAACAATGTGGTGCATCACATTCTTACCATTCACTTCAGATCATGTGAGAAGGGTTGACAACATGATTCGGGGTGGATTACTCACAGGTACCATAGTAACCTGGTATAAGTTTGGGCTCAAAGAAGACATGCCAAAACAAACTTTTCATTTTCTCCCATTATTTGTTTTCGTACATTGTACAATTTTGAATACCTCAATGAGTCATCATATTACTCATAAATTTGAATTTTTTGTATCTACTGGACATGCATTCACGTCTTTAAGTGTACTCTTTATTTTGTATGTTGATTTCATTGTTAAATTTGTTTAATCCTGTGAATAAATATATCTGTGCATGAAAAGGGGGCACCGTTATCTTTCTAAACACTTTTCTTTTTATAATCAGAAATCGATCCAAACAAAGCCAGTAGGCCATTCAAGGTGAAGACTACAAAGGAGGAGATAAATGTGCACATTTATATGGAATATAATTGTAAGCTTGTAGAAAAGCAATATCCAGGAATGGGGTTACAAATGGCTGCAGCGTGAGGGGAAGATGGTAGAATATTACCAGCCTTTGAAACGGATACAGTGTGGGATTGGATGAATCTGCATAACCTGAACTTAATCAAACCCACGCATCACTCAGCCTTATTTTCAAAGACATTATGGTCTGGATGCCCTGGATTGCATTAGACTACCACCAAAGAATTACCCCAATACTTTCTTCCAACATTTTAGCCCTCAATTTAGCAAAGGGGATTCCAGCTGGAGGCGTCCCTGCTTTCACCCATCTCTGATATCATCAAATCCAGCGAACTCTGGTATTCTGACAACAGCTCTCCACTGGTCTCTTCAATATAGGCCTATAGTATATATTATGTTTTTAGAACACTTGATAACCAAGCCAACTACACCACCCCAATTAAGACAAACTTTAGCTTACAAGTATTTTGATTGAATTTAAAAAAAAATAAATGTACATGTACATGTACATGTGTAATGGCAAAACCTAGTTTCCATACAATGTCCAACATACTGTGTACAGAACATGTATAGACATGTTAAATCTGCTGATTGAATTACATCAACAATTCATTGTCGGTATAAAAAGAGAGTAATTTGGTTCCTCGGTAAAATGTTAACTCGGGCAACTTCAGGTTAAGGTTTGGACCGATAGTACCGCAGTATGTACATTTTCTCATTCCCATAGCACCATGAATGATGGAAAACCCAATAACCCATTATCCAACCAAGCACAACTTTCTCAAGCATGGTTTGTTTTTTAAATTAGCAAACACATACAGTGTACAAGTATTGTAAATCATCATTTTCCTCATCAAATAAAACAAGACAAAATAAAAATCAGTAAAAATAAACGAAAGTCAAGTAATAAACCACTTTAATTATAGGTTAAAAAATTAAATAAATTATTAACAAGTCAATTTTTTTTCAACCCTTCATTTAACCCCAAATTATTTTGTCCCAGTTCAACCCATAAACCAAAATTGGCTAGTAAATTTTGTCTTTCTTCAACCCCAAATTAGTTTAATAAATAAATAATAATCATAAAACTGTAATTAGGTCTCAATGAAGTCATTTAACAAACATCTTGAGGATTTTGTTAAATTTTTAAAATACCTTTCTGAATTGCTGGTTGTCACCATCCTTGCTTTCAGTTGCATTTTATAACTCACTTTCACTCTTCACCGTCCATATGTTTCTTCTATAAGCGTCCCGACTTTGGTTTTAAAACCACCATCTCATTGTTCTCTGCCTCTCTCCAACTCCTGAAAAGGGGCGTATTACTAGTCATTGAGTAGATTCAGATCTTGTCTAAGAACTACGCAAACGCAAACTAAGTTTTCAATTGGCCAGAAGTGGTCCCCTAGAAGAAAAAAGTGCAACCCCTTGTTCCCCTAAAATGTGCCATATTTTCATCACTGTCTTTTCCAGGCTCAACCCGCCATTGATTTGGCCCATTATAGCTCAATCTAGTCATGAATCTCGAGCTATTGACACACTGTCGTCAGTGCAACGTATGAATAAGTGGAGAGTGTGCAAATCTGGTTTCAGTATTTTCCACTTCCCTGGGACTTGGGAGGCTGGCAGTCTGTTGAATAATGCTGTTAAACCGCTTGAATGAGTAGTAATGTAAATAACACTACAGGCAGGCAGTTAGCATTGCACATTGTAGCACACTGGCAGCACACCGGGAACACTAAGACATGCGTTGTCACTCATGAGTGTGAAACCAAAGGCAAACCGAACACGCATCAACTGTTTTTTGATTTAGGGTCAACCATTAGCATGATCAAGGCTAACCTTGTCTTGTATTTTGAGGATTGCTGCCTTCATTGCTGAATACTTCTGGGGTTTTATCTGAAGGTATACGGCACGCCGTGTCGGTGAGCTTCGACTGCAACTGCTTCTAGTCAAGAGAGCTTGCTTGTAATTGCACACGCTTAGTAAGTATGCAGCCGACTAAGTACTATATCGTTGTTGGGTAGAGTCCTCCATGGGTAGAGTGGACTTGATTATCAAGTGTTCTAGGAACTTAATCCATGTGTAATATCAGAGATGGATGAGAGCAGGGACTCCTCCAGCTGGTATCCTCTTTGCTAAATTGAGGGCTGAAAAAGTGAAAGTAGTTGAAGTTTAATGTTTGGTGGCAGTCTAGGAGAAATTCTGTATTAAGAACATCCACACTTTACATGTGTCTTTAAAAATGAGGCTGATGGTGCGGTACATTGTATAAGTTCAGATTTTGTAGGTTGTGGTTCAAATAATACTGTATACATGGCACGTTTCTTTATCAGCTAACGAGTAACCATGGCATCATCTGAGAACATTGAAGTTGCGCCATTGAGTCCATCGGAATACTACATCATGGGATTGATACTCACTGCTGAAGGTAAAAAAAACAACTCAAATTCCTTCCAATAACCTGTTCCTACAGGCTGCTCCATATCACAACACTCTGTTTACGTTATCTAACCAACGTTGGGACCATCGAGCTTGCAAATATTATGCTCCCATTAAAAAATATATATACATGTATATCCCCCATGCTTTTGGATTTCCCTGTAAACAATGCAATACTCTTGATGTGTAAATAAATGTACAGCATGGTTATAGTACAACGAATTAACTGATGGGACTAAACAAATTCCAATCAATGTATAGTAATTTCGTATTCATAGCATTATTAAAGTTTATGCCACTGCTTTTTAGAAATGTACATTTATTCCCATCCTCCAGTTTCCAAAAAACACACCTCGCAACAAAATTGTTTTCGAGAAAACGCCTAAATCATGACTAAATTTTATCAGGAGATTTTGACATGGCAAATCACACTTGGAAACTGTATCTTGGATTTTTTTTCTTCTCACACTTCGTAGTTTTTTAGACGGAGATATTTTTTTCAGGAAAATGTAAACTATTCGTTTATATGAAGTGAGCGGTCAGGAGTAAAATGGTTCTTAAATTGATTTTCTTTTCCCGATCACTACCATAACACCTTTAGGCTTTATTAAACCAATGCAGAGAACGTTGACTTGGCTATTATAGCTGAAACAACGCCGAGGGAATATTTTCACTATTCATGAAAATGCCCAGGTCAGCGTCTATTATGGCAACGATCCTACTCAGACATGCACTGCCCTACCTGCACATATTGCGCCAAGTTACCATGGCAATACATGTAGTGATTCTACAGATATAAGATATCATTTATGGGTAAAGATTGTCGCACCTGTTCCCCCATTAAGGCCATCTCGAGCAGACTAAAGTCACAGGCAACGGAACTAGACATCCATTACGATGATCTGTGTAGAATATTTTATGATTTATGGACATGACCCTAATGAAGGCGTCTGAATGAGCAGGACAAGGGCCCAAGGACATGCATATGAAACGAGAGTCTGTACATTTTGCTCAATTTTTTTTCCAAACTGTGAGTGAACTTACTACGGAAGTGTATAAAGGACTGGGTCAAAAAAGAAGAAGAAGCTATTTCACCCGGGCAGATTATACTATTTCGCTTGGGCAGATTACTATTTCGCCCTGGCGGCACCGGCGTAGCCAGGACTTTTTCGGTAGGGGGGGGGGGTGGTGGGTTTGTCAGCGGTGGGAATCATTGTTTTATTTGGAAGGGGGACGCTGCAGCCCCCCCCCCCCCCCCCGCCCATGGCTACGCCGCTGTTACTATTTCGCTTGGGCAGATTACTATTTCGCCCGGGTGGACATTCGCCCGGGCGAATTAGTAATCCGCCCGGGTGGAATAAGGTTTTTTTTACCGTGTCCTTTATACACTTCCGTAACTTTCGGCTTGTCATTTGATTATGATCGTTTTACTTTCGTTTATTTATAATGTCGCCCATGTAGATTAAACTATTGAAATCCAGCCAGGACAAGTAGTCTATACAATGCTATCAATGTTGTGGGAATTCTGGGAACATCGAGAGTTTATTGGAATGTTCCTGACTATGCCTGTTTTCTTATCATAAGCCGTCCGAGTACTGTTAAGTTAAGGAATGAATCTACCGTTTCTAATGTTATATCATTATTGTGTTTATAGCTATACTTGGAACAATATGCTGTGGTCGTCTTCTCCTGGTGTATCTGAAAAATTCGACCCTCCACCAACCGCAGAGTCTTCTGGGCGTCACACTGTGCATTGGAGATTTAGGTATCAGCATCATCTTGTTTGTTTTCCAATAGAAAAAACACAACCACGGTTTTTATCACAACTTATATTTAATATTCATGGCCACTATAGATCAAAGGGATGATCTTCAAATCTTGTCACATAATTGTCTTTACCGACATATTTAGCCAATAAACCGATTGCGCAACCAATGCCACGTGACCTATAGTGGGTGTAAAACATCAAGAAACACGGCGTCCTCCTTTAGGAAAGTGCCGTTGTTGTAAAGTACATGATGATTGTTGAAATTGTTTTGATCGAGACCTTTCTGTCTTGAAATAGGTGAAGAATATTCTAGAGTCGGTAACATACCAGAGTGGCTAAAAAAAGTCAGTAAAGACACGGGTTCCAGCAAGTCTTGTAAATTCTACAAGGAAGGAACGTTATGTTTACAATGCTTACACGGACGACAGCGACCACGTATACTTACTTTTGATCACAAGAATATCACAATATTATGAAGCTGAAATCAACCAAATGAAAAGTCATTTCAAAATTGTATGATTCCTTTGTCTTTTTGAAATTCTGCAAGACTAAACGCTCACCTTTCCAACGCTCTACTTTTACTACAGTGATTTACATTACTAACTCCTCCGTTGCACATAGGGGCTGGTGGCCACGGCGTCGTGGCCAAGGTAGGTAGTGCATAACTCAAAATAAACCCATCTGTGCTTGATACCGGTAATTTATGAAACAGTAATGGGATGTATATCAATGTCACAACATACATCTTTAATACAAGGGCTTAGGAACTGTGTTTATTATTTACTACAAATACAAATAAAACCGACTCTCGGTGTATGGATGGGTCACCGCATAGTCTTTGTACGTCTTTGCCATCAGCTGCGATGACGTAGCACCCACTATACGTCACGTGATAACAAGTAAACATTGGTCGCGCAATCGGTCTATTCCAATGTACTCACCCCATGCCTTAACTTGTTCGTCACCACAAGACCAATAGATAGGCCTATCCACCATGTCCTTCAACCCTTGTGAGATTGTAGCTCTGTTGTTTGCGTTGATTACCTGTTTTCGACCCTTGTAGTGCTTTTGAACATTTCAATTACCAATTGGGTATAAACATAATGCTGAAGCTTTCACAGTCTATTGTTGAGGGGAGGTCGCCTATGTTTACTTTGAGCAGGTTCAAAGTATTCGCACATTTTATTTAAATCAGTGAGTAATGAGGCATCGATGCATTTTCATACAATGATTGCTGATTACAGGAATAGCTCTGATGTGTCCATTTGCCGCCTTTGCAAGCTTTAACAAAACGTGGCCATTTGGAGATGGGAATTGCCAGCTGTATGCCTTCGCTGGGATGCTTTTTGGAACACTCAGCATATCAGCTATGGCATGTTTGGCTGTGGACCAATATTACTCAGGCCTACACAATGACAAAGGTACAATAGAAAGAATCCCTTATATTATTTTATAAATGAATGTTTCAAAGGCAAGCGGGGTGGATGGCTTCCATTCCTGTGGAAATGATGAAACAAGTTTTACCTTATTACTTTTTGTTGTTGAAAATACACTGGTATAGTAATACATTGATAGGATACAATCTACTTTGCATGTAGTTCAATACATCATGTCCTTCCTATCTGATATTGAAATGTCTGTCTCAATTCAGGGAGTAATAATAAACCATACGTGTTTGTAACGTCCACCGTCTGGCTTAACGCCCTCTTCTGGTCAATAACCCCGCTGAGTCCCATCGGCTGGGGGCGGTACGGCATCGAACCGCCTAAGTCCACGTGCATGTTGGACTTCGCAAACCGTGAGCCATCATACATGATGTACCTAGCCCTTATGACAAGCACGGTCTATGTGCTACCAGTGAGCGCCATCTTATTGTGCTTAGTGAAGCTCAGAAAGGGAGCTGACTCAAACGATGGAAAGAACAAGGCAACCATGGTAAAATTACCTTTAAGCATTTGTTGCCATACATTATTAGATTGATTATTTGGATATACATTGCTGGAACAAATGCTTATTAATGATAATCTACAGCGCTCTTCATTATGCCATTTCATATTTAAAAAAAACAATAATTCAAATCGGGTTTGAACAAAGCCAAACTGTTTAAAACTTACCCAGTCAGTTTCCCTTGTGGTTTATTACTTGATGTCTTTTTTTTTACATACCAGACATGTCTCCTTGCCTTGTTCTCGCTGGCTGTGTACTGGGGAGCCTATGGAATCGTAGCACTGTGGGCAGCACTGGATGACATACATAATGTCCCGCTCCGATTGGTTGCCGCTGCTCCAATCCTGGCCAAGATCTGTCCAATCGGAAACACTGTACTGCAGGTGCTGACCAATAAGAACATCCGATGTCTGATTTACGGAAAGGCAGCACTTGTATCCAACAAGAGGGAATGACAAGCATAATGTAGACAATAATTAATAAGCCACTTTGTGTTGTGTAGGTCTAATATTTCCCATTGTTTCCCGTTCTTACACATGCTTTAGGCTATTTGCACATAGCATTGTGTTTATTCACAGCCATAATTGTGGACTTCTGTTGCCCTTAGAGTTTCAAGGTCAAATTTCCGCCGAAAGAATTTATTATTGTTATTATTATTTTTCCTGAACTAATTTTGACAGATGGTGCTTTTTCAAAACGCAAAAAAAAACCAAAAAAAACTTTCGCATAAGCAATGGACAAAGCCACAAAATAAATGTCATGGGCAAAAAATATTTTTTACAAAAACTACATGGCTGATATATTATTGGCCAACGGACGTGAGATATTGTCGGGATGCTGACTGTTACGATTTTTGAGATTTTAATTATCACCACTTGTCGTTGTCGATTTTTTTTCGTGCAGTACCTTAAATGAAAGCTTATAACTTTCTCGAATCTATTAAATAGCTATTTAAAATCTTTAGTAAAGATTGATCGATGCCAAGAGTAATCCAACATTCTGATTGGTTCACTGACACGTGATTATATGGTAATTTTGAGGTTTAAATCATAAAGACATGTGCCTAAGTTCATAGTGTTGAAGCACAAAAAGTAGCTGAGCGCAAACAATTAATATTTTATACAATGTTTATCAGCCCAATACCATGTCACATGTACAATTAAATTACATATTTTTGCTTGTTTTTGCTTAGCAGAAAGCTGTTAAGCACTATTTATTTGCTGTAAGCAGCTTTGTGAAATTAGTCCCCGCGTGTAATCTCGGCAAGCTGCTCCGTTCATCAGTTAGTACGGTACCGAACTGCAATCAGGCCCTCGCACTAGAGAGGTCTATTAAGTTAGCTGTTATCGCGCCAAGATAATGCAACGGGGCACTTATCCCGATTTGAAATGTTATCTAACTTGTTAGTGCAGTCAAACGCGGTTTGCGCAACGCAGTCGGCCTAAATTCGAAATTTGACACACGGAACAAGATGGCAAAATTCGGGCAATTGTTGGTTGTAAAAAAAAGTGTCATGTAATTAATAGGACTAAATTACCTTTAACGGTTTGTACCCAATTTCCTTTGGTAATTTCAATGTAAATGCTTGACATAATGTGTCCACGGTTAAAAAAAAACAACTTTTAAAATACCTAGTTGGATGAAAGGATTTTGGGTACAAGTAAAAAACAGACTTTTGAAATAAATACGTCCCGTTGCCATAGTCACAGGTCATTTTGTTTGTGAATGTTTTTGCCAATTGTGGAGGTCTTAAAAAATATATAAGATATAATATATATTTAAAGGTTCGCCCAGCCAAAAATAATAATTGAATAAATTACAAATTATCATCCTGCTACTTTTAGAACACGTTTTTAAGTATTTAAAACTTGCAAAATCGACAGTTTGCCCTTCAAAGTGTCAGCTTGCCAGGAGCCCCAAAATATTTTCATTTCGGTTGTGATTAGGGCCAGCATTGGTCTTTTCATATCTGGTGAGAAATCGGACCATGTTGTGAAAGTGTAGCCTCAATTTGGGTAATTTTTCCCCAAACAAATTAAATGCATTTCAAGATTTTCCTTGATTTGAAATAACAATAGACCTCCACGAAGAAAATGTTGCCTTTGTGAATCTGGCCCTCTCTCCTGGCAGGTTGAATACAGACTACATGGTTAGTATATCCCATGCCTGGCCACATTGAGTTCAAGGGTTATTGTTTTCATAAGACAGTTTTACTCGTGTTGTAATTGGTGTGTTTCACACTTTTTACATAGAGACCTACTCGACTCTTATTGAGTTGACCCATGCAAGCGGCCCCAAAGAGTCGTCTTTGTCTCCAGCCTGCTGCCCAATGTAAACATCTAAATACCCAAGCAACAAAAAACCGAACCTTGTGTACAATTTTGTTTGGAGAACGCAATTGTGGCCCCAAAACACTATTGTCTTTAAAAGCAATCCCAAATAAACATAACATGTTAACGCACAATATTATGCCTTTATTAAGCAATCGGAGGCGATGTTCGATTGTAGTTGCGGAGATGCAAACAATAAAAACAGTAGTTTTGTGTAAATGTTATTAGCGTCCGTGTTTTTATTTAGCGTCTGGGTAAAAAAAAAGAAAAAAAAAGAAAGTGGCGGGATGAGCTGTGTATTTTGTCTTCTTTTATTTTCAAGATGGCCGCCAAAACCTTTTTTAAATTACGAACCATTGATGCTTTCACTGTTCAAGGCACAACAACGAAAGAAACAACGTTTGGCAAGACAATGGACGTGTTTACAATGGTTTTATTAAATAGTTGTTCATTATTAAAAACCATGTAACTCACTTTTTCACAAGAATAAATTTAAAGTTTGAAAAAATACAAATGCGTTGATTTGAGGTACATCCCGTGTTCTAAAGTTGTTCTTTCTTCTAAAATTCCAAAAACTGTTTTCCCGAACTAATTAAGAATTAGCCACTTGCCAACCAAACTAGTTTTGTCTGCTAGTCATGCAACCGAACAAACGATAGTCTGCTAACCATCGTGCTAGACAATGCTGTATGCGATAACCAGCGATGATGCGTGTTGGTGCAGTCTTAGTTCAAGGTATTTGTGTATACTTTTGTGTAATGCGCTGTATGATTTTAAAATAAATTCCAACAGAGGGCGTTTCCCCGCCTTTTTGGGTGTGACTGGTATCCTGCTTATTTACGCCAAGCAGAACATTTTTATGCAGTTTTATTTGTTGATGGAATTGGGACCCAAAGTTCCGATTTTAGCCTCATAAACATCCCATGATCATATTGGGAAAAACAAATACGGTGTAGCGGTGGTTTCCGCCGTGGAAAGGTCATGGGGCAAACGGAGGTGTACTGTTTTTTTGCTATTGCGCTTTCGTTCGGTGACATAGCCCAGGTCCCCGATGGGTTTGCTCCCTTCTTCCGGTTTTTTAAAATAATTGTTTTTAAAAACACAATTCCAGAAAGATGGGGCAAACATATCGAAGCAAAAATGGTTAAGTGTCTTGCTTTAGGACTCAAATGTCAAGACCTGGATTCGACCCAACAATACTGATCACAAACACCAGAGGTTGAGCTCGGTGCGCCTCTGACCACTTGGCCACGACACGCCTTCCGGGATTGCTGCCGTGCTGTGCCGGGATTGCAGTCGCTCAAAATACGCGTGAGCATTTTATGCAACTGTAATCAGCCAATTGCAGCACGGCAACAATCCTAGACTTGAATTCAAGTCTGAGGTCACGGTTATTTCTCTGTATCAGCCACGCAAAACTCTCCCGCAGGTTGTAATGTGAATGTCGGGGGTTAATTCACAAGAGGGCACTATTTTAGACACTCTACTGGCTCAGGTAGACCAAATACCACGATCACAGACCTTGAACCAAGTCTATAACAATCCCAATACGCTACACCGGAAAGCGGTTGATGTCTGCCCGGATGGCACGGTTTTTAGATTACAACCTGCTAAGACTGAGTATTCTTACGCTATAACGAACACCAAGTTCGATAATACTAGTAAAATTAAGATTTAAAATCCTTTTGACTGATTATGATACCTTAGCATAATGAACGATTGTATGTAAATGGATTAAGTTTCGAGATTACTTTACTTCAGATACAAACCTTGACTACACTATCACTACCTAATCTATGGTCTAATCAAGTTAAAATGAAACATTATCTTTGACATATGTTAAGTTATTAACATTGAAACCCAGTCTGCGGGACAAGATGTTTTTGTCAAGATAATTACTACTATTCTTTACTTAAATTGAGAAATATTCCATCAAGTTTGATGTAGTAGCAACCAGTCTTCAGCTGACATCACAGTTTAAAGTTTCAACAGCAGATGGTCGTGAGTTCACTGGACAGGATACGCCAGCCTTATATAAATGGCATAAGTTTTGCCTGAACCCATTACCCAAGTTCGCACAACAAAACTGAGGCTAACTGCTGTTAACGTACAGGTAAGCAAGACTTTTTGGGACTATGTACATGTTGTTGTTGTTTTATTAACAAACTTAGGCCTATGTTTTGATGTTTTGCACCATTTTCATAAAATTTTATTGCGTTGAAATTGTAAACATTTTCAATAAAGTTGCGAGGCCAGATTCTTGCCGAATTCTTGCCAGATTTTTCCCTCTAAACCTTTTCTCTGATTAATTTTGGCAGATGATGCAATTTCAAAATGAAGAAGACAATTTATTTTGTTTGCATATACCACGCACAGTGTACAAATACCTCAGTGTAACATGCAAGATTGTTTGGACGTGAACTAATGTAGGGATCCTGATGGTAATATTCATTTTATTTGAATAAATTGTCACTAATTGTTGGCGAATTATTTCATGCAATACCTTAAACGAAAGCTAGTAACTTTCGAATCTATGACAAAAGCTACTACAAATTTATATCGAAATAATAAAAAAATACAACAATCACTAATTACCGGGAAACCCGCGCTATGGTTAGTACACCTAAGTATTTAGACTTGTTCATAATAATAAAGGTTTAATATGGTTACATCCCTGGTCTTTTCATTATGCAATGTCATTTATAATGATATTTACTTACATAATGACCACGTGACACTAGTAAAGTTACGATGAGTCAGTATAAGTCACTCCGTTCCGACACCCCTATGTTCCAACACCCCCTATGTTTTTTAAAAAGTTTTTTTTTATGAGATATCGCCCAACTCACAAGGCCAGACGGTCACTTCAAGGTGAGGGCTACTCTTAACTGATTTGGGCTGTCGACCCAGATCAACTGTCACCAGGCGCACCTTGCCACCTACTCCTGGGGCTGAAACAGGGTTACCCCTTCACAGTCCGTAAGGATGTATGCAAGGGTATCATCCACTAGGAGCCTGGTTGGCAGAGCAGAGTGCACCACCTTCCCAACTTTTTACAAAGCAATTATGGCCAAGTGCCTTGCTCAAGGACACAAGTGTCATGACCGGGATTCGAACCCACACTCTGCTGCTGACAACACCAGAACTTGGGTCCGATGAAATAAACCGCTCGGCTACGACACCCCTTATCCGACACCCCTATACAGCTTAACGCGTAAAAGTCGAGCGCTTGTTTGTGTTGTGTAATAAATGTTGAAGTTCACACACACACACACACACACCTTGCCGGGTGTGTTTCGTGGCCGATAAATTCCAGACGCTGTGACAAAAGTTAATTGAAGTCCATCGCTTCATTGCCGTCCGGATTTTTTGTTGAATTTATTATACTTAATGGTAGGAAAAAAACATTCAAATCGAGAAAAAAGTATAGGCCTTGCAGGAGACTCGTTTAAGTCTAGCGTTTCATTTAGGTGGGAATACAGAGCAATCATTTGCAATTGCGGTTTGGGAACCCTCCATTCTTAAAAGAGGTAATTACCATTTACAAAATAAAACCATTTATACCATTGAGATGCCCTCTCTACCAGCACTGAAAACAAAAGTATATGTTTTTCGAGCATTTTCAGTTGTTAAGGGAAAATAGTTTTATATAAAATGCGTAAAAAATATTACGGTACCTAAACAAATTGGGTGTAAACATCGACATCATTTGAAAAATTGTATCGTTCACTCTGTGATTTAGTTTTTATTGAATGCAATGTTTAAGGATAGCTAAAGTAAATCCCTCCATCCTCTGTAGCTCTATAGATATTTGACATTGTTCGAAGGTTTTTGTAAGAAACGATTTCTGCCACTACTCGGTTGCTACCACGATCACAACATTTTTCGTTGGTCGACAGACAGAAGCAGTCGCCATAGGTAATTGTTTGTTTATGAGGCAACGTGCACTTAAGCAGATCAATAGTACTTGTCGTTTATGAGCTACCAGTTAGCGATGCAAACACAGTTCTCAATTAGTGCATTTACATTATGGTGGCCCTGAAGAGACATCGCAAAATAATTAATATGTTCGCAGACGTGTGCGATATCGTAAAATTAATCGCGAATGTGCGGATATTATATTTGCGATTTCGTGATTTGTATTGCATACTTTGTTGCATACCTTTGGGAAGATGTCATTGGTCCGGACAATTTGTTGGTGACCTAGGGAGTAGGCCTACATGGCACTATAGCAGGAAAGTAGTCGGGCACTGTAGATAGGAACTAGGCGCCAGGCTAAAGCCTGGTTCATATTCCTGCGATTGCTTCGTGCGAAGCGAATTTGACGTCGCAGCTCTGCTCTCGCTGAGAATGTTTCGCAAGAGTTTCTCAACAGAGCAAGTCTCCTTATTCGGATAACCACCTCGCCTTGCTTGCCTCACAACAATGACTACTGCTACAATTACTACCGACTGGACGCAAGAAACTCCCCAGATCATTAGAAATTGTATTCAAAGGTATGCAACAAAGAATGCAATAAAACACACGACATCGCAAATATATTCGCATATGTATGCGCATCGCATTATTTGCAGTTGATTTCACGACATTGCATATACGTCTGTGCACATATTGGAATTAATTTTACGACATCACATAACGTATGTGCGCATATTTTTGCGACAGCATTTGACGATCTTACCAGTGATTACTACTCTGAGATAAAATGGACTCGTCAAAGGCAGGCGACAACAACGATGTTCAAATCTTGTACATATACAGTGACATATAAACCATGTACATGTTAGGATTACATGTCATGTAGCCTAAAAATTAACATGCGCACTGTACGTTTGCGCAATGATTATTGGTTTTGTACGTGGAACTTCCAACTGTCCGCGTCGCGAAAGTCTGTACAGACGTAGGCCTAACTTTTACCAAACACTCGCATTGAGCTTTATTACAAATTTGAACAATTTTCATTGAGTGAGTTTGAGTTTACTATTCAAAGCTATTCATTATTTTTCCTTGGTTTTAGATTTCCAACATGAAGGCTCTGTGTGTAATCGCTGTCTGTATCTTGACGGTAATCGAGGTAGACATTACCTCATCTTGTTCTCCAACTCAAAACTGGCGTCCGCAAATCTTTCTCACCAGAATGGCGAGTGCTGAGATTGCTTTCCTGGGTAAAGTTATCCACGCACCATCGGCAATACCATTCCACGGGCTGTATACGGTAAAATTTGAAGTCGACTGTGTCTACAAAACTTCACTGCCCATCTCTAAAGAAATAACTGTGTCCGGGTTTGGATATGATGGAGGCATGTGTTCATCCACATCGGTTACCGTAGGAGGGAACTACATAGTGTTTGTACGAGCGCCTTATCAACCAGACGGAACAATGACGGTTGATATGGTTAACATGCAGTCAGCTGCTGAAACTGCTACACCACCCCTCCTCGGAAGTGTGCAACAACTGTATTCTTGCGAAAAGCCTGAATAAAAATCAGTTGTAGGCCTATTCATTAAACCCTTAAGTGTGGGAGTTACCCCGGAAATTACACAAAATGCGGGAAGGTTCCACTTACTGGCTCTAAAGTAATCCCAAAAGTTTGATTGGCAGGGCAGGCACAGGCTGTCAGCAAGAATTCTGGAAGCTTGCTACAAAGAATAATGGCTCCACTTGATCAGAGATTAGATCTGGGTATAGGTTTGTATGTTTGTCTGTAAACTTAGTGTACACAAAGTATATGAGTGAAAAAAAATTCAGCAAAACAAACAAAACAAACAAAACAAACAAAACAAAAAACATTACACAACTTTGGGACCTGATCCCCCTCTTAAATGTATGGAATGGTCAAAAGTGTAGGATATCAAGCACTTTGACTCCCCCAGGCTCCCCAGGGCATTGCACTTTGGAGAAAACAGTGAAATAATTCAAATGTGCCATAACGATAGTGTTACCAGCACTCACTTAAGGGTTTTTTAACACCTAGTTTATTACACATGACTTTTATTTCAACATTACGCCGTTTTATTCACTTTTAATTTTAACTGAGCCGCATGAAATTGTACTAATACTTTATTGATAAAAATGGGTGACGGAAGCGTTTTTTGTTATAACTAAGGGGTACAAATCCTAATATGAATACAAATTATGAAATCATACATGTCTATAGAATGAAGCCAGTAGAGCACTTCTATGATTGAGCCAAATTTACATGGCTATAACTCTTTTCAGTGCTACACGAAGGCAAACGAATACAAAATGAAAATGATCATGAAATCTGAAGATCATTTTGATTATGATCTGTGTATTGTTGTGCACATTGATTATGAACCCCTGTTTGACATTCGAATCTGCAACCGTTAGATCAGAGAGATTCATATTTCATGGAACAAGTTCTTGTCAAAGTTACGGTAACAGCTTCACCTCGTATATTCGTATATCGCATTATTTTACCCTTCTTTTTAAATTGGTTTGGTATGGTACAGATGCATGTCATTTTCTGTTATACTTACTCCATTTCTTGGTTTTGGCAATCGGTTACTTCGTAGTTGAGTTTGGAGGAGTTTGGCGCAAAGCCCAAACACAACCATTGGAACTAACTTTTCGTGTTATCTGAATTGCAACAATGAATGTTGTCACCAAGGTGACTGTGCAGGAATTGCACCAACCAGTTTCTTTATTATTTGAGGCTCCGTCGAATTTCTCCAACTGACCAGGCCATCTGTTTGTTGTTAATGGTATGAAAGTTTAACCACCTTCATGTTTCTGAGTAAGATTACTTCTAACGAAAATAAATATATATACAATCTCATGAAGACACCTATCAGCATTGTGGTGTTTGTAATTTGTTGACTGATCATGAGATGTTAAATAAGTTTGGCGGCACAGTTTTTAAGCAATTGAAGGGGTTTACAGTCAGCAGATGATATCCCAAGGAGAAGTGAATCTGCATAATCGAGTCGAAATGTTACCATGGCTCCGACAGCTGCAGGTTAAGGTGCTCTATATACAATGCTTGATACATTGTAGGTTATGTAAATTGCAGTTAACGGTTTGACAAATAGCAGTGCCTTAGTTGCAGTTAGTTAGACATCTGCATGGTCTGGTTAAGTTCCACCCCAAGAGTTCTAACCAATGGAAGCCTGGGTGGTTTCAGCTCCTACATGGAGGGAACCATCGGACCAGGATTTAAGAAACCTGGTATTGGCACAGACAAAGAACTCGGTTTTGGATTCGTTCAGTTGACGCATGTTACTTACATCCAGTGCTTTTGGCCATAATGCATTCAGATAATGTTGATATAGCTTGGCTGATTTCACTTGGATTAATTAATAGCTGCAAGAAGACAAGTACATGTGTAAATAGGGAAATCAACTAATCCGCATAAAGACTCGTATTTAGGAGTTCGTCATGGGAATAGCATCTGCATTGCAAACTCCTATAGTGATGTGACAATGGGCTGAAGTACAAAGGTTTTATCAATTCGAAGATTTCAAAAAGCAAATTGGACGCTCAAGTGAATTACATCCAATTACAAGTCACTGTATATCAAGTTGAGTCAGGGCAGTCCCGTATAGATTGGATGCCGTTTGGGCACTTAGATGAGTGGACCGTTGTGCTGAAGGGTGCACTACACTATAAGAGAGGAAAACATGCGACAACTGACCCCATTAATGTATAAAACTTAAACCCACAACTTTTTCTGTATATCAAAGTTTTGAAGGTCGTGGCTTTTATAGATTGTTGAACAATATTGTCTGATACCGTGCCCTTGGGGTTATTGACCTCCAGCCTGGACCATTTTGGGTACAACCCCTGGCGAAAAATGTCTTATTTTGCTGATAAGTGTAGGCAGAGCCGTATACAGAGAGTTGAGACAAAGAGGGACCAGTTTTCTTCGGTCACGTGGTTGCTAGACGCCGTTTTCTGTCCAAATGCAGCACAACCCAATGGGCAGACTAATCTGGGCCCCTGCATTCGCCCATACGTTTTCTGGACACATGACGGCTTCTAATCGCAAGTTGTCGCAAACGGTTCTGAGGGTGTGGTCCCTTTTCCAAAGTTGGAGTCTGGCCAGATTACTAATGTTCACGGGTCATTAAATTTCGGATGAGCTTAGCTCAAAAATTCAACGGCTAACCTTTATCAAAATTCAAACGAAAAACGAAGTTCTTCACAGTCGCTCATGTTTTGTTGTTGCGGCAGTAACTCAGAAATTGCTTCCCTTTGCTTGCACTGTTTTTCTTACGTTTATTTGCTGTGCTTCTATTGAACTATTGTTTACAAGCTAGGGCATGTATTTTGTCACATCTGGGTGCACCACACTAAATAAACTCACATAGCATCCAATGCTAAATAATACAAATAATGAAAAAAATAAAAAAAACTCTCAAAAAGTATTTTCTAGTCTCTTGGTCTCGTGAAAAGCAACCAAATATATTTTTGGATAACTAAACTTTTGAATTTTTGGCAGGTCAGCCGTTTGGAAATGTTGCTAATTGTCCCAGAAAAGAACACCCGGAAAATGTGTTTTTCCTCAAACCGACTTGCTGCCAGTTTTCATGAGGCACTCCTACATATCCCAAGCCAAATAGGACCAACTTTAACGCCTAAATTAATCTAATCTCCTCAAAAGTTGAAGCACAGAGCACCCAGATTGTGATGAATTATTATAATTACACAATATAGTAATTGCGTAACCCCAACAACGTTATTATTGAAAGATTTTGACGCATGAATTTTGGCCTACTTGTGGCGCACCCATCTGGTTAAAGGCCATTGGCGTAGCGTAGACTTTCGTCTCGGTATAGACCGTGCAAGTCTCGCGCGTATTCGAACATTTTTGGGACCACTGTGGTCCCACGTGCATTGCTTTAACGCGTTAAAGAAACAAACTCACGCGCTTTAACGGATCCCAATGTTCGAATACGCGCGAGACTTGCACAGTCTATTATAGCTTACGTCAAATAATCCAAGCGCGGACACCGGTAAGATTTTCCCATTGGAATGATGGTCTCGGTTAATAATTAATCAAATGCGACCGCGGCTTTACTGTACAGTTCCCGGTCTATGTACGGGTTATCGGTTTGTGACATCTCAACGTTGGTACTCAGCAATTTCCCTTTTCACTAATTTGCATTTAACAGAAAAGACAATATGCAGTGATGTCAAAAATGAAAACATTCATTCATTCTTCAGAAGGTCCATGCTTTGCAGCTAGCCGAAGAGCGCAAGTGCCCGAAGCATTCACATTTTATCATAGAGGGCAATAGTAAACTGGGCAACTAAATAAACTTTAACTAATACATGAGGAAAAACATTCTGATACCTTGCTCTGAACCGCATTTGGGCTTATGTTTCTCGCGTCTGTCATTTTTACGATTTCTACGTATTTGTTGCTGTTTATGAATTTGATTGTCAGCTACAATGTTCATAAGATATAGGGTCATTACGTTCGGACTCGTATTTTTTGTTTGTTTGTAGCGTTACATTCATCGTGATTTAAAAAAAAATCAAAATATTGTCAATACTGTACTTTGAAGTGAAACATTCATTATTATGTAGTACTTTTAATAAAAAAAATTAAACATTGTTTTACTTGTTCAAATTTGTCTTGAACTATTTACTGTATATGTGTAATTTACGGATGGGAAAACAGACAATTACACAAGAAAACTCGATTTAGAATTGATTAACTTTTATACATTAAATCCTTGTCAATGTTAACACAAAAGCTTTTTCCAAAAGTCTCTGAAAAATTTAATATTTGAATATTAAGTAATTGAAGTTGTATGGCAGATTCTTAGCCTATTTGGACCAATGTTGAATTATACTTGTCATCTTATTTTATCAACAGGTCAGCGAAACGTTAACCTTCCACATAAGGTTTTAGAACTAACTTTTGTAGTTTGATAGTTGTGTTCGCAGACTGATACGTTTTGGTATCACAGGCTTTGTCAAGCACCACCTTTCCGTCCCGTACTAGGCACTCCACAAGCTGACTTCATAAAGAGTCATGTGACCTATGACGTCACCCATATTTACAAAAGTGCCACAGAGCTAGGACTTCCTCATGCAGGCATGGTGTTTACACAGCTCAATGAAGAAAAACATCAAATTATACATTTTGTGGAAATTGCACCGCACGATTTTTTATATGAAGGGGGGGGGGGGCACATTTAAAAACCTGTTTAGTTTTATTTTTGCAAGTATTTTAGTAAATTGTGTGCCAGAAAATGCCCTGGACTAAACACAGTCACTTTATGGTACACACGGCTTTGTACACTGTGGTGTAATATTTCAATATTTAATAGAAATTATCAATTTGTACATTGGAACTTAAATCCTCAGCAATGATGTTTGACAGAATCTCCGAAGGATAATAATCTTTGTATTAACACCTAAAGCAAACTTTTGAAACTCTGATCATATATTTGACAAAAAGCGTAATAAAATGGGCTTCATATATTCTATAACAAATGTATATACTTTCAAATTTAAACAAGCCTGCCAAAAGACAAAATAACATGTGAATGCATTCCGCATGTCAGAATACTTAAAAGTACGTGTACATAATAATGATTAAAACATGTGTTACGTGTCATGATATCTGACATACCATTATATTTAACCATTATTCCAGACCCACTTCGTCCTACTAACCACTATCTCCAACCCATTGTGTCCGACAAACCAAGATGTCCAACCTAATAAACAAGTCCGACATACATATGCCCCATAAAGGATGCATTCCAAATTTCATTTGTTTTGTAAACTCAAATTGACAGACAAGTTTTGTCGGTACAATGTTCAAGTACAGCATTTCACAGATCACCGTTTGACATGTAGGCAAAGGCAGACAGCAAAACTACTGGCAAGGGGTCACCGAGCAATATTAGTCACAATGTCTCACAACAACTAGTCTCAGGCCATCTCAATTTTCGGGGACATGACACTGCCTCAAAACCCCAAAGAAACATTGAAGGAACATTAAAGCAAATTGTTTACTGATGAGGTGTACACCACCTCTAATTGCAGACTCAACACCTTGCGGTCAAAGAATTGTCCACCTCACCTCCTCAGTTTTACAATCTCCACAACTCTTAATTCAAAAATACAAAATTAATGGTTAGGAAACAATGTGTCTTCACTAATATTTCTTTGGGATTTCAGCTCAATTCATTTTCTTGTTTGGAAGAACGTAATGATAGCTAACACTTTTAACCGTTGCAGATTTTGTGCAGACCTCATACGTTGTAATTCAACAAGCTGGTTCACGGTTGGCTGGTTTGAGGTTAGCTTGTTCGCGGTTGGCAACCCATTTCAATTTTTCAAAACAAATTACAATGTACATGTATAACATTATTAGAAAGACTAAATTCCAAAAGTTTTTCTGAAGTTTGGATGGCGTATATGCCTACCTCACACTGGTCGTTAGAAACAATAAAAGCCCCTGATATCAGGATAATCAACAACCAAACAACCAGTAACTTGAAGTAATATTATTCAAACATCAATGCATACTTACTTCTTCATTTTAAATTTTTGCACACTTTTTACATTAAAAACAAGGTGATTACATGTGAAAATACGTAACTTGCCAGAATTTACTTCACAGCTGAGATCCCGTGTGAATTAATTATCTCTTTTATAAGGCGTTAAAAAAGTAAAGAAAAACAACAACAATAACAATATTAACAAAACACAACAAACAAACAGCAACAGCAAAACCCGAAGAAAAACAAATAACTGACCACAAATAGGATTGATTAACTGAAGTCGAAGTCTTGCAGGCCGCATTTCATACACATTTTATTATAAATTACGATCATTTTCAAAGAATACAATTTGAAATTTACAAAAAGACATTTTAGACCGATAAAATGTATTGATGGTCTGGTTGAAAGGGAACAACACAAACAAACAAAGGTTGGAATCATCTTTGGACACCTAAACTAAAAAATTCAAGTTGTTAAATAATAATTATAATAAAACAAAATAAACGAGGAGAACTTTACAAAAAGAATGAATGAATTTGACAAAACCATTGGGTGCTTCGAAAAAATATACACAATGTATTTACAAATTGTAAGCATGGTGCAAAATAAGCAGTCAGCATAATGCACAATACATTACTATATATTATAAAGCGGCTTCAGAACTTTTGGTTGGTACCTGTATAATTATATTTTGAAACCGGATCCCTGTTTTATTTGTTTCTTTACACAACTTTTCTCGAACAAGTTGTTGAAATTTGTTGTAAAGGGTGATTTGGTGTTGCATAATACAACAGTCTCAAGACATGTTCTCGGTCAGGCACTTGGCTAATAACCGAGTTTTGGACCAAATTCTATGTCTCGGTCGGAGCTTTAGTCTGGAGACCAGTGCCTGATCGGGTCTTACGTCTTTGGAACAGTTTCCTTTGGCTAGGTGAACACGTGCGTTTGTTGAATTCAACAACACTTTACATCTTGTGTCCTGACGTCACTGCTTAGCAAAGCAATGATACGGTACATGCAGATCATAGGCATCGCATTATTCACCTTGCCATGATGACCAAAGAATCAATGGAATTCAAATAAACACAAGTTCATGCCTTAGTCTCATAACACTGTTAGAATTGCAATGATTTTGTTGATTTTCCGTCATGACTTCGGTTCTCCATTTGGGCTTTCTAAATCACTAACCATACAAGTCACAGGGCACATAAACGAGGCACCTTTGATAGAATAGATATTCATGTATAGTATTGTATATCACCAATACTATTATGTCAGCAGTCTAGAGATACAATGAAGTAACCTTTACTTTATATTGTACATAGTTGTGATAACTACGGCAGTGGTTATAGCTTTCACATACTCAGATTTCCATTTTATCCAAACCTGCTTTTCCGCTAAAACATCGAATCTTGACTAGTCCTTTTCTTAAAACAATTATATACACCGAATCAAGAACAAGTCGCGACGAAAGATTTTTTATAATATACAATATCATAATTACAAATGTTCACCAATCTGCGTTCCTTTCTTAATACTATTCTCATAAAACTTTTGTAAGAATACTGCTGTTCAGTTTGTATGCAAACTCTTGGCCAAAGTCATTGTCCTTTTTTCTGTGTTCATTTTATCCAATATCTTAAATCTTTCGAAAGAGAATAAATCAAATACTCGTTCACCGGCTATCCGCGTTCCATGCCACTAGATCTTGGCCAACTGTAAGAGCGCCCTCTTTTGAAATGTACGTGTCATTTGGGGTTGACTTTTCCACCCTCTTGCGATCAGTCTATAACACTTGAAGCAAGTAAATTATTCATAGTCTTTCTTGCCGAGTATCCTCGGCGTACAAAATCTCACGAAGAGTCTGCGTCATTAACTTGATAAGTACTTCACAGAGGGCCCTGCATCGTTTCCACGGCAACATTACACAGTTCACTTAATAACTGTATTATTGAGGCAGACTCTTTCCAGAATCAGCATACCTTCTTCGTTGTAACCCTGGCACTCCTGTATGCCAGTGTTTGCTTTCCAAAACTGCTGACATAAACATCGAAGACGTACGTGGTACCCGGTGTTAGCCCGGTAACCGTTTCCGTCAGGACATCTCTCTCTGTGTCAGGCCCGCTAACAGGCCGACAAATCACCTTTTCAGTTCTTTTTCTCATGTCTGGTTCGTGGCACTGCGTATTTCCTTCACGATTACTCTTCTTGGATCGCTTCTTCTGCCTATCTTCGCGTTTGTACAGGCAGTACTGCGATACCTCTTTCGTGCTAAGCCAAGCCAGAGTGACAGAGTCACACTGCCGCAGATTTTCAAAGACTTTTATCCGTTTGTCAACAGGCAATTGAGGGAATGGGTATTTGTTTGGTCTCGTCGTGGCGAAGATTCTGAAGTGCGTAGACCCTCTTCGCAAACTCTTCACTTTGACCTGTATGTCGCCTGTTACTTCACGTACGCGGAAATCTTTCAGATCCCGGATATTAGAGCTTCTTATTTTTGTTCCATCTCGCCACAACTCAGCCGTGATGGATTCAGTGCAGGGTTGGACAGTGACCAGGACATCCTTGACCGTCTCACCGACACTAAAGTTGAATGTTTTAACGGGAGACGACCGACGAACTGATGATGTACGGAGGTTACCATCTTTGAGGGCAATGTGCTTTCTTGTGGCTGGGCCTGGCCTTGTAATGATCGAGGTTCCTGTGTAAGCTATACTCCTGTTATTGGTCTCGTCTACCGCGAAAAGGTCAAAGTAATAGCGCTGAGCCGGTTCCAAGTTGGTGAATGTGTGCAGTGTCTTCTTTCCCACACATTCCACAATGATATCATCTTCCTCTTCATTGTCTCGATTCCTATCTCCTTTATCTCGTTTGCGTTCACGACGATGTTCATCTCGCTTGGTTTTCTCGTTCTCGAAGCCAAATCCTGTATTGGGAGGCCGAGCTGGGGGATCATCCCCATACAAACATGATTGCACACTACACCATGTATGGTAATTGCGCCTGGGATTGAGTGCAACACAATACACGATGGGCTCGCGGTAGATCACGTCGGATGGGCTCGGTTTCCAGGCCAACGACACCTTATTCTTCCTAAATGAAGTTATGTCGAGCCTTGGGTCGGTGGGCAATTCCGGGTACAAGTGGTCTGAATCCGGTGTGGTGGTGGCATATATTCGTACACTCGTGCTTTTCTCTAAACTGCGGATCTCCAAAGTGTAAATTCCAGCTGGAGAGTTGTAGGTGACGTAGGTACTGACGTCATACCCAGTGTAGGTCTTCACTACAGTACCGACCCTTGTGTTTGGATGACGGCGAGGGCGCTGTTCACTCAATTGATCGTCACCTGTAGACAAAACACCACATCACCATTCTTTAAATGAAACACTAATGTAAATAGAGATCAAATTGTTATAATGTTCCTTCACATGACGATCTGCCACAGGTACATTTGCACAACCAGAAAGAGTAGCTTGCATGTGACATTTAGTCACGTTCTTTTTTTGTTTTTGCAAGAACGAGAGCAAAAATAAGAGTGAGATCAAAACACAAACAAGAAGAACACGAATGAGAACAAAGGGGGATACCGAGAGCAAAGAGATCATGAATGAGAACGAGCAAGAAGACGACATCAGGAACATGAAGAAGACGTAGAAATGGAGGATGAAGCTGAACGGGAATGGGTAGGAGACAAGCCTTACTTCATTGTTTTCTTTATTCCCCCCTAGGGATATGGTGTTGTCGGTTCTGAATGAAGTTAGTATTTGATGATCCCGCTCTAGTTTTTCTTTATTCATCAAGCCCACATTAATTAAAAGTCGCATAGTCGGTTTCCCTTGTGGTTTATTACTTGATATTTGAAATAAAAAGTTGCATCCCCTTAAGGTGATCCCTTTCCTGTCGCTTCCCAGGTTGTATCGTAAACTTGGGTGTGATCCCTGGCTACACGGCAATTACAGGTTGAATGGCCTGAGACCACCAACACTGGTAGAGCGCCGGTACATTAATCCGGAAGTTGCAGGTTCAAATCCTGCTGTAGTAAATTGTTCTTTGTTCAACTCAAAATTGATTGATTTAGGTAACGAAAGTGACGTTAAACCCCCCTCAAGAAGTTGGAGAGTCAGGTAATGGGAACCTCAGACACTTTACAATAAGACCTGATCTGAGAATGATTACATGATGCACAGCAGTATACGTACTTGATCCACTTCCATCTTCAGGTAAATCCATAAGAGACAAAGTCCACTCAAGTTCAGCTGCACAAGGTGTGACTGTAATCGCTACGGGTGCGCTGTCTTCTTCAACTAGGAAGTAAAAACTGTTGGGAAAAAACATTACATTAAAACTTCAATATCGGAGTGTTAAGCATGAAAAACATATAAAGCATGACTGTAAATCAATTTGAAAAACGTCTTCACATTGCGATTCAGATTCAGGTCAAGTACCAACCCAGTCATTCACTAGCGTAGCAAATTGAACAAATTAAATTCTACTTTTCCATGGCACAGAATCAAAATGTGGATTTAAAAAAATAGGAAACTAACTTTGTTCCCATTGAAATATACATAATTAGCAGTTGCCAAATAGCGACGAAATAGAATTGCCAAATTATTACCAAATGTTTTAAAACGTAGACCTTGTGTTTTCGCGAGGAGCTCAATTTATTCTTAGTGCGGGACTACCGTGTAAAGCATTCATAGATTGATAGACGGCTACAAATTGTTTGTATACACAAATATTAGAACGTATCTGATATGACTGTCCTGCATGTTCACATTATGACAATAACCAAACAGAGTCAAAACACCCATGGCATGGCCAATGGTCTCCTGCTAAAATGTTGAAGTCGTGACGATCCCATATCTGCAGACGACCCTATGAACTCTGGTTAACAGTCACAAGTGTCACACCCCAACTTCAATAAAAACATACCCGTAAAAACCCCAAACCTCATATCGGTTGAAATTCGGGGCTAGTCTAACAGAGGTCCAACGGACGGACGCGTCGCCTGCTTTTGTGTTTGAAATGGTTTCACATTGACGAATTACGAGTAGGTACAGAAAAACGTATTGAAGAGGAACCATGTATCTGTGACTTCTTATGGCAGCTGCTCTGTTCAGCAGATTAATTTAAATTCATGAGAATCAATAAAATCACAATCCTCTTGAAGTCAGCAATGGAGGGCCTAACTTCTTTTCACGAGGACTAAAGTGGTTGATTTGGTTGATATAAGTGAATACAAATGTACACCAAACCACACCAACTAAACTGCATTACGACTTCTTAAATTGTATACGTAATGGTTCTATTAACGCCCCCAACCCATCCGAATCCAACTACTTGTCTCTGTAAATTATGTTGGATTAGGATTATATTAATAAAATGAGCAGAACCCTGGGGTTAAAGTTTTAGCCTTTCTCTTGGCAGGTTTCGAGCTTCTGGCAGAACGCCACAATTTATCATCATCTTCACGCCCAAGCACTGTAGTTTATTTGCACAGTGTCATTTCCCATGGTATGCCATTGCTTTGAAGTTCACCGTACGGACGACAAAATAATTGTTAAACCAATTCGACACTGAGGTCTGAGCATAGAACTGTAAGGTCTGTCTGATCATGAGTGATCATGCTGGATTGGAAATCCATGTTAGCTTGCCAATCTTCATTAATTAAGCATTTTGTTATGTGCAAAAACTGCAGCAATTTGAGAAAGACATTTCCTAGGTGCGTCCCAAAATGAAAGGTGTTGAAGAACAGGAAGAAGCGCAAAAACTGATAAACTATCCCACTCTAGTCATTAATTGTTATACACATCGAACTGTGCCAACCTGGCTTCAGGCTTCCCGGTCAATATGTTCCGGTCAATATGCTCTGGTGATACAAACGGATTTAACACCTGAACTTCCTCTGGAAACGCGAAAAAAACTTTCATCTGCATAAATAAACGTTCGGTCTTAACACGTTGTGTTTCAGTTGTTTAACACGATGGTTTTAGGAACTGATTAATGACCAAACTATAGTAATTATTTAATCACGAGTCACCACATCCCTAGGATAAGCCTCAGCAGAACTTGTTCCAGTCACCAAAGTAGGCCCTTTTAGAGTCAAACGGATTTATGGAGATAAGTGTACTTCAACTGCAGGGGGATAAATCACGCACTATAAAAAAAAAAAAAAAAAAACACGGTACCTGTACGTGCATCTCGGATTGATTACTATTGAGGTGTTAATGAACTAAACATCGTAACTATAATTCTTTTCAATATCAAACCTCTGATTGTGCCAAGTTTTAACAAATTTTGCTTGGAGATATGAAACGGCTTGGTGGGTGCGTGGACTAAGTGTCTTTTCTACATGGCGAGGGTAGCGGTTGCTGCGGGGGTCACATCCACCAGGACCGGGTAACGTGCGGGTCAAGGCGAGGTCAGAGATAATATTTTCATTGGTCCCATGGGGGGATTTCTGCATAGTTCGAATGTCAAAGAGTAAGCTGCCCGATTTAAAATATTTGTTTTACCTGTAGCTCCCGTGAAAGCACTATTTGTAGAGGGTGGGAATTTGACTAAAAGGTCAGCTAGCTGAAACAAAGGAGAACCGATGACCCATTGTGGACTCAGAAAACACGCAATGAGGGGGTTGAGAGAAAATGTGCAAATCTGGCAAGGGAAGCCAACACATTAAGGTTTTTATCATGCGCAGTTCAGAAATTGTGTGCGACAGCTTACAATAGTTGCAAACTTTTGTTGCTGACTACTGACACAAAAGTGACTACGACTTTAAACCAAACGCCAATACAAACATACTTACAATTTACGGGCGTCTTGAAAAATGTAATCTTTTGTCTCTGCTCCATCTGGAAGGAGCTTCGTGTCCGCAACTGACTCTGGGTTTGACATTTGGTGGATGAATAATTCCTCGTCGCGAGATGGAAATGGTTGGCTCATAGCAAGCCTGGAGAAGGAGACTAGCAGTAGAATGAACATCATACTCAGCGAATGCATGACTGTAAAGGGTCCAAGGCGATTGTCCGTTGTTGTATACATGCTGATGACCAGACCTGTAGTCGAAGACAACAATTAAATATGAACGATTAAATGAGTCAACTACCACAATACATCAAAAGGCACACTCTACAATTAACTCACAAACCTGCTGGAATGTCACAATATCGCTGATGTCAGAATGTCAGTTACTAAAACACTTCAACCACGTAAATGATATCTTTTTGCTGGTACAGAAAACCTGAAATAGCCTAATTATAGTTTATGTTGCAGTTTACTGTTTAGTGGTGTTTTTCAGCATGTCTGGCACCCAGTGTCAGTTTCAAATAACGTAATGATTCTTGCAAATGGTGGCCAGATTGGTTTCCTTGACATTCACGTTGCAATAACACGCATATTGGAAACACGAGCCTGTTAATACGGATATCGAGACTAAAGATGCCCATTATACTTAATTAGGAAGCATAACAGGATGCATATTAATTGTGATTTTCTGGGAGCTTTCCAAAATCATTTCAAAGGAACAGACAGGCTCAGCATGATAATAGTCTGGGTTTTAACCTCTAACAATTCAAACGCACCATACATAAAATCGAGTAATTATTTGATTTAACGACAGCAAGTACGACATGTTAACTAACAATCGTTACTTTTGAAACAAAGAAATATGACAATTTTGTTGTTACCAATATTAGAGGGACAATTACAGTTCAATTCAATTATATTGACAATAACATGTAGTTATTAGGCGCTTTTCAAGCCAATCCTCGTGGGCCAATCGCGGTTCACTACTAGTACTATTATGACCCATGTTTATTGCACACTACGCATTCCTGAAACCATCTCAGCTCCTTGTGAGTAGGCAGCACCGACAGTCAAATGGGCTCTAAGAAGGATTCACTGAATTTCACATCAACAATCTCCAACACCACAAATATACATTTACTGCCAGGTGAAGAGAAGCAATTACAAGTGACTTCCTCAGGAACAAGGGGAGAGTAACAACCAGGATTTGAACCAATCCTCAGATGACTTTACCCACCACAACTTGAATCCGACACGCTAGACCGCGTTTATGTATTAAACTTTTACAGCACTGTTTCAACAGTTAACAAAAAATTGATACAATATTTACGAAAATATCAAACCAAATTGTTATTACAAGTAACCACATGTAAATGTGTCTTCTGGTATTATACATTATTGCAGAAAGAAATTCTACGCAAGTTTGGTGAATGACCATATTTCAAAAAGTTATATTTCTGCGCATGATTATTTTTATATACACTGTAGTACTAATCGCCAAAACTACACCCTGACACGACACGTCAATAAGATGGACGGCGTGTCAGCTTAGAACACAGGATCACACATGTGTTCCGATTATTTTTTAACGCAACACTGATGCTAAATATATTTGATTAGTATTAGTTTCTGAAATGCTGAATCTGCTTTTTTTAAGACAATGTAACGGATATTTGCTTATCAGTTAAGTGTCAACTGAACTGTATAGTATAAGCTGGGTACAAAGTCAGATATCATCTTCTACAGATTGGGTACAAAATGTATAAGTATAGTGCAAGTAATAAGTATCTGTAGAATGCTTTTTCTAATCTTGAGCAGCAAGATGGAATTATCACAGGTTTAGTGTCCACAATGCTTCTCATTGACGGCTACTTCGTCCAAACACACATTGGATATTACTTGATATGAGTTATTCACGATGAGACGTTTTGATGAGACTGCAAACCAATATTAATTGCTTTGCCACAGCAATTAAGCATTCTTACAATCGGTAACTCATCCCTGGCAATTCACAACTAACAAAATGAGCAACATTTCCTTGTACTCGCCTAATGTGTACACTTTCCTTCAACCAGAGAATTAAAACACTGTCGTGGTAAGCGCAATCGGATTTGCAATTATAGAACGTGATGTTTTAGAAGGATACAATAATTTTGTTGCAACTTACTTTTTGAAGATCGTTTTATTTGCACGGATGACACTGTCTAGACGGAAGCACTCATTGCTTTATGGTACAAGGTACTAAAGAGATCATCCAACCTAAACTCACGGAGGCCAGAAGTGCTCTGTGAGACCTCTTTATGGACGTGACTCAAGAATGGTTTATATGCACAAGTTAACAACTGACTTGATGTGCGTTACGTGGACCTATGTGACCAGTGATGAAGAGCAACCTACACAAGGATGCTCTAAACCATCAGCAGCAGATGACATACACGTTTGATTTACACAGCTGATACTCCCGGTCAAATTTTCTTTATGATAAAGATGATGGTAAAACCAACAAGTATGCGACTGGATAAGTTCTAGATGGAAGCTTCTCGCACCCCCGAATGGCATGCCCTTGTGGAAGCCGGTGGCTATTTACACTGGTCTGTCGCTAGTTGAGGCTGGATGACACGTTGCTGGTTGTATGGGCACGCAGGTTCTTAGCTGAGCTCAACTTCCGGAGATCAAACCAGCACGGTATCCCGTCCCGGAACATCCGGGCGAGTCTCAACGACGACTTGAAAGCTGGCAAGCAGGAGAAATTGGATAGTTTTCTTTAAGATGAAAGAGTTAAATCTGGTTGTACGGAGGGCAGGCAGTGGAGCGGATGGCCGTAGTAGACACGCCGGCTACGGGACGCATGGCAGGCGAGAAGTCCGCTAAACGTCGTCCGCTAAACGCAGAGTTGTAACTAGAATTGACGTCTCCCGCCGGTTGCCCATGTGTGCAGTTGGCAGCAACGCAGCTAGACATCTATGACTGAAGTTCGTCAAATACTACGACATATGCTAACAAACATAGGTTGTAGGAAACAAAATACAATGGCCTAAAATGTTGACAGAGTAAGATTTCAATAGGCCCCAAGCCTGTACTGAAAGATACATTATGGCAGATGAGGCGATGCTATCATTCTAAATCAACGTAAATAAAGAGAACTATTATTTCATTTAGACGTATCATCCATTACCAAAATCAAGTTCAACTTGAGTTTCAATTTCATATTGTCCACCGAAGCGTGAGTGAATGCTTGAATCATGCGGGAAGACAACGATCTGGATCAGGCCGGGTCTTACCGTCAGTAAGTCGCCTGGAACTGGGAGCCTCCCCGCAGACAAATACCGCCAGCGATGGGTGACCGACGCCCATACCAGCCGGTGTGGCTCGCACCATAGCTTGTTGCAGTCTTCAATTTTACCTCGAGCACGCGAATATTAGTTATTGTCAAAGGGTCTATGACACCTGAAGACAACATGTTCATTATGTCGCAATGGCAAATAGAAACAGATAGGCCTAATAATGGTCAAAATAAAATGTACTTCCCTTTTCATTAGCAAAAATCCCATGAGAAATTTATGATGATCGTGTAACTAAGAACATACAAGTGAAGCCATTTTTGTTATCATTTGTGATACTGACTAGTTTCTCAATAAACGTTCTAAGCGATTTCAAAACTGTCAGACCACTATCAGACATAGTAAAAGTTTAATATTGCAGTTTTACAGAAACAAAAATACATTAATCAATATCATTCGAATGTATAACAATTTAACCAACATGCGTTCTTGTGTAATTCCATAAATATTATTTCTGATTTTTCAAAGAGTATCCCAGTATGCTTATTTGAATACACCTCGGCCATTCCCGAGCGTATGGCGAATTCTGACATTAGAATCATGGTAACTTGATATCAAAACGTCGCAGCGTCGTTATTAAAACCACTTGTAATTTACAATTGCCCACTTTATTGGGCACTATAAAACAGGTCTTGAAGCTCTTGGGTTACAGCGCGCCCTTCCTTCCCTTAATACTTCCAATAACTTCAGCGAATAAATTTCCACTCCAGGAACTGCGAGAAAATGAAGACAAATGATGACTTAAGCTGCTCTACTGAATAAATCGGTAGAAGCGCCCCGTAAGAAGCCAGACACACATTCCGGTCGTTATTGCTTCGTCTCAGAAAGAAAATTGCTGGTAATATTTTTGGCGATGGGGAAAATTATAAAGTCTTCATCAGTTGATCATGTATTGTTGAATGACTTAATGTTTGAAGTTCTCGTTGAAAGCTTAAAGGAAGATAGGCGAGTTGAAATGTGATGTAACTTAGTTGGGAAGCTGTCAGCAGAGTCCGGTCATCCAAAATACACAGTTACAATGTATGACAAACAAACCTGAACTGTACACAATGCAAACTACATCAAGAGACCTTCGTTTATTCCTGCGGTACGGTTATTAAAACAAGTGCAAGGCAAGAACCGCTCAAATTATAGGAATTCGCAGATTGACTCAATCCAACAGGTTTTTATATTATTATTTTTTTAAAGAATCTATTTTAACCTAAAATAGTTTGTAATGTATTAAACTGTATGGAAACTATGGAATTAATATAATGCGTTAAATTGATCGTTGAGAGAACTGTTGTCACAGTATATGTCAGATGCATGTTATACCTATACTTTTTGTTATTTACATCATTATATCTGATGTAAACCTCCCAAGGGTATGGGGTTTGTTCCAGTTTCGGAATACAATATAATACAGTACAGTACAATACAACATAATACAACACCATACAATACAATACAAAGCAATACAACACAAAACATTACACTAATACAGTATAGCACAGTGCAATACAATAAGATTATTATTTGAAACTTTGCATGGTGGAAATACGGTCTTATAAGTTTTAGTAATAAAGGTTTGCAGCAACTAGACTATGAGTTGTGGTGTTTCTGGATAAAACAACCACCGCGTGGTGGTGTAACAACGTCAAGATGCTACACGAAAAATAACATAAAATAAGTGACTGAACATACAATGAAGTTAATGAACTTGTGATTGGATTATAATTTGGGCTAGCTGCCATTGATTAATTGAGGACGGTTAATTATTAGCTGGATATTGGGCAATATTCGTGCGTGGTTATCTTCCGTATGTGCTGTCTGTCTTTGATGACGTAGTAACAGCTGGTGATGTCGATATGGCCATGCTATGGCCCATTTCCTCGACCCCACTCGTCAGCTAAATCACACTGTACAGTGCACAAATTACAATGTCCTCTGATTGAACCCCTCTATGAAAACTGCATATCCTTCAATATGGCAGTCCTGGCGATTGGTCCATACGTCCATACGTCCATCCGTCCGTCGAGTATCAGAAAACATGTAGGCATACATTATAATAGTTGAATAAATGCGTTTACCACTGTACCGCTGAACACCACGAGTACCAGTTATTCCCAACAACAAAATTAAATATTTTCGAGAAACATCACTCCAGGAAAGTATGGTGAATTAAGCAGCCAGCACAAGTTAATATAATACAGACTGTGTTCGGTTGATAAAAACAAATATCGTGTTCGTTTGCTCAAATATTTCTATCCTTGTTTTTTTTTTTTTCAATCACAAACATTCTACCATATTGGTTGAAACCAGAGATCTGTTTTATAATACATGCATCCAGCAGATCTTGGTGTTTGATGATATGCAGCATATCCTGACAATGAACTGTGTCATCACCACTATCATCACTAGGTAACACCGCTAACCACAAGATGTCACTACTAATCACTAGTTATCACCGTTAATCACTAGTTATCACACTAACCACAAGATATCACCACAAATCACTAGTTATCCCACTAATCACTTGTTATCAACACTAATCTCTAGTTATCACAACAAATTACTCGTTACTTGATGTTTTACTACTGGTTGCTTCTTAGTCACACACGTGTATTGGATTAACACCCTGCAAGGAATGGCACTTAATATAGACACACTTCACTCACCATGTGCTGGCACGCGCAGTGTGATTTACCCTTCAGAAAGGAGAAAGTATCATTGTGTAACACCACTCTATGCAGTGGATAGATGTGGAGGTTGTGCAGCTTTTTGTGATCATACTACAGACGTTTCCTCATTTGTTTTTACTTAGAAATGCTTTGGTAATTGTTAACGACCAGTATTCTCACTTGATGTATCCCAACAGTTGTGATGCATACAATAACAAACCTGTAAAATCTTGGCTCAATTGGTCATCGAAGTTGCAAAAAGATAATGAAGGAAAAGAAAACACCCTTGTTGCATAGAATTGTGTGCTGTTTCATGCCCAAAGCCTTTCTTAGATTCAATTTGTTGGTGAAAATGTTTCCTCTTTCTCTAAAACTACATCACTTATTAAAGGGGGTCGTTTCTAACAACGTTTTATAAACTCAACAAGTGCTCTTTACCAAGTAAAGTTTATGGTAATTAATTGATGAAGTAATTACAAAAAGTACACCCTGCTTAAAGAAACTCCAACAATTTCACTGCAAACAACAGTGCACAGGTCAGTCTTACACTTTTTACCTGTTCGTAATCGTAGGTGTTACAGAACAATACAATTGTAAAATAATGCGTCATGCAGACTAAGTTATTTTATCAGTCATAAAATAGGTCTGACACTAAATGACTGAATTCCCTCTTGGATATCTCCAAACCCAACCATTAACCTCAAAGTAACCCCCAGTCGGCGTTTGACGATACTTCAGTGTAAGCGCATGTGTTGTCGGCCAATCAAACCCACTTAAAAGCTTTGCGACAGGTGTGCATGAATGGGTTGCGGATGGTGGCGATCTGGTTAAGCTCAGGTTAGTAACTGTACAGTACTGAAAGCTGGAACCAGGACTAAGGGAGCATTCCAAAATATCATCAACCTTCAGTGTTAACTGTCCCTTCAACGTGTCTGGTAACTAGACACAATAGACATCTTATAGCCTAGCTACACTCTGGAAACATAAATTAGAAGCTGATTTTCTGAATGGTCGGATGTTGTTGGTAAAAACGTGTGATATCCTGTTTATTTCGCATCGTTGTGATTCTCGTTGTAAATTGCAAGTTGCAGTCTTTCGTTAAATTTTTTTTTATTTTGAAAGAGGACGAAAAAAGTGAGAAAGAAAGAGAAAGTTTCAAATCTCACTGAAACTTTGCAAATTCTAAAGCCATGAAAATACAAGGAAGATACTGGTAGCACTTAAAGACGAACTAATTACATACAAAACTGCATGAGCTTTCGTTACAACAACTAGGCCCCTACTTCATGTTCATCAGATGCAATGAAGGGGACAGTTAAAGCCAAGAAGTAAGGAACCGGTCCAAGAATCTAGACATACAAATGCTAGGTATATGTTCGCAGTGGACTTGTGCAAAAGATCTAAGATTTAATGTAGCATGCATTCCTTTACAAGAAGATGGTTTCTTTAGCTAAATCACTGGTGTAAAGTCATTCATGTACATTGTATATTCAAATGTAAGTCGATAGGATTGAAAGAAAAGTGCTTCCGTTTAATTCAATTATGAGCTTTATAAGGTAAAATTGTTGAGTTGGTCTCTGATCAAGTTGTAAAGGTTAACAACAGAACGTCGGCATTTGTCGTTGTTGAATTGGAAGTTTAGATCTGACTGAAGATAACGGAGAATGCTAAAAACCATGGCCGGAACTCACCTGTTTCTGCTTGCAATTACAATGAACATTCAACTTTCTAATGACGTCATCAGTTTTCACGTATTCAAAGTGTAGGTTAAAAAACGAATATACGACCGCCAAACGGTGATATTCTCTATTAGAACTCGACCGATTTCATATCTGCTATGTTACACTGAGGTAGAGTGGTCATGTCTCAATCCCTACCGAACTGCAGCACTATTTGACCGGTTTGATTAGTGAGCTTCGTTTGTATGTTTTGGACAGACATGCTTATATTCATAGCGATATTTTCGCCCGTCATTTTGCAAGTCGTATATCAACAAATATTTGGAGCTAGGTGGAAGCTGTCGTGAAGAATGATCAGGGCTGGGTCAAAAATCACGTTTGTTTACATAGAAGTTACCTTTCTCTAGAATTCATACGGACCATCATTATACAACATATGAAAGGTGTTAATTTACTATACTGCAACCTACTTTAAAAGGGATGTAAATGTAACGTGTATGTAAAAATACAAATGTAAAATTTAGACAAATTATAAAATACAAACCATGACAAAACGTTCCGACCCAAAAGAAAACGAATTCCTCCCCTCTATTATTCAAATTACCGTACGTGAAATGACAAGCAATGTTCCAAAGTTTATATGAACACACATTTAGTCCGTAACAACTTCTCGAATGTTAACTCAGAATTTTAAGAAATTGGGAAAAATCTACCTGATTGTCAACATTTGTTTACAATGCCTGAAGAGCTTAGAATCGCAAGCTTATTGAACATTACTTATTGAACACTGTGTTCAATAAGCTTGCGTATTTAAGACTTCAATAAACTTGCATATTATTAAGCTCTTAAAACTGTGTAAATTACCGTAAGTGAAATATAGTTACAGGTATTTATATATTTATATCGACTGAACTTTTGAAAGTACGTCATGTATTGAATCAATCTTGCTATTCTTGCCTTACACATAATGCACGCGTACCTCTGAAGGCCGCATGTGACGTGATACTGACTGAGATGTGACTAATTAACACAATCATTGTGCCATAGATAAGTACCCGTGAAATTCAAGTCTTTATGTTGATATAGATCAGTATTGGAAATCGAATCGATCTTCTGATAGGTTAATGGCGGAGCATGTGGGTGTTAATGTAACATTTACATCATCAATTGTACTCTCTAGCTTATCTTTTAGGTTGGGCCTGTAGCTGTGTAGACGGCTAAACGCCTATCCTCTCTGATGAGCAAGACCTCTCTAGTCACGTCAGTCTTGTTTTCCCCAATTCTTTTCGATTGGTCTTGAAGACAAACTCGCCAGATCTTTTTTTTATGATTAATATCCAAGATTGTTAATGTTCCAACCAATAGACACCAAAGGACACAATCAAGTCTATGCTTATGACAGAACATTTTTACATTGCAAACTTAGTTGTATTCACATACTATTCCCCAAACCATATTTGATTGCATTCCACTGAAAGAGTCAACATAGACCTATAGATAGACTTGTTGTTGAATAGGGGTTAGGTTTTGAATGGTTCTAAATCACCAAAGCTGGTAACAGTTCTGCAGTCCAACAATGATCCAACAATCTGACGATGAGTTCACTACGATGAGAATTGTAACAGCGCAGAACCGCTATCAGATATTATCACTTCGACATTTATGAAAACACACTTTGCCAGCATGGTATCAGATACATAACTTAGTCTGCGTCAAAGACAAATCACGTCATCAATCACATTAAAGGGCCAACACAGTGACACTTTGCATTACTGTGTCATGTATCAAATTTCTGACACATAGGCCTTCTTCAAACATGCCCAAACTATGGTTATTGAAAATGACGCCATCCATTTTGAAAGGTGCAAAGTGGTACATTCCCCAAAAATTATAATAAAAGTATAAATATAAAAAATACCACTAATAATAATAACGCAACCATGTGTTGGTTTTAAATGATAAACGCGCCCATTTAGGCCAGTTAATGTAACGAGGAGCACCCACTCCTTTAAGATTCGCTCAAGCATTCATGAATATTAAACAGTTCCGTGTAGGCAACATTGTTTATTGTGTTAACACTTTTTAAAAGGGAATGGTGTCTATATAAACAATGCCGTGGTGGGCTTCACATGTCCATCATGTGATTGATATGGTTTCAGACGTGGCCAGAAAAGGGGGTATACTTTCAGAATGATCGGAAGGATAATATTTTAAAGACCTACTTGAACGAAAACATCAACAAGTGATCTTTGCTGATATTCATTTAAAATGTTTTCAACCAATAGGGAAATTGAGTTAACATAGATTGAACAGATCTTAATTGGGTAAAAACCAATCATTTCGAATACAATTCTCCGGTGCTTTGCATAAAGATTCGCAAAATGCACTGTTACGTCATCACTCATGTTACGTCATCACTCATGTTAAGTCATTTGTGGGAACTCCGTTTTGTATACATGTAGCCGCTTTGTTGCAGCATGGAGGTATACAAAAGCAACCCTCCTACAAATGACGTTAAAGTATTGTCCTTTTGACTTATGCCATCAACGGCAGAAGTGTTTCTAGTTTTTCAAAACCTTGAGTTCGGGACCAAATGATTTGATTGATAATTACGACAAATTCAAAATGTACAAGTATCTTTTACATTTAAGTGATAAACAAACACATTATAAACATGTCTAAATAGCATTCCCGTTATACACATTTTCGCTCACGTACCTGGAGTGTTTAACTGGACGGTATGGGGAGATGCATCTCAATCTACCATTACAGCTCATAATTGATAGTAAATTGTGGTATTGACGAACAAAATATTACCAGCCTCTATTGAATCATTTAAGATATTAACAGGGTAAAGTTTAAAATGTTAGTATAAAACTTGTTTATTTCTAAAGTTTTCCCCCAATATCGCGTACCTATAAATAAACTAAATTAGTACGAGATTTTCTTTTAAACACACAAATAATAACAATGTGTCACATCTTGCCTTCAATGAATCAATGCACCTTCTTAGAGAACCAGTACACCACAGAAACCAAACTGAACTTGTTTGCTTGTTTTGTCGATAGAGATATTTGAAGCCGCAATTATTATCATTACGACCGGTAAGTGGTTCTACGTGATCTGCTCGTTACAAACCCCATCACGATCTTATTGTAATTAAGGACCTCTCTGATTGGACACGACAACCCGGAAGTCTCACGAGATTATCCAACTGAAACGCTCTTATAAAGCCAAATCGGTGAACCGCGAGGTTTGAGAGGTCAGACAAAGTGCGCAACAAACAGGTATTAAACCATGCGCATCATCCATCAACGCCGTTATTTTGTTATTTTAAAAACTAATTAAATCTGTCATCCACAACGTAATTCGATAATCCCGGATTCTTCATTATTATATGAAGATAACTTCAAGTTAACAATTAGCTGCGCAAAGTCTAGACAAGAAAGTCAATTCAGAAGTGAATTTCAGTAACTCCCGGCCTTCATGATATCCTGTGCCCGGGTATGACATTAATAAGGTAGTTATCGACCAATAATTGTGTGTTACCGCGGCTAAATCAAATTCTGTACAAGAGTGCTATAGAGATGGTACGGAATAAGAATTGTGACAGTTCATGGAGTGACTCAACCTTGGAAATCCTCAAAATATCAGAACATTCAAAACACAAGATTTCAATTGAAGATGTGTCCTCATTGACAAAGTAGTCATTATGAAGTCAGGTCAAACCGAGGTAAGAATTGCGCATCTCCTTGCACAAATCATACATTATTTTATTTGAATGTAACAATACTGTGTACATTTAGCCTGAATATACCTTTTAAAACAACTACTTGGATGGTGAAATGTTTTGAACGGGAATGCTGTTTAAACTTGTTTCTAATGTGTCTGTTTATCATTTAATTGTAAGTTTCATATTTTTTACACTTTAAGACCACCGAATTCTTTGTAATTATCGAAGAAGAAAAAAACTAAGCCCTAACCTCAAGGTTTAAGAAAAACTACAAATTACGCCGTCCATGTTCCTTGCTCTTTGGTCAAAATGACAATACTTTGACGTCATGTGTGGGATCTTGCTTTGTTATACCTCCATGGTGCAACAAAGTGGCTATACAAAACGGAGCTCCCACATTTGACGTAAAATGTGTGATGACGTAACAGAGCTTGTCGGGAAATCTTTCTGAAAAGTAATTGGATCAGTTTACTCTCATAGGAAGTGGGAACTCAATTTCTTTATTGACATAAAATGAATATCAACGAAGATCAGTGTTGCCGTTTTCGTTCAAAGCTGCTCTTTAAGACTTCTTATAATAAGCACGTGTATAGCATTGGTTATAAGTCCAGGATACACACTCTCTCATCACCCAACATAGACATGAAATAAAAAACCAATCGGCCATCGGAGTCATGACAAAATAGTGAAAAAGAAAAAATGGGGAAAACATGAATAAATTTATATGAAATGTATATGTTTTCACTGTTTTCAAACATCGAGTTTTGGAAGTCAAAAACTATAGCATAATGGGAAGTAACTAAAAGTAGCAAACTTATGGTTACGACCATCTCTCTTGGCGGAGTGTTGACTCTGCAAGGAGACTACGCCGGCTCTTCTCAGAGTCAACCCTCCTCCCAACAGAGATATAAAGGTGGTTGCACCCGTAAGTTTACTATTCATAACCACATCATGCAAGGTCTCAAACATCACTTATATGCTCATTATTACAAGTAAAATAGTTTCAAGTGACGTTTCTGACCCTGATCATCTTGATACCATGTAGGTCATGTGCAAATCTGTGAAAAGGTTTGATTTCCAATCTTACCAAAGTTGCTGACACCCTTTGCAGTTCAAAATTGGAAATTATGGCAAAGTATTACATTCAATATGAAAGCTCGTTCACTTCATAGACATCCCTTCTCTCTCCGTGTAAGACGAAGAAATTGCATTTGAAGACAGACAAATCACAGTTGCTCTTTTTGTCAGTGAACATGCACAAATATCTTGACAACCCCCCCCCCAAAAAAAAAAAACAACAACAACAACCAACGTGTTTTTGTTGTTTCCACTAAAACGCTAACACCACGATATGATGAAATTTGTACATGATTGCATGGTGTTTTACTTAAAACTGGGAAAAAAGAAATGAATCTACCTCCCCCCCCAAAAAAAACCCACAAAAAAACCAAAACAAACAAACAAACAAACACCCCAACACCCCAACAAACAAACACCCCAACAAACAAACACCTCAACAAACAAACAAACAAACACCCCAACCAACCAACAAACAAACACCCCATTAAACAAACAAACCCAATGATGACATTCCCTTTTACAATATACATAAAAACACATTAAGTTTTGCCAAGCCCCCAGTCAAACTGCTTATATACAAATGGAGGTAAAACGGACTTGGTATTGACCCGAACTTTCGAAATATTTGTTTAGAAAATAAACACAGCTTGCAAATGCTCTTCCGACATCAGTATGCCTGTGAACTACATGTGAACTATCCCGTTAGTATGATCGTAAGGGATCTGGTGGCAGTATCTTGGGGGTTATACATGAATAAAGGATCTAGTGATAGCAGAAACGAGACGCACATTTAAGGATGATACACTGAAATAAATACCTACTTTGCACGATTGTTGAGACGGGAAAATGCAAACTGTAGTGTTTGCTTAGCACGGAGATTGCAAGACTGAAATTGACGCATCGAACTTCTGATTGGGCGCTTTGGGCTATAAAAGAGTTTGTTAAGAAATGAATATGGTTGGTTTTTTTTTAAAGTAGAAAATAACGATCTACACAAATAGGCCTATTCCTCTAAATTGTGTGACTTTCCTTTCACTTCGTGAATGATACGGTCCGCCAAGTTGTGGAGTCAAATATTTGGTTGTACAAAATGGCGGACTGTGTTTGTTCACGAAGTAAATGGAAAACCACACAATTTTGAGGTTCATTTATGTGGATCGTTATATTCTTCTTTCAAAACATCTTTTTCCAACCATATTCATTTCATAACCAACGCCTTTTATAGCCCAAATCACCCAAATCCACAGGCAATGTTCCCTTTAAATACATCTATACCCAGCATAACAATAATGATCAAGGCGACCAAATAATAATACATTAGATTTTGTAAGGACCTGTACCATGGATGCCTCCGTGCTTGTACAGCGTCGTTCTTGTATTTTCAAATACAGTAAACATCGACCACAACGCCTTGTGATAACGTCAAGGTCAAACCATGGTCGTGTCAGATTAGGCAAATTCCAATTACATTTTCGTCTGTAATTCCTCTGATGACACCAACGAGTGGACCGTTCTATACGAGTTGAGAATATGGGCCATTTATTCATAACGAGGTTAAATCAAACATATGTCTTTTCCATTTATTTCAAGGATTTCTAAGAAAAAGGTTAAGCATATTTCCACCTCAAACAATTTAAACATTACAAAACTATTCCCGGTCATGTCAAAGACTGTATAAAACAAGGATCCCTGCTCTCTTCACAGGCCCGCCGTGAGTTGACCCTCGGTTTAACCGGTTTAACAGGTAATACCTGTATTATGTTGGACTGGCTGATAGTACGGAGCTCAATAAGTGCCATTTCACTTATCGGGATAACGACATCTCACCATCTCGACCTCTTATTTGCAACAAGTTGACTTCATACTGCAATAACTTATCTCGCAGGACGAGTTTTACTAAACTTATGTAAGTCGACTTACCAACTAATTTTATGGCAAGATTATCACGGCAAGTTTGCATCTAGTAACATAATGTGGTCTTAGAGAGAATTATCTCGCTATGTCGTCATGACACTCCTGGATAATGAAAGAGCCCGTTCGAATTAATTTAGGAATATCTGGTGCCATAGGAATATACATTAAAAAGTGAGCGATTTAATAAAAGATTAAATAATAGGTCGAGATGGTGAGATATCGTTATCTAGATAAGTGAAATGGCACTTATTGAGCTTCGTACTATTAGCCAGTCCAAAGACAAACATAATACGGGTAGCCGAGGGTCAACTCACGGCGGCAAAGTTTTGTAATGTTTATATCTGTATTCTAGTTTTTATGGGGCAATTTGCTGGACCCTTTTCTTAGAAATTCTTGAATTAAAAGGAAAACTTTTTTTGATTTAATTTCGTTACGAATAAAAGGGTCATATTCTCGTCTCGTTCAGAACGAACCTAAATGTAGATAATATTGACCTGTGGCCATCAGATGGGGATGAATGGTGAACCTAATGGTAGGATACTACTGATACTATTGACCTGTGGCCATCAGATGGGGATGAATGGTGAACCTAAAGGTAGAATACTACTGATACTATTGACCTGTGGCCATCAGATGGGGATGAATGGTGAACCTAATGGTAGGATACTACTGATACTATTGACCTGTGGCCATCAGATGGGGATGAATGGTGAACCTAAAGGTAGAATACTACTGATACTATTGACCTGTGGCCATCAGATGGGGATGAATGGTGAACCTAAAGGTAGAATACTACTGATACTATTGACCTGTGGCTATCAGATGGGGATGAATGGTGAACCTAAAGGTAGAATACTACTGATACTATTGACCTGTGGCCATCAGATGGGGATGAATGGTGAACCTAAAGGTAGAATACTACTGATACTATTGACCTGTGGCTATCAGATGGGGATGAATGGTGAACCTAATGGTAGGATACTACTGATACTATTGACCTGTGGCCATCAGATGGGGATGAATGGTGAACCTAATGGTAGGATACTACTGATACTATTGACCTGTGGCCATCAGATGGGGATGAATGGTGAACCTAAAGGTAGAATACTACTGATACTATTGACCTGTGGCCATCAGATGGGGCTGAATGGTGAACCTAATGGTAGGATACTACTGATACTATTGACCTGTGGCCATCAGATGGGGATGAATGGTGAACATAATAATGGTAGGAAATTACTGATGGTACTGATTGTACGGTATCGCTTAATATAATATTTGAATATAAAATTGACGGTTGCACTCTTTATCAAAATCAATATTAGGTTTGGCATTTTTTTATGCATTTGGTTTATTGCGTAACTATAAAAGCAAAACAAACACTAAATGCATGGCTTGGTGGGATAGGTATATCAGTTCAGGTTCCACGTAGAGTTAGGCTATTCAGGATAAATAAAGGTCCTTGCTCCATGGTTACATGATGTTCGGATACTGATCGACCCTGATTGGCTTCTCACAGTGGCATAAACAACAAACACAATTGAGCTCCCTATTTAAATAAATTTACGTCTACCTTAAACAGAAAAGTATTTTGAAAGATACGTTTGTTTCATAAACTGTTGTTGTTTTATCGGCCATGATTGCCTAATATCAGTCTGGGTCTTGTTAAAATTAAGTTCTCTCAGGGAACTTGTTTATTTTTGGAATACTAAGCGTTTCCAGCACACTCTATATTGATGCTGCTCTTCACAGACCAGCACCCGCAATTGCAAGGTAAATTCACTCAGTCATTTCCACTAAGCTCATATTTTCAATCAAGAGTGTCTGCTGAATCATTTGTCAGGTCAGCCATTGGAAGATCACTCCGAGTAGTAGTAGTCATATACGGCCAAGGAGACGAGATGTAGCAAGGGAGTTGTAATGAAATTGCCCTAGGACAGTGACCTCAGCAAAATGACTCGCTGACAAATACTGACACAGGAAAAGCTTCTGCGGACCTGACCCTTCTCCACACGGGGTCATAATGAGACGCAGAGGTCAATCAGCTGTCAATCATAATTGTCGACTGGTGCGCACTCTGCAGAAATGACAGACATAGCGGATGTCGAGAACTGTGACGAAACCTCAAAACACACATGGGAACAAGCTGTTGTTTCGCTGTTCATGGAAGAAGCAATGCCGTCAAACATTTAAAGTGGGAGGGGTTAGGATGGGCTTCACTTCAGAACAAACGTCTGGCCCAACCCCCGTACCACCTAAATTCTGGATGTCACACTTCTTGATACACGCAATATTTTAATGTGTACATGTACATGTACATGTATGTACATGTACATGTACTTTGTGCCATTCACCTAGATGCAAGTGCAACCATGGCGGTTATTTCTACTTCCATGATGTAACTGTTCAAATCACATGTCAGTGCCACTTACATTGTGGTCTTGCAACATTCACTCATATGAAACTTTCCAACTTAATTCCAAGATTTAAAATTAGATTAAAAACAACAACAAAGTATTGACTTTAGAATTTACCATGATTGAAGAACAATCATGATTGCACCCAACCATTACATTAAACCAAACCATTGTCGTCATCATGCTGGCATGACATAGCAATGACAGTCGCGTTCATTTTGAGTAGGTAACTGAAATCTCTAAATAGCATTAACCCATTCAGGCGTGTTTGAAGTTTAATCACCCCAAATATAATATAGGTATAACCTACAGTTGCAATGAAACCAAACATGTACGATGTCGTCAAAACATCATAAAGAGTTTGATATTTAACTTTGGGAAAATGGAAGGACTGTTTAAATACCGAACACAAAGTGCTGATAAAGTATCCACCGTTGTGAAGTTATTCAAAATTAAGAAAAACACTTAACAACTCTTCAACTCACACAGTGCATATTGGTAATCACATGCCGATCAGACTAATACTGTGAAAGCACCTCATGTATCACCAAGTGATACCACAGGATTACGAGCAAACCAACTTGAATAAGAATACATGTCATACACAGAAATCTCATACTCAAAGAGGAAACATTCTGCATCCATGTTTTATTATTTTACCATAACATGTGAACAAAATAGCTTACCGCACGAAGGCAATAGAGAATGTGCAGTAGTTCCAAAGATAGTATCTCGTTGGGATGAGGTTGCTGCTTATGAAATACAGAGACCCGCAAGTCCAAATATTGTGTCCTAAATCCTTCAATAGCCCGGTGAACACTGCTTATAAACACACTCTATCCAACGGATTAGATGTTGGTAGACTATCTGTGAGTCTATGGTATATACTCAGCAGCACACTGAGGTAGACCGCCAAGGGACGAGGCAAAGAATGACGTGAGAAACTCATTGGCCACTTAATATTCCTTAGAAAAAAAAGGGAAAAAAGAAGGAAAAAAAACACGGGGAAAAAAATATAATAAAAATAATATAAAAAATAAACGAAACGAGAAAATGAGATATGGGACTTGAAAGGAAGTGCTCATCAATCGACAGTCATTAATTAATGGTACTCTTTTAAACTTAACAGAGTCTGGGTGTTCTGTCACCGTAGCCGAGGGTTCTGACGCTGGAGGAGGAAAAGCGTAGTATCAACATCAACGTGCACGTACAGCGACGGGCAGGCACGCCACCACGGCGCGTCCAAGCAGGGACATAGCCGCGAGAGACGGTCAGGCCGAGCGTGCACCGCCCCGTAAACCCTCCCTGCCTCGGTCTCTCACCGGGACTAATGGAGACTTAATGAAATTTCTCCAGTTGAAATGGGGAGACAGCTGCCCCCGATGAAATTATAATGTGTTTACATACGATGCATACATGCATGAAAGTGCCTGCATGAAGCAAAGAACATTCCTACAAACAATTCGGACATCTCAAAAAAAGTATAAAATAAATAAAGAAAGAAAGAAAGAAAATCTACCCTTATAAGAAATTCCAAGGGGTACCATTTTAAGTCATGGACGTCTTTGATTAATTTACGGTACACACACGCGTGATTGTAGGAACATTTGTATGAGTGATGAATGACACAAGATCCACCATGCTTCCTGCATAGGAACATTTATAACATCCGAAATGATCCTTACTCATGTAATGATTGTTCCAGCTTGTATACAGTAACGTCTTGGAAGCAGGTCCTTGACGAGGCACAAAAGTGCAAAGTTAAAGGTCGCGACTTCGGGAAATCTAAGTTTCACAAACAGGACATTACTAATCCATCCAGATATCATGTATGTCAAAAACATGAAGTGAAACTGGTGCGAAGATTGAATGATTTATGAACTGGCTGCCAACGCCAGAAAACATATCAAGGAAAAGACACAGGTATTGCTCAGGTAAAGGTTAGGCACAGGATAGCCGTGGTGTACATTCACATGTGGTAATTAATTATGGGGCCAAGTGTGACCTTACTTATGTTATCGCGGCCAATGTAGTAACCATTTTGAAATCAGGCAAAGATCAAACGCTCATCACCACCAAATCTTGTAGAACTCAAATTGCGAAGTTCGAAGAAGGAACAGACTGCATAATATTTAGGAAGACTAGGAATGAATGATAAGAAATGTATTCAATCATGATTCGATGGCGCTGTAACTAAAAATGGTCTTTTTTATTAGTATTTTGTCAACCTAATGGCTCTGGCCTAGGTTTTACTAGTAGTATCCGCCATGTTGGCTGGTTACACAGGCTCGTTCAAGTGAATACGGACATGAATTACCAGCGGCGGTAACTAGATCGCACAAATATCTGCAGCCATAATTCCATCATTTACGCCTGATTACATTTCTGAGCATAATCACTGTCCCGCAGGAGGACCCTGGAATCGAATTTTATTCCACAAAATCGAATTAGGGATCGAGTATAAGAGAAGAAAGACACAGTGGGGACAGATACATGTAGAGAAGCGTTGCTAAGGCCGTGTCTGGCTGTACATAAGCGGCCCTAGGTATACACCATCAACCTATGATGAAGACGGTCAAAATAAAGGCACTTGCATCCAAATACATTAATGTCATTTTCCTCGACAGACTATTCAGTAGTTTGCGATATATTTTACAACTTGGTGAAAAAAGAGATAACAGTGTAATTTCCAAAAGTCAACAATGATTTCATTTTTAACGATGCTTTAACTAAACGGACTCAATATTCCTGAACTGACTCACGTAAACAAATAATTCTTACTTTTATAACTTAAACACATTTCTCTTTAATGAGGTGAGCTGTTAGTGTTACAATGCCGGAATTATGATCCCATTGACACGCAACACACTTAACTCTCCAACCAAAACATTAAAATTTACGTTGTAAAAATTTGAGTTTTCAAAATATTTCCGACAGCACGGGCACCTTGACCTAAAAATCACCACCGCAGTGTCCTCGTTGGGTTATTCACTCGAAGGTTCGTCTGGTATCCCAACACATATTTTACTGTCTTTAACCATCTTAGGTCCGTTGCCCGTCGTGATTGAGTGTAATAAATTCAATACAGTTGTTTTTCATCAAGGCAGGATATGAAGCTACTTCAATTGCCCGCCAAAAGAGTCCAAAAGATTTAGGAATAGCGACAGATGACAGGTACCTAAAAGTACATCATCTGCTGAGTGTTGTGTTGAGTAACCTCATCATCATAGTACACTCTGTGATTCAACTTGATTTGGGAGGAGATGTATGCTAATTAGCAACCATTATTCATGGCATTGAACGTACTCAATATTCCTGAACTGAATTGCGTAAACAAAGCAATCATTATTAACAAAACGGACCATGTATACAATAACTCTTCCCTGTCTACATGGCTACCTCAGATATTGCAGAGGTAATTCCGTTTTGTTTAAATAAAGCTGTTCAAATTACAACATACAGTTATACGGTATACAATAAATGGAGTTTTATTGTACTTATATGAGTCTTCGTTTCATTTCATTTCAACTGTCATTACCACACCCACCCCACCCCCACCCCTAACACGAGATAGCAGGCAGCCAGCAACCCGCGTTTCTCTTTTGCCACCTCGATGGATCAGTGATCAAGGAGTACCGAAACAGGTGAATAAAATAACACATCGTGTAGCCATGGCAACGTTCAGTCAAGCATGTTTGTTCACAGGGTGAGATAAGGTCAAAGCTGTATTTATTAATCATTATGACCAGTTACACTACTCGGAGAGAAATGCGGTGTAGAGTAGATGATGTAAAAAATAATTAATTTCCTTGTACTATTATCAACTTCATTCACAAGTAAACTTGTATTCACATCAAATAATTCAGACTAAAATTCTTCCTTTATAAAAAATAAGGACTTGAACTTTATAACTGATAGTACTGTTGTTATGTTTAAAAGGTAAGTGCATTTATTTTCTCAAATGTTATGACTTATATGCCAACGTATTTATATGGCTGTTAACGGCGAGTTTTTTTATGCACAGGTTATCACACTCTTCTTCCCTTGGGAATACTAAGGGTATAGTCAAAATACATAAAGTAGCTGAAGGGTAATTCAAGATGACATTAACAACCTACGTTGTGCCACCACTTCTCCTTTTACTTCAAAAATGTCGGGAAAACACATTAAAAACGGCGCCAAAAAGGTACAAGTGAACTGCAAGTTGAACTTTTTCGTCCGTCTCAAAATTTATATTTTTTTTACATAATTATAATTGGGGGATGTGGATGACCTTTTGAATTTGCCATTTTACCGAAGACGAAGTTTGTAATATCCACGGGTAGATGTGCACCTTGTCTAGCTGTAATTTGGTACATATTCTTGACTTTGTCGACAACATTTTAAACTCTGCAATAGTATGAATAGCATGGCTTAAGGTAGGCTTAAGCCTCGTTCCTCATGCTGAAATGCTGAATGATAGGCTACAGTTACTTGTGTAGAAGTGAGACAGGCAAGCACGATTATCGGTGGCCACTCACTTGTTTCCTTCGTTTAATACAAACATGGAAGTGACAATTGGAAAACGACTTTTTATCGTTGGTGTTGGACGTTGATTCAAGTTTGACACGGGAAGGAGTAATGTCTTGCACACTTTGAGATAGGCCTAAATTATCTTTAATGTATTTGAAGGCTAGGTTCGTCCCAAGTGGTATAGACACACATACACTGATCTTATAGTGACTATGCGAATTTAGAAGGCTACAATTTCCAGTTAGGAAAAGTACACGATCATTGTGTTTTTATTTTTTAGTTCACTCTTTATTATTACATTGGGACATAATATGTGAACACAATAAGTCACCATACAGTAGGTCCAAAAAACTGTAATGTATTACATGACGGAATTTCAATCAACTTCACTTGAGAAACAAATTAATTTGCAATCAACCTTCATAACAAGTTTTTTTGTCTTGGGCTCATCAATAGCAACAGCATCTTCAGATTCTGTTGTGAAATGGCTGTACTTTCACAAAGATAACGTCGGAAAAGCCATCAAGTCAAATCAACTATTTCAAAACGAGTTGACGTTAGAGAACAGTAATGCATCCACCCGTCTCTTATTTGACAAATAACTACACGGATCGTTTTCGTAAAGACTGCACTGTTTGATTTGTCTGTTTGTACAATCCAAGTTTCATCTACACAACTGATCAATTACAAATTACAGCGATTTTAGACTCAAGGAATAACAGTCAAATTGGAAATAGATGTCCAGCGAGCTTGCCTGTAATTGTTTGAGGGACATGATGTTTCCGTTAGGCGTATAGCTGCCAATGCCCGTCTCATCTCCCGGTCAAGTTCAATAACCTCTCGGCAGCTCTGGGCTTGGTTGACTAAAACACCAAGTTGAACTCCAATAATTTGGAAATAATCTTGCCAATACATGAGAGAAGTCTTCATTTTTGACCACTTTATTTATTGTGTTCAAAGTAAATGTGCACTTCACTTCACAGAATAGCGCAACAATGCAAGAAACAATGAAAAGCAAGTAGGCCTTATTGGCATCTTATATTTTCTTTCTGATGAAAAATAAAAACGAAACAAACTTTACCGTGCTACAAATATTTATTTCCAATTAGGGCCGATTAAGTAGGTTAACACGGCGCACCCCGTCCCCCAAGTCGCCAGTTGATTTGTATTATTATTTTTTTAAGAAAACGAAAGCTGAAAGAAGTAAACATGACAGTTCAATTTCCTCTGCCTAAAGATATTTAATATAACTCCGAAAGGCCGAGAGTGCACCAAAGAGTACCTTTACAGGGTCCCTTGCATGCTTCTCTAATTTTCGCCAACGTTTTTTTTTTCAAGGAAAGGGGCAAGAGTAAAGAGGTAACCACAACCAGTTCAAACTTCTCCTACTGACATAATCGAAGAAAGGCTCAGAGATGCACGAAGGAACCGATTTCAAGTAAAATGGAACAGGAGCATGGAAAAATAACACTCACCATTCTAACTATTGTTATCCAAACGTAACTCGGAGAGAGTGCGAATGCGCAGAGGGAACAGTCATCTTCAACAAAGTCGGGTCAAAAATTCCTGACCCGCCCTTGATGTGTATAACAACCGTAATTTGGCAATCACATTCAACTCAATCACATTCAACTCAATAACATTCAATTCTTTGAATTCGTCGTGACAGCATGTCATCCATTTTCCCAGCTTGCACATCATTAAAAATACAACAAATTAAAATGTATAAAAATAGAAAAAGAAATAAGTACACATGTACTTATGTAAAATCTTGAACCATGGTAATCAACTGACGGTGCATTACTCCTTAACGAAGTCATCCATGCAAGGAATCAACAAGTAGGTTTCGTACAGAAAAGACAATAGAAACGTTAGAAGCCATATGTGCTATAGGGCCTTTTATAAGCAACACTAACAGTGAGCGAAACCAAATCTGCATATAATACACATCGGGATGTACTTGAACACGTGTAACACAAAGTATTGCAAGAATCAACACTATATAGGCCGGGATGGTTACACAGGATGCAGTCCAAGGAGAACAACTTCCGCTGCTCATTGTATTTGTATAATGTAACTGCATGCAGCTCTTCTCATTGCCTTTGAGTTCAGATGCCTTGCAGTTATGTAATTTCACCATACTCCATGCCCGTACTCACTCGTGCACATGAGTAAAGGCCTAGATTTTTAGAATGGGGACCATCATAGGCTAGTCTATTTATCACCACACCCACTTTTATGCAGTCATTAATGTGTAAAACCTGGTCACACTTGCAAAGCACGGCTATATTAATCTGACAACTTTTCCCTGATCCTTATGATCAATAGTAGTTTGCAAAACCATATGAACTTTGAATTTTGAGTAGAAACCCCAGTCTTTGTTGGGAAATGATTTGGACCGTAACGTATAGGCCTAGGCCCTACGGCAATCGCTACTGTCGAGTGCTCAAAGGTGACATGGCAAATCTAATGTTAAGACAAGGGACATGAAAACCACCAAATGCACTTTATATGAAACCTTCAATATGTCATGTTTCCCGACTAAATCATACAAAATATAAATGTGGATAGATACCAACTCTACAACGAGAACCTTTAAACTAATTTGGCTGAATATCAACACATTGCTTCTGAACAATTTATTGGAATGTCCAGCATTTTTCAACTGCTAAAATATTCAGCTGGTACTGAAAGCCTAAATGATATTATTTCTAACCATTTCATGCTGCAGTTTCATGAGCTACTCCCGTGTATCATGCATGGACACAATCAAATTAAGCAGTCTCCAAATTGATACAGATGAGCTATTTCCCGAGTTCTCTGTACTTTTTGGGCAAGGTCAAAGTCATACGTTCTATACACTCCCAAACATGAAGTTCCTTCTTAAATTGACAGAAAAGCTCTCTGAAAACCTTGGCGTTCCTTTAGGCAAAGCACTCCCTGCCAAGTTGCTAATGTTTAGTCAGTCATAGACGAACTCCCGTCGTGTTCATCTTCCTGATTAATCGATCAAACGTACTTGATGCAACTTCCACTTTTGCTACCATGCAACATGAAAATATGATAAACGATTTGTTAAAATTGCGCCCTCAGCTAAAGCTGTGTCGCACTGTTTCTACGTCAATCGTACTTTGTATTTTTTTACAAAATGTAGGGCCCTTATGCTTTACAATCAATACACGTCTAAATAGCGTCATTTTTGGGGGGGGGGGGGGGTCAGCATAAAATAAATCAGAGAACAAGCGCCATGCCCTTTCAAGATCGGAAGCAGATGGAAATTAGCGATGGGTAAAGTTTCACTAATAGTAAGATTTAAAACTTTGCATGAGGTGTTGTGAGTGAAAAATAAACTAGTTTATGGGGGACAACCATGGGATAATAATCTGCTTGAAAGAACGAGAGGTGAGAAGAGTCTCGACGTTGCTCTGTTCAACGTGTTCTGTTCATCGAGACTTTGGCCCATCTCGACTCCGTTCTTCTTTCAACCACCACGTCTTACATGCTTGTCCACAGTAATGTTGTTTATGGAGCCATATTGGTTGATTACATCACTACTCAAAACAGCCACAATGTTTACAATCAAACACACATCATGTTTTCACCATTGCTATTGCACCGCCACAATTTTTATTCTGCATGTCCATGGCTTAACAGAAATTGGCAATTGGTGTCATGATTTGTCTCAGAAGGGGTCTGACGATAGGAGCTGGTATGAGTGTGTTTAAGTCACGTCCAGCTAATCAGTGCCGATAGAGCTGCACGGGGATTGCCTACGGCGGTGACTGTGCTATTTGTCATATGCGTGTGTAGCAGTTCGTGTCTTGTGTCACTCAACAAGGACGCTATGTGTCATCAACACTTTGAACAACTACCATGGGGGAAAAGCCATTAGCAAATTACTAATTGTAAATTACTCTCTCATGTTAAAATAGTTAATATGGAAATTTCAATTTTATTCTTGACCGCTATACGGTTTAAATATTCAGATCTGTCAAAAGTTCATATACACTTGTTATGTTGCATGATTAACATTCAATTTAATGTTGTTAACATTCAATGAAATGTATATATTGAAATAATCCTTGGGGAAAAATTGCACGAACACCTTAAGATCAAGTCTTTTGCCGGCACCGCACGCCATACAGACATACTGGGTTCATGACCCGATTGGTCTGAAGTTCCCACATGGTCAATACACAATGCAAATAGCCAACCGTGAATACCACTAAGCCTCATGTGTCAAAACATCGTCAAATAAATTGCCACACTAACGGCGACGGTGCTAAGATTACTTACTACTGGTGTAGGCATTCCTTAATGTAGTTTGTATCAGTTACAGCTGCAATCTGAAATGAAGGTCTCATTTCACTGTAGATTCTACAAAACTTACAGATGCTTGATTGCAAAGTCGGACAAGTTGTGTTTGGTTTTTTTTTCGTCCGGTGCTTGTTTTCCAGAGCAGTCAAACAATTTGATGAAAAGTCTAATTCTCTTCCCTCAATTTTACAAACGAAATAGGTTGAACAATCCACTAAAATTCCCAAATGAGCTTCCAATATTCTCGAGTGGAGAATAAGTCAAGTTGCTGAGCCTTAGCCTGTTCATGATTTTGTGAGTAACGGTGTAGTCAAAGAGCAAAGAGTTTCATGCCGGTAACAAGGCTAGCCTCACCAAAAAACCAAACAGATACCAGTAGGATATTTGAAATAGGTGGGTTTTAAAAGAAGAACAACGGCCTGACTAATTTTAGTACTACAGAAAATAGTCCGAAAGTGAACTCACCTACAATCAATGAAGAGACACATCAAAAGTGTTGACAGCCTTTTGTTTTATACGTGTAATTACGGGGATCCTGTAATAATAGTGTAAACGTTTCCGCTTGAATATTGTATTCACATTGCATGTTCACACAGAATAAAGACGCTTTGGTCGTGTGAAACCCTAAAAACGTTCCCTTCATCTACTACCATGAGAGGTAAACAAAATTACAAAAATGTTTATAACTTATCCTGACATCGATTATAAATGAGTAGGCCCTGATCTTTATTGTCAGAATCTCCAATATAGGTAAGTAAGGTTTGGATAGCTCGATCAGGTGCCCTATAGTATAACTACACTAGTTATCCAACACATATATTGTGCTTCACATCCGTGTACTGATGCACTATCAAATCAATCACTCATACACCCATCCCGTGTATGGCCTCCACTTAATGAACCGCCTGACCTCAAAAGAGAAAGTGATGGAACAGAAAAGAAGAATCTGTAAGTTGGAAGTGTACCACCGATCTGAGCACTTCCTCGGCAGGTGCAAGGGTTCCCCCTTTAGCAACGAATTGACGTGTCCATAACTTGACGTTCAAGGGACCTTAGTAAGGGGTCACGCTGTACTTTTTACTAGACTTGCTTAAGTCCGTTTTGATTCGGGCAATACTGCGGAAATCTAACGTTAATTACGCCATGTTCCTTGCCCTACAATCGAAAAGCTAAGAAATGCAGGCATTTTATCCTAATAAGTTAAATTTCATGTTTATACACAAAACTGGATGTCGCCAAACTCGATCTGTAATATTACCAGTCGGTCTTGAGGGACAGAAACCATACAGAGCTATTTTAAAATATAATATATATTTAGGCATAATATGTATTGTTTTATATACACGATAGGGATAACTTTCCAGATCTCAAAATTTTCCACAAAACAGTCCGGTTATGCTTGGTCAAGTACACTTGCCTGTCTCTGGTACCACGGTTGAATATGGGCGTTGTAAACACAGCAAATACTGAAGCATGTTTAGGCTGCGTAGATGGTGACGTCATCGTACTGACATTGACTTTTCCAACTTGACATCCTCTCTACTAACATACACTATACATGTACAGCAGTAAACGCCATATGCAATGCAAGGTCATTCGAATCAAAATGTCAAAATCGTACAAATGAATACAGACTGCAGGTTATGGACTGGATAATAGTTATGGACTGGCTAATAGTTATAGACTGGATAATATAGTTTTGGACTGGATAATAGTTATGGACTGGATAACAGTTATGGACTGGATAACAGTTATGAACTGGATAGTAGTTATAGACTGGATAATAGTTATGGACTGGATAATATAGTTTTGGACTGGATAATAGTTATGGACTGGATAACAGTTATGAACTGGATAGTAGTTATGGCAAAATGAAGCACACAATAGCCGTAATGTCACGTGGGGTTTTAGGGTGCTGTCGATTACCAGGCCCAAGAAAACAGGCACGTATACGTTACTAGTAGGTAGTAGTCAAATTGCCACGATGCGAGTCAATTTTTGAGTAATTATTGTAATAGTTTGCAGGAAGTTTGAAAATGTGCATTTCATCAAGCTTTTCCCAAGGACAGCCGAAGGTTTTCTTTAATTGCCGTTAGTTCATAATTGTTGGCGAGTTTAAGTATCGAATTAGGGTGGCTTGTGTGACTGCAAATTAGTTATTGAAATCGCATGCAGTAACGACAAGGGAAGAATTAAATGCTAGCATGCAAACTACTAACGGAACCGAGACAAGCTACACTATGAAAAACAGTATCGACTTATCTTCAACAAATCACGAGGGTCTGACAAAATGGTCACCAACTGTAAAAGTTCCCCTCGACGACAAAGAAAAAACATAAAGGGTAAATAGTGTTATGGGGATGACACCATACGATAATTAGTAATGTGTGAACAACAAATAATCGAAAAAGCACAAACAAGAAAATGAACGAACACTTTTCAAGTAGAAAGAACTTACACTTAAAAAGTTTCCTCAAGAAAAACCGTATTAATTCCAAGGTGCAAAGTCATCTATAGCACACAGCGTACAACAAACGCTTCTACGGGTTAACTGTGCTCAAAAGCCTTGGCACAAATTAAACGAATCTGCCGTTGCCGCCAAATCCTATATCCACGTGCGTCAACATGTACATCAGTGTCGTTAGTCAACTCAACAAACGTCCAGCTATATACACGAACGTTGGCTGTATTTCCAGCGTGGTAGAGATACGTGATAGTGATTCTGAGTGGTCATAGCCGCGCAACTTTACTTATACTAATAATACCAGAATAGATAAATGGGGTGGTCCGTAACGTGTCCACACGGTGGCCTAGTATCACCTCACACTGCATGTCCCCTGCTCACCTCTGGCCTTCTGTCGCCTCTTACGGTGGTGGGTTTGATGATCCGCTAGCTATTGGGGAAACCAGATCGGAAGTGAGGCTCAGACATATCCACCACAGGGGAGGTCTACATTGTTGTCGAGTAAAGGAATGGAGTGAAGATGGACGATGTAAGATTACAGCCAATCATGTTCCCGGGATGAGTCGACCACTCAACAGTATTAACTAATTAGTCTGTCATGGCGCAAAAACATGCGTAAGCCGTATTGATCTCTGCAAACAACGTTAACACAATACGATTACTGTAGTGTTAGCAGTGAAATGAAAGCAAGTGACCAGCAATGAACCAATGGATAGCTTTTTGTCACTCGGTGTTTTTTCATGGAATCTTTGACAGTTGAAATTGATTCCAACATCTGAAATCTAGTTCTATGTAATCAAAGCTTCTCGTGAGAGTAAACACACTTTACCCAAAATAAAAAACCAACTGTATTTGGTCAAGATCGGAGGCCCTACAGTTTATTCGGACAATATCACCTAAATCAGTTTTGAAGAAATCCTGTTTGCAAGTCTTTATCTAGTGGTCTTCATTCTCGGTATCAATGATGTGTTACAACTGACAACATTTAATTGTTCCTGTGCTCTAACACACTCCCCCCCCCCCCCCCCCCCCACAGAAGTATTACCCCGTCCCAAAAAAATCCTCTAAACAATTCAGGAGATTCCCGGAACCCAATGAAGACATAATAGGGGGAAGAGTCCACCATGCCATATCGAGCACCAAAATGTGGTTCTCACGAAATATCGGTGATTTCTGAAACAAGTTTGAAATTTAAAACACCTGTACAATTACAAAGCCGAACCATTGTATATAGGTTCATTACACTGGTCCACATTAAGAAGTAAAAACAAAACCCTATCCGAATCGAATATCCATGTGTAGTGCATTGCAGGTCAGGGAAGTTCACGCGTAAAGCAAAGGAATACAAGGGCGACTAAGGGTATACTCATCCACACAATAAACCCTACAATAAAACAAAATGTACTGTAGGGTCAATCAACCTTTGATGAGAAGAAAAACATGTCAGGTCTAATCAAGCCTTTAGCTAAATAAATGACTCCGTGGCAAGAGATGCTCGCTCTACTCAAGCACACAGCTTCATTAGCCCAGTTTTTTGGCGGGAACGGGAAAGCGCTCAAAGTGCCCCCGGACATACGAAGTATTTGATTTTGATGCGTTCATTAGTGTAGAAAATGCAGTTTGCATTTCACAGGTGACTCTCCTGAACCGTTTGTAGGTAAGCCTCTACGACTAATGGTGTAGCCAAATCAACCGAGCACAGGAAGTATTGCTATCTGCATAGTCTTCATCTCTAAAAGTTTCCTTATAAATTGTGATTTTAAGAAAAGACCAAGACGCCTGAGTTATATTTGTTTATATTTACAGGTATCTCGTTTTTTCTTTGACCATTCGCCACGAATATAACTCCAGTAGGATTTATCTGATTAAAAAACAAACTGAAAACAAAAGGTTAATGCAATTGTTGACTCCTCTCGATGTGGAAAAGAAGTTTTTACATCAATTGGTGAACAGCAACAATGGCTAAGCCCAGGGTGTCAGGCGCGCAAAGTTTAGACAAGATTTAAATTTGGGTATTGTTGAAGAATCTGCGTTACAGTGTTTTGACGATTTCATTGTTTCACAGGCGCGAAAATGTAAAGGCGGAAATGTTTCTGACGGAAAAGTTGCTTCCCCACTGTGTCTGAATGGGTTAATAATTCAATTTAGACCGCAACAATTAGGTTTGTTTGTGTTTCGTAAAATCGCGTACAAAATTAAATCAAGCTTGATGATGATTTTGTATTATTATTACATAATTTACTTCGGTATTGATTTAATGAGCGATAGATTTAGGTCGAGAGAGGAGTTTCCCCAAAAGCTCCTCCTCTCTCTTCAAGCGGTACCGCGCCCTTCAAATGGTTGTACCCCAGAGATTCAAACTGGCGAAGTCAACAAGTTTTGAATTGGAAGTGATGACCGAGTCTGCCGTCAATAGGTCGCCATCGTAGGTGGACACATCAGGTTGGAGTACATTTTGAGGCCATTGACTCACTGAGTTGGGCGTACTAATAACCCAATATGTCCCAATACGAGGCAGACACATGTCAGGTATGAGTCGCTACCCAAAGTGCAACCACCCTGCAGCTGAAGTTGCCAAAAGACTCCAAAATGTCGGGCCACTTATTCATACAGCAACACATGATAACAAAGTTCGCTATCAGACCTAAGCTGTTCACTAATATCCTTGATGCTATCTGGTGTGCATTTAATGTGAGTAAGTTTTAAGGGAGAGTTGCTAACATTGTGGATAGACATACGAGAATGTAACGGGGGTACATCGGACACTTCTCTGTTTCATTTAAAATCAAAGCAGTGTGTGCCTTTTCTAGACGCAAACACCAAATAAATAGAAAATGGAAAATTGAAAAGTAAACCTACTGCTCACAGCCAACTTTGAATACGACTAAGCTAAAAAACAAAACAAAAAGACAAACCGGGGGTGGCGTGACATTATCAAGATTTCGAAATAAAACGTCTGAGAAAGCAAGGACACAACAAGACGAACCGGAACGTCAGGACACACAGCTGATGAAAGAAGTGATTGACTGGCTGGCATAAGTTGAACTACCAAAGAGTGGATTCTCGACGTATATTGAGGTACCAAACATCTAGGTTGTATCGTATTGCCGACGGGGCAATTTGGATCATTCTGTTTTATTCCGACCACAGGCTATATAAAAAATCCAAACTAGTTTTTAAAGAGCATTATGCTGCAAATAAAAAAATAATCCCGTGAACAATGGACCCGAATCATTCATCAGGTTTAAATAAATGCATTTGTGTGTGCGGTCATGCAATAACTAAGCTTCACCTATTTCAAACAATCAGATGCCTTATAACCATTGCTAACTATGGGCACATTTCGTTTTGATTATACATTGTGAAATAGGTGTAGATTGAATAAGAGAAGGGAGTCATGTTATGCCCATAACCCACTCTAAAGATAAACGCTAAAACTGAAAGTTTCCATCCCTTTCATGTTTGTCATAATTGCCCTTTCGTAATCTATGCCAAATCTGATTTCTATCCGGACCAATAAGTCTCAGTTCATGCCCAGGCACCAATGGGAGTGTTACTGTGCTTTTCCACTTCCGATGGAAACTGCAAAAGTTTGCTTTTCCGCAAGAACATCTCCGATAAATGCCAGACCACTGCAGAGCACAGTCATAATCTATATACTAATGCAAGTAACGTGTCTGTTTGTGTAAGAAAAACTCCCAGGTGCCTGTATACATCGGGCTGCAAATTTTCGTACGGCCTTTTTCGGTCCGGTGATCATACTAAGGGGGTACGATTTTTTCATTTTCTTCGTATTTCAAAATTTGATTTATTTCACATATTATTTTTGAAAGAGGCTGATGATTTACGAAAACATGCCCAACGAAAACAACGTTGACGTGCGGCACGAATCACGTGCGGCACCAAAACCTGGTCCGCAACCCACCCGCAAACCCGGCCGCTCTCCCATTTGGGTCAAGTTCGCACACGGACCATTCATTATGCATAAATTATTACGCCGATTTTAAATGGTACAACATCTGGGCCCAATTTCTTTATTTCCTGCCAACACGTCTGTGTGTGTGCCTTCATATTCACTACCTTATGGAGACCGAGAACAAAACAGAAAAGGGAAAACAAAGGGTCTCCATAGGGAAATTCTAAAGACTGGGTTGCTCCACAAGGAATTTTGTGTACAAAGTCTATGGGAGGTTCTTAACTACAGGGACAAAGGAAAGAACAAAAGATGTCTCCACAGGGATGCAAAAACAGGAATGTGTGTATCTCTCTGTGTACTATAGAAAATACAACATTTCCATTATTATTTTTATTTTCTGAATCGATCAAACAATTACCTTGACCAATCACCACAGGAAACAAACAGCCTCGCGAAAAGGCCGCCGAAGGCGGCCTTTTCGCGAGTATAATACTAGTCACGCAATGGTCTTTGAAGAAAACAAAATAAAATAGAAACTTCTTTAAACAAAACGGCTGCATTCTCTATCGCTACCAACACAACATTGCTTAATTCAACAAATTCTAACAAATTCATGACTTGTGTGGTCTTTTAAAAAAATTACTTAGGGCCGTTTTTCAAATCTTTACAGCTGCAAGTAAAACTGTTTCAACCAGATGTGACCGACAAGTATGTGTATGTGACTAAAAAATAAATACAGTCCTTCAGGGGTTTCCCCTCAAGTGTGCCAACTTTGATTCCATTGCGGCCTTGCAATTATTATTACTTTGGAACCATGCTCATAACTCTAGCTAACTTAATTTAGAGGTTTTTTTTAGAAAAAGTGCGAGTTACCCTTCGAGAGTTTGATGAAGTGATTTTTTAATAAGTGTTTGACTCTGTAGATTCATGCTATAAGTTGTGTTTTAATGAACAAACTGTTCCAAGAAATCTTGGAACTTAGCACGACTTCCTCAATTGCTTGTCAATGTCATTTTGACTATTCAAAGTGAAGAGTTGATGATACCACGTTCTCACAGATATGGCACTTGGTTCTTACAATAACTTAAACTTTGTCAATATTAATTTTACTTTATTTCAGCAACAAACGTTCGGCTGTTCCTTAAAATTTACTTTAATTGGAAGAGAAAAGAACGAATAAAATCAGTTGACAATGAATAATCTTTAATAAAGCGAGGAAAAGAAGATTTTCTGACTAAAGTATATATGCGAAAAAACGCACTGAATGGACGGCCACACAAATGGTTATAATATTGCGCCCATTATGTAGACATAATCCTAAAAATAAGAAGCCTAAAAATATTGATGAATTCATCCATCAAGAAAGATTATTAAAAACCAGATCAAAGCTCAAAATCCTTGCATGGATGCCTACGCAAAGTTGAACAACATGAGGGGCGAGTACCTTTTCCGAGTCTACTAAAACTAATATCTAATTAAAGCCAAAAAGACTGTTGCGTTTGCAACTTCGCATCGATCTTTAACATCTTGTTGAACTGTATTTCATTCCAATTCATATCATAACGGTCACCCGGAATGGAAGCTGATTGTAACCAGTCTCCAACTTGTCAGATTCAGCGTACAACAATTTTATGCCACTGAAGTCTCTCTGGTCCTTGCAGCCGCCACTGATCCTCATACTACATGAGATTGCTTTGTGTGCTTAATACATAACTCTCCAAATGAATAGTGAGGTAAAGTCACAAAGACTCATTATAGGAAGCAATACACAAAACAACATGTAAGTGACTTTGCGGCTAAGTAAGAGAACCACCAACAAACTTCCTTTGAACATGGTTTGAAAACCTACTACATAGGTGGCGCACGCCTAAGCTCAAAAGCTCAGAATAGCGTGGTTTGAAATTAATGTCAACAAGAGAAACGGGAGCCTGGACTCACAAAGTGAGATGTTGAAAGGGTCGTTGTGCGGATTACATAAACGGCCGGTAAGGCAAGCATTGCTCCCAGCACGTTAAGTATCTTCCTGTCCACTCCGAGGTTTTGATGGCCCGTTAGGCTGGGCACAGAAATGATTGTCGCAGAGCCTGAATTGGATGCGCTAGGAAACATTGTTGCAAGGCTCTGTACATGATCTGCTGGCAAGAAAGATCGATACACTTGCAAGTCTGTATAATAATAGCTAGCGTCTTAATAAACAATAGCACGCCTATAGTGTTGTGTACAGTGGCTTCAACATCATCTGAATTGTGGAACAAACAACTTTCTATACCAGTTCTTGATAGGGAGTGGCACCCCCGGGTTGTAATGACTTATCGATTAGGTTATCCTATGGACAGTCGTAGTTTTATCCTGGTTTGCCTAACCATGGGGAAATATTGTACCACTGAACGTAAACAGACTTTACAAGTTAAGTCAGATATATTGGCGATTAGTGTTATTTAAGCTGGTAATCTGCAGCACTATAGAATGAGCCCCCTGAAGCGGAAGCAAAATGGCCGCCTGCGGCGGGGGTAACTGGTTATCTTAAGCGAAACCTTTTTTCTAGTAACAACACTTTCCCAAAAGTGCTACATTGTTAAAACAAATTAAACTGCTTCGATTACAACGGTATCAAGTTTCGAAAAATGTTGCTCGATCTTTCTTTTATAATGGAACGTACCGTGGACGGAAGAAAGCGACAAGTGCGTTTCGTTCAAAAGAAATGTACAACAGGTTTGACAGAAAATTTTTAATTTGCTGGTATTAATTGAATAGCAGTCACTTTAATAAAAAAAATTATTGGAATAATATTTAGGCTATCGTGATGTTAATATCATAATTACGGATGACACGCCTTGGTTGAATTCACTAAACTCCTTCTTGAATTCGTAATAATGGTAAGGTCAATTTGATAGATGCATAGGTGTTATTTGTTGCCAAGTGTCACTTGTATAGCTTTGGCTAATTATTAATTAAAGCACATGTATTTAAAAATGTGTACTTGGTTGGATGTCTTGCTTCCTCATAAGCAAAACCAAAATTATGGTTAACTTTTCAACGGAAAGTTTAATTCATTACTTTTATAAGATTAAAATCTTACTTTTGATTATTATCGTTTTCCTATGTTAATTCGAGTAATTGTTTCCCGTTCATGTTAAGTTTAAACCAACTCTGAGTGAAACTGTCAAAGATGTTTAAACACCACATTAATTCTATCACAACAATAAAATACTAGTTATCATCTCCCGCCAAAATATTGCTTGTTGTGAATCACGAAAAGACACAAAAAATTGGTTACTCGCGAAAAAAAAAAACATATTGAGAAAGAAAAGTCATTGAACATAGCACGTAATAAAACACTCAAACTTTCTAAAGAGGTTAAGACGTATCTTTATTTATAATTTCTAAAGGCTGAACATACTTTAGTTATTTCAAAGCTAACTACCAGGTAACTACGTTATTTTAAACATGGTAACTATAAAACTAACTACCCGTTAACTATAAAGCTATGAACTAACTACTGGGAACTAGTTATTTTAAAGCTAACTTATAGGCCTACCTGGTAACTAGTTTTATTTTAAAACTTAAAACCTGTTTACAAAGATATTAAAACTAACCTGGTAGCTAAGTTATTTAAAAACTATCTACCTGGTAACTAACTTATTTTAAAGCTAACTACCTGGTAACTAAATGAATTGAACGAAAAAAACAACCAAACAACACTCCTTGTGGGCAAAATAGAGCAATATTCGCAGTAACCCATATATTATGCATAATTAAATGAAAATTTTGTATCGACGGTAGAGACCAATTGACACAGGGACAGGCGCCGCGCAATTGGAACTTTATGATCACATGAGGGCGATAAAGGTATGTGACTGATTGACCGACGACAACACAGGGATGTCATTTCAGCGAAATTAATTGCCACTGAATCAATATAACCTCTTGTACAGAATAATGCACGGCACATATGACACAGGAATAGTCCCGAGACATACTTCTGAGAATGGATTGTTTGGAGAGAAGCGTTTGTCTGCGTGGCTTGTCTGAAGGGAAGCTTCTGACAACAACCTTTATTGCCATTGTCGAAAGTTGCAATACCGTGAATGTGGCAAGTTCTTATGATAGGCTATCAAGAGCAGCAAGTTTTCATAAACTGTCTTGCGCTGAGGAACTAATCACGAATCAAGAATTGCTTACGACGATAAGTTGTCGAAACAGATGACATGCAATATACAAAAATTACTCAGTAACGTAAAAACAATTTAATCACATCTGCTTCAGGTAAATATAACTAGTCGAAGTTTTTTTTCATGAAGAAAGAATTTAATTTTTAACTTTTTCATTAAAAATGAACGTTTAGCTGATGGTAGTTTTCACCTGGACACAAAATCCTGAACATATTATGTGGGGCTTATATTCCGGAGAGAAAGTGCTCTCATATAGGTTGCTAAAAGTGAATCAGATGTTATTACCGTGGTAGCAATAATGTCAATATAAGCCAACCTCATACTATCAAAAATAGACATTCTAATATCGTGAAAGGAACGGTAATATGTTGAGTTCTATCAGCATCCCCCAGTGAACTCTCTCTCCATCTCTCTCCATCTTTCAGGGATAATTACTTAAATCAGCCGAATTTGAAGAATAATTTCCTCTAAAGTTACGTCTAATTGGCGGCTGTGGTTTCTTGAGGCTAGACTAATTTTTCATTTCCCTCACTTGGGTTTCCAGTAAGCGCCATCAGTACATCTCAATAGCCCGGTAGCTTGTTTATTCGGCTGAGTATCCTCAAGAAATACAGTCAGGCTCACCTCTTTTGCATGAGTGTCCCTACGTCGCGGCACTAACAGTTTTTCTGCATGTATTATAAAACCGACGGCCCCGGTATACAGTGCACAAACCAGATCGTACATCATGTTCACTGGTGGTGATGTCGAGAAAAGCTTGACATCAACATAACAAAAATGTTCACTCAGAAAAGGTAACATCTGTTTCTTACGTCGAGAGTGGTAAACTACGAACTGCTTACTCAAATACCGTGGCATAGGCCTATAATGTCTCGATGACATTGTGCAAAGAGTCAAGGGTTAAGTTATTTTAGGAAAGCACCTCTTCGTTAAGAGTCATTCAGATCTAGTTAGACCTCATGAAACAGGGCTTCAGTTAAATCATTCATCTGAGCTCCCAAAGGAGAGGATCGACATCCAAGTCTAACTTATTCAAAATTGTTTAGCCGTCGAGAAAGACTCTGCTTGGGTTGAAAAGTCAGGCCACTATAAGTAAACTAGCTCTTGCATTATTCCAAAATGTTCCTAACAGAACTTGAAGGTTCATTATGTGCGAAAATCGTTGTTCATCAATCTTGACTAAAACACAAATGAAAGTGCACGTAAAATGCTTGCCACAAACGTGAAGCTACAGCGGCTTAGGCTAGGGCCGCCGAGAGGGTCAAGAGAATGTATTGCCGAGCACTTTGTGGTCTGATAGACGTAACCAACTGTAGAATCCGCGCGTGCAGTTGTTGAGACTTGACAGAGTGTCTCACACCCTAGAGTAGATTTAGTTGACACGACAATGTGACCAATGAAATTCCTTCCCGCCCTTTGTGAATGGGCCCAGCATCTGGAAGCTGACGACAATGCACTTTCCAATTTCCAACTTTGTTCTTCATTATCTTGGAGTGCCTAGATATATCAAACGACATATCTCGGAGTTGGGTGAGGCAAAGGAAAGTATTCAATTAGTTTTCATAATGTTCTCATTTTATTTTAATTGTACAGTAGTTGAACATTTCTAGGTGGCCGCAACAGGGCCGTCGGGGGATGGGGAGAGGCGGGGGCGGGGGATGGGGAGAGGCGGGGGCGGGGGAAACCCCTTTCTTAATTAATTCGCAATACTTTGAAGAGAACGTTCATTATGACTGTTTGGATCTTTAGATCTAGTTTGCAAGACACAGTGACTTGAGTGTGGATATGACATTTAAATGTTTTCTTCATCATTTGTAATTTAAACATGTCGTTTGCTTCAGAAAAAAAACTTTGTTAATTTCAAATCATTCATAAATAACATTAGTGTATATCTTTTATCTAATGCAGCTGTAGATCAGCGTCTGATAACGGTTGTAGCCATCATTTTTCAGGTCCAGTATGTTAGTGCATTTTTGTTGTCCTTTCTGCACGTCACCCGGTTTGGTTCTTATTCAAATAGTGTTAGACTTGGTTTGAAATGCAATGTTGTGAATCCATGACTCCATCGGTAGGCTTTCTGGTTTGGTCAAATCTAGCCACCGTACATTCGGCCACTTTGAATCTACCAGATTGGTGTTAAAAGGGTTGGCCTGCATAGAATCAGAGCTACTACTGCCCCTTGCACTTTTCACAGTAGTCACCAAGTCAAGTGCACTTTTTGCCTGTCGAAACTTTAGCCCTAAATGAGAGGATTTGCGAGTCTGAGATGGAAGGAATTCCTAAGGGGATATCTATCAAGACGTCAAGTGGCAGCAACCTAACTTCCACAACAAAAAGTATGCATTTCATTAAGTTTTGATTCGTGTTAAACTCAAGTAAAACTAGGCAGTTCATACTTATTCAATAAAGTTTTCCCAAACTACAATTATTAATCGAAATTTCAGACCGAGCCTTAAATGGACTGAGACTGCATGTGATAAAACACATCCTGACCAAATTGTTATGTCCGAGTTAATTTATGTTCGAAGGATGTATCAGATTACAAATTTCAAACTTCAAAACAATTTATTTTTATCTTGAGTTTGATAAACATCTTTCACCCATTACGGTGGCAATAGATTCCAAGCACACGGCTTACGTTTTAGTCAAACCCAAAGACGGGGTAGATTTTCGTTGAATTCGGGGAAAAATGTATATCTTTTATCATTTTACAGGCCATGCTTTGCTCTATGCTTATTGTGACTAATGGCACTAACATCTAGTATTTAGTAAATATTCCCACCTGAAATGCTCATGTCATCATTTTGAAGTTATGTAAATCAAACATTATACCACATAAATTTAAAGTTGAACATGTTCACTTAAGCATTATTACAGATTCCAGAAGTGTCTCTCTATGAATGAAATGGGGGCCTGCCATGTACCTGATTGTATGGCCAGTTGTCTTGTTATCTTTACCTGAAAATGTCTGACTCTCAGTAGCATACAGGCCTCAGGAAAGCACTTCACAGTTATGTGCTTTAGATGAATTGTATTACATGATGGTGTATCGCTCTATGTTCACTGTGCTCAAGCAATGATTTAAGAAAGCCTTCTTGCATTTGAATGTTGACGTTAAGTACATAACTCGTCCCATCTGTTAATTTAAGAATGAGCAACTTTTGTGAAGATGATCCATCATTCATTCCCTTTTCACGGCAATTAAAGGATCTTCAAAATACAGAACAAAGGTCATCATGTTCACATTACAGAGCCAATTCCCAGGAAATCAAACCCAAGGAAATTCCTGTGGGGTTTACCCCACCGCCCGCCCACGTGCGTTTCTTCACAGTGCAACTTTCCATGTGAAGAATTAACGCTCAGTATGCTGACCCTGGGGTTATCTCGCTTACTCTCAAGCAGGGTAGCCATTTCCCGGGAAATGGCTATTTCACGGGGGTTTGCCAGGGTAAGCAATTCAGATGTGAATAGGTCAATCACATTCTCCTCGGAATTTCCTGGGAAACTCGCCTAGTGCGAAAGGGGCATTAGATGTTAAATGTTGTCGGTTCGGTTTAAGTCTACATTGAGATTACATGTCATAACACATGGCGTTTAAAATAAACATTTTGCTAAATCGAACATAGCAATAAAACATCCGAAACAATGGGTTCCCCTTATCTCCCTTTTTTTATCTACATTTAGTCATTTCCGTTTTCAGACTTGTTGAAAACGAGCAGGTGTTTTGTCAAGAAATGCGGTTATGTACCGCTCCATTAATGAGAACCGGTACATACAAGAAACTGTCAGGAATTTATAACAGACCCAAAATATTCATTAAGTTTAAAGGAAACGATTTGGTGCCAGGAAAACAACTCGTTGGTGTTTTTCCTGGAAAAGAGGTCGGATTCCTTCACAACTGATGGGTTTACAGTTAACTCTATGCGGTTAATTACCAGCATTAACCCACTGCCAGGTGTGATTATAAAAACCAATACCGGTACATGTACGTTCATGACTTATCAACTTCACGTCATGGGTCCAAAACATTACGACTCACAATTCAACCAGAACAAAAACCATCAAGTCTTGCTTGAATATAGTAATTTCTCTGTACGTTTGACAACAAATATTTCCCGCCAAAACAACTACGGCATAAACCTATAAAGGTAGCATAAATTAGCGCTCAGTCCAAGGTGAATCCGAGGACACGTACCGTCTAGTCTTGTGCAGCTACACGACCCTATAATAGATGTAATGTAATTAAGGCTTGTAAGGTTTTATTGGTAGGCTCACCGTCGTTGATTAAAGTAACATATGACGGTTACGACACGGACTAATCGATAACTTCCTGTATTGCGGAGAAAATGAAGCCGCTGCTGACTCGGCCGACTGGTCGTAGAGACAATCGCCTGATGCTTCACAGGCCGTCCGTGACTTACAAGTACGGATTCCGTGGTTCAGCGGATCTGGCTCAAATTGTTCATTTCTAATTGGAGTCTTGGGAACAAAAACAGTTATCTGGAAGCGATTAGCCATTTAAACAACCTGGTTGTAGACGACATCCAAGCTTTCCAGCGAGTTCCATCCAGGCATTTCGGCGTTTTGTTTATTTCAGTAAACAAAAGAATTTCGAGCTTCAGACTTAAAACATCGAAGGACAGTTCGACAGACTGAAGACTGTGGCGATTTGAACGAACTAGACTTATCGATACCTTCGTTTAGGTACGGCTTAAGTTGTTGCTAAACTGTCTGGACTCCATTATGAATAAATAATCCAAACAGTGTACGTTTGTTTTACTGTTATAACATTTTCCATTGGATATTTGTTTAAATGTTCACTTGAAACCAATGTTACAGCTAAACATATTCGTATTTGACAAACAAAAATAGCCGATTCGGTAACAATACTGAGACCTTTTATATCAATATAATGTGATATATCAATCATGACGTGTAGACAGAGGCATAACAATGTCTTGACACATACTTTACTGGTATTAGCCCTATGGCCTCTTGCAGGCGAGTTTGTGATACACTTCCTTCTGCTGTTTAGTTCTCAGAACGTCCCCCAACGCGTTTGAAGATGGCACGCCCCACTCTGACATCCCTTGGATGAACCTTGACCTTGTGTGCCTGTCTAGATTTACAATCTCACTATGCATCATCTCAAGCTGTCTGCACTATCACACAGGGCACAAGAAAGCGCCAAGCCCCACACAGATATGAACTTGAGGCCAAGGCCTATCAACAAACATAGACTCAAAGATGGCTGCCAATGATACCGAGATGATCAGATCACTTTCCAACAGGAGGAATAGCATGCTGTCATCTTTGTCATCAGTCTTCTCAGGTTTAACCAGACTGGTTTGCAAGGAAAGTCTTTGGACGAGTTTGTAGCCAACTAATCAGGATGCTCTGTTTGTTTCAGGGTGGAGCAAAGTTAAATTTATCTTCTGAGAGTGTCATCGGGCGGCCATTTTTCTCAACGGATCTCCATGTCTGATAACTTATACCTAAATATGGAAGGATATCTGGAATAGTTTATGGCTGTTAAAACATGTTTGGTTGCCATGAACTGAGTCCTCAACCCAACAAACATCATACACATCCTGACTAAGTACAATCTCTACGTTGCAGATCTGGCCTTGGACTGAAAACACCCCGAGTTACGCCGGGATGAAATGATGCATTCTGGTCCAAAACATAACCATCCATAACGATAAAAAATATTGAATAAACAATGTTGTCAGGTACTTCTTATACTTCACACCTTGGTGAATCGAGGGAAAACATCTTTATCTACTTGAATCCAACGCCTCGTTTTGAATCACGAGGCATCTAAGTCGAACCAAACACTGCTGCACTTGAATTTTTGCCAATTCCCTCGACGAATACAAACGATTGGGCGATAAATGTGGATTGTATCTTTAAAATGCTCCTCGTCTCAGTTAGCCAAGCTCGTATTCTCTATACTTAAATCACATCTGTCTCAAACCTTCTCGACTTTATTACAACATATGTCCTTGGACACACTGTAGCGTTTGTCCGCTTCATTGCATCCATCGTGAGCAGCGGTTATATTGCGCTCTAGCTTTCCCTAACCATCCTCGTTTTAAATAAATCACGCGAATCTTTCTACCAGGGAGACCAATAAATCATACAGAGTTATGAAAATTGCAAGACCCCTAACTCATCTACCGCATGTGTGCACTATTAAATTTGGCGACCACAATTGTGTGAATCGGGTCAGCAACCTAGAATTACACGGATTAAGGTTGGCTGCATGTTTTTGTGCATAATGCCCAATGTTTTGACCTTGATTGAGGGTCATAACGAGAGAGGAGACACGATACTTCGTGGAACAGCAATATGACAAGAGCTCAAGGTAACCCCCATGTGTCATATTTCTTTTCATATGAAATTTATATTAATATGAATACATAGTTCAAAGAAATTCAAGTATACGCTTGGAAGTTGCATAGGAGTTACCGGTACATGAAGAAACATTGACTCGACTGTTTTGAGAAAGTTCTTATCAAAATAAGTAAGCTATTAATTCATAACATGGGTTAAGCACATAGGCATATTCCCCCGCATTGGTGCAACCGCAACATAACAAAATACGACAACTGCAAAAAGTGCTATTTTAGGGCATTCAATCAGTTGGTAAGGTTACGAGGCTTGCGCTGACAGTGACACACGGCGACGACCTACGAGTCGGAACCAGGGTTGATCGACGCCCCTGGATGCTCAGGAGTAGCTTTCAAGACGGTGTTTATCATGCACGTTACAAAAATAATCTACAGCCTACCATCGGGAGCAAAATGCTTTCTCTAAACGCTACACCCTATTTAGCTTCACATTCACGGTACAACGATTGACTAAATGTTGTCCTCCTATGAGCCTTGTACAAGGAACATTGAACTCGTAATGATACAACTTCACCAGGCTTTATATGTTTCGATGGAAATTGTAAGAATGAAGGTAACAGCTCCTCCAGAGGTGCAGGGACTAGCATTCAGTGCGATCGATAGCTAATCGGCCTATAATCAGCACAACCATCTCGCTCTTCAGAAGCAACAGTGTTTAGCCACAACAGAAAGTGGAAAGCCCTACAACAAAAACACCATGCGATGAGCTCTTTCAACTATAGCACACTCGTGCTGTTTACTGCTGTAATTGCTTCTAATCATGTAACTTAATTACATTACAGCAGGACAGGCCACAAACTCTGTAACATGTGGGCGTATATAGCCTATACGTTTATGGTTCAATTAAAAGAATTGTTATAGGTGTCCCCAGTGAAGAGAAAAAACTAAAGATATTATTTATCCAATTAATCGATAACTGATTTTTCCCTTTTGATTCGATTAATCGAATTGCGTACCGTCTATCTTCTACCGATGCTGTGCTGTTTTTAATAACGTTTACTGAGACCTAAACCAGTAACTTGGGTAGAATGCTTGCTAAACTAGTAAGTAGTGTTAGTTTATATAACGCCATGCCAACTTCTGTTCAAATAATAATATATGTGGGAAGCTTAAACTAAGTAGTGATTGACATTGAAAGTTGAGATTAAGTCGTGCACTGGGAGTGACCCGGTGACCGCTAGAATTTTCAGTGGATCCCTGGTGGGTGCAGAGTGCATAGGGGTCATACCATGGAACATCTACATTGACCTCCTCGCGTCACATCTCACCACCTTCTCTGCTGGAAAGAAACAGGGATTGCCCCTCAAACTCATGTCTTTTAAATGCAAAACAACGCGTTGAGACAACCTGGTTTAGAATAATCCATCATTAAAACAACAAGATATAATAATAATAGTTATCATTTTGATTGTGGCGGGGGTGGGGTCGCCGAGGGAAGATTTCCTCCGGGTTCGTTCCAAGCCGATTGAACCGAAAGCTACAGTACTTTTTTGTACTTACGGTAAAGCGCTCGGCGTATAAAATAAAACGCGACGAACTACCAGACGTGGCCCCACTGGGTTTAGTAAATTGGGTGTTTATAGTTTGGACGAGACTTCTCTCTAATTGTTTCGATGCTTATTTACCGACAGAGGATCAAATTTCACCATCCTTTCCTCCCCTTTTGGTAAGGTCTGTATCCGCTTCCCACTGCCGTGTAGTACTGTAATATGGAATCAACTTAATAATTGTAGGACTTTTTGAACGGCAAGTATACCGGTACGGTAAGCGAGTTACTGCACATCTCCTCCAGCAGTTATCCAAGCTCTGGCTATCATACAATATTATGCATTTTACCCATTGCTCCATGTACGACGAAGATCAAGTATGGCTATGGAAGGGCGGGGGGGGGGGTCAGAAGACAGCCCATAATAGTCATCTGAGTCGTACCATGTCAACTAAGTTTATTTACGTTTTCCTCTTGTAATTGCCGGAGTGGTAGTGAGAGAGACTTGGAAGGTCACATGTTTCCCCAGGTAGAGATGCGACCGTGTTTGACTATTACAAGACATGTCATAGTCCAACTGCACACTAAGTTACAAAGCGCAGGTTCCCTTTTGTAAACAGTCAAATAAGTATTAAAGGCATACCATCTGAGAACAAACACGTTAACATTGCTGTCAATCCAATAACACATGTACCAAGGTATCTTCAGTTGGGCGAAAAATGGGTACAAATAGTTTGATATGATACTTATACACTACAGGTAAGCCTTTGATATCATGTTTGTGTCGTACTTGTATTGAGCTTGCTATGTCAATGATCGACAATCTTGTTTACATCCACAGACCTACGTGCGTCTATGGAAGATACAAGAAAGCAACTATACTGGACAATATCTCTTACATGATTGCATGCATTTCATGAAGTCTATTTGCCATGCAGGCTACATGTTAATTTTGAATGTTGTGACATTCATTATGCCTTACCTCTTGCAGACTGGTTTATATCTCCTTAATGTACAAGGACTACCACAAACAGCTGTTGAATTTAACTGCCACACACTAATTAGGCCACACGCACAAATCGAGGGGGAGGTCTGTCGTAAAACAATGTGCATCTTTGAGACCGAATGGGCCAACAAAGCACATTATTATAATCACTTAGTGACTACTCGCTACCATCATTTCAGTTTTGCAAGTAACACACAATCATGTACATGTACACTCATTACATTTCCCTGCTGAGTTTAATATCAGTTCTCAGCAAACACACTTGATCAACCAAAATGTGAATATTTCCTCAAATCGGATTGTCGAGATAAAGTTGGCGGGGATTTACGTGTTCTTCTTTCGGTTACAACATGTATACAAGAGTTACACCATTATATTATGGAGAAAGGGTCTAATCGCAATAACCGGGGCAATTTTCAGGGTAATGATACATACATAATTCCAGATAAAAAATATCTCACTGGACAATGGGATTACGTTCAAATAAAGTACGCCTTAAGGTTTAAAAACCATTTGGTGTGGTTCCCTGAACAGGAGTGATTTACTAGTCAAGATGTTGTTACATTCAAACTTACCTTGCCTTGAGTCTCTGCACTTTATGACATCGATAAGTCCTGTCTGAGATGTTGACCAATAGCACGTGATATTCAAGGCACCAACGTAGCCCTCAATAAGAGGCAAGTGGCATAGCCAACTTGCAGATTTCTAAGATGAAGTTAAAAGAACACCAAGGAAATCCCTTCAAACGCCGAAGGACAGTAATACAATCCTGTATGGATTCCTGTGTAAAAGTTGGATGCGACAGCGTGTAAGCCTACATGTAGTTTGTACATGTGTATGTATACATGTGCGTAAACGCCAGTGTGCAACGTGGGTTTTGCTACATGCAGAAATACGAACTGAAGAATACCATGGGTTCTGAGCCATATAGAGTGACACTAGGGTGGGTGATTGCCAACTAGCAAGGCGCATTAAGTAGTAGGCCTACGTTGTTTTTCAATGCTGTCTTTTCGTTATCCAGGCCATCTGCAGGAGCGATTAAGCCGCAGGCGGGACCTGAGTTGCCTCCTTGGAACACTGATCACAAGTCCGTGCCGAGTTCATTGCACAAAGTGTGTACTTGCAGTTTGTCTTTATCACAAGTATAGTCAAGGGCATGTGACCTGCCTTAGTTGCAGCTGAACCTAGGCTATTTTCAGGTGCGTTGATGTAACAAGCAGACTGTGGAACTTGAACGGGAATCGAAGCACCCAGTAGAGGCGTTCTGTTGAGTTGGGCCTTCGGTATCAACACTATAGGCCTATGTACCTAGTTGACCTCCCATTGAGGACATTATTACAATTACACATCAAGTGTCAGCGATAAATAGGTAACTACACTTCTTCACTATAATGTATAAAACACATGATTGTGCCACGCAACGTGTGAAGTTCGAACAATTCCCCAAATTATCATAATCTTTCAAGTTGTAAAAAAAAGGTTTTAAAAATGCTATTTAATTATTTTAATGGTTTGGATAGGCCATGGAGCTATAAAAAGCTATGGGTAGGCCAAACTCCTAGCTCGCCGGACACGATATCTTGACGGGGTCGAGAATCAACTTATATCTTTCTATAATGCTTATGAAGTCAGCAGCTCGCGCATAGATACCTCACTAACTTATTACGCTTGACTGAACGACCGATAGCAGCCGCACTGGTCGATTGGGGCAAATGTGCGGTAGACCTGAAGCTTGACATCTGACCAGCCTAGCCAGGGGTAGGCAGAAAAAACTCCCGTCATCTCTACAGTAAATAATGTACACTGGATTTTGACGACTCGGGGAATGAAGCGTCGGGAGAAATTGTCCCTGGTGCCCGGGGAATGAGCAACGCTTTACTTAGCAGGTGTGCGGATTGTAAGGAGCGCTATAGCGCTGCGGGCTAATCAGACCACCTAAAGTTCTAATGACACTGCATCACGACGATCAAAATATCACTACATGCCACAACCACACTCGTCCTTTTTTTCTGTTAACCCCCCCCCCCCCCCTGTATGGTTAACAGTACATGAATGTTTAGGGTGTTTTCTACACAAAAACTTACCTTCCAGTCAGGCAAAATGTGATCAGCCGAAGTATGATATCTCCGTTATTCTCACGAGAAGTGACATTGACAGAATGGCTCTTGCATATCGTTCCTCGGGAGACGCGCTCCTTGTATAGTTTTGAAGTCCGTCTGCTTGGCTCGAATCCATCGACCGAATATGCAAATTGAAAAGACACGTGGTACACCAAAACCCTTAGCGCAAGTTTGCCATACGGTATAGGACCTACGCGCAGATTGTGAAGCTACCTCTTGCATTAGCCACCAGTTGGGATGTGGCAAGTTGTTGCTAGGACCGTGTAGGAAAGACAACCATGCAGAGACACTTAGTACACAATGTTCTTAATTGCCACAATAACAAAAGCAAACTATGAAAACTGAAGTCAAGTGTTTACTGACGTGACAGAATCAGCAAAATGATTGTTAAAACAAGTTAGTGGTAAATACCGTAGTGACACACAAGGCCCATTCTCAACAATGTAGAATAATGATGTCAGCATTGTTGTCCAGTCTTGCTGATATAATTATGCCATCATAACGATTTCGCCCAATCGTCGTGGTTCTCACAAGACGATATCTACCCTATTGGTCGATAATATTGACTGGCTTCGAGGGAACAAGGTCTCGAATTCTGCCGGGACACACTGGTTTTTAACAGTATAGTTCCGGGCTGCAGGCCCACACCGCCAGCTATTGTTTTGTTGTTTTGAGGATGTTCATTGTAAATAATAGAGATACTAAAAACCCAGCAGGAGTCATACCTGTCTGTTGCCTAATCAAGGACTTTACCATCATTTAATTGTAACTCTTTGTTCATGATTGCAAAACAAGTGTAGTTAACACCCAATGGATATATAGTCCTCTACCAGAGATTTGAATACAACGGGCGCAGAGAAGCTCCGATCGATCTCACATATTTTCTTCTTTTCTAGCCGACACAAACACGTTTCATATTTGGGAGGTTGAATGCGAGTGCACACAAGTAACCTAGCCTTACCGCAGCCTTGCTGTATGGAAAGACATGCAACGTGCTGAATAAATAATGACATGGCTGGAAAAAATGTACCGATCATCATCAGTGATGAAAAAAGAACAAACAATGCATCCAAGCAAACTACCAAAACTCAATAAAAAGACATTATGTGGTTTGCATTTTTCATTAACCATTCTCAAAATGTTTTACAATGAATGTTTTTCTTTCGTATGATAAATTGCTTTGTACTGGAAAAATTGATAGCAGTCTGTTCTTCGATCGATATCCATGCTCTTAGACAATGCCATGTGACAAACACACACACTGCATTAACTCATGTGAATAATGTGAATACTACGTGGTTGAATCATCATAACTCTTTCAAATGACAGTATTTTATTTCACACCAAAAACACAATGTGTCATCACGTCGGAAATATTGTTGTAGATGGATAATTACAATCGAATTCTTTAGTTGATCGACTATAGAAAAGACTTCCGTCTGATTATCACTGCTAATCAATTATCTTTGGACAGCAACGTGTCTGATTGCTGTAGCCTTTGTTCTTGTTTTCCGGCTTAAACAAATTCCTGAAATTCTCAGACGGTTTACATTTTGCCCCTTTTTCGTTTTCATTCGTATTTGTGAGTTACAAGTCAGGCGTTCCTCCTTGTACCCACCCACTAAGCGAACACCAATATCGATTAAACAAGAATGTTGATGATGCACCTGTTGTTACATACGACCAACACTGTACACCGTCTCTTGGATGGATGGATTGGCTACAATTGCACCTGCACTGAGCTGCATGTTACTAAGCAACATATCATCGCCAAAAATGGATACTATTTTGAGATGAGAACAAGGTTATCTTGAAGTAAAAATACGAGTCCTTATTACTTAAAGTTTGATCTTATATAAACACTGGCCATCGTTCACATAAAAGACAATTTAAATTAGTGGCGCACCAACTCTTGTTATAGGCCTAACTTACAGTTAAGTCAGTACTAACCAAATGACCATTAGTTCGGTGAGGCCCCGTGGCAAGTATTATCCAGAATATTGCAATTTCTCGCCGTCAAATTTGTTTGTGTTTGAGTTTTTGGTGTGTTGAAGATCCACATAGTTGTCTAATGTTGTAATCAATACGAACGAATTTACCATCGGAAACAATTCTTTGGTTAGGACATGGTTTGAAGATGAGTCAAATGGCGAGAGAAAGGTGTTCATGTATTGCGTTGACAACAGCGCATACCACCTGTCAAGCTAGGTGTTCAACTTGTTTCCCTCAGTGCTCTAATCCCAACAACTTAGCTGCTGATAAATAGTTGTTCGCTTAACTCATTTCCGTATGTACTTGTATTTGTATGTCTTTACAACCATTACAAGCAGAGGACTATAAACACGATACTTTCTGTGGTTTACTCTCATGGTGGCCACGATGGGGCTATTAGGTGGGATAATCTCATTAATCCGGTAATCCCTAGCAAACATTATAATCCCACAGGGAACTGTATGGCATTAAGGGTTGATTCTCACTTAACCACATGGCCTGGGGAGGGACTTTTTGTGCCCTGAAATAATGCTTGGCTTATGGCTTAACCAGGCAAGGGTGCCATGGTGGCACTTCCGTAGGAATGACAACAACTGCAAAGCATCCTCTCAAACTCTTTGTCTTGGGAATTTGACGTCTATAACTTATGTTTGCAAGAATTTGATATTAACTAAAGACTTGTATTAGAAAACATTGCAAGCTGTTCAAACGCTCAACAAATCAGGCTTTGTGGCAATCAAAATAAGCAGCTTAATTGTTGGGTCTTCATATGCTATTTTCTTGACTTTGAATAATATTTCAGATAGAAATATTCTTTAGAGGTCGGTAATTACAGGCATATGAAATGTATTATTAGTGAGCTTCCGTATTGATCATTTCTTTCTCCGGTAATGACTTTGTCTGTGCTATTAACTGTTTACCTATCAGTGTTCCTAAGAAAAGCAACACCCGGGTAACATCGACCAGTAATTAATATTAACTCATTTGTATTGGGAAGCTCGTAAGAATATACAGAAGAACACGTGAGATAAAAACTACGAAGTCCTTCCCGGAAACTAACGTTACTTGCAATTCAACAGTAGCGTTCTTATGTTGCCATTATTGTTTACCATATTTGCATTTTCATTGCATTCGAAGTGATGTTCTATAAAAAAATTATGTATAGCCTAGTTTCCTTTTCAATGTAAATTTGTTGATTGTAAAGTAAAAAGAATTTTACTTTCTCTCTCTCTCTCTCTCTCTCTCTCTCCACCTCTCTCTCTCTCTCTCTCTCTCTCTCTCTCTCTCTCTCTCTCTCTCTCTCTCTCTCTCTCTCTCTCTCTCTCTCTCTCTCTCTCTCTCTCTCTCTCTCTCTCTCTCTCTCTCTCTCTCTCTATCGTTAAAGGCAGTGACAATTACTTTTGCTAAATCACACAGAGAACCCTGCTGGGATGGGAACCATCTGAGAACCCTGCTGGGATGGGAACCACCTCTGCTGCAGAACCCAATAACTTGGATGGGAACCAAGTTTACCGCAGAACCCTGTCGGGATGGGAACCACCTTTACTGCATGACCCTGCCGGGATGGGAATCACCTCACACAGAGAACCCTGCTGGGATGGTGACCATCTGGGAACCCTGCTGGGATGGTGACCATCTGGGAACCCTGCTGGGATGGGAACCAAGTTTACTGCAGAACCCTACTTGGATTGGAACCACATTTGCTTCAGATGGATGGGAACCACCTTTGCTGCCGAACCCTGCCGGGATGGGAACCACATTTACTGAAGATGCGAGAGTATACAGAAAACAGGTTTTGCCCTCATCCATGTAAATCAAGTCTAAATGGCAGGGTTTTAGGAATGCCTGAATAATGGTATTGTTGACCATTAAGGGGGTCAACTCAGAAATCTACCCCAAACTGTGTGCAGCGTTGGTATAGATTGTTTTGCACAACAGCTGCTAACCGGCATCCAGCATTGCACATGGTCCCTTTCTAGTCTGATAATCAAACTGACAAACGATCAATTCAATAAACAATGGGGTCAAATTTTAGAAGTAAAATGTTGCATTGGAAGTCTGCTGCTGCAAGAGTGGGCGTGACTTCAACACCCACACATGCAGAATGTTTGGTATCGACTGTGCAAGTCTCGCGCGTATCCGAACGAGAAAACTATATCTATGAAAACAATCTGAAGAAAAAAAGAACTCATTGTATTTGTTATAAAATGAGTTTTGGCTTTGATAAAAAATATACAAATAATATTTAATATTAATGTTAATATTTATTGAAACTCTGGGACAAGGATGCTTATTTGATCTGAACTTTTTTAGTAACTCTTCTTGCAAATCCACGCCTGAATGTTGTGCAGCTACTAAACAATTAAGTGTGACGCAGTTTATAGAGGACACTGACGCCTCAACGACCATAGACTGAAATGAAAGTCTTACAGCGTCCAAAACAAGCGTTTACATGAGTTTGGTAATCGGAGGTGGGCACAAATTCTTAGTTTGGTGATTGGAGGTGGACACAAAATCTTAGTTTGGTGATCGGAGGTGGGCACAAATTCTTAGTTTGGTGATCGGAGGTGGGCACAAATTCTTAGTTTGGTGATCGGAGGTGGGCACAAATTCTTAGTTTGGTAATCGGAGGTGGGCACAAAATCTTAGTTTGGTGATTGGAGGTGGGCACAAAATCTTAGTTTGGTGATTGGAGGTGGGCACAAATTCTTAGTTTGGTGATCGGAGGTGGGCACAAAATCTTAGTTTGGTGATCGGAGGTGGGCACAAAATCTTAGTTTGGTGATTGGAGGTGGGCACAAATTCTTAGTTTGGTGATCGGAGGTGGGCACAAATTCTTAGTTTGGTGATTGGAGGTTGGCACAAAATCTTAGTTTGGTGATCGGAGGTGGGCACAAATTCTTAGTTTGGTGATCGGAGGTGGGCACAAATTCTTAGTTTGGTGATCGGAGGTGGGCACAAAATCTTAGTTTGGTGATCGGAGGTGGGCACAAATTCTTAGTTTGGTGATTGGAGGTGGGCACAAATTCTTAGTTTGGTGATCGGAGGTGGGCACAAATTCTTAGTTTGGTGATTGGAGGTGGGCACAAATTCTTAGTTTGGTGATCGGAGGTGGGCACAAATTCTTAGTTTGGTGATTGGAGGTGGGCACAAATTCTTAGTTTGGTGATCGGAGGTGGGCACAAATTCTTAGTTTGGTGATCGGAGGTGGGCACAAATTCTTAGTTTGGTGATCGGAGGTGGGCACAAATTCTTAGTTTGGTGATCGGAGGTTGGCATAAATTCTTAGTTTGGTGATCGGAGGTGGGCACAAATTAATAGTTTGGTAATCGGAGGTGGGCACAAATTCTAAGTTTGGTGATCGGAGGTGGGCACAAATTCTTAGTTTGGTAATCGGAGGTGGGCACAAATTCATATTTTTTTGCAAGTCAACCGGAAGCTGGGGTAAAATTTAATTCCCTGGTTTTCTTCGTTATGTTGTTGAGTCGCTTTTAATTTCATTTTATCAATTAGTACTACATTCCCAACAACATTTAATTTACATGGTCATAAACTATGTTAAACTAAAGTAAATGACGAAACTTCGCTCACGTACAACTCAGTATGGTTGGGACAACAATGGTTCCGGAAGTTCGAATACGCGCTAGACTTGCACAGTCTACTGTGAAACATTGTGCATCGGAGCTTAGCTGCAAGTGGGCTGCAACCCAACCTCTTCCCCAGGGTGTGTCGAGCAGTACGAGGTTGACTCATGCTCTCTCACCCTGGTATTGGAACATTTGCATATCCAAAAATGTTGGATACGTATGCAAATTAGAATAGTCTGGCTGCATATCGAAATTCGCATCTTCGCCATAGTCTCGTGGTCCGGTACCAGATTTAGTAGCTTGTATGTATTGGAAACATGTACATGTGCTAATGTAATGTTGTTGTCCAATCAGGGTCCAAGTGAGGAGTTTCCATCCCAGGGTTTACTATTTACAAACATGGTTGGAAATAAAGTAAACCATGGGGACGAGGTTGGCTGCAACCATATTCCGCAATGGCTCCATTTATGATTAGATTCTAGACTCTATTTTGTAACAGTTGCTTTCTTTGAAACTAAATGAAACTTCGTTTGCTGGGGTAGTCCGTTAGCCATGTGACTAATGGGCCCCGAATACGAAAATTACAAGTGAATGAATTTGTATTCCTGGAAAAAATCGAACCGATTAGTCAAAGGTTCGATTGAACATACATGTACATGATAAAATGGTATGACTGGGCTGGTGGATCCTAGTTTGGTATTACGCATGGGTTAACGAGTGTATTATTTTGTGTTTGAATCAAGGGATGCATTTTAACGAACAAATATCAGCGATGTTCCATCTCTGAGGAATGCGGTGTTGGAATCCAGTCTGTTGAAGGCAAACATAGTAGTGTAGCCTTGTCACACGTTAACCCAAAATATGTAACCAATGCACCGGTATTTTGTTTGCTGTTTGCTTCATTAAAATTTCCAGAGGTTTACAGACATTTCTTGAAATGGCGGTTTCAATTAATGTACCATGCATTTACAACCAGTATGCAACACTGGCTGCTATTGTACTTTTCTGGACAGATCCTCTAGAATGTCAATGTACCTGACCTGGATTTAAAGCATCATCAATTACTCCTTCTAGACACGAACAACTTTAAAACGGGACAAAACTTTGGATGAGTTCCCGAACTTTGTTTTCCAAATAGGCTTTCCTAAAATGAGGGCGCTTTTCAATGACATGACATCAGGAACAGACTGTGTAAGTTGACCTCGGAGCACCTCAAATAGCAGCTACAGCGTGTATTGTGGCAGTTGTATTTTGAAAATAACTTGTATTGCGATGTTTTAATAAATTTCAGCCATAATTTATGGATTCAATAATTTTTAAAAATCAAAATTTTGAAATTATAGATTGAATTTTTGTGCGCAAATCTTGGAAAAATATTATTTTTTAAAAGCTGAACTTAATTTCCTCACAATTTTGTCATTTTCTCTTAGTTTCCAGATTTTTTTGATGGATTGATTGATTTTTTTATTTAACAGGCCTACATTGTTAGTCTTACACTTAGGCATTCCACCAACATGCTTTGGGGCGTTGAAAAAAGTGGTGTGACAGAAATAAAAACCCACGCAAATCTGCACCCCGTTAATCTCCTGATAGCTCAGAGATGCCCGGAAGCTCAATGGTGACCTTATCGTCACGAGACTTACATGGTCTATTGAAAGGCTTGTACGACTGTCATCAAAAAAACATCACTAATAAAACAGTATAGGACTAGGCAGTTAAAGTGGTTGTTCATCCAAATCGAGCTCTTGGAAACATCGAGACCATCTCAGACTTCGTTCTTCAAACGTTTCTCACAGGAAGATATTACTTTCATATGGATGTTACTCACTAACTAAATTAGTGTTCCTTAAATTTCACACTTGATGCAAAGCTTGAAAGCAATACTTATATATTAAACCATGTATATGCCTTGTTGATAAAACAAATCAAATTAAGACATAAAATATCGATCCGGAAGATTTTGACTTGGCATAGTCCAGATCACTGAATGGTCAGTTTCGCCTTGCCCCACCGATCTCATCCAAGACCGTAGGATGTAGTGGAGCATGATGGGAACTATTGTACCGCTAGCTGTCGGAGCAATAGTGTATACACCTGATATAGAGGTTCCATGGATAAAGACTGTGCAGGTCTCGTGCGCATTCAAACTCCCGGGACCATTGTGGTCCCAACCACATGGAGCTTTTACGTGGGCGAGATTTTGTTTTGTCAATTATTTTAGTTTAACGTAGTTTATGACCATGAAAACTATGTATGTTTTTGGGAATGTAATACTTAATGATAAAAAATGTGAGTAAAATCCATTCAACAATATAACAAAGAACACCCGAGAATTAAACTTGACCTCAACTTCCAGTTACTGCAAAAAATTAAGAATTTTGTGCTCAGCTCCAATCGCAAAACTTATGTAAACACTTGTTTTGTAAGCGCGATGATCATCGCCAGATGCTGTATTGTAACGCGAAGCCTTTTCATTGTAGTCTATGGTTGCGTCAGCGTCCTCTATGAAACTGTGTCACGCGTCAATTTTACGCTCTTTGACTATCGGGAATCCGCGTAAAAGCAACCTCGTTCCCAGTGGTGTAACGATCTTGCCGCACCATTTTCTTTTAATTCACAGAATGCCTTGCTCGATTGTAACCCCTGGAAGTGTGACTTCAAAATATCAAAATATATTGGATATTTTAATTAGTCCTGTGGTTGATCCATTCTGTGTTAGAGACTATGCAGAACGCGCTGTCAAAGGACGCATCAAGTCATGGAGCAACTGGCCCCTCTCATCCTTTTTCGATCTTGTGATTCGTCTAACTGTATGCAGTTTAGGATGACCATGTTTATCAACATGATTCATTTGAAACGAAATCATAGATATAGAATATTATACAAATATTGACTGCTTCGAGTGCTATGGTTAAAACTACAACTCCCAAGTTGATCCCCGGAGCGTTCTATTTTCCCGAGGCGCAGCCGAGGGAAAATGGAACGGTCCGGGGATCACCGAGGGAGTCAGAGTTTTAACAGCCTCGCTACCATGGGCAGCGCGCCGTATCGATACCTCTCGTCGCTAAACCCCTGGGAGGGAAACACTGGAAATCAATGCTGATTGGCTAACCAAAATGTACTGCTTTGCGTGCACGCTTGTTAAAAACATTCGAGCGCTTGTAGGACGCTTGTAGGACGCTTGTCGGGCGCTTAGTACGCGCGTGTAAAAATGCACGTATTTTGACGCAATACATTTCAAATCAATCATGTTTTTACACAGTCAGTGCGCAGCGTGCGCGATAATGAGGTCAAAAGCCAGATTTTATTTGCAGCGAAAGGTGGTCTCGGACCCTTTCGAGATTTCGCGTGAAAGTGCGAGCGTTCCGACTTGACCCCCTTGAAATCGATGGGAAGCCCATAGAGGTCAGTGTGAGGCCAACATGGAGTGGTAAGTAGATTTCTTGAAAATTAACCGTAGAATTAGAACCTATTTCCACCCGATTTTACCGCTCAAAGATCTTTAAATTCTCACCTGAAGTGAACGTAAGTTTTCACACTTTTCGTTGAAGTGCTTCATATTTTTGGTGAACTTGACTGTTTCGAGCAGGAAGGAGACAAATGAGGTCGATATTACGTTGAACGAAGGGTGTCCCGTGCTTTTGATGCCACATTCACTTCTGCACAATAAACCGTTGTCGTGTTTTTCGGCCTCGAAAATTGAGGGAAAAATCTGAAATTTCGCCGCTGCCGCAGGGCGCTCACTGTTGCGTGGCGTCATTTTTATGGGTAATACGTTCGTTGTACGCACACATTTTTGTGGCTGCTTTTTATTTGTTTTACTTTTTGCCTTGGTTTGATCATGGAGGTAGAAATCTATTTCTACCTCCATGGTTTGATGATGAATTTCGTCATTACAAAAAACATTTTAAACTTAATTTTATGAAAGTCTTTTTAGTCAAGAGTTCATGAGTTAGTAAAACACTTCCTATCTATTGATATCACTCAGAGATGCATGAAGCACAAGTGCACCCAAAAGAGAGGTTCACTTATCATTCATAAATTTCTCTATGATCATACCGAAGGTGATTTACTAGCCTTCTTAATCTTTGATAATTATGTAACACAAGTCTTTGTATTCCATCTTGCACTTTGTTTTATTGCATTTATATTTTTTATAACTATTATATTTTGGTATTGAGTTTGTCATCCTACAAGTGATGTAAAATGTTTGATTAACTCAAACTGTTTACATTCAACTTCAGGTGAATATACACTTCTAAGAAGTTCTATGCACAGTTAGCCTGGTTATTTCTGTCAAAAGTGGGGGAGGGTATTTCTTGTTTTTTAAACTTCTTTTTTGTCTCTAAGTATAACTGATGGGATCTGGGCCCAATTTCATGGCTCTGCTTACCGTATTAAGCAAATAATCGGAAACAGGATATTCCACGCTTACGTCAAGTGCCCTGGTTGGACAAAGACAAGACAAGCATAATTAAAATACTTTCTTAATTGTTTTTCCCTCCAATTTCAGGCCCAGCACTCTTCGTGATTTATCGTTGTTTCAAGCTAAAGTTTTGGATGATTCCCTCTTGAGGTACTTGCCGGAGAACTTGCAGTGATTGGTTTCTTCCTGATGCTAGAACCTGGCCAGATTCGAGTTGGTGTTCGTTTGTGAATGCTGCGCCCAGAAATGCGGCTGGTACTGCTAAACGTGGATGGATTCCGTCGACGTTTTTATGAAAATAACATGACAGTTTTTATGCTGCTTTCTCAGCAAGTAGACACTGCATTCAACTGAAACTTTCACATGTGAATTTATTGTATCTTTAAAAAAAAATTGCCTATAAATACGCATTACGCTCACAAAACCAATCTTTGACTTCGTTTCAGCGAGAAATGTTTCACAGAAAATGTTTCACAGTTAAAGTATGAACCTCATAATCAGTAAGCTTTCAGACTAAAAAAAAAGAAAGATTTGTTTTAATCTTTACCAAATCCGTATAACTTTAAGATAAAGTGTTGTTGTATTGTAAACGGATTGTGATACTCCAGAGATAATTGGGGAAATAAGTATTAAGTGGAATGGAAAGTATTTAAACTTTGATGATTTATAAAGGTCTCTTAATTGCCTGGTGTCCCTGTAATTACTTATAATTATCTTTCTATGAGATGAAATAGCATTAATATCATGTTTGATTTAATTATTTTATACTGCATACTCGAAAATGTGGTTAATTGTGTGAGAAATTTATGCAGCTGAAAGAAGAAACTTAAAATAAATCAATGTTTCCATAAAACAAGAAAAGATGTGAAAGTGTTGTCATTATAGTGGAAAGCAACGTTGGTTAAATTATTTAACTGCAACCAGAGTTTCCTTCACAAGTTGAAGAAGTGTTAAACAAAAAATTGGGGATGTAGCTAGTGATGGTGGTGCCTTAAAAGGCAATTAGTGCATCTATAATAAAAGTATAAGCCAAGGCGATTATCTAATGTTAACCTCAGAAGAATGGAATAATAGTCCTTATTTTCAATTTTTTTAACATTTATTTATCTTTTAAAGTTTTAAAAGGGCTTGTGCTTTCTGCCCTTGCTCTATCATCTATGTTTAGTTTAGACATGCACCAAACATTTGGAAAGCCAAACGCCAGAAAGCCAAAGTGAAAAAGTTTTTAACACCAAAATGTTGGGTTCCCCCCTCAGTAATCTAGATGACTGATGTACAATTTTCTTCAAGTAAACAAACAAAACCTTTGGTTAAACAGCGATGAAAAAGTAGCAACTACGACACGACAAGAGTCTTCTCAACAAGAAAGTCAGGCACTTACATGTTCACCAGACACTGCATTCAGTTTAACGTAATAAGTAAGGAGCCAGACATGACCATTTTTGCCTAGCGTTTCCTTACGCAGCAGCTGATTGGTCACATGGGCAACATAGTCAGCGGTTTGGTTTACGGTATGACCTATCACGTTCGAGCTCTCACTTTATGAGTGAGCCATGGCGGACATTTCTATTCTGAACGGTTTACGCTGACGGAGATGGATTCTTTAAGTGAACCTGACTGTTTCGAGTGTCCTTAGAAATAACGAATACAGCGAAAGACTAGATCAATAATGTAACTAACATTCCATTAGTGAAATTCTTCTGCACAATTTCGTTAACTATTAAAAAAATGACTTTTCCGGAGACCCTTATTTCTGCACACAGATGCTAATGTTTCTGGTTTCATATTTCTTTATTTTGAACACAAAAAATTATGTCATAATTTTTTAAGGTACAATGGAACATTATTGCTCCGTTATGTGATGTTTTTGTGTTGTTATAGTCGTTAATTTTCTCGAAATGAATTTTTGAAAACATGTCCTCCAAGCTCATTATTTATGCAAAACCGCGACGGTCATGCATACGCAGCAAATGAAAGGAAGGACTTTTCAAGCCCCTGCGCACTGACTGTACATGGTCACCTTAAACTGCATACAGTAAAGACGTATCACGTTGTGATTGGTTTAGAGCGCGTCACATGATATGCCTTAGTTTTACTAGTGCGTGCCACGAACGCAACGCGAACTATTCAACGGAACTATTCAACACAGCCTAGCGACCGATGTACTAGTGCGTGGATACCCTGGTACCCTGACTACATTGACTTCAAACATTGATTTAAACGAGCTGCTTGACAACCTCGAACCCGGTGTAATGAACAGAATGTGTGCATTTTAAATACGGTTTAGAGAACGAACGCAATAGCAGTAGTCTGGTACACTCTTATTTTGTCAAAACTCGGTATTTCAACGTAAGATTTTACAGTTCTTGTTTGACGATTAATTAGTCCTGTGGTTGATCCATTCTGTGTTAGAGACTACTCAGAGCGCGCTGTCAAAGGACGCATCAAGTCATGGAGCAACTGGCCCCTCTCATTCTTTTTAATCTTGTGATACGTCTAAAATTGTATGCAGTTTAGGGTGACCATGTAAAAACATGATTCATTTGAAATGTATTGCGTCAAAATACGTGCATTTTTACACGCGCGTATAAAGCGTCCGGAGAGATCCGACAAGCGCCCGACAAGCGTCCTACAAGCGCTCGAATGTTTTAACAAGCGTGCACGCAAAGCAGTACATTTTGGTTAGCCAATCAGCATTGATTTTCAGTGTTTCCCTCCCAGGGGTTTAGCGATGAGAGGTATCGATACGGCGCGCTGCCCATGGTAGCGAGGCTGGGTCCAACTGTATGCAGTTTAGGGTGACCACGTAAAAACATGATACATTTTAAATGTATTGCGTCGAAATACGTGCATTTTCACACGCGCGTACTAAGTGCCCGACAAGCGCCCTACAAGCGCTCGAATGTTTTCAACAAGCGTGCACGCAAAGCAGTAATTTTTGGTTAGCCATCAACAGCGTTGATTTTCAGTGATTCCCTACATACAGGGGTTAGCGACGAGAGGTATCGATGGTAGCGAGGTAGTGAGGCTGGCGTAAAAAGGAGTTTCTAAAAAGTTAAGATCAAATGAGCAGCCTTGTCCAAGGACTTTGATTTCGTTGTAATATTAACTAACACATTATTTGTGTATTTATTATAAAAGCTAAAACTAATTTTTATAAAAATTGTGATGAGTATTTTTGTTGTTCAGATGTTGTCATTAGACATAGTTTAAAACAAAGATTTGATTTCAGGACAAAACAATCTTCGTTTGACGTGTTTTCTTGTTCCGATACGTGCGAGACTTGCACAGTCTATTGCAAGAAGAATGTTGTGATCGAGCCCTATGCTTACAGTACACCGAAAGTGCCAACGACTGTGCTCAGTTTTGGCTGAAAATAACATCTAGCGTATAAGAAGAAGAAGTATAGTGCAAAGAATGAACATAATTATTTGCAATGGATTTACACAATAGAGCTACATTAGTATTTATGGTGGGACCTTTCGTAATCAGGAAGAGGTGACTGGAGATTAAGTCAGGGGAATGGTCCAGTGCGCATGTACACAGTCAGCCCATCCCAGCGCATTTGGATGGGGTGCTGGGACCGAGCGAAATGGTCAGCTTGGCAACTTACATTGTGCGTAAGTTCAACACTGGAGGGCCTCGATTATCGCAGATTGAATCACAGTGATTATTTCCAGAAAATAAAGTTATAAAAACGACGTTTTATACGGTTAAACTTCAACGCCCAACATTTGTAAACGGCTGTATGGAATGTTCATGAAGTGTGGTATCTTAAACTTCAATGAAAAAACGCGTAAGTGACAGTCCTGTGGGCCTTGGCCTATGTTATATATTATAATTTTCTTTACAATTTTTAATGATTTCCTCCCCAAAGATCAGCAAAAGTCAATCAAACAACTTTTTGGGTACTCCAGTTATTATAGGAATTTCCTAAAACTCGTCACTTAATTTACAATCCATCATCGGGTCAATATCTCCTGAAAATTCAGAAAAAGTCCATGAAAACGAGAGCACTGCCTCGCGGCGATGCCTAAACGTGTACAGAAAAGTGTTGACGCGCCTTCACTTCCACCCATAGTTTGAGAAAATCAAAAATTTCAGTTTAGCGCCCCCTGCTGTCCGTCTATAGGTATTATGTGGTCTGTGGATTGAATGCATTGAAACATGTCCATCATGGTGCATGAACTGAAAACGTATGGGTGCACAAATACTACAATGTAGTAAACTGCCCCAGCGAAATAGTAAATTGCCCCCGGGCGAAATAGTAATCTGGGAATTGTTTTTCCATGTCCTAAATACACTTCCGTTCTGTTCCCACTAGGCATATTCTTCTTCTTCTTTTACGTTTACTACCTGTCTTGCAATACGCAGGTATGTTTAATTTACCATGTGTAGTCGATTGTGCCATGTTACAGCCGCAGCAGACCTTGGGGAGAAGGTCACAGTCAGGATCAACAACACTTTTCGGCAAGTTTATTGTTAGACGTGAAAATAAACAATTCTGTAAAAATCACTTATTATAAGATGTCGTCAGGTGATGAATAGGGTTCCTGAATAACAAGGTGAAACACGGAACGAATAAGCCAAAAACACTTCAGAAATACAACTTGCTTATTGTGACTGGAGAACGAGTTTCGTGTTTTAGCACGTTATCAACACTATTTCGTGAATTAACTGAGACTTTATAGAATTGCCGTCTCTGATCCACGGGACAATGGTCAAAACCATGGCAACGTTTACTATTCATGTATAAATAGTCACAAAACATAAAGTTCCCTCCATAAATTTAAGTCACACATCTCCAATTCTCCACCATTCACTGCAAGATTGAAGGCACATAAAACCGAAAACAAAAATACATTCAATTAAAAAAGAAAGGTACTCGAACGAAGTCTTCAGTGATCTGCAACTTCTTCATGCAAATAATATAAGTTGTATCAACGAGGAAATGGCAACAGATAGTACAAATGGAAATTGTTTATTCTCTTTATCCTGCACGACTATATTTTCTTTCGATATTATATTCGTTCATCTGATATTCAAAACAAAGGGAGTGATGCCACAAACCAGACAAACGGTTATCAAAAAGATGAAGCACCCCCTCTTTGTCTAAGCCGAGTTCGTAGGCAACGCCTCTTAGAATTCCCCCTTCCCGACTGCTGTCGTCGAAGAATTTTGCCGCCATCGATGATTTATTCATGGGAAACCGTTACTTCAATTAAAAAAGATATACAGTTGCTATAAACTGAGGGTTGACGTCGTGGATGGCTTGTTTTGTTTTGTTTTGTTTATTATACAGGCTTTCTTTCCCAATCAATCAATTAACCAACTAAAGCAAAATAGTACAGGTGACCCTTACATGTCTGTGAAATGAGTTATGTCCCGTGGCTCGATGTCCTCCTCCCACACACCGATTAGACTATTGATGCTTTATCTTTGAAACAATATTAGATTCCATTATAGTTAACACTGCATGCATAACGAGGGACGGTCATGTTTTGTGCAGACTGTCTATTTATAATGCCAGCTAAGATGTCAACAGACCAACACACAACACGACATGAGAAGTTGATTTAACAAATAATTAATTCGACCATTAAAGAAGCTTTTTCTTCAGAACCATTAAATTTAAGGCATTCTTTTGATAAATTCGGCCGTTTTCACTATTATTTCAAGATCTAATTTTGTCGACCTACGGTTAAAATCCCAGTAAAAATGCTACTTGCACACCATCGAACCATTTAGTGTTTGACAGAAACCTACAAGTTGACCCATTTCTTTGATTATAATACTGAAACTCAAAAGAGATGGTTGGGTTACAAACCGACTGGCCTACAATAGAGAGCACCGTTTATGATTTCCAGAGCAAAGTAATCCCGGCTGATTTGAAGGTTATATAGCTAGCTAACGTCGATGCCTTACCTTCAAACTTACTGAACTGATCACTGCAGCTTTTATTGGAGTTGGATTCCACAACAGTCAACGTGCAAAGGAGGCAGCATTCCTATAGATGATAACTTACATCTCATAATCATTCCTCAGTCTAGTATATGGTGAATTGTTTTAATATTGTTACAGCTTTCACGTCTGCCTGATCATCATGTTGCAGCGCAAGAAAAAAATAATCGTTTATTAAATAGTGCAACATATCAACTGTAGAGGGCGGCATTCCTAGTTACAACCTCCAGATGACCCAGTTTCCAGCATTTTCAGCAACCAAAGGCTATGACTAGAGATACTTTATTTGTCTATGAAATGAGGAAAGAGGACTATGTATACTGACAGGATTCACCGGTACATTGTCAGATGAGTAATGAACCATAAAAGTAAACGTAAACTTATTTCTTATTGAGATAACTGAACAGATGATCGCCTACAGAAAAGATCAGGGACCAATCAGAATGCGAAGCTGCCTTCCATAAACGCAGCACCAGCTTAACCCTCCGCTGACAAAGAGCTGGGGGTGGGGTAGAGATTATACCACTGATCATGTGGTATTGTTTCACCTGTAAGAAATGTCAACCAAACATTTTCTATCCGTCTTTATTTAATTGAACAATTCACATCCTGAAGTCATAGCGTTGAGTCACGTTAAAGTTGACGCTGCGATTTTTGCCGATTTATTTACTTTATTTGGTTTGTTTCCCCGTTTTCTTCAGCAAGACTTTATCTGTATACATGTAGTGTATTTTGACACATGTGAATGACGAAGACATTTCGAGCGTCGTGCCATATTTCTAGAGTATTGTATATTGACCCGCAGTGTAGACAAAAACAAGCGGGAGGTCATGTCTACATCAAAGAGTGCCCGAGGCGCAAGACTGAAAACACGGGTTGAAAATAAATGTGCACTGGACGCCATTTCAGTAAGCAACTCCTTTATGCAACAATAGATCATTGCTATAAATGATATACCAAAACGTTTTGCTTGCTGAAATGTCGCTCATGCGTACTTCATGTTCCAACAACAGATAAAGCTCCAGTTCCTCTTCTTGAGTCTTCGGAGCTCTATAACCTTTGCTTTACATACATCGTGACCCCCAAAATGGCAGTGTGTCACGTATGGCGTCAGTGTAGGTGCCTTTTGAACTCAAAAGTATAATGATCAGCCTTACATTTTACGATTAAATACACACATCCTAGAACTGGCAAAGGAACGATTAAAGACACACATCTCAGAACTAGCTACGGATTTAAATTATATCGTGAATGCCAAATGAATGTCGTGCATATTTCTTTCCGCATTCCACCAATCTCAATAAGCTTTTGGTTGAATGGTTTTACATGTTACATGTATCTTGGGCACGTGGCTTATTATGCGAAAGTGTTTGTCATGTTGAAACAGCATCACCTGCCAAAATTTGTTCAGAGAAAAAAATAACTACATCAATCAATAAACAAATACAATTCTGTTAATATTGTGGGCAACTTGTATGATGAGATTTGAAAGGATGTCTATCAGAATGTTCGACTAAAACACACTTCAAACTGATCAAACAATCATGACGCAATTCCTAATGGATGTCTACAGAACCTTTGTTTTATTATACTATTCGCAACTCAGTAAAGCACGTATGGCATTACACGTCATAGAAGGTTCTACAAAGCCAGCCACTCCAATGGCTGCTGGTTTTAGGAAGTTTAACCCGGTAAATAACGCAATGTCTCGGACAGGACCAAAGTATGTTTGACACCGATATAAAGATGACAACTTTAAACGCTTTAAAGAGACAATAATATGGAGATTCCAAGTAAATTGAAATTGTGAATCACCACAGTTGACCTTATGTCATGCAAATTAAAGGTTTCCGGAAAATGTTCACTATCGATTTTGATTTTTTAACACAATCTTACTGGAGAAGTCATTTAGATTTGGTAATTAAGTATTTTCCTTTGGTCAAACTGTTTGAAACTGTCTCGAATGACAAGAGGGAAATTTGAATTAAAAAAATACAGATTCCTCTGACTGAATGGTTCCTGAAGATCATGTAAATTCAGTGACGTAAAAATATTGATTAGGTCAGAGGTTAAACATTCAAAAAACCAGCACCAGGCTTGCGTCAACATCTTATAATCTCCCCCAAACGTATACATGTACATGTAGTTGGAATCATGACACTGAATTGACACTAGGGGGCGTCCAATGTTCATTATATAACAAGGACCTTTTTTCAAAAGCATCTGTGGGACTTGGAAAAAACTGAAATCTTGGGTAACATATAATCTCTCTCAACAAGATGTTGGAATTTTAACAGGGGAAAAAAATATGGAAAATTTGAAACTATTTTGGTAAAACTAAAGGGCAGAGGTTGAGGCATCCCCCATTAGGAGGGGAACAATGCTTGGTCTATTACATACATGTATTCAGTAATGATGATTAAGCACGGAATGTCATGACGAAAATGTAGGAAAACTAAGTATCTTATTTTCGCTGCCAACATTTTCTCCCTAGTTGCTTTTTGTTCATTTAATAATCTTAAAGAAATTTTCAAGGTACAAATTACAAATGTCATATAACATGTTGGCAAACGCCTCACCCTGATCAAGACTGCAATGAAGGATCTAATCGGGAGATTCTGTGCTTCTCAAATTTTAACCAAAACAATAAGACTTATTAAATAGCTTATTCTTCCCTATTTTCTTAAAAACAACTTACAGACTGAGCCCAATCGGAACTTTGAGCTTCCACATTACGTTAACGTCAGCTGGTCTAAATATCTTCATGAAAACCATGGAACAAAACATCACTTCAACAATTGATCAATCTTAATTGACAAATGTTATCCAACGGTGGTGTTGATTGGCTAGGTCCATAAAACTGTTTGACACTTGACCAATCACTTTCGTAATAAGTGTAGTCGTTGAAATTTAACTCTCGACCAATCATTTCCACTGTTGTACGAGATGTTTGCGTGGATAAGTTTTTCCAACCATGATTTCACTGTTCTATTTTCCCAGTGCAGTACAACAGACCATCAAATTAAAGAAACAACACGTTTTTTTTACATTTCTCATCTAAGCCAGCTGCACTAATTGTTTGACATTTTTCGTGAGTTGACGGAATGGTCTAATGATTTGTATGGAAAGTGATTAAAATTCACAATATGTTTAATATGGATCCTGAATGCTGCAAAGTAAACTATTAGATTTAGAGTCAGCATTGTCAATCCACAAGTAATTCACTAAAACCCATACATGTAATGATAGAACTACAGATGAAGTAACTGTTTGCTTTGTATTTGGTACCAGTGGTCTTCCATTCCAATGACCACTCCCCCTGCAAGACGACAATGGGAGTGACGTATGAACGTACTCTACTGTCAGAGTGCAGTCAAAACAGACAAGTGCAGCTAGCTTTGTGTTTACCCCTTTCTAAATTAAACAGTATACTAAACAAGTACAAACAACAAACAAACAAACAATTACAATTATGTTACTTTGGTAGAGTGACAACACAGACTAATGTCAGACATACCTCCGAGATCTTAACCCTGCATCAAGAAAGTTTCCATTGTTGGTGATTTTCATTTTTGTTTGCAGCTTTCTTAAGAGCTTGGTAAATTCAATTAATCACCAATAGTTCACAAAGAACTTATTTTCCTAAATAAATGTGTTCTTAACTCAATTTTCCCACTGCCAACAACCGGAACAACAGTTGAAAACTTAGAAATTCAGCCATATGATTGAATTCCATCAATCAAATGTTACTTTTCCATGAAGCAAAATGCTGTTACCATCTAAGAACTCTCTTTAAACAGAGTCAACATAATCCAAAGACACGTCCACATACAACCTGTAGAACAGTTCAAGGTTTAGAGTGCAACTACAATGTGTGTATAAATAACAAATCAGCAACATCTATGTGACAAGGTATCTCACCTGTACCACATAAACGCAGTCATTAAGTAATGACTTTACTTCCTCCTGTTCAATTGTCACATCAATACCTAACAAAAAATTACTCTTCTTTTTTTATTATACAAAATGAGTTTGTTATCCCAAGACCCATCCTGACGTTGTTTCCTGTTGACAGTGTTAACTGCAACCGGCTAAAACTTTACAATAGTCCCACAACAAATGAACCCCTCCAACGGACCAAGTCATGTGTAATTCTTTGACGATGCCCTCATACATGTACACAAAATTATGTTGCAGTTCATAACTGTTTCAATCAACTTGATTCCAGCTGAAAGTTTGAACATAATAAAGGTGCAAATGTCCTTGCCCAGTTGACTTAAATTTCCCTGCCCCTTACAAAACTCCATCCTTTCCCGAATTAGAAAAAAAATACCATAAATTTGACTGCAAAGATTTTACCCTAGAAACAATATCCCACTTTAAAGTCTTGTTCAACTCGACCCAAAATACTTCCCGTTGGGTCTTGAACCCCATCCCCTTTGTGTTTATGATTTAAACCCACAGTTACTCTCCCAATCCCAACCCACTTCACACTAGCCCGATATTCCATCCTATTTTATTGATAGATCCCAAACCTAACCGGCAATTACAGGCAAAGAGTATAAGACAACACCTTGCTCATTTTGCCTCCACTCTTCCCCTGCAGTTTTCTTCACACTCCATTTTCTAAGCACCAGAAATACATTACACTTCATCATTACAAAATAACCCTAGAACAAGGAAATCCTTGCCAGCATACAAATCAGAAGAACAACAAAACCTTCCAAATATATACTTAAAAAATGCTTTGTATTAGCTGAATATTACAATCATCTTACCGGGGAAGATACAACATCAGAAACTGTTTACCTTAACCTTTTGAATTCTCTAGTTTTTATAATCATTAATAAATAATTACAAAGCAACAGGCTTTGTAAAACAACTAGGGTCTCAAATTGTTTCACAACTATTGGAAAATACTTGCTCCTTTCATTTAAAGAATTTGAAGATGAATCCTACAGAAGCATAACCAACCAAAATCGTAAAGCAATCGGATTGAAACCAATGTTGTATCTTCCTTCCCTGTAAGTTTATTGGATGCTACCCCTTTGTCTACAGTCCATGTATTTGTATCCAGTCTGTATCATCTACAACCCAACACAATTCCCCTCTGATAACAAAAATCTACCCAGGCGATCTTGTAATTTGTGTACCTTTTATATAAACTTTCAACTTTGGGTTCTAAGAAACTGAACAAATGTACATACACTTTATAGCTGCTAAACAGCTGAAAGTATCTCCAGTGCACACACATCACATGTTGGTTGTGTAAGGTTGACTTGGTTAATTTCAGTAGCATGCAAAACATCAAAAATATATTTTGTTTTAGTGGATCTGTATCGTAATTAATAGATTGACTGCTATAACGATGACAGCATGCTTCAAAGTATCTGCTTAACACTTGCTGAATTTACAGTTCTGAAACAAAGTTAACCCACCTACTTATTCCAGCATCATTTATGACATAAGTGCAAGTAACCAAACCAACCCATCTCAGTCATAGCTCAAAAACAAAGTTAACATGCATTTTAAGTTTTTTGATTAATAATACAAAAAAAGAAGAAAAAAATATATATTCCTGACAATTTGACACGATCACTCTACTATAGATTTCATCTTGAATTCTGATGAGCAACTACGCTGTTTATCCGAATCCCAATCAAACTATTGGATTTTGCAGAAACTGTTTTAGTTTTTACTTTAATGTTGCCTTTAAAAAGCCTTACGAGTAACAAAAATGTCTTTAGAAATCTGCAGGTGCAGAAAACTCTTCTGTTTTGCTAGAAAAATGTATTTGTCAGGAATGAACAAAAAACAATTTTTTTAATCTCTATCTAACTGTGCTGAAAACAGTACAGCATGTACAAAAAGAGAACAGAAATCAACAATATGATAGGGTTCTAGTGTACTTTAAGCATGCAATTCTGAATGCACAATAATATGAGCAAAACACAATGCTCTCTCTGAACGTAAGTGGTTCTCATAATTTGCTTTAAAATAGTGTCAGCAAGAAAAAGCATTGCAAGGTATGTTACATTCGGCAAAGACTTCAGATTTTGCATTAAAAATTTCCCTAAAAACTGAATGAAACATCTGATATGAGAACCCTAAACTGATACACCTGTTTCTATTTATAAATACTGAAGTTTTATGTAACCAATCCTTTGTCCCAGATGTTCAAAATTATTCATCTGCAAAATCATCAGTGACCTCTGAATGTATAAATATCTTGTATAAATATGTTCATAGAATCTTGAAGATTTCTAAGCAATACTCAATGATAAAGAAGGCACTGTAATACATGTACAATCCATCGTCATGGATATGTAGTGTCAGGGAGTTTATCCAAATAAATTATACATGAAAAACTCAAAGAAAAGCTTCTAAAATAAACATGTTTTCAATTTTTTTGGATCTTGTAAATGTGAGAAACACAAACAGACAACACTTTTTATCTAATAATTAGTAGTGCCTTCAGAATTGCATACAATGATGTAGATACATAATATCACAAAAATTATAATCCTTCCATGAGCCAAAATCAAACCAGATCGTAACCAGAATATGGATTTATATTGTACATGTAGGTTGAACAGATATTAACTCTTTTGCATAGTGCATGGTAAAAGCAACTGAATGCAACTATGCAAAAGTGAGGTTAATTATTTGGTTTAATGTTATTTGTTCCACTCATTCATCCATCCTGTTTCGATTTTGGCCCAGTCAGTCAATTAACACCAACACACATTAAGCCTACGCCATTAACGTTGAGGGTTGTAGCCGCGCCCAGGACCACCTCCTTTATTGACTCCACCTCCCATTCCACCACGAGGGCCACCTCTTCCAGCGGCTCCACCCCTTGGTGGGCCACCACTTCCTGGCCTGGTGTTCCTAGGACGCACTTCTGTACCCCTAGCTTTCTTCTCCTCCACATTTAGCCGATGTTCACCTCGTAGCAGGATGGGCTGCAAAAAACCATTAAAAAATACAATCTCTCAAAAAAAAATCCTAACTGTCAGTGTAATTTTTTTTTGATCTTCAAAGTATGAATTTTTTTAAATACACGTCTACTTTGCATCCGTCTCTTCAATCAAACATAACTAGGCAAGCTTTAATAACTGACAGTGCTGTAGTCGAGTCCCTACTGTACAAGTCCTTCTCACCGAGACCAAGTCCTCCCCACCGAGTCCTTTCCCCTCTTGTCCAATCTGAGTCTGAGTCCACATCTCTCATGTCTATGTAAAGTTAGTCCTGTTGGTAAGTCATTGTGTCACATGCGTGAGTACCCCCACAACGTTTTGTTTCTTCCGGCCCCAAAGCTACGTTTGTGTATAATTTTACAAAAACTCACCCATTTCATCTTTCAAAATCAAAGGCATTTATGAAAGAAACTTTTAATTCTGAGGAAACTAGCTCACTCCTGTGGGCTTCTGGTAATCAGTGGAGCCACTTTCTGTAAAGTGGGCGTGGCTTACAGTGGAATAACGTCAAACACCTAGAACAGGGTTCAATAATTTGACTGTCGATCCTCCCACTGACTGACACTTGTATGGAACATTTCTGCATGCAATTTCAGCTATTTCCATCCATTTCTGTTAGACTAGTGACCAGATGTGCTAAATCTTGTATTATTTTAAAAAGTCAAAACACAAAGACACGAGAATGATCTCCATTGTGTAATGAATCAATTTTTACACTTGCATAAAAAAAACTAACTTGTTCAAAATCTGTAGGTGTCAAATTGTAATTATGAGTGTCAGTCTGTCAAGGACTACCGGTGTATACGACCAATCATGGAGATAGAAAATCTCCATGAACCAATCAACGTAAACCAACGAAAACGGACACGACAAGCCAGCTATACCTAGCCTACTGTTTCAAGTCTGAGAGTGTGCTTAGTTTTTCTGCATTATCGGTGAAGAGGGCACTATTTCAGGCAAGCAAAAAAACTACTATCACAGACTTGAACAAGACAATAACTCTGACATACGTGGTTGAAACAAACAGGGTCCGTGGTTGACATGCAAAGGCCACAGGCAACGAATCAAAAGAAACAATTTTTTTTGTGAATGATTTTGTGAAAGTAGCTAAAGTTGCATGTTTTCCCTTTTTTTTCCTTTTTTCAGAATCACACTGCATCCCACCCAGGGTTCAAGTCCAAGTCCGAGTCCGAGCCAGAGTGCTCGGAGACCGAGTCTGAGTCCACAAAAATTGACTCGAAACCAGACTCAAATCCTCCAGCACTGTGAACTGATATATCATTGGTCTTGATTGACGACTTTATTTTTTGTATTAGTCACCGGTAGAGGGCGCAACATCGACTGTTCGGGAGGCTGACTCGGAGGGACTAGGAAAGTCTATAAATTTGGTTCTGAACAGCGTCTTGACAATTTTGTTTTTTTCTCTCCCCCCCAAAAAAAACCAGGCAGATCAAAACGAGGCTAATTTGCATAATATATAATGAGGCGTTCAGTGACAGGGTAGGTGTATGGTATCTAGACATAAGTGATGTTTCTGAAACTGTTTATCATTGGTATAGGTCGCGGCGTGTTGTGTTGGAAATTACTGTTATCGTGTTCAGTTTGCACCGAGTCTGTCCGGGGACTGCCGACCGAACAGGTGTCCACTGTTCAGTGCAGTCTCTGAGCGGGCAGACTGTATCACCTGGTACAGAGGTGCTGTCCGGTTGGACTATGGAGGCAGAAAGGTCAAACGGAAATCATTAACCCCAAACTAGATCCCCTGCCTGTGATGTGACACACACCACCATTCAAATTTGCAAGAAGTAAACTGGGTTTTACAATTTTTGGACATGTATCATTTGCAGACATTTAACTGCTGATCACAAAATGCAATCGTTGTCGCCATTTCATTATGATTGGCGATGATCGTTCATGAACACGTTCTCTCCACCATTCACATAGGCAAGGGGACAGTCTATATCACAGTTCACTCACCATTGTGAACGTATGAGTCATCTTATGAATATTCAAATTGCGCTCAGAAAAAAAATGTGGGCGGGTCTTAGAGCCAAAAGTGTCAAGACGTTCATTTTGATTCAGATGTTCGTGTGATGCAGATAATGCATGTTGCGGACAGTAATTCGTGTTGCGATATCGCACTACGTTAAACGAAATGAACATCGCCAATCAAGACGAATATATCATTTTGTTTCTGTCAGGGATTATGTGTGCAATCGTAAGTGGTTGGTTACACAAGTAAAATAGCAAAGCATAGCAAATATGTCACACAAAATGACACCTTTGTTGCAATTGTCTTACATTCTAGACTCTTAATAACGACTAGATAAAGTACATACCCCTTTCCTCTTGAGAGCTAAGATCTTCTGCACAGGAATATGATCAGAGAAGACAATGAAGCCAAAGTAGGGCAGAGGCTTGGGTCCAGTACTCCTGTTGATCCGCATCTCTACAACCGTACCATACACTGTAACCAAACACACAAGAGCATCAGCAAAATCCTCCATAATCTATTAAATGGTTTTCTTGAACATTAGGTATTGGTCTGATCCCAAAGGAACACTATGTAATGGTTGAGAGACTTGTATGCTTTTTAACTAACTCACATTGCTAGTCAAAAATCTTTTGCGTGCCTCTGCGCAGCATTATTTTTCATAACTATTGGGAGCTTCTGGGGTTATCATTTTCCTTTGAGAATATCGTTTTTATAATAAGCACCAGGAATTGTTTCCTTCCAGAAAATTTGAGAATACATTAATGGACGATAATCTGTCAAGGTATTCTGGAATCAAAGAACAATCTGACTTACCTCCCAAGATAAACAATGATAACCAATGGTTACAGCCTGTCCATTCTTGTAAGCAACATTTGTGTTACAAAAGGACAAAGGTTTGGAATCAAAGTACACAGAAACCCCCAGAAAAAGGGAGAATTTGAGCTTTAATTCCAGTACCATCTGCCCTCTTTGTAAGGAGGAAATGAAGCACCTGTGCACGCTACACATTATTGTCTGGGTCAATACACACATTGCCCCCGCCCTTCCAAAAGTTATTCCGGGCACCGTCAGCCAGTTTAGACAAGTTTGACGTGCATACACATCATCTGACATGAAGTGGTAAATAACAAAATATTGTTAACAAATTTACCTGAGAAGAATTCTCTCAGCTCATCATCATTGACGTCCTGAGGCAGGTTACCGACAAATAACTGATGACTATCAGGAATCTGCGATGGGCGTGGTCGGTTTCCAAGCTCTGGACCTTCCATTGGTCTCCGCCCTCCAGTAGGACGTCCTCGCTCTCGCTCTCTCTCACGGTCACGATCTCTATCCCTTCTTGGTTCTCGCTGTGGCAGAGGTTCTGTGTTTCCTCTTGGAGCCACACCAGGAGCATTGACGGAGGCAGAAGGTTCAGCCTGTTTCTGAATGGGAACTGGTTGTGACTGTAGAGAGCACACAATAAGCAAGTAGTGTCTTTCCCGTTACAAGCAGACAACAGCAAATTTGAGATGAGTAACAGATCAGTTTCAATTTCTGTTTTTTGGAATGAAGTATCTTAACCATGCCGGCTGTGCCGATAAACTTCACCAACACTGCTTTGTGCTTTGTCCTTTGTAAGTGTCAGGTCTCATGCATTGTTTGTGTTGTTTATGGGTTCTTTTGCAGAAAATGAAACCACAGCTTTGGTCTTTGATTATTAAAACAGTAAACACTCTAAACAAGATTCATGCTCATCTGCTAGTGATAGCTTAAACTAATCCCTTGCAATGAAGATACATGGGTGTAACTGTCTGCCCATGGTCTGCTATTTACAGTTTCGAACATGCACATCATCTAAAATGCACACTACACAGTGTAAACTGACTCCCATGGTTTATGGTTGTGACAACATCAGGTAAACTGGGTCAAAACTGGACATTACAATGTCTAATTAAAGCAATACTACATGTATTAAAGGTACGGACCAAAGATAAAGAGACGTAATGGTTACCTGCATTGGCTGATAAGTAGCCGCTGGTGCACTTGATGAGGCAGTAGGCACACTCCTAGCTCGATCAGCCCAAGATGGTACTTTAGGACCTAAAAGTGAAAATACCCATAAAATCATTTGAACAAAGTTCTGTACTTAAATACCTGATATATTTGCCGACATTGATTTGAATGGAAATGTTACCAAAGAGAGTAAAATCTTCCTGGTTATTGCTTTAAGGTAAAACATGGTAACGGACATGTATACTATTGGGTTCACAAAAAAACGATTATCCTTGCCGAGATCAACGATTTAATACCGGAAACATTTTTGTATTACCCGTTAGCACTTATGCACTATTAGACGAGTCATTTACTCTTCACCGTGGCACGCAAGTTCACAAGATTTTTTGCTGTACCTAGAAACCCTCAATTTTCACTGTGATTATTTTCTTGTTCGCATGCTAAAGGAATAAAGACTTTAAAGTATTTCATGCAAGTAAGCTGAACTTATACCAGACAAAAACCTTGCACACTAAGAAAACTAAGAAAACACAATCTTCCTCCCTCACTTCGCACCATGGAGCATTTGTACCTTCATTCAAATCCCATGTCTTAGACAACTACACTCAAATGTGTGCCTTATCAGCAAAGTTGTGTTACCCTTGGGTCAAACTAACGCTGGACGATATCACGATAATATCGTCACGATACGATATCGAGAACAATATCGTCAATATCGACATCGGTTTTGGATATATCAAAATATCGTGACTATCACGTTTTTTAAAGTTTAAAAGATGATATCGACGATATCATCTTTTGTTTCCTTAAGTTACATTCAATTACGCCTTCGTAATCTTTACAGCCTTTAAAATTTGTTGAGAAAATGTTTTAAAAAGCGCATTGACATTGATGGCGATCCATTTTAACAGCCTTATTTGGGTTTGGATGCCGCAATTTTAACCACATAGAACGAATCTTGGATGTAGATTAGTTAGTAAGTCTCAGTTTACGTCTTCCCATCTAGCCATGGTGGTCTCTTTTCATCGAGAATCGCTGATAGACACAGGCCGGACGAACGCGCTTGGCGCAGGCTGATTGGCAGCTTTCCGATTGGCCACTTTCCGATTGGCCACTTTCCGATTGGCCACTTTCCGATTGGCTAACTGGTGTGAATATTTATGACGTAATGCTTTGCACAGTGCTGCCATCCCATAGTAGTATCTATCACCTCGATCCCGCGGATGTTCTATCCGCCACCACCGTTCCTTGTGTGGTATACTTTATCATTAGGGGGCCGAAGGAACGGCGTGTTGCAGTGGGTACGAAGCTGCAGGGGAAGATCCCTTGGTGAGAAATCACCACATTGGGAAACGTCAGGTGCACTGAAAAATACATGTATTTACTTAACGTGTATGGTTGTGCAGCGATGTCATTGAACGAATCGGAATTTAAAAATCGAGGCATCAGCTTTCAGAGATCGCAACGTCCCATCGTGGAGATCAAAAACATGAATTAATTGAGTTGGAACCAGTGATAAAAAAACTCTCAAAAACGTAACGTGTTCTGTTTTCCTGGAATCTGGATGTTAATTCAATGTTTTATCTCAGCGGTTTGTATGTTTAATCGCTCATTTCCTCCATGAGATAAAACTGTTTTTCTATAGTGTACTTTCAATTTTCAAAAATCTTCATGATATATCGACATATCGGCGATATTTACCCGACGATATATCGCATGTCAAAATTTTCGATATCGTCCAGGGCTAGGTCAAACTGTCCTTGGCAAAACTACACTGGTTTCTCTGTCATACCTTGGGCCCAGTCAACCATGTCGTGTACTCTTAAGGCACACTTGGGCACTGTGCAGACCTCTGGCTTTCCCCATTATGATAAAGTACAAATCTCTCAAGAGTTATTTTGTGGTTATTTATAGGTACATGTATCCATGTCAGGGCAGATATTTGGGTTTTTAAAAACTTGCAGTTACAGTATGAATGTGGACATTGAAACTATCCGCACAGGCTCACTGGTATCTTACCTTTGTCCACTGGTTCCTCCGGTTCGGGTTGCTCTTCCTCAGGGTCAGGTTCTTGATCTTCAATGACAGTCGCAGGAGGCTGAACAACCTCATCACTAATCGGAGAGTCCCTTGTAATCTCAATACCAACCTCAACTCTCTCTGGAGCCTTAGTTGGAGTGGTCTCAGGGGACTCAAGATGAGCTGTGCCATTACTAATCAAAAATAGACAGGACGGCATCTCAAACACTGCCTTAACATTGAACAACTTCCGTCATCTCTAGAGTCTTGAGTCTTCTTAAAATTTGTAACTGAGATCAAATTATAAATTCATTTAGGTTAAATAATACCCTTCAGTCGCCTTTAATTTCATACATTACCACATCACAACCCAAGGGAAACCAGTGCTGAAGACTGACAGTTACCTGACAACAGTTGAAGGGTGATCATAATAGGTTGTAACAGAGGGCTCTGGAACCGTGATCTCAGCAGGAGTAAGAGTCGGCTCTGACACTGCCTCCTCACCATCAGATACTGACAGAAACAAGGAACAAGTCAGGTCAGAATTAGGATTGGATATGATTGCACAGACAAAATCTAACCAAAAGCAACCTTTTTCAATGCAGTCCTCTGATACTTGTCACATCTATTTAATTTTTTAGCAAATATTGACGTATCTACCTACATCACCATTGTCTGATCCTAACAAAAAATATGAACTTTTTATTGATGATATATAGGCTTTTATAGACGTTTCAGGCTTTTTAAAAACAATTTTGCTGATTTTTCTGAGAGCAAAACCATCAGCAATCAGACTGAAGTAGAAAACATATCATGCCTATGTATTACAAGAGGCAGTGTACACCTCCTATAACACAGGTAATAACTTCAGGTGTTCAATCTTCCTCTTATTTGCTGCTTCTACTCCCCTTAGTTATGAAATGCTTAGCCCGCATTATATGCATTAGGAATGAGACAATGAGCCAATAATGTTGTAGTAAGCACATGCACACTGACAAATAGGTGGCAAAATACAGGCCAAGAAATGTGCAACTATCAGGCTAAACATTACTCTGTAAATTGTAAAATATATAAATATTCAACCTTACTTCTGTTAGAAAATATTCAACCTTACTTCTGTTTGACCATTAAGTGTCACCTACACAGTTTTGATTGATAATAATAACCACCAAAATAAGAACTAGTTCTTTTATAGCGCATTTGACAATAGTGCCCTGGTGTTAGAGAAACAACACCAGCTTACAATCGGATCTACACATCATGTGACACCATTAATAACCTGTGCACTTGAATAGACACAAAATGATTGGTCAACTCATTAGCAAGTGCTAACTATGGTAGGAAGTTAATGTTAACATACCACTTGCACATAAGTCATTCTCAGGCTCAGAGTCAGTATCGTTGAAGACTTCATCCTGGTAGCGAAAGATGTCATTGCGCACGTAGTACTTCTTAGCAGACTGAGGTGCCAGCACGAATGTCTGCATGAAGCGGCGCATTGGCTCTCCATTGTTAGACAGCTCTCCTGTTACCTGCATCAAATCAACAAAGACTCTCATGATGGAAGAGGGGCCGAAGAAAGAACACTCACTTGTTTGTTAGGGAGTAGTTGACCATATCTTAACTGAGAACAAGTAAACTTAACTGTAGAAAGGGTTGTCAACAACCCTTGACTTTGCATTCTATTGTTGATGTGTCTGTAATAAGAGTTGGTGGCTTTACAAGTCAGTGTACTGTAACATATCAGAGTCTATAGTTTACCTGAACCACAACACCATCTCCAAGTGTGGCATGGCTATCCACCTGCCTAATCTTGGCGTGACAGTCACGAAAGTCAAGGGACAGAATCTTCTCATTGATGTCCTGAAAAAGAACGAAAAAAAACACCAAATATGCTAGCTTGTACATGTACATGTACAATGGGAGATCACTGTTGTGATCGACTTTAAAGTATTGACCAGCATTGGCAAAATAAATCAAAACAAGTTTGAGATCAAATTTAGCTACAGAAAACCCAGGTCAGTCGGGTTATAATAAACAAAACATTAATTTTGTGTGGCCCTACCAAGTAAGTGAGTCATGGCAGAACATTGTGCCAATAATTACAACTGTTTTGCCTACATGTTGTATGAGCACATGTGGTTCTTTCTTTGTTAACATTTATACACAATGTACACTAAAAACTTCCAGCAATATACATATAAAACCTAGTTATTGTACACTTAACACCATTGTGTGGTTTACACACAACCAACATTATACATGCATCATAGTGAGTCTAAAAGTGGCATGGTGCAAATTACATTGCACAGAAGAGTAAGTAGAGACCGAGAACACAAGGTTTAATATACATACAAGTACTGAAGCAATTTATTACTGCACAGCAAATCATATTGCATGGACAAGTTAGTCACAATTTCCATGATAGTTTTTGTTTCTTTCTTTGTTCCCCGAAATATTGATTCAAAATCGTAAAAGTAAAAAAAAAAAATTGACTGGAATTTGGCCAGCAGTCGCCCTGCTGATTGACCAATCAGCCATCCAAAGCAGTCTAACAGACAGTCTACAATCCCTCCTAGGCCATTAAATCAAATGCTTCCTGGGCTGTCCAATGGACGGCTGGATTACAAACATCATGGGAAAAGCCACATGTTTTCAAACTCTAAAATAAGACCAAATGTGCGCTAGCCTTATATATTGTTTTATTTTATTGATTATCAGACTGTACCATTTTCTAGAGTAACATTTTTGTCTTAAATATAGTCAACATCATAGTTGCGTAATCATAAACGTTTCTCATTTTCTAAAAAGGTGACAAAATTTGAAAAAAGTGAACAATGTAAAAACTACATGTAGATGATAGGAATTGATTTAATATTCTCAAAACAATAATGTACTTTCTTTTGAACACAGTTTGTAGAGAGTAGAGGTACACACAAGTATTAAGATGAATTTGTACACATCACCTGCATGTATAAAAATGTAAGCCGTTTCCAAGTTGACATGGTCACCATTGATCTACATACATGTAGCTTTGACTAAATAGGACAATATCATTTCTTTATGAGCTAAGGTAAAAAACAAAAGTCCTCCTACCATTTGACCATAAACAGGCTCCTCTGGGTTGCCATCAGGGTCCACACCACCATGCACAAAGGAGGAATTGTTCAGATAAAACCTGTCACATAAATACACATCATAGTATTATTTGTTGGAATTGAGACAGGATAGCGTGTATCCAACTTATCAAACCTTGTACAGACATTCTTCTTCTACAGTGGGGGGTTACTACATGTATCATGTTCGATGTAGGGTAGTGTTACATTTGGTGGCCCGGATTAAACATATTAAAGGATGCTGAGATTCAGTTTGACTGGACAATTCCCATCATTTCATTAACTTCCCCTCCAAACTAATCTACTTCCCTTCCTCTGAGTTAAGTCATGGCAAAAATGAGTCAACCTGCATGTAGTATTTAACACCCACAAATGAGCATGCATGCTATTTGAAACCATGACATCATGACACTGTAAGCAAAATGTATATCAGCCCACATTACCTGTGCAAATGCTCCGGCCCTCGATTCAACAGTGTGTAATACTGGCGCACAAACTCACGGCCGACGGACTCGGGACTGACCACGGCATTGTTTCCTACGACACTAACATCTGAGGTGTTGGGCGCCGCAGATCTATGCGCACTCGAGGGCGCAGCCGAAGGCGCAGGCTGAGGGTTGGTGGCCATTACCATGACTGTCCAACTGAAGAGGGAAATATGGGAAATGAAACAAACTTGAGTTATCTTAGTTAACACCAATGATGCCTCAATGGAGAGATTCACCACTTTACCTTTACATGTACAAATATATGACATAGTTCAGAAACTTGAGTAATTGATTACTACAAGTACATGTACTTTATGATTCAGAACAATCATTCTGAGTGAACATCTTACTCTTTCATAAACTACCCTTAAGCTACCCTTAAGCAAGAAGGTCAAGAGGGACCAGCAGTGCTACACTTACTTGTTTCAAAATCAATTTTTCAGTGCAAACTGTGCCTTTGGTGTAACCATTGCACCAGGGTTCTGCCCACAGTGGTCGGTGCCGGAAAACTCGCCCGGCACTCATGATTCCCCGATCACCACTGACGGAATTTTTCTCTTTTTCTTACCAACAATTGCCTAACTAAATTCTTGGCAAAATATTAATTATTTAACTGAATATGTAGGTTTTTTTAAATGAAAATCTATCTGTAAATTAAAGATATCCAGCTTTTTTTCTGTCAATTGTATAGCCCAACTATCATAAATTTGCTACCACACAACGATATGTGCACACAACTTGGTGAGTTAGACAAAACCCTTGCATCAAAAGAATGAAGTCTGGCTGCTTGATACTCTACATGTACATATGCCAATATGCAGTCCAGACACAATGTACATTGTACATTGGTTCTATAGAGTCTGGCTCCATAGTTTTTACAATGCATGCAAACAGACGCTGTGGGAAATTTTGTCTGCAGCTTGTGCAAGCATGGAAAAAGCTTGAAATAAAAAATGACAACACACAAGAAATTGTATCATTGATTGTGATCGAGGCCAAGATCTAACAAAACTTTTGATTTTAAAGGTATAAAGAATGAGTGGGAATGGAGTATTATTTGAAAAACAAGTTGACAATATTCTTTTTGCTGACATATATCACAAAGCACATTTCCAGTCTAGCATTTTTTATTTCCTTAAATTATACATTTTGCACCAAATATACACTGGTAGGCTAGGTATTGTAGCAGCTGTTACCTCATCTTACAATTATAATGACCTTTGACCCTGTTTTTTTACTGCCTGTATAATGCTCCCAACCCGCCCCACCCCCACCCTGCCCCCTTCCTGGCTTTTTCTCTTTTTTTTCGCAAAAAAAAAAAAACCTGGGCGGAACCTTGTTGCACCTGTAGAAACATCCATAAATCATTTAAGAAAATTTGTTGCTGACATACATTAACAGCTATCACTTGTTCTTAACACATTTATTCTGTTTGACCTAATACAATCTCCATGACAGGACAGTCTGTGATTTTGTGTCGACAAAAAAAGGTTCCATGAAAAGACAAATTAAATAAAAACAAGACATTGAGTTTTTGTGACATCACAAAAACAATGTGTTCGTGAGATATGCCATAAAATTATGATGAAAATGGTGACGATATTTCACCTTATCAACCTGATGTGTGGTTCAGGAGTAAGATTTTTTCCAATTTAAAACTTAAACTTCCGGCTTGAACTGGAAGTCAAGGTCAAATAAGGCCACACGCTGTGTAACAGTTTTTAAGTATTTGAAGCCCTTTCTGATGACGTAAAGATAATAAAAATCCAAAATGTGGTAAAGGAGTTTTTTATATTTTTTATTATAACTTTCATCTTCCAGTTTGAACCGGGAGTCAAGGTCAAACTGGGTCGCATTCTGTGTATGATTCTTAAATTGATAAATACTTTCCCAATGATGTACAGATTGTAAAAAACCAATGTTTGCTTCAAAAGTTATGATTTTTTGGAACATTAAACTTTAACTTCCGGTTTGAACCGCAAGTAAGGGTTAAATGAGGTCACACTGTGTATATAGCTGTTAAGTCCTAGGAGCTCTTTCTGATGACGTATAAATGATAAAGAATACAATGAGTTGTTGAGGAGTTATGATTTTTTAAAATATTATACATGTATTTCATCTTCCGGTTTGAACAGGAAGTCAAGTTCAAATGGGGTAACATTTAACTTGGTACACACCTTCCCAATGATGCATAGATTGTAAAAATCTAACTTGTGGTTCAGAAGTTATGAATTTTTGAAACATTAAATTTCAACTTCCGGTTTGAACTGGAATTTATGTTTAAATGGGTCAAATTTTGTGTAGTGTGTGTTTAATTTATCAAGACCTTTCAGATGACCCATGGATTGTAAAAATCCAATGTGTGGTAAGGGAGTTATGAATTTTTCAAATATCACATGGATTATCATTAGTTGGGTGTGCAAAAAAAATGAAACAGCGTGAAATACCATACAAGTACAAATAGAGCAAGGGTCATTAACATGAACAACTACATACATCCAGTGAACGATTTCCCTTGTATCGCATCGCATTTTGCGATGCAATTGGAGCGATTTGCGATGCAATTTTACAAAGTGCATCGCACAATTTGCGATGCAATTTGCGATGCAAGTTTTACTAAATTGTATAGTTATATAAATAAGTTTACACCCACAAGGTTTCGGATTCACATTTACCTAAGCTGTGGCGGTGGGTGTTTGAGGAATTGCCTTTTATTTAGCGTGACGTCCGACAACCTAAGACTAGAGCAAGGGAAACAATCATTTCGCGCACGACGCCGCGCTGTGATCCACATTCCCCCACACATGATGGGTCGATGGAAGCAGCATCGGTAGGGTTCGAAATTAGCAGTCGCCAAATGCGAGTGAAAACAGCGGCGTGCGAGTCAAAACCCTCCCTTAGTAGCCCGCCAGGCTAGTCAACAAATTGTTCCTTTTCACAATAAATGAGGGGTACAGTTGTAAAATCCCAAAGAGAGATTATTTTTAAGTTCACAAAATGGTTTAGCAAGTCTTGATATTTTCTAGATTTAATGTGACCGCGATCGCGATCGTTCAATTCATAGTAAACACGCACGCACTTCCCTTAACCACATGGTAGTGAGTAGCCAACGTTCGCCCGCACGCACACAACACATGGTAGTATTATTGTTCAGTACAACAGCAGGTCCAAAGTCCATCCTAACCAACATTCCGCACGCTGTGATTGGCCCGTCAATAAATTCATATTCATAAGGAAGCTTGGCTAGCCTCCAACTCCATACACGTTCACGAGTCGAGTAAAGAATTGCTGCACAACGCGGCGCACGCCCGTGGATTCTGTACTATACACAGCGTTGGGTTCAGGCTATTCAAGCATCGACAACTTTTGCCGATAGAGGGCGTTGCAGGGCAAAGTTCATTGAATTTTTTCTCAATGTGCGTCGTCTATCGATCGTTAACACGAAGATTTCATTGCAAAAGAAGTTCTATAAAACCGATTCTCAAATTACAAATCCATGAAAATGGTTGTTGATGAAAACAAGTACTATTTAGGGCAGAAAAAAGGGGGATAAGATCGTTTAAAAAAAATATAAAAAATCGGAAAGTTTTTTTTTTTTTACGCTACGAAAACCGTGTGCATTTAATACACGTCAAAAAAAAGTTAAGGGAATAGGCCTTTTTCATATTAAGTTTTGGAGCGTCTTATTCTTTAATTATAAGACATTCTGAAAGTAGCCTTGGCCTGAAATTAAGCCTTAAAAAACACAAATAAACCTGTGTCACAGGGTTAAATTTTCAACAATATTTAGGCATTTTAAAATTTGCTATACAAAATTTATGGACTGCTATGCAATATTTTGAGATTGCTATGCAAAAAAAAAAATTGCATAGCAGTTTTGCTATGCAAAAATTTGGGACCAAATCGTTCCCTGTACATCCAAATGTACATTAACCATACATCACATAGTTCTTTTTCTATGGTTAGAAACCTGTATGTACTATAAGTATTGAACTATTCACGTGAACAGCACACTAGCAATGACTCGACAACACAGCTATACCAACTGTATGTGGACTTCATGCTTAATTACCTTTTCCTTGACTATAAAGGGGAAAAACATAAATATCCAGTATGACATGGTCACAATTGCTGAGGTCTCATGCAAAACACTTTTGTTGAACCCGTAAATCAAGGACTTCTCTTTGTTCTCACATTGTTTCATTTTTTTCAGTGCAGTTCCCTGTGGTTTTGTACATGAAAGCAAGTGAGGATGTTCTCTTTCTGTCTAAACACCTGGATCTCTTTGTTCACCCTCGATGTCAATGGGTAGACAGGCTCACAGCCGAAAGTCAGACCACACACACTTCATGTCAGTAATAACACAAATTTACCGTGCCTCTGAAAGATATTATTTTTCAGAACTTTTCAGACATGAAGAAATTTATCATAGAATTTTGTTAAAAAACCCTGAATAAAAAGTAAAGACAACAAATGTTCTCATAAAATGCACCAGGATTATTCGTTCCCTTTTGAGAAATTATGGAATGTCTTACCATGTATAGGGCCAAACCTTAGCCGTGGGCCACGACTGATAATTGGCAATGGTATGCTTGAATCTCATTCTTACCTCCCATGCCAAATACATTCACAATGATAAACAATGGTGGCAGCCAATCAATTTTTCGTAATCCTCGTTTGTACAACAACAAGGAGCTATGGAATTTCCAAATTACACAATAACTCCCAGAAAAAGGAGATTTTGAGTATGAACTCCAATACCCTTTATCCCTCTTTGAATAGGGGAAACAAAGTGTAACAAGGTGAGTGAATGCCACGATGCAACACTGCTGCCACTGGTTGTTTATCACTGTATTCAGCACATGGGAGGTTAAGTAACAGATTCAGAATTTACCAGAGATTATCGGCCATGGCTAATGGCAGAGAAAATTATAAGAGCGTTTGTTGACTTTACTTTGTTTAGTCAGGGTTTCATTTTGACAATGATATTCCCAAAAGTTCAATAAACTAATACGATTCTGGAAAGTGTTTTCAGAAAAGCCAACCCTAGGTGGTTCAAAACACATAATTTAAAGAAAGGTAAAAAAAAGGTTTAAAACTTAAATCTGTAGACACCAAAATGGTCTGACCAAAGTTTGAAGGTTTGCCTTCCAACAAACAAGCAGAGAGTAAGAAAAACTATGATAGTTCCACAATCAAGCACACAGGGCTGCCAACCACACTGTGAAGAGGCATCAGCCAGCACCTCAACTACAATGAACATGTACTATGTACTCATGTATTGTGCACACAATGCTTCTTTTTTCTTTATTTGGGTTTTAAAATTACAAGAATTGAGCCTGGGGAGTGACAAGCTGAAATTATGTTTTTCATTTTCTCGCCGAAATCATCTTTGAAAGTGTTTTCCTGAATAATTATATTTCATAAATTCTTTTCCTGTGAAAATTGAATGAATGATTTCCCTTGTATAGACCTAGCACAGCAAAATGCTACACAAAATGTGTAAAGCCCTTTTCACACGACGAAAAAAACGAACATTCTTTGCGAAATTTTACAATTTTTTGTAAAAAATTACAATTGGGGCTTCGTGTGAAAGGACAGTAATATTTTACATCGCCTACATTCCTTGCGAAATTTTCGCAAACCTTGCGAAATTTTGTAGTAGGTCCCGACCTCCGACAAAATCTTACGCTAGCGTAATTTTTCGCAAGGAATCTAGTCAAACCTTCGTGTGAAACGATCCGTTGTTTATTGACCGACAATCATCGCGAAAGCGGTATTAACACGCATGCGTGAAGAACATTCGGGAGCCGACCTTTGTGTGTTTACACACCGTCACCGGGCACTGGTCACCGTTGCGACCATTTGCCACCTCGTCCGCGATTTCCCGCCAAACATGGCCGTTTTGGGTCAAACCATTCATTTTAGATTGGGTGGTTTCCTTCTCCATAATGTTTATCAAGGCAATCGTTTCCTTGTAGCACCAAGATTTCTTGGCCTTCTTTCTCTTATCTTTGGTTGATGTCGTCACCGGTCGTTTTTTTGGAGGATATTACGGGCATAGTATTATGAATGGACTCCCCAACGTCTTCGTGAGTGTCAGCAGCCATTTTGAAGAATGTTTACATGGTTTATTTTTTACCGCAACACACTGTGCACAGCGGCATACGTCATCATTTAGCTGGTACTAGCGCTGTTTAAGAACAAAAACTCTATAGTTCAGTGGTAACCAGCTAAGTCTGTACTCTCGTCTCATGGAACGTGGTCACATTTTTACTTGGTGTCGTGTGAAAGCTTGCGAAAGCGGTCAGGCGTGGGATGACTTCAGTGCTCGTTAAATTCGTTGCAAGGAATGTTGGTTTTTTGTTTCTCGTGTGAAAAGGGCTTAAGTTGCCACTCAGTATTAGCATTCAGCGTGCACAAAACATGTTCAGTCCAAATATTCTGCTATGTACAATTGCTGGACGAAATTATTTTCTGAAAAAGTTTTCACAAATTTGTTTTCTCGTGAAAATGTATGTATTTCACAAATTATTTTTATCGCCAAAATAATTTTTGCAAATTTTGTGTTTTCGCCAAAATCATTTTCCAAGATTCCTTTTCTCTGGAAGATTTATTTCAGAAAACCATTTTATTCTAACAATTTATTTCAGCATTGCCTTTTCTTCATCATAGTAGTTGGAGAAATAAGATGGCGGATAGTTAGCAGGCATGTTTATATGTGAATCTGCGGACAACCAAACGCAAGTATACGCTAGTAATGTTAATGTTTGTTTATCAAGTTTGTTTTCGTCCATGCTGTGTTTTTAAAGACCACAATAAATAATGTGTTCTGTTTTGCAGACTTTTTCATAGTATCTTGTAACAGCTTACATAGTACGCAAAATGCATACAGGTTGGCAAGTCTGCTGCACACATGTCCAAAAACATATATGGCTGCAATGACTTGACTGACCTGATCCCTCTGAAATGATGATGATGAAAGCACAAATCTTTTCATTGAAGCCCCTTATCATATCTTCTTGGTTTTTCTTCCATTCAAATCAACAAGATTAAAACTAAACTGCGGGGACAAATAGGCTTTTGGACAAACTACATTCAGGGAACTCCTCCATCATGTCCGAGATGCTGGCATGATGATGAATCCACAAAATCCTATGTCATTTCCTACCGAGGTCATGCTCACTTCCTTGACACAAATGTTCACGCCACTTCCATAACAACGCATTTGTTCATACACTCAATACAGAGCAAGCTTGAACACATTTTAATGTCGAGGTAAAAACCAGGCAAAACAATGGTTTGCAGCAAGTTGGCATAAACCAGCTACTGTAGAACTATGACAGTATGAGGTTCATTCAGCCATCATCTCCAATAGATGATTATGTAGTAAAATAAATCCTATTCCAATCTTTTACACACTACAGTTCTCATTTGAAACAGAGTCTTGCAAAATTAAGCTTGATGTGCTTCTCGGATTCTCAGTGATCTTGTGATTCTTACAGAAAATTCACATCAACACCGGAAAAAAAAAAAAAAAAAAAACTGAAAAGTCGACGAGTTCTCACACACAGTCATTTAGAATCCTTAATCTGCATCACCTTTTGAAAACAAATATGGCTGCTTCCGCTTATAACATTTGAACTGCAGGTTTTCTAGAAGTAGCATGAATGAATCAGTTGCTATGGTTACAGTATGGGGATGATGTCACAACGACAGCGTTGAATAAACAAAGTAGGATGCCATAATAATTGACCAAAAGAAGACAAAAAACAAACATTACATCCATAACATTAACAAAAACTCTTCCTTGCTAACTGCTCATAAATAAACAACTCAAGACAGATAAATTCAATTTGTAGCAGACACAACAGTTAAATTAAGTACATGGTATTGCTAGCACATTAGACTCAAGTTCTAGTGTTCTGTTCAGCACAGGTTCTGTGGGTCTGGGTTCTTAACACTTGTGCTGTGTCCTTGGAAGTCTTGAGCAAGACATTTATCAATCCTCATCGAAAAGAGGCCAGAATATTGGAAATTTTCTAATTATGCAGCTATCATAATCAATCGCAACAATTATTAATACTAGGGAAAAAAACCAAAGGACTGAAGGGTGACAGACCACTGTGAAATAAAGTCGTTTCAAAACAAAGTCCTTTCTCTTTTTTACTACGCCAAAGCAGTTTTGTCAGAATATTCAAAAGACTTTTCTCAATTTCACCACTTCAAATTTAACAAACTTTTACTGCATTCATAAAAAGGACACATCAATGATCTCTACACATTCACTTATCAAACTTTACCATTTATAAATTAATAAACTATCATCGAATAATTAATTTCCCCCCAAATAATTGACGACAACTTTTGCACAGTGTTGGACATACATTAGCCACAAAACTCAAAAATTTGGTCAAGTGAAGTGGTTAAATTCTTAGCAGCAAGCTTAGTTCACTTTAGACTGTTGCCATTTTTTTCCCGAAAGCTTTTGGCCAGAAAAGTCTTTGTCACAGATTATAACCAATCAGAGAAGACTGCCGGCAAAATAGTGTTTTTAATCATTTCGCCGTCGCCGGCTAAATATATTTAATTTGCTTTTTGTAAGCAGCAGGGACATGTACTTCAGGACCATACATGTAGATTAGTAGGCTTGGAAGGCTTAGTAACCACAATCACAATATATTAGCCTTTTTTAAAGTTCAAGTCAAGTCCAAATAACTTAATTACCGGTATTTTAGAAATACAAAAATGTTCGGTAATGCCGCATGGCGCATGATGATCTAAACTGTGGATGGACAGAGGGTTGCCCGAATTATTGATGTGGAGTGAAATAATGGATCCTATTGTCCAGTCTTTTCTACAGGCACACAGTCTTTCCATATATTCTTCGTATTAGAGACAGTCTAGTCCAAAATAAAATGCAACACGAACAATCATGGTAGAACTAAAAAAGGCACTAAAAAAATCGTTATGACGTGATTATATTATTATGACGAAGAGTAGGAAGTGTTTCACGTCTGCACAATGGTTTCAGAGTTCCGACAATTTTGGTTCTAAAAGACCCTCCAAATACTTCTTTTACCACCTCCGATTTACATTACCTACCTTGCACAAGATAATCAGGTCCTCTTTTCCCCTACTGTTTTAAAATGTCATCGGCATACGAAAAGAAGTCCAATTTTAAAACGAATTAAAAAAATCTTGGCTTTTATTTTCTTTTTCGTCAGTGGGAATCCCGCGTGCACATGCACACATAATGCATGACATGCATGATGCGCAATGTCAAACGGAATTGCGACAGGTTTGCGCAGATTTTGCTCCTGGGGTACCAATCGGGAAACCCATATTATGCTTATTATTCAAAGCACGCCCTCTATATACCCTCTAACGGTCTTATTGTGCCAAAGGGAATCATTTTGTAACTGGGGTGTGATAGCCGGGGGAAATAAGATAAAATAACAATTAAATCAATAATAACATGAAATCACTTTCCTGCTCTATAAATGTCTCACAAAGTTATTTAAAATGCATACTATTATGTAACTTTGATATAATGAAATTTGACATTTTGCGCAATACTTGATGGGAGTAAAAATTATTATATTCTCTACCCGTGCAATGCTCCAACATGTAATAAGTCATATTATTTTGGATAATTAAGACGCAGATAGTGGTATCCACAATGCAAGTTGAGTGTAATGGTTCCATCCATGAATCTCAAAGTTTCATCTTGTTTACGCTGTCTTGTTGACGTGGCTTAGAAAGTTTAATCTTGTTTACGCTGTCTTGTTGACGTGGCTTAGAAAGCAAGTTGTTTCTACACTTCAGATTTTGTCGCTGGGTTTTTCCGTTGGGGGATTTCTCATGTTCCGAGAATGGTGACGTTATCGCAGAATTCTTCAGTTTAAGAGGGAAAAGGGCATCCACTTTGGACCCAGATCATCTAAAGGATAATCAAAACAACTTAGTAATACAAACATCATTTTACACGTTGTTACACAAAGCAACACATTGTTTCAAACTATTTATTAGAGGTTTTAACCTTTGTGATATAATTATAGGGATGCCAATAAAATGTTAATGGTTTTTCATTTCATACCTAGCGGAGCTTTGTCAAAGGCTTTTTAAATTCTCTATTAGGCTCTCTGCAACTTTTTCTTATAGCAACTTCATGGGAACCAATTCTCTATTAGGAAACAAGAGTCCTTCGGTAGGAATGCCTCAATATTGGCCATTTCTCACCATTATAGGGTCAACTTAGAAAAACCTACTCAAATTGTGTGTACCGGCTCGATGTAATTGCCTTTGCACGCAACAGCTGCTAACTTTGGGTCTCCCTATCTCGCTGACATGCATTATTGGAAAAACAAGTGAAGTTATGTTCGAAGAAACATATATATATATGTATACATTGATTTTATTACTATTATTTGTTTTGTATGGTCTTGCCTTGTTTTTGTTTGTTTTTGAGTTCCTTTTTGAGTTCCTTTTTTGTTGGAGGGGGGGGGGGGGTCGTAATTTAACGCCTGGATGGATCAATCAATTCAGATTGAAAATAAGATCACGCAGATCGCCAATCAACAATCAAAATGAATCATTGAATTTCACTCTCCGAGCATTCTATGCCTTAAAGGTACATTCCAATCAAAAGTAATGCAATGTTCATTCAATTTCGTCTGAATCGGCAATAGGGGTTGATCCGGCATTAATTTTTATTAATAGGCAAACATTTTACTTTTCAAACATCTTTTCAGTATGGTTCCGCCTGTCTGATTGTTTTGTATTCCTATAAAAGACTAAATCATATCTGACGTCTTAAACCCGTAGATAGATGCTCACCTTTCTTTCTGACACATAAAATGGCGGCCCGTAAGAAATTACCCATGAGCAAGTTCAGGTGGCTGACTAGAGTCGACTAGACTTAACCATAGTCGATCTATAGACGTCACTCTAACGCTACTGGTTGAACTATAGCTAGTCCAACTGGATCCACCTAGCTCCTCCGGAGCACATGTTTGTTTTTAGGTCTTGTGTAACTGGCATTATGTAACATTATGTTTGTACACTTTTAATGATTATTACTCTACAGTGGGAGGATTAATGTCATTGCCCTCTGTATAAGGCTTAATAAGATATGGTTTCCCTCCTGCTGGGACACACTCATAACTCAGCCGTGGGCTCTGCCCAACTTTTCCATTGATGGGTGTTCACTTCAGCTTTAGCACACCTTGTCCAAACCAATGCCTTGGTGTGTCCGCCATACACACTGGTAAAGACAGCGAGTCTTCCTTCTTCAAGTTGATGGCTTGAACCACCCGGTCCATGCAGTCCTATTAGGCAGTTAGTCTGCTCTGCTCGGTTGACGGCTTGAAACAGTATGGTTCTCGGATGGCCCAAACCAGATCCTGCGCTTCCTATAGATGGCCTAAGCCCACGGCCGGTTGAGGCTCTCCCCAACTTGAGGCTCTATAACTTGAGATGTCCCGCCAATCTTACTTCTACCAAGCCCGCTGCAAAGACCGGCCGTTACCTTGAAGAGGCGATCGCAGCAAGTACAATCCCAGTCATCCAACCTCCGGTTATTAGGGTCGTTTTATTTGAATTGTATTTCCAATTGACTTCAATTGCATTAATTTGTTCGTGTAAAAAATTACTTTTTGGAAATAGTGCTTGTTAGTTATCTTGTTCTGTCATATTATCTTGTCTCTTTCATAGTTCTTTTTGCCTGTTATATAATTACTGTACGCAATGGAACTGGCTTGCTTGGGAAAGGAATGAACATCATTCAGCAAAATCCAAAGCCATCATAAAAACAATTGAGTTTCTGTTTCACTTAAAATCTGAAGTGAACAACCCCTATATGGCAGTCGGTAAGGGGCGATACGGCCGTGGAACCGGTGTGGCAGGAGATTCTGTTCCCTGGATTGTTTAATCAGCAATTATCAAAATGGCGGGAGAAGTTTTCGATGGAAAGCATTGTCACTGACGAGGGAAGCCAAAGCATCAGTCACGAAGGACGTAAGACGAGGCAAGCCAAAGCATCAACACGTGAAGGAAGCAAGACAAGGCAAGCCAAAGCATCAAGTCATGTGGGAAGCAATACAAAGCAAGCCAAAGCATCAAATCACGAGGGAAGCAAGACAAAGCAAGCCAATGCATCAAGTCATGGTAACACAAGCATTTATCTAATCAAGCCACAGCATATCCGTTATAAAGCTGGAACGGCACTAAACATGCGCAGGGGCTGTTTTGGGTGTCTTGGAAATTTCTCTGTGTGAAACGCTTGTCTGGTTCGGTGCATAATACAATGACTTTGTGTTCACGAGATGGGAATCAGACCATTTCAAAAAGCAATGTCGTCGCCTAAAAAAAAGAAAGTTGCCGGAAGAAAAAAAGAAAAGAAACTGCCAAAAAGGGGTAGCCCCGCAAAAAAGAGTTGCTGGCAAAAAACAACAACAACACAGTCATCGTCCCCAAAAAGTCGCCGCGGACAAAAACGTCAGGCTCAGGTGTCCAAGAAGCAGTACCATAATGCATAATCCTGTCCGCAGTTTCAAAAGTCAGTCAATACAGAAATCAATAGCTCATGTTTTCGGTGGGGGCACGGGGGGGGGGGCATTGCTAAAGGGATATATTTGTTATCCCTTGTTCCTCAAACCCAGCCGAAAAGAGAAGGGGATATATTAGTTCCTTTGTTCCTGAAACTAATTGTCCTCTTGTGAAATTTTGTCCGTTTTTACAAGACAAAACGTGTTATATTGCTAACAACTATATATTGCTATACAAATGTTTATATTTTTATTGTTAGCCTAGAAAAATTAGATTGATTCGTAAAATCTGAAGATATTTTGTTACACTTTGGGGGAGATAAACTTAGTAAGCACAGAAAAATCTTGCTTAGCAGAAACAGGTTACCAGCCAACATCTATAAAGTTTATTATTATTATTATTATTATTATTATTATTATTATTATTATTATTATTATTATTATTATTATTATTATTATTATTATTATTATTATTATTATTATTATTATTATTATTATTATTATTATTATTATTATTATTATTATTATTATTATTATTATTATTATTATTATTATTATTATTATTATTATTATTATTATTATTATTATTATTATTATTATTATTATTATTATTATTATTATTATTATTATTATTATTATTATTATTATTATTATTATTATTATTATTATTATTATTATTATTATTATTATTATTATTATTATTATTATTATTATTATTATTATTATTATTATTATTATTATTATTATTATTATTATTATTTCTGATCTTTTACCAGGGTAGCCTGTTCACAAAATAATGTGGTCTTCCACGGGGCCCTGAGCATATAATTAAAAAAAAAAAAAAAAACATAAACTGCATTTATTGCTGCCACTGGTACCCCCCTCATTTCGTCTTTACGTAAAGAACTTTGCTAAGCAGAATTTTCTGCTTAACAGCTTTCTGCAATTGGGCCCTGGTGTGAATGTGTGAATTACACTCAAAACTCTAGTACCTTGTACAACAACATAGCGGTGGTAACAGGATACCTGACTAGTATGGTATCCCGAAAAAAATTATAGAACTAAGCAGAAACTGATTATTTTTGCATGTAAAGCAGCTCTATGAAGTTTTTTACTGTGATTTTTAAGGGACAAGAACTAAAAAAATAGGTTTGGTATCCATCATTTTCGGATTCAGCACCCCCAAATTACGTAAACTAGATATGTTACCAACTTGTACTAAAAAATTTGGCTTAAAGTTACTTTTTGAAATCTGGCCTATCAGGCCTATGGATCACAGTGCTAATTGTTTGTATGGTCCCTTAGTTTCATTACCAAAAGATTATAGTAACAATAAATTGTAATTAAATTTAATAGAAAATTACGAACCTATCAAAACTCTCCCGATGCCTACTCCACTACTCACTGTTTTAGCTTGTGACGTATTTGCGCACCAATATGTCCCACATGGACCATAATGTCCGACTTAATTTTTGAACCATTGTGTCCGCCCCATTGTGTCCGTAAAACCATTGTGTCCGCCCCATTATGTCCGTAAAACCATAGTGGGCGGACACAATGCTTGTAAAGCTGATAAAGTACCCTGCAAGTGGCTTTTTTATTTTCTTTCTTCGTTTCTATTTGCAATGAAACTGATTGTAAACCTTTTTGTACAGACCTATGGAATAGTAGTAAATAGATTACCTACACAACCATGACTCAGATTTTCCCACGTGCCGTCAGGTGGGCATAAACTTTTCAATTGGAAAACAACGGCCAATAATGTTACGATACAAAAAGAAACAATCGCTGGCTTTTTGATAGGGCGCCCTCAATTGCCTAAGTCTCATCACAAAGTATCTTGCAGTTCATCCTATTACCTTCATTATTCTTTGACTGTTATACTTAACATGAAACAGTTAATTTAACATCTTCCCATTAAAACTAGATTTTGATAACTCTAAGGTTCATATTGTTGGCTTATGTTATTGCATCCAATACGTTAAAAGTGATGCCACATAACGCCAAATCGATAACACCAACTGTACGCTTAAAAATAGTTTTGGTTGCCATAGAGAAAGTCGCCGATCTTCGCGCTACACACCCGGCCCGGCCGTAAAGTCGTGTCTATCACCCCATCCCATCCGTTGTATGTGTGTGCTCATGACGTTTTCATGTGTACGTACGTACGTAATGTGCATTGTGATTTACACAGAAATCAGGATATGATTTTATGCGACTTTGTGGCTCTGCGAGATTGACTTTCTCTCCCCCTTGGCTTGGGATAGCGCAGCGTGCTGCAAAAAGCAATCCAGTGTCTACCGACAAGATACTGATCTAGTTCAAGTTTCTTTCCTCTGTACATTACAATCCACCGCTAAACTACCATCAAAATGAGTCAAATGGCTTACCATTGGGAGGCAAGATTCCGGCAGCGTCAAATGGACAAGGTGCACGCATATAAACAACAAATGGCTGAGAAAGAGGTGAGTGCAATAATTACGAATGGTGGGGATGTTATTGACATGAGCTAGAAAATTTAATATGTCCCATCAACGATGAATCCTTCCTCCATGTTTGCATTCAAAAAGGCAAAGTCGAGTTGCATCGATCTGGCAATTTCATCTTTCAACAATAAATAACAAATTTCTTTCCACACCTTTTTCGCGATTGCAATAAATTCAGCATGGTCATGATGGAATGGTATGTTTATTTGGTGTATCGTTCGTAGCTCCTTGGACTTGGTCATGTCCCTTGGACTGTAAGTTGTATTTAAGACAAAGTAAGACTAAGTAAGAGCTACAATGACCAGTGTTAAAATTTTGCAAATTTTGTCAATGTTTACTTTTTTTTCTTCAAAATTAAGTCTTGTTTTTAATGTATTTTTTTACTATTAGTGAATAAAAAGTTACAACTTATTTCTAAATTGTAACCAATGGCTTGTAACCCTCCGGTCCACCGTCTACAACCGTGGGGAGGTTCAAGGGTTATGGTTATTGCAACTCAACAGTTCCAATAATCATAGCTCCTGGTCAACTTATCACTAGAACTCCGGTCTACGATCATTGGGAGGATCGAGGGTTACCATTATCGCAGCTAGGACTACCTAAGTTTGATGTAAGTTGTAATAATCGTAACCCTTGTGACCAAGGAGAGGTACAACTACAAGTCACTCAGCTAGGTTTGATGTAGGCAGTGCAATGGTTGGATTAATTAAAAACTATTATTCAATAAGTGAGCGATGGTGTCACGCAGAGTTAATTAATACCATGTGATGTGATCCACAATTCTCCTTCAAATGACAATGTTCTACTTCATTGAAGCTAGCCCCGTAGATAGTGCCAATCCACTTTGTAATCGTGGACCTATTAATTTATAAACACATACAACCTATACTAAATATTGCTTAATAAAATCCAGCAGAGTTCTGATCATAAGGAGTGCTGCTAAATACACAGATTATTATCCACCCACTAAAGTTTGTTAGGTGAGTTTCCTACTTGTGGAAAAAATGGAACCCTGTTGTTTAATGTGCTTGTGTTCACGGTCTACATTTGCTGTTCACTGGGCATGACAAACGTTCTCATAGTTGTGGTTAAAAACTTTCACCCAGATTTCAAGTTATAACCAATTAAGTGATTTGGTTGAGCATGAAGTAGGGAGATCCATTGGATTACCCTTGCTATTTGGTAACACAGGGCGTTTTACTGAGAAGAAATAAACAAGCAAGTGAAAACCATTTATATAAAAGATTAGCACAACTTTAATAAATCAAGTTGTATACATAATTAATAATTGAAATGTGGATCTGCACTTATACTTTGTGTTGTAAAGTTAAAGTTGGTATGCAGTGTTTGACTGAGGTGTATGCACTGCAACAATTATTCTGAAGTTTGTATCCCGATATTACAAAAAATATTTAAAAAACTTTTTAATTTTTTTTATTTTGATCATTCCTAAAGGCTGCTGAAGAAGCAGCTAAGGCCGAGTTGGCAGCTCGCCAAGCCAAGGAGAGACAAGAACTAGATAATGCTCGTAAGAGAGCTCTGGATGAACAAATCCGAACAAGAGATAAGAGCGGTCTAAAGAAGTCTTACAAAGAAAGAGAACAGTAAGTTCCAAAAGTTGTTGATTTTTAACAAAGCATTTTGGCATGCAGCAAGGTTTGTACATTTAGCACTCCATGGACTTAGACAAAAACTGCATGTAGCAAACTGGACCATAACCAGTAATGTGCAATGTGTGTTTAATCAGCAAATCAGCTTGTAAAAATGTACAAGGAAGAACCTTGTTTAAAAGTAGATTATTTTATTTAATTTTGAATTGTATGCTTTTCCCATTCCAGTTTCTATCTAATGCAATTTTTATAGCGTGTTTCTTGCACATTGTGAAAAATCCCAAAACATTGGTTTGTTGACATTGATCTGTCAAGTACAATAATGCATGCACCATCAAAGTTGTTATTGTTGAGCTCATTCAGACAGTGCTCATTTGAAAGTCAAGAGTTTTTTGTTTGATTTTTTCTTTTTTTTCCTTTTTTAGGCAAGATATTAACAAGGATTTTACCAAGTTTACCACTTGCCCTTAGAAGAGTGAACCTCAAACTAGCTTATTTTTTAATGTGGTTAGTTGTACACTTGTGGACAAGTCGTTAAATATTTTGTCGCAATGATAGCATTCCGACTCTCTCCGCGAATCTTGCGACACCACGGTCTCATTTAAATGTGGAGTAGTCAGGAGCCAGCAGCCTAGGTGCAAGAGCAGTGGTCTCGCGACAGCAGTCTTTGATCGTGGAGAGCCTAGTGTTACTAGGCTATCACCACGACAAACATTTAACGACTTGTCCACAAGTCTAGGTTAGTTGTAGTTTTGTCATTGACTTCCAAAACACTATTTTGGTTTAAGTAGTTCAGATGAAGTTTACCAACTTGTACCATTAATCAGTAGATAAAACACTAATAAATAATCAGGGAAGAACTAAATGGGCATTTTATAACTAAATCTCTTCATCATATCCCTTCACCAAACCCCAACCATCCACTCTGTTACTTCACCCCCAAGTGACACACTCTTTCTCCCCTTTCCTCTCTCCTTTCTTTCTCCCACCTCAATAGGTCATCACACACCAAAGGGATGTACCATTATCAACAAGGGAACAAAACTCTTACCTTGGAGATGTAGATACACCATGCAATCTGTAACCAAGAACAAATAACACTCTTCCATTACCCGCGATGAGCCCTGAACATTTGGGAATATTAAATCAGACAGCTTTTTTGCAGTGCGTGCAGTTAAATTAAATGAAGATAAACACAAATTTAAAGTTATGAACTTGTCAGGACAACACTGTCTGAGAATTTAAAAAAACTAATTCTGTTAAAGTTTTTTTTTTTAACATAATAACCATTTAGCACCATGACAAGTATTATTAATATTATTTTTGTTGACTTTACATAGTGTCTTGTAAATTTCTTAAATTGGTTGAACAACTTCCATCATTAGGCCTCTCCTACTATTAACTGCTCTCTTTTTGTAACTAATTGTTATTATTATCAACTCATTGGAAACATAAATTATTTTGACAATCATGCTTTTGACAACACTCAAGCAAATCTTTTGCATAGATGTGGATTAATAAAAAGCAAATAAACAAATATGGTTTAAACTATCAACTTAAATAAGAAATGTTTGTTTACTCGTTGGTACTTTTGTTTGCATTATTGTACATTATATTAATGTCACTTCCTCTAAACACATCCATCATCAAGGATTCACAATGGCACAGTCATTGTTTCACGGGTGAGTGTTCCTTTATCCTTACTTAACTCTCTTAACATGTCAATGTATCCCATATTATCCCAATTGAGATCTACATTGTAATTTCTTATCTTCTTATTTTGAAGGTTCCAAATTGGAAATAACTTGTGTGATTCTGTTTCTCATTCTCATCATCACTAAATCTATCACTCTGACTCCACACAACCATTCTCTCTTCACATTGCTGACCTGTGTGTGATTAGTTAATACATGATGTGCACTGCTTGTATGCATTAAAACAAAACTAAAGGCAGCACTAAACTCAAACTGAAACCCATATAAACTTAATTGCCTAGGTTTATTTTCTAGGGTAGTTAGTGTGTTCATGGTGGGTTAATTTAAATAGTTTTAGGAAACTAGGGCTATGCTATTAGATGTCTTAACAATGCCTTCAAATGATGCTAGTTTGTAAGGTATTTAAGCCTCATAACCTGTATAAAGTACAACATGCAATGGTTTAGTCCTGCAGCAAACATAATGAAGCCATTCAGTTTGCAGCTATAGTCTCCTTAATTAGTGGCCTTTCTTTACCTGGGTAAGAAAATCCTTGATTGTAAGCAAGAGCTTGTAATCATTGATTTGACATTCAAAAGGGAAAGCCATTGTTAAATTGTCCATTCCTTGCAGCGGTACCAATACAAGCCTCCTCCACCACAGTCTAAATGAAAACAATAATTTAAAGGAAGGGGATTTATAAATTTGAAGTCAGTCTATTATGCAAAAATGTTCAGTTTTAAATATGAGCAAAAGCTGTTTAAATTTGGGTCCATTGAAAAAAACACCTAAATTATTGCTTGTTGAATTTTGTTTGTTTAATTGTGCCATGTGTCCTCTTATTTTGAAGAAATGCACGAAGCAACTAACAGCAACCTGTCTAGTTATAGTTTTAGATTATACACAAACATTTTTTTTTTCATGTTGTGTTTAAGTATTTAAATTTTGAAAAATTGACAATTTGAAAGTAATTTGTTATTTGTTAGATTTTCTTCAACAAATATAATTGGTAGTAGAAAGTTGTTTCTTTTGTTTTGTGGAAGGAGTTGTTTTTTTTAAAGCTGATGATCCATTAACATTCATAAAAAACATTCAGATTTACTATTTTTAAAACCTTAATTTTATAAAATTAAAAGAGACACCCAGCATGTTTGTATTGATATTTTTTTCAGACAACTTCAGCGATTAATGCAGGAGCGTCGTTGGCACAATGAAATGATAGGCAGGATGGACAAGGATGAAAAAGAGCGACTTTATACTGATGCCATGAGAGACCATAAGGGTAAAGCTAAGGTGTTACGAGATCATGGACTGTACCGTGGAGATGCAACATTCTTTCTTGACCCTGAGTACTCTTGAGAAGTATTGCATCCAGCAGGACAGATAATTCTAAAATGGATCTCTTTGGGGTGGGTGTCAGTCAGCCGTTATGATCAACATTATCTAAACAAACAACAGCTGTATTGATATAGTTATTACTCTCACAATGTGCTAAGCAGTGTAACAGTAAATGTTCAAGATTTTCAACAAGTGCTGTGTTCTGAAGTCATTGAATTGGTGTGAAATGATTTATAATACTCTTTTTTTGTGGTAAAACACGTTTTAGCACTATGACTCACAAATGTTGAAGTCTCAAATTGATTTGTTTGTTTGTTATAATTCACAACTGTACATTGAAAACTATTGAGTATTTTGTGGGTGTGAACTATGCATTGTCACTTTTATTTTTTTATATCACACAATATTTGTTTATTGCTATAAATAAACAAGGGTTTGTAATAGGCATTTTAGTATCAGCTTGCAAATAAATGGAATGTTTTAGATTGTAATTTTTCTTTGTTAAAAAAAATAAAATAAAAAATGCACATTTATATAATAGTTTTTTGTAATAAACTGTTTATTAATTGCAATTATTTTATAATTTATTCTTTATTATCGAGCATGTTACTTGATTTAGAATCATCTGGAACGATTACTGAACATAAAATAAAATTGGGTTAGAAGGACAAAATCTTCCAAGTTTACAAATTTTAAAATGTTCCTTATAGATGTGTAAGTGTTGCAAAATGCGAGACAATTAATTGTCCATTTTTATTCAGAGAGTAGATTCTTTCCTGGATATTTTGAGTGGATATCTTTTTTTTTTTATTATAGCATGGTAGGATTTGACCTTCACAGTGTGTTTCAGAGAATTTGAATGACTTTGCTGAAACATTTGCCAATGCGATGCTGTACCTAACCTAGCCTGCCTCTCATGTGAGTTAGTTGTTGCAACTGCACGTATCGTGTAGTGAGAGGACCGACTTTCAACACGGCTGTCATTATTTATCTAATAATAGCAGTTGAGGTGACCCAATGAGAAAAAAACAATATCTGAAAGTGAAGCGGTATTAAACAATTTCCCTCCAGAATGTGTTATTTTGAAATTAAAGAGTATGATGTGTGTGCAGATTTATAATAACAAATTAAAGTTTAATATCGAGTGCGCATTTGACTTCTTGTATTCGTTTTGTGCAGTTTGTAAAAGTTTAATAAAATTAGATCAATGATTTACATAAACCGGTGTGTATACACATTGTCTTTGTAGTGGGTTTTTTTTTTGTTGGGGGGGGGGATGTGTGCGCCTATTCTTACGGTGGGCTGTGGGCGGAGTAATTGGGGCATCTTTGATCGTTTCATACTTATATTATGCAAAATGCAAGAAAGATTTTTCGAAAAACATTTGGCAACCTGATAACAAGGGAAATGAAAGATTAAATGGGCACAACTTACTCAAAAACTCAATTTAAAGCGGGGGGTTTGACCGCACCATGGAGGTTTTGGAACATCTGTGAAAAGTTTCAAGGAAGTAAGCCCCAAGCCGTGAACTTTGAAAAATACAGTGAGTGGTTGGGGCGACAGTGTGCCCAAAAGGGGGCATTTTATGAATATTTAAAGTGTATTTCCCTTGTTTGGATATTAGCAATTTAAAATTTAAAGCCGGTTTTTATGTATTTATATGTATTTATTAATTTTTTAATCGTCAAAATTGGCCCCAGACACGGGCAACGAACGATAACCAAACGAAATGTTACCACTAGAGGGCGCTTTGCTTGTCCACAAACTTAAGTCGTTTGTTATTACTCTCAACAACTTACAAAAAACACAAATTTTACGACATGGTTGCAACCGAGCAATATAGTAAAGAACCATTTTAGTTACTTTTCAGCGTTTACATTAAGATGCATTAATTTAATTTCAATCAACAACATGCAATTAAATAGTTAATTATGTCTTAGTTCATCTGTGCATCCTGCAGATTGAAAGACAACTGTTTTTGAGAGAAAATACCCGGGAAACCAACATTGTTGGTTCTAATTCACTCAATTCAATTCAATTCAGATACACATTGATGTCCATACTTCAATGAAAAATAACGACAAGAACATGTAACTATGGAGTAAAGCAAAAATAACTTTAAGTAGCAATAAGCAGGATAAGTCTAATGGGGCTGTTTTGATAAGCAGAAGCTTGTGTGGAAAACAGCCAGACATACAAACAAACAAATAATTATCAACCAAACAATACAAACAGACAGACACGCAAACAAAAGGACAGACGAACATAAGACATGACAGCTACTCTGACACAAGAATATCAGAGATAATACAACGAATTCATTATTAGCGAAAAGATGGCAGACGGTTCAGGCAGAAGCGATACAAAATAAATAATATGTAGAATGATTTAGAAGTGGATGTGATTGAATTAGTTGGGAGGGGAAGCTATATATATGCACATTGGGACATAAGGTCACGTTTGAAAGAAGACTTTCATAAAAAGACTCACTCAGTTCAACCGAACGAAATACAACTTTTTGTAGGCCGATAACTTTTTCAGATGGGGGGGGGGGGTAAAGAAAAGTAGCGTTTTTTTTTTCAAAGTAAGACCGTGCCACTGCGTTAGCGCTTTAAATGAACATTCATTGTGGATTATTTTTTTTACCCAGACTGACCATTATACATTAAACATTATTCTATACTCATTTCAAACAAAATGTAGCCTTCAATCTCAAAGCGCACATTAATATAAAGTTAAATAAAAAATAACATTTGAACCATTAGAAATCACCATTGCTTATTTCGATTTCTGCAATCAAAATAAGCCCGGTAGTCAATTATTGGAACTTACAATAATTTCAAGGTATAGTGAGTTCCGGGTCAAATTGTGTTGGTTTATTGTTGATGGTTTGCTGTTTGGTCTCTGGCATGGCCTACAGTGATAACCCGATGGAACCCTTATTGCATTTTGAGCAAGTTCGTTTTTTGACACTTTTTTGGACAGTCCTTGTTCCGTGATACGGTCGAAGTCGGAAACTAGCATTTTGGAGAGTCCCAAATCATTCTTTGCTTATTCCATGATTTAACGGAGCTGCGTCGGTAAAAACGTTTAATATGAAAGTGCACAAAATCACGCACACATTACCAGTTTCGTTGTACGAATACGGGATTATTCTACTTGATGATATTTTGGTTGAGTGCCTGTGAGTTTTTTTAAAGTAGCAAAAAAGAAGTAAGATTTAGATTTATGTACTTTTCAAAACCCATTGCTTTAATGAAACGATTCCCGTGTACTGCCTCTCCCTAAACTTATGATTTCCTTGGGAAAAAAACCGTTTGCTTTTTTTTACCTTCTGGTGAGAAGACTAGTTTAACGCGAGATTTCCGTGTCATACAAACTTCAAAAGAATGAGTAAATTCTCATTTTCGTCCGGGGCCTGTTTTTCGGGCTGGGTGCAGGGCGGAAAGTGCTATCCCACATCATTATAGGCGATTATCGTCCCATGTTTACCATACTTTCTGTTATTCTATTTGCATATAAACAGACACAACACGGATCGATCATTACCATTATGTCTGATTTTAAGTGGCACTCATCCGTAAATGAATGGACTTTCATTGGAACTGATATGGCCATTGATGAGAGCTAGCTTTGGGAACGAGTTTTATTTCGGAATAATAATCAATGTCATGATAACCAAACGGACACTTACGAATGAAATTACATAGTTATTATTACAACCTGTGATCCAATGGCATTAGCCTAATAATACTTGAATGATGATTATGTTTTAATTGAGTTCACTAAGCCACCTAAAGTTTACAAAAGTCGGCGCGGTTGGCCCCCCTCCATGGTGTGTTACATTATCTAGTTATTGACGCATGTTGCCCGTAGCAACTACGTAATGGACGCATAGTGCGTGAGTCCCATGGCTTACATACGTTTGATCGGTGGCGGCGCAGGTCTTTATGCGCTGTATGAATGCAACAACTACGTGATGTGTGTGTGTATGTACATTATGAAGAATCTATCATCAAAAGGTGTACTAACTGGTTGTACAATACAAAGTTTGCGCACGTTTGCAGTGACACTCATTTAGTCAACAGAACCCGTCAATCAGTCGCCTTTAACTTGAAAACAAAATTCATTTTGGAAGTAAGACTTTTGTTAGAACCATCATGATTTCAGCTGAGTTCCACCTCAGTGGTCTGGTTGAAGATTTGAGGCCGTTCAACAGTGAAAACGTTCGTTAAATTGTGTTCAAATTTCAACGGCACCGGTAAGTGATTGAACTTTTTCGTTTGCAATTTATGGTCCAATCATTCATGGATCATAGATTCAGTCATAGTCATACGTTGGACGGGCCTAGTTTACCAACTTGTTTCTTTCATATTGGGTTGTTAATTGTGTATTTTTTTATTACTTAAATCGTAGTTAAAACGACAACGAGTATGTGTTAATAGTATTAAAAAGCAATGTTTTTTGTGTGTGTGACTGTTTAATTACTTTACCGTTTTACGGTTTAATTTAACTGATCAACTTTGCTTAGTTTGCACGTTTCGTTTATTCCACTATTCACTATTAAAACACTGCAGTACGACCAGCCTCAATATAGTAAGGCTACACAGTGCAGTGTGGCTGGCAGGCCGAGCCAATTTGAATGATTTTGTCTGCTCAAAAATCCTGTAAGTTTGTGTATCTTCAATTCAAATTGTATATCTTGTTGAAAGATATTAATGCAGCAGACACAGACATTTTAAAGATCTTTCCTTCATCTTTCATGGAATCATGGGTCATGGCTTTTCTTTTGACTCATTCATTATTTAGGCCAAGTAAAAACAACACCAGTTGATCTTCCTGGGGTGTTTTTTCAGAAAGAGGAGAGGAGGATGAGGGACTATATATTTTTTGTTTGTTTCAAGGAGGAAAGAGCCAGACTAAAAATGTGCTACAAACTGTACCTTTGTATTTTTTTAAAGAACTTACTCAGCTAAGGGGCCATTCAGAATAGTCAAGTTATAAACATCTTTGTTTTTCTTTTCAAAATTGTTTTGACCCACCCACCCACTCCAAATTTTGATTTTTAAATATTGAATGGCTTCATAATATACCAGGTATTTTAGAACAAAGGTCTTCAACATCAGTAGTATTCAATGTGTTTTTTCTGGCTCATAACAAACAACATTGTAGTTTAATCAGGAATTAAATCAATGATCTTGGCCAGCTGGGAACTTTTTCTTCTTCTTTTTCGTTTGTTAATTCATAAATAAATTCGATTGCAGTTATTTCTTGTGACCCACCCACCCACAATTTCGAAGAAAACAAAATTTGAATTTTTTAACATTGACTATTCTGAATGGCCCCTAAAATAAGGGTTGATTAAATTAGTTGAAAGAATGGTGCCAAGATAAATCAAAATACATGGGCAAATTTAGTCTTAGGGGACAAAAATTAAATATAGGCCCTAAGGATGCAGCTTCAAAAATGATGAGGGTGGGGAAGATCAACTGATGTTTTTTTTTTTTTTTTTTACTTTAATACTAACTTGGCCTTACATAAATTTATTGATCAACTGATGATGTATTGTTTGTGTGAGTTTTTTTCTGTAACACTTAGCCTCATTAATTTATTGACAAACTACAGTGGATTAACCACCACTTTAACCTTTAAAAGTTACAATAAAATATTAATTGTAAAAATATGTTTTTGGCTTATTACTTGTTATTTAAAATAATAAGTCGCATCCCCTTGCTTTTGGTGATCCCAGGGATGGTTCTGCCCCTAAGGACTTCTTTTTAAAAGCAATTTGGAGCATGCTATGATTTTATCTTGATGATTTTTGTAAAAATAGTATTACAAAAAGTGTGATCTCTGGCTTTACGGCAGTGACAAGTTGAATGGCTTGTGACTGGCACCCCCAAAAAGTTATTGTCAAAATAGGGAGACCACAAACATAGAGCTAGATAGCTCAGGTGGTAGAGCTTTAGTCTATTTTTCTTTGTTTTTAACCCAGCGGTAAGGAATACAAGTATTACTAGAATACTAGTACACTAGTGGTAGTACGATATAGTGTATTGTATCACACACAGATCTTTGTCTATGATCGATATTTTACAGTGTATTTGTTATTGAGACACTCAAAAGTTTCATATTGGACAGGTGTCCATCCAGTATGGATAATTATTGGACACTTCACAATAGCGTCGTTTCCAAGCTAATCATTCCTAGCCTGTCCAGGTTGTTTAAAAGGGGTCTTTAATATTTTTAGAGTATTGGATTGATGAGTTTCTGTGTCTATTTTGTGTTTATTGTGAAAAATTTTCAAATGACAAGAATCTATGTGTGAGTTATGTAGAATGTATGTAAAACACACATTGAATGCATTTCTACTTGAGGGTTTATATCATTTTGAAAACTACTTGCATACATACCTCATAACGCAGAATACATATGACAGTATCATTCTTTTGAAAATTAAATTTAGTTCAACATGAGCTAAAACTGCAAGTTACAACATGATGTGAAAATGGATTCAGTGTTTAGTTTAAAGAAATAACAAATAAATAGAACTTGAAGATTAAATACAGAGTTACACTGAGCCACTAGTGTTTTCAATTGAACACACTTTTTTATAAAAGAACCTCTTAAACTGAAAAACACAAAATAAGTGATGGACTTGCCTTTGAATGTTGGTTGAATTATTATTTAATTTCATCACACTGACAGAATTGCGGAGGCGGCTTTTCCTATGCCAGGAGACAACATGTGACGCGCTGCAGATCTGACTAGCTTTTGGACATCTTCACATCACGGGTCTGAGACTCACTGAAAGGATCCATTTATATGACCACATTGGATGTTTTCAGACAATGCACACTGTGCATATTGGAGAACTAATTTATCCATCACAGAATATCAGCTTGGTGCAGTCTGTGCATGGTTTGGAAAACTTTAATTAAAGGTGAGTGGAGTGGCCAAGGAGATTCACACAATGTATTTGTTGCTAGTTGCATTAATCGTAGCCCTTGGTCATGTTCCTTGAACTCTAGAGCTAGTTGGACCGTGTTAAAATTTGGCAAAATTATCAACATTCCAAGGAGTTGGTCTTAGTTTAGTAATGCGCCACCATTACGCGAAGTAGGATTGGTCTACTCACTGCTGGCTGAAGAGAGCACTGTCGTAATTGAATCTCCTACCTGGCCATAGAATCTCCAACATGACAAATTATTGGGCTTTTCTTCATTTTCAGTAGATATGAAAGTAATTTTCATGTTATGTTAACTAGCATTCATTTCACAATAAACAGTGTCTCATCAGCCATCATTTACAGAATTTTTACAGAAATCCTTGTTGCATTTCTTCTTGTATACATGCTTCAATGTGCATAATTTCACAAACTCATGTCAGACGGACACATATATCTGCCAGACGGACAGCTGACTTGTATATCCACCTAGAAACTCCATTGTGGCATGCACAGGCATGTACCTTCATGCAACTACGTGCTATGCTTCATTTCCCCTATTAAAAAAGGGACAGAATCTGCTTTTTTAAGGAACTTTTTTGTTTTTTTCTGACATAATAAATTAGTGTGGAACCGCGGTACCAGTCAAAGCAAAATAAATCTCATTAAGTTGTGGCTGTTGTTGTTAATAAGAAAGATTTCTCAGCTATTAAGTTAGTAAGTTATACATACATGTACACTGTATGTGAAGGTGCACGTACTGTGCTTTCTAAATTTACTGGAAATGTAAAAAAGAAAACATTAGGAAAGGCGTAAGACTCCTATTAATTTCAAAGGGGCATTTTTATGCCTGTCTGCATTTGGAACTCTTACAGTATGTATGATCACCAGATCTCTTCACTGCATTTCAAATCTGTGTTTTTAAAATTCTTGTGATGCCAGTGGTGTCTTTGCACAAAAATGTCTTTAAACATAACTTTGGCAAGGTTTACCCACATGGGACATTATTCTTGCTATGTTTTTCGTTGCACGTGCTGCACGTAAATCACAAACCCAATTCAACAGCTGACCAAACAAATAGATTTTGAGTGAAACATGAATTCTGTGTGCGTTGTGTACAGTGCCATAGATGTGAATAAATGCGTTGATGCGGATAATTTTGATTGATTTCCAAACTTGGATATAAAACTACTGGTATTAAGTTCAAATGTAAAAGAAAGGGGGAAAACATATATATAAATAAATACAAATAATCTGTACATCTCTTTTATACTGTAAAGCTGAACACTTCAACGCTTTGTGTCGTAATTATGAAATTTGTTCTTTAAAGAGGCTGCTCAAACATGCATGCATATTATCATGTTTCCCCTGAAATATTCATTTATTAACAAAATTATGATGACTTGATGAGTGTCGCCCAGCTTTGACTGTCAAACATCTATGGTCCAGGTAGACATGTCTACATTACAATGTACATTTTGAGGGTCTTGTTTGGATGACCTCATTTTCACCGAAAGGTACACTGTCCTCCACTGCGATTCACTCCACTCAGAAAGGTACACTGTCCTCCACTGCGATTCACTCCACTCAGAAAGGTACACTGTCCTCCACTGCGATTCACTCCACTCAGAATTAAGGCCCCTACGGGGATTTCAACCATTTACTGATATCAAAAACATTTTAACAATTATTTAAACGTCTCTTAGTCTTTTTAAAATTAAATCATTGAAGTTATTTGCTGACAACTGAAGTTCTATTTTCTTTTCAATTTTTGAATGGATAGCTGCTGAAGTTTTTTGCTGTTGTACATTTAATGCCCATTCAAAATGAAAAAACACTCTGAATGAGCGAATAGGCCAGGCGTCATCTTAGATAAAGGACCTACAAGGAGCAAAATATGGTTTTATTTGAAATAGTGCCCAAAATGCCCCAGGTTGTACATGTTAGTCAACAAACTCGGGGCACAACATTGGACCATGTTTCACTAATCCCTAAAAGCTGTGACCTTTAAATCTTTGCTTTACAGAAAAAGTTATGTTAAAAACGCATTCATGAGGCTTTGCAAGCTTGGTGGTTTGCGCATGATTTGGTCGCTATTTAGTGTGATGCATCGTGGGGTCCAGAGGGGGAAAAACCAGCTGGATGATTGTGCCATCCATTATGATGACAGACGGCCCTGCTAGTGCTATAAAATAAGACTGGTTTTACAAATTCTTTATTTAGGCAGCAACTTGAGAAAAATGTATGAAGAAAACTTAAACAAAACAATGTACATGTTCTAGATATCTTTCTCATTACAGTCATGACAGTAGTTGTAAGTCCCTCATCACTCTTTTACTTATGAAATACTAGCTTGCCATTTTGCTTTTAAGCTGCTGTGTTCCTAGCATGCAAACTAAGCTTAGCGCAAACAGCACCCAATACGCACCGTGTTGTATAAATGTTTGCAGCAGTAGTATAAGTGATTATTCATGAGTCGTTACTCGACCAGAATCAAGGATTCATGACCACTCAGAAATGAGGATTCATAAGAGTTGGATGAAAAATGGTATTGTAATTTTTGTGTACATCATGACTTATGTGCACATGAATGCACACAAAATGACATGAATTCCCAGGACCATTACAACTTGAAAATTAAAGTATGTACACTGACTGTATATTCACCCTGTATAGTGAATGTTTTGTTTGTGTAAATCTCAAGACATACCTACACACAATGTGGTTACTAAGGTTACATGTACAGTACCCCAAAATGAAGGACCCTGCAGTGACCCACAGGCATCAATACCCAAAGCAATACCCACTTGAAGCATCAATCCAGAACTCATTCAAACAGCATGCACTGAGATCCAAGATTCAGATCACACAAAACTTTTCACTGGTAGGTTTGAAGCTCCACAGGTTTTTTGTTTCTGGAGTCCTGTATACAGTAGTTGAGGCCATTATTCACAACAAGGGCTTTGATTCTGGGGACTGACAGTTGTTGGATTTGTTCAGAAGCTTAAAAGAGGATTTACTATATTTAGAGACTGAGAACCCATTGAGTGGACTGTTGTGCAATTATTTTCATTTGTGTTATTGGGTAAAACTTTGTAAACAAAGTTGCTATGAACAGCAATAAAACATTACTTTTAACCGATTGTGGTGTACTGGTCTTTTTACGGTATGCATGTAAAACTTATGAGTACAGTCAAGTATCAACATGTTGTACAATAGTGGATACGTTGGTGTGCTAACAAATGTATAAAACGAGTACAGTAGATGTTAGAAACAAATCCAAGCTCAATAATTGTAAAAGTAAACCATGCACCGTCGGATGTGTGACTCAGAGAATCAGGATCATTGGCTCTTTTCTTTAAAAAATGAATCCTGCTGTAAGCTTTTCGCTCTTGTACACACTCCCTCACTGTTATCACAAGTGTATTGTACATTCATGTAGATATGTACATAATAGTAAGTGAACAGAAATATTATGTCCCGTTGCTAGTTTGATGAACACCTGTCTTCTATTGATTTTTGGTTTGCTGTACAATTAGTTTTTTAATAGACGGGAAATTAACTTGAAAATCAGCAGTACCCTCAGGCAGATACAATTCTGAAATGTTTGCTCAGTAGTCAGCCATTGCTATGGGATTTTATCTGAAGCTAGTCAAAGCAATTATGAATTAATCAATTCAAATTGGTCTGTAAGAAATTTCATTATATGTTAAATGTACTTTAAAAGATGGGTTTTTGGGGGGGTTATGGCTTCTCCATGTTACATGTGTAAATTCAGCTGTCAGAAATTCTGAATGTACATGTGTGTATCAAAGAAATGTTACTCAAAGTCTTAAAATAGAATGTCTGCATCTATGTTATCCTGACTTGAAATAATAAAAAGGAAAAAATGCTGTTAACGTCAATCTTTTAGGCAATGCGTAAAGTGCACTTCTGCAGTTAAACAAACCTCCCTGCTTTCTGGGATTTTTTTGTACATTAATTTCGTTTTAGAAAAACAAATGTCACCCAATGCCTAGTGTTCATTTCTGCAGTTCATTAAAAACAAGTTTGCTGTGGTAAATGGTTACATCAAACTTGCTTTGGTAAAGTCATCAGTTGGTTTTATGCTGATTTATTGCAAAACTATAAAGAAAGATGTAATAAATATAATCTGTGAAAGATTACAGTGTCTACTTGCTGAGAAAATAGAAAAGAAACAGTCACAGTACATGTATTTTCACACGAACATTGAATCAATTGATCAATGTTTAACAAGGAGGTGACAGCGGGTACCAACTGTATCTTTGGCCGCAGTATTCACGAATGGTCACCAACCCTCAGAAATCTGAGAATTGATTCATGCATGAATCATTTTTCAGATTCAAGTATTTTTACTGATTTCTAATCAAAGGGGGAATTTCAGACAAAATAATTTTGCGGGATGCATTCATTTGTACATGTACTACCCAGCGGCATAACTAAGGTAATTTTTAGGGGGGCACAAGGAGGGGCACCATTTTTTTCTAGGGGGGCACTGCTGGCCAATCAGTTATAGAATCCATTTGCATCTTTTTAAAAACTGGATCTTGACCTACGTAATGGCAGTTTCCAAATGAGGGAAGGGGGGGGGGCTGGTGCCCCCCTTAGTTATGCCACTGATACTACCATTACCATAGTTATAACAAGTAAGCTACAATGTATGTTTACTTGGGATTCCAAATTGCAAGAAATCAAACTAGTTGGCTCAGTGAATAGTGAAATCTACTTTGCTGCAGTGGTTCTGTTAGTTGGAGTATAGTTGAATGACATGCACACTGAAAATTAGTGATCAATTTGATGTGCAGACTGAATGCTAATGTTTTGTAGTAATGATGATTTTTGAGCTTAGCAACTTCACAGATCAATCATGTTAATTTTGTGATTATTTTGTTGTCTTCCACCCTGCAGTGAAAGTAACTTGCCATTGGGCCCATGAGGACCCTCACAGCTATGGAGAAGTATGAAAACCTCGGTTTGGTCGGGGAGGGAAGCTATGGCATGGTCATGAAGTGTCGTCATAAGGAGACCAATCAGACCGTGGCTATCAAGAAATTCATTGAATCTGAGGATGATAAAATGGTCAAAAAGATAGCCTTACGAGAGGTTCGAATGCTGAAGGTAAGACAAACAGCCTTGATCTCTGCAAAGACAATGGGTAATTAATCCTAGTACATGTACTTAATTAAAAGCAATAAACAAAGATTTAAAAAACCATAAGTGCAATTAAAATCTTTTAATAGTTTTCCTTTAAAAAAAGTTGTCATATGCTGGTAAATGTCAGAAAAAACAACAGTCTCATAAACAGTTCAAAAGAACAGATGGTCCAACCGGTTGATAAATAGATTCATGTCCATGAATACTCGTTTATAAATCTTGTGAGCAAGACTTTGTGGATAGTTTTCTTGATCTTGCTTTTGTATGGGGGGGGGGGGGCTGGCTATGTACCACCATGAGGTACGTTTCGTGGCCACACCCCTTTTTATTCCCATTGGTCTATACTTTCAAGCTGAAATATTGTCGTGATGGAAGTGTAGTTTACATGTACGTAAATGCCAAGGCATTTGAAGTCACTCTTGTTTATTGCTGCAGTTAGAGTACTTGTACATGTAAGCAGTACTTGTATGCACAAAATCCCTAAGATTCAGGATCACCTACTGTACATGTATGACATATAATGGACTACCACAGAGTCATTGTACAGTAGTTGTACAATGTATGGTGTACTTTTGGAATACAGAGCTTGCGTAATAAATTGACTTTTCCTAAAATAGTAAGGAAAATGTACTTTCCTTAATGAGTTTAATGTTACAGAGTAGACGGTCAAATAAGGAGAATTTATACAGAACGGAATTTGCAAGGGGTAATTTATTAAGGGGCAGTTTTATTCTTTAATGAAAATTGTTGCCCTCAATCATTCTAATTTTAAAGATTCATAAATATTTAGTCCCATAAAGACTTGATTCATTGTATTAAGACTAATCATTTCTGCAATAAGTAGACTCAGTGCAGTCAAACAAATGAGAGCATTGTTGGTTGTCATAGCAGTTAATGTCTGAGTGAGGTAAATGTGTAGGCTGAAGGCTTTCTTTTCATAGTGTGGGGGGGGGGGGTCGACTGATGAGAAATGATTGAAAGAATTGGTGCTTATAATCGTTCATAGTACAAGTGGTTTAGAGTAGTTCACCAGAATGAACATGCCACATGTTGATGAGTTTCAAAATGAGATGGAGTATCAAATACATGCAATCAAGATGGCCATTCCGGTAGTCTAAATATGGGAAAGCGGAATGCCGCCATCTGCATGTAAGACATTTTCATTTCCTGTGAGCTATTGAAATCAATTGAAAAACCTGGGGTTGAAATTGCCCTGCTAGCCCGGAGCTACCAGATTTACAGCTGGGCTATTCATTTTTAGGTGTTCGTGCAACATGTGCACGAACACCTCTTGTTATTGTTCTGTTTTTAGGTGTTCGTGCAACATGTGCACGAACACCTATTGTTTTTGTTCTGTTTTTTTTTTTTTTTTTTTTTCTTCTCCATCTTCTTCTTCCCTAGAACTCTTCTCTACAGCATAACTCAACATTGAAACTGAATTGAACCTTGAAACTCATCAGACAGTTGAACCTCAATATGAAGACGGCACAGTTGTCATGACGTCATGATGACGTCATCAGGTGTCGAATTACAAGGTTTTTAAAACTGAAAAATGACTATTTTCTATTCGCTGTATCTTCGTGAATTTGAAAGCTAGGATGCTCATAATTGGGCATCTTATAAATCAAGACTGGGCTAACATTTGAAAAGTTAACGCCAAAATCGTACGACCTTTACTTCCGGTCTTAACGGAAGGTCAAAGTCTGCGTTTTAGGGTCTTTTTTAATTTTGGTCATAACTCAAAATTTAAATTGATTTTAACCTTGAAACTCATCAGACTATTGAACCTTGATATGAGGACGGCACAGACTTGATGACGTTATGATGACGTCATCGGGTGTCGAATTACAAGGTTTTTAAAGTAAAAAAATGACCTTTTTCTATTTGCTGTATCTTCGTAAATTTTAAAGGTATGATGTTCATAATTGAGCATATGATAGATCAAGACTGGGGCATCATTTGAAAAGTTAACGTCAAAATCGTATGACCTTAACTTCCGGGTCGTTACCCTGGGTCGAAGTTTGCCTTCGTTGATTTTCCTTTAAAAAATCATGTTTTGGGCTTTTTTACGGCATAACTCAAGATTAAAAGTTACCTGAACATTGAAACTCATTGGACACTTAAATCTTAGTATCAAGATGACACAAACTTGATTATGTCATGATGACGTCACCGGGTATTGAATTACATTAAATCAAAGTTTAATATTTGTAAAAAATCATAACTCATGAACCACATGTCGGATTTTTACAATCTACACATCATCGGATTGGTCGTTAAAAGGTCAACAAACGCTACACACAACATTACCCCATTTGACCTTGACTTCCGGTTCAAACCGGAAGTTGAAAATTTCAAAATTCAAATCTCAAAAACTATGGCATATTTTAACATGAATTTAGCATCAGGTTATAAATGAGTTATTCTGCCGAAACTTTTGCACAGAGATTATAGCATTTTAATCTTTGCATCTGGTCAAAACTGGGCGTCAAAGCGCATGTGTCTGTTGACTTTCATCGTGTGACAACGCATGATAGTGTAGGCCAACACAAACATTCGCCGACACTGTACACAGTAGCTGGCCGTTCCGCTCCCTTGTTTATAAGGTTCAAAGTCCACGCAGCCTTGCCAGTACATGTACATGTCACATGAGGGCGCTATATCACATGAATGGTCATTATTTACAGAGCTCAACTAATGATAGTCCGTGCAATAATTGAAAAATTCATAACTCCTTAACCACACGTTGGATTTTCACAATCCAAACGTCGTCTGAACGGTCTTGATAAATCAAACACGCGCTACACAAAATATGACCCATTTGACCTTAACTTCCGGTTCAAGCCGGAAGTTGAAATTTCATGTTTAAAAAATCATAACTTCTGAACCACACATTGGATTAGTACAATCTATGCAACATTTGGAAGGTATGAAACGATACACAAAATGTTATGCCATTTGACCTTGACTTCCGGTTCATACCGGTAGATGAATTTAATAATTAAAAAAAGTATAACTCCTCAACCACTCATTGTATTTATATCAAGTAAACGTCATCAGAAAGAGCTCTTTAGACTTAACAAACGATACACAGTGTGACCTCATTTAACACTGACTTCCGGTTCAAACCGGAAGTTAAAAAATAATGTTTCAAAAAATCATAACTTCTCAGGCACACTTTGGTTTTTTTGCAATCTTTACATCATTGGCAAAGTATTTATCAACTTAAGAAATGACACACAGAATGGGACCCAATTTGACTTTGACTTCTGGTTCAAACCGGATGATCAAATTCAATATTTGAAATAATCATAACTCCTGAACCACACATTGCATTTTTATTAACTACACGGCATTACAAAGGGCACAAATCAGGTTGATAAAATGAAATATTGTTCAATCATAATTTGATGACATCATCGATCACGAACACCGTGTTTTTGTAGCAAACAAAAATTCAATGTCTAGTTTTTATTTCTTCTCCATCTTCTTCTTCTTCTTCTTCCACGGAACTCTTCTCTACAGCATAACTCAAGATTGAAACTGAATTGAACCTTTAAACTTATCAGACAATTGAACCTTAATACAAAGACGGCACAGAATTGATGACGTCATTATGACGTCATCAGGTGTCGAATTACAAGGTTTTTAAAGTTGAAAACTGACCATTTGCTATTCGCTGTATCTTCGTGAATTTTTAAGCTATGATGCTCATAATTGGGCATCTGATAGATCAATACTTCGGCAACATTTGAAAAGTTAACGTCAAAATCGTATGACCTTTACTTCCGGTCGTACCGAAAGGTCAAAGTGTGCCATTGTGTTTTTTCGTTAAAAATTTAATTTTTTGTCATAACTCAAGATTGAAATTAAATTAAACATTGAAACTCATCAGACATCTGAACCTCATTATCAAGACCACACAAACTTGATGATGTCATGATGATGTCATTGGGTATTGAATTACAATAAATCAAAGTTTATTATTTTAAAAAAGATCATCACTCATGAACCACATGTTGGATTTTGACAATCTACATATCATCGGACAGGTCGATAAAAGATCAACAAATGCTGCACAGAACGTGACCCCATTTGACCTTGACTTCCGGTTCAAACCGGAAGTTGAAAAATTGTAAAAATTCTGATCTAAAAAACTACGTTATATTTTAACATAAATTTTGCATCACGCTATAGATGAGTAATCCTGCTCAAACTTTTGCACAGAGATGATAACATTTTAATCTTTGCATCGGGTCGAAACTGGACGTCAAAGCGAACGAGTCTGTTGAACCACGTTGTAAGACAACACGATAATGTAGACCTACACGCCAATACAATGTACGCCTAACCTATACAGCCACTTGTGCACTGCACGTGAAGTATTGAGTACTGTTATTATGCAGTCAGTCCGCCCTGCACACAATATCCGTTCCTTTTATCTGCAACGTATGCACTAGTTTCGGAGCTTGACCTCTCCATGAATATTTAATTAGCGTGGTGTAGTCTCAGGAATTATATCAATTTCTTGTGATCAAAGTAATTTTCTGCAAAAATATTTACAGATTTATAGAGATGAATAACTGACCTTCAATCCAGTTGTACAATTTAATGATTTTGTTGTCAATTACTAGTTCTAAAATTGACTCAAACATTTTGTTTCAAAACGAAACAGTTTGCCTCGTAAAACATGGTACTTACTATTAATTTTCAAAGTTACCACAGCGTATCGTTGGGCTGGCCGAATAGATAAGGTTATATTCTATTTAAATGCTGTACATTTTACATTTGATTTCATTTAGATGAGTCAGGGCGCTCGTTTTGCCAACACTTTTCACAATTTAACGTTAACGTCTGTTGGTGAATATGCCGCCATGGCCCCTTATGGATTTCCTGATCGCTGATTGGTCAACCGCAAAACATCACACTCATCCACTGTCCATACTCGGATGTACTTGTAAACAAAGTGTGCGGCCACTGTTACCAATTGTTTTGTTGGGTTCTTTGGGGAATTTTTCAAACTGAAGGATTGGTGGCCTAAACACATTTGTTTAGACGATTTGGGGTACTTGGAGAACAAAGGATATAATTTAAAAGGGATGATGGTCTGAATAATTAATTAATTGTGGAACAAAAGATTAAATTTAGAAGGTCAGTTGCAAATTTCAAGTAAAAAAATGTTTACTACTTGTTTTTTCAGAAATGTATATACTTTTATTCCAGAAGCTTTGTTAAAATCATGGTCAGGAATTACTTGGATAGTTGGATGGTTGAAGGGTCAAAGTCCTAGTGTATGTGTCCTTAACGCTCGATACAACAAAAACTAAAGTGACAATATAAGATTTGTTTTATATTACATCAACAATTCCGTTATTTTAAGTCACATACACTGCAAGTAGGAATACAGTTGGCGTCGCTTGCTGTTTCATTGTGTATTGCACACCCATTAATAATAGTTCGTGTAATATTTTTATCAAATATACGTCCTCAGATAAAGCTCCTAAGACTTAACAATTGGTACACAGTGTAACCTCATTTAACCCGAACCTCCGTTTCAAACTGGAAGCTAAACATTAATGTTAAAAAAAAAACATAAATTCCATTTTTTTCAAACAATCTTTACATCATTGGGAGAGTATTTATCAACTTAAGAATTGACACACAGAATGTGACCCAATTTGACCTTGACTTCCAGTTCAAACCGGGTGATCAAATTCAACACTTGAAACAGTCATAACTCCCGAACCAAACATTGGATTTTTATCAACTACACGGCATTACAAAGGGACTTACCTAGCGCTACACAGTATGACCTCATTTGACCTAAGTTTTGGTACAAAACCGGAAATTGAAGATTTATATTGAAACAAAATCTTACTACTGAACCACAAATCGGGTTGATAAAATAAAATATTGTTCAATCATAATTTGATAACATCGATCACGAACACCTTGTTTTTGTAGTAAACAAAAACTGAATGTCTAGTTGTAGTTTGATACTGTAGCCAGGCTGGCTAGTGGAAATGTAAAGCAAAAATGCATCAACCATTGTCAACATTAATAAGAATGAACAGTAATAAACAATACATTTATTGTAAAATGAAATACTTTCGGTGACCAATTTGTGATCACAATGTAGACAATGCACTCACTCGTACCCAATCATGTCGACAATGTAAACAACTCATCACAGAACATTCACACACAACACACTGCGGGTGTGGTCCATCGTTTCAAATAAATGGGCTACTCGTCTTTATTATCCCCTACTTTGCTTCCTTATACAGGCAAACATCATTGAGTAGTGGACGCTTTCATATCAACACAATAGAATGAGAACATACAGCCTCTGTTGGCAAATAAATAATAGCGTATTTTACGATATCTTATAAATACACTTAAAAATAAAAACGACTAGCTACAAACAAGTTTTAGTTCAGCCAAGGTTAAGGTTGGATACTAACTGGGAGCTGAAGCTGTGTTCAAGCTTTTATATAAAATGGAAAATTTACTTTGAATATAAATTTTAAGATACAAGTTATTTTAATGGATACATTTGACAGGCATGACTGGCGGTAAATAATGCTTAACATAATTAATATTAATGTACTATCCATTGTTATGGTTCACATTTGGGGGGAAATCCACGAGACTGCAGGACTTGTACATTTTGCTCAAAATATTTACTGGACCAGAATTTGTTTTACAAGATCAGAATTGAAATGAGAGAAGGAAACAAACCTACACAGTTTAACATTTGAACTGCTTTAGTTTGAACAAGCACGAAGGGAAGATTTAAGAATCTCATTCGTATTATGGGTATTAATTATGGTCAGTATTCTTCAATACTCAATACTTCAATACAAAATTGAAAGATATTTGCCCGACTGAAAGTGGACTTTTGATCAAGATGTCCAGTCATGATTTACTGGCATGATGCTAAAATCACTGGCCTGTGGTCAAGTGCAAATTTCAAGCCCTGAATATACGCATGGTTTTCCCCAAACAAATACTTTTCAGATTGTTGCACACTTAAACTTTTCAAGTCCAAACCGCCTCCTAAAAGTTGAGCAAAGAGAAAGAAATGCACAGTTTATTTGGTCCTCTTATTATTCATGGTCCAGTAAATACCTGAGCAAGACCTACATGTACATGTACCAGAATGTAGTCTAATGATTGTCTTGAAGTTGAAGTTCAAGCGCTTCACACTGGTCCATGTTTATTGTAGGCCTGTAGTATACGTACATATGTCCCTAGGTGTGTTCAAAGTCCTCCATAAAACAGAAAAAGGATTGACTCATTAAAATAGTATGTGTATCGTCAGATAAGAATTAATTTATGATTAATCCATCTGGAAATGCCTTGATACTCTGTATATTACACACTACTTTGAGCTTTCAAAAGGTTTAAAGGTTGTCCAAGGTTATTAATGGTTGTATTTCATTACCAATGCATTGAGTAGCTGAGACTAATTTATACATCGTTAAATTCTCTGAACCTTGATTTCTATAGCAATTGAGAAGGTATAGTGTGTAATGGATCGTTAGTTGCTTCTCAAATGGTATTGGAATCACAATTGTTTATGACAAAGTTAGTATTGTCATGTTTAAGAAAGATAGTTATTAATATGAATAATATTATTTCTTATTCATTTGATAGATACGTTATTAGCACCAACTTGCACACACAATAGCTGACAAAGTAAACATTAGATAGCAGTACAAAGTTGTTGGGATACGTGTGTGCAGACACAAAGAAACAATAAATTCACACTTTAACTGTAGTCAAACTTATCATGAAGTGCAAATATGTATTTTGATAAAGTAATGTTAGACATCTGTACAATACTACAGTTTAGCTGAAAACATCTTTTGCAGAGGAGATATTTGAGTCATAGATTCATAAGGGTCAAATCTACACTTGAGCTTATATTAATGATTAAGAATCCAGTAAATGAAAGATGTAGATGAAATGCATTGTACAGTGCTATGAAAAGAACTGCATGATGATTGATTCAATTTCTTATTTGTTTTCATCTTCTGTTGTCTGTTTCAGCAATTACGTCATGAAAACCTTGTGAATCTAATTGAAGTCTTCAGACGAAAGAAGCGCTTGTACTTAGTCTTTGAGTTTGTTGATCATACAATACTGGATGAGTTAGAGCGCTATCCAAATGGACTGGAAGAAAATGTTGTTAGACGCTGTATGTGGCAGGTTCTGAAAGGAATTGACTTCTGTCATAATCACAATGTACGTATGGATCATAAAGACATATTGATTTGGTTAGGTTGTCATTGACCAATTCCTGAATATAAGTGTATGCCTACAATATTAAAATGCTAGGCCGCCTTGCTCATGATTCAAACAAGCATTTGGCACAATACAAGGTACATGTGTACAACAATTTGTGTTCATAAGTGACGGTTTACATCTAATGTACCAAGTTCTAAAGGATTCTGATTAATTAACGCTTCAGGGGCATGAAATTTCTTGTGGCATTTTGTTTTCTGATGAATATTTAAAAGCTGTTTTTCAGTCTTATCTCTAGTGTTATGTAAAGTTGGTCAGCCCTATGTTATTGACCTGTATAATGTTGGACAATGTTTTGTATTCATCGACCAGACATTTATAAGTTTGTTTTTTTCTTTGCAGATAATTCACAGAGACATTAAACCAGAGAATATTTTAGTTTCTAAGTCGGGTATTGTGAAGCTTTGTGATTTTGGGTTTGCTCGGACAATAGCAGGGCCAGGTGAAATCTACACAGATTATGTTGCTACCCGATGGTACAGAGCACCAGAGCTCTTAGTGGGAGACACTAAGTATGGGAAGTAAGTAGCGTCAACCAGGTTGGCTTCACTATTTTGATCAGTTCAAAGTATTGTTGCAACCTTGTCAGGTTCCTTTGGAATACATGCCTTGACTTCTACAGTCTTGGACTAAAGAGACTGAAGCCAGAGCAGGGTTTAAATTTCCCTCCACTGTGGAAAAAAGGGGGGGGGGGACTATTCTAACAACAATCACCCACATTTAACTTATAGGCATGCCTTTTGCCAATGTTAGTTCTTAACGCCTTAAGTGACAAGTAACTCACTACGTTGAGTGGAACAGCTTTACTATACAGGTACATTAGCACTAATGGTTTGAAATCTGTTTTGTATTTGAAGTGGAATAAAACAACATTGTATTCTTTATTGTCTCCATTTTATTATCCAACCTCCCTACAGAGCTGTAGATATCTGGGCTTTAGGTTGTTTACAAGCTGAAATGTGTACAGGAGAACCTCTATTTCCAGGAGATAGTGATATAGATCAGCTCTACCACATCATTAAATGCTTTGGTAAGTCAGCACCAATACTCAATTGATAGTTCATGGAGGTGAAATTTGTAAAGCCCACACAATGTATAAAGTTCAGTAACTAACTGTCAAGTTAGCGCTCTTGTATATTAATGATAAAGACTTTGTCAGCTGTTTCGTAGCGGCCTTTTGCATATACCTAAAGAGCAATTGCAATGAAACTTTCAGTGATGAAAGGCATTGGTGCAATAATGATCCCAAAACAATGAGGTCATGATGACGTCATCACCTGTCACGTGACGTCATCTTAAAGGTTTCTATTTTAAATATTTGAAAAACAGTAACAAATCAGCCACAAGAGACCGTAGGTTTCTGTTTGCGGGATTGTATAGGGATAAATTAGGTCTTCATTTTATTCAGTGTGCGTGACCTCACATGACCTCTACTTCCGATCGAAACCGGAAGTGCCTCGTAATTCAAAAGTGCTAAATGTTATGAAAACGCTTTCAATGTTAGTGTCTGGCAAGAGTGTGCATTTAAAAAAAAATACCGATGACGTCACAATACACACAAGCGCCCTCTAGCGGCAGGTTGAAAACTGTTCAAAATGGACTTTTTGAAGATATGTGTAGAGAAGTTTTGTGTAATCACTTCAAAATTTACACACATGTTGACCGTCAGGCAGCCATCATATGTGTGAAGTTTCAGATCGATGACGTCATCGGGGGTCACGTGACGCGGCATTAAAGGTGCCTTTTTTGAAGTCGTATAAGTCCCGAAGTATTAGTGCGATCATGTTGAAACTTGGTAGGCTGTTAGATTCTGGCAAGTTCTTGTAAATTTTGAAATGACGTCATGATGACGTCATCACATGATTTTTTATGATTTTTTTGCACCTTTAAGTCATAAATTGCTTACAAAACGTGGTATAATCCAAATTCTATTTTAAACAGGCTTGATACGTCATAACTGCTTTGAATACAAAAAAAACTTTCAAATTCAGTTGAGTAATTTGAAAAAGTTATGACGAAACAGCTCGGCATTTGTGCACAAATGCAATATGTCTAGTTTGTTTTTACTTCTGTGTCTTATTGACCTAGAGGGAAGAGGCGTGGGTTAGGATGGTTTATGAGGGTTTGATGATTGAGCTCTTTCTTCATTCAGTATTTTGGGATTGAGGGAGATGTAAATAACCAGTCAATAAGTATCTTTGCTTTGTCAGTGATTTACATGTGTTTTAATGTTGGAGTGAATTTGTCTGTTTGGCAGGTAACTTGATTCAGAGGCATAAGGAAGTGTTTATGAAGAACCCTTTGTTTGTTGGGATGCGCCTTCCTGAGGTTAGGAATGTAGAACCATTAGAGAAGAGATTCCCGAGACTGACGGGTCTGTCAATCAAAGTCATGAAGGTACGTCACAGCAGTACATGTATCTCCATTCATACCAGGCCAATCCTACATGTGTAGCTGTGTTCAGCACAACACTGTTATCATCCTTCGAGGGAACAAGTGACATTAAGAAAAAAATTATTTGTCAAAAACATTATTTTTTTTACTTTGCGTGTCTCTTGAAATGATCTGAATTGATTTAACAAAAAATTACAGGTAGAAGGTTTCTGTTGACATTCTTGATTCAAGTAATACTTGATAACCATAAAAAGAATCCTCAGATAAACATTTTGTAGTTTTTTGTTTGGTGTATAATTTTTTTAAATATGGCGATGACAAATAAACACAGTGAACATTGAAATAAAATAATTTTCTCAACCAACAGTGTTATTACATGTAAGCCCCTTTCACACTGCATGTATTTCCCAGGAAATTCCCAGGAAAGTTTGGTTGACCTTTTCACACTTGAACTGCTAACCTTTGTAAACTCCTGGGAAAAAAAGCAGTTTCCCAGGAAATAGCTACCCCTGCTTGGGAGTGGAGTAAAGCAGGATAACCTCGGGGTTAGCACACTGGGTGCTCCTTTTCCCCAGGAAAGTTGCACCAAGTGTGAAATGAACCCACTACCTAATGGTTGGTAGTGAGGTTATAGTTCCCCAGGAGCTTCCTGTGGTTTTATTTCCTGGGGATTGGTTCTGTAGTGTGTAAAGGGCCATACATGTATATAATCATTATATGCAGTAGGCCTATGCTGACTCATTGAAGGGGGAAAAATAATTGTTTCTTTCTAGCACTCATTAAGACAAGCTGTGAAGTTAATGGTGATTGTATCTCATTCTTTTATTTTCAAGTTGAAATGCCATTGAATGAATAACACATGTAAACTACCAAATGGTGCTCTGCAGTAGTGCAGCACAATGACTATTCTGTATCTTCTCTCATTACTTCTCTCAGACATCCACTAATGCTATTCCCATTCACTCCTATAGAGCTGTCTTCATTTAGACCCTGATGAGAGACCAACATGTTCTCAACTCATACGCCATGAGTTCTTTCAGAAAGATGGCTTTCATGAGAAGTTCCCAGCAGAGCTAAGACTCAAGATTGCCAAGGAGTTTGATTGTAATCCACTGCTCAAGAGTGGGTCTGAGGAGAAGGAAGGAGGCGGGGAGGAGAAGAAAAAGAGTAAAAAGAGCAAGAAGGTAAAGTCAAACTCTTGTACTTTACACCAGTACACTTGTGACTTTATTTAACCTGGTGTGTTGTGGCTGAGCGGTCAAACGCACTGGACTGCAGCTCTGGTGTTTCTGATCAGCAGAGTGTGGGTTCGAGTCCCAGTCTTGGCACTTGTATCCTTAAGCAACACACTTAACCATTATTGCTTTGTCCTGTTGCTTTGTCCTGTGTGTTTTGTGATGCTCGTAAAAGAATCCAGTGACACTTATTATAAAGAGAAGGTGTTTGCCCGGTGGTTCAGGCAGTGGCTGCTGAGTGTGCCGCAGCACCTTGTAAATCCTTGTAAGGTGCTACATAAATGGGTCTCAGAATTCAAAACCTTCAAAAACCTGTCTAGTAGTAAGTACTTTGAGAGATGCCCGTAGATAAAGCGCTTTATAAACACTAGTTATTATTCAACTGAACCGTCTACTTCCAGCATTCTTGAACAGATTAAGCACCAGACTAACTAGTTTAGTGTGTGACAATAAACCAACTCAACATCTGTATCATGTAACAATGGAAACTACTCTAATATTTGTGCATCAAGAATGTGGAATAATTATTGAAGGTTTGCATTTTAATACAATATAGAGTTGTCATTTATAGGTGAATACCCTTTAAAGTCTCTCATAAGTAAATGAGGCAGTGCAGATCACTGGCATTACTGGCAACAGTTCAACACAATCCTGAAATTGAAAAAAGACTCACATTTCAAATTTTAAATTTCCATTTTCAATTGTTCAAACATTAAACTTTTAAACATTTAACAAAATATTTCTCTTGTGTGCTACCAGAAAGTCACATTTTCACACCATGCATTTGGTTGCCCCAAATTTGCCTGTAAATATTGCCTTGTGGCACATGACCCTTAAAACAATTTGAAAATTATAAATAAATAATAATAACTAAATAAATAATAATAGTGTCACTCATTGAATAGAGAAAGAAGATGACTGAATTAATTATCATTTAAATCATGGTGCTGTTTTTTTCTATTATAGGAGCAGAGTCACAGTCACTCAGAAAAAGAAAAAGAGAAGAATAGGAAAAGACATTCTGATGCAGATAGACACAAACCAGCAACGACGCCTCCAGAGACGAGTGATAGACACATCAAAGTTTCATCAGATACTACCAGGAAGGTACAGGCACTACCAAATCAAAACTAATAACTGGAAAGCATAGGATGGGTTTCACAAAACACTTTAATCAGATCTCTTTAACTTAGCTTTATTAGTTGTGAATGTATGTCAATTTATTTGAGTAAATATGTTTTTAGTCTGTCTCATTCACTAATTAATTACTTTTTCCAACCTCTTGTGGTTAACCAGCCCCTTCCTCTACCCATCCCCGCCCCCATGTCTCCTTCTTCATTGTTCATCCGTTGTTTTTGCTGTTTGCTTCCTGCCTCGCTCTCTCTTTTCATTTTGTTATACTTGACTGCTTTTGTTACACCAGTATACCTGTTTACGTGTGTTGTGTTGTCATTTAGCCTTCAAGAAAGACTCCTGTAGGGTTGAAACGTCACACCATTAACTATTTTCTGTTAATAAATGTTCAACAAATTTAATGTGAATTGTAATAGAGTGAAACACCTACATGTACGTACCTTTACATTCAATCATAGCTGTATCCATTAATTTACCTTTCTAGTCCTGAACCTTGTAAATCCATGTTTAAAATTTTTAAAAATTATTTCTCAACCAGGTAGTTTCATTCCAAAAATGTTTCTGTCTTTCTCAGAAGCATTTTTTTGTAGCTTATGAATCAATCCATTACAGATGTATTTAGTATAAAAGTTTAATATTTGAATGTTTGCTTCAGTTATCTGATGCATCAGAGTCTCATAAGAAGTCATCTGGAAGGACCAGCTCACCTATTCCTACCAGTAAGATGCTTCCATCTACTGTCAGTCATAACGGTGCATCAAATACAACGTCACAGTCACACTTGAGCCAGACGACTCCAGCACCCATCAATACCATAACCATGGGTAGTATAGGTGCATCGTCCAAAGCAAGTCACATATCCAACAATACTTCAGGCCCATCTCCTTTAAGGTATGTGGGATATTCCTAGTGTGTAATCTGAATGTTGTAGCCATTTTGTTCAAATCATTGGAATCAATAATTGGGTTCATTGTTCTCACCACCAAGGAGAGAGTCAGATTCCAGCATATCATAGGTGGCTATTAGCAATGGCTTACACCTAGAGATGACCAAGTCACTAAACACAGAGGACCTACATGCACATTTTCTCAAAAGAAAACTGTAAATCTCAGTGCTAAAGATCACTGTTTATTGTCTTTACTTTGTTTAGTCAAAATTAATTTCGGATTGATCATCGAATTTATTACTGTGGGTGATGCGGTAATAATTGGAAACTGTTAGTTTAAGGGATTGAAAACCAGTGATGGAATTATAAGGCCACGGTTGTGTATAAATTAAACAGCCGATTAATTTCATTGCCCTGCTTACCATGGAATTCTGCTCTAATTGTCAGCATTCTCTGCTTACAAGGTTTGTGCAAGATGTTTGTGTTAACTATGCCAGCAAAGAATGCCTAGTAATGTGAAGTATGCACAGCACAAGTAGAAGTGAGTTCTGCGTATGCTAAGGTGGGATATGTCTGCTTTAGGCATGATATGGGGCCCAGCTCTGTCGGGGAAAAAACTGAATTTGCTTAAGTTTATCAAATTTAAAATCAGCAAAAAGTTCTACATGTTTTTTTATACTGCACACACAGATGTTCAGATCCTTGTCATTTGATGAAATTTTCACAAGTTGGTTGGTTCCAAAACAATGCTTTAGTTTCCCATTATTCTTTACTTGTCTATGACGTAAGAACTTAAGGATTTAAAAGATAAATATTCCATAACCTTTTTTTTCTCACAGGGGGTCCGAGAAAGTGAAGAAAGGCACAACAAATACGTACTTCAAGAAGCCAGCCCAGCCTCCGCCAGTCCACCATAGCGGTAGTATGCCTACTCCTGTCCAATCAGAGAAGACGTTATTACATGAAAGAACATTACAGTTTGATGTCTTGATGGCTAGTCAACGTAAAGGCAAAGGCACGTCCTCGCCTAAACTAGAGAGAGAGATTACACACTTGCCAAACTTAGCTGGTGTTGAGAGTAAGTCATACTAATGATACACAGTTATATCGTGTTTTATCACATATGGCAGACACCTCAAAGCACTCATTATTTTTTCTCAGCAGGTATGCAGAGATATGCTTGATTTATGAAAACCATTTACATGTATATTGCATCTTGTAATGTTTTCAAGGTGCTGTTGCACGTCTGCAGCCAACCATACCGGGCAAATCCTTTCTCTTAACGATTAGTGCACATGATTCTTGAACATGCATTACAAAACACACTGGACCTAGGACTTAACATCCCATCTGAAGGATGAAGCGAAGTGTCTTGCTCAAAACCTGGACTCGAACCCACATTCTGAAACCACCAGAACTTGAGTCGAATGCATTAGACCGCTCAGCCATGAAACATCCACGTAAACATAAACAATAAGGAATCCTTAATTGTGCCTCCTTTTTATACATTGTCTAAACACTGATTTTTTGTCTAAAACACAAAATTTTGTCAAGTGGCTTGCGGCAGATGTTTTTCCTTGCCCAGAATAATTTCGGAGCGCCCTCAATTTTGCAGTAAGTCAGATAGCTGATGTGAAAATCCACCCAGACATTCCATTGTGCAGCGTGCTCAGGCTAAGATGCTTCATTTCCTCCATGCAAAGAGGAACAAAAGGTGCTGGAATTTATGCCGAAATCTCCCTTTTGCAGGGGTTTATTTTGTAATCTCTGATTCCAGACCGTTGTCCTTTTGTTAAACAAATGTGGATTACAAGAATGGACAGGCTGCCATCATTGCATATCACTGTAGTCGGCTCAATGGGAGGCAAGACCAAGTGGTCTGAGATTCCTGCACACCATGGCAGATTACCAGCTGTGGCTTACGGCCAAGGTTTTGCGATTCATGTGAACGCATACTCACGTTTTCCTGAAAAAGAACAATAAATCCTGGTGCTTATTATGAGAACCTGCATTATGATACTGATATTTATAAAGAAAAATTATTTATATAGAAAAATAATAGCCCGCAGAGGCACAGAAAATGTTTTGGAATACTGACCTGAAGTGGTTAACCGTTGTTGTCAATCAAAGTAGTTGAGTTTGTTTTATAAAAGGGAAGCTATCATATTTTTTTGGCAGTAATCTTTTGAAAGAAACCTAGTGTTTTTCCTTTGAGTACAGCCAATCAGTTTCAATTATTGGTGCATTCCACTTTGATTACTAATGTCATTAACTTCTTCTTGTTATCTTTCTCTACATAGTTGACTCCAACAGAAAGTCCGAGAAGAAGCACAAGGTGAAGAAGAGTCAACACACCCCCATGCCCCAGATTGGCCATCATGATGCGACTCACAGCGGTGCCAATAGCTCCCATCTCAACCAATCCTCATCATCAGATGACTTCAGAGAACACAATCTGCCTGCTGTATAGCATCAGATCAGTCCTGTACATTGGTTTTTATATTATAGGGTTGTATGATACAATGGAGCTGAGAGGAGACTATGCCAAGCAACGGTGCTGGTAACTCACACCGCTAGACCAAGCCATACTTTGGCTGGACATGATCTAACAAAACACTGCAATGGCAATGTGTGCCTAACTAATGCAAAGACACAAACAGTGAGCTTATATGCTTTGTGTGACACTGTTCTGATATGTAACATTTGTGAGATTTTCATTCAAACTGTTGAAGATGGACGACACCATTGAGCCATGTGGAGATGAGAAATGAGCCATGTATCGTCTTCAGATTCATATGAAGCAGATCTTAATGAACAAGCTACAATGAAATGATGACTTTCATCTTTCCATTCCGTCAGTGCTTCCTTTTACTCAGCTAGGTGTTACTTGAGGATTACCAGTACCACTGTAGTAACGATGATGATGACTGTTTGTGCTGATGTGAATTGATCAAGAAGTAGCTACAACTAAATTGTACTTACATTTAGTTTTGGTAGAGTTTAGAGCAAGTTGTGCTGCTCAACATGGTTAACTGTGGTTGTACTGTCTACACATTAACAGCCAGTGTGTTTAGTCAACAATGGTCTGCCATTTTGACTGTCAAAATGCACGTAAAGACTTTGTGCACATTATGAGTGCAGGCACTTCACCTAAATTGCTCACTCACTGCCCAGCTTATTACCTCATTCATTCATCCCGTGACAGTCGTGCTGGTTTTGGGTGCCATGATGGATGCATCTGCTGTCAGGGATCGCCACAGCTCTCTGTCCTCTGTTATACGTACAAGGGCGGCAATGTCTTGGCCTGTCCAGTCTCAGGATGCCCTCGACTGCATATTGACATGCGCCATATCTTTACCAGCATTTTGACTCCCAAAATGGCAGACTTCCAACAGACAGTAGCCCCTTGTGACCTCAGTGCAACCTGTCTCTGTTTCACAACCAAAAATGTATCTCTTGTGTGAAAAACGTCATAGACACTAGTTGTATGTGACCAATGTTTCCATGATAACCCTCGGTTAATGCATATTTTAAATAGTTAAAAAAGAAATTGTTGTATAGTGTATAGTATACATGTCATAAGACATGTCAGTTTGGGTTTATGCCTGGATTAATTTCATAGCACTGCTTAATATGCATAGTTTACTTTATGTTAAGTTTGCCAGAAAAGTGTTTTCCATTTCCCTAAGAAAGGGAAGTTGTTTAAGCTGAAATGTGGAAAGAATCATATCTTGTGTTTTAATGTGATACAGCAAGCTTAATTAAGTACACATGTGAAGAATTTAGTTGTTTATCAGAACTATGCCAAGCATTGTCAAGGACTCTTCCCTGAACTTCAACTTTTGTCTTTTAAAGTTGGTCCTCATCTTTTAAGATGCTTTCCTTGGAAAGAAATATTTGAATGTCCTTATTTATTTTCTACCTCAAGTTTATTCAGAATAGGTGAAGAAAACTTTTAACACAGAAAAAGAAGAAGCCATAATTAAGACCTTCCTTATTATAGTCAGTGTCTTTGTGTGTTGCTACAGTATGTAGTAAAAAGCAGTATATCAGCATTCCAGCTGTGCTATGGGATTAATCTAATTATTATATCAGGTTGTTGTGTACATAGAGAGATGTAAATAGTTGCAAATATAAGCACATTTTGTTGTTATTTGACAAGTTTACCATGTTTACTTTTTCAGCAATTGGTTGTTATAACTAACCTTCAGCATTCCTATTATGTTTGGTTTTGGCTTGTAAATTTGGACTGCAGTTTCAAGTGCATGTTTTGCGCAATTTATATTGACTTAAGCTCTGTAATCTCTTGTGGGTTTCTTTACTGATTAGGGTTAGGGTACTAATGTTAATTCATCAGCTCAAACTGTGGTCTTTACATGATTGAAGAACAAACCAGTTGACAGCGGTCATTTTATGGTATCCTCTAAAAAGAATGGACCTTATGCATTGACGTCATCACACTGCCATCTTAGAGGTAAAACGATGATGCAACAGTGGAAAGCGTGCAGTGCGTACATGTATGTGCGGCACACAGGATCGGCCAACAAGCTTTAATCTTTTTTTGAGCTGTTTTCACGAAAAGGACATTTAAAAAAAAAAATCATACATTTTGGCAAATTGGTGTTTTTACACATTTTTGATGCGACACCAATATTTCCCCAAGTGCTAAATTGTTATACAGTGTATATTTTTTCAAATTACACTAATTAGCACATGGACCATTTTGCAGACTTTACAGTTTTGTGTTTTCACGAACAGCTACATTTCGATTTTCCTTTTTTTACTTTGAAGTACATAGTGCTTGCATGGTGCCAAAAATCAATACTCTGTGTTTTGAGTTTTTAAGAAGAGGCAATTTGTTTTTCCTAGATAAATTTCAGTTTTCACACACATTTCGTTTATGCAGTTTTCACGAAGAGAAACTTGTGTAAAACAGTTAATTACTCATTAATTAAACTTACTGTGATTCAAATAACAACAAACTTGCATGGTTTAGGATCTCCACTTTCATGCTTGGAAAAATTTTAATGTTTAAATGGCAAACAGTGTCTGAAACAATGATTTCAGAAACTTCAAACACGGTTTTCTCCAAACGCGAAAGTTTTGCTGCAGGGGCAAAATTGCCTCTTCGTGAAAAGGGTGACTAATTGACATCATGTGCATTTATAAGGTCTAGAAAGGGAGGTACATGTAGACTGTACAAGTACTGTTGTATAAAGTCTTGGCTACAGTCAAGTTTCAATGAAGCTGATTTTGTACAGAGATGATGTACACAGATGGCAATGGAAAGTTAGGATATGACTGGATATCTACATTGCTTTTTTCTCTCATGCATGGCTACACGACAACTTGGTCACGAATCATGATTCCTGACCAAGTTGGACATGTTCTTCATATTTGGTTGGTATACAGCATTTGAAATATTTCCAAGAAATAGCACAACTTTGAATATTACACAATCCTCATGTCTGTGAGGAATATGTTATCAAAATATGTTTTGAATGTTTTAAATTTTCTTATTTTTTTATATTCCCAACAAATTTGTGAGTTCAAAACTCATTCATGGTAGGATTTCCTGTTATGACATAGAAAGGTTTTTTCCACAGTTATTTTTGTTCAGTGTTAGCCAACTGAAATCACTTTACTGGTAAAAAATATTAGGTTTTTGCTTGATGCACATTGTAAGGATGCATAACTTTTGGAAGGAGATCTGGTCAACTGTCTGATGCCTCTTCACAAACATCAACTACTGGAGTAGAACAACCGTTACTTTGTATATGTGACCCAATACTTAATGTTTTTGACTAAAATGCCATGCATGTACTTACATGATGTTAATAACATTGTATATGTGGCCATTTGTATGTCATGTTTTCTAGAGTCATTACCCATGCTGTGTACTTTTATGTATTAACATGGTTTGTATCAGTGACAATGATTCTCTTTGAAAAAGACAACTAGTTGCAAAGAAAATGACACTGTATTTGACCAGTTCCAGTTTGCAATATCTGGACATGTACTATTGAATTCTGAACTCCAAATTACAGTGTAGATTGATTATACAGATTCACATCTACCTTGATCTGGTGTGTGGATCAGTCAAACATAAAACACACCCTCAATGTCTTGGTATAAATGTACCTTCTTTAAGGATTGAAGTGTTCTTTTTGGAGAGTTTTTGTAACAGAATCAAATTGACTTGTTATGAAGTAACTTCAAAGCTGACATTTTTGAATGACATTTGTTTTCTATTCAGTACCTTTTTGCTTTTGGTCCTTGTGTAATATACTAAAGTTTTTTTTTTTTTTTAATTTGGAGTTGAACAAAGAAAAATTGACCAAAGTGGGATTTGAACCAACGACCTCTGGGTTTACATGCTGGCGCTCTACCAACTGAGCCATCTAGCCCTATGTTGGCGGTCTCAATATTTTGTCAACATCTTTGTTCAGGGGTGCCAGTCAGAAGCAATACAACCTTTAACTGTCATGTAGCCAGGGATCACACCCAAGTTTACGAGACAAATGTCAAGTAATAAGGGGAGACCGCCAACTTGGGGCTAGATAGCTAAGTCGGTAGAGCTTGTTAATTCAAAGGTTGTTGGTTAAAATCCCATTCTATTCAATGTTTCTTGGTTCAGCCCCAAATTATTTTAAATTTACCCAGTCAGTTTTCCTTATGGGTTATTACTAAAGATTTTTTTTATTGAAATACTGTAAATGCTTGCTTTATTATACTTAAATTTATTTACTACTGCAATCTTTGTATTCACTGTTTATGTCTGTTCTATAAATGTTACAGAGAGACAATAAATTATATAAGCTTATTCACACCAGCTCAGTGTCTTTGGTAGTCATAGGATATCTATACATGTTATGACCTTTAACCAAATTATCTTCTCCCTCCATACTTGATGTTAGTCTAGATGAATAGCGACTGAATAAAACAGCCCCAGCCCTGAGAACTTTTTGTATCAAAATAAGAATAAAAATTTTCTTTGATGGTAGCATGTCACCTCGAAGGTGTTTTTCAATGGGCCAGCCATCATAAAACACATTTTAAAACAAAAAAATTCATAACAAAATACAGATATGCTTACAAGAGTGCCCAGTTAAAACATTTGAGATACACACACAAGAAAGGTAAAACACAGAAAAACTAATGATTTTTAGAGGACAAAAACCCTGTGTGTGTACAATTTTTATATTCATAAATACCTGTTTATCCATTCTGATTGGTCAAGAGGAGATCACATGGCTATGTTTAAACGTGCAATATAAACATGGTGATGAGTATTTAAACATATGCAGGGTGCAAAAACTTAGGCAGGCACCAATTTACAGGTGCAATAAATACATACTGGCACTTGATCTAAAGTTTGTTAGTACGCGTGCATATACAACTGTTGAGTGTCACAAACCTTTGCAAAACAGCCAGAGGATGCGACAGGAATTGAAAATTTACAGAAAGGTTTTACAGATTTTCCAACATCATTATGCTTTTTAACAAAAAGGGCATTTATAAAGGGGTATAAAAAGAGTACTGACTTGATCTTGTATGGCCGTTTAAAACCTTGCAGGGCCGTGGCCATGCGATAAAGGACCTCACTTTCAGCTAAGCCACAACCTTGCTGGTTTTAAATGGTAGGTTAAGACCTTGCCACCACTCTTTTATTCCCTTACTGAAAACTAGTTCGTTTACAGATCCAGTAGAAAACTAGGAAGTTGCATGGAGTTGCAATCACTACAAATCACATGTAAATATGTAAGTAATAGACTAGAGTCATATCAGTAAATGAAACCATACAAACACATCTTCAGTAAATATATAACGTATCTCTTTATTGTTAATACCAAAGTTCACTAACTGAGTACTGCACCCATTAAAATGACTATAAATCTTCTTGAAGTGTACTTTTCATAATACTAGGATAAGGCACCTTATAAAATGGGCACATTTGGGTCATTCTGAGATAAATGTGGAAGTAACGGATTATAATTTTCTCAATGGAGTTTGTTCAACATAAACATCTGATTGTTACAGTTACAACAGAGAGAAAGAAATCCCAACATAATGCGACAGAAGGGAGGCTGAATGGTTTGTAAATGAAATGCAGCTTTTTGTCAAACTTGACACAAATATAATGCATAGAGTGACATCAAGATTGTTGTCGAGATTGTTGTCACAATTGTCTCCAAATCGGTACATATCGGTATCTGGTATGAAAAGCAATGTGGCTTTTTTATAAATCTTTTTTAACAAAGAAAGCACCAGGAAATCTTTCCTCACTCACCACAATGACAAAGTTGTTTAAATCATTCATTTAGCGGATTTTAAATAATAAGGATAAAGGAAACAGATACCAATCTCTACAAGGTTGAAACTTAGCACATGTTCATGAATATGAAATTCCCATCAAGAATTTCATTTCAAAATTCAGAGTTTTTATTTAGAGTTCCATGTAAGACAAGCCAAAATGCCTGTCACTGGATCTATTCCAACATCCATCCAGGACATGGAATCAATTTATGTGCTTTACTTTCAGTAGCACCAATAATAACTAAACTCTACCTGTTTCATTTTATCAACATTTCTTGAAAGTTAAAAGCTACCATTGTATTTCTTCTTCTGATAAAGAATCACTAGTTACAAATGTCTCAAACATGGGTAATGTTGAAACATTGATTTGGATAAAATACGTTTTCACATTTACAAATCTGTTGTGAAAGCGTATTAAATTGGTAACAAAACACTATGAGGTTTTCTTCCCTTTAAGTATAAACTTTTATCTTCAAGCAAACTTGAATCCTCACTTCTGATTGGTTGAACCATGGCAACAAAAGTACGATATTACTCCATATTGCACGGTCCATATCGCACCCTGCGTATTGTGCTGTTCTGTTTAAGCTTCGCATCAAGTTTGCTTGAAGAAAAATTTGTCATCACAAGCACAAGTGCGCTCATGGAAAAGGGTAAAATATAATGCATCTGTGTCCCATATCCAACTCGGCCTTAGGCCTCATTGGATATGGGACGCAGAAGCGCTATATTTTTCCATATTCCACTCTCGCTTGTGTGATAACTTATAATATCTCAATTGTTGTACAGGCACTTATGATGTGGTACATTAGGCAGCCATGACCAAAAGCTGTTGGGTTTTTGGTCCTACAAATACACATTTCATAAATGATTCAACAATAAGTAAATAAATTTTTGATTAAACACCGGCATACATATAGTACATAAAGTTAACTCTTGGAAGATTTGGTGGATTGGTATTTGCTTGAGCAAAGCAAAGGACGGCTTAAAAAAATTAAATCAGAAAAACACCATGAATGTTCAGGCATAATAAACCTTGGACAAAACATCTGTCAGTTTAGATCATATTTTCATATGTTGTTTCAAAGGATTTGTATCTAGAAAGTCAGAAAGCTCATTAAACTCATGCTTAATGAATGCATTGCAAGTGGTAAGCAGGGAAATCTCATCTATGTATTTAGATCACGCGGCTGGTCCAATGAACGAACTGATCCACAAAGGCAAATTTGCTGGGAGACTCACTTGGCAACCAAAAGCAACTTTGAGGGACAATGAAGTTGTAGATTTGATTGATCTCCAAAAAGTGAGTTAAAGATTGGCAGACCTAGAGATGTACAGCACAGTTATCATAAAGGAGTCAACTGCTACCACACACCACATTGGTAGGCACTAGCTAGCATAGCATACACACACATGTACATGTTCACAATGACCAAGTGCACAGATAAGTGCATTCATTTACCATGAACAACTGGAAACCAAGTTGTCTTCTTTTTTAAAAATGGAAACATTTAATCATGTTTGAAAGAGGATTTATTTAGTATGTTTCCTTAGGAAATGAGCAACGAGTGACAGAGTATATGAGATAAATAATAACAAGTTACAGGATGAAAATTAGTGCAGATAACTTGGTTTTTGGTGACGAAACAAGGAAAGATATTATCACATTGAAGTGATGTGCAAAACCCTCTAACAACTATCGTCATAGCCACAGTTGAGAGCATCAATTGAGTTATAAAATGAAATACTAAACATTCAACTTAGAATCCTCCGTCACAATTTATGCGTGAAGCTTTGCTTTTAGATTCAGTAAAGTATAGAGCCCAAATTGACAAGTACAGTCAATAATGACCAGTCAACATCAATGTTATGGCAATTTACACAAAATCCAAGGTTATGGGGTTACATATTGAGCTCCTTCAGTGCATTATTTATTTCTGCCTGTAAAATTTCTTGATGCTAGATTCTTTTCAATGAATTAACCCTGTGATAGGTGGCTGACCCAGTAATATCCTGCCGTAACTTAACAAGTCATCATGCTCAGCCTTTTTATAAAAATACCACAAAATCTTCTTGAGCTTTGGTATTTCAAATCAACTTAACATTCCTTAAAAATCAGGATAACTTTTACAATGATGCGTTTAAACCAATTACATGCAAAAGAAAGGTTATTCAACCTAAAGAGTAAATGGTACACCCATTCGATACTTACCAACTATTATTGATAAATCATTCAATCTTACGCTAGTGTTAATACTTTGCTAGTACTGTTGTTTAGTACTATAAATGCCTAATCGATATCAGAATTCAGTCAACCCTATTTTGCTTAATACTCATAGATTATTATAGATATATGTTATATAGTTATTTGTTACTGTACAAAAAGTGCACTAAAGGGCAATTATATATGTGACTGTTGAGTTGTTGCTCAATGTCTGTCTGTTCCCAAACACACACTGTAGTGTTCCGTTTATCAAATTGGATCAAATTTCTCTCCATGAATGACAAGTTAATGATTGACTCTCAGAATAAAAACTCTTTCAGGAATTGGCGTAATTTTATCACAGCTAGATAAATCTGAAATGTTTAAAATCATCATCATGGTCGTGTTTTTAAATGTAACCTTAAAAATCATTCGCAATCTTGCAGATTAATCGTTTAATCTTGTAGATTAATCATTTCAACCTTCAAGATTAACCAATTTAATCTGTAGGTAAAATATTTGAGATGATCTTATTTTGCTCACACGATGTTTGCAACAACTTAGTCATTTATACCATTTTGTATTAAAACTAAAATAAACTTAATAGTGAAAAGCATATTTCATTTCTCTGGCAACGTATCAATAGACTACCTGGACATCAATAGTCACAACTTTTCTGTTTTACCTTTGATCTAATAAAAGATTAAAAATCAACTTTCTTCACAGCGGCAAATCCACTGAGCAACACTGGCATAAACACAAACAACATCTCCTAATGTAGTAACCCAACACTCTCATCTTACAAAAACGGCCATCTATAACATAAATATACACTGGTAGCAAAATTAAACATTTTTGTCTGAGCTTTCAAAAAACAAGTTGCAAGCTATATGTAAAGGAACTGAAAAAATATATAGTACATGTACTAAAGAATAAATAAATGTATTGAGTTGCATATAAAGTATAGAGCATACATACTATATACAAATCCAATTGGGACTTGTACATCTCTATACATGGATGTGAGTCAAGTGCCTTATATCAGAAATTACAGTGATATGTAAAATACAAGTTATGTGCAGAAATGTCATCATTCTTGCAGGACCCTGTAAAGACTCAAAGTCTTAAAGTTCTCTTTAACTCTTTCAGTGCCTGCTTTTTTGGTGTTTTAAATCTACAATGCCCAGCTTTTTGACGTTTTTTGAAACTCTGTATTAAAAAATACAAATATAAGCCTTTCTCCCCAAAGGAAATATATCTGATTTGTGTTGCCTTGGTACATGCCCTCTCATGATAACATGTATATTATGGGTCATACATGTACGACTGATGACACTTTTTGAGTACATCAAACAGATTGTACATGTACAACCTTGGCACTGAAAGAGTTAAATACCACATACAGATCCTTGTCACATGATTGGTAAAACATGCATCATGTGTCATTCTTTATTATGCCGTGAACATGTACACTGCTGCGACACTCCAAAATTTAATATAGGAGTCCAATATTGATAAGGTCATGCCACAACAGACACGGTTGGTGTCTATATGGAGTTGTCCATGTTTGGAATTTTTTTGAATAGAATTTTCAGATTGTGGGGTGAACAACTTCCATGCCTATTTCAAATGACAAAGATTTACATGTGAGTTATATAAAACAGATACTGAATGCATTTCGGTAAAATATCCCATTTCAATTATACTCGGCTCCGCCTTGTGAAACAGAATAGTCTAGATTTCTCCTCATGGCAACATTCTGCAATAATGCACTCATATGCATCCAATGTTTGTATAACTTCATCTTCAAAAGACAAACAAAAATGAATGTTGAGAACTCTTATCCAGATGCATGCTTAATGCACTGAGTGAATATGGCAAATGTGTCTTGCAAGCATGATGACATTCAGCCAACCAATTCGCAATCTATAATAACCTTATTATAATCAAGACAAATTAATTTCATGAGTTAGTATTATATTGAATGCGGATATGGATGACCAGGTGTTAGATCAATCTCAAGGTCTAAAAGCAAAATCAGACTTGCCACCAGCCACATGTAGATCAGCTGTTGATGAGGCTGGGGAACACTACATCAGCAAAGACCCCCCACTGGAGGCAGTAGCTGGAGGTAACTGGTGGGCTTTAATATCAATGTGAGTTGCACTAGTATGCCATAAGGTGAGACTGTACGATTGATTTCTCCTTGATCTTTTTACAATGTAGAACACACACAGATCTGTGTTGCATACACTCTACGGACATTCCTTTGTTCTGTTCATTTAAAAAAGCATATTCTTCAGCACAGTCAAAAACACTGTGTGGACATGTGTAAGTCCACAAAGTGTTTCAAGTCCCTACATTAAGTGGACTTTGTTCTCAGGTCCACACTTCGCATGTAACTTTTTAACAAGATATCTGCCTGAGCTGTGCGTGTTAAGACTGCAGATGTTTTTCTGACTGCACATGATTGCAAGCTAATCTTTCTTAGCAACTCAACAAATATCCTCAGAGTAGAAAGTCAAAATCTGCAACTATAAAGATCAATTAGTCATGATGGTAGCCAGCCATGGTGACCAGTAGGATTAGTACACAATACAGACATATGTGTCACATACATCTGCAAACTTCAAGGTCCTCTGTCAATCCAATACAATTTCTTTCGTTACTTGTGCTTTCTTTGGATTACACAAATATTATGCTGTACTGACATCTCATTACTACCATACCAATGTAGGACTCTGTTTGTTAGAGTAAAATATATAATAGCACATTATTACCACAAAATTATTACTTGTTTTCCAGCATATGCATACCCAACTTGTGCCATCTCATGCTAGATCTTCAAAGAGTTCTTTGTAATCGGGGATAGGTCCTTCCTGTCCACATGGGTCCTTAAGAACCTCCCTGCCACGCTCTGATACCGGTATGACCTACATGGTCAGCAAAGACAAACAAATCACACAATTAATATTAGCAAATTGGTTCAGTTAGACATAGCCAGGCCTTAGGTCCACAGCAACCTTTTCTTTATTCCCCATACTTGATTTGTGAGTTACAGCCACCGAGTCTTCCCCATACTTGACTTGTGAGTTACAGGCAGCGAGTCTTCCCCATACTTGATTTGTGAGTTACAGGCAGTGAGTCTTCCCCATACTTGATTTGTGAGTTACAGCCACTGAGTCTTTCCCATACTTGACTTGTGAGTTACAGCCACCGAGTCTTCCCCATACTTGATTTGTTAAGTTACAGGCAGCGAGTCTTAATCACGTACTTGATTTGTGAGTTACAGGCACTGAGTCTTCCCCATACTTGATTTGTGAGTTACAGCCACCGAGTCTTCCCCATACTTGATTTGTGAGTTACAGCCACCGAGTCTTCCCCATACTTGATTTGTGAGTTACAGGCAGCGAGTCTTACCCATACTTGACTTGTGAGTTACAGGCAGGGAGTCTTCCCCATACTTGACTTGTGAGTTACAGGCAGCGAGTCTTCCCCATACTTGACTTGTGAGTTACAGGCAGCGAGTCTTCCCCATACTTGACTTGTGAGTTACAGGCAGCGAGTCTTCCCCATACTTGATTTGTGAGTTACAGGCACCGAGTCTTCCCCATACTTGACTTGTGAGTTACAGGCAGCGAGTCTTCCCCATACTTGACTTGTGAGTTACAGGCAGCGAGTCTTCCCCATACTTGACTTGTGAGTTACAGGCAGCGAGTCTTCCCCATACTTGATTTGTGAGTTACAGGCACCGAGTCTTCCCCATACTTGATTTGTGAGTTACAGCCACTGAGTCTTCCCCATACTTGACTTGTGAGTTACAGGCAGCGAGTCTTCCCCATACTTGATTTGTGAGTTACAGGCAGCGAGTCTTCCCCATACTTGATTTGTGAGTTACAGCCACCGAGTCTTCCCCATACTTGATTTGTGAGTTACAGGCACTGAGTCTTCCCCATACTTGATTTGTGAGTTACAGCCACCGAGTCTTCCCCATACTTGATTTGTGAGTTACAGGCAGCGAGTCTTCCCCATACTTGATTTGTGAGTTACAGCCACTGAGTCTTCCCCATACTTGATTTGTGAGTTACAGGCACCGAGTCTTCCCCATACTTGATTTGTGAGTTACAGCCACTGAGTCTTCCCCATACTTGACTTGTGAGTTACAGGCAGCGAGTCTTCCCCATACTTGATTTGTGAGTTACAGGCAGCGAGTCTTCCCCATACTTGATTTGTGAGTTACAGGCAGCGAGTCTTCCCCATACTTGATTTGTGAGTTACAGGCACGGAGTCTTCCCCATACTTGATTTGTTAAGTTACAGGCAGCGAGTCTTAATCACATACTTGATTTGTGAGTTACAGGCAGCGAGTCTTAATCACATACTTGATTTGTGAGTTACAGGCATCGAGTCTTCCCCATACTTGACTTGTGAGTTACAGGCACCGAGTCTTCCCCATACTTGATTTGTGAGTTACAGGCACTGAGTCTTTCTCAACAATGACCTGTCAAAGTCTTCACAAGGTCTATGACCATCATTTGCTACAAAAACAGAATATTGAATGATTATGGAATTCCAAATACCCCTACCTAGACAGAGGAGAGATGACCATACCTTGTGATATGTAATGAGATCACCAAGTCTATTATGGACGGAGTGCTGCTTTGATGGGTCTGCACCAAAGAACTGATACGTATTCCCAGAGGCATCAATCAGGAAATGCTTGATTGCCTCAACGTCTCGGTAGGACAGTACGTAACCCCATACTTTCTCACTGACACGAACAAGGAAAGATCCAGGCTTCTTTCCTTCTAAGATTTCTTCTGCCCTCTGGCGAGGGATAATGCCTGTATGGGTAAAGATTGAAGAGTCAAATTAGATTTGCTAATAAAGAAATGCCTTTGACACTCCCTGGACATCAAAATAGCACATCAAAATTACCCCCGTACAATACTTTTGCATGATACGTACATGTACATGAAAGATAACCTACATGTAGGGTCAAAGAGCTTAATGAATTGATTATAGCGCTACCATTACTTGCCTTGCATTTTCAAGTTGTACATGCACTTCAATATTTTAGTACAAACCTATGTAAAAGCTTTCAGTTTTCTATGGCTGCTGGACAGCTATTTATATATCAGTGCTTTAAATTTGTATTATTTTGTTAATTTAAATTTAGTTGTTTCAAAGGTATTTCTGCAGTGTTTGACTTCCACTGTTGCAACAGGGAACCCAACGGATTGACCCTGTCCTAGTTGTCTGAAATTAACACCCTTTGGAAATCACGTACACGGCAGTAAAATATCTGCACCCAGGAGGCTTCAAAACACTTTTGCATAGAAATAAAGAGATAGATGAGCTTTGGTCTATCAGTAGTTACAAAAACTCTTTCTGTCTGGAGCATCCAGAAGACATCAACATGACCCTTCGCTGATACAAGACCCACAAATATGTTTCAAAATGTGTTTGTGTGCCATCCAAATTAATATGGGTATAGTATTAATGCTGTGTAATGGCCCCATCTTAACTACCATGTAGGTCAGGTTTTAAGAAGTGGCTACATTTAATGGACTTTATAAAATGTCAATAACACCCAGAAAAATCTAAAAGGGCATTGTATCTTCAAACTTATGACCACTATGGGCTCTAGAAGGTTAATTGATGGAGAAGAAAATACTTGTGTAAATTACATCAAACATACCACGAATGGCTTGCTATGTAACTTTTCATGAGTGATAGACACTTGTTCACGTGAGTATCCCCAAAACAAACACAAATTTAGCTGAAATCATTTACAAGAATTGAATGATTTCACTATTTTTAAAGTGTAAATGAAATATCACTATTTTCTTTGAAAATCTGAATCGTATGTGCTACTTTCACCCTGTGTACATGTAGCTGTATTGCAGTCTATTGCAAATTTGCATCAGGTCTTTGAGCACTGTATTATATTTTATTTCTAAAAGTAAGTACATGTAGGTGGGGAGCCAACGAAGGAAATTGTGCGCATTATTCACTGTCTCTTGCAGCTAAAGAGACTAACCCAAGAGACACACACTCAACCAAAGATGATGAAGAACAAGCTGGTATTCTACAAACATTATACAAAATTCTACATGACAGGTTTGAATTCATACCATGGAACCACTTGCATGGTTTTTTGCCATTTAAGTCCACTCGGATCCCTGCTTGTTTTGGTTCTTGGTGTTCTTGATACCAGCTTATAACATCAGCTTTAGAGACAGGCTGGGACGGTCTGGGCATTCCACTAGCTGGCCTGTGATGTGAAACACCAAATAAAAAGCATGTGTAACCACTGCTGTACCATACCTTTCAAGTGAATGAACAGTAAGGTACACGCACAATGAATGAGCAATCTTGGTACTAGACCATAACACACAGCATCTGAACTCAACCTGTTTGGACTTCTTCAGTCACAATGTAAAGTCTCATCTCTGTAACCAAGAGTCTGTGGAACTAAATTTTCAATTTTTTTGGCTTTGTGGCCCAAAATCTGGAACACTGTTTTGCATTTCCACAAGGATATTAAATGTGGTTCAATTTTTAAGTGTGCAGTCCATGTTAATTGTAGTCATACAGTCATTAACTGTCTGTTACATTGCTTAATAGTTTTGCTAGACTTAGCTAGCCATTGGACTATGGAGCTTCATGACTTCTACTTGTGTGCTCAGCCAACATAAATGAAAATGATTGCAAATTTATTGATATCGAGTAATAAACCACAAGGGAAACTGACTGGGTAACATCGGTGTAAGGGTAAAACCAAATTATATGACTGAGTAAAATTAAATTAATTTGGATTTTGAACAAAGAAAAAAAGTGGAACGTGACTTGAATCAACAACCGGATTAACATGCTGGCGCTCTACCAACTGAGCTATCTAGCTCTATGTTGGCGCTCTACCAACTGAGCTATCTAGCTCTATGTTGGCGCTCTACCAACTGAGCTATCTAGCTCTATGTTGGCGCTCTACCAACTGAGCTATCTAGCTCTATGCTGGCGCTCTACCAACTGAGCTATCTAGCTCTATGTTGGCGCTCTACCAACTGAGCTATCTAGCTCTATGTTGGCGCTCTACCAACTGAGCTATCTAGCTCTATGTTGGCGCTCTACCAACTGAGCTATCTAGCTCTATGCTGGCGCTCTACCAACTGAGCTATCTAGCTCTATGTTGGCGCTCTACCAACTGAGCTATCTAGCTCTATGTTGGCGCTCTACCAACTGAGCTATCTAGCTCTATGTTGGCGCTCTACCAACTGAGCTATCTAGCTCTATGCTGGCGCTCTACCAACTGAGCTATCTAGCTCTATGTTGGCGCTCTACCAACTGAGCTATCTAGCTCTATGCTGGCGCTCTACCAACTGAGCTATCTAGCTCTATGTTGGCACTCTACCAACTGAGCTATCTAGCTCTATGTTGGCGCTCTACCAACTGAGCTATCTAGCTCTATGTTGGCGCTCTACCAACTGAGCTATCTAGCTCTATGTTGGTGCTCTACCAACTGAGCTATCTAGCTCTATGCTGGCGCTCTACCAACTGAGCTATCTAGCTCTATGTTGGCGCTCTACCAACTGAGCTATCTAGCTCTATGTTGGCGCTCTACCAACTGAGCTATCTAGCTCTATGTTGGCGCTCTACCAACTGAGCTATCTAGCTCTATGTTGGCGCTCTACCAACTGAGCTATCTAGCTCTATGTTGGCGGTCTCCCTATTTAGTCAATATCGTTGTTTGGTGTTGCCAGCCAGCAGCTATTCAACTTGTAACTGCAGTATAACCAGGGATTACACCCAAGTTTACGATACAACCTGGGAAGTGGCAGGAGAGGGATCACCTTAAGGGGGTGCGACTTTTTATTTCAAATATCGACTAATAAACCACAAGGGAAACTGACTGGGTAAATTTTAACTACTTTTGGGTGGAAAAAATGTCATAATAAATCCATAATAACTGCATATTTAAAAACAGTTACATGTACATCTTTGTTTTAAAGACTAATGAGATGACCTCATCTAGAAGAAATGTCATCAACAAACAAACAACAACTTTACAATTATGTCCTCAGAACAAGGCGGAACAAATCTGTTTGTCCCTGACACCATTTCCGTTTGAAATAAACTGCTGTACCTACCCTGACTTAGCCCTTCAACCTTCAACAATGTTATTCAAATTACTCTTTTTAAGTACTTTTGCTTCTGCTGGCAAGGTACAAAGTTTAAAAACAAATGAGAGAACTACCTAATAGGTGGAGGTTGCTGTTGACTGTCTCCTTTCATTCCTTCATTGTATATTTCATCTAGTGTTAGGTTCTCAAAGTTACCACTTAGTCTAGATCGGCGAACTTCTTCTCGGGCCCAGCGAGCTCTCTGTCGTCGCTCATTGTCAGCATTCTTTGATCTGCGTACTGAATGCAAACACAAAAGAATTACCCTGCATTAACTAATAATCAAAAGTAAACTATTATAGATGTTTTACTAAAAAGTGTCTAAAAACATTCAAATGAACATTATATCCATTTCCAAATAACTTAATGGCTTGTGGTGCAGGAGAGCTGGAAGCACCATAGCAACAACAAAATATGAAAGTTGTATTCAATGTGCTCTGTTAAAACAGGTCCACTGCCTAATTCCAGTTAACACTAAACTTTACACAGCAACCAAAATATGAAAATACCCAAACAAAATTACATGTACCAAGCTGCTCAATTGGCTAGTAAGTTCACAACTCCATATAAATACAAATATATTGTACAAGGTTTCTCGTAGGTTGAAACCTAAAGACATGCACAAAGAAGTATTGAAAGAAGGGACCAGTGAAATAATTGAACTCTGGAAAAGACAGGCAGACTGAAATTGGCTGGTCTAGCTGATCTAGCTGGCCAGGCTTGCTTGTCAAGCAGGACCAGCTGACTGGTCTAGCTAGCCAAGCTGGCCAAGCTGGCTGGTCTAGCTGGCCAAGCTGACTGCTCTAGCTGGCCAAGCTGGCTAGTCTAGGTGGCCAAGCTGACTGGTCTAGCTGGCCAAGCTGGCTGGTCTAGCTGGCCAAGCTGGCTGGTCTAGCAGGCCAAGCTGGCTGGTCTAGCTGGCCAAGCTGGCTGGTCTAGCTGGCCAAGCTGGCTGGTCTAGCAGGCCAAGCTGGCTGGTCTAGCTGACCAAGCTGGCTGGTCTAGCTGACCAAGCTGACTAGTCTAGTTGGCCAATCCGACTGGTCTAGCTGACCAAGATGGCTGGTCTAGCTGGCCAAGCTGCTGGCCAATAAAGGAAAGTTTTAAGAAAATCCGAACAAACATGTATTTGAATTAAAAGCAATATGTTGTCAACTTGTACAGTGACATGCTTGTCAGTAATCACGTATATGTCTAATACTATCCCAAGTATCCTCAGACCCTTATCTAGTCCATGACGCGACTTAGATAACATAAATTGCCATTTATGTCCACATTTAACGGAAACCTTTTTTATGTTGACCCCCAAAATCACTACGATCATCAGAAAAAATTACTGATGCTGTCACATCTGCAGTTTTTAGTGCTGACTCACTTTCAATCGCAACTAAACATTCAAAACTAAAGTCAATCCAATTATCAGAGGAAACAATCGGTTTGTAGAAGTTGACCTTTTTTAGTTTGTGTAAACACACAGTATGTCGTGCCTTGCTGTGCTAGTCGTGCCATACTTCCTACACATACATTTTTGTACTTCACAAATTTATTAATGAATACGTGTAAAGTACACTGTATACACAATGTAAAGATGAATGTTGGTTTATCTCAACAGAATGCCAATATAAAGATACCGTGCTGTGATGTGTGACAAAGCAAGAATGAATCACAGGTACATGTATGTCATATATGTACATGTATTTGTTATAATCATCCAAAAAAGAACATTCCTTTTCTAAATAATGCAGTACATACTGTAAGGCTCAGATTCACAGAAAAAAACATCTTTTGTTGATTATAAAAGCACTGCATATAATATAACCCTTTGCTTTCTGAGGTCAGTGTTAAAATTAAATCATATAATATGTGCACATTGTGTGTGCAAACATTCTATCTAAATATAATGTTTGCCTTCATCCAAACTAAAGGCAAAGTTTTTAGACAAAGTTCGTCCTATTCTTGAAAACTGAATTTAAAAAACCTTTTTAAAAAATAATAAAATATATGATGCAAATTATAACAGTCAAAAATGATTAGATAAACTTGTGTTTAATCAACAGATTTATAAATATTTGTTAATGTGATTAACCTGGTACATGTGTGCTTGCATGATTGCACTTAACTGACAATAAAGCTAGTTGAAAGAGCATTCTTAAATTTTGCATTTATGTTATTACAATACACTTCATGGCCACCCAGCTACATGTACCTTTAATATTTTACGATTCAATAATTTCTAAAGCATTTTTGCCCCAGAATGTAATTTGCCAGATTCTACAAGGAAATGTCTGAACAGCTAACAAGAATGATCCATGAACAGTTTATCTTGGCAAACAACCTGGGTTTGGGGAACTGGCTGCTAAAGGAATTATCTTAACAGCCAATGCTACATGTAGATGTTTATACATCAACTCTAATTTTTGATGCCAGTAAATGCTCTTGTAATGTTGTCATTGCCTTTGCTTACTTAGTCAGCCTCTTGTTTCTATTTCCTTGGTCGGTCTGTTCACCCTTTAAAAACAATTTCCATGGAAGTATGTTTTTCCTTGAAAGAATTTTAGCCCTGCTTGAGAAAATGGGCAAGATGTAACTTATCCTACAGATCATTGTTCCCAACTTACATGGCTTACCTCAGACAGTGTTGCAGATGTTGGAACATTATACAACATGTACTGTATCACAAAAGGTTGGAGGTCAGCACTGTATTTCGGTAATTTTAAACCTCTTTTTTTTTTTAAGTAATTGAAGAAAATTTCATTAAAAAAAACCTAAATCTGTAATTGACCACAATGTTACACAACTATTGGATGTGTTTGAGTGCATTGTCGCAGAATATTATCACAATGTAATCCTGGACTAGATTTCCATTTCACAAATTCTTTCACAATGGACCAATGTGTTACACATGTTTGTGTCATCTGACGTTTTTCCACAATTAAATTTGGTCCACCCCACACTAAAAAAAAAATGTTTTTAACTTCTAATCAGCATGGCAACTCAATGTAGATACATGTCCTTTTGGACATGTATGTCAGGATCTAGCTCAGTGTTTCAATTTGGACTCCATTCAGTTGTTATCAATATCCACACCACAAATTATGCCTAAAAAGTTTTAACATTTTGATGATCATATTAAGTATTTGACAAATCACAAGCTCATGAGGGTACAAGGTAATTCCGAAAATCTTTAGAGTTTACTAACAGCATTTCTGGCTGACATTATCATTTGCTGAGAAACACAAATGTTTTACTGATTAATTCTTGTACCTTTAATCAAATAAACATAACCCACAAATATCAGTAGTTTTTTCGTCTTAGTATTTTTTGAACTAACATTTTTTGATGTGATTAGTTTCAAAGGAACATGTCAACAATGTTATCAATCTGTTATGTTTGTCTCACTATTGACCATAAAATTTAGTTTTATAAAGGACACTCACTGTGTAATTTGCCTTCTTATTGCAGTATCAGTAAAAATAACAAAAAGCCTTGGTGTTGATGATTTTTTCCCCCCATGTAACAAATAACATCCACTAAATTCTCTTGCAAGACTGAGCACCATTTCCTTTAAAGCTAACACAAACATTTTGTGAATCTGAAATTAATTTTTCCCCTCGATATAAAATGTACAACACTTGCCCCAACTTAATCCTGTTATTTGCATACGTATGCAGTATGAAGGCACTCTGTGCTTTCAAGTGAGGTCTTTCAGCCAGCCTAAACCACAATCATATCATTTGATCAAGTTACCTTTTCCTTTTCCTGTATTCAACTAACTCACTTTCCAGAAATATATGTACACTGTATACAGGCAGGAAATACAAAAATGAACAACCTTTGTCATGTCCTACTTGTGCTTGCATAGTTTGGTGCAGAGAAATTTAAACACACTACAGTTGGACATCATGTATTTGGGCATCATGCTTTAAGTTTATAAAGCTAGGCTTTATAATTCTAGTCCCTTTTTAGACTACAGCCATGTCATTATAGATGTAGTGTGTGTCCAATACAGTACAATACAGTGTTTACTATACACTACATGCAGCCGTTTCATTATAAGGTAAACCACTGTTGATAATGATCCATGGTTCATGTGTTCTATACAATAACTGTATTAACCCATCCAGCACAACTGGGGCAAACTGTAACTCAATTAACAATGGAGTGTATATTTGTAAACACTGGTTAAGGAAATGTCCTTCAATCATGTGACTAGGAATGTAATAACAAGGGTCCATTGTGCATTCACCCATAAAACCAACCCTCTACAATACCAGCAATAAAACAGTGTCCACACAAGGAAATAGTTACCTTCAGTCATTTTGTACACTCACTAGCACACATATAATCTAATCATCCCAAATTGAAAAAGGGAAAACATTAAAAATTGATGAAAATGAAAAGGTCGGTATATTATGGTGCATGTAAGAGTATACATGTAGGCTGGCATATTTTGTAAGAATCCATCTGATCTAAAACTGACAGGAAGATTGACAGATAAAATAGACATTAATCTTGAAGACGCAAACTGGGACTGATGATTCTGGAATTCATGCTCATAATCTCCCTTTTTCCTGGAGTTATTATGTAATCTCTGATTCCAGACCTTAGTCCTTTTGTTAAACAAATGTGGATTACAAGAATGGACAGGCTGCCATCATTGCATATCACTGTAGTCGGCTCAATGGGAGGCAAGTCCAAGTGGTCTGAGACTCCAACACACCATGGCAGATTACCAGCTGTGGCTTACGGCCAAGGTTTTGTGAATCACAGAGAATGCACCACCTTTAAAGTATTGTTAAATACTTACATTGAACCTTCCAGAATTCCTCAATATTTGCTCGATCTGTCTCAGCCATCTTCATTTTGTTATCATCAGTTTTCTTCAAGGCCACGTACAGCTCTTCTGCTCGGTGTTTTTCCTCTTCTTTCAACTTCTTATCCCTCTCCTCCTTTGCTTTAATGTCTTTCTCCTTCAAAAGGTGTTAAATGCATAGACAAAAATACACTCTGTTGACATGTTGATTGCTTGGTGCATATCTACCAAAAGTTGTGTTTGTATGTAAATTACCTTTATCTCATCTAAGATCGACAAGGAAAAATGTGGCAAAAACACACCCCCCCCCCACAATAAATAACTGTAACTGATCAAATAAAATTTTGTTCATACTTTATTGAACACAGTTTCAAGCTTGCTTGAGTAAAAGTAGTGAAATTTAAGTGTGGCTGTTTTGAGGGGTTTGGATTTGTTTGACAGAAAAAGTGACATCATGTCTTTTTTTTGTTAAGGACTCATCATTTTAAATAAATAATATCAGGTAAAAAAAATTTCATTTATTGTTGCATATTTTAAATTATAAAAAATCATGGACAATTTATTGTTTTGTTAAAGTTACATTGAGTTAAACTTCACAAACATGTATTTGTAATACTGTAGTCCTCAGCACTGAACTTTATCAATGGACAGGTTCAACTTTGACCATCCTACTGCTATTGAACTCACCCGCTGTTTTCTCAGTCTCTCTGCCTTCTGCAAAAGCTCCAGCTCAACCTTTTCTTTCCTCTTTTTCTCTTCTTCCAAGCGCTCCTTCTTCTTCCTTGCTGCTTCCACTGATGCCTTGAGAGCTTCTTGCTCAGCTTTCCTTTTCTCCTGCTCCTTCTGTCTTTCTTCTTCCATCAACCTCTCCTGCTCTGCCTCTTTCTCTCTTTTCTCTTCTTCAACAGCAAGACGCTTCTTTTCTTCTGCAGCAGCTTTTTGCCATTTTTCTTTCATCTCTTGAAGTTTCTTTTCTTCTTCCTCAGCCTTCTTCTTTCTCTCTTGCTCCTCTGCCTGCTCCTTGGCTAGCCGCTTTTTCAGTTCTTTCTCTGCTGCTTCCTTTTCCCTGAGGATGCGTTCCTCTTCTTCCCTGGCCCTCTCTAGCTCAGCTTTCTCAGCAGCAAGTCTTGCCTGTTCCTCCCTTAGAATTCGTTCCTCTTCTTCTCGTTTCTTGCGCTCCTCCTCTTCCTTTGCCCTAGTTTAAGAAAGCAAACCATCTTAATTCAATGAGGCAAGTTTAAATCAGTATCAGCAACCTATACTTGGTTCTGGTTTCATTATTGTCTTTAAATGAAAGCTATCACTATTATGTACATCAGCCTCAGGTACATACAAGCTATAACTCAATCAAGTGTGATCATATTAGGGTCTGCTTTGAAGCTACACTGTAGGTACATGTGCATGTACATGATTTAATAAATGTATGTACATGTATAATCATGAATTGAGCACTCCTTTTTGAATCTGTACACATCACAACATGTAACTGGTTTTGGGACGTGTAGAAACTACTACTCTTTTCATAGTGGATTTTTTTCACTGTATATTTGTATATATTTGTATTTCTAAAGAGTATAATATGAACATTATTTGTCAAAACCCTCAAGTGTTTGTGGGCTTAGGGTTTACACATAGAACTGACTCAAAAAGTACATACTTATACAAACAAGTATGAATAAAGGATTTATTCTGAAAGTTTAGTTCTTAATAAAATTGATATCATGTAGATTGTACACCTGTAAGAAACCTGCACAAAAACCCTGATAAAACATATTGTAATCAGGTGACCCCCTAAATGCAGGGAAATTTATAGATGTTTGAGATATTGAATGTGATCCTCTTGGGCTCTGCACATACTCTATGATAAAACATACCAAACTCGGGATGTTTCTTGATATTCTTTAGTTTGACAATCAGGTGTGCGTTTTGCCGATCTTGACCAAAGCTCAAACATGTTTCTGGTTGGAGTCACCAAAACGCACTCCAGAATGACAACCAACTTGAAATGAAATTTCACAAGTTGATTATGTACACTGACTTCACTACAAGGTCATAAAAGATGAACTGTTCCAATCACAATGATGATTGAAAACATTGGATTTTCCTTTATGAATTGTTGGTAATTACATTTTGATCAGTATACATTGCATGACATGTTCTAACCATCCTAAGCAGGGAAATTCATGAACATTGAAGACATTGAATCTGTACCTCTTGGCCTCTGCTTCTTGGTGAGCAAGCTGACTAGCTTTCAGATGTCTTTCTTTTACCAAGATTTCTTCAATCTTGTTATCCGCTTCATGGTCTCCCATCACCCACACCCACTCCTTGCTATCCTTGCCTAATAGCCACTCCACCTTCTTGCCACCTATACTCAACCAAGGAAATAAAAACAGGCAAAGTTATACATTTGTAGGCATTAGGCAAGCACATGTACCTGAAACTGATTTGTCTTTAGTGGAACTATCTCACATAGTCAAAGGTTAAAGGTAACTCCAACACCTAAAACTTTACTAATTTCATCAGAGTTGAAAGCTTGGGTGTTTATTTGCATACTGTTTATAACGATTTTATTTACTTGAATTTATAACCATTCATTTGGGTTATCATCTGGACTGACCTTTCTTCTTCTTCTTCTTGGTTTTCTTCATTTTTTTCTCATACTCGTCCTCATTGATCTTCCACTTTCTGATCTGCTCCTCTCTCATCTTACAGAAGAGGATCTCCTTTTGCTCATCAGAGAGTTCCGCAAGGATCTCTGGATCAATGTACATGTCTCTTAGGATTTGTTGTAACATCTTGATGGCTGTTAAGCTTCCTTACCAATGAAGTTCAATACAATGAAGCATCATAAGTACAGTACATGTGGTAGCTGTAAAATAAACAGGAAAAGGCTAATGTGGGCTGCAAAGTATTGGCTTATGTATTTCAACCTATTTGTGGAATATGAGAGTACAGTGAATTAGTGTCCATTTATTTTAATGGCCTTTTATGTATGAACAAATTGTATTCAACCCATTTAGTTACAAGGACAGTAGGACACACATAAACATCATTCCAGTAGCTGGATTTGTCTTTGTGTAACATATGTATAAAACAAGTGTGTAACATCCAAGGACAACCATGGCATCTCTGATTTAACAAATTACTCAGCTGCACAGAGTTTAATTTTGATTGCACCCAATGGTACACAATATCAGCCTGGGTATCAGTCTCTGGCTTAAAGTTCTCAGTCTCAGACTAAACGGTCCTTACTCTAATGCTCCAATGAATCATTTTGGACAGATTTGTTACTTCTCCCGCCACCCCTTAAAAACACACGACTGGTTGCTGTGTATAGACGTGCATGCTTGCGTACGCTGGTACTCAGTTATTTACTATGGCTCGACACAGTGACATAGAGACAGTTGTGTAGGATGTAGGACTCGGTATTCTTTCCGCAAATCTTGCAGCAATTGTCAGTCTGTGTATCAGTCTCTGGCTTAACGTTCTCAGTCTCAGTCTTGGTCTCAGAATAAATGGCCTTAAAATCTCAGTCTGTGTATCAGTCTCTGGCTTAAAGTTCTCAGTCTCAGTCTTGGTCTCAGACTAGATGGCCTTAAAATCTCAGTCTGTGTATCAGTCTCTGGCTTAAAGTTCTCAGTCTCAGTCTTGGTCTCAGACTAGATGGCCTTAAAATCTCAGTCTGTGTATCAGTCTCTGGCTTAAAGTTCTCAGTCTCAGTCTTGGTCTCAGACCAGATGGCCTTAAAATCTCAGTCCGATGTGTATCAGTCTCTGGCTTAAAGTTCTCAGTCTCAGTCTTGGTCAGTCTGTTCTCAGACTCAGTCTGTGTTCTAATGTTAGTCTATGGCCTTAGAGTTAAAAAATAACATTGAGAGGGCATATAAGAACCATGCAACAAAGCCCAAGAAAAAGCATTTTTACCCATTGAGAAAATGATGCTGACCCATCATACTACACTGGTCACTCATCAGTTTACACAGCTGGGTAATACAATGTGTGTGCCTGATGTAGTGGCAGGCAAGTGGCAGGCATGTAGTGAACATGCTCCCCCCTGGAAAAACAACTACCGGTGATAGGGTACTTCGAGCCAGCACAGTAACCGGGCTTCACATTCCCAAGTGTCGTACTGAAAGGTACAAACGATCCACTATTCCGGCTCTTGCTCGCATTTTGTGAACTTCTGGCTAAATCCCCTTGGTTTTAATGAATGGTTTTAATGTTAATAGCAATTTTTTATTACCAAATGTGTTCTTGCCAACAGTGATTTGCCATTTCTTAATTTTTTGCCAAGTAGCTGTTTATCAGTCCCAATAATAATTGTTGTAATGTTAATGGCAATATTGGATTTACTAAATGATGCTTTTTTTCACCACTTAATTAACGTTTTCAGTGTGGCGAGGCTCTTTGGATCCTGAGCGATGGTTGATTTTTAATCTAATCCATATGTTTTTGTGCTCTTTTTAATGTTTTTTTGTTTTTGTTTTTGTTTTTTCTTTTCTGTCACAAATTTGTTGCATGTGTGTTTATATATTTGATATTTCATTCTTTTTTTGTAATATAGTAATAATTTTAATGACCATTTTGTAAACTGTACATTTCGGCTTTTAGCCGCTGTATTGCAGTGTTTTAATAAACCATGAATAATAATAATAATAATAAAGTTCTTCCTAGTTTTTCTTACACACAGTGTCCCAATGAATTATCTCTATATGACTTAAACTTCTCAGTACCATTCTCTATCTTGGACTCTGTATTGATCACTGAATTCTGTGTTTACTAAGGGTTTTCACTTAAATATAAAAACAAAACAAAGCTAATTTCCTTGTACAATGTAAAACAATAATTGTTGGCTTGGCTCTGGACAAATTAGAACACTACAAAAAGAAACTTACATTGTACTTCAAGGGTACACACACTTTTAGGGGGGCGGGGAAAGGAAAACAAGTAAGTGGGAATTTGTTTTTCAGTATAAATGTTTGATGTATTAGAAACATACTGTAATGCACACATATTTATCAAGATTCAACATGCCATTAAAATGCCATTGTATTGTTTGTACAGTATACGTATCCAAGTGTGTACAGTGTACAGAATACAATTTGAATCCAAACGTGAATTAAAACCCAATACTTTATTGAAAGCGTCTTGTGTCAGTGTATCTATAATATTGTCATGTCCCATGTTTGTCTGTCCTTTTGTTTGTGTTTCTGTTGGGGTGTTTATTTGTTTGTTTGTTTGTTTGTTGATGGCTGTTTTCTACAAGCTTCATGCTCATCAAAACAATTCCATACTCTATTATAATTATCAGCTGCTTATTGCTACTTTTTTTTTTGCTTTACACATCAGTAATACTAATACAGTGTAGTATGTATATTGTTGTTACTTTTCCTAGAAGTATGGAAATAAATGTGTACGTAGTTCAAACACATTGTACACTATGAAATTTTGACAAGAAACAATAATTCTTGGAAGCTCTCTGACTGCAGTTCAGGACACTGGTGACCATTTCTAAAAACAAAGTTTACAAGGAATCTGATTAACGCTTTGCTATCATCAATACTATAGGCCTACTTACTGACTTACTGCAGATTAACAAGTGTGCATAACAATTTAATTGCTTGATGCATCACATCTATGATGCCTGTAATCATCAATGTAGCAGCCTAGTGCATCACATGTATGCAAGTTAGTAGTCATTACTGATCATTGGAGTTATTGGTGTCAAAGGTTAGAACAAACAATGTACAGTACAAGTACATGTACCATGTAGAAATGGAGAACAATGTCAACTACACCTACCCCTATAATTAATTGTACACCTTTGAGTACCTAATGTACACGTATTTGACATGTGTAAGCTCTCATACAGTCAGGGGGGACAGTTGTTCAAGTGAACAGTCCACATTGCACCTTCGGACCTAACGTTCAGGTTACAATGCACAGTTAGGGAAAAATTGCAGTAGTTTCTAACAAATAATTATGATGACACATTAGCTATGACAGGTAAAACATACTGTACAGAGTAAGATGACAAACTGTTAAGAACTGCCCAAGTGGACATGGTATATTACAAACACAATCTTGAGATTGACTGAATGATCAGCCAACACTGTAGGAATGTTGGGTGGGTAGCTACATGGTAATGTAGTGAATGGTCAGACTCCTGTCATGGTGGTCTTGCCTTGGTCTTACTGACTGACTGATGCAGTGAATAAAAACAGGGACACATCATCAAATAAACATGGATAACTTGCACTGATCCTACAATGTTTCTCCATCTACTTTCCGTAAACAGTTTCTGGACAATTTGCAGCATTACTTCAACTTTTTCACTTGGAAATAAAGCATCAACCACTTTGGCAACATAAAAATATTCATGACTGTAAAAGAATGGTGTTAAAAGTACATCCCTCATTGTTTTCTAATGGTTCAGATATCTGCTCCAGAAAGAAGGGGGTTGTGGGTTCAAATCCCATCCCAGTGGTTGGCTGTGATAATTGAAGCTCCAAGGGTCCATTTCACAAAGAGTTGGGATGGATCTTAACTGAGTATCAACCTTAATTGCTATGCAAAGTGTGATGTCAAAATACAAACTACTATGGTGATTTGGCCTAATGGCGATATTGCCAACTCATCTTAAGATGAATCTTCAGAAAATGTAAAAGTAGAATGCATTCAGATCTTTTCCTACAGGACTTAGGAAAGCACTGAGTGAGTATACATTTTGTACATTGCTTTCACATCGGTTATATGAATTATTCTAACAGTAACAAGTTACATAAAACACTGATATTTATTTTTTCCCCAAACACCTAGCCCATTTAATACTGTAACACTACAAAACATGTCACTTGGCTGCTCCCTCAACTTCTTGGCCCTATGCCCACAACAAAGGACTGACATGACTTTTAGAATGAGAGCTCATATTTTTTTGTCAGGAATTGTTCACCAATGTTCACTTACCCATGACGCATTTGTGGCAAGTTCATTAGAATGATGTTGCACTTGCTCATTTTTGTGTAATTTTATGAGAAATCTCTGAGCGGAAACATATGTTTAAAGCTCATCAACAGCCATACTATAGCCCAACTTGTTGGGCTGTTATGGTTCTCTTTTAACATTGGTCTTATTAATGGTGACTATAAATATGACCGATGTTAAAAGAGAGCCATAACAGCCCAACAAGGTGGGCTACCATACTTAGTGCCAATGCGAACTGAAACATCGGCATAATATTGTCTCAAGTCTTTTTGGTGTGGCTGTTTCATGCTAACTGTTAGGATTGTTTATAAATCGTGTTGCTGAACACAATACAATTTTACCAAAACAAGCTTGCACAAAATCGTTTTAATGTACTCACCACAATCATGATATATGGGTAAGTGAAGATTGGGGGGAAAATTTCCTAAAAAAAAACTTGAGTTTTCATTTGAGAGATCATGCTATGTGGGGCTAGGGCCTACATGTAGGAAGTGGAGGAGGAAGTCCAGCGTATTTGCACTTATTTATACTAACTTATCGCACCCAAATATTGGGACTGGTGCTTGATCCTGGTATAGTTAAAAAGCAAATTGTGAACCTAATTTATGAGAATGTGTGTATGACTTCTCAAACAGCAAGTTGAAATTACCTTTTAAGTTAAGATGTGAAACAAATTCACTCTGAAAAAGCATTTGATTATAAAATCTGTGGTCGTTTAATCATTTTCCTTACAAATTCCAGCAGCAGTGTACTGTATGGCACCCCAGTCCAACTCCAAGTACGTAGAGTGAGACTGTGAGTTAGCATTCCATCAGAATGAAGCTGAATGAAAACCACGGTGGGCAAAAAGAGTGGAATGCATTGGTGCTAGGGCCGAGGATAGGAAGTGGATTGGCACTATTTATTATGGGGCTAACATTGACACTATTTTAACATTTTTATGGGGCTACATTTGTAAATTGTACCCTAACTCAGTAACTGAGGCTTAATAAATAAGGTACAATGTATGGGGCTAACAAAAAAACCAAGCCCGGGCATTGCCGGGTGGGAATCCCAGTATCCATCATTTACCAAAAAACCTGCTTATAAATATAAAATTTGACTTTGATTTAAAACTGAAACAAACCACTTACCAAGCTGCAACTCTGCTTCTGAAGCACCAAGTCGATAAACTATATCCGTGCAATACAACTCGATGGATTCTGACCACTTCCGGGTTTACCAACGCACCAGGCCACCAGGGGCAGGGCAGTAAGCGCAAGCTACAGCTGGCCCGCGCCACACGAGCAGCAGAGAAAATGTAGAAATCTCTCAAACGAAATAGTCCTGTTCACATTGTTTGTCTATTTTACACTAGTTATTCTGCTCAGCAGCAAAATATTGACACTGTCCATGATCAGAATGAAAAGATATGCTAGAGTGTAGAGTAGACTTCATGAGATCATAGAGCAAGATGAGGTCGGCATTGTTCCGACGTTTTGTGAAACATACCAATATAATACTCTGTATACAATGTGTTGACTTTTGTACAGTATCACCGGTCTTGTACCCATCGAAGGTAGAAACACACATTGTGCACGACGAGTAAGTCTGGTGCTTTATCTGTAAATGAAAAGGTTTGTGTGTACCGGTACTGAAAGTTATACGCTCGTCCAATGAAATTAGTTTTTGCCGTTTATGCGACCTACTGAAATTGAAAGAACACTTTGACTTTTTGTATCAACCACAGTCCCGCCCCACCTAAAAGTTTTGTTAACTGCTTTACTTTTAAAGTTAACAAGAAAAACAGTGCCTTACCTATAGCTTAAAACTTTAGGGAGTGCACCTTTTTTCTTCTTCAAGAGGGGCACTTCCAGACAAGTTTCCTTTTGTCTTTTTCCTAAACAAGCCCCTTTTCAGCGCCTTTTTGACAATTCAATTTACTATTTTTATAAGAAAATCTGACGTGAGTGTAAAAACAAATACATTGTCTGCGTGTCAATGTGAAGAAAAAAAAATAGTTTTTTAAAATCGAAATATCACATTAAATGTGCCCCTAAAAGTTACGCCACTACAGGAAAAGAAAATTCAATTTTTTAAAACTATATAATTAATTCTATTAATATAAAAAATAGGAGAGAACTACACAAAAACAACCAGCTCAACTGAAAGTGTAAGGCTGCTTTCAAGTTCAACCTTTATTTCAAGTTTTTGTTTTTGTTTGTTTGGGTTTTTTTTTAAATGTTGTTTAGGTAATAATTTTTCATAATCAAGCGCCCATTGAATGCTATTATTAACAGGCCCATTTTTGGTTAGTTGCACTCCAAAGCATGATAGTGTTGCACGAGCAAGGTAGGAGGCTCTGCTGGTTATTTTGCCGCCTGTACTTTCGCAGCTGTTTTCAAGGGCGTTTTGTGGAAACAATATCATCAAACGACCGGAATCACAAAAAAGTAGAAAAAGGTGATCGTGAAGAAAAATGTTAAATTATATATGAATTTGTATTGTAAGAAAATGCAGCTTTATTGGTAGCCTATTATTTTTTATAATGCAGATCATTTTCTCATTTAAAATAGTTGAGGTCACCGTATGAACCCAAACCCCCATCTCGCATGAAACCACACAATAAAGAACAAACATTTCTTTTCGAACCGCAATAATAACCCCCAAAATGTGATGCTTTGCCTTTAGTTTTACTCCAGAAAAGGCTCAAAGGCCCCATTGAACTGATCCGACCCGGGATCCAACCACTATTACACTGATCTCTATTTTATACTGTCAGTTATAGAGATCAGAGTGGATCCGACCGACCCACGATATCGCGAACTGAGTATAACTTGCAACAGCGCCACCTTTTGTTTGTCAACCGACTTTTGAAAACAATGATCCAAGATGGCGGCTCCCACAACATTGAGAGCTGGAATACCTTCACCAAAATCTGCTGCAAACAACGATGGTATCATCTTCACGGGTAAACGCAAAGGTGCAAAGGATTCTAAAAGCGCTCCCGCACGGCGTGGCATATTTGAGCGTGGAAGTGGTCAGGGAGATGTAAAAAAGACGGGCAGAAGAGCAGGTGGGTGATTACAATTTTGATTTCATTCATGACGTGGTCTACAAAATAATGTGAAATAATGCCAATGAATGGATGGTCTAAAACTCTAATTTTATATTACAAAATACAAATTACAATATACTTTAACTTAATATAGTCTTAGCGTTGGGGCTCAAAAAGTAGTCAAAATCAATTTGATTCGAAATTACGAAGTCATTAAAATTATCTTTCGTTTCATTTCATTTCATTTTCATTTTGAAGATTTCAGTTTTCTAGGAATCTAGGTAGCCCCACTTGTGTGGCCAAGGAACAGGAAACCTGAATCCTTGGCCACACGTCAGGACCCATGTTTTCTTCAGCTCACCGATTAAAAAATAGAGGCGCATTCGCTACGGGCGGGTCAATGTGTTCACCTACCTCTTGACCTGGGTGTTTTGGGTGATTAAATAAATAACAATTTTAAAAGATATTTCAATTCAAAATGTTCAACTTCTTCCGACTTATTTTTCGCGACATGTACTGAGCGCGGCCATTTTGGATTGATTCTAATCGTGCCAATCAATTCATGACGTCACCGGCCGGCCGGGCTGTGGGCGGAGCGGATAAATAAAGCAACCATTGCAATGTTCGCATCCTCGCTCCGCCCACAACCCGGCTGGTCATCATGTACAAAATCCTATTTGAATCGTTTTGCCCTTCACGTTTATGCACCTAGAGTTCTCTTTTGAAAACGGATCACGGCAAAATTAGGCTCTATGTGTTCTTTGTTTTCACATTTGAGCTTGGTGTGGGTCCAGAAAATCCACTCACTTCACACAAAAAAAGTTGCAAAAAATGATAAATGGACTACACTAGGACCATTGGGGCTAGTGGACTGTTAGTTGCGATGATCGTAACCCTCCATCCTCCCGACGGTCGCAGACCGGAGGGTTACGAGACACTGTACACACGATTCGACCATCAGTGCAATTTCGACCAATGTTGACAGACTAGTCACCAGATTTGCCCAATTTTTTCCACTTTCAAAAATCATGACACAAATTCTAAGAACACGGACTTGATCTTCAATGTCTGATGAATCCATTCATAATACTCAAAACATCATTGAGAAAATATTTTTAAGAAAAAAGGACAAAAACTTACCAGAAACCGAGCGAATTGCTCGTGAATCGAACACAGTCCATGGTTGAGATTTTGAACCCCGCACTTTATTATCTCGACGAATCAGCGTAAACCAAGGAAAACCAAACTGGGCGGAGCTTTGGCTGTTGTCCGCTAACCGGGTATTCCCGCTTGTGAACTCATCTCACGGGTGTGCTTGTCTCGGCAATCGGCTGTACAGTACATGTATGTACAATGTATGTACATGTCCATGTATTATACATCACACTGTACACGAACGTTAAAACACGCATGCACATTGTTAGTCTGGTTCTTTCCTCCATGTTCCATACTACAATGAGTAGGCGAGTAGGGAAACATACAATTCGATTTTCCAGGGGTTAGAAGACGTGCGGTTGAGTCTAATCGCGACCTCGTTCTGGTGATATATTATACAAAATTGTAACCTCGTACTTATAAACACACCGCTCTCGCCGCACAATTTTCCCCAATGCGTCGTTGACCGATCGTTCGTGAGGGGTGAGTCCACAAGTGGGAATAGCGGGTTAGGGCTACAGCGGAAGCTCCGCCCAGTTTGGTTTTCCTTGGTTTACGCTGATTCGTCGAGATATTGAAAGTGCGGGGTTCAAAATCTCAACCATGGTCTGTGTTCGATTCACGAGCAATTCGCTCGGTTTCTGGTAAGTTTTTGTCCTTTTTTCTTAAAAATATTTTCTCAATGATGTTTTGAGTATTATGAATGGATTCATCAGACATTGAAGATCAAGTCCGTGTTCTTAGAATTTGTGTCATGATTTTTGAAAGTGGAAAAAATTGGCAAATCTGGTGACTAGTCTGTCAACATTGGTCGAAATTGCACTGATGGTCGAATCGTGTGTAGAGTGTCTCGTAACCCTCCGGTCTGCGACCGTCGGGAGGATGGAGGGTTACGATCATCGCAACTAGTGGACTGTAGGACCAAGTGGAGCAAGTGGATTAGGATCCAATGGGGCTTAAGGTGGACTATACTAGAACCCAGTCAGTGGGGCTAGTGAATTATACATGTACAGTACGAGGACCCAGTGGGGCTAGTGGACTATGCATAAGTTTACTAGGACCCAGTGGGGCTAGTTGACTTTACTAGGACCCAGTGGGGCTATTATGCCTACTAGGACCCAGTGGGGTTAGCGGTTTATACTAGGACCAAGTGGGGCTAGTAGACTATACTAGAACCCAGTGGGGCTAGTGGACTATACTAGGACCCAGTGGGGCTAGTGGACTATATACTAGGACCCAGTGGGACTAGTTGACTTTACTAGGACCCAGTGGGGCTAGTGGATATTACTAGGACCCAGTGGGGATGGTAGATTATACTAGGACCCAGTGGGGATGGTTGATTATACTAGGACCCAGTGGGGATGGTGGATTATACTAGGACGCAGTGGGGGCGAATGGACTATACTAGGACCCAGTGGGGCTAGTGGACTGTACTACATTAGGACCCAGTGGGGCTAGTAGACTACACTAGGACCAAGTGGGGCTTGTGGACTATATACATGTACTAGGACCCAGTGGGGCTAGTGGACTATACAAGGATCCAGTGGGGCTAGTGGACTATACTAGGACCCAGTGGGGCTAGTGGACTATACTAGGACCCAGTGGGGCTAGTGGACTATACGAGGACCCTGTAGGGCTAGTGGATTATACTAGGACCCAGTTGGGCTTAGGGTGGATTACACTAGGACCCAGTAGGACCAGTGGATTATACTAGGACTGAGTGGAACCTAGTGGAATACATGCACATGTACTAGGACCCAGTGGGGCTGAAAGCGGACTATGTACACTAGGACCCAGTGGTGCTAGGGGATTAGAATAGGGGCTCATTGAGGCTAGTAGTCTTAATTGTAGATTCAGTTACACATGTACATCTAACTCTCATTTCATTGACTGAGTGTTTGAATGGAAGAGTGGCAGACTGCTCCATCTGACCACCAGTTTATCACTCCTTCTGACAAAATACAAAGATGTAAGACATGGTGTACAAAACTGTTTTTGTTGTTTCATTGAGTGCAGATAGTGAAAATGTGATGCCGGATTCAGCATCTTTTTCCATTGAGCATGAAAAATAAGGCAGATTGGTTTTGTTGTAGACCTGAATTCCTCTCATGTGTGTTTGCTGTACATTACGTTATGGCACAATGTATCGGCCTGGGAAAACAAACAGGACAAAGACACTTTTTTCTTTGTGGCTCTTGTTGACTACACCCAGGCTAGAACTTATTTTAAAGATAGGGATTTCATACAACTACGAACATAATGCATACATGTAGTTGTTGCATTATGGATGATGCGATCATAAACGCAAGCCAAACCCATCTTGAAACAATAGTAATTAACATGTACATCGTAGTACATAGGCCTACGTACAACAGAGCCTACGTGTTCAGTACAACAGGGCTCTGATATGATAAAACAGAGATCACAGTTGTATGTTACATGTAGTTCAACTGTGACTGGTTTATTAAGGAGTAGGTCTCACTCTCATACTTCAAACGTAGCCCCAAATACCTTGCAGGAAATACTGAATGTTAAGCGCTTAGAGGCTGGCCTGCAGTAGGCGCTATACAAATACAATATATTATTATTATTATTATTACATTAGGCCTAAATCAGCGCAAAGAAAGATGTGGTATCACATTTTTGACGTACAGTTAGTACTACATGGGCTGCAGTTCAGAACAATGTCTAAGGTAATAAAATATCAAAAAGGTTTTTAAAAATGGTGAGTGGTCTGTGGTAACCAGGTGACCATTATGTAGCCAAGAAAAAAGGATTATTAAACACCTTTTTTCTTCATAGAGCTAGGAGCAATGGCAGCATTTTCCCAAATGGGTCTAGATCTTGCTATGTTTGTTTCCTGGCCGAGTTGGACTCCTGTCCTTTTCTTTCATTCTTGAACTAAAACATTGATTTACTGAGTTGTCCAGATATATCTGGTGCAGATGCTGCTCCGTCTGGTGTACAGTCTGTCCCTGTAGTCAAAACAAGTTTCAGTTGAAGCTGAAGTGTATGCAGTGCCCTCTGTTGTCAAAATACAACGTCTGGCTGAACTTGGACTTCTATCCAAACAACCATCCAATCTAAATTCATGTAGTTAGTTTGTGTTCATAATAATTGTATGTGAGACAACTTTACAGCTTTGTACTCTTAGTACACGTATTAAGTGTACTGTATTGGCAACTACTGTTTGTTCATGTAAGTACACATGATATCTTGACCCTCAGTCACATTCACTGGCTTGAATTGCAAATCACAATAATCTGTACAATGACAATGTGTATATTCTTTGTTCCTCTATTAAAGTGCATGTGAGAGAAGATCTGCCATGAACTAACTGCCAAGTGTCAATAGGGTATACATGTATGAAAGGGAAATTACACGTATTGTACAAAAGTCTGTAAAATAGTAAAACAAAATGTTAGCTGTAATGTACATGTTATGTAGATGATGGACTTTTACTTTTGAAAGGTGAGTACAAATTATACTTGCATGTTGTGCATTGTGTTTGAGTAAAAGAAGACTATGTACATGTGCATCTAATACAGTACATCATACATGAGGCATGTGAGGCAACAAGTTTATGTAATCATGGCTATTTTTCCCTTAAACAAATGTAAACAAAATTTCACCTGTTTGATTACATTCATCCTCTTATGTTTTCCAAAATTATGCGTACCTTATTTCCTGGGGTGTCAGACCCTGAGGTGATTTGGTTACCTGATGTGGTTTGATTACATTATACATTCATGCTCTATGCGTTCAAAATTGTGCATACCTTATTGCCCTGGGTGTCAGACCCTGAGGTGATTTCCTCTTAATTATCCTGGTAATAGAAAGGAGTTTGTCCATTGGCCTGAACAGCACTTAAATTCTCTACTGTAATAGAGCTAAAGTCAAAGGTAGTTATTGTATTTAACCATCAACAATTTAACATTTTTGAAGGTACATGTTGGGTCATACTGTGGTAATGACCCTGAAGTGTTATGTGTAATTTCTATCTGAAAGCTTCCTTGTTATAAAGATGGTAATGGTAGTAAGCATCATGCCAAATAATTTCTCCTGAAATACCCCCGTTGTTTAGAAGTCAATAAAAGTATAGACAAAATTTGAATCTCCAAAACTCACCTTAAGGTAAATTTTGGAGATGCAAATTTCCATTGTGTCCATTTGTGAATGCTGCAGCCAGAGATGTGGTTGGTACCCGCTGTCACCTCGCTAAATGTGGATGGATTTAACATTCTTGATGAAAATATGGTACATGTACTGTACCTTGACAGTTTTTGCTGTTTTCTCAACAAGTAGACACTACTGTATTCAGCCGAAATCTTCCCTGGTGACTCTTAATTATGCCTATATATCAGCATTATGGTGACAAAAACCAACCTATGACCCGACCAATCCCAGAAGGTGCATTGTACATAAATTGTACTCAAATTCAGTCACTTGCTCATGGAGGCCTGCATTTCTTTACATCCCACTGTGCTTTTGTAATGAAACTACCTGACTACATTTGTACTTTGTACTGCATGCTTATATTTTTTATAAGTTGGCTGTCCTTATATAATTTGGTTCTCTTAGAGAGTTATTTTTCTGTACAATGAGGGAAAAAGGTCAAATTGTTTACTGATGACTTGGTTGAAAACTTGGTTGATAATAATTAATATGGGACCTGACTATAGATACATAGGTTGCAATATGATGTAAATCGCTATCTTTACAGGCAATTTGGAACACACAGTCTTGTGTTTTGCGTGAGAATGGCATGCAGCACGCACACATTTCACAAAACTCATTGCAGGATGGGTTAGCTTGAACGAAGCGGCTGCGTTAATAATTTGACACGCCTGCAAGCCAAAATAAAATGTGCCCATACCATAAAGATGGCATCTGTTGCAACCTATCTACACTGTACTTTCTAATTTCAAACATGCTTGAAAATGGAACTCTTGTCACTGTGATCATACTATTAAGCTTACACTGTAGTACTGAATGGAACTCTTGTCACTGTGATCATACTTTTAAGCTTACACTGTTACTGAATGGAACTCTTGTCACTGTGATCATACTATTAAGCTTACACTGTTACTGAAAGACAAGGTTCTCCCCAGGATTTTTCAAAACTGTGGGGCATTCTGGACAACTTTTTTATGGATATTTGGCCAAAGCACAGTGAATTGAAACAAGGTCTTTGGAATGTTTTCTACTGTGCAGTCTGGAGCATTCTATGTTTTTTGCTCTTGATTATTCTTTTGAGATTAAAACCAAAATTATTATAAATTATTATTATTATTTTGTTTTGCATATTGGCCGAAATGTCCTTGTATCAGCACGCAATTGGCGCGTATTGCCCCGATACGCTAGCTTGTGTATCATGGGGAGAACACTGAAAGACTACTTGTGTTAAAAACATGTAGAACTGATTGCAGCACTTGATCTTGTAAAAGCTAACACACTACAAGGTGTGCAGTATGTTGATCAACAAGAGGTTTTTTCATACTGAGAAACACATTCATTGAATTCACTTTTTTTAAGACTATGCACACAGGGCTCATTCTAAACTGTACCATGCGAACCCACTGTCAATGAGTCCACCGTTCTCATTCCAAACATATGGTCAAAATGAAGTATTCAAGTCCTACTCAAATAAACCACCCCTGTCTCTTCAGATGGTACAGTCCTGTCTGACAAGAAGCTCAAGTTCAAATCACATGTTCATTTCATCAATACTGAATTACAAACATAAAGACAGTCAGTGGCTTTGTTTCCTCTGTAATTGGTGTTCCCTTTGAATGCTGCCACTGAGCACATTGGATGACTTTGTCCTTGAGTTAGCAATCCAGAGTCGTATGATGACTGCAGCGTAGTGGAGGAAACATCTACTATTATATCAAGGATCTGTGGTATCCTTTAAAAACAGTCACCTATTAATATTCAGTCTCTCCACATCAGACATTAAAGTGTACCCACTGTAGTTTTAAAGCCCTACAGTGGCGATTCTTATGCCCGCCATGCACCTAAGATTAAAAATTGAGAATAAATAATTTAGTAGGAGTCATACAATGCAGAATTGACAATGCACTCCTTTATTGTCTGAAGCGGTCATAATTTTAAAGGTGTACACATTTATTCAGGCATGTAACTTTTCAGCGGATCAGCTGATTTCTTCTTTTTTCCTTTTTAGTGCCTTAGAATACTGAAAAATACTGTACACAATTTTGTGTGCGAGGCAGTAGGCCCACCTCTTTTTTTGCAAAAAAGTGCATGACTGTTTTAGTCTGTAAGTACTAGTTCACACATAATTAGGAATGTGATTTCTCCGTTTTTTTTCGGAAATCCGTTCTTACCCCCCCCCCCAATTTTGTAAAAACATTTTTTAGAATTTTTAACATTTGTATAATTAAGACCATAAAAAACATGAAGACAAAACCAAAAAGCATGCCCAGAGTGCAGATTAGGGCTTTTAAAACAAAAGATAAATGTATGTAAGTAAACTTCGAGCTCGCAAGTTTTCGCCCTCGCAAGCTTTTCGCGCTTTGCGCTCACAGTTCAGGGTTTTTTTCAACAGCCTATCACATCCCTGATAATACGTGTACTATGTTATCACACAAGCACTTCTGCATCTCATCTCAGTGGATATGGGATGCAGAGGCGCTATATTTGTTGGTATTCCATTAGGGCTACCGTGATAACGTATTTATCTTCTGAAAGCAAACTGTAATATATAGCTTAAAATAGCACGATACATGGAGTTAAAACAGCGTATTATAAAACAAGGTTTGATGGGCTGTGCAATACAGGTTCATATCACTAAAGACACACTCTTGTTGCTATGGATCGACCAATCGAAACCAAGGATTTAAGTTTGCTTGAAGATAGTTTGCGTCTGTGTATTATGTAGGTTTTTTTAAAAAGTTTGATCATCCATTCATAAATTGACAAACAGAAATGTATGCTTAAAAGGACAGCACAAAGTGAAACTCTTGTCACTCTGAATTCTTATTATTTCTTATGCAATGTACAGGGTAACAACTGGAATGCATGGAGGAATTCCTCTATAAACCACCCAAATGAAAATATTGACAAAACAGGGAGACCACCATCATACATAATGTAGGGCTAGATAGCTCAGCTGGTAGAGTGCCGGCATGTTAATCCGGAGGTCCCAGGTTCAAATTTTGATCCTAATCAATTTTTCTTTGTCATTTTTTTTCACACAAAAATAAAACCACGTGTATCTGTAGTTTTATGAGGTTGAGAATAATTATATTAATGTAAATTGATGTTGCCTTTTTACTTTCTGGTTTCATTTTCTGACATTCACAAATGGAGCTTTTGTCATGCCAGTGTAAACTTCCTTATCACCCTTGAAACTACCAAAAGCATACAGCAATGTACAACTTGATTCATCACTATTGCACAGTCTGGTATGAAATGTTTCCCCTTTTGAATCATGATTTCTTTGTAACAACTCCAACTCACAAAAGTTGAAAAAAGTTATCAAGCCTGCTAGCAATTCTGTGCTTCGGTGGTATAGTGTAATGTATGGATGTAAGCATATTGTACAGATATGCTTCTATGAACTATACACACCATTAAGAAATATACCCCCTTTAATATCAAAGTGCACACTAAGTATATTCAGCTCACGCCATCTATTAAGATCAGCTCTCTCTCTCTCTCTCTCTCTGCCGTCGTCCTATGGTTGCAGCACCAAGCTGGCTGTGGGAATGATAATTAGCTGCAATACTCTGTTCCCACAGGCAGGTGCCGTATGTATACTGCATCTCTCAAAGACAGAGCACACATTTCCAATTTCCTCCCAGTTGGCTGTTCTCAGGCGCCGTCTCAAGCTGACTGATTTCTGAAATAGAGATGAAAGTGGATCTGTGGGATGTAGTTTTCCAGATGGGTAGAAACAACACAGCATCACTAGTGAGGCATGCATCTTGGATCTCTTTTAATGCACATGTAGGAGATTGTCTTGCAAGCAGAAGTTCACGTACTCCAGTAGTTTAGCCAGGGACATGGTTGGATTCTTGGTTTACTTTACCCTGATGATGTCTGCTGCATCACCTCATTGTTGGAGAGCTATTTATTCTGCATGACATCTGATCCTCAATCCTAACCTTCAATGCTGTGGATGCTTCTTGTTGTCATTCTTATAGTGTTTGTCATCAGTGTCTCCACAGTTCTCCACTTTGCAAGTAAAATAATCCATCTGCGTCTTCAAATTTGGGAGTACCGTGGTCATTTGGATTATTCTTCCCGTCCCTTCATTGACAGCCAATACCCACCCTGATCTACGTCTAACTTGTGTTTAAAACACAAAAACGTTTCATTATCTGTACTTGTTAGATTTCTGTGCACTGCTGTGTGGAGTGTGATAACAACTCTTCCCACCATTTTTGTCGTTCTAAATTCATTGAAATTTCACTTCAAAATTTGCATTCTAGAGGAAGTGAAGTTCACATGTATTCTTAAAAAAAGAGTCCCAATTTATTCTGAAGATAAATGAGATGTCAATGTTTCTATGAGTATTGTACATTGTACACTGTACATTGCTCATACTCTGATCTTATAATATAAAGAAAAACTTTGCAAGAATACAAAAGATGCATTGAATTTTTGGAACGAAAATCACATTGAGTTCTAGCCAGGGCTGGTAACATTACCCTAAAACACTGATTGAGTCACATCTAAACTGACAGTAAAACAAGGAAATCTTGCCAGAATGGATGTGGACGTCCCATCTCGTGAAGGTGACCAGCAGGGCGGGGCCATGGCTGAAACCATTTATTTGTGTAATTTTCGGGTTTCTGTGGATGGAGAATGGCTCTGTTTACGGGAACTTGCTGATATGACAACCAGCTCACCAACGACACCTAAGTTACAATCACCTGCAGAGGAGGATGAAGGTATTTCATAACAAAATAAAAAATACAAACAAATAAATGGACAAATTATCTACACACATGCTAGCACTAGACATGTAGGACCCCTCCTCTGTGCTATACACAGTTACAGAGTCCTAGAAAAGGGGGTCCATTTCTGGGGCGGAAAATTTTCAGAGCTTCATAATTCAAATCGTACCTGTAAGAAGCTACTAATCTCACGGGATTATTATTCCATGGCTGCGTACATTTTTGTAAAGTAATTCAGTAACAGTATCAACATTAAACTTTCAACACAGTAAGGCATACCGCTGTACAATCTCACTTCAAATGAACACCCTGCGCTTAACACGTTACAGGCATGATTGAAAGAATGAACAAATGGAAAGTTATTAACGTTGAGAACTGACTTATTTCTCAAAAATTATGCATTTACAAGGAAAATCTTGCGCTGAAAATTTACCGTCACAAATTGTATGCTCATGCCATGGAAAGTTAATCCGGTGATATTAGTAGCTTCTGATACGCAACATTTGAATTATGGAGCTGTGACATGTTTCCACCACAGAAACGGACCCTCATATCTAGGATGGCATAGTAGTATTTATACAAAAATGACAGGACTCCTGGGCTCAACACTAACATACGTGTTTATGATTTAAAAGAATTTATGATTTAAACAATGAATTGAACTAAAATGCTGCATTAAATAGATTGACACAATTAACGAGGTGCATTCAGACCATTCAACCCTGTGGTCTGAATTATCCAGGAAGGAAATGACTAACAACTTTTTGTCTTTGCCTTCTCTTTTTTCAATTGATACCCCCTTTTAAGTCTGTCCCATTCACTAATTAGTTACTTTTTCTCCCTCTTCCCACCTTCAATTTGGTCTGTTATGTGTCCAACCTCTTGTGGTTAAAGCAACCCCTTCCCTCTAACCCCTCCCCCTTTTTATTGTTCATCCGTTGCTTTTTCTGTGTGCTTCTGTTACATACCTGTTTATGTGTTTTGTGTGCTAGGGTCAAAACATCAGGCCATTAACTATTTGTTGCACTCTATACAAACACAAACCATATCACCAAATCCAAACCTTGGGTCATTCCCCAAGTGATAGATGTATTTTAAATAAACAATGTGACATCACATGATTACAAAACAGTCTCAATGCCACAATTACATGATGTATTGGAATCTAAGCGAAAGTGTGCAGAACTCAATGGACATTTGGAAGAAGATCAGTGTAAATCATCAGATGGCAGTGGAGGATTTTTATGGATTTTTTGTATGAAAAAAATGTCTCTTATAAACTTAATCTCATCTGCTATTCTTGGTGTTATGTGGAATTTAATATTCAATTGAATATAAGACTGTGTCTCGCCTGCTACAGTGCCAGGAAATGCCCTTATGAGCATTTTATGTGATTTCAAGGCTAGCCATTGTCTATAGGGGGAAAGCTGTATCTATTTAGCTGTATTATCAGGGTGATTGTAAAATAAAACCACAAACAAAACAGTTTTACAAGTATAAAATGTCATACTGTAGATGTCAAACATACATGTAGGCCAATCCAATTTGTCATGTGTACATGAACTCTGTGTACATGAGCACTGTGGGTTGTACAATGTAAACTGTAAACTACTTGCAGAATATTTTTTATCCAGACCAAATAACTCATTTTTGAAAATGTCTGATTCAATGATAGTAAATGCATTTAATAGCCTACAGGTACAATAGGCTATAGGGCCTTGTGCATTGACAATTAGGTTCTAAATTATATATCTGATGATTGGGCCGAACTCTCAAAGCTGGCAGCATTTTTGTTTACCATGATTTATTACTTTGATACATTTTACATACATGGTCACTTCAAATGTGTTATGAGATGTGCATCAGATAATAGACCTGTGTGCTGTGCAGTACATGTAAACCATGTACAGCTAACACAACGTACATACTGTACATTTTTTACATACCATGTAGTATATTTAGATTCCTAAAATTGAATACACCGAAAACAGTACATTTATGTACAAATTAGGATATATTGACTGGAGTTTTGCCATGGTCTGATGGTATTCATTGACGAGTGGATTTATTCATTACATGTACTTCAATGAGTATTGCCTTCATTTGACTTTATTCATGAATATCCAGTAATGAGATGCAGTGTTGTGACTACACTGGTTGGGGCTGGTTGGCACTAACCAGTTCTAAAAAATACATTACATGTTTTGGAAATAAACCTAGGTGCACAACATTAATAATTTGAAAATGAATATTATTGTGTCCTTACTGTAACATGAACAGCCAGTCAGTGTGATTACATCAAAGTTCCTGTGACATGAAGGATTTTATGTTTTAGTTGCAACAATTTTCATGTGTACAACAAACCCTGGTTCAGAAGTAAATGTAACAAAAATGTGATGATTTAAACAAAAATTAAGTTACAAAATCCCCACCTTACTACCCTATTTTTTCTGGCCCGTTAAGCCAACTTAACAATTTTTGTAGAGTCTAAAACCCTTAAAATATGTACTTTTTATGGTGTAAAATGTGAATGTTTTCCAAAAAGGGGCGCTGCCCCAATAAACCCCCGCCCGGGGGTTGCACCCCCTGGACCCCTGCTAAACACCTCCCGCAAGCGCTCAGGGCCTCGCTTCACTCAGATGAAGTGTAAAATTAACCGGTTCTAAAAAAGCTTTGGTGACATTACTGATGAGATGTAGGCCTATTGATTGAAAGTACAGTACTTCATATAATTGGAATTAGTGTACTGTTTCTGTTTCGACTTCCATCATAATGTTTAAAATCATTTTGTGTTCAATTAGTGATTAATGTTAATTCAGTGACCTCTATTAATGTACATTTTAGTATGTTTTTTCATTGTTTTATGTTATGTGTTGCGCATAGAATGTGTTCCTGCATAATGTCTCGTAAATGTCTCGTAAATGTCTCGTATTGTTATTAACATTATTATTATTTTTTATTAGCTTATTTGAGGTTCATGGGTGGTACTGTTTTTTATTAATGCCCTTCCATGTGTATTTGAACACAATGGACTTTCATAAATGTTCATGTGACTGTTTTTTATTTATTAGTTTCCCTGAGCTTATTTACTCACTTCACTTCCATTGTTTCTTTTTGTTTTCATTTATTGTTGTTGTTGGTTTGTTTATACTTTGTTTAAGTGTGTTGACACACAGGCTTTAGTTAGTTTCTTCATTCTTTGTGGTATCCCCAGAGATCCGCAGAGGAATGACAGATCCTGTCAAAATAAAATACTAATCTGGTTCTGCACTTCAACCATTTTCACCTACACTGTAACAGGGAATAATTTTGTAGTTGCACTAATTAGCATAAATAAAATGAGCGAATCACTAGGTTTGCCATTTTATGCATTGAAAGACATAGTGCTGGCACGTTGCCAAACACTCAATCATGTGACATGTTTTTATGAACTGGTGAATTTGGAATCCCAGCAAAGATTTTTTGGACACTGGTCATTTTGTGTCAAATCAACCTGTCACAGATTGTCTTTAAATTAATTTGCTTCTATACTTGTTTGGTCAAAGGAAGAAACTCTGAAACATGAATTTGAGTTTTTTTTATTATGTGGTTTAGGAGTTACACATGTGTTGTTGAACTTTTGACCTCATGTTTTTTCACTGTGAACCATAGAGATACAACTTTGTGAACTTCTATATCACTGGTTTGGAATGTTAAAGAAGATGATTTGTTCTGTGAATAAAAACTCTTTTTATATAGAGTAAATCTACTTATTTAAAATAAAAGGTTAACATTTCCAACGATACTGTATGAAAGTGAAAGTCCTTTAGGTCTAACCTATGTTTAGTATCCATAAATTAGATTTCATCTGGGAAAAAATTGGAAAGAAGCCAATTTCAACTGATAATGGTAGGTATGGGTGTCAACATTGACCAAAAAAAGTAAGGACCGATAGGGGGTGGTGAAATTTTTTTTCGTGGGGGGGGGGGGTCATTGAAACTGGGGGGTCATTGACCCAAATTTTGCTCAAAGTATGTTGTGTTTGTTATCAAATGAAAGGAAATTGAATTCTAAATGCTGAAAGTGATGTTTATTTTGTCATTTTATTATCCTGTGAAAAGTTACACTTGATTGAAGACGTGGTCAGGGGTGGTGCTACATGTAGTTAACAAGGAATCGGCACGCTCATTACACCGTTTCTATGTAAAAAAGACCTTGAAACTACCGTAATACGTTACTATGTATCCATCAATTGATTGAAGACATGGGGAGGTAGGAAAAATGAACAAATGGTGAAGGGCAAAAAAAGAAAACAGGTATGCGTGTGTGTTGTGGGGGTTGGGGACTACAGAAAGGAGAGAGGTGTGAGAAAAAAAGGAAACTGTGTGCTGTCTAGGCACTCGGTCTCTCTTTTTTTTTCTCACACCCCCCTTTCCCTCCGCCCCACCCCCTACACACAAGTTGCGCTTAACCATGTTCATTTTTCCTACCTCCCCCTTTCGCCTCTTTATTTCTATAAAGAACTGTATATGACGCCTCAAGCGTTTTTAAGCCTGCTTTTCAATACTTGATTCTCACTCGACATGAGAAGAAGAAGCTTCATAACTGACAAAACTTCAAGCTTTTGAACATTTTGAGTCCTCTTTTCGGTCCTCTTTTTCTCTCTACATGTTTAAAAAAAATATGATGCATTATATTGAATACCATCAAAATATATTTCGTGGTCACACATGGTCTCAACTCATGACTTGCTTGCACAAGGCAACATGTTTTTTTTGTAAAGGCGAGATATCGCCTAATATCACAAAGCCGGATGGCCACTTCAAGGTGGGGGATTCGATCACTTAACTGATTTGGGCTGTCGACCCGAATCAACTGTCACCAAGGGCACGTTGCCACTTACTCCTAGGATCCTGCCTGGTAGAGCAGAATGTACTACTTTCCCAATATTTTACGAAACAGTAGTGCCTTTCTCAAGGGCAGACGTGCCATGACGGGGATTCGAACCCACACTCTGCTGCTGATAAAACCAGAGCTTGGGTCCGGTGAAGTAGACCGCTAGGCCATGACAAGCCACATGTATAATTTCACTTTTCCCTCTATCAAGCCTTTTGTTTTGGCTAAACTTGTAGGGCCTATAATGAGCTTACTGCCATTTTAGCCTTCTAAACAGTATTTCTGATCAACAAATTGTTTTACTTGTAGTCAAAATGCCTTGAACCATGTTGATATCAGCCTCCAAACAATGTGATACACTTTGATGGATACATTTGTACATAACGTATTACGGTAGTTTCCAGGTCTTTTTTACATAGAAACTGTGTAATGAGCGTGCCGATTCCTTGTTAACTAGCACCACGTTCTCAATCAATTGTAACTTTTCACTGGATGATAAAATAAACATCACTTCCAGAATTCAATTTCCTTTCATTTGATACCAAACACGACATACTTTGAGCAAAATTTGGGTCAATGGCTCCCCTAGTTTCAATAACCCCCCCTAAAAAACAATTTCCCCCCCCTTATCGGTCCTTACTTTTTTTTGGTTAAATAGTGACACCTATACCTACCATTATCAGTTGAAAGTGGCTTCTTTCAAATTTTTTCCCAGATTTGCTAAATAAATGGCTAATTTGGGGTTACTAGTTGTCATTACATCAATTGGCTTCACTGGGTGCTCTTTTGATGTAGGCCGTTATTGATTAAATTCCTGCACACAAGGGATGAGAAAACATCCTAGCTGTTGCATTAAGTTAAGGACTACTCCATTGCTATGTTTGTACATTGTGTAGGCCTTTACACCGCGTTTACACTAGATCCAAAAAGGTGGATTGAGATCCGGCATTTGTTTAACGACCGCAGATCAAGATCCTGTGTCGCGTTTACACCAGCGCTTGATCCGGCTCCGATCCCACTTTTGAACCGGATGTATATTGGTCACGACGTCACCGCTCCTCGCAAAGAGCTCAAAGGTCACGATTACAGCGCGCCACTTCTAGAAATAATTATTATCAATGAGAAGGTAGAATGCAGAAAATACAGTACAGCAAATGATACGGATAACAACGACCATGCAGTTAGATATATTTTGTAGATGGGAATTAACAAAATACACCAACAACGCAAGCTCCGAACGTAACGATGTATGTATAAAAACAACAAAACGTTTCACACACGCACAGTCCATGGTGCACACAGCACACACAAAAATATAAAAAACAACGGATGTCCCACCAAAGCACAAGCAAAAAGCGCGCGTTCGTAGCGAAACCGGAAATGACCACATCGAATTGCGGTGTCTGATCCACCTTTGCGTTTACACTTGTATTTGGAATCCACTTTGCCGGATTTGATCCACCAATTGCCGGATTCAACCCTCCTCGAAAGGTGGATTAAAATTGCCGGATCTTGAACCGGGTCTGATCCGGCTTTTTTGCGTTTACACTAGCCGTTAATCCACATTGCCAGATCAGACCCGGGTCTGATCCACCTTTCTGGATCTAGTGTAAACGGGGTCTTTGTGTACATCAACTGACACATTATGTAACTGGACATAGGTCTATGATGAACTGGCTACAAGTACAAGTACGTCATGTTTGCGTGAATCTGGTATTTAATCCTGATATACATGTAGAAGGTACATGTACATGTAGTAATAATGTTAAAGAGGTTCTAATTTGTGTAGCTTTGTGGAGGTTATCAAAAATTATTCAATGTTAGTGGAATTTATTTTCTAGTTTGACAACTTTGATTTTTCAAAAGGCCATTGTAATGTTTTGTTTTTATTCTGTTTTGTGTTGAATTTGAGTTTCAATGAGTCTCTATTGTGACACTACCATGACTACACATACATACATATACATGTACATGACATAGTACTGGATTACTCAAAGGTTGATGATGCAAGTTTGTACTTAGGTCACCCCAAATAACTTTCTCCAAAATAAAAACAAACAAAGAAGTAACAAATAAAAAGGGAGAGAGCTAAACCAGTGTGTGTACCCAATTCACTATTGGAAATTTCTGAGACTAGTTTGAGAATTTTAAAACTATGTTAGTACCCAGAACTGACTAGAAGAAAGGAAGGAACTTTGGCAAAGATTTAAGAAGATTGTTACCATTAACAGTAGAAAGTGAACATTCTTATTACAAGATTCAGAAGGATGTTGGTTTTTCCCCCGACAGACTGTTTTCTCTATTCAGCGCCCTAGTGGATGGGTACAAGTAGTTAGCATTTAATAATTATAGTCTATTATACATGACCTGCATGTATTCTTTTGTATTGTATTACACAATTATAACTACAGTATGCACACTAGTGACTGACTTTTAGTTGCCCTTAGCTCTTACAGCGTTTTATTCATTTTATGGCATTTCAACAGTTATGGCATGTTTATACATGGAGTGCCAGCGAATTAGACAGTGCCATCAGTTTTTACACATTATATGTACGTGCACCCTGACTGACTTTTTACATTGCTTTAATGTTATTGCTTGATAGTACAGGTGGCAGCTGCTGACCAATATCTACCCAAAATACTGTGTACATAACATTATACATGTATACATAAACTGCCTGATCATACTAGTACTTGTACTACATGTACATGTATACAAAACAATGTAGTTTGAGTAAAACCTTGTAAAGAATTATGGAACATTTGGAATTGTTAGAGATTTTAAAGATCAGAGTTTTAAAGAATCAGAGTTTTAAAGAATCAGAATTGTCTACTTTTATGTTGTTTTCTTTTAATTTTGCCACTATGCAGAAAACAGCGTGATGAAAAACCCTATGCTGGTTGAGAGAAGTAACCTTGTGAATGTGGCTAAACTGTGCATCAAGAATCTGATTGAATCTGCACTAGCTGAGTCTAGAACCCTGGATGATGAGCATGTGCCTCTACAGCAACTCTTTGTCGTCATGGAACACATCTTTAGCCATGGATTAAAATGTAAGCTGCTTGGAGCTTGACTTGTTTATTATGTTTAATGAGATTGGAGGGGGAGGTACAACTGGGGGATGGAGAATAGTGGCAGTTTCCCTCTACATTTAATGATAAAATGTGAAGATGTGGAAGAGGATTGGAATTGCATGCCACACAAATAATCACAATAAATAAAATATTGTAGTGCCAATTAGGGTTGGGACATTAAACCGTTTTAAGTGGAAAAATGGTGAAATCAAAAAAAAATTGACAATAAAAAAAATGGGATCTTCCTTTTCGGCTTGTCAACACGAGCCGAATTATTTCCCTGCTTTGTATTGTAACAATAAGTAACAATGATAATAATAGTTTTGAGATGACCAAGGTCTCGTTGGAGCCAGTGGGGTTCACGTCATGTGCGGGCACTGATGCCTTGTCACCTTGCCCAAATTCCAGACAATGATCATTACATTTTTTCTGATTTTTTTCATAGATTTTTCAGTTTTGTCCACTCTCATTCATGAAATAACTTTGATTGGAACAAGAACATTAAACAAGAAAGCCATGTGAATGTAGAAAATAGTATTGGAAATGTACATAATGATGTAAAGAATTGCATAAAAGTAAGCCTTGCCTGTTTGTACGTACTCTCCATAAGACCCGTACGACATGTACGATGCAGGCTTGAACAGTGATGGCAGGGATTTTCAGTGTATAGTCCTATTTTTCAAAAGAGGCAGTTTTCTCATGTCTTTGTGTAAAAAATAAATAGATACAAAACAGAAAACACAAAAAACAAAAGCAAACAAACAAGCAAACAAAAAACAAAACCATACATTAAATCACACAAATTTAAGGAACTTACACAAAAATAAAATTTTAAGCCACAAAACAAAAGTGATATGCAAAAAAAAGAAGAAGACAGTAATAAATACTTAAATAGACACAAAAACCCCACGTGTTTTTAAAATTGAGGCCTACATAAAATTAAAATAAATACAAGCCAAAATAAAGGATGTAAATAATTCAACAAAGTTTCCCATTTTAATAAGTAAATAAATTGAGATGAATATTTTTTTCTCAAAAATAAACACATATTTCACACACAAAAATAATAATACTGTGTACAGAAACTATTTTAAAATATTAATAAAAAAGCTTAATACGTGCTTTTGAAATGCAGATTTTTAAAACGGGAAAAAACACTGTGAGCAAGGGACACACTGCGCGTGCCTGAAACATTAGCAAAATAAACAAACAACTCAGAAATAATCAAATACTTCAGAAATAAACCAGCCTCGGAATTAAACCAACCAATAACACAATAGTTTTCAAAGGCTTTTACCTGGCATCAAATGCTCACTGATTAATTGCTACATGTAAGTCATAAGTTGTCATGATGGTTGATGATGACATTGTCATGATGATGAAAGAAGTTTACATTAAAGCTAAATAATTTCATCGATATTAACATTTTACAAGTCAACTGTGAAGGGGGAAATTAATAAGGATCTATCAAAACCTTTACAAATATTTTGTTCATGCATATTTTAAAAATGGCCATAAAAATTACCTGTAGCCGTTAACGAGAGGCACTTATTGTTTCCTTGGGACTTATCACTTCTTCTCATATTCTGTTATTCAATGACAATATTGAACAAAGGGACAATAAATGTACTCAGTGAACTGCCCTGGCTCCCCGTTCAACAACGAATCAAATTCAAAATCCTCCTGATCATCTGGAAATCCAACAACTCCCAGGCTACATTTTACTTTTTTAGGCGCATATCATTTTATCACCGTGAGTCATGATAGTAGACCAAGATCAACTCGTGATCCACTCACCTTGAATACTCCTACCTGCTCCAAATCTGTTGGCTGAGGTGCCTTTGGTTTTATTGGCCCCGCCTTTGGAACAATTTTGTCTACAACATCCACTCTTCTACCTCAACTGCTACGTTTAAGAAATTGCTCAAAACTGAACTGTATCGATTCTAACTCATGCTCCATCTTCACAGCGCCTCGATCTAGTATCTAGGATTTGTGCGCTATATAAGAATCTACTATTATTATTAATATCAAGTAATAAACCACAAAGGAAACTGACTGGGATTAACGTACTGGCGCTCTACCAACTGAGCTATTCAGCCCTATGTTGGCGGTCTCCCTGTTAGTCAATATCTTTGTTCGGGGGTGCCAGTCAGAAGCCATTCAACCGTAAGCTGCCGTATTATTAATATTATGATTAAATTAAGAGCATAGTTTGTCGTCTTTATGTTTGTTTTTTCAGCTAAGAAGACATTTTTAGACAAGAAGAAGTCCTTCTGGGGTGCTCTTGAGAGTCTTGAAAAGATCACTCCAGATGCTGAAGACATTACAGACAGTGTCCGCAACCTGCCTGGCATAAAGTAAGCATCGTCTTTTTGTTCTACATTGTTCATTTTTGATGTACCAATGGCTAATCCCAGACAAAACAGGTGTTTGCCACTGTGTTCTGTAATCAGAGGTTGTTTGCATGATGTGTTAGTTGGAAACTAGAAGATACATTTTGTAGGAGTTAATGTACTCTTGTTATGATTTAGTTTCTATTGAAGTGAGAGGAGTGCTCAAAATACTATGTACACTATTTGGTCTAATCGTGAATACCTCACATTTCAAATGTATGCTTACTATACATTCACTGGTACAATATTTGGCTTTTTGAAACAACGAAATTTTTCTGAAATAATTTGTTTGGCTATTTGACGAAAGGATGCATTAAACATGCAGTAAATGAGCACATTGACAAAACTATTACTGACACCTAAGCATGCTAATGTGAAATGAAGCAAGGGGATGTCAGAGGTAGATTGCTGAGAAACAATTCTGTATACCAAGTATGGTGTGTAAGAACCAGAAAATACTATAGCCACTACTAGGAATGTCTTAAGGGCTTTGTTGTCCGCAGCATCTTCATTTTGGGCCCCTCTGCGCAGTTCATGTTTACGACTTATTTTAATTATTGGAAAGTAAACACAAGTAAATATAAGCACTGGTAATACAACTGCAATAATAAGGGTTAAAATATTGGCAATATTTGGGTTCATATCAGCAAAACAGAATGCTTCAAATGCAAAATACTTAGCAGGTACTTTAAATATGAACTTCAAAGATGTGATGAAAAATGGGGCAATAATCCATGACCCAATTACAAGTTTGGTGACACGCTTTTTGAAGCACCACACTGGGAACTTAAAAGGTTTTGTGATAGCTAGGTATCTTTCAATATTTATAAATACAATTGCACCTATTGTCATAAGAAAAATTGTAAATTTTACAACTGTGAAAATTTCACATCCGAGCGCACCATAAGGCCATCTGTCTAAAACTGAAGGAACAACATCCAGTACAACAGAAAAACCAACAAGCAGATCTGAGACAGCAAGTGATGTCATAAGAACTTTGGTACTGTCTGCTGCAGTAGTGATGCGACGTATCACAGCAATACAAAGAATATTCGCAGATATGATGAGTAGTCCAATGATTGCGAGAATACAAGTGCGAAGAGCAAGGAATGCTGGCGATAGACCTGAGGAATCTCTATACTGTGTGAAGTTCATTATTACAGCAATTTATCGCAATGTTCATATTTACATGTGCATGTAGAGGAGCCCAATCCCTGGAGCAGATAATTGAAGTGATGTTTGAAGGCCATCCCCGGTTGAAATTTGATTAAGTTTTTCTACAACCCAAGAGTGTTGCTTTTCTTAGTAATTTGTTCATACAGACACTTTCCTTGTACGTTTAGTCTGTATAGTCTCTCGGCAATGTACATCTACATTGTCTACATCTACATCGTTATGTGTTCTTGCCCCAGCTAGAGGATGAAACAATGACTGCAACGTGTACTCCTTTACCGCAACACATCCATAGAGCCTGGAATTACACAAAGGCCATGGAGGCCATGGTCTTCGTTGCCTTGGTATTGGCCTTGCTGCCCCTTCAGAAGTTTTCAAATCCAAGTACCCTTTGCAAAATGAAAACGGCCTTGCCCTTTCAAAAATTAAATTCCAGGTCTTGTAAATCAATAGATGAACCTGGACATCATTGAATAGACGAGAGCATGATCAGCGTGCTGCAAAGTCGGTGTTTGTGAACATGTAATCAAGTTCATGAATTTGCAAAACTTATCTATTGATGTCTCCTTGGAAGTGAGAAGATGCAGTAGTTTTCCTTGGAGGAGGTTAACCAAGTGTCTTGAACATGTTGACATAAGGTTTCAGAGATTGCTAACGATTGGTATCCCAAACTGCACAGCCTTTTAGTCAAGTGTGCGTTTACACCCTAGAATATAATGATGTTGGAGCTTGGTCTGCGCATGATATCAAGAGTAATGGTCCTGTACACTGTAGATGCATGTCTTTGTTCTTGGTTGGCATTTTGGCTGATGGCGTATAATTGCCTCTGCATGACAGACTTTGATGGGCACCATTGTTTGAAACTAACAATGATTGATGAGTACAATTGAAGTACATAATTGCACCATATAAATGAAAATGGTAGTTGATTGATAATGGGTAATAAAATATGCAATTTCTAAGAATAAATAGATTCACTTTTGTAAATCATGATGATAATTCATGTTAGGGACCATGGATAAATTAAGAATGCATTCGCACGCGTGCAGACGCATGGCTGCATGGAGTCGTTCCAAAATTGTCATGGCCCCGTGCAACCTTTGGATTTGCGCTCTAGTGATGAGGTACCCTCATTACCGAATTCTATTGTTTGTGGCTTTTGCTGGTGGGATTACGTGTACAACGCAGCTCGCAAGTTGGCCTCAAAGGTGTGAAGGATTAGCGTTTGCGGTCTAGCTCAGGTTTATCGGACAATGGGTTGGACAGATGTATGGTCAGTCATTTAGATTGCAAAAGCCAAACTGAACAAATCCTGCTACGTGTATTTCTCACTTGAAAGGTTGAATATTAAGTTTTATTTCCATTGGTTTATCAGCATAGATATCTAAGCTTGGAATTCAGAGAGGAAATAGCAAAGACTCAACGACAACCAGAACTAGCATGCATCTGCTCAAGCCTTTCTTTCACGCGGCGACCTTTTAATCACGGGGAAGGTCTTTTTTCTTTTCTTTTTCAATTCATAAAGCCCATTTGGGTAGAGAGCGTACCTTGATAGTCTGCACTACGATCCGTATGATTAATAGTTTGTGTAAGCGGAAACCACTCATAAAGCCACGCAAAGAACAACCTTCAATCGCTGGTGCCCCTAAAAGAAAACATGCATTAAATACGCATAAAGGTGCCGACGCAATACCAGGTAAATCCCCTTTGAAACAACTGGTGTGCTTATTAATTAGGTTCCAAAAGCAGCCGGCCTATGAGAAAATTTGTTTCCCGCTTTGTTTCCTATTGGCTGAATTCCTACACAATTTAGGAATTCAGCCAATAGGAAAACACTGTTACAAGCTACATGTAGGAATTCAGCTCGCAGGTTGTTTCATCAACACTGCAATCAGTAAGTAACACGACTAACTTATCATAAAATTTGTCGGCAAAAAATCTCGAACTACTTTTCCAGGCATTTTGGAGCCTGGTTTTGCCCCAAGCAACGACTAGATTCCACTGGTAGTATTATCTATTTTACTGATTTATCAGTCATTCGCTGGTTACCAGTGAGGTGTGCACGATCATAATAGTGCATAATGGTTGATATGTTAGTTTTTTAATTTGGCCGTGTGGGATGAAAGCTTGCTAAATCAGTCATGCACGATGACAACAAATAAACAATCAGTGCTCATAAAAGCACTCTTAAGCTGGTCAACACCATTGTTCCTTTGTTATACAGTGAGTCTCCCACAAGACCGGCCAATTCTAGAAGAATGCGTGACAATGTGTGACACTGGGCTGGTTTTCTTTTGTTTGAGCTTGCACGCATAGGAACGCATTGGAACGCAGCCGTGCCCGTGACATAATTTATCCATGGTCCCTTATCAATTCAAGATCAAATGCTTTATACTCAGCATACCATAACACATTTCTCCTAGTCTGTACGTTCCATGCTTGGACCAGCGATTGCCGTGTGTACGTGATGGATTAGGCGTGTTGACAGTTGGACGTGCTGGTTTGGCGGATCCAGATGATCAAAAAAATAATGAAGAAAACCCATGGATAAGTCTTGACCTTCGTTTCTGGTCACTTGTAAGAAATTATGAAATTTGCCCAACTCACAACTGACATTCATAATGTCATTAAACCTATGTGATGGACACACAAATTTGAGCGTCATTGGCGAAGGGGGTTTCTAAAAAAAAGCATCCTTTTCCCAAGTTTTAATTTTGTTTAAATAATAATTTGAACAAATTGTTTGTGTTATATAAAAATAACAACTTGCTGTGGGAATTTTTGGTTTTCAAGAATTTTGTATTTATAATTTATTTAAAAGATTTTATTTACTTGACAAATATAGTTTTTAATCCAGTTGTTTTTGTGTTAGATATGCTGGAGACTTGCACAGTCTATGGACCTTTCTATTGCAATGTCACAGCCTGAGTTTTTGTCAACCAAGGCTGGAAAACTTTGGGAAACCATAAACAGATGGTCACAGTTTGTAGCGATGTTACACAAAAATAAAAAATAGTGTTGAATTTGTTGGAAACAAAGCAACCAATCAAGGGAGGTATTTTATATAATTGAAAGTTTGCAGAAAATGTTGAATTTGGTTAAAACATCTGTTAACACGATTGAATGTTTTACTAACATTCGGCCGTCCATGCCAACCAGGGCGTTGCTTATCAACAATAGAAAGGTGTATAATGATAGATTTTTATGGTGCACTGATCCAGAAGGCCTCGATCAAGGCCAGCGCTGGCTGCAGTTTGACTCCCAAAATGCCGATCGAGGCAGACTTATCCGTTTGTGACATTGGTGCAAGGAATAACTTGTACTGTATACTACAATGCTTTCATAGTTGTTTGATGTTACCCACATGCTGCTGTCATTGAACAAGATGATAACATGCTTTTTGGCTGGTTCCATTTTACCTACTATTGCAGGTTAGCAGCTTTAGCGGGACACCTGGGTTTCTGCCGTGTGTGGCTGAATTATGCATGGAGGCTACTGATTGGATCACTAAATTGAATCACAGAAACCAAGCAGAAAGAACTTAAATTGTTTCGTATCTGCTGATTGGTTATAAATGTAATGCAATTTTTTTGCGTAGCTTCATTGTCACAAATTTCAGTCGCAGTTTGACTTTTCCAAGATTATGAAGTATAATTATACTTTGGTCAAACTTTTCAATTTCTAGTATTGATTTTGTAACACTACTCTGATAGCACAGTAATGAACCCAGAGTGATACATGAAGGCACCTGGCCTCCCCCTTCATTAGCCAGTTGTATTTTGAGTTCAAACCATTCCTCCAACGAGTATTATAGTTGTGTGAATGGCACAGTGTTCCTTACCCACAGTGGTTGCACAGCCAATGATCAAGTACATAATGTGGCATCACATTGTCATTCTTGTGATGATTGGCTGTACATGTTTTTTATCAAGAAAACTGTTTAAACACTGTGGTACATGTAAACATTGGTTTTGTAAATGTACAGGTGTAATGATGTAACAACTAACATACCCTGTTTGTTCTAGTTTTACTGTAAACGGGAATGAGATCTGAGTCTGAACGGTATCTCCACAAAGTTACATGGACACACTATTCTTGTTTCGTCTTCTTCATATGAAACAGCAATGTTATTTGCGCTTTAAGTAGATTTAACTTGGAACACAAAATATAAATGAGGGGGTTCGCACTCGAGAAGCTTGCTTCTTGCAAATCCCCTCCACATCTTTGTTTAGTCTTATCTACTTGTTTAGGTATTTAAAGAATGTACCTCTGCTTCTTATTTTTTGCATTGATGTGGAAATAAAATGAATGAATGAATGAATGAATGAATGTACACTACATGTTTAATTTTCCATGAATCATTCACCTGTCTGTCAGGCAAAATTCAACCAAAGAAAAACGACCGTTTGGCAAACTGGCTGGCTGCACATGGCATATAACGTCAATGTTAGAGTAATAATATTTTGTGGTTGATTTTTTAATAATTACTACAGGACCAGTCTTGGGAGAGGAAGAGCCTGGTTAAGGCTTGCTTTGATGCAGAAGAACCTTGCAGACTACTTCAAGGCACTCCTAGAACGTAAAGATATCTTAAGGTATTTTGTTAAGGAGTTCTTTATTGATTTTAAAACTTCTTACAATATATCTCCTTTAATATTCTGAAACTAATTCACCTTAATTGATTTGTTTCTTGTGGAAAGTATAAGTAGCTCTGTTTATTTATTCTAATCAAATTGACATGAGTAGGATTTGAACCTGCAACCTCGGGTTTATGTGAACAAGTTGCATCCCCTCATGTGATCCCCTTATAATCCTGCTTTCCAGGTTATATGGTTAGTACTCAGGTGCGATCTCTGGCTGTATGGCAATATACAGCTGTATGACACCCCTGACTGACACCCCAACAAATTTGACAAAATAGGGAGACCACCAATATAGGGCTAGTTAACCCCAGTCAATTTGTCTTTGTTCACCCCCCCCAAACCCCCCCCCCCCCCGAAAAAACGAGGGAAAAAAAAGAAGAAAAAAAACCCATTTAAATTGTGCTTAATTGTTAATACTAGGAAGATTGATGTGGATAACTGCCTAACAAGATGGATGGCAATAAATTAAGTGAATAGCTGCATTGTTAATGCCCAAGTTAAATTTGCCAGTCATGTGAACAACTTACACTTAAGTTATTACTTAAAATGGAGTTGTAGTATTTGAATTTGAAGTTGAACTATTTGAACTCTTTGTTGACAGTGAGTGGTATGACCAAAACGCCCTCCTACTTGAAGAAGAAGCTGCAGTTATTGCTGGGCTGCTGGTTGGCCTTAATGTCATTGATTGTAATCTGTGCCTGAAGGGGGATGATCTAGACTCCGCCCCCTCTGTTATTGACTTCAGCTTGTATCTCAAAGACGGCAACTACCTGGATAAGCCAGAGGCATCAGGGTAAAGTTAAACAATTACAGATATCACTTTAATCATGTCCATTTCAAGTGCAATCATGACAACCCTATTGCATAAAAGTTCCTTTTGAAAATTTCACAGGCGTTGTATTCAAGTTGATCCAAAGGTTGTTGAATACACCTAAACACTAATAAGGGAATTAAAGAGCAGGGGACGAGGTATTAAACGGCCATTTAAAACCGGTAGGGTCATGGACGTGCAAAAAAGGACCTAGCTGGAGATGAGCAACCTCGTTCCTAGGGACAATCGATCCCGCCGCGCCATTTTTTCCCAGCATGCCTTGCTCGCTCATAACCCCCTGGAATTGGTTCATTAAAATGTGCTAGATTAGGACTGTGGTCGATCCACTCTACGTGCCTGCTCAAGTATGGTAACGCGCTAAAGAGGCATCAAGTCAAAGAGCAACTGGTGCCCTCTCATTCTTCTTTGGTCTTGTGATATGTCTAACTGTATACAGTTTAGGCTGGCCGTGTAAAAACAAGATTCATTTGAAATGGAATCGCGTCAAGATACTTGCATTTTGATGCGCGTTTACTAAGCGTCCTGCAGGCGCCATACAAGCGCTCGAAAGTTTCTAACAAGCGTGCACGCAAAGTAGTCACCATTGTAAGCCAATCAGCATTGTTTCTCAGTACATCCCTACCAGGGGTTAGTGACGAGAGGTATCGATGCGGCGCGCTGCCCACGGTAGCGAGGCTGGGAGGTGAGGTCTTTATCGCATGGCCATGACCCTGCAAGGTTTGAAATGCCCATTTAAGTTTGAACATCAAAAAACCTTTAAAAGTTCAGAACAAGTCTGACAGTTTAGCCCCAGTTTGCCTCGACTCTACATTGAATTTTTATCCATATTTAGCGCTAACAAGCTCCTCACGCAAGTTTGGAATTTAAGCTTCACCTTCAAACTTGGGCAAGGCAAATATACGAGCCACCAACATTAAATTAGGCTGTGAAATTTGTGCGCTCCACGTAGTCATCTGATAGCATCTTGTTTTGACTCGGTTTCTTCAGGCAATGTTGAAACACTTCTTACCATGTTTATATCGCACCTTTAAACATGGCCATGTGATCTCCTCTTGACCAATCAGAATGGATAAACTGTTCCAGCTATTTATGGAAAGTGGGGGGGGGGGTAATGTACATGTAGGTACACCCTACGTCCCACATCCTGAAAATTCCTTCAACTCAAAGTACTCTCACCTATTTAATAGATGTTGCATCGAGATGAATAGTATTGTTATTATTTTTTTTTAACCATTGCGGTACCCACTACGAAAATTTAGAATTTGAACTGCCTCTTGCTACAAAGCAAGCTTGATGGTCTAGTGGTAAGATATCTGCTCTAGAATTGCAAAGGTTGTGGGTTCGAATCTCACCCCATTGATATGCCTGTGGGTTTTGTTTTCATAGTAATCAGGAAGTTAAACACACATCAGTATGTGGGTAAAACAAAAATAATACTCTCATCATTTTTATTTCAATAATTCCTTTTTGCTGAACTTGACTTTGGTTTTATTTTCAGTGGTGAGACATCTGATGTGAACCTAACTGCAGTACTAGATCAGAAGAACTACTTGGAGGAACACAACAGACACCTGACATCACAGGTTACCGTCCTGCAAAACAAGATTAAGAACCTTGAACAGTCTAGTAATCAAGCCAAAGAGGAGGTGAGTGTGGACTATGAGGGTTACAATGTTCAGGTCTATGTATGTCACTCATGGCAGGGAGGTGAGTGTGGACTGTGAGGGTTACAATGTTCAGGTCCATGTATGTCACTCATGGCAGGGAGGTGAGTGTGGACTGTGAGGGTTACAATGTTCAGGTCCATGTATGTCACTCATGGCAGGGAGGTGAGTGTGGACTGTGAGGGTTACAATGTTCAGGTCCATGTATGTCACTCATGGCAGGGAGGTGAGTGTGGACTGTGAGGGTTACAATGTTCAGGTCCATGTATGTCACTCATGGCAGGGAGGTGAGTGTGGACTGTGAGGGTTACAATGTTCAGGTCCATGTATGTCACTCATGGCAGGGAGGTGAGTGTGGACTGTGAGGGTTACAATGTTCAGGTCTATGTATGTCACTCATGGCAGGGAGGTGAGTGTGGACTGTGAGGGTTACAATGTTCAGGTCCATGTATGTCACTCATGGCAGGGAGGTGAGTGTGGACTGTGAGGGTTACAATGTTCAGGTCCATGTATGTCACTCATGGCAGGGAGGTGAGTGTGGACTGTGAGGGTTACAATGTTCAGGTCCATGTACATGTGTATGTCACTCATGGCAGGGAGGTGAGTGTGGACTGTGAGGGTTACAATGTTCAGGTCCATGTATGTCACTCATGGCAGGGAGGTGAGTGTGGACTGTGAGGGTTACAATGTTCAGGTCTATGTATGTCACTCATGGCAGGGAGGTGAGTGTGGACTGTGAGGGTTACAATGTTCAGGTCCATGTATGTCACTCATGGCAGGGAGGTGAGTGTGGACTGTGAGGGTTACAATGTTCAGGTCCATGTATGTCACTCATGGCAGGGAGGTGAGTGTGGACTATGAGGGTTACAATGTTCAGGTCCATGTATGTCACTCATGGCAGGGAGGTGAGTGTGGACTGTGAGGGTTACAATGTTCAGGTCTATGTATGTCACTCATGGCAGGGAGGTGAGTGTGGACTGTGAGGGTTACAATGTTCAGGTCCATGTACATGTGTATGTCACTCATGGCAGGGAGGTGAGTGTGGACTGTGAGGGTTACAATGTTCAGGTCCATGTATGTCACTCATGGCAGGGAGGTGAGTGTGGACTGTGAGGGTTACAATGTTCAGGTCCATGTATGTCACTCATGGCAGGGAGGTGAGTGTGGACTGTGAGGGTTACAATGTTCAGGTCCATGTATGTCACTCATGGCAGGGAGGTGAGTGTGGACTGTGAGGGTTACAATGTTCAGGTCCATGTATGTCACTCATGGCAGGGAGGTGAGTGTGGACTGTGAGGGTTACAATGTTCAGGTCTATGTATGTCACTCATGGCAGGGAGGTGAGTGTGGACTGTGAGGGTTACAATGTTCAGGTCTATGTATGTCACTCATGGCAGGGAGGTGAGTGTGGACTGTGAGGGTTACAATGTTCAGGTCCATGTATGTCACTCATGGCAGGGAGGTGAGTGTGGACTGTGAGGGTTACAATGTTCAGGTCCATGTATGTCACTCATGGCAGGGAGGTGAGTGTGGACTGTGAGGGTTACAATGTTCAGGTCCATGTATGTCACTCATGGCAGGGAGGTGAGTGTGGACTGTGAGGGTTACAATGTTCAGGTCCATGTATGTCACTCATGGCAGGGAGGTGAGTGTGGACTGTGAGGGTTACAATGTTCAGGTCCATGTATGTCACTCATGGCAGGGAGGTGAGTGTGGACTGTGAGGGTTACAATGTTCAGGTCCATGTATGTCACTCATGGCAGGGAGGTATGCAGATTGCAACTCAAGTTTGTAAGTTCTTCAGTAGATCATTGGATTCATTGAAAATAACACACTCTCTTTTATTACAAGTAGTGAAGTAAGCAAATAACAGAATAAACACTGAATATTAGATGCATTCACCCAATGGTATCATCTACATGTAAGTCCAGGCAATATACTGTACACTTCACTTGTCGGGCTTGTCCCATGCACAGTTACATGAAGTTCAATGTTACCAAGTAAGCATTATTTTTTTGTTTGGGAGGAGTACATATTCATGTACATGACCAATCCAAACTTTTCTTTTGCTTAATGATGCATTAATGGAAACAGAATGACATGTTATTCCGTAAAAAGCACAAATAAATGCATTTGAGACTTGTTATTGTGTTACACACATGTGCCTCTCTCATATTGAAAGGAAGGACACTTGATGCTTTAATCTACTCTAATTTTGCCTTATTGTATCCGTAAGTAGATATTTTCTAGCAGAACTTGAAAAAGACACTGCTATTAACCTCTTTCAGTAAAGAAGTTGGTTGGTTATCAAATTCATGAATGATGTATTGGTGTATTTGTGATTCAAATGTTGCCAAATGGGAGCCTGTCTGGTGCTTTGTTACAACTCTATTTTTAGCATGTACACATTTGAAAATCAAATACATACTCAATACAGAGCTGACAAGTGTTCCTGGTTCTGCATAATAGTCCCTGAAAATAAACCAATCTTTCCATGGTCTGATGAAGAAACTTGAAAATCTCCCTGATTATGAAAACCTTTTCCCTATTTGTTGAATATAATTCTAAATATCTCCATTATTGTTGTACAAAAACTCCCTGATTGCAAGATGCAAATGTTGGTGTTAGTGTTGGTGTCAATAAATTGTCACCATTTATACATATCGGCTCTCGCATGGATTGACTGCATTTAATTGATTTTTGGTAATGAACATAGACCTGAGACAAAATACAAATTATTTATGTTTCTTTCAATTTAATTTATTTGTTTAGCTGGCCGTAGCCAACAATAACATCTTGTCCATTCAAGCTGAAAATGACAGACTAAGAGTGGAGAATGATTCAATGAAGAAAGAAGTCCATCGTAAACTGCAGGTAAACCAAAACAGACTGCCACATCAAATCTTTTGCAGACCTTTTGGCTAAAAAATCCTTGTCTTTGAACATATCTCTCTAAATTTGTGTTACATCTTTGCAAACTACATTGATGTCACAAAAATGTCCACACCATGTACACCTGATTTATGTGTACAATAATACTATATATCATTACCTTTTCTTAAAGAGATTGTATATAAAATAACATGCACTAGAAGGCCATTGCTGTGGTCAGTATTTGCACCAAATATTTGAATTTTTTCTGTGAACTAGATGTGAAAAAGCAAAAACAGATTTAAAAAATAATGAATTAAATCTTAATTCATTAAGAAACAGTATTAAAATAAAACAAGTGTTTTTGGTTCTTAGTGACGGGATGTCATAAATGACACCTGTTGTGTGCATTGGATTTTTGGATGGGACTTACTGAAAGTGAATGTTAACTCACAGTGGCTGCATGATACAGCTTTTCAACCATGGATGAATTTAAGTTTCCTAGAAGTTGACATTGACGTGTAACTTTAACAGACATATTAGGATTTACATTTTGACATGCAACCACTTGTATAGAAAAGCTGCATATACAAAGAAAATGTATTTGCATTCAACTTTCTTTTGTCAAAATAAAAGTGAACAGCTTCAGTTACATAACAGGCTCAATAACATACCACTGTTTACAGAATGTTTGGTTTTTTCAGACATCACCATACCTTGTACAAATGTATGGTGTAAAGTGCCTTGATATAGTTACTAAGATGTATATAAGAACCAACCCAGTATTATTTTTATACCTACACTGTACATGTATCTTTGAGTTTCTACCCTGCCTGGGCTCGATTTCAAAAAGCACTAAGATTCATCTTAAGATGAGTTGTCAGTCTTACCATAGTAGTGATTTGTTTTGTGACATCACACTTTGCTTAGTAGTGAAGATTCACACTTAAGATCAGTCTTTACCCCTGTTTACCTCTTTGTGAAAATTGAGCCCTGGGCCGATTTCACAAAGAGCTAAGATCGATCTTAACTGGGTACCAATTTTAGTTGCTAAGCAAAGTGTGATGTCACAATACAAATCACTATGTTGATGCTAACAGCTTGCCCTAAAGGTAGGGTCATAGATTGGTGGTGCAATCGGAAATTTGAGAAATTTGAGAAATTGTTAATGTATGAATTGTTTCTCAGATTCAAATGTTTTGAGGTGAAAAATTATCCAAACCATATAGCTTCGAGGGGAATCCTTTCTCAAACTAGTCTTTACTATCAACAGCTGCAGTACTTCCCACCAAGTACGTTTTTATGGTCATTTATTTTTTGGAGTATTCACCAATCTATGACGCTCCCTTTAAGGAAATGGAGTGCTGCAGGTTGTGTTAGATATAACTTGATTCCGTTCATATATTGTCATTCTAGATTGTACGAGCAGACATGGATATTGAGAGAGAGACATATAATACATCCCGCATTGGTTTGAATGAGCTTTATGGTGATGCTAAGGATAAGCTACAGCATGAGGCGCAGTTGAGACAGGTTAGCACATCACTGGTTACTCATAACCTCTACCTATCCACTAGTCTGCTAGTTCTATGGATTCATACATACATGTATAACTTAGTAGTGTTATGTCTCCAGCTCTGCAGCTACACACAGTGAGGATGATTGGGAGAGTACAAACCAAAATACTTATATTTATCCCAATGCATTTCTTATATCAATTTAAATGAGGGGTGTGTGTTTGTTTGTGAGGGGCAGGGGATTAGTGAGTGTAAGGTCAATCCCTAGTTTTCTGAAACACCACTTGGGCTAAACAATTGTTCTCTCTTGTTTAATCTTGGTGGAACCCAATACCCATCATTAAAGATTTCCTGTGCTTTCTAGGTCCAGAAACTCCTTTTCCGACAAAGCCTTCTCAATCTCTGGTCCTAAGCTCTGGAACAATTTACCCCGGCACCTCCGAACACTTGACACGGTTTCGACTTTTAAAAAATATATCAAAACTCACCTGTTTCCAGTATGACCATTATTTATCTTTATCTGCTTTGCTTGCTAGCGCCATGATCTAGATGGAATGGCGCTATATAAATCCCGCTATTATTATTATTATTAAACAACGATCCAATGTACTGCAAAACTAACTGGGATAAACTAAGCCTAGATTCATGATGAGCTTTTTTTTTTTAAGTAAACATTTTTTATGATAAACTTTTTAATGACAGGACAATTTGCACAGAGCTCATTAAAATTAATTTTCTTTGAGCTAATCAGGAAGTGTTAGGCTGTATTCCAATTGATGGCGCTGTGACTATGGCTGTTGTTATTGGTGTTGCTATTAGCATTCTGTGCTTCAATGTACATGTATGCTGATGTGGTGATCAAGCCACAGCCACAACTGCAGCCACTAACTTGGAAATGGCTTTAATTGAAGAAATTCTCTTTGAACCAATCAGGATGCAGAGCAGGAATTGAAGCTTCAAGTGAGCCTGAAGGAAGAGATGGAGATGGCAATGAGACTGCTAGAAAAAGACATCCACGAGAAACAAGATACAGTCATCTCACTACGCAAACAACTAGAAGACATCAAGACCATTAATATTGACTTGTACAACAGACTACAGGTAATGAACATAGACTGGCAGGGTATTCCTTCATGATATATGCGTGCACTAAGATTGAGTCATTTGCTGTCATTGATATATGAGTGTACTAAAATTTGAGTCTTTTGCTGTCATTGATATATGAGTGCACCAAGATTGAGTCATTTGCTTTCATGGGTGGCTTTCAAGACTACACATGTATATGTAGGTGGCATCAGACTTAGACTTTTTCAAATCCATTCACCTTTTAAATGTGTGAACTCTTAGAATTACATAGAAATACTGAGATCAGTCTAATCATGGAGCGATCTAATTAGTGGTCTTGTATGTCTGCTGTAATCCATGATACAAGTTGGCAGTATTGCATCTTAGCTCGTAGTGCTCTGAGAAACATTGATTATGTTTGATTCTATAGCATTCTAGGTTTCATAACCAGAAACACGTACAACATTACTTGCACTGGCAAGTCCATGTAATCAAATGTTAATTTGAATCCAAAACCTTTTCTTTGAATCGTTGATTACCTTGGCTAAGTAGTCTGGTGCATGTTGCTCAAGTTTGAAAGTCTGAATTATCAAATCCTTGTCACAGCAATCGCATCCTTCATCAAGACACTCATTTGTAATACATGTAGGTTCTCATGTCACTAAAGGGAACAAAATGTTTATGTGCCTGTGTAGGGATTCATATTGCGGTTGGTTAGCTGCATGTACATGTACATACATAAATTGTGTCAAAGAGTTGACATCAATTTACGAATACTTTGACCCCCATTAATAAACAAGGAAAGTTCAAGGGAAGTAACAGCTTTAAACAACTTCTCCAAGATCAGGTTGGCTCAGTGGTTTCTTTCCCTGCTTTTCACCTCTATGGGACCTGGTTCAATCCCACCTGGACCCGGAGCCTTAGTTTTGTGTTTCTGGTGATGCACATAGTCTGTAAACCTCCTGAATTGTAACATCTGGGAGGTTCTGGGTCCAAAGTAATGGAGAACCCAGGCCAGCAAGCTGTTTTCAGGAATTTGTACATTCATCAAATCTCATCCCTGCTATGAGTATTGTTGTTACAGACTCAAATGCAGGTTCCAAACAAATGGGTAAAACATATTAAACTGTCCGAACCTGTCATCCAGGGATGGATATTCTAGCATTCAAATATAAATTGTGTCCATATAAAACTGGTTGTCTGATGAAATATAGCTTTATAGTGTAAACACTGTCTAATTGTTTGTTTTCCCTATATATGAAAACAATCTGAAATTAGTTTTTTGTATCCCTTTCTACCAAAGTCAAGCAACAGTTCACTTCAGTACAAGTCAGAGCTTGTTGGGAAACTGGAACAGAAGAATGAGCAAATGACTGCCACAATGGTCCAGTTGGAAGAAAGGTCAGTCATGGATACTATTAGTAGATTCAGCTGCTAACTTAGTACCCAGTACCTTACAACCATAGCAAAGCTAGTCTTCCAACACACACCAATGCATAGTCAGCAGCTCTAGCCTTCCAACAAACACCCAAGACATCCAGAGCAGCTCTAGTCTTCCAACACACACCCAGTACATCCACAGCAGCTCTAGTCTTCCAACACACACCCAACACATCCTCAGCAGCTCTAGTCTTCCAACACACACCCAACACATCCACAGTAGCTCTAGCCTTCCGACACACACCCAACACATCCACAGCAGCTCTAGTCTCCCAACACACACCCAGTACATCCATAGAAGCTCTAGCCTTCCGACACACACCCAACACATCCAGAGCAGCTCTAGTCTTCCAACACACACCCAGTGTACAGCATTTAGACACAGCCTTACCAAACTCCAAATCTCACATTTGCAAATTGATCTCTCTTAAATCTATCTGGCCGTTTTAAAACATCTGCACTGTCTCAGACAGTGTGTCGTGCTGTCAGTTTGAAACCTCCACGTAGCATACAATATCTACATTATTTAGGCATAACAAGTGCATGCAGAATTGGGTGAACTGCATCTCAGTTTGTCCTTTATTCAGCAGTGTTCTCCCTTAACAGTGGTCCGCTGGCCAAATACCAGTTAAAACACCTGAGGACCAGTCAGAATTCTGTCTAACTGGTCCTGCTGGCTAGTTTATTGCATGCCATTGCTACCTATGTAAACCACTTGATATTAGTTCAAATTACAAGTCCCACCCTCGTGGATGTGTTGAAAGAAAACCTTAAAATATGGACCATTGAAAAAGCTGAGGGACCAGTGAAATGACAAGTTAACTGGTCCTGCTGGCTAGTCACTGAAAAAGTTAAGGGCAGACCCTGTTCAGTAAAATCACTTCTGTAACTTAATGTTTGTTTGTTCAATATTGTGTTGTTACTGTTAGTGTTTGTATTGTGATTTTATTTGGACTGCATGCTATTGTCCATCTTGACTTCTTTTTTCACAAGAATTACATACTATACTTGTATGTACAACTTTTAAAGTATTTTTCAATATATATAAATCTGAAAGATCAAGATGGTACAAATGATTAAAACTTTTGTGTGGAGAATTTCAAATTCCTGATGTATTTATTAAAAACATTGAGTAAAAGTGAGTGTTAAGGTATAAACATCAAATTTGTACCTTCCCTTCTGGTTCCATTTAAGGATGATTGTCTCTGAATAAATTGTTTACAAATTATGTTCGGATTGATATCAGACTAGAAGAACCAAGTAGTTCTTAAATTGTTATTTTAAGACTCGGTCTTAGAATGAAGGCTTTAAAAGTAATCCTGTTTTTTCAAGTGGTGTCATTTCCATAAAGTTATCCTTCAAAGTAATATTTTTAAGAATGCTTCTAAAGTTAAAGAAAAATCAATCTTGACATGCCTTGCTCTCCTTGCCTGCTGTGATAATTCCCATATTTTTCAAAAACTCACCTTTTTGTTTCCTCTTGATTTATTTTTTCATACCTGCATAATGTCCTGCCCCTGTGATTGTGTGGCAATTGATGTATGGCTCACTCGTTGGTGGCGCACTTTTATGATCACGTGATCCGCATGCTCACAGATTGAAGAAGGCAGAGAAAGACAAGCAGGCAGCTGAAGAAACCTCACGAAAATTGGGACAGCAAATAGCGGAGAGGGATGCCAAGCGGTAAGACATTGATACATTTGTGTGCCACCACATGCAGGATCCTATCTCCCAAAAACCCATGTCGCTGTTTTGTGCCTGTAACCAACTGTGTATCATTGTGTATTTTGTTTTCAGAAGTGATTTTCAGTCGTCATTTTAAAAGTTGTTTTTAGCTTATGAAGTGGTTTTCTGACCATTAGAAACATTTTGATGTGTTTTTAATGCTAAATAGAGAGTTGCTATACATTATTTCAATGCATAGGATACAACTGTGTAAGCCACTGTCATTCTTAAGTCAGCAGTTGATAAGATGACAATGTCTGCATATTCTCTTTTGTAGGAGTGAATGGTAATGGTTGGGTAGGAACCTACATTCACTTTGTGTCCAGGATACAGGGTAATCCTTCTCAAGGTGGCAATATTCTTAGCTCTGTAGTTTAATTCTTTCCTGTGAAAAGCTACTTTCAAACGATTAACATTTCAAGGTCAAATTTATTTTCTAGTACTGTGGTTTGAATGACAGATATTCTTCTTCACTCTACAATTTTCATGACTATATGTAGATCCCTGATGATACACACAAGTGTTACATTAGTATTGACACCTTGCACCAACACCACATAGTTTTCTTCTCAAAGTTTTTTTCTCAAACAAAGTCCCTTCATAGAAACACTTGTCAGACATCTTGGGTTATGATCTTCAAGGCTATTGATGTTCTAATTTGTTTCATTGAGTGGTAACTGTGAAGTGCATAACTAGCTCTTGCAATAACTCAGTGCATGTGTAACAGGGTCAAGTGACAAATGCTGTGAAAGTTTGCAGAATTTTTTTCATATCGAGAGCTGGATTATTCAACAAAATTATGGATTGAAGAGGATTAACTGATTTCCAAATTCTGGTGTCGTAGTTATATTTGACCAGGGAACGTTAACGTGGTAAAATTGGTTGCTTTTTACTGGTTTTAATAGCAGAGAGCTACCCATTTGTCCTGCCTGTACCAGACCCTTCCCATCTAGGATGCTGTATCTGTGTACAGCATGAGGGAAGGGTCTCACTAGGGCTAGGCCAGGTAGGTGCCAGACCAGGTCAACTTATCATCAGCCTCATGGTGTCTTTACTTCTCTGGCCAAGTTAACAATAATGCATAAATGCTTAGTGATTAAGACAATTTGAAGGTTAGAAATCTTGACCAAATACTAACTATGTAAGTATTTCTTTTTAATTTAATCTAGTGCTGCAGTTGAAACAGACCTAAAGATTGAGCGTGAATGGCGTTCATCTCTCCAGAAAGATCTTGCTAAGGAGACAGAATTGATCACTCAGCTCAAGTCAGACATGCTTGATGCTAAGAAACTTCAGGGGGAGTTAGTAGCACTCACTGACAAACATGAGAAGCTCAGAGATGAATGCTCAGGTCAAGAACAAGCGCTTTCTGAGATGGGAGATAAGCTCAGCGAGTAAGTTATTAGATTAGATTAGTTGGTGTAAACATTAAACACAGTTTTGGTTTGTCATAGTTTCCATATTTTCAATGCAAAGCTTGAGCCTGTTTTATGCTTCACACGACCTGTGAAAGTGAAGTGAATTTCTTGCGTCACAACAGCACATACAAGATTGTTTGCGTTTTGCATGAAGTATGAACCGGGCTTGAACCTGCTACTATGTGAGATTTGTTCTGCTTCTGTCATGACAAGGGTATAATCAAGCCTTGGTCAAACTATACATTCTTTAATTTGGAAGGTTACTGGTTTGATTCCAACCCGAGGCACTCATAAAGCACTGATTATGTATTGCTTTACTTCTACTTCTGTCAGGGGCAAACTAAACTGTACTACATGGATTGCCTTTTATCTCACAATGCACAATTAGATAACAAAATGCTTTCACATTTCAATAAAAGTACCTAGAAAATCATCTAATTAAAAATTGGGACTAAGTATTAACAACCTAATCATTTGAATTGTGGCCTTTGAGAAAATGATGACAGGGTGAAAACATTTATTTATAAAAAGACTGATGTTTGTTGGCCAGCTTTGTAGATTTGTGAAATCATAATTATTTTAATCATTACACAATCTTTTTTAAACATCAGAATTTTTGTCATGAATTTCTTTACAAGTAAAATTCAATGTTTTTTTTTTAAAAGTCGAGGTTTTATATGAGTGGAATCTCCTTGCAAAATGTTTATTTTTTAAACGCCCTTCGATTATCTAACTTGTTTTTTTGACTTCCTTTTTTTTTTCTTCTTCTTCTTCTCAGGTCAAGGTTGAAAATGGATAACATGCAAGAAGTTGTGCAATCTTTGGACAAGAGGGTGTGGGCAGACGATAAGGAAATTACTCACTGTATGCAATGTGAGAAAGTCTTTTCTGTTGCTAGGAGAAAGGTAAGGTGAAATGGTGCAGTGGTTATGATTGCTATTAACAGCTTGTTTTAAACAAAAATAAGACTATCATTTCATGATGTTATTTCACAGTGTTGCTATGTATAATAAGTCGCACAAGCTTTTAAGATCAGCAATCTTTCTTAAGCAGTTATAAATGAGATGTACCTATAGTTATACATACAACAATAGGAGTCCGCTATGGTGCATTTCAGATCTGTAGGAACTCCCGATGTGCATAACAATTTGGATCTAAAAAAAATAATGTATGTATGTATTCCTTAGAATCTACTAAAACCAAAAACAAAATCACATGGTAAGAGATGCAGATCAGAAGACGCTACAGGTGTAAGTTATTTAAAATATTTATTAAACAAGTGAGTCTTAAAATGTCCATTGAAAAGTTTAAAGACAGATCCCACTTCTGACACCAGTCTTTTGTAGTCAGGGGCTACTTTGGAGTACAGTTTGCATTATTATCCGATGTACGATGTGATTTATTATGTGTTGTTTTCCTTTTTTACAGCATCATTGTCGTAACTGTGGAGGAATCTTCTGTAACCCCTGCTCAGAGAGCGTCATGCCACTACCGGCATTTGCCAAACCGGTACGCTGCTGTGACCGGTGCCATACGCAACTCCTTCAACGATACTCTGTATCATAAGGTATTTTTTCGCTATGACGGTGCTCATGATGTAATTTGTTGACAGAACATTGCAATGTCATTTAATTAGAATTAAGTTGAAAACTTCTAGTTAAGACTATGATGGATAGGATATGCAAGGGCTGGATTCCACAAAGCACTAAGGTTCTGTAGATGAGTTGTCAGTATCACCATAGTAATTTGTATTGTGACATCACTTAGCAATTGAGATTGATGCACAGTTAAGATCAATCTTAGCTCTTTGTGAAATGAGCCCCTGGTCTCATGCTAGGCATTGTTGGTCAGTCTATGCAGTTCTGAGTTTAACATATTCAAGCAAGGCCTGGTATTGGTGCCCTATAGACCTTGTGCAATTGATGTGACTGGATCTATGGAGTAGGCTGCCATCACACACAGGTCAAAGGGTGTTTAATAAACTAGCCCATCGTCTGCACCGTGTGTACTTTAAGGTGTTGTTTCCATTGTGTCATCATCGTTTTACTAGTAAGATTGCGATAACAATGCATAAGGTCCATTGTTCAACTCTGATGATGAGTATTCTACGATTCCCTACCTAATCAAAGTATCTTTACTGCGTTTACTGCGAGTGCTGTCAGAACATTTCCATTTTAATATAGCTCTCATAGAGTTGCGTCACAAGTCAGATTTGTTGGGGACAGTTAGAGGCAATTGGATGAGTCTTAGCTAAGACTTTATACCATGTGCGTCTGCATTAAGTAATGAATGATTGCTGAATATCACTAACAAATGAATCAATCCTTATTTATGTTGTGTACGCTGTGACTAAACCGTTGTGATGCGCTGATTTGTATATAAAATGTAACCATTAATGTGTATATGTGGATACATAATGTCACATTCCAGTTTGTTGTCTGTGGTATGTCAATGCACACACAAATATCCATGCTGTACTGTATCTGGTTTATGATGTTGATAATGCTACCAATTGTAATTTGCTTCCATTTATGCCACATTTGCCTTTGGAAATATAAAAACAATTAGACAATAAGGAAGTTAATTTGTGCCTACCTAGCTAATACGTAGTTTTGTTTTGTCATGTTTTTTCAAAATTGAATATTCATGCAATTGATGCCAGTATTTGATTTCATCAGGTTTTATTCTTTTGTACATGAGATGTTCCGAGGCATATTGACATCATCTCAATATCACCTTGACTACAGATCTTCATTGAGTCACAACCATCTTGTTTCTATTCAAAATAGTCTGGCCCTGTTTAGTGTTATGAAGAAGTATATGAGAAGAATGAGTCATGGCTGCTGTTGCGGACAGGGAACTAGACACAAAGTTAGGCAGTTTAATCCTCCTTCCTTTCCCAATGGTAGGGAGTAACTGTCATTGTTTGGTTTTTGGAGCAATGGTTTTAGAGGCAGGCCAACATTTTCACAAGTGTGCAAAACCGTTCATTGGTTAATATCCAAAGTACAGTTTTAGATTCTTTTAGTTTCAAATTTCACCTAGAATTGTTTGCACATGAGAGGCAAATTTTCCTAGTTTCCTAAAATCAGTTACACTGTTGTCTATAGACTGCAGTGGGAGGGCCCCTGTCTTTATCCATCCAGCCCTTGCCTGGAAGTGAAGATGTCAGTCAACAAACATCACAAATAGTGGGACAAATGTTAACATTTTTATCTACTCCTGCCATCGGGGCTATGTCGTTCTTTCTCTTCCCCTACATGTTATCTCACTTAGCACTCAGTGTTGATACTTAGGTACCTACCATTTAAAGGACTAAAACCCAAAGAGAGTCTTACAGGAACCAGACATGCCTGCCATTACTTGTCATTTTTATGTTATTTTAATCTTGTGCATGCTCTTCAGAGACTTCTTTGACCTGATTTGCTGCCTAGGATTTCCTTTAGTGTAAGACTCCCTGTACAATCTACTCTCATTATAACAAGACCGCTGGGACTCAACAGATTACCTCTTTATAACAGGAACGTTGTTGTAAGAGGACACCAAAACAAAGAAACAAAAAGCAGAAATGAGATTCGGGACTTCAGAATGTACTCTTTATAAGCAGAACCTCTTTTAGAACTGTGCTCTTTATTACGAGGCTCGACTGTACATGGCTGATAAACACATAGCCAGTATAAGGTGCCAGTTAGCCTTATGGTCTATCTTCAGAACTAGACTTTATTAGTTCACAGAGAAACGCACTTTAAAGATTTGTGGTGAATTTGTTTTATAATGTCGATTGTTGATTTCTTGACAGTACCTTTCATTGTTCGATATCCCTGAAAGGGTCTTGCCATTTTAAAATTTGAAACTAGAACAGATTATGACATTTTGGTGTTATTAGCCTGACTTTTGGACCCCACAAGACTTCAGAATTTGATGTTTTTTGTTCTAAAATTGTACATTTACTAAAATAAGTAATTTGTATACATGTAGTACTGTCCACTGAGCATTTATGGTTAGTTTCGGTTGATATGTAATGACTCGCCTGCATGCTACAACAATATGCAAGTGGTTAATATGATGTGTTCATATCAATTAGGCCTATCTTCTAATTTCTTTCCTGTTGTACTCAAATGTCTCCTTCACCATTCCTTAAGGTTAAGCCACCATTGTAAGATCTTATATTTGGCTAAAAAGGGGGACTGCCAACATGATAGTTCAGTTGGTAGAGTGTTGGCACGTTAATCCGTGGGGGTAGGGAGCATGGGGGAGTAGTAGACGCAAAAAACAGGTTATGTACAGTCTCAAGATAATGGCAGAATGGAGGTCATGTAATGGTGGCAGGTTGTGGCAACTGTTGAACAGGTTCTATTACATTGTGGCTAGGTTAGGCTGTGATTAGTCATTTACTAATGGGTGACTACTGCATGAGGTATAAACAATGTAAACATTTGTAATAATAACAAAAAAGCAAAAAGAACGCAAAAAGAAGAAGGAAAAAACTCATCAAGACCAGAAATTACACTCTTCCCCCCCAAAAAAAAAAATAAAAAATAAAGAAGGAAAAAAAAAAGAAGAAAGAAAAATAAACAATACAGTAAATATAAAGTAAAAACAACAAATTGACTGTTACTGTGTACTCGGTGGTTTTATTTGAATGTTTTAACAAATGCATGAATATGTACAGCATTAAACTACGCGTCTGACAACCTGTGTACAAAATGTATAAAAAGATAAAATGAGAGAGTTTAATTTTATTAAATAATTTATAAGTAATAAAAGTTGATGTGCATGTAGCCAGTAGTGTAGTAGTTTTCGAGTAACATGGTATTCTATTACTGTAAGAAGCACAAAACCGTGTCATTGCGGTATTTATTTTCGACAGTATTTTGTAGATATTGGTTTCTTAGTTTAATTCATACACACTAGTATCCAACTCCTGTGGATACTTCGTGGGAAGCATACGCATCAAACCTATTGATAAGGATCGACTAGCCTAGGGTCATCAAAATCAAAACCAAAATTATTTATTGCACAACAAACTTTAAACAAAACACAAATCAAGAGAAAAAATTCATAAGTAAGAGAATTTGGAATGGAATATTTTTGTGAGTGCATTTATCCTTACAGTGTACTTGTAGGTGAATGGTGCAGGCACTGTGCGCTACAATTGACCACGTGGCTTTATCCCTTATTCCTCATTCACCTGTTGATATAAACAATAAGATGCACAGCTCAAAATGTTCATCAAGTCAGAAACAGTGTCATCCTCTCCCATCATAGTTGAAACTACTTAAATATTTGTATATTTATTTTATTGAATGTTTTCAGTGCTTTCTTATTTCTTTTTCCCTTTTTTCTTAATTGATGATACCTGTTAGTGGCGGTTAACCTCTGTTGGTTATCAATAAAATAAAATAAAAAACAAAAAAAACAAGTGCCCTTCCCATCATAGTTGAAACAAGTGCCCCTTTCCATCATCGAAATAGTATTTCGAGGCAATGAAATGATTTCGAGGGAACGAAATATTATTTTGTGGTAACGAAATATTATTTCAAGGAAATGAAATATTATTCGAGGGAACTTTTAAATTGTTTTTTACCTTTTCATATTTTTATTTAAAAATTCTTTTTTTTTACCTGTCCCTTTAGGTGCTTTGTACTTGTGCGCATGCCTTTTGTTTTGCATTAATGATGTGTCAGCTAAGTCTGAATTTAGCTTGCTTGAGAAATTCTATTTTTATTGGCATACACTTTGGTTTTTGGAGAGGCCAGTCACTGATTAGCTGTTACCATGGTTACTGTGGATTGAAGATGGTGGTCTCTTTCATATCTAACTAGTTTTATTGTCAACTCTCCATACACAGCAATCAGAGTAGTCGCCATTTTGTAAAGATCTTTTCTTATTAATTCATCTGTTACAGTTAATTTTCACGGTGCCGGAGGTAAACACTTGTATTCTAACACTTCCAGAGCGAGCTTTCCTGTATAAACTTTGGTTTAATAAATAAACGCCTTGTGTGTATTATTATTTTAAATTACAAGTTTGTCCTTTCTGGTTGTGGTTTATTGTGATGTACGATATCTTCTATCGCTATATAATTGGTGAATGCATGCCCAAATGGGGGAGGGGTTGGATTGGGCACTGTGGGAATAAACCACCTTTGATGTCTGTGTAGAGTCATCTTTTAGTTCCAAACTTATACAAGCCCGATAGCTCCAGGTGAATAAGTTCCCTTAACTGGAAGAACATTTTTTGACGCGGGGTATGAATACTTTATCTGTAGCGGCTCTAAGCGTACGACCCGGCCTGCCCCCCCCAAAAAAAAAAAAAAATAAAAAATAAATTAAAAAAAATAAAAAATAAAAAATAATAAATAAATAAAAATTAATTAAGTAAATAAAATATAATAAAATAAAATATATAAATAAAAAAAATAATAAATAAATACATAAACAGATAAATAAACAAATAAATAAACACAGAATAAATAAAAATCGGGCAAAACATTGGGGAAAATTCTGGCAAAGCAAGAAGAAAGGAAAAATTTGCCAGATAAAGCAACAACACTTTTATCTGATTATTAGAAATGGGTACTTGTGTTTTAATATGTGTAGAATTTGAGGCAAATCAACCGCTTATAGTTACCATCAGATAAAATATGTTCACCCTATGTCAATGTTAACTTCTAACACTTCCATTGAATTCTGTTATTGACGCTTCTCTTCTTTCTCTACCTCAAAGTAAGAAAGCGCCCTAAAAGTAACCAAACTACACATAAACCGGCTGTTAGTTTTACTTATTGGAAAAATAGTGTATTCAAACGAAAGAAATATACCTATTTTTCAAACCTTTTCAATTTGTCTTTGTAATTTTAGGGGCTCCCTACTTCTCACTAGTTCATTTTTACTCCCCTACGTATATTAGAAAACTGGTCGTGTATTTTATTAAAACCAAAACGATGTTTTTCTGTTTTATAAAAAGTACATGCGTTGCATGCAGATACGATGGTTACTGAAAGCTAAGTGATCTATTTAAGTGATCTATCCAATGTTAATCTACTTAACTTGGCCAAATTAAAAAAAGAAAAATAATTATAAATTTGTAGATTTGTACTCACATGTTCAAATAAATGTGAAAAGCTACATTTGTCCCAGGATTCAATACGGTTCGGGGCTGATTCTAGAGGTATGAAATCTACATTGTAGTGTTTATACATACCGTTTGCAGGGTCTAAAGAGCTCAAAAAGTATGGTCAGAAGTATCAATTGTGTAGGTCTTCCATTTTCGAAATAGTAGGGCCTAGCCATATTTGTTCAAAATGGTGGCAAATTATCATGACAATACATAATTCGGGAAGTAGGAGTTATAGAATCTTCCATTTTGCGAAAACGGCCACCAAGGCCATGCAGGCCATGCAGGCCATGCAGGCCATGCAGGCCATGCAGGCCATGCAGGCCATTTTAGAGATGGCACTTTGTCAACTTTTCAGGTTTTTCGAATAGACATGTGCTGTATGCTGTTACCACAAAGTATTCGAAGTTTCCACTCAACTGCCTGACGTCACGTATCAACTGTAAATGAACTGTGCAAAGAGAAAGGTGGGTGTGTCCGTTACTCAATACTGGTGTTGTAGTCAAGGTACTTTTCGGCCGATTACCGAGTCGAAGGTGGTCGACTAGCACACGATTGTGACTACCTGGGACTGCGAGTACGAGACACGTATCGAGTCCCAAATACTCTGATATCCAAGTGCAAGCTCCAAGTAGGCCATATCCATTGTACTTGCATCACCGAGTACGAAAGAAAGTGTAGAGGCAAACGACACATCTATTTGTTATTGACTACGGTACTTTCTTGTTGCTAATAATGTGTCTAATGGCTTTAAACTAAAGAAAGCTTCACACTACTTTTCCAACGATATGAGGTAAATTGCAACGTTTTCACAATGGTTGGTATTACATGAGCAGACTGTGTGCCCAGAGAGAGAGCACAAAGTGTTACCAATAAAAATGTCGACATCTGAAACTAAACTTCCCGTTCACGATTTGAGTTGAGCAGTGATGTAAACCCTGAACTTTGCTTTAAAGCCCTATGGTGTATACACACTGTACGTGGGATGAGTGAATAAATCGGTTCGCAACCTTTTGGTTCGGGGGGGGGGGGGGGGGTGATTAAACGATGAAAACGGTCTCCACCTAGATGGCTGTATGTGGACAGGTACTTCATTCTTCCGTTCTGCCCCCCAGATGCCTGGCACGCCAACATGTATGAGATCATGTTGAATGTAAGTCAAGCCACTTAGGAATGTGAAACAAAGAAACAATCAAGAAATATAGAAATAAAGAACCAAGAAATAAAGAAACGTATAAATAAATAAATAAATAAATAAGGATAATATAAAAGGAACATGGTTTGCACTAATTTGTTTGCTGATTTTTGCGAAATTGCTTAGCACAAAAATAAAAAACGAAGCTAACAAACTGGTAGAAATCTCTATTTGTTGCACCTATACTCTGGTAAATGCCTAAAACGAAATAACTACATTGATTGAATAGAATCATAAATTTGCGTGCGTCAAAATGAATTTGATTTTTGGCAAATTCAACGGAAGAGGCAAACATCAGTTGAACGAGAATGCAAGAAAGTGAAAGTGGCCGCTTCATTTGCCGACAATGAACGGGGAAACCTAATTACCTAACTTCGGTATGTTAGTCAAAAACAAACAAAACTTTGTTGGCTTATTGCTCTCCCGAGATTGGATGCAATAACTTCATTTTACATATATTTAAGGCGTTCATCTCGATACAAAAGGCATTCAAATAGCTATTCACGAAGGCTGTAATCTACTTAGCTTGATACAAGATTCGATCTTGCAATCGCACACGCTTATCCTTGTCAGATAATCAAAAGTTAGCAACTAATACCGATTCTAGTTTAGGGGTCTCTCAAAATGGATGGATCAGCATTTGCTTTTCTGGTGGTTTCTACATTAGCAGGTATATTTCGAATAACAAGTTAGAAACATAAAAAGTTGTCAAATATTTGTCAAGTAAAAATGATGGAGTGTTGCGATTGGTGCATAGAAGAGTTAACGATATTTTCCGGAGAATTTTTAGAATATTGTTAAAATGTATATAATGTTTATTTGCTCTTTAAAAATATTACCGTAGACAGATGCCTACTTTCGGAATGATTAACCCTACCATGAGCGGGCTTTTTAATGTATAGTTACAGCTAGGGACCGGGGTTGAGTGCGGGACATCCACCGAGTTTTATGAATTAGCTTGCCGCAATTTTTGTTTATTTTTCACCAAATTCTACGTGATGACAAAAACAAAATTTATAAATTCACCATACTAGAGGGAATTTTTTTCTCCCTAGTTTTGGCAAAAAAAATCTCATAATTTCCATAGGCCTATTGTTTAAAATAGGCCTACTATAGACCTTGGCAAACTCGTTTATTTTGAGAAAATCAATAACATGATACTTATTAATTGGGTCTGGGGCGTGACAATCGTTAGTTTATCCCATTTGTAAAAGCAAATTCCGTTTAAAAATCAACAATGTGGCCATCTTTCTTGGCCTTGGCCCTGGTGCATGTAGCGTTTTCAAATTGCACTGATAAAAAAAACCCTTGATATAAACTGTGATCCCCTAAAGGCCAAAAGCACGAAATCAAAAATGGAGTCAAAACATAATATTTTGAGGGAAATAAAATGATATATTATTAGTGGTAACGAAGTAATTAAGATGGTACGAGCTCTTCACATGTCATTTAACCTTCAAGTTTCTGTCTATGATGACTGATGGAGGATCACATAACACCTAAATTTTCACGTTAAATTTTAGTAAAAGCAAACGACTTCTCCCAACGTTAAATTTCACGGTCAACGACCGAGTTTTTCCCCAAATTCACAACAATTGACGTCAAATTTGGTGTCTGCAACTTTCTTCCCGAGTTGTGAAATTTGACGGCAATATTCACGTCTGCAACTTTCTTCCCTAGTCGTGAAATTTGACGGCAATATTCACGTCTGCGACTTTCTTCCCGAGTCGTGAAATTTGACGGCAATATTCACGTCTGCAACTTTCTTCCCGAGTCGTGAAAATTTACGGCAATATTCACTCCTGCGACTTTCTTCCCGAGTCGTGAAATTTGACGGCAATATTCACGTCTGCGACTTTCTTCCCGAGTCGTGAAATTTGACGGCAATATTCACGTCTGCGACTTTCTTCCCGAGTCGTGAAATTTGACGGCAATATTCACGTCTGCGACTTTCTTCCCGAGTCGTGAAATTTGACGGCAACATTCACGTCTGCGACTTTCTTCCCTAGTCGTGAAATTTGACGGCAATATTCACGTCTGCGACTTTCTTCCCGAGTCGTGAAATTTGACGGCAATATTCACGTCTTCGACTTTTTCCCATGAGTCACAATAAATTTCATGTCTGCGACTTAACTGTGATGGCCCTGAAGGGACACCAAATACTTAAACAATCAATGTTCGTGGGAAATAAGTCACGACTTTTCCCTAAGTCGAGAAAGTTGACGTCAAATTTCATATCTGTGACTTCCCCGGGTCGCGAAACCTCTTCAAATTTCATGTATGGGACCTTCCCCGATCGCGAAGTTTTACGTAAAATGTTTTGTCTGCGACCTTCTCCCGGTCGGGGCAACCTAACATGGCTATAACTCATACATTAACGAACAAATCAAGATTAAGCGAACATCAGCTATTAACAAACATTAACTCATAAGACAGCCAACGGCGGAACTTGAGATGTGACTGAGTTGCGACAATAGGTGCCCTCTGGTCACGTTCAATGGAGCCAGCAACCACGGCCCAATTTCATAGCGCTGCTGAACGGTATGCACATTTTCGTGCTAACTATTATTAGAACAATTTGCTTAAGTGTAAGATTTGCATTGCTACGTCATTCATTTTCATACAGTAAGCTACGAAATGTTATCATGCCTTTTCGTGTGCTTCTTTCCTCTATGTTGAAGCTGTACAAAATGAGGTACAAGAAGCTACCATCCTCAAACTACGATTACGTCAGAGATCTCGTTGGAGACATTCAGGTATGAATACATGTTTTAACAAAGTTGGTTAGATTCTTGTTCGCTTGTCATTTCGACTGATTGATGAAACAAAAAATGTAACGATAAATAATAACCATGTAAGTTCTTTATAAACTCTCTTGTTGGAAAACAGTTTGTGGATTTGGACGGTAGGCCTACTTTATTCAACCATTAGTGTGTGTTACACTCACTTGTTGGAAAATTTAAAGTCGATAATTACTGATTTATTATTAACCTGTAAACACAATGTGAAATTTTACTGCAACAAATCAGTTAAAAAATTTCTTCAAACGAACCTGAATCCTCAATTCTGATTGGTCGACCCATAGCAACAATAGTGTGATTTTATACAAATATTGGATGCATAATAGTGCATTGTCACCCATATCTATAGCCATATATAGAAATCTGGACTATTCCATTTCACGAGGGGATCTCAAATGAAATGCAAAAGTCAGATGTGTAACAATGCACGAGCGAAATGAATTCAATATTTGTTGTATAAAACTTACACATAACATAAATTATTTTCATACAATTTTCTTTTCTCAAAAAAAGGACAACCCTTTGTATAATAACCCCCCACACTTTGAAGTGTCTAAACCAAACCCCCTAAAAACAATGGACGACTTTAAGTGCCCTACAACTTACATTCACGTGACTAATTTTACGTGATTTTTGCTACAACCAATCTGATTTGTTTGAGGTAAGATTTAGCCTATATTCTACTTTGTTACTGCTTTTGCACTGTTTTGAACAAAGAACATTTGAGTAGAGCAGGAATTGAACCTGCGACCTCCAGATTAGCGTGCTGGTGTCTACAAACTCGGCTACTTGGCGGTCTATACCTGTAATTTGACTATAGCTTTGTTCAGGGTGACATTCAGAAGCCATACAGCCTGTAACTGCAGTATAGCCAGGGATCACACCCAAGTTAAATGACACACTGTGGGTAGCAGACGGATCACTTTAAGGGGATGTGACTTTTTAAAATTTCAAATATGTAATATTGATTTGCGTCTAAATTTAAAATGAGTCAATAATTAATTACATGTACGATGTACAACACGAGACAATCATGACGTCGTCCTGTTGTATTTCTGCTGTGAATATAATAATATGTGCTTTATCAATCGGAATTTTACGAGTGAGCTGCGTTTTGTTTGGTCAGACAAAGAAAGGGAGTTATATGCAGGATTGAATGATCGACAAACATACTGAACTCTAATCTCGTGTATATAGGCCTACTGCCTGATTGTGATTTGAATAAATAGAAATATAGTAAACCCTTAAACAAATAGTATATGTAAGATACGAAAACCAATATAGGCCTAACATATTTTACACTTCAATTGGTTATTTTGTTATCCGTTTGTGTCCTTCTTTTTACGTCAGTTCTTTATTTACAAATTAAGCTCAATTTTCCGAGCGAGACGATTTTTCACGAGACAGACTTTGTGTATACGTCATCTTGTTTGCAATAAACACCAGCTATTATTCGGTTGGGTGCATTTAGTCATAACTGATCGGGGTCATACGTTGCTGCACACTTGTACTTGCTTGCAGCTATGTCATTTGAACAGTGGGATTGGGTTGCGGATTGGTACGCAGGGCTACCAAGGAAATAAAAACCGTTTCTCACGGCGGTGGCATTTTTATAAACTTTTACATTTCTAATTGCTGTCTATAGCAAATGCTATGAAAACGGATAGGGCCTAAAATAGAGATAATAGTTTCAAATGTATACCATAATTAATAGTTCGAATGATTATAGTCCAGCTGAAGATGTTTTCCATGATTGTTTTTTCCAAAAGGTGACGCTCCTCCATGCTCACACCATGGAGGTAGTCTATTTCCTACCTCCATGCTCACACACACTCGCAGCTTTCATTCCATAGCCAGTATTTTTTTAATTATTTCAAGAAATTAATCCACCGGTGAAAACAACTTGCAAAAAGCAGAAAGCGGTAAGTTGAGGCCATGGTTGGGACATAGTTTACTCCGGTGAGCTTTTCCTCCACTTGGGGCTGGAATAAAAACAAAGTTCTTCCCCACGAAAGATCAATATTATCCAAAGGCGAAACATAACTTAGTTTATGTTTGGCTAGTCCCCCGTGAAGATCCCCTGAGCCCATTACACTGCACCCATCGGTCATTTAAATATCAATACGGGTCCGGTCGCCCATAACAACCACCTTCCTAGTGACAAGCCGGTGTACACAATCCAGATAAACCGCTTCGCATGCTGTAATGAAATTACCACGAACCGAACCAACAGCATTTAGCAATTCTGTTCTGTGGGTGAATGTATTTGAGTTGGAAGTCACAACAAGTGGCAAATTTGGAGTGGAATTTCATCAATTTATAGGTGGTGTTTGGATGCAATAGGCAGTTTGAAAGAACAAAATGTCTCAAGCTGTAATTTCCCGGCCAGCGTCTGTGCTGAGCGTGGGCTCCAAGCCGGGAGTACCGAATTTACCGGAGATTCAACACCCTCTGTCCCGTCTGGGTAACCCGGACAAGCTGAACGTCAGGGGGTTATCGAGCAGCCAGGGCGGCCGTCCGAGCAGCAATACTGTCGGTGAACCTCAGCTTAGCAGCTTCGCTCCCAGACTTTCTATGTCTGCTGGATTCGGCTCTGGTGATGCAGCTAGACGTTCATTACCGAGAATTCCTCGACCGTTTTCTAACATCCCCGAAGGAGTGGAAGTCAAGGAGGCCGAGGATCAAACAAAGACAAGATTGCCCGTATTTGGTAAGAAAGTATTAAACTATAAATAGAAGTTATAGTAATTTAATCATTCATCTTCTAGACTATAAAATCCACTTCTGCAAATGGTCCTTTTCTTGTTTTAAAATATCCAGTTTCTTTTTGTTTGTCAACAATTTGAAATTTACTCAAAAACGTTCCAACACGACAGAACACTAAACAAAAAACAAAGCACTATGTATGCTCAAAGATTAATTATTGTACACGATCTGTTCACATCAGTAGTGATATTTTCTAAACGAGATCCTATCAACATTTTATTACGTTTTTACTCGTTCAAGGTTCACCAGTACAATTAGGCCAAGTCAACAAAACGACAACCCCCCCCCCCGGCGTCTCCCTCTCCTCGGCCACCATGACGATCTGTCTATTAAAATCAACTAAATTGTTTGTTGTAAAATTTAACCATGGCCATTCCGACAAAACGATGTTGCACACTGCCACTATAGGTTTATGAGTTTTATTATCGATTTTGTTTACTACAGTTCTTGTCAAAATTTGCATTCATCTGTCCTATTTATTTACCCTCCATTTTCATTAAACAATATTTTAAACAACTTTTTACACATTATTATTTTTTGGTCTGCATGTGTTTTGGTAAATTGAAAACGTAAATGATATTATACAGTAGGCCTATATACATGAAAATGTTTTGCTACATGTATTCCCAGTTACCGACATTTCACCCTCTATCATCAATAATAAACATAAACTTGCCCACTCCCACCACAACATCCGCCAAAATGCCAAAACTCACAAGTCACATACATGTACATGTTAAAAACCATACAGTCACAACTCGTTTTTGATGCAAAGCCTAATTTACCAATTCCACAGTCTGTCTCAACAATGTTCTTATTGGCTTTTCTGGCGATCGCTTCGCATTTTATTGGCTTACTGAAGTAGTTAATATTGCAAACAGTTGAGAAAATATTGATTTACCTGTCTCAGTGTTTGGTTTGCTTATGCGACCGACCCAATGATTAATTTGTTAGCGCCAAGTTCATACTTCTCATCGATCGCGTTATTGAAGTAGACAAAAAATAGACGAAATTAATGGTTTCCATGCACTTAATACTGTGGAATATTGTCAAACATCAAAATTCATTCATGATAAATTTCAAGTTAATTCCCTCGGGCAATACATGATACATGGTGCATGAGTGATGGTAAGGATCGAAACACTTATGAACGTTTTTCACTTTATGAACGTTTTTTGTGTGTAAAGGTTTGATGTGTTTTTCTGGGGGTTCTCTCTCTCTTTCTCTGAGAAATGTTTCCATTGCCATGTGTGAGAAATCTTTCTCAGTTTCTAGATGACGTGCATAGGCCTACATGTACACTGCAGAATGATTTGTCAAACCGAAATCTAGCACAATCTAGCAAAAACTTCGACGCTGCTGGGAGCTGCGTTTTCTTGATAATATTTCCATCTTTGATGGTATTTTCGCTTAATGGTTGTTTTTGGCAGTTACATGGTATGTGGTGTGTACTTAACAACCTTAGAACTTGAAGTAGATATGCTTAAAATTGCTAACGCCAATGGGTCCATACTGCTCGACCTTTACTTGAAGTATCAGCGAGTCGGTGTAAAATAACCCCTATACACAGAACGTCCGTGCATTAATCTGGCTGAATAATCTGATCTGGAGTTATCACAGTATATAAATGTTTCTCTTCTTCTATAATGCTTAATCTCTTTATCGTGTTTGACATATAATATTTGACTGGGTTTATGATTCAAGTAATCAACAATTAAAACGACCATATCAATGATAAACCAAAGAGCAAGGACAAAGTAGAGGGCGTTATAGCTACAACAGCCAAATTGTTACAAATACAGGACTATGGCATGCGAACATAAATGGACGAAAATCAAGTCAGTTTAATAAAAAAAGAGGACCAAATCAAAACCAACGTAAATTGTTGTAATTATGTCATCATTTATCAAAATTATTATTTGTTCTAATCAAAGAATTTATACTGAAAGTTAACAAATCGTAGCTAAATCTGAAGTCAGTGTAGATATATAAAGCACTTTTTTACTTTTACATTTAATTTCAAGCTGGTTGTCAAAAATCTTGCTGAGATTATTTCCATGAACAGTATGTTTTCAACTTGAATTTCTACAAGAATCATTGTATGCAAAACATCAATGGCAGCCAAATATTGATTACCAATTGCTTTCATTTTGTCTTTGGTTACTTTCTGCAGGTTCTCGTGCTGATATTGCCAGCCGTGCTGAAAACCGTGCCGTGAGTGTGGCATCTCGGATGTCACGACCTGAAACACGAGTGAGACTTGAATGTGATGAGGTATGACAGCCATTCTATTGGAAAAGAATGCTTATAATAAAAACATTATAGACGATGTAACTTATGGAGGCACAATAAAATAGCTATAAATAGCTAGCATCCAGTTATAACAGTATAACCAGCTCATTATGTTTTAAATAAACTTTCCTTAAGAAGAGATGTGAGAAGTACACAGCAAAAACGTTTCATCTGATAATTTTTACATTAATTAAATAATGTAGATTTTGTTGTGTATGTAAACAGCCTCGCCTGGCACAAAATTCCCTAAAATCATAAGTTTACTCTTTTTGTAATTCTTGAAACAATGTTGTAACACCCACTGTCTTTTAGGTCACCTAGACACAACTTGGTTTCCCCCAAAAACACCGCATTTATTACAGATTTACTTCAATAATTGTTAATTTACAAGCGTTATGAAGAATAAAACAACGACATAAAATAGTAGTGAGTGTGTAAAACAACTAGATGTACATGCACATCTCTGGACAATTACCATGATATCCTTTATTTAATTATTTATAAACTAAAGAAAAAACTAGGGAGGAAAAGGAAAAAGATACAAACAAATATAACATTATTATATTTCAAGTCTAAAGAAATTTTTATGTTATGTCTTCAACAGATTGAGATGATTCTTCGTGAAAAGTTGAAGAAATCTTACTTTGAGCTCCGCAAACTTTTCATCTCTAATGACCCAGAAGGGCGAGGTATTGTCAGCCGTGATGCACTCAATCGTATCCTCATCATGTTTGCTGGTCGCTTCATTAGTACAAAGCAATTCAATCATATACTTGCAAGGTATAGTTTTTTATCATTGTCAAACAGTGTTAGTCTTTCATTCATCTGTCATCCATAACTGTGTGAAATTTTGACCACAATGAAATTATGCAATAAGGTTCAGAAATTTTATGTAAGTTTGTAAAAACTTCTTTTTGTGTGTTTTTCCTGAGTCATTTTAAAACAGTATTCTGTATGATTTTTTGTAATTAAGGAGAGCATTTTTGGTATTTATTAAATCCAGCAAATAATATAAATAATCTTTGTCTTCCAGACTTCGTTTGCACGATAAGCAAGTGATCAAACTTGAAGAGTTTTACGCCTGCTTTAGAGAGCAAGTTGTTGAAGATGTGATGCCTGCCTGGATGGATCCTGTCAATAGAGGGCCTGCAGAGAGGGCATCAATGACAGCTACACAGGTCCATGCGCAGCTCAAAGAGAAAGCTAGACAGAGGTGTGTATGTCTCTAAAGATTGAGACAGTTTGATAATATTCCAAATATCTCTCTTCAAATTCCAAGTAAATAACCGATGTGAATTATCCATCAAGTTGCACTTCCTAAGTTCAGAGTGATTTGTTTGACCCAACTTTATTTAACCTAAGTTATGTCTCCTTTGAATATCATTATCCAATGTTTCAACTACTCATATACCATGTATACCACCATTGTTTACCTCAAATTTTAATTCCTCCAGACGTTAATGATAAATTTATAATTATACATTGGAATAGCTTTATATCAGTTTTGAAATGAGCAACAACAAAAAAAGAGTTAAGTCTGGAAGGTAACTGATTGTAAAGGTTCCTACCAGTACCAATTCTGCAACCCCTCGGAATAATAACAACATTTACCAATAGTTTTTTGTTGCTTTAACTAAAACATGACTTTGTCACAAAATGGTTTATGGTCAGTGTGTCTATTGACATGGGAACAAAATTTTCTTTCAGGCAAACACTGATGCTTTTTACCTTCAAATTAATCAATTTACAACTATCATCTGGATGGTGAATTATTTTAATGAAACTAAAAGAATTATGTTCAGCAAAATGTATTTCTGGGATATTCTTGTCTTGGTAGATTCCTTGATGTAGCTGAGATGATTCCACAGATGAACCCAGGAGGCACTGGCCGCATCCTCAAACCAGAGCTCAGAAATGTCCTCAATAAGATGCTCTTCTTTATGGATGATGATGAGTTTGAAAAGCTATGGAGCAGGTAGGGAGATTTGTGCTAAAACATACTCTGATTTGATTTGAAATACTGGAAAAATACATTACCCTTTGGAGACCATTTGTTTTTGTATAATCACCGCCATCAAACATGGTTTTATTGTTGAGTTTTTAACACAATTTGTTTTTGATAAAAAGTGTCTGGAAAAAAAATAATTTCAAACAGAAATTTGGTTTAGTTTTAGAAATATAGATTCGATTTTATGTTGATGTGGAAAACATTGGAAAATGTCAATTTAGGACATGACCTTTACTTTCACATTTTTTTTTGGATTGAAGAAGATCAGACCTTACTGCCGTTTGCAACCGCTATTGGCAATGTGGTACAAGCCATTTTAGGCCGCTCTGGTCTCCTTATTGTTTTATGGAAAACTTTTTTACCCAACCTCACTTGACTGACTCCTTCATGCTGCTTGGTACATCAAGGCCTTTACACACTCAAACAACACTTCTCTGTTTTGTATTTTAATCTTGACTTAGGTCACTAGCTGTTACAACAACATAATGTTTCTGTTCCTTTATTGTTTTAATTTGTGTAGATATGATACTGAAGGACTAGGTGTTATTAAAGGAGAGAGACTTATGAATAAATTAGGCATCAGTCTACGATCACAGACAGCCATGCCTGAGGAGGCTGCCTACCGTCATGGTGCTGGTAGTCCGGAACTCAGCCCAAGAACTTCACGTAAGTTGATAATTAAGTGAACTGGGTCTCCTTTGGGATAAAAATGACAGGGATGTAGTAAATGAGTCTCTAATATTACAGTTACTTTTAAATTTATTCAAACCATCTTTAACACTAGAGTCAATATTATTTTGCAATCTGTTATAGTGGGTGTTCTTTCCAAGTTTCCTTGATTAATAACCTTGATACAATACTCACTGTCAATTATTATTTATAATTCAGAATGTACATTTAGTGAATGATATTAATTTTTAAGCCTGTGTTTTCTATTTTGTTCTCTTTTTGTAAGCAGCAAGGAGAGGTCGCCGTTTAGACATCGAGAGAGCAAAGTCCATGGACGTTGAACGATGGCTGAAGGAGAAATTCCGTCAAGGGTTCCACAAGATGAAGAAAGACTTTGAGAAACATGACATGGAGAAGAAGGGAGAGGTGAGAGGTCTAGAGGTTCATTCACTTTAGATGTATGAGCTGGAAGGAATTATTGGTAGACGAGGGGTGCCTTTTGATGGCTAGATACTTGTCAGTTAGTCTTCATTCATTTGAAGTCTGTTTTGATTGGAACAGATATATAAACTTTAAAAAGAGACAAAGAACAATTGGTTATCAATTGACATCATACTGTCAGATAAGAAATTGGAATTAAAACAATGCCATGTTAAAGCCTTAACACTTTTACACTGTCTGTACTTGTTGTTTCTTTTAATATTTCAGTAGTATTTTGACGCTTGGACACCAGTTATTATCAATGTGTGTAACTTTCTGTATTCCTTTTTAGATTGACCTAACAAAGTTCCGTGATGTTCTTGAGAGATACGATCTGAAATTGGACAAGCAGCAACTGGATGCTTTCTTAGCTCGCTGTAACCTGTCTGTCCATCCTAAGACAAGGGCTGTCTCATACTTTGATTTCCTCCAGAGATTTCAAGACCGCAGTGACACTGGCCTGCCACACAAAATCTTGCTGAATCCTGAACACATGTAAGTTTTCTTTAATTCCCCTGTTGTATATAGTTGTAGTTAAGTTTCTGCATAAAATCAATGCATACGAAGAGGTGGGATTTGAAAAAAATATGACTTTTTTATAAAAAGATAAAAACCATTATTTCAATTCCCTCTTGAATAGACGGTCAACATCGCCATTCTGGCATTAAATATAGCCAACTTTTTTTACCTTTCTTAACTGACTTCACTTTTGCAAACAACATTTAGAGGTTAAGTGAGAATTGAGGGACAAAAACGTAGATAAAGGACATTATATTGTAAACCATGGTGAACATCAAACAAATTGTGACCTGAAGATCAGGCAATTATAACTAATAGTAATCAAGGAAATTGGGACATCAATTTGACTATTGTTGTTTTAATTCCATTCATAGCAAAGTAGGATTCAGTCAAAGCTAGGACCACTAAAGTGGTTTTGAGAAATAAATCCCAATGACATGTACATTTACTCTGTATAGGTATAACAGAAGCATAAGAGCTGACAGTCCTGGTGCAGCGTCTCATGTCACCGCAGCAGAAGCTAAGATGATGGGGCTTTTCCAGGCAGAGTTTCTTTCTCTTCTTGGTTCTTTCCAGTAAGTTTAATTTTCTTTTTTTTCTCTTTTCTGTTATCATGTTAAAATCAGTTCCTAATTGTTGACTGAAAGACACTTATTCAAAATTGTTTGTAGTAATAAAATAACTTCCTTGTGCATTTAGACAATGAATATTGCTGTTTTTTTTTTTTCTTTTCAAAATCTTTGTATCCTCCTATTAAAACAAAAAAAAACCACTTTGTTTTCTTGAGGTTAAAGACTCTTTTGCACCGATTGTTTTGGATGTGCTTCACCCTGTAAAAATGTTGATTGTCTTATTCCCACAGTAAAATTGACAAGTTGCGAACCAACGTGATCAGCCAGCAGGAGTTCCGGGCTGTTATACAGAGTAGATTTAACATAGAAATGTCTGATGAAGAGTTCACAATGTTTGTAGACAGACTGCCTCTAGATGAAGAAGGCAATGTCAAATATGCTGAATTCATGGCTGATTTTGACACAAGGTAAGCTTTAGTTTATATATTGTTTAAACAAGTTTATGGTTCATATGATTTGATCCTTTTTTTAATTTTAGATAATAAGCCATAAAGTGCATTTGATCAGGTTGACTTCTCTGACTTTCTAAACTCTCTGAGAGTTGTTTTGTCATCTGTCATTATTAGTAGTTCCTCAATCTTATGAAGACAAGAAATAAATGAGCATTTAATTAAAACAGTCGATGGCTGGCAACTCTTTTGCATTTCTTTGAAAAAATTCCATCTTTTTTAAATGGGCTCTTTTTAGTTTAGTTTTGTGTTAAAGCCAAATCATCATACCGATTGACATAAGACTGACTAAAGTTATATTTTCCAGTCATCATCTCACCACACCTATCCTCTTTGTGCCAAGTGGTCCATAAAATGCAGTTCGCTCTCTGTTCTTTGGGCCAAAAGGTTGGCTTTATTCAAAGACCTCCATCCAAGTTGTCCTCTTTCTTTCACCTTGGAAAGGAGCACCTTGCAGTTCTAGGCCAACAAGGCTCTAGCTAATGGAATGATAACCTGCCTAATTCGATCAATTGTTTTAACAATTTAAAACATGTTAAAGAAACTGCAAGTGAAACTTGGATACCAGCTGATTGCAGTCATCTTCTCAGATTAATTAACCTCTCCAATGATGATGTATTGTTCTCTAATTTAGGGGCGGAGTAGCACCGAGTCTTTTTGATGCTAAGTCAGTCTACAACAGATCCTCCAGCCCAGAGGGAGCAGCCATGGACGTCGGCCAATCAGGAGTTAGAAACAGCTTTGAGGAGCCTATGGAATTTGAAGATTTCCAGAAAGGCAGACCTCTCAAAGAAGTAAGTAGATGTGAACTTTGTTTTGTCATCCATTGATTGGTTTTATAACACATGAGAGGAGAGATAGTTGTCTTCTTTTTCTTTGATGAGAAACTGATTGAAGATAAAGAGACATAATTTCTTAAGGGTCGACCATTTTGTAGATTAGTATAACAATTATAATTAATTATTAATTAAAAAGTCTTTCATTAAAGCAATTTGATGACATTGTCAGAGGTTGGTTGGATGGAGTGCTTGAAAACCAGAGGACTTGAATTAATTACCCTTCCAAAAAACAATAAAATGTGTCTCCCATTAACAACAATGCTTGAAAAAGCTCTAAGCATTGTATGTTAGATCACAGGAACAACATGAATGTATCACTCAATGTTTACATATATTAAACATTTATTTTAAAACAGTGTACAAATCAACTTGTAAATAAATAGATAAATCTTTTGTTTCAGATTTCAGCATTTGTAAAGAAACTCCTCCAGGATCGCTTTTCAGATGTCGAGGAAGCCTTCCGTGAGTTAGATGAGCAAAACACCAAACACATGTCACAAGAAACAATGTACAGAATGTTCAAAAAGTAAGTCTTTTATTGGATTCTTCTTATATTTATCAGGCATTGGTTTCAACTTAAATCCAGGAGTTTCCAGACAAGATATTTCCCTATTGCACAACCAAACAAAAATCAAGTTTTCAAAAGGTTGTCACTCATGATACAACCATGTTGCACTGTAGACTGGTATGTGTAATAGCCAAGTCACCATTAATCTTCATCAATCAGTCAATTGTTTTGCTCCCATTCAGGTGAATGAATGCTTGATGGCAAATACTCCTAAAACTCACATTGCTTTTTAGTACATCAAATTGTATTTCTCTTTATTGTCATGTCTCTTGTCTGCACCTTGTCTGTCAGTAGGTTAGGGTACAAAAGTCAAGCTTCACCCAAACCTAAATGTTGTTCAGCTACTGACTGTACCTTAAATATTGAATTCATTGTCATCAATACTTTCTACAAGTGAAGTTCTGATTTAATATTATGTAAAGTTTCAACTTGAAATAATGGAATTGAAATAACTGTTTTTGTTTTGTTTTGACGCAAAAAATAGTAAGTTGCCTGATGTTTTGAACCTAGCAGAGTCTTTCTCTCTTTCGTTTTGAATATAAAACAAAAGCAAGGGTTTTGAGAAAACAAATCTAGCTTTTTTCATTACTATGGGAAGTGGTATAAATGAAATCTGTTGCACAGTTGATAAAATGACAAAGATGGCAACAGCATGACTGAGTTCTTACTGTACAGTGGTGAATAAAACTACATGTCATAAGTCATCATAGCGACATTAATTTGTTCTGCTTTTCACAGAGTTGGAGTCAAGCCTGAAGTCACCAGAGGAGAGATCCGCCGTCTCTGGGACACATTCATCATCTCTCAGAACAGAACCTATAACTTCTTGGAGTTTGTTCGTCACTTTGGCTACTCAATGAAATCAGCCAGCTTCCCTAATGCCAAGATCTCACCACCCAAACGAGGAGACTCAGACTTCTTGATCAGGTCCAGGAAGCTGAATTGTGCTGCTGATATGCTGGAGGATAACCTCAGGTCAAAGGTGAGAACTAAAGAGTTAAATGGCACAAAGCTCTTCATTTTGTGGTGTGGCATAATTTGGTTTGTGTGTTCATTGGGGATCAGGTTGGCTCAGTGGTTTCTTTCACCTCTGTGGAAACCTGTTTGAATCCCACCTCAGACTGGAGCTTTGCATGAGGATTGGGTTTCAAGTCCTCCAACTTCTAAAACTGAACACATCTTCTCGTTTCCTGTTCATCCTGTGATTGGCTCTAATTGTGTAGCTGAATGTGTTTAGTAACTAAATAAATAAACAAAATATTAATCGGGGGAAATGATTTATGATTTCTAAATGACTACTTATAACCACTAAAAAATTCAACTCATCATTTCATCTTATTAACACTCATAGTCATACCCCTTCTGCTACTTTATATCTTTGGATCTTTGCAATCGTCCCACAATCTCTCTTAAATAAAACAGAACACTTTAGGTTGATTTATGACTAAAATTATTAAAGATATTTATTAAAGTGCTACATGTTCATCAAATGAACCTTTGTGATCCTTTCTTACCTGCAGGTTGACTACATGTGGGATGATCTGAGGAAGGAATTCTTAGGTCTTGATGTTTATGGTACAGGCTTTGTTAGCAAGGAGGAATTCAGAGACGTACTCCAGGAACTTTGTGTCCATCTCAATCAGTATGAACTACAAGCACTATGTAATAGATTTGAGATCAAGCATGACGGCAGGTTGGTCAAATTCAAATATTGCCAAAGAAGAAAAAAGAGTGGTCAGTTGAATTTGAAACTGTGGCTAATGGAGAGTAAAGTGAAGAGAGTAGTTAAGCCCCAATGTACCATTCAAATTGCAAAACAGGTTCACACTGTGATAGTTTTGCCTTGCACTGTTGTGTGATTAACCGTTTAGAGACCATTCATTTCTGTGTAACCATCACCATAAGCCCAGACATGGCTAATACTGTGTAACCATCACCATAAGCCCAGACATGGCTAATACTGTTGAGTTTCTCACACAACTTTTTCTTGTAAAAGTGTCTGAAAAAATAATATGAAACACAAATTCAGTTTTGTTTTAGAAACATAGATACTATGTTACCATGGAAAATATTGGAAAATGTCAATTCAGGACAAGACCAATTACCCTTAATACTGTAACCTTTTCGGTTGAGTGGAAGTTGGTCAGATCTTGCAGCTGTTTGCGGCTGCTTTTGGCTTTTTGGTACAAGTCGTTTCTGGTTGCTATGGTCTCTAGTAATAGGTTACGCACTGTACAATCAATGCTCTCCCGTGTCCAGAAAAAATAACCCACCACACTAGCCTGGTGACAGTTCCTTCCTCCATGGATGAACAGAGGCCTGTTTGAATCATATATTAGCAGCATGTAGCCTAGGAATTAGACCCAGTAATGTCTTTATCATACATCAGTATCAGCATTGTTAATTGCTTGATTGCATCATACATAATGCAACAAGCTAGGCCCATATTTTAGTCTTAAGAAGTTAGTTTACAAAAAAGCCTTGAATTTTGTAATCTGCAGAAGTAAAAAACCCACCTTAAATTCGTTTTCTACTCTTATTTTTCCCCCAGAGTATCTTACATAGAGTTTTTGAAACCGTTTGCGTTACGTAAGCAGACCCATCGCTATGGTAATAACATGTTGAACCTGTTGACTCATCCACAAGCTGAAGTACCTATTGCACCTATTGTGAATGAACCAGTGAAAGGACTGAGTGGCATCACAGCCAGGCTTAGGCAAAGAGTAAGTTGTTTTAACTAGGACAGTAGAGTTCATGAGGGTTTACCTACCAGTATCTATTTCTTTTTTTCTGTCCTTCCCAAAGTTTTGTAATGAAAGAAACTTGCCCTAATCCATGGATCAATAGACATGTTACAACTAGTAATTTTTAAAGAAAATAAAATTAGCTTTTGTTTTATCAGGCACAGTGCCATGTGTGTTACCACATATTTTTTTCTGTCCTTCCCAAAGTTTTGTAATGAAAGAAACTTGCCCTAATCCATGGATCAATAGACATGTTACAACTAGTAATTTTTAAAGAAAATGAAATTAGCTTTTGTTTTATCAGGCACAGTGCCATGTGTGTTACCACATATTTGGTGGTTAAATATCAATGGTGAAAAAAACAAAAACCAAACAACCTTTAGGAGTAGTTAATGCAGATAACTTCATTCTTCAAATAACTATTAGGAACACAAGATTTGAAAGGTGTGTTATTTGCAGTTCTTGTATATGCAAACTAGTAATTTACATTCTTTCACGCGAAAAGAAATTTGTGAATAATCTGGAAACGATCCATAGCTCAAAATAAATACTGGATAAAAGGGTGCTCCCATGACTCAAACCCTACACTTTCTTTTTGAAATGCACGATGGGATACACTGTATATAAACTGTATATGTTGACATGTGTTATCCAATGTAGGTTCATGCAATACTCTCATGTAAGTACAAACCAGACTGAGTAATAATTGACATGTACAGTAGGTCCTTCAAAAAACTCATTTTCAGCTCCAGCTTAGGGTCAATTTACAAGTTACCGACAGAGCCCAGGCAGAAGTGATAAAAAGTGGCACGAGGAAGACAGCGTTTGTTCTGCATAAGCCTACTATGACATGCTTCAACCTTCTAGTTACATATTAACTAATGGTTTATTTTTGTTCCACAGTTGGTTGGTGACTGGAGGACACTCCGACGAGCCTTCAAGAAGATTGACATGGGTCATACTGGCTACCTGTCTCTCCCGGAGTTCCGCAACGTTCTCCGTCTGTGCAGCATGGTCTTAGATGAGGATGAAGTGTACCACGTCATGTCAGAGTTTGATGAGAAGATGGACGGCAAGATTAATTATAACAAGTTCCTTAGTGAGACATTCAATGCTGACATCAAAGCACCATGATTCTAAAAGGACAATATTTGTACATAATCATTTGAGATAAAATGAGTGCTTGAAACGGTTGCTTTAGATGGTGCAGGGGTCAAGGTGAATTGTTTTCCAGCATTCAAATTAGTTTAACCAAACTGAGGCTGGGAGGCAAAGTAGTCTGGCACCGGTTGTTGTAAAATGACAATCGATAGTCAACTATTGATTTGGTTTTAGCATGAAGAAGGTCCATGAAGTGCTTCAAATAACAATCACTTAACTGGATGTTGTGTCATCTGATAAAATCAGCCCCCTATGTCATGCTGAATTGCGGTGATATGTCACACTTAACTTTGCATAAGTTTGATGACATGGCAAACACATTATTTTAAGGTAATATTATGAATATGACTACTACTAATTAAGATTTTTCTTTTATCTCCAAAGTTGTGAGTAAATTGTATTGACAGAAATGGTGCATGGATTACTTGGATTACTTTATAATCAACATCGTGTTTCCCAGCAACATTATACCAATTGTCAAGTTTAAAAGGTATTTCTGTTAAATATTCAAATTGTAAAATGTCTTTTATAATGCAAGAGATATCCACAATAAGTAACACCTCTATTTTAGGAACACCACACCACCTCATACAGATATGTTCAACCTTTTTATTATAAAAAAGTGCTGTTATTTACAAATTAAATGAAACTATTTATTTGTTCTTAATACATGAATCAATGGATGCTAACAAGTGGGAAAAACAAAGAGGGTTCTTATCAAAAATAATCTATTCAAGTTTGTTTTATGGCATTATGTATTCCTTGTACATAGATAATGTATGAATGTACCCTGTATTTGACTCGACACAAGTACCATGTAATTTAATTTGGTTTTACCCTTACACCGATGTGTAATAAGCACTGTATACTCAGTGCTCTTCCGAGCTCTGTGAAAAAATCCACAGGCAATCACTCGGGTGGAATTCGAACCCACGACCTTTGCATTGCTAGAGCAGATGTCTCACCTTGTAATTAATTGTAAATATTTATGTATACTGATATTCCGTATGCGCTGTTTTTTTTACTATAAAGCTGTTGCTTCAATAGACCTTATGCACTGACGTCATCACACCGCCATCTGAGAGGTAAAATGGTGATGCAAAACTGGAAAACGCACATCTATGTATGCGCGGCGCAGAGGATGGGCCAATGAGCGACCTTCTTTAGACCTCTTGCCGAGGGCGCCCTACTCAAATAATGTCATGTGCATAAGGTCTATTTTAAGCTGTGTTGCATTTCTCATATTAGTAATAAAAATGCATAAGTTAGGTTTGATATGCTCAAACTCTAATATCTAATATTAGTTTTCACAAAGCATAAATTATCGATACATTAATGCCTATTTTGTACACGATTGTTGAAAGTAAATCACCTCTGGGAACAAATGCTTGTGTGTCTGCCATAATTATAGTCCAGCCACTAAACTGACACAACTTTCTGTAAAGCTATGAAATATGTGAAGTTGTAATGGTCGTAAACACCAAGTATTTGGTATGTGAGCTTTTTTGATACCTTTGCACATGTGCATAAAATCCATGATAAAATATAATAGTTGATGACTGTTTGATGTTTAAAAAATTTGTGAAACCTACTTTTAAAACAAATATTTCATCTTAAGACTCAAGTTCATGACTACAGGACAAGGCTATGGCACAATCTTTACGCAGTGATTTTACTGACCACTGCTGTACCTTCAGGGAAAATGATGATGTTGACATACAACAAGGAAAGATCCCAGATATTTATGCTCATAGTTTCTCTACACTCCAGATCATTGCATGTTTCACTCAAATAGTCATGTGCTCTGCACAGTAGAATACAACTATTTACACTTTCTACAAATCTAGTATTTTTTACACATTCTTTGCATGTCTAGCTTCTCTCCATGACAATCATAATGTTGTCATTTTAACCAATACAAATGTTGATGGAATTGAACTGAAGAAAACAAGTTGTATAAATTGTATCATAATTATTTTTTTTTTCCTCAGTGTTTATGAAACATATTAATGAACCATTAAAGACTAGCTTCAATGCATTGCTTAACCAAGGAATTCCATGCTAATATCAGCAATTACCCACATTCAGTACCACAAAATAATTATTTAGCGCAAGGACGTGAATAACACTTCTTAGTTGCTTAGTTACATGAAAAAATTAAGACAGTCGGACACAAATTCCAAATATACTAAGAGAAGAAGACTTTTCTGCTACTGTGACTGTCAATCTTCATTTACATTAAGCAGCACCCTGGAATTTATCCTGTACTGTACATGTATACAAGCCAGTCCAAGGGACTCTTATGAGCCATTATACAGTGTCTACCGGGCAGTCACAAGTCTGATTATTGTGCCCAGCATTCAAGAACTGGATGTTATAAGAACTCAGTGTTATTTGTTTATCACTTGTTCAAACCAGCGTTAAACCTTTACAAGTACAGTAGCAACTTGAACATAAGAATAAGTAATCCCAGTAACAACAGCTACATAAATGCAAGTGACCTACATGGTGACATGGATTGGTCTGTACAGATCATGCAAACAGACTGCAGTTGGCTTCCTGAGGTGTTCGATGGAGCAATCTCAACCTTTATTTTCACTGTTCCACGAGTTAAAGCAGTCAGTATTTCATTCATGACACCTTATACATTGATTCTGCACAATTTAGACCTGCAGCTTCAATAAATTAAACTTGATAAAAAAGAAATAAAACAGTTTTGTTTTGTTATTTCTCTCTTGATGATTTACTGGAGCTTAAATTCAAAAGATTGAAAATAATTAGTGTCTCTGCCTACCATATGCAACTTGACCCTTGGCCTTGTTGTATGCCTTATTGTACATGTATATGGTATGTAGCAATGCTGATTTTTCCCATATTCAACTCATGATAATTGGACAACTATAGGCTCATTTATTAACACAATCCCTTATACATGTAGAGTGAATCATCATTCATTTGTTTTATTCATAAAGGCCTTCACATCTATACATACAAAATTAACGAGTTTACAGTAGCAATAAATCAGGCATGCAACTGCAGTTTGTCAAGAAAACAAGGAAAGTTCAAGGCACAGCAAGACTTTATACTGTGTTCCAGGCACAGCAAGACTTTATACTGTCTTTTTCAATTTTCAAACCAATAGCACAGCTGAGAAACCCAAAACGAAGAAATCAGCTGATTACCTCAAAATTTGCATGTCTGTTTTTATAAGTCAAACAGTAAAATAAATTAGAGGCAAAAAACGTTAAATAAATTAAACAAAACAAAAACAAGTAGCACCAGACCGAAGAACTGAAATCTCTTCTTTGAAGGGTTAAGATATTTTTCATTTGCATTGGACACTCTTAAGTCGTGTGGATCATTTCTGAAAGGCATTGAAAACGAAGCCAGGGCAATGGATGCACTTGTTTTTTGTGATCTCTATGAGACGAATAGACTTCAGGTCAAAGATGGAAAGTTGAACACATTTGAACCATCAGGTATAAATATTCCAACCTAACATGCCTAAAGCTGTTTGTAAAATTTTATTTAATGTACGTTTTGTAAAAAGAAAATTACTTCTGCATCTCTTTTAATTCCTCAATTATGCTTAAAAATCGTTCAATGTTTTAGACCAACATCTAGGCTGTCTTGGCTATTACTTGAAAGCATGCGTACTAGCATGCATGACTGAATGTATACAGTTCTGTAGTTGATGAGCATTGGTTTGTAGTAACACCATGTGATAATCTACTTTGCTGTGTGGAGTGTTCTCGTAAGAACTTGTCCTACTGTTATTCTACTACTGTGGAGTAGATTTTGGAATTCGGGGGGGGGGGGGGGCTACTGAGCTCTGAAAAGAACTGCCATGCTTATTAAGTACTACGTGGGGGTAGGAAGGGATCAGCCTGGTCTACTGCTTTCCTTAGTGGATCAAGCAGACTTCTTCAGCGGTTAGTTTCACTGCCATGGAGTAAGTAATTATTGACATCATCAATCAAAGTCCTAATGTTTGGACTAGCCTGCTCTAGTCATCGTCAGGAGACTGATAAGTATCTGATCAGACAGCGAGTACAGGATGTTCTTCCCTACAGATTAAATCCACACAGGCAAGAACTAAGAGACATTACAGAGTCTTCCCACAGGAGACACTACTCAGTTTCAAATCCATTCTCTCTTTGGCATATGAGAATAAATATCATGTTTTCACACAGCTATGTAGGATAGGCAGGTAAAGCTGGACGCAGGAGCCCATTTACAAGGAGTTGGTGAAATCAACAGAATGCCAGTTCAGTACATAACGACAGTGTATATGTAATGGGATGAAATTATAGGCCCCCCTTTTTTTAACTCGTAATTTACCCATATCCAGCTCGGACCAGGGTGAGTCTAGGGGTGGGTGGTTGTCTGGTGGTATGTAGTGACTGGGTGATTGGTAGCAGGCTATGCAACTGTGAGGAGCCCTACTTGTGCATTCTGAACTAAGTGTTGTTTTAATAAGGTTTAATTCTCCAGCTCGATATTTTTCAATGTTATTAATGTTTCTCACCTTCTTGTTTGAATAACTGACTGTTTTTGCTGTAGCATAATGTATTGTCTCTTTATAGTGCATCATATTGATGCAGTCACTAATCACATATTGATAAGTGGTGGCGTGACCTCCTGGCCTATTGACCTACTTGTGCCAAAGGTCACCACTCCTGCACAATCTTTAACAGGCTTGTGTAGGATATAGGTCCCTCGTGCTATGTTCACAATAAACCAGTTTAAGCTAAGAGACAAATCAATATTAAGCCATCCGCCTTAAAATTTGAACCTGCGTCCAACTAAATATCGTAGTGCCCTCGGCCCCCTTACATCTTTTGGCGTAGTCGGCAGGATTTTGAGGAAACGTCATCGGTGGCCATTGTTTTGTCTCTTAGTCTTAGTTCTTCTTCAAGCCGAGGTTGACACAACAATTTCAAAGAGAACCGCACACTGATTTCTACCACCAGCAATACGCTAGACCCGGTGCACAGTACAACATGGGAGCTCCCGATCTACAACAGGACTCTTCACAACATGCTTGGGGCCTTGCCGAGTAAGAAGAAGACAAGATGGACACAATATCTACCGGACCTAGACTTTGCGTACAATAGCTCGGAGCATTCTACTACTGGGGTGGACCCATTCTTCCTCATGTATGGCAGAAGTGCTCGCTTCCCACACAGTCCACTCTTAGGCGGGGAATCCCCTCATTCCAAATCCAGAGACCTTGGCTCATACATGAAGGAACACCAGCGTACCCTCAAGACCGCACGGAGGATTGCAACTCTCCAAACTGACAAGGCTGTCGCTGCCCGGAAAGCTTTAAGGGCAGGGAAGGTGTTTGAGAAACCCCTTGGCATTGGGCAGTACGTCCTCATCCGCTGTAGATCCCACAAGGGCAGAGCTAAGATACAAGATTTCTGGGAAGAGGATCCTTACATGATCATAAAGCAACCCTTCGAGGAACGACCGGTCTACGTTGTTAAGAATCGTCAGGGAAAAGAGAAGGTTCTCCATCGAAATGAGTTGAAACTCTGTCCATGGCTACCGGAAAATCTCCCTCCATCAACCGAATCAAGTAGCAGCATTGACTCTTCTTCCAGCGGAGACGGTTCTTCTTCGCCCCCAAGGGGGTACTCTTTCCACCAGGTTCCTGCACCTCCTGATCTGTGTGAAGACATCTCCACCCCCAACATCGCTGATGGTGCCCCCTGCAGAGGAGACGAGGAGGAACCCCAACATCGCTACCCTGTGAGACCAAACCGCAGTAAGCCACTGGAGCGGCTTACCCTCTAAGGTGCGAGATTAAAATTATGACCATGATTGCCACAGGCTCATCACTTGTTCCAAAAAAATGAATAATAGTATAATTAACCCAAATTTATCGCAATTCTCAATCTTTGAGGCAAACCCCCCAAAAACTTACATGTACAGCTCATTCTGGGAACCAACTTATTTTCAGATTGATGGTATTTTATGAATCTGTCCAATCAGCATTGTTCCTGAGCTTGTACTTTGGTCACCAAATATACAAAATACATGCCCTAGGCAGCTGGGTAATATTAATCTTGCATTCCTAGTAATTGTCTTCAAATAGGACTTTTAGTAAAGCACACACCAAAAAGTAATTGATTTGATTTTGCCAGTGCAACAAGAAGTGATATTGTACGTGGTGTGAATTATAACTTGTTGTTTCCATTCTCTGCATTATATTTTATTTGATTGTATTAGCTTAGTAACTATGTTGTATTAACGTTTCAAGAGTGACAAAAACTTCTTTCACTTTTGAATACTTACACCATACCCCGAGTCATCAAGGGACGATGACTTCTAGGCGGGGAAGGTTGTGAGGAGCCCTACTTGTGCATTCTGAACTAAGTGTTGTTTTAATAAGGTTTAATTCTCCAGTTCGATATTTTTTCAATGTGTAATGGGATGAAATTGCAGGCCCCCTTTTTTTGGTGTAACTCCTAGTTTACCTAGTCCACCTCGGACTAGGGTGAGTCTAGGGGTGGGTGGTTGCCTGGTGGTGCGTATTGAGTGGGTGATTGGTAGCAGCCTATGCAACCAATCACGGCGCATTGAGGAAGAGATGTCCAGAGGTCAGTGACCATCCCCAAAGAAGTGTTTGGGCACTTGGCTGCTGGACTCCGACAGAGGAAAGTTGTAAGATTTAACCCTCCAAGTTTCTTCAGTTTATACACTTTGCCTCTGTCAAGATATCTGCGTTGGATTGCGCCAGCCCAGCTTCTACACCACATATATTTATTTATATCTTCATCCCCTGTCCTGCTCTAGGCCAATTCCTATTCAAGAGAGCCAGCAGGACAGCGTGACTTCAAATATACCTATGGCTTCCCTAATCCCCTCCCCTGAAGATGTTCTTCGAACAACTTCTCCCATCCCAATTATCCATCCTCCGACTCCGCTCCCTGTTTCCAGCCAGAGCCTACCACACCCATATCCTTTACCCCACCCGATTACCCCTTCATCTTCTTCCATCCCTTTCTCTCAACCCCCAGCTCCTCACCCTGCAATTTCTACTAGCCCACAAGCGATTTTTGCAGCACAGCAGCACGCGCCACAGCCAATGCCACAGCCTATGCCACAGCCAGTGCAGCAGCTACACGGATATCCTTGTTTTCATCCTCTGCCTCCATCTCTGGGATTTTCACCGCTTGCCGCATCCCATAATTTTCCTGCTCCGTATCCTCGGCCCCCAGCTGTGACACACCTCCCCACTGGTTATGTCCAGCCCCCAAGGATATCTCCTTTCTTTGGAGATGTGTCGGCCAAGGGGCCTGGAGTTGACTTTGACTCATGGAAGTTTGAAGTTGAGTCCTTGCTTCGCGATGGCACATACACTGAGCAAATTCTGGCCCCATATGTTCGCCAATTGATTCGTGGAGAGCCCAGTCGGCTTATCCAAACGCTTGGCCCTCATGCATCGATTGGCGCAATTGTCCTCGAACTGGAGGGGAGCTATGGCACTGTGCAGAATGGCCCAACTCTTCTCCAGAAAGCTTATAATTGCCACCAGGAGGACCAGGAGACAGCTGCTGGCTTTGGCCGCCGTCTCAAGCTCCTCGTCTATGAAGCATGCCGTCATGGTGGCCTTCCTGTGGCCTTCATGGACGTTGTGCTCCGACAGATATTTTGGCGTGGGCTCCGTGAACAGCAGCTTAAAAATATCTGCCGGCACAAGAAGGACGAGGTCACTACCTTTGACAATCTAGTGCGGCTTGTTCGCATGGGTGAGCAAGAGTTGGTGGCTAAACGCCCAATGAAGGACCTTCCCACTGGCCCTCCCCGCCCAACTACGAATCCTGACTTTAAGAGTGCCCTCTCCACAATCACATCTTCCCTGGCGGAACTCAAAGTTGCCCTGACGGCCACCCCAGCACTCCCTCCAATACCGCCTCTACCTCCCTTTCACAGTTTTCCGATAAACTCAAACATTCCTCCCCCACCAGCCTGCTTTGAGTGCTACAAATGCGGCCAAGTGGGGCACATTGCCCGCGGTTGCCGTAACCCTCCTAAGCAATCCAAATCCATGCATTTAAACAAGCACCTGCCTCCACAGGGGGTGATGTGGCAGGCAGCTCCACCGACAACCCAATCGGTGTCCACAACACCCCACCTGTCCTAACTCGATTAGTTGGTAATGCCAATGAGACAGAGGCGTGTGTATCAGGTGTAAGATGCCTTTGCCTTGTTGACACTGGGTCCCAGGTAACCACTATATCCCAATCATTTCATGCTACACATCTTTCCTCAAATCCTATTAAGCCCATCAGTAACCTTCAAGTTCAAGGTGCTGGCAGCGCTTCTGTCCCTTTCCTTGGATACATTGAAGTTCAAATTTCTTTCCCTTTCCGACTTCGTAAGGAGCCTGCATCCTACTGGGCACTTGCACTTGTTGTACCGGACAGGGCCTACCATGCCAATGTTCCCCTTTTGGTTGGTACAAATGTTATTGCTCAGTGCAAGTCGCATTGTTTTCAATCGTATGGGCCACGATTCTCACAAAAAGTGACCCTGCCACTTGCCTTGCAACTTGCACTCAAACATCTGTCTGCACAGGACAAATGCAAGAAACAAAAACTTGGAAAGGTACGAGCAGCCGGTAATCGGGTTATTACAATTAACCCAAACGAAACTGTTGTCGTTCGTGGTTTCACGAAAGCACATCTCCAAGCTATGCATTTGAAAGTAATTGTTGAACCTGCAGAGGGACGTGCCCTACCTGGCAAGTTAGAAGTTCTTCCTACAGTCCTCACCTTGGACCGCGATGTTCAACATAATTCTGTTCCTATTAGTCAGAAATAGATCACTAAAACAGTGCACCATCCACCCACGAACTGTTTTGTGCAAGTTGGAGCATGTTGATTCAATTTCTCCTCTTGACTCTGAAAACGAATCTCCAACGATTCATCCCTCAAGTGATTGTACAGAAGAGACAGAAGATTTTTTACGTATGTTCAATTTCACTGAGTCATCGATTAGTCCAGATAATCTGACTACAGTCAAAAATTTCTTGAGACAGCGTACTTCTGTGTTCTCACTTCATGACAAAGATTTGGGACACACAACCACTGTCCAACATGAAATTAAGTTGACCAATGACACACCCTTCAAAGAACGGCATCAGAGAATTCCCCCTGCTCAATATGATGAAGTCAGACAACTGATTAGGGAAATGCTCGATGCTGGGGCAATCAGGGAATCCCATTCCCCTTGGGCATCCCCTGTCGTCCTAGTGAGGAAGAAGGATGGCAGTCTGAGGTTTTGCATAGATTATCGGAAACTAAATGAACGTACGAGATGCCTATGCACTACCTCGCATTGAGGACACATTAGACGCCCTACATGGCGCAAAATGGTTTTCCTCATTAGACTTGAAAGCTGGGTACTGGCAAGTTGAGATGCGAGAAGAAGACAAAGCAAAGACAGCTTTTACAACCCCACTTGGGTTCTACGAAGCAAACCGCATGCCTTTTGGTCTTACCAATGCCCCAGCAACCTTCCAAAGACTCATGGAACGTTGCGTGGGTGATCTCAACTTGAAAACATGTTTAGTTTACCTAGACGACATCATTGTTTTCTCAAGTACATTTGAAGAACTTCTCAAACGACTTGAGTCAGTACTTACACGGCTGCAGCAGCATGGTTTGAAACTGAAGCCGTCCAAATGCCACCTTTTCCGTTCCTCTGTCAAGTACCTCGGTCATGTGATCTCAGCAGCAGGCCTTGAGACTGACCCAGATAAAACTGCTGCCTTGAAGACTTGGCCAGTTCCCAGTAATCACCATGAAGTTCGATCTTTCTTGGGATTTGCTGGGTACTACCGACGATTCATCGCGGGGTACTCAAAAATAGCCAAACCCCTCCATGCCCTTACTGTGGGCCTCCCAATGAAAACAAATGTTGGTCCTTTCATCTGGACCCCTCACTGTCAACATGCTTTTGAATGCCTGATCACACAGCTAACCGAAGCACCTGCCTTGGCGTATGCTAATTTTAACGAACCCTTCATCCTGCATACTGATGCCAGCGTCACTGGTCTTGGTGCAGCACTGTATCAACTGCAGGATAGACGGGAACGTGTTGTCGCTTATGCCAGCAAAGGCCTATCAAAAAGCGAAACAAACTACCCTGCCCACAAACTTGAATTTTTAGCTTTAAAGTGGGCAGTGACCGATAAGTTTCATGATTACCTCTATAGAACCAATTTCAGAGTAGTAACGGACAACAATCCACTCACTTATGTCCTTACTACTGCTAAGTTAGATGCCACTGGACATCGTTGGCTTGCTGCCCTGTCTGCTTATAATTTCACGTTGGAGTACAGGAGTGGCAAGCTCAATGGTGATGCAGATGGTCTGTCCCGCCGCCCCCATCATGAGACCGCAGCTAATACACAGACTGTTTCTGTTGAAGCTGTAAAAGCTGTAGTAGGCTCACACGGTGTATACCTTGCCACAGAGGAATGGAGGAAATATCAAAGGGAAGATCCCATTATTGGGAAAATCATTCAGTACAAGGAGGAAGGAAAATGTCCCAAGGAAAGTTAAGACGTCATGAAAACTGTGACGTTGTCGCACTCCTACGGGATTGGGACAAATTAACTTTTCGGGATGGTGTCCTTCACCGCCGATGTACAGAAAAAGATGGCGGCGAAATTTTCCAACTTGTTCTTCCCAAGCTGTACAGAGATGTTGCTTTCCGTTGTCTACATGATGAAGCCGGTCACTTTGGCCGTGAGCGGACTCTCGACTTGATCCGTTCTCGGTTCTTTTGGCCCTATATGGCATGTGATGTTGACAACAGGATCCGTTCATGCCCCAGTTGTATAAGACGAAAGATGCCACCAGTCGCTTTAAGGACAGCCCCATTGGTAAGCATTACAACTTGTGAACCAATGGAACTGATGTACATTGATCATCTTTCCCTCAAAACAACTGGCGGTTCGCAAGCAGATATTTTGGTTATCACCGACCATTTTAGCCGCTATGCGCAAGCGATCCCAGTGCCAAATCAAACAGCTAAAACCACCGCCCGTGTACTGTTTGACAACTTCTTTGTCCATTATGGATTTCCATGCAGACTCCACTCTGACCAGGGAAGATGTTTTGAGTCGGATGTTATACACCAGTTGTGTAAAATAACCGGCATCACTAAGAGTCGAACATCTCCTTATCACCCCCAGGGCAATGGCCAAGTAGAGCGTTTCAATAGAACTCTACTTGAGATGTTAGGTACACTGCCAGAAGACAAGAAGTCAGTGTGGAAGAAGCATGTGGCCCCTCTCGTCCATGCCTATAACTCCACAAAGAATGATGCGACTGGTTTCTCACCATACTTCCTTATGTATGGTAGACATCCAAAACTTCCAGTCAATATCTTTCTTAGTTTAGAACCCAGAGAGTCTACCAAAAGAACTCAGGGCGAGTATGCACAGCAACTGAGACAACGCCTTGCTGATGCATACAGACTGGCTTCTGCTCACTCTGAAAAGGCCAGCTCCCGTAATAAGGCTCGTTATGATATACACACGAGAGCTGCCATTCTCCATCCCGGTGTCAGAGTTCTGGTTAAGGTTGTCGCTCCCACTGGTAATTACAAGATTGCTGACCGGTGGGAAGAACATCCTTGCAAGGTGGTTAAACAGGTAAACCCTGATATTCCTGTGTATGTAGTGCAACAGGAGCAAGGTGGAGGTTCTACTCGAACACTTCATAGGAACTTGCTCCTGCCCTTCAATTCTTTGCCACTCCCTGTACTTACTCCCGATGAAAGCACAGTGAGAAAGGCAAAGCAGACACAGGAACCCCAACCATCCGAGTCTGATTCTGAGTCGGATGCACCCATGGCAGAAGACTCAGTGTCACATGACGATGAACCCTCTACTAGTGGTTCCCAGGTTCCCCCTACACCCAGACCCCGCAGAAACATCAAGCCCCCTAACCGTCTATGCTTTTCACTACAACGTCATAACAACACTCCAGAATGGAAGGAAAAGGCAGAATTTTTTCAATCCTTCATGATTAATTTAAGTTCAGAGGTTAATAAGGATGCATGTGTTGCTGCAATGTTAGGCTTTTAGTGCAAAATAGAGCGATTTTTAAAAAACTTATATTTTTGTTTCTAGGCATGCTACTTGCGCGCATGGAACTGCGTAGTGATTGTTTAAACTTATGTCGGGACGACATTCAGAGAGCAGGCGTGCGTGTAATGGGATGAAATTGCAGGTCCCCTTTTTTTTGTGTAACTCCTAGTTTACCTAGTCCACCTCGGACTAGGGCGAGTCTAGGGGTGGGTGGTTGCCTGGTGGTGCGTATTGAGTGGGTGATTGGTAGCAGCCTATGCAACCAATCACGGCGCATTGAGGAAGAGATGTCCAGAGGTCAGTGACCATACCCAAGAAAGTGTTTGGGCACTTGGCCACTGGACTCCGACAGAGGAAAGTTGTACGATTTAACCCTCCAAGTTTCTTCAGTTTATACACTTTGCCTCTGTCGAGATATATGCGTTGGATTGTGCCAGCCCAGCTTTTACACCACAATTATTTATATCTTCATCCCCTGTCCTGCTCTAGGTGAGTTTGATTTTACCTTTTTCTTTCTTGTGAGCCTAGGCTTAAAAGTTAAAGTAAAGATTAAAGCTTAACATTTAATTTGAACGATCTCTGCTTATTTTCTATTGTGTGAGGATAGTGTTTTAGGATTTGATTATTGAAGTTCCCTTTTTAAATGCTCTTATTTTGAATTGAAAAATGTTGACTTGTTGTTTTCCATGCTCTTTTAACTTTTGAATTACAAAATGTGAATTACATTTTGTCTCAGTACTATTTTGCTTTGAACTTGATTTATTTAATGTTGCTTTGGTACTCTGCATTTTTCAATGTTGTATTGTGAGAGAGAATACAGTACATTTCATGGCCTAAAACTTCATTCAAAGTTGTTATTTTCTTTGTACACTTTTTGAGAGGCACTGCTTTATTTAATCCTGGTTGCATCACGCCATGATAGTTTTATGTCCCCTTCATCACAACTGAAGGTTACTCTTTTATTTCTTATTGTCTGCACTTTGTCCTTGGTTTGTCCAAGACCAGAGACTTTTACCAGAGTCTAAGACTAAGAGATTTAGTGATTGATTAATTTGTTTCATAATAGTACTTGTTAAAAGCTTTTATGTGCGTAAGAGACAAAGAATAGTTTTGTATTATAAGTTTCATTGATTTTAGTTATGTGCATTTATCTTTCTTTTGGTTTACTGAAACCATCTACAGAGTGCATTAAACTGCACTCGAACCTGTTACAAATGTTAATGTTTCTCACCTTCTTGTTTAAATGACTGACTGTTTTTGCTGTAGCATAATGTATTGTCTCTTTATAGTGCATCATATTGATGCAGTCACTAATCACATATTGATAAGTGGTGGCATGACCTCCTGGCCTATTGATCTACTTGTGCCAAAGGTCACCACTCTTGCACAATCTTTAACAGGCTTGTGTAGGATATAGGTCCCTCGTGCTATGTTCACAATAAACCAGTTTAAGCTAAGAGACAAATCAATGAGCCATCCGCCTTAAAATTCGAACCTGCGTCCAACTAAATATCATAGTGCCCTCGGCCTCAGCCCCCTTACACTTGTATTTCATAACTTTTCCCTAGTGGACACCATGATGTCCTTTGCTAGGCTTGAGTACTCTGCGACCTTAATGACCAATACATGTATTCCTTTTCATGCCACCAAAGAGCAGGTACAGCATTTTTTGTGTGGAGAGGATGCAGTCCAACATTTGAGTGAGCTGCGGTTCTCGAGAAGCTATGGCAACTACTCGTATTGCCATTACTGCTTTTCGAGTGCTAATGATAAATCATTCCTCGATGGCCATCCACGAGTTCTGCCATCACTTAGTCAACCTCCACCTTCTGGAACTAACTCTAGTCCAATGGCTTCTCCTGCTGATATCCTTCAGACAACTTCACCTATTCCGATTCTCCTTCCCCCAATACCATCCCTCATGCCGATTCCTCTCCTCACTGAACCATCTCCTTCCATTCCACTCCCACCAACTCCCCCTGCAAACTTCTCCTAGACCGCAAGCATTTTTTTGCAGCACCGCAGCCAATGCTGCAGTCTACTGCCACACAAGAGATGCCCCACTCTCTGTTCCATCTTTCCCTGCAGATGGTCCAGCCCCCTGACAAGCCTAATCTTTTTGTAGCTCTGTCATCCAAGAAGCTTGGCTGCTACTTTGACACATGGCCTTTCAAAGCTAAACTTCTGCTCAGTGATGCTGCGTACTGTAAGAGCATGAAAGTAGCGATGAGTACCCGCTCGATGGCATGCGGGCAACCAATGGATAATTTTGGGCACCATCTCCAGTTCCTACTGTATGAGGTTTGTAGTTGGATTGACCTTCCTTTGGTCACAAAGGGGCTCAACTCCTTACCGCTCCCTTGCCCTACTTCCCTTGTAGGCGCAGGAAGCCAGAACCTTTTCAATCTGATCCTGTTTTTTGAAGATCACTGTCAGATGACAATGCTTACTTAACTATTTAAGATTTCCTAGACAAAATATCATAGTACCCCAGCCTGGCAGGTTAAGACCAAGGATGCATGTGTTGCTGCGATGTTAAACATTCTTAATGCAAAATAGAGCAATTTTTATTTATGTGTGTATTTTATTTGAGATTTTATTACAATCTCAATTAATGTCTAAATGCAGCGTTTAAATCGCCTGTCCCTTAAGGTAGTCGGAAAAATAAATAAATCTTTACTTTTTTACAACACAATTCAGCGGGTCCCTTGTAAAATTTGTATTATGTTGCAGCACAGAGTGCCCTAACCCACTCAACCCTGTTACATATATACCATCGTGCTGAGCTGACTCCCTAGAAGAGACATGTAGGACAGACTGTGGCCGAGCTCGGACTTGCTATCAGAAACTTGGTTTACAGAGCTTACCATCGTATCCCAAGATGAGTTTGGCTGGGCTGAAAGAGTTTACATGGAATTCGGGGACAGCAGAGTTTTAGGAAATGTTCCTGACCATCTCAATGAGAAGAGTTGTAAATAATTACTACATCATATAGCTTCACAGAATATTTGTTGTGGAAATTCTGACTTCCTGAGTCTAATCAAATTGAGGGAGGGGCTAGTGGTCAAGTACCAGTTAGGATTACTCCTTGAGATTTGTTTAAGACACATCCCAGCTCACAATTCATCATGAGGTGTGTGCACTTCTGATCCCTAACCCTCAGACTAGATGTGATGTCTGCAAGATTCATGAGACAGATCTGAATTCTGCCCTCCGTAAGATACAGAAGTCCCACAGTAATCTGCAACCGCAGCCGACTACAAGAAATGATAGATTGAGTCGTGACCATCTCCAACAAAAGACGTTCAATCTACAAGCAGTGAAGACAAATTTTGTAAGAAAAAAGCAGGCGCCTTGCAGACAAAGTGTCAGAAATGATGAGGACAGAATGTGTGCCAGTAACTGCTCTTAATGATGACCCTCTGAGAGATTCAGTAGAGGAGTGTGTTTTATTGCTCCATGGTATCACCTTGCATGTTTTTTGCTAAACCAGTTTGCTCACTTTTTGGTATCCAATGAGAAAGAATATTAAACTGGCTTGAAGCTACGACATACACACACAGCTCATTTTGTTTATGTTCCCCATTTTTCTGAGTTTGAGTATAAGGCTGTGTAAATGAACCACTCCATGTTATAAATCTAAATTGCACCTCAGTGACAGGTCCAGTTACACTTGGCATCAGGCCTAGTCTTTCAATAGAGGGAATTTCTTCCATCTTAGGCAATGTCCTTGCAGGGGGAAAAGTAGTTGTGGAACCATGGGTGTGTAACAAACACCAAATAGTGAAAATACAGATAATCTGGAAAGAGATCTGCCAGGTGTTTTCCCGGCCTGTGCAGTGACAAGGGCTATAAACTACCAAGCAAAAGACTTGGGAAGAAACAATGAGATTAATTTAGGAGGTGGGACCATTGAAGGTAGATGATGAAGACGAGAGACCCAATCTGATAAGAAACATAAAGAAGACTCCTGAGAAATGTGATTTTCTGATTCAGTTTATGACAGAAAACAGCTCATAAATCAACAGTAAAAGGACCCCACAATCTCCTCACTTGCAGACAGAGCTCTTTACAGAAGATGAAGCCAAACTGGTCCTCGCTTGCAACTTTACACAGTGAAAGTGTTGATGCGCAAGTGGAGACCTCCAAAGTGGAAAACAACCACATCATAATCCCGACTTGATGTTTTTGAGCCTGTTATATTTGGCGTCATAGACAGGATGCAGTGTTAGAACGCACGCGGGCGGTTCACACTATGGCTCAGAAAAGCCCCCACCAGCCAGTCCATCCAGTGATGATGGGAAGATCATCAGGGGACGAGGTAGGATCAAGCTAGATGAATACACAGCATGCTGTGATATGAGCACTAACAAATCAGGCACTGGAGGCTAGTTGATGTCTACCCATGCCAAGATTAATTTAGGAAGGATTGGCTCTGTAAAGAGGGGAACTGGGGGCAGAAAACTGAGCATGACGACCGTGATACGTGGTAGATGTACATGTATACATTTATAACTATTCAATATTTCATGTAAATTGTGCTGAATGGCCATTGTTGTTTGGTGTCTGAGGGTAAAAATTGTACAGGCGTAGGGTCCTGGAGGGTTTTTAGATTTTTTTCCTTTTTTTACTTTGATTTGTTGTTTTCATACTGTGCTGGTAAAGTATGTCGCAAAAGGAAACAAAAGAAGCTTCGCGATGAGCTTGCAGAGAAAGCAAGACTCTTGGAGGAGGAGAGAGAAAAGTCACAACTGAAATTGAAGCTAGAAGAGGTACCTGAGCCGAGAGCACAAAATGGAGAAGTTTGCAGCTAAGGCCGGGGATATTGATGTTGCCATGTGGGTGGAAGATGTGCGCGAGGCGATACACGCGCGGGGGCTACCCAGCTACTGAGGTTGCGGATATTATTTTGGCACCAATGTCAAACAAAGCTGGCTGCAGGGCCAGTAAATGTGTAAAATAGTTGCCGAGGACGAAAATGTCAAACATGAGAGGAGTGTAACCGAGCAAATTATGCCTGATTAATTTCTCGCCATATTTGTGTGTTTGTTATTAACTTTTATAATTACTAACATTTTCCTTTTTATTTTTTACTCTAATTCTAAATCGAGTCCCTGTAACCCCAAGCATTCCTACTTAACTTTTATTTAGACTTGATGTTTTTGAGCCTGATACAATTATCTAATTGCGATTCCTGCAATTTTGCAAAAGACAAGCTGACCGAATGACAATTTTTAGGCATCACCACGGATTTGACACCAAATGAATGTCCATCCAAGCCTGACTGCATCGTCTAGTCGAACGCCTGCCATCAACAATTACACTACAGTTCAGCTCTTCAAGCACTTCTTCAGCGCTAATGTTATGTGAGACATAGTCAATATTACAAACAAGCAAGGTAGGAAGATGAAAGAGGCTGGAAAAAAGTACCACTGGAAGGAGACAACAGTACAAGAGCTGTACCGCTTCATCGCTGTTGTACTTTTCATGGGCCTGGTGTCTGTACCCACTCTCAAAGAGTACTGGTCAGAAGATGTTTTTTTGGCCAGCCGTTTGCCAAACGGATCATGTCGCACTATAGATTTATGCCCATACTGTGGAATCTTCACCTCAGTGATCCAGATGAAGATAATAAAAACCAGCTCCTCAAGACCAACAATGACCCCCAATATGACTGGCTCTTCAAGACAAAACCCTTGTATAATAAGAAACGTCTCGAATGCAAATCTTTCTTTGCGCCAAATATCAACTTTCCATGGATGAACGCATGGTGGCCTCCAAAGCTTTGGCATCAACCAATACATGTACATAAAAGACAAACTATTTGTCATCTGCGAATCAAAAACTGGCTACACATGCGATTTCATCATACATGCTGGCAAGAGTGAGTGACACCGATAATGGGCTGACGTATGATGCTGTGATGCAGCTGATGAGCCCTTATTTGGGAAAAGGGTACAAGTTGTTCCTGGAAAATTTGTATACAAGTCCGGTTTTATTTCAAGACTTATACACCCAAAACACTTTGGCATGTGGGACAGTTAGGGACAACCATAGAGGTTTCCCCAAGTCTTAGGAAAACAAAATTCCCAAGAATGCCAAACATGGAACAATTCGTTGGATGAGGGACAATGAACTTCTTTTCCTGAAGTGGACGGATACAAGAGAGGTAACGATGTTGTCAATAATTCACTCTGCATGTGGTACTTAGTAATGACACCGTCCAGAGAAAGCCTTAAAAACAAGTGACTGGAGCATTCGAAAGGGTCGATATTCCAATCCCTCCAGCGTTTAAAGATTACAATCAGTCTATAGGGGGCGTGGATCTCTCGGACCAACTCATCCACTACTAAAATGTCCTGCACAATACCAGAAAATGGTACATGACACTTTTCTACCATTTCATTTACATTGCTGTCGTTAGTTCATACATAATGCACAGGGATATGAACAGTACCCTGGGACTGCTGCATTGTCCCAGAAAAATTTCCGAAAGCAGCTCGTCTACGACCTTGTTGGTGACGATCTGATGCCACGACCCAATGCCACTTGGGCATAAGAACTGCTACTATTGTTGGAACTGGCAGAAAAAAGAATTTTAAAAACCTGTGGAATTGTGCATCCTGTAATGTTGCAATGCGCATTATTTCAACAAGGAACTGTTTCAAAATATGGCATGAACTGTAACAACTGATAATTCGTTATGTTCATAGGATAACCTTTCCAGCCTGCTTGTTTACTTTCATTTTTGTTACTGTTTTCACTTTTTCCTTTCTATCCGATGACCACGACACTGTGAGAATGTGCAGTAATTTGAGCATTCAGCACAACCCATTTCTCTTATCCCAGTGATGTTACAATTTTTTAAAAATGCAAGTGTGACTCATGTTAATAGGCTGTGTGTGATGCTCATGCACATGTTACATTACTGCTGTTACATTACTGCTATTCGTGGTCATTGGATTGGTGTATATTATTTGTACTGCATGATTTTGCTTTTTGTTCCTGCCATTTTAATTCCTAAAAGAAAATATTATCTACAAATATATAAAATTAGTAGGGGAGATGGCCTTAGCTTTCGATCCAATCCAGACCTTCGTCAGAGGCAACAAATATCTACAAATATATATATATATTTGTTTGCATTTTCGCCACTTTGGAGCCAAAAGACTAGAATCTCTGATAGTCCTAAAAACAAAATGGCCACTAATTTGATTACATAACGCAAAAGTATAACTAGTTTCATTGGTGTAAAAAGTGTCCCTTGTGAAGATAAACAGTTCATGAAGTGTTTATGTGACTCAACTAAAAGTAATTTTTGTAAACAACAATTGTGTGTTCTTGTGCAATGCTTTGAACTAAAAATATGCGCAGCATCAGGCAACAAAACTCAAAACTAACTACAGCTGTCACTATGTTTTCAAGATTTTTTAAAGTTGTGATGTTTTGTAGCCAAAATAATAACCTTTACAATGATTATGACATGATGCAAATATTTCTCATAAAACATAAGTGAATCGATGCAAACTACAATCCCGGCCAAAATGCTTGGGTCACCCATTCGCAACGTGACAATAAACATTCCCTACCCGTCCCCCCTGCTCAATGTTGATGGGAGTGCAGACTGCGCAATGAGAGCCAACAGTGAAAGGGGGCACGGCGGCCGTGGTGCGGGGGCTCAACGAGATACAGATATGGCCGGAATTGTAGGTCATTTTTTGACTCCTTGTTCATTATTTCTAATTTGTCGTAAATAAAGTGAGTAATAGCAACATGTTGTATAACTTTTGGGGGACTACAATTATGTAATTTCCTGATTTTCATAGAAAGCTCTGGAATGTTAGATTATGAAAAAGGCATCAAAACTTTATGATATTTGCATAAAATATGAAAAATGTGAAACTTGATAATTGAAAAATCATATTTTTGCAAAAGCTCCTCGGGGTCCAAAATAGTTACCAACATATAGCCCTATATGCCAATATGTAAGCTTTCCAATGATGTATAATTTGATTGGATTACTATACTGTAAATGAGATTTTGATATATACAAAATGGCAACACATACAAAATCCTCAAAAACGGGCCTGATTTTACATAGCTGCCCAAGTAAAATAGTGCAATTGTGATTTATACAATGTTTTTGATGTCTCCTTTTTGCCAGATATACAGCATACAGAGCAAGAAACCTACTGACCTTGATGGATTACCAACATCCTATGGCAAGGTAGGTAAGTGCTGGGGTGTCAATGTTTTAGCAGAGTGTCAATTTTCTCATTTGATTTTAGGGGGAGAAACAATTATGACTTTTCGGCCACAGAAACATGAACATAAATTGACTTAAAGACTGTAAAGTGTGAGATTATTTCAGTTACAAAATTTAATGTCATAAATGTAATTAGAGTTTGCCGCTGCATTTAGGGCTATATGGGCAGTTCCACAAAGAAGACGACATGACCTCAAAATTTAGAATTGTGTTTTTTTAGTAAAAATTTGGCTTACATGGTAGCATTACATCAAAGCTTCAGGGGAAAATGGTTTCAATGTCATGTCTTTGCAGGAAAGATACAAACAAATGAATTTTGTGCCAACAATGTTTTATCATGAACTTATGTGTAAAAAAGTTGTGCAACTTCAATTTACTACTGAATGGGGAAGATTCCAATGTATCAAATCAATCTAATCATATTTATGTATTGATTGAACCTACACATTGGCTGCAATAGTCAAAATTTGTGATTGTGATAGATTCAGACCATCAATCTGTGAAACTTGTACCCCATTAAAGCCTGTGTAACGTAACTAACCGAAGCTTCCAATTGTTTTCGCCTCTAGAGAAGGCATTTAATTAAAATTTTGATATCTTGATTGTTCTTCCTTTGTACAATCCTTAATTGAAATAAGGAAAGAAAAATCATACAAATTGTAACATGTGGAAAATAGAAGCAGTCAAAACCTGTAATGTAACTAACCATGTAACGTAACTAACCGGGGTGTAACGTAACTAACCGACATAAAGACTATTAAGATGCTGCTAAGTTGACACAAGCACAAGTTTTCAGCCATGTTGTAAAGTTTAAACAAAAAAGGGCAGTATGATACTATTCTTTTACCCACAATTCAACTTAAAGCACATGTTTTGTTTGCCATGTGTCTCATACTGTCTGTATGCATATGTATGCAAGATCCATGCGCAACAAGCCTGTCCTACAAAAGTTCATCTTCTTCAACTTTTGTGGTGAGAAAATTTGGGTAAGTTTGATGGCAATATAATTACATGGTATAATCCATCTGAATTTTAACTTTTAAAGGGTTATCCTAAAGTTGTATTTCTCTACCAAACTAATTTAATGAGAGTTTGCAAATTAATGTGATGGGTGGAACAGATTTTATGTACAGTGCTGTATCTACATAAATTCTTACACTGTACATCAGGTATAGTTATAGAAGTTGCAATTTTTTAAAATTTTGATTGACTTTGTTCCTTATATTAATGTCCATAGATCAAACATGCCATTGACAAACAAGGAAAAGCAAAAGCGGCACATAGAAAAGATAAAGGCAGCTGGTCACTACGAGAAATACAAGGAGAAAAAAGCAGTGGCCGTAAAGCAATGTCATAACAGAAAAAAACAGCAAGAGAGTTTGCTGTCTAATCGTCAACAAAATCAGCTTGACAGAGAAAGGAAGAAAGCCACTAGAGAACGGGTTGCAAAGCACAGACAGCTGAAGAGAGAAAGAGCAAAAGCGTCTGCCTCAACTTCACAAGAGGAAAGTGCACCTTCTCATAGTGCACAAGCATATGCCAAGGCTACTGCAAGGCCAAACGTATGATGAAGGCGGCACTACCCAAAACACCAAGGCGCCGAAAAGCTGTTTGCCGCAAACTGTATGAAAAAGCAACCAAAGAGGGAAAGCCATCAACTTCCACAATGCCTCAACAGACTGATGACAGTCCCCGCAGCCTCAGCACAGAAACCTTGAAGGCTGTTCAGGCATTCTATGAGAGAGATGATGTTAGTCGTCAGGCCCCAGGGTGAAAGGATGTAGTTACCATTTGGAACACGGAAGGAAAAAGAAAAGAGCAAGCCAAGCACCTCACGTCTTCCATAAGGGAGACCCACGCGCTTTTTTGTGCAGAATATCCCAAATTGCAGGTGGGCAAGTCTAAGTTTGCTGAGCTCCGTCCGAAGCATGTCCTTCTCAGCAGGAAACTTCCCCACAATGTTTGCTTATGCAGGTACCACGAGAACGCAATCAATGCCTATTATGCACTCCATAAGGCTATTCTAGATTTCCCAGCATATTACCGCGATCTTCCAGCTTCTCTCCTCTGCAAGCAAACATCCAGAGAGTGCTGGATGAATGAGTGTCCAGAATGTAATAATGCAGCGGAATTTAACAAGGCCCACAACCTTGACATGCTTGAGGGATCCTTGCAGTCTCAATGTACCTGGTTGGTGTGGAAAAAGGATGAGGACGGCAGAATGATGAAGGTACAGGAAGATGGAACAGTGGAAGAACTTGTCCAGTACATTTGTACAATCCTTCCTCAGTTCCTAGAACATTGTTACGTCAAGAGAGAGCAAGCGGCAGCTTATAATGCTCAGCGTGAAAAGGCTTCTTCAGCATCACAGGATGACAAAACAGCATTGTTGCAAGTAGATCTCTCAGAAAACTACACTTGTGTATCACAAGATGAAGTACAGAGTGCCCATGGGAACCAGAAGCAAGTCAGTTTGTTTACAGCAGCACTCTGGTACTCTGGGTCCCTACACTCCAGAGTTCTTACGTCTGATGACCTAACACACTCAAAGGACACAATTCTTGCTTACATGTACATGGATGTGCTCCTTAAAGAACTACTGGACAGTGTGTCTTCTCTTTCTGTATGGTCAGACAGACCAGTGTCTCAGTTCAAAAATCAGTTCATTGCATCAGGAATAGCTGCGCTTCAAGAGAAGCTAAAGATTGAAATTCACTGGAATTTCTTCCCATGGCAAAGGTCCTGTGGATGGCATCGGAGGGGCAGTGAAACGTCACGTGTGGAGAAAGGTGCTTTCATGGAAGTCGCTTGTCAAAGATGCCAAAAGCTTCACTGCTGCTGCCAGCGGAATGGCCAATGTCATTGTCAGAGAAATCAAGGCAACTTAAATTTTCAAGAGAAATGAAGCTCTCCACACAAGTGCTGTGTTTAAGGCAAAGGCAAAGGAGGCAAAGGCAATCAGTGGCATTGCAAGGCAGAACTTCTTGAAGGTGGTAAATGACAATGTTGTGCCACACATCCTAACAAAGGATAACATCACCACTGATGATGACGGTGCTGAGGTACCATCTACTAGCTACCCCGATGATGATCCAAGCAGTGTGGAGTCAATTCAGATAGGAGACTGGTACATGGTAGAGTATGAAGGGCACAGATTTCCTGGAGAAGTGGTTGCTGTTGAAAATTGAGAATTCCAAGTGTCTGTGATGAAGCATGCAGGCAATTATTGGAAATGGCCCACTCAAAAAAATTGTATCTTCTATACAAAGGACAAAATGATTTCGAAGCTAGATGCGCCAGAAAATGTCAACAATCGCAGGCATTTCAAATTTTCTGTTGAACTAAGATTAGCATCCATGACCAAGAGTCAAGACATGGAACTCATTCGACATAACCTTTCTATTGTTTTGTTTTCTTTGGTACCTACATTTATGTAAGAGAGAAACTAACTTAGTTTATTGTGATTTTTTTTCTCATAAAATACTGCATAGCTTATGAAAATAAAGAAAACAAATTGAATATTAAAGACTTTAACATTTTGTACATACTGTATTACAAAATATTACTTTATTCAATTGTTTTTTGCTTAATTGATCTGGATATGTTGTAGTAGTGCATATTAGTTACTAATATAGACCAGATTAGAGCTGTGAGTGTATACAAAGAGCCTCAAACGAGCAAGGTTTTCCCTGTCAAAAGACCCTAAGATATTTGCCGAAACGGTTGAAGATCTCATGCAAAGAGCATCCCCAAGGAAGAAGAGTCTTCTTCATGAGAAGGGTATCGTAACTGATGTTGCAACAAAAATCATCTACACCACTGTGTCACAGAAGATGAGTAGCCTGTGCCAGAGCAGAAAGAAGAAAGACAGCAAGCTGCAGCATATCTTTGTGCCAGCACTCCAGATCGCGAAGAAATACAGATGCCAGAAGAGAGTGTGTGGAAAGCTCAAGATAACGCCGAAAACTCTGAAGCCACCCACATTACAAGCCACATGCTCGCCTAGTTCCAAACAACACAAAGCAGACCATTCAAAAATTCTATGAGGAAAACTCTATGACACTACCAGACAAGAAGTTTGTGAGTAAGAAGACAAAAAAAGCAACTGCAATCCTGACAATGACCATTAGGGCACTACATGGACAATTTCAATCCAAATATGAAAATAAGTTTGTCAAAGTTTTCAGACTTAAAACCAGCACACATGAAGTCTCGTCATTCAATCACATACAGGGGTTGTCTGTGTGAATATTGTGCGAACATTGAACTTAAGTTGACAGCAATCAACAAACTGGCCAATCACTCACTCTTTGCGAATATCTACCAGTTCAGCGATGCAACAATGTGTGAAAAGGAGGAGGAGCAGAGATACCACAAGTTGTCCTGCGTCCAGAGGGAGTGTAAGAAATGTGATACATCACAACTCGATGAAGCATTTAAGGAATTGCGAGAAAAGCATGAAGGCCCTGTAAAGTGGAGGAAGTGGGAGAGAGAAAGTAAAGAAGAGAAAGGGAAGAAGACATGGTACTGAATATGAAAGAAGGGACATTGGAAGATTTGGTGAAAGAGTTGAAAGAAGCAGCGAAATCCATTTCCCAGCATCTGTTTACGGCAGCATGGCAAAGCAAGAAGTTCCACAATATATCAAAATCACCACCTGACAGCTGGGTTATCTTGGTTTGCGATTTTGCCGAGAATTTTTCCTGCAAATTCCAGGATGAGGTACAGAGTGTACACTGGGGGCATGAGTCGGCCACAATACATCCCATTATTGCATACTACCAATGCCCAAATTGCAAGGAGTCTGTCACAGAGTCCCTAATAATGATGACAGCAGACAATACTCATGACCATCACGCAGTTCATCACTTCACAGTACTGGCCATTGACCACCTGAAGAATAAGCTAGGAGATATTAAGAAGATTGTCAGGTTTTCTGATGGTGCGGGAAGCCAATACAAATTTCGTAGTCCGTTTTTTGACATTTCGTACGGAAAGACTGACTACGGTACTTCATTCCAACACGAGTACTTTGGTTCACGCCACGGCAAAGGGCCAAGTGACGGCAAATGAAGTAGTTAAGCGACTAGCTACAGATGCAGTGATGTCATATCCTGATGCACGGTGCATTCCATTTTCTTACACTGTTGAAACCTATCACCATGCTTCAGTAACCAATTCACAAATTACACCTTGAAACATCTCAAAATTGTAAAACAAGCCACATTGTAGCTGTTTAGTAAATTTTCGGGCTATTGATATGCGCATTTAATTTTTGAAGGGTGGTTTTACAAACAAGAAGTATGATGAATTTTTACTTACCTTACAGCTCAAATTTGCCTGTTAAAAAATTTGTTTGATTGTTATGGTGCTAGTATTTTTTTTATAATGGTGCTACTTAAACACTTGTTATTTTTAGATGTTTTTATAACTTAATCACTGAATGTGGCTGAACTTTCAGAAGAGTTGCTCGACACATTTGTTTCAATGTGTGCTTAAATTTAGATTAATCTGTAATTGCAAAAAAAACTGTTGCCTCCATAATTGCCATCCGTGTCCACAGCGGTGATTTCCTGATTGGCTAGTAGAAGATCAGCTAAAAACAAAAACTTCTCCCTGTATTGTGCTGTATGACTTGGGAGCATGTATCTGTGTTTATTACACAGTCATGACAGTACAAGATGTGCGTATCCGCACTTGCTCAGCGAGAGTCGAAGTTCTCTGCCAACAAGTGTAAACAATCATTAATGCATAAACAAAAATGAAATGATGGGAGTGACAACTTAGGAAATTAATGTGGATGTGGTGTCATAAAATATTGTTGTGCTTTTCAAGTTTTAATCTTAAATGCAGTGTAATATGTAGCAATAATGTAAATAGGAATTTGTGCAGTGCAGTAAGTCTTCGTTTCTTTGCACAATTTGCAACTTTATTGCACTACACATGTGTTACAGCAGTGCTAAATGAGGTACACACTGATTTCATCAAATATGCAACATAAGCTAACATAAATATCAAACAATCAACCAAAATGACTGATGCTGCATGGACACAGTGTCCATGTAGCATAAGTAATGCATTCTTTGCAATATTGGGCAATAAGACCAATAATATATCCAGGAATAGTGATAGATATGATGCATTTCTTAAGAGTTTGTAAAGAAAACAGAATGTTTTCCCAATTATGCAACACAAGCTAACATTATCAAACACCCATGCTACATGGACACGGTGTCCGAGTAGAATAGGTATTGTATTTTTTGTAGCATATTCTTATAAATGTACAATATGTATGTGTAGCAGTAGTTTTAGATATTATAGATGATTCTAAAGATTCCTTGGAACTTAACTTGTCAAATGTACATCATTATTAAGTTTTTTTTGCATAATATGTCTAGGCAAGAAGTATCCATGGTACAAAAATGGAGACTTGATAGGCTTTCATATTCATATTGGAGACCACAGAGCTGTGCTAAGCAGCTAAAAGTGTAACGAAACTAACCATGGAATTGCCCATAAACACATTATTGGACTTTCAAGACCACTGACATATAAATACTTGATTGAACTATGCATTTTATTTATTTTCATTGAGTTATTTATTGAAAATACACCTCAGTATGTGACAAAGTGGTCCAAGCATGCCAGCAACTATGTGGCTGTCAGACAGAAGGTGGAAAAAACTTACAGTTACATACAAGAAATGATGGCAGCCATACAAGAGAGGCGCTTTGAAGATATGCAACCATACACAGTTCATCCACCCATGAGAGAAGATGAGGCAAGAAGAATTGCTCAACGAATGGCTACTAAGTCACCACCAAAGGTTTACCACTAGGTGTTCTTATCACAAAATCAGAGTCTGAGGTATTGATTACAGCTGCATTGAAGCATGCCTCATGCCATTGAAGGGTGTCACAAGACCACGAAATATGTTAGCAGTTCCAACAGATTGCACACAAAGAACTAATACAGAGGCTGAAGAAAGCACTCTACAAAATCAAGGAGGTCATGCAAACTGGGCAGTGAACTAATAGCAATGTACAAGGCCAAACAACCACTTCTCCAACAAGTTCAGAGGAAAAATGAAATACCTCAAACAGCTTATCTGTGCCCAAAGTGATATTTCTCAGAAGAAACTTCTCTGTTTTCTTAGAGTGTACACAGCCTGTGTATAGATGAAATCAAGATTACCTCCATACACCTCCAAGGTTTGGCAAGACGACCAATGTCACATACTTGCTAGCCTGCAACCTACATGCATCACATCCCCAGTTCAAAGGGAGATGGAAAGTTTGATGTCAAGAGAAGAATGTTTCAATATGGACACTACCTGCTTTATCTGTATCCATTTCCCTTGAGGAACGTAACCCAGAAGCGAGGCGTCATTGCACAAATTGAAAAAAAGAAAAGACTTAAAACAAACAAAAGTTGGGTTGCAAAATCATTTGACCTCCATATAATCACTGAGCATGCTACTGTTTGAATGAAAACGTTTGAACAATGAAAACTTGTTATGACCTAAAAAATAGCCATATCAAACTTGCAACGAGACTGTGTTTCAACGAGCATACCCAGGGATATATAGTACAAAAGTCTGTTGGACCGGACTATCCCCTTGAGAGTTACCAAGTTTGGCAATAAGTCAGCCTAGTTCAACGATCTTTAAGCACAATTGAGTTTATTTGTTTCTTAAGGTGAAGTTCTTGAAATAGTAGACAGTGTCTTTCTCACACATGTTAAAACTTTCAGAAACCTCTTTGGAACCTTTGAAGTGAGTTTTTGTACGGAGAAAACAAAATCATGCACCAACATATCAAAACGTTTGATGCGGGAGACCATAGGGATCACATGAATGAAAAAGAGTAGGCATTAAATCCATATCACAATAAGTCAGATGTTTCCTTACTTATCAAAACTAATATATATCTTTTATTGTATTCTCCTATTGATGGGCAAGTACGTGTTGTACTACTGGCCAAGTGCCAAAATACAAAGGATACTTTCTTACTAATTGAATTGCATAGGATTCTTAAAAACTGCCCCTCCCTTGGAATCCCCTTCCTTTCCCCGGCCCACCGCCTCTTCCCCTTCCACCAAACCCTCCCCTCCCACCCCCTTGCCATCCTCCCTGAGATCCTCCAGGGCCTCCCCTTCCTCCCTGTCCACCCCTACCCCCTTGTCCACCACGACCCCCTGGTCCACCCCTACCCCCATAGTTACCCCCTCCTGGGCCGCCTCCTCCTTTGATCTTTGGGGGCGGTGATTTAGGGCGGAGTCTTTCAATCTCTTCCGTGCAGCCAGTAAGGAAGTCTGTCTGGGATTTGTTGAAGTATCCCTCGTAGGTTTCTGTGGTGAAGTTGCTGTTTGTGATCTTTGGACCAATAGTCAGCCAACCTAGAAATATAATAATATTCATACTTGATCAAAGAATACGATTGACAATGGTAAGAGCTTCATTCCATAACCTAAAGTAAAAATAATAAACTTACCTTTATATGTACAAGTTTGTTTACATACCATCAACTTATAAGAAAGGACAAATGCTTTTAAACACGAATCTCTTCTTGTATGTTAACTTTTACTTTTATATAGTTTCAGAACAATATGACAACTTACAGGCAAGGAATATAAAGGAAATATTTGAAAGAGGCACTCAGGAAAACCCAAAGAGACTCTTTCAAAAAAGTTTTTTTCACATGGTTGTGCCCACAAGAAATTACAAGAAATATGCACCATACAGTACCAACTCCTTCTACAGCCAATTGCCAAAGTGAAGGATTCAGAAGGACTTGAGCTAGTAGGCCCCAAACCATTGCTTATCACAGGATCAGGCATTCCAATTCCAACTTGGTGTGGAGTGAGATAAGAGACAGGGAAATAGGAGGATTTGGGTTGCTCACACTCCAGCCAAACTGCCTAGTCTGTAAGGGTTAACTGACACAAAGTATAAGGATTTTTTGAGATAAGACAAGGGTTATTTTTGCTTACCAGGCCTAATGGTACTGTCTGATCCAAAGATGTGAAGCCTCCTACGACCCAGACAGAAATGTTGTATGATATGAAATATCTCTTCTGGTTTATCCAGAGATCCTGTCTCTGGTTGTTCCGTGATGATGACATCTAGATCAATGTTAGCATGGATGAAGTCTCCATCAGTTGAGCGTCTAACGGTCCCTTTGATACCCATCAGACAGTGCTCCTGGATATTGTATTAAGAAATAGGGTCATTCTGTGTCCAGTCAACAACGTACACTTGGTGCACGCTGTGATGGGGTCCATGGTGTTTTGTACACAAGGGGTCAGATGGCACCCAAGGTGAAGACAAGGGTGCCACGGACCCCATCACAGCGTGCAACAAGTGTTTTGTTATACCATGTTAATAGATTCCTCTTCTTCAGAGGCAATCTGTTCTCATCTTCCACCGTTATTAGGACCAAATAGGACAGTTAAAATTTTGGTATGTTGGTTATCTTTACATGGTGTAGTCGTGGTTTCATTGTATTGTGACAAAGATGTTCTCCAAAAAAATATATTATGGACATTTTGAAAATGAATCCTGCGGGTGAGCATGGAAAAGTTTTGGAAATCCTGGCGACAAGTGGTTAAGAGAGAACATTGATCAGATGAGCTAATTTGGTTGTTCATTTCATCATCATCAATTACTCAATACTCATACAGGTGTGTTGGAACAGGTACTATGTATACCATGTACATGTAATGTGGCAACCTGAGATTCTAGTGATGGGATCATTCTGTGTTGAAGCATCATTGGATGGATTCAGGGCAATAATAAGATACATTCAAGAGCCAAACAATATGACAAGGACATACAGACATGGCACTATGGTCATGACACCTACAATATAAAGCCATCAAATTGTTGCCTGTTGACTGCTTTCAAATCCTTGTACATTGAGTTCATATTCATATTACATTAATGCTAGAATAATAAATATGTACACATAGGAATAAATTGTACATGTGCATCAGTTGAATCAGCTAAGTGATGTTTGAAGCTTTGCATGGTGTGGAAAATAAGAAGTAACTATAACTAGTAGACTTGTGGGTACAACTATGTGTAAAATCTCTTTTGGGAGGAGTGTTGGCTCTGAAAAGAGCCGGTATGGTCTTAGTTATATATTGTGAATCAGCTAAGAATTCTAATAAGAGCTTCATATGGGACTTTAAAGTTTCAATTTACATGGTGCTAGACTAACAGTTCCTGTTCTAACCTTGGTTCTCTGTAGGATGGCATTGGGTTCCAGACCAACACTGCCTGGATTCTTAGCATTAGTCTTGATCCAGCAGATATCTTCACATCTCCTGAAGCCCCACTCAGCTAGGCACTGTCGTCCCTTATCTAGACCCTCTAATGTACCCACCCAGAGAAAGATGAAGGATCGATGGGCTGCCACTGCTGGAATCTCAAGCCGCATTATCTAGAATGAGAGAATTTTTTTACAATCAATGCTTCAATACAATTAACAGTAAACCTCACTCGGTGAGGCATCGTCACCACTTGTCTACACTCATTAAGACCGGTTCAAACTTCACACGAAAGCGAATGCGAAGCAATCTGGTACAAGATGTTTTCCAATTGTGGCACAAAGAATCGAGCTTTGCTTTAGCAATTCGCATGAAGTATGAGCCAGGCTTTGATGTATCTATCCCAGGGAACGATTTGGTCCCAAATTTTTGCATAGCAAAACTGCTATGCAATTTTTTTTTGCATAGCAATCTCAAAATATTGCATAGCAGTACATAAATTTTGTATAGCAAATTTAAAAATGCCTAAATATTGTTAAAAATTTTACCCTGTGGCACAGGTTTATTTGTGTGTTTTTTAGGCTTAATTTCAGGCCAAGGCTACTTTCAGAATGTCTGTAATTAAAGAATAAGATGCTCCAAAACTTAATATAAAATAGGCCTATTCCCTTAACTTTGTTTTCACTAGAGTCAACTAAAATTTTGGGTGGCCCGCAAGTTTTTCCACTAGCCCACGTGTATTAATGCACACAATTTTTGTAGCGTCAAAAAAAAAAAAAAAAACAAAAAAAACTACACGAAAATTTGGTTTTTTTTGACGATCTTATCCCCTTTTTTCTGCCCTAAATAGTACTTGTTTTCATCAACAACCATTTTCATGGATTTGTGATTTGAGAATCGGTTTTATAGAACTTCTTTTGCAATGAAATCTTCGTGTTAACGATCGATCGACGACGCTTATTGAGAAAAAATTCAATGAACTTTGCCCCGCAACGCCCTCTATCAGCAAAAGTTGTCAATGCTTGAATAGCCTTAACCCAATGCTGTGTATAGTACAGAATCCGCGGGCGTGCGCCACATTGTGCACCATTGGTTTACTCGACTCATGAACGTGTATCGAGTTGGAGGCTAGCCAAGCTTTCTTACGAATAAGATAACTATTAACGGGCCAATCACAGCGTGCGGAATGTTGGTTAGGATGGACTTTGGACCTGCTGTTGTACTGTACAATACCATGTGTTGTGTGCGTGTGTGCGGGCGAGTGAACGTTGGATACTCACTACCATTACCATGTGGTTAAGTGTGTGCGTGTCTTACTATGAATTGAACGATCGCGACCGCGGCCACATTAAATCTAGCAAATATCAAGACTTGCTAAACCATTTTACGAACTTAAAAATAATCTCTCTTTGTACCCCTCATTTATTGTGAAAAGGAACAATTTTTTGACTAGCTTGGCGGGCTAGTAAGGGATTGACTCGCCCACCGCTGTTTTCACTCGCATTTGGTGACCGCTAATTTCGAACCCTGCCGATGCTGCTTCCATCATGTGTGTGGGAATGTTGATCACAACGCGCGGCGTCGTGCGCGATATGATTGTTTCCCTTGCTCTAGTTTTAGGTTGTCGGACGTCACGCTAAACAAAAGGCAATTCCTCAAACCCACCGCCACAGCTTAGGTAAATGTGAATCCGAAACCTTGTGGATGTAAACTTATTTTTATAACTCAACAGTTTTGTAACACTTGTATCGCAAATTGCATCGCAAACTGCGATGCACTTTGTAAAATTGCATCGCAAATCGCTCCAATTGCATCGCAAAATGTGATGCGATACAAGGGAAATCGTTCACTGTATCCACAGGACAATGACAATCTCAGATCTCAAGGCATACCTACATTGGTTAACATCCAAACTACTGGAAAGATGAGAATAGGATTAACTGCTACCTCAAACATGTAAGAATCAGGTGGGACGTTCATTTTCTCTGAAAATGACTGACCATAAGGCAGGGCAGTTGCGGGGGGTATGCAAAGTATATGTAACAGGCAGGGCGGCTGCGAGCAGCTGCAGGCAGTATGCTTGCTAGAAAATGAGACTGATATCTTTACCTCATCCCAACTCCAGAACTTCTGGTTTGTCATAACTGCAGGTCTGTGCCGGTATTCTTCCAGGGGTGGATCTACTAGTATGACATCAAACTTATGGTTCAACTCTCCTAGGTCATAGGTCTCAAGGTCACAATGGAGGTACCTACAAAATGTAAACAAACGCAAGCTAACACAGTTACGCACAATATAGACAGTCCAATTTCATAAAGCCTGTAACCACAAAAACTTGCTCAGTACAGAAAAATCTTGCTTAGCAGAAAAAGATAAACAGCCAAAATATCATGAAATTTACATTGTAACAGCTGGTGCCCACTCAATTTTTGCTAAAAAAAATATTTGACAAGGCAGTATTTAAAAGCTATACAAAATTGGGCCACAGGCTCAATGTAGTCACAAAAACACTAGTTAAGGATGCTTGGGGCTTGTCCAATTTGTTTCTGAGCAAAGAACAGAAGGCTAGTCATAAAATACCAACCTACATGTACGTTTAAATAAAATATTTTGGCTGTTTGGTGTCGCTGCGTAGTTTTAGGCATAGACATATCAGTTATAAAAATTAATGTATAAAGTTTTATAAAATTTCAATATCCTCAAATCATAGATATTTTAATTTGATGAAAAGTTATCACGGTATTCATTAACATTGCCTATCAGCACAAGCTTTTAAGCTTTTCAAGGATTTAATTCAAATTCAAATTCAAATTTTCATTCAAAATTTGACTGACCATCCTTTAGTGATTTAAATAGCATTTGGCCAGCATTAATACAATTCTAGGCATGCACACATTTTGTTTTAAACTTTGATTTTACATTCATAAATACCTGGGACAGTTCGTTCAGTCTGATTGGTCGAGAGGAGAGCACATGGCCATGTTTAAACATTCAATGTAAACACGGTGAGGAGTGCTTTAACATGGCCTGAGGAAGTTTAGTCAAAAGAGGGGGCTATCAGATGACTGCACAGAGTGCGCAAATTTAACTTGGTAGCTCGCATATTTGGCTTGCGCAAGTTTGGAACTTGCGTGTGATAGTTTGAAACTTAAGCGAGTTACTTAGTTCTCAACATTGACAGAAATTCAACACAGATTTGACACTAAACCGTCAGACTTGTTAATTTTTAAAGAATTCTTGATGTTTTTAATGGAAAGGTATTTATGAATGGGAATAAAAGAGTAGTGACTCAGTCTTAAATGACCGTTTAAAACCTTGCAGGGTCATAGCCCAAGTGATAAAGAACCTCTCCTTCAGCTCAGTCCTTTATCGCCGAATTCAAATTGCCGTTTAAGACCTTGACATCTTCTCTCTTACTCCCTTATTATAATAAAGTCTGCTGCCACATGGTGTTTGAAAAGTATTCCATTGTAGTGTACTTTATTCTGAACAACAGATTGAACTTACATTGGTGGTGAGTTTGTCTTGGTGATTAACTCATCCTTCAGACGAATCAGTTCCTTGAGCTTTGGGTATTCCTCAAATCTGTCGGCAAGCCCTGAGTAAAGACAAACAATTACCCTTTTTAACACTGAGGGAAATAATCTTTTAAATTACAAATCAAAAAGGGCACTTTTAATCATTGATACAATCCTTCTCTTTCCGTTTCCAAATGACGTAATGTAAGCTTGGCATGAGCGCAGTGGTATGTGCACAGTCAGACATGTGCCTTTACGGATCTTTTGGAACCGGGTACCTGTTTGACATCAAGCTTCAGTTTTCGAGTACCCGCAAACAAACCCGAAATAGCGCTGTGCATCCAGGGGGAATTTTAGATTGAAGTACCCGAGGTGAAGCCCGGAAGTATCATTGTAAACAAAACATGCCACGGGTGGCCGTTCGTAAAAAAGTTTTGCACACATGTGAAAAAAAATAAACCAGGTAATGACATTGGCTTTTGAGTACCTGGATACCTGGATACCTGGATACCCAGCACAGGCCTAAATACAATTGTCTAAAATCAATTATGGTAAAGAAAGGGTTACATCTTACTGAAAATGACACAGAACTTTCCATTAAAATGAAAACACTTTCTTTGGAAAAGTTTTTAATTGATCTGATACATATTGTAAACAGATGCAATGGCATATGTGTGTTTTATACTTCAGTTTCATACCACAGTGAAGTAATGAGGATCCGAATGTTGTTGAAGACCTACTTGAACGAAATTCATTTAACATGTTTTCAATCAACAAAGAAATTGGATTTACATGAGATTAAACAGATTTTAATTGTGTAAAAAGCAACAAAGAAATTGGATTCACATGAGATTAAACAGATTTTAATTGTGTAAAAAGCAACAAAGAAATTGGATTTACATGAGATTAAACAGATTTTAATTGTGTAAAAAGCAAAAAATTTTCAGAAAGATTTGCGAAAAGCCCTGTTACTTCATCACTCATGTTACGTCATATGTGAGAGCTGTTTTGTATAGCCACTTGGTACAACAAAGCAAACTCCCACACATGGCGTCATAGTATTGTCATTTTGATGCACGCCGTCAATGGCAGAAGTGTTTCTAGTTTTTCTAAACCTTGAGGTTGGGGCCTAATATTTTGATCAATAATTACAACAAATTCAGATGTGTATAAATATCTAAATAACATTCAAATGAAAAACAAACTCATTATAAACAAGCTTACACTAGAGCATTCCCGTTTTCACTCAAGTGCCTGTTTAAGTCTTTTAACTTACCCACATCACGAATAAAGTTCTGAGGTCGTTGACCTGTGTCTACAAAATGTTGACAGTAGTCATTGTGAGGGTTAGCACTCTGTGTTCCCTGCAAAGAACAAACAACCCAGAAATACATTATACGGTATGCGTGGGGTACAGGGGTTATGCGTGCTAACGGGTTAATCACAGGAATGTCTGACTATCAAAGATTTCAGAAGTAAGAACCTGTTGTAAATTAGTGGACATTAAGGACACTTGTATGTAGAATGATTCAGCCTCATACAAAGATTGCCAAAAGACTAATGCTTTGAAAGTTTATCAAGCTCATAATTGCATAACAATAATTTGTTCAAGATTATACGTATATCATGAAGGCTATAAAACATACCGGCTGACAAACACTTCACACTCAACAAATTAAATGACTACCGTCACATACGGAAGTCTGACTCCCTTCTCCATGCACCATGGAACAATCATAACCTCAGACAATATACATGTCTAAGAACATCAAGGGTTTGGTGAATTACTAAGTATTTATGCTTATGTTAACACCACAATTACAATAATTTAGCTAAAGAAACAATCATTTTGTGCCTTCTTGTATATTTTTACATGATTTATTTTCTTAAAAAATAATAGGCTAGTCTTCAGGAACGCCCACAAAAATAGGTCACTTGCTGACCTTGCTGGATTCCTTCTGTGACGTCATCTTTACATTTTATATTCATGAGCTACAATGTTATCAGAGGATAATTGAAAGTTTTTTCTGTGAAATATTTCCTCTGAAATGAAGTTTTATTCCAGAAAAATGTATCTGAAACATAAAATACACGTAACAGCTGATTTTGGTTGTTACAACCAAACTGTGCACAGTTTTTCACCATTTTCTGCTGACTCACACAACAGATTAAGCCTAAATTTTCAAAGATTTGTTATTTCATGTAGAATGGTTGATCACACAAAACATAAACACTCTCTGAGACTATTTTGTCAGCTCTACCAATCCTGTATAATACCTTTAGTAATTCACCAAACCGTTAACACGTGTGCCTTATCAGCTGCAGTGCTAAAGCTTGTGCTAACTTGCTACCCAATGAAGTAATGCATCAATTGAGGGCTAACCTAGGTTATTTATAACTAACCATACCAAGGCATACATCCAAGTTTTTTTAAACCCCAGTTATGGTTATCCACCACCAGGCAGGGCTTTTGAATGAGCCTACCTTAAGGAATGTACTAGAGTCTTTGTAGACCTTCTCAACGAGGCTGTCATCTTCATCATCATCTTGACTGTCCTAAAAGTAGAAAACACAATGTACCACAATGCATCACTTAGTATGAAGAGCATGTATGCCACTTTGTAATGATTAAATTGAAAAAAAAGACCATGCACAAATAACTTAAATACATAATTGATTGATTACTTGATTGATTGATTATTTGATTGATTGATTGATTGATTGATTGATTGATTGATTGATTGATTGATTGATTGATTGATTGATTGATTGAAAATGACTCACCTTTATGGGTGTACGCTTTGCTGTGCTGAGTGCTTTGGATGTGTCATCTATGATGTGACGTTTTGGTGCGATACTGGTAATGGTTGCTGAGCTGAAAAATTCAACAGGAAATAATCAAACTTTCTAATAAACAGCTTTCTGGGGCTAGACAGGAAAATATGAATGCAGGGTTTGTCAACTTAATTTCTTAAGCTGGTACATGGCAACTTACCATGTGTGTGATTCCTTGGACTAGATAAGAAAAATATGAATTCATGGTTTGTCAACTTACCTTAAGCTGGTACTGGTGTGTGATTCCTTGGGGCTAGATGGGAAAAATAGGAACGCAGGGTTTGTCAACTTACCTTAAGCTGGTACTGGTGTGTGATTCCTTGGGGCTAGATGGGAAAAATAGGAACGCAGAGTTTGTCAACTTACCTTAAGCTGGTACTAGTGTGTGATTCCTTGGGTGAGGAATGAGCAGCTCTGTGCTCCAGCTCCTCCTTACTGCTCAGAACACTCCCAAGCTGATCTGCATCGGTCACATTCAGCTATAAAAGAAAACCGAACAATTTGGTCAAATTCATATCATAACATAAGTCATTGATCAAATGTAGTCATTTAAAGGCTTTCATACTAGGCAGTTTGTCTAGAATGTGGCCCCGTGGCAACTCAATATACGGCTCTGACTCCACAATCCAAGGAGTGCCCTCAGTTGGCAGACCAGTTTCTTTTTTTTTAAGATTAAAATAATTTATTGTTAATTAAGTCATCATAACTTATGCTGAACCTATTCCTGATATTTTCATTTCTTTGTTATAAGAGTAAATAACTACCGATGTCTTTTCAATTTTTTGCTCAAAATTCAGTTTTGGGGTTGCATTAATTATAAAAAGTGTAGTGTTGTTCCTCAGGACTTTCTAAGCACATTCAGGTAGAATTCTTGTTAATTTAATAAATTTGATTTTTTTTCGGTGTTCGGCTAACAGCCAAAAACCTATTGTTATTGTACTGTTTTGTTTTGTTCCGTGTCTTCTTCTTCCCACCGTACTTTCTCGGCAGGATTTCGGAAATAATAATAATAATAATACAAATTTATATAGAGCCAAATCCATTTACAATAAAATGCTCCTAGGCGCTTAATAATAAAGGTTAAAAATAACCACCTAATAACACAATATATAAACTACAATCCCAACTGACTATAAAAGAAGCAATGAACAGATAAACAAAGCATAGTAAAACAGAAATTACCAAATACATGTAACTGAATTACCAAATTTAAACCATGATTAATTAAAACTAAGAAATAAACGCCAAGAGTCACATAGACCCCCAAAAAACCAGCTGAAAAGCATACAAGTTAGTATTTACACAGCAATGAACCACAATACAGCAAACTGTAGATAAAATTAGGTATTCAGTAAAAAAGCTTCTCTAAAAAGATATCTTAAGCCCGGATTTAAAACAGCAGACAGTGTCTTGTTCTCTAAGGCAAGCATCTAACTGATTCCATAGATGAGGTGCTATGGCAGAGAAGGCTCGGTCACCAAAGGTACACAGTCTAGTATTGACAGGTTGTAACCTAGTAACATCTGAAGATGAACGTGTGGTCCTAAGTGATGTCGAGTTTAATGTAGGCAAGAGTTCACAAAGATAACTGGGTGCTAGACTGTTTATACATTTAAAAACTAACAAACAGACTTTGTAGATAATACAATACTTTATCGGAAGCCAATGCAACTTCATGAGAACGGGCCTAATATGGTCAAACTTTTTTGTACCTGTAAGAACCCTGGCTGCACAATTCTGTACCCGTTGTAGAGGTGCAATCGAAGATTGTGGAAAACCTGCAAGCAGTGCATTACAGTAATCCACCCTTGACATAACCAGCATTGTAATGACCTGTTCAGTTACAGAATAATTCAAGTATTGCTTTATTTTACTTATATTGTGTAGATGGTACATGTACATGGCATTTCGAGCTACTTCACGAGAATGAGTTTGCATTTTCATGTTACAGTCAAAAATAACCCCTAAATTCTTAATTTTCTTTGAAGCTCTCACACAGTCCTTCCCAATCGTTAGGTTGACGGCAGGAACTTTAAATTCAAGTTTGTAGAGGTACCTATGACAAGCAGTTCTGTCTTTTCCGTATGGAGTTTCATGTAGTTAGAGGCCATCCAATATTTTATGTCACTGCAACATCTCTCGACAGTTGTGGTGCTCGTTTTTACACCGTCTGAGGTTGGCGAAGCTGATACGTAGAGAACAGTATCATCTGCATAAAAATGACACGTCAAACCATGCTTGCGAATAACTTCAGCAATAGGCAGCATGTAGATGTTAAACAGGAGGGGTCCCAATACAGATCCCTGTGGGACTCCATACCATAAGGGATAAGATGATGAACCTGTTTGAGATTGGGTAGTGATGTTAACAGTTTGAGTGCGACCAGTGAGATATGATCTGAACCAACGCTTTGTATCTGACGACAGACCGATATGTGATTGTAACCTTCGAAGTAAAATATGATGATCAATTGCATCAAATGCTGCACTAAGATCTAACAAAACCATAATAGCGATTTTAAAATATGAAAAAGTATAACTCGTAGAGACTTGAAACTTGTCATGTACTTAGACCTTAGTGTATAGACGAAACAGGAACATTTTCGGGATGATGACGCCATCGATGACATCATAACATTAAAAATGAAAAATAACGAGAAATATTGTAAATCGTCATATCTATAGAACCATAAATGATAAATACAAGATCTTTGCTTCATATGAAATTTCAACATTTCTTTTAAAACTCTTACACAAAATGTGACCCCATGTGACCTTTATTTCCGGTCGAAACCGGGCGTTGAAGGTTTTTTTGGGGGGAAACGTAGTATCTTATAAACCAAAGATGCTACACCTTTAATCATTATATCATCTGAAGTCCCTTGAACAGTTCTACAAATCTATCGTTAGGTATGACCCCATGTGACCTTTACTTCCACTCAAAACCGGAAGTTTAATTTTTTTACACAAAGAAAACTTGTCATATCTCATAAACTATAAATGTTTGAGACTAAAAACTTACTAAGTATTTAGATCTTTGTGTTTAAATATAAATATATGAATTTCGGTTTGATGTTATCAATGACGTCATAACAATAAATAAACTTTTAATATTAAAAAAAATCATAATCGGAGAACAATAATAAATGCTACATGTAAGGTACTTGCACCATAAAAAAGCTCCGGCCGAGTTATACAAATCACATCCAAAGGGTGACCCCATAAGACCTTTACTTCCGGTTGAAACCGGAAGTTGAGATTTTCAGAATTATTCATGTTTGTTAAAAAATACACACAATCCTTCTCCTCAGACTTTGACATTTTTCCCAAGCTCTTATGGTCATAAAACTTGGCAACAATTTTACACCAGATGAGTAGATTAAACAGAAGTTGTGACAACATAATGTTGTCACAAAAGAATTTATTGGATAATTGACCTAAGTGACTTCCAGTTCAAACCGGATGATCAAGTTCAATATTTAAAATAATCATAACTCCTGAACCACACAATGGATTTGTTTCGACTACACGGAATAACAAAGGGTTTCTAGGACTTACCTAGCGCTACACAGTATGACCTCATTTGACCTAACTTTTGGTTCAAACTGGAAGTTGTAGATTTATATTGGAACAAAATCTTACTCTTGAACCACAAATCGGATTGATAAAATGAAAGATCGTTCAATCATAATTTGATGACATCGATCACGAACACCATGTTTTTGTAGTAAACAAAAACTGAATGTCTAGTTGTTAGTTATGTGTTATCTTGACTTGTCTCGAGAAGTTGCATTGTTGAGAAAGACCGCCATTAAGGAAAAGCTCGTCAAGGTAGGGAGTTCAGCAGAAAACACAAACAGGGCGATCCTATCTGGAAGCATGTGGAAACTGGTTGCAAACTTCACACATTATTTTCAATAGTTCCCGTTGCTCAAATTTCACACTAATCACAAGTCAAGCAGAATGTCACCCAAAATGAAGCCTGACCAGTTTTGCACCAACATAAAGAAAAACATTAACAGACACAACAAACGGGGACGGGTCATCCTTCCATCTTTAAAATGGCATAACTCCATTGTATTTTTAACTATGAAGCTGATTTAAGCACCAATGAACTTCTCTTAAAACAAGGTTTCCATTGATACATGTTTGTATGATGTACCAAACTTGGAGAGGTTTGATGAAAAAGTGCAAATACCACTGAACTCCCTAGTCAAAGACACAACTTCACAAGTGCTGGGGACCGAGATTCGAAAAACCCACATTGTGAATTAGTGAATGTGATGACTCAGCCACAAAAATTTGAATTTGGTACGCTAGCTACTCGACCACGATAATTTGTCAGGTTCGCTAGAAGAGCCTGGAGAGGGGGGGGGGGGAGTAATAACGCCAGTCACCGAGTCAGACAGTCGGCCGGCCAATCTCCAATTTATTTCCTTTCTGTGTTTTTGACATAAACATTTATACAAAAATGCAAGTGTTGAAAATGTTGAGCGCAGAGTATAAAACTGCGCAAGTGTACAATACTTCTTTGACGTTGAAGTATTGTACGCGCAAGGTTTAACTTGCGCGGGTTTCTACTAATTAATTCAGGCATGCGCTAAACAACTGACGAAAAATATTGCAGGCGGTCGGATCTCGGATTCAGCGTATTTTTATTTCTATCTCATAATATTTACCGTTTGAGCAAGCAAGGCTCTTCGCTGTTTCGACCTCTCCATCAAGGCCTTCAATCTGTCAGACATGTTAACAGAGCTTGAAAAAGCTTCAAAACAATCAATTTTTATATAACAACACACTCTCTCATCTGCCGTGCCAGTTCCGTTCACGTTGTTGGACAAGGAAAAAATAAAAGACTGGTAAGTGAAAAGACAGGTCTCCTTTGTATTGCACCCCTTTTGTGTTAGATTATTATTCGACACGTCTGGGTGTAATCTAGTCGTGTGCTGGTAAAAAAAGGGCGCCCTCAAGGGAGTCCCAGCACCATTATTGGAGATAATGCTCCCACAGAATGTGAATGAATAGACCTTTCTTTTGCAACGTCACAGCCCAAGTTTTTGCCAACCCAGGTTGGAAAACTATGGAACCCATAAATGCAAAAACAGATAACTACAGTTTGTAACAATGTTACACAAATAATTCAAAATTAGTGTTGAATTTATTGGAAACAAAGCAAACCTATCACGGGAGGTAATTACCGAAAATGTTGAATTTTGTGAAAACATTTGTTATCACTATGTTTTACTAACATTCGGCGGTCCATGCCAACCAGCGCTGTTTGTTTATCAACAATTGAAAGGTCTATACACCGGTTCCTCTCTGTCAGGATGAGTCTGCCCCCAGCAGCAGGACCCTGTTCTTTGAACTGCCCCTGGTAAGAAAGTTGTGCCCCGAGACAGACTTTCCTAGGAATGCGTGTCACCCTCTAGGAAACACCCATCTTGTAATTTCGGTCTTCGCAGCCCCCCCCCGGAAATAGTGTTCCCAACCATGGAGGTAGATTATTGAAGGTGTTTTCCTTCCTCAAATGCATGGTTTTACAGAGAGTTTTAGAGCAAGCACGCAGTAGGCCAAGCGTAGAAATTTACGGTTGATCTTACAAAGTTAAAAAAAGAAACCAGCACCCTCGGCAGGCCTAAACATTCTTCGAATGTGTGTAGAATTCTTGTGCGGGACAAACTTTGTTTTAGGAGAGAAAAGACTAATGCCATCGTTAATGACGTCTATATTCATGACAACAATCACGCCTTCTTGGGTTTATTGTTTGTTTAGATGATCTTCACAACAAGGGAACTTGGCAAAGCTCCCACAAATGAGTAGATATAAACGCCAGCTCCGAAACTGGCACTCAGCCAATCTCTCTCATAGACATCGTGACACTGCACCTTTAAGACAGTGTTTCTGGGCTGGCCATTACCGGCGAATGTGAGATTTAAAGTACTGGGCCGGGCAGCTCCTTACCCGAGTTTCAGGAAGCTGCCAACACGAAGCTTTGTGTTACGCGAGCTCTGGGGCATCACATTGTGAAGACAAGCTCTTTAGTTTAGAAAGGGGAACATCATTGTGTCTTTGTGGGGCAAGAAGCCTGGTTTACCCGTATCAACATACGATTTCTGGATGGTTAACAGTAAAAGAGGCTTTCCAGTTGACGGGGGGCTGATATTTCCCCTTCTATTCAGGCTCATTCTAAGTGAGGTTTGCGGTAACACCTCTTTTGAGTAGTGTAGGTTCTGAAGAGAACCGGTGGTTAACGACTCAGAACCTACACTATACTCAAAAGAGATTTTCACAAGTGGTGTTACCGCAAACCTCACTTAGTTATACTTCACCATGCAAAGTTACAAATCCTACTCAGGCTCATTCTACCAGAGCCATGGCAACACCATGTTTGGTGGAGCATCTATTGTGGAAGTCATGAAAGCCGATTGGAGGAGTTCTCGGACGTTTCCAAGATACTATGGGTCGGACTTAATACGGAAGAGAACAGTCTGGACTACTTGGTCGAGCGGTGAAACATGAAATCACAGATAAGAACGTGTGTTTGTGGTTTCTTTTTACTTATTAATGTATTGCACTGCATGGGACCTATTAAGTTGAGGGCTATGTTGCTCCCTTCCACATACTGCTCTTGAATCTAGTCCTAAAAGTTAATTTCGATGCAAAAGTAAGTCTATGTAAAAGAATGTAACATTTTTACTTCTGCCTCGCACCCGTACCCACCCACCATGTCGTCAACTCTTTATTGATACCACCTTTTGTAAGTTTCAGAATGCTTCTTGTGCGCGTGCGTACAGAGTGGAGTGAGAGGAGAGGTATGGTGCTTTGGCACGATGTTGAGATTTTTAAAGCACGATTAACTTTTACGACATTTCCTCAAGCCCCGGCTTGAGGAAATGTAACAGTTATTGTCAAGGTAGAAGTAGTTTACTTTATGAAACTCATTTCAAGAATCATAATTGTTTTAAATTTTACAATCCCGTAAAGGTTACGCAAACGCATAACTAACCTGTGCGGGAAACCACATACACTAAACAACATCACGGAAGGAGACGCGTAAAAAATAAACGCCATGTAATACAAAAGTAGCCACAAACAAACCAAAAACGCAAAGACGATTAACTTATCCCGATTTAAAATATCTAAACTTCTGTTTGTTAATGCAGTCAAATACAGTCGGCTCAAACTCACAACATTGACAGGCAAAACTGGATGTTAAAAGTCAAGCAATTCTTAATGTTCTTAGCAAAAGTTTTTACCAAATTCGTTTGAATGAAGTATCCATCAACATATTATTGGGTGGGAAAAAGTGATGTGACAAAAATGAAATGAACTTAAAATTGCACCGGCGTTTAATTTCCAATAGCTAATGCTCAGAGGTGCCGGGAGCTCAATGGTGGTGACCATTTCAACGGGAGACTTGGTGCATGGTCTATATCACATTTACACGCGAGGATGAGGTATGAGGTCATGATTTACGGCGTCTCGAAGATCCCTGCTAAAAAATAAAATGAAAATGCAAAACCAGCAAATACATTTGCCCATCACTTTGCATAAAAGCGCCAAGTTCAATGTCCAATTTCAGGCAGTATTGGTACGTGTCACTACAACGGTACGTTGGAGTAGCTTCCCTAACTTTGTGAATCAGCAATAGGCCTTAATACAATACACAGCTAGCGCAGAAATTCGACGCTTGCAAAATAAGCGGAGAATGGTTACCGTAAGCATGGATTTCGGCCGTTAACCAGAGCCACGTAATTGGGCTCATTCGTTTAAATGAGGGGTAGTTCACTTTATCCACTAAGTTGTGAGACCCAGGCCCAAATACATGGCTCTGCTTACCAAAAGCAAAGAATCAACGCTTACGGCAGCAGACTTCCGTGCTTACGTCAAGCGTATTTCAGGGGTTAGCAGAGAATTTTGGCTTGTGTGCATGTGTATTTCATTTAACTAGGCACAACCAATTATAATAGTCAATGTTTCGCGGCACTTTTTGATTGAATTGTTTTACGCTTATCCGAACCGTAAAATTATAAACGTTTAACCGGTTGATCGGTCGGTTAACCGTGTAACCATCACAGGCTTAGTATACATGCTAACTTGTGAGACATGTTCCTCGATAACAAAATTTCGAGTAAAAAAAACGTTAACACAACTGCGTTTGTGATCAAAAACATTGCCTCTTCAGTGCATCATTATTTGGCTCTGCACAATCGAATTGTTGTGGAACGCCCTCTAGCGTTCAATGTTTCTTGCATTTATTACCTCAAGCACAGTTTTCATATAACAAAGACTACGAGCCTGATTGGAAACGATAATTATGTGCATTTCAAGTTCTTTTCAGATATAGACTCATTGAGCATTGAAGATTGAACTTGGGTTATCTTGACCCTTAGTTGACCTAAACTTCCGGTTTAACCGGAAGTTGGACCATATCTCAAGAAGTACCAGCCGATATTCAAACTTTTTTCAATTATATACTTCCTGCTATGTAGGTTAGCCTAGGGTTACCGTGACCCGTGTTGACCTTAACTTTCGGGTCAACCGGAAGTGGGACCATATCTCAAGAACTACAAAACCGATTATTAATTTTTTTCAGTTATACACTCCTTGGGCATTACAAATTTGCCATGGTAAACCGTAACCCCATGTTGACTTTTACTTCCGGGTAAACTGGAAGTGACACCATATCTCAAGAACTACATCTGGAGCGTTTAATCAATGTAATTAGAAACGGAACAGATTTGTGTTTGTCCTGGACAAACACCTAATGTCTAGTTATTCTTTATTTCCACCAAAATGCCATAGGTTTTGTACATCCATTTTGTTATCTCCTAAAGTCATACTTGGTTTAGTATAAAAGAGTCATATATAGTATGTCATATTAAAGCTTAGGTCTTGAAGTTATAGTAAAATGTAATTAGCTTAAATTAATTAATTACTTTACTTAGTTATAATGACATGAATATTTAATTAGCCAATCTTCAGACCACCGTATCTCAAGAAGTACACAGCCGATTTCAAAACTTTTTTCAGTCATAGACTCCTTGGGCTTTGGAAATTAGCCTTGGGAAATCGTGACCCCATATTGACCTTTACTTCGGGGTCAAACGGAAGTGGTACTATATCTCAAGAAGTACACAGCCGATTTTCAAATTTTTTCAGTTATAGACTCTTTGGGCATTGGAGATTAGCCATGGGAAATCGTGACCCGATGTTGACCTTTACTTCGGGGTCAACCGGAAGTGGGACAAAATCTCAAGAACTACACAACCGATTTCCAAACTTTTTTCAGTTATAGACTCCTTGGGCATTGGAGATTAGCCTTTGGTAACCGTGACCCCATGTTGACCTTTACTTCGGGGTCAACCGGAAGTGGGACCATATCTCAAGAACTACACATCCGAATTTCAATTTCTTTTAAGTTATAGATCCTTTGAGCATTAAAGATTGAACTTGGGTTGCCCTGACCCCATTTTGACCTTTACTTCCTGGTCAACCGGAAGTTGGACTATATCTCAAAAACTACACAGCCGATTTTCAAACTTTTTTCAGTTATAGGCTCTATCGGCATTGGAGATTAGCCTTGGGAAATCGTGACCCCATGTTGACCTTTACTTCCGGGTCAACCGGAAGTGGGACCATATCTCAAGAGTTACACAACCGATTTTCAAACTTTTTTTCGGTTATAGACCCTTTGTGCATTGAAAATTAAACCTTTGTTTAATCAAAGCACAACAAAACGGAACAGCTTTGTGTTTGTTCACAAACACTTAATGTCTAGTTATTATTATTCTTTGTTTCTGCCCAAATCCCCATAGCATTTTGTACACGTTTTTGTTTAATTTAAGAAAAAATTAAATTAATAAGCTAAAAGAGTTAGATCCTATATCAAATAGAAGCCTAGTACTTCAGCTTAAAATTTAATTTAATATAATGATTAAAATTCTTAGTTAATTAGCCATTTGTAGCAAAGTGAATACTTGTTAACCTTGTTGGGACCATATCTCAAAAAGTATACCGCCGATCGTCAAACTTTTTTCGATTTTATAATTGTTGGATACTGTATAACTGTTTTTTTGCCTAAAATGCCGGACGACGTCACCATGACGTCATTAATAAAGCGTTTTGTATCTGTGTACAAAACCCATGGCTATGAAAAGTGGAAGTATTTAGCTGATAAAAAACAGTCAATTTTTAGTTAATGCGCAAACGGTTTGAAAAACACAAATGTTTTAAATAAGAGTCCTTTCAGGCCATTCAAACTAATCAAAGAACAATGTATTCCCACAATAATTTGCGATTAAAAGTAGCAAATCGGACACCATTGCTAGATTGCTGATTGCGCCGTGATTGTGCAATCACGGCAAGGCGTTGGAGATTACCTTGATATTCGATTCCTAACCGGTAGAGGACCAATTGCTTTGTGCACAGCCCATTCGATTTGCACATGAGCAACACATGTAATTCCTACGTACGTTTAGGGTTTTTCTTGAAATGCATTAGACGGGAACAAGTTTTATAGGCCCTACCATCGTGTTCGTTATAAATTTATTAGTACGACCTCATCAGGTGTCAAATTACGGTAATTCAGAACTTATTCCTTTAAAAATTAATATCTCCTGAACCACATGTCGTAAAGTCGTATTGTATGTGTTGTTTTTGTAGCTTACAACAATTGCAAAAGTTTATTCAAAACGGTGACCTCACTTTGACATTAACTTCGGGTCCAAACAGAAAGCTCAAAACTTCAACAAAGCATATCTCCTGAACAACATGTCATAATGTCGTAACGTTTGACCACACGATTTAGAGCTCTTGTGCGATCGCATTAGTTTTCGGGAAATCACCGTGTAGCAAACAAAAACTTGGTGGGGTTTGCAAAAGGGCGGGAATTAGAGCTGAATGGGAAAGGAGGGGGAAATTTAAATTTGTTATGAGTGTGAAGAGCCAAAATTAAAAACAAAGTCACATCCCATATTTACTATTTTAGCCCAACAAGAACATATTCAGTATTAAAAAGACACAACAAATGTTACAGATATGGTTTTAGTACAAAAGCATAGACCAGAATTTAAATCATCAACTCAAAATTATTATTATGATACTAAAGCCCTGTCGTGTCATGCACTAAGATGTTATCAGCGGAAGGCAGGCGTTGTAACATTTTACCATATGATTACATGATCCAGTTCCTGAACCTGTCCATGAGTTTGAGACAGACATGATTCTAATTCTACCCAGATATTACATGATGATTAACGAAAACATGCGCACTGAAAACAACGTTGACGTGCGGCACGAATCATAGTAGTGCAACTCGTCTGTTCAGGTAATTCCGCCAATGGATTAAGGGCCTCTCGACCAATCAGAAGGTTGCATTTGGGTCACGTGATACCTAATTTGCATATTTTTTGAGGAGCTGTTGGACTGAAACATTTAATCTAGGGAGGGGTGTACAAAAAAGGCGTGAGGGGTGTACTATTAATAGTTTAATATTAAAAATCGTATGAAAGTAATGTAAAATTATCTAACCAATACACAAACAAGTTTGAGTTACGTTTATTAAGGTAATATTGATTAATAAATAAGACCTGCTCAATTTAGTGATATGGACAAGCTTTACCTTCGTGAATGGTGTACGCCAATCGGAAAGTCATACGGGTCTATGTACGTGTGAATGCTGTTACGGCGTCGTCATACGTATAACGAAAGGGTCTAGTGCCAAACCCAAAAATGTAGTTATAATAGTGTTCGCCACTCAGGTGACAGACTAAGCACACTTCGACAATAACAACACAACGTTCGTGTTGAGACAAGTTGTGAGGATTAATTCCAACAAGTCTCACAAACACGGTCCGATGGTATCTACGCTGGAAATAATATTTGAAAGCTGATTTTGTTTTGTTCCAAATACCTATGGTCGGTTTGCATGAAAATAAACTCACCAAATTCACCGGCGTGTGTGCATGAAACCATAGAGGAATGAAACTCCCCGCAGTGTATACATGTAATCTTGCATGTTTCTCTATGTTTAAAGGCATCGTCGAAGTAGATCGTTGGGAAATCTATGATCTCTGTCAATATTTAATCCAATCGTTGCAATAACTGTACATTTGAAAAGAGTATGCTTCATTTCGGTAACGAAAACGCGTAGACCTAATGTACCGCCATGAGTGAATACAAGTAGGCCCATACACAACAATTAGGTGTACACATGGGCTATAGCTCCATGGTGTACGTGTGTATACTAATTTTCTTTTTGATCATTGATCCGAGGGGTTGAACGAGTATAATCGATCGGTGGTCAGTACCCTTTTATGTAAAGGATTTAGCGTACGAGTTTAGATTTACGCGTCAGCAGTTGGCAGTTTATGGCTCGTGGGCCATTTTGTTGTTGTTTTATTTACACAAACACACGCGACTGAAACATCCAATGGCAATGCTGTAAATTTAACCGTACTTTGAATGCTTCGATATAACCAGACAATGATTTAGTTAATGAGAAGGTCTGTGTTTTCTGTAATAAAACTAAACTGCATCTGCAGCTATCAATATTTTAAAGACGATCCAGTCGTCGAATTGCTTCGAATCCGTTCTCTAGATACATCACCGCCTAACTTGTTGGTATTTTGGTTGCCTTTAATATTATTGAGACTGAACCATAACCCGGTTTATAAACAGCGTTTCTTTACATTGACAATGGAGATCATTTATTACAACAGCTAAAAGCATCAAATACACGATCAAGAATAAGAATTTAAAAAAAATTATAATAAAGTTGTAATTATTTTTAATTAGTATTTCATAATAATAGCTCTTAGCGTTATTATTAGTATTATTATGTTAAAGTTTTGATCTTTTTAGGAAATGGTGGGTGGTATAGGCCTATATATGATATATACATATGTATATATAACCAATAGTATATAATAATAATAATAATACATAATACAATACATACATACAACGTGATCTTGCAACATAAATCAAATTAAATCAACAATAAACAAACAAATGTACACGTAATACATGTTGAAACACATGACCAAAACGAGAAATGGATACAAAAAAATCCATGTATAAACCAAATGTATTAAACAAACAAAACTAACAAAGTCATAGAAACATGTATCAAAACACCAAAATATAAATAATTAAACCCCAAAACACACAAAAAACCACACCAAAGCATCAAAACAACAAATTAATTTTAAAAATCAATACATGAGTGATTTGCGATCGTTGTGTATATTTTAAAGCATTAACAACAACAAATTAACTTTTTTTAAATTATTTACTTTTTTTTAAATGGGCTTTGCAAACACTATAAGTGCAATGCTTTCTATATTTTCCTGCAGATCATTTCCACTGAATGAACCAGCAAGATGAAGTAAGAAATAAATAAATAAACAAACAATATACATTGGTAATGGTACGATTAACAAATAAATGTCCACGGATTAACTACAACTTTACATGTCGTTTACAGTCAGAAGCGAATGATTGTTTACAAATACAGTTTTTTAAAATAAATTTATCCCCAGTGTTATACACTGAAAGAGAGTATTCTTTTCTAATTTAAAGGTGCATTACAGGATTGGTTTTTGCTAACAAAACAGTTGCTGGCAGTGTAAGCACTTTATGTAATCCACCATATACATAGACTGACAAACCTGTAGAAGTTTGAGATCGATCGGCCATCTGGGTCACGAGAAAATAGTGAAAAACCGATTACACTTTTGCATAAAATTAAGTGAATATCCAGGCATGGTCCGGGCTTACAAATTTCCCTGGATAGATTTTTGAAAATCGCCCTCAGGCGTTTCAGCGCAGACAGCCGTTGATATACTCGTTCCTAATCGGGCTTTTGGAGGTGGCTGTTTGCGGTTGTTATTGAAAGGCCACCGAAGGGTCATCCGCATAAATAATGAGGCTCTCTTTCATACGTGTACGGCACGTGTGTGGGCATGTGTGTTGCAAACAGCATGGAGGTACATGTATATTTGGCTACCTCCGAGCTGCGTGCAATCAGGATGTTCATATGAATTTGTCGTTGTAAACTTGTTGAATACATTTGCTACATTTGCTGGTTCGCGCGTGCCTTCGTTACGTGTACAAATTACCTGTAAAACACAAGTTTGGTGGATAAATGCAATCATATCTCTGGAACCCTTTATCGTACAAACTAGTCCAAAACGGTAAAATAATCCTGAATATCGACTCCTTTATCATGTCATATTTATTTTACATTCAGAAAACATTTTGCCACATCATTTTGAGGGTTTTACGTCCAGTCTTGGTCAATTTTGTATGGAGAAATTCCTAAAGTGTCTACCTGATTTCTGCAACCCGACGGCCGATTGCTTAGTCCAAAACGGATTTGGGAAGTGTACATCCTGGCCAACACACTGCTCTAATTTTGTGATCGGACAAGTTTTTCCAACGTCATTTTTTAGTTGAAATTCAGACCAATGAAAAGTTATTTCACAGCTTCAAAACAGCCGTTGCTAAAACGTCCGTGGTGTCAACTCTAAAACTCCAACGCATTTTTCTAAAATGGTAAATTCATGCACTAATCGGAAGGTTTAACTGGACAAACTTATCATTGAACAGAATCAATAACGTATACCCTTTCTTCTTGTAAACATTTTGTTCTAAAATAGTGTCACACATTTAAAAAATAGCAAGACACATTTTGCTTCTCTTGAAAATTTGTCACTTGCTGTATGTATGTTTTTTGTGTGTGGCGATGACATGGACGGTACCACCAATAGTACAGGGTGGAATTTTCTGAGTACCATTATCTAGCCACAGCGTTGCATTTTTGTTGTGTTTAAATGTTCTGGAAAGTTAATTACAATTTCACGAGTGATTTATAAAAACAGAACAAAAAACAGTAGCACGTTGCATTTTCTTTTCTGCATGGAATGTTTTGCATCAATAACGTGAGCGTTTTAAGTTACACGGAATTAAAACACCCCTGTCCGCACAATGGTATCTATCACAAATGTGTGTACACAGTACGGTATGAGTTATTTACGTGGGAAAATAAGTTTACATTTTTGTACACTACATCCGGCCGAACACGTACTACGTGCAGCGGTTCAACCGTGGGAAAATACGCCAGTCTCATAAAAATAATTATTCCTTGTAATTGAAGGAAATTCATCCTTTGTGATTGTACTGTCAATGAACTGAAGCGGTTCTACGTTTTTAGAGTTGCGCTTTTTGTTAGATAATTAATAACAACATGAATAAATTCAAATATTACTGTCAAGTTTATTTCCTTATACATTGTGTGTCGTTCACTCACGATAAAACAAGAGAGGGTCATTTACATAAACCTTACCATTTTCGAATTAACCGGCCATAGACTGAAGTAAAGGAATTCAACACTGATTGTGAATGCTGCTTTAGTCTGTGACTGGCCCAAAACCGTGACTTTATTTTGTTACCCTCTCCATAAAGGGAGTTCTACCTCCATGCCCTCTCAATCATGAGCTCCTCCAATGAGCTCCTCAACTTATACAAATGAAATTAATATTAGTCGAGTGTCCGTGGAACTATATAGCCTAGTACATATTTTGCTCTGTGAAAAGTACATGGATTATGTGCTGCTTCTTGTTGTGCTCGACGTATGTGCATGTAGGCCTACGTGTGCGTCTAGCAGAAACGTGGCCAACTCTGCATGCGACATTTCAATTCAGTTGAAATACGACGCCATCTCTACATGCATAATGGATACTGGTATTTTCATCGACGTGGATAACAGAGATAGCGTCTTTCTGTGTTCTCTGTTGTACTTTGATCTTTTTTTTTTGCACTTTCAGACTGTTTAGGACGTCCTGTTTAAAAAAAAAATAGATCTTCCATTTTTGCTGATGGTCGATCTGTCCGGTTGTCCAGATCCAGACCCGTAACCCGGCCGAGTGTGGTGTGTGCACAACTTCTGTCCGGGGATGTGTGTGTGTGTGACCCACTGATCTCTCAGTGGTGTGACCGCGTTTAAGTTACTCTAGTTCCCTGCCCAAATATTCCATGACGTCTCTTAATGGAAATGCAAGTCGGAGATGTTTGGGTCTGGGAGCCAGACTACGTTTAAGTACACAACCTCGTATTCTTGGCTCATCTCCATGGCGGGTTAATTTGGTGGCTTAAGCGAGTTCAACCATACCAGATTGGCGCGGCGAGATCGATCATATTTAAGAACGACGTTTGCTGCGAACCTAGAAACCGACCGTTCGCGAATTATTTGCGTGTGCCGAATTGAGAGAAAAAAATAACTATTATTGGTCGTGTGAGGGCAATATCTACGAAATCGATTCAAAAAAATGAATAAAACGCTCACTGAGCGATAAACTCCAAACGGGAAATTAGTTTTATTTATTTCTCATCAAATATGACATTTCAGACAGAAATATTTCAAGGGATGTTTTCTACTATCATCATCATTAGACCGTGTAAGTTTTATGTAAATCTGTGATCTTAGACGATTTTTTTTCTTACCAATCCTGTAATGCTCCTTTAAGGAGAAATAAAGCTATAAAACAACGCTTTAAAATAACGCTATAAAACTTCCAGATCCTGATTAAATATAACCGCGATCGAGACCTACTACAAAAAAATCGCAACTGCGTTATAATCGAACTGCGCGGCCGTGTGAAACGAATCAACCAAGGACGGACGTTGGTTATGCTGTTTAATAACACCGTTGCGAAATAGCAAACCACCAAGGTGCTAGACAATTGGCGCCCGTAACCAAGGACGTTGGTTGTCAGCGCTCGTGTGAAAAGGGCACATGCCAAAGATGGGTGCAGCTGGATTGAAGTGTACTGCAAGTTAGATGTTTATTTAAGGTTTCTCAATCGGTGTGCGTGCCACATTGCTTCCGTTCGGCACACCAGACATCACTATTATAATAAGTCGATTGTTCAACTCTTGGTTCACGCTATTTTTTTCGTTGGAGACCTTTTGTCCAAATTTCCCCCAAAGGTGAGCCAAGGCCTTGAACCAAAAGGCAACCCATTCCCTCAAAATAAACAAATTATTGGTAGTTTTTCGAATTCTATTGTATGAACTTTTTGAATTTATGCAGTGTGTATAGAAGAAAGTCTTAGGCAATGAAGTGACGTAGATCGTGAAATCGCGCATGTATGTAAACTATACTTGCTTGATACTAACTGGTAAATTGTAGTTTTAAGGTCGTAAACCCATTGGGTGGTTAGGCCTATGAACTACATCGACATAGGCCGGTGTGTATCGTAGAGTTCTTGCAGAATAATGATTTATAGACTACTTTGTGTAAATTTACTGTAGGTGTACATGTAATGCTCCATTTTATAGGCCTACATCATGCATTGAATCAATATTGCAAGAATTGTGTTACACACATCATTACATTACCGTAATTACAATGTATTCATTTTCCCTTCAAGATCTGGAGGAGTTCTTCTCCAAAATCACAAAATTATAAATCAATACCACAACTGCAACACACATCAATTTGGCTACCTTTTAAAAAATGGACTGCCTTTCACATCTCTATTAAACGTACGTAGGAATTGCAATGCGTTGGAGATTACCTTGATATTGGAATCCCAACCGAGAGAGGACCTATAGTTAGTGTACAGCCCATCCGATTTGTGCATGAACGGTATTTGCCATTCCTACGTACGTTCTATAGGGTTTTCAGTTAAAAGGCATTTGATGGGGGTAAGTTACATACCATCTTGTACCTAATCAAATGTGTTAGTATGAAAACAACTTTTTGTTTTCATCGTGACGTTGGTTGTCAGCGCTCGTGTGAAAAGGGCACATGCCAAAGATGGGTGCAGCTGGATTGAAGTGTACTGCAAGTTAGATGTTTATTTAAGGTTTCTCAATCGGTCTGCGTGCCACATTGCTTCCGTTCGGCACACCAGACATCACTATTATAATAAGTCGATTGTTCAACTCTTGGTTCACGCTATTTTTTTAGTTGGAGACCTTTTGTCCAAATTTCCCCCAAAGGTGAGCCAAGGCCTTGAACCATAAAGGCAACCCATTCCCTCAAAATAAACAAATTATTGGTAGTTTTTCGAATTCTATTGTATGAACTTTTTGAATTTATGCAGTGTGTAAAGAAGAAAGTCTTAGGCAATGAAGTGACGTAGATCGTGAAATCGCGCATGTATGTAAACTATACTTGCTTGATACTAACTGGTAAATTGTAGTTTTAAGGTCGTAAACCCATTGGGTGGTTAGGCCTATGAACTACATCGACATAGGCCGGTGTGTATCGTAGAGTTCTTGCAGAATAATGATTTATAGACTACTTTGTGTAAATTTACTGTAGGTGTACATGTAATGCTCCATTTTATAGGCCTACATCATGCATTTGTGACGGTCATGAAACTATCTTGCGCATGCCCGCAATCTATTTTTAGTAGCTTTATCTATTACGTAATACTACCAGAGTAGCGCCCTCAGCGATTTCATTTTCGCGGGCTATCAGTTCATAATATCCTTAGACGAAGACCTAAGTGCATCATGTTTCTCTTCGTCAACAGGTAATTATGTTTTAACTTACTTATTGCTTACCTTTTGCATTAATATTGTTCAATCGAACAAGTACCATCATATTCCGTATACCTTCATAGTCTAAGTTGTATATATTTTCTATTTAATCATTGATTTATTGACTCGTTTGCCATGGATACCGAAGAGACAAACGGAGAGTTAGCTTTATACCATTTTCATGTCCTTAAGACAACTTATGTATTCGTTATGTAAATTCCTCTTGGGACAATGCAGTCCCTTCGTTTACATTTACAACCTATTTATTAAACAAGCTCTGCTTAAGTTAATTGATAATTTCCGAGATGATTCTCAAGATGGCGGACGCCGCCCAGATTATGGCGCGAACCGCAGAGATAGTTGAAAGTTCAATTATTAGTATTATGTAACCTTTTATAAATATTATTGTATCAGTTCATAATATCCTTAGACGAAGACCTAAGTGCATCATGTTTCTCTTCGTCAACAGATCTTACTGTAAATAAACAACCAGCTTTGGAAACAAGTGTATAAGAACAGCCGTGTCAATTGTGAGATTTAATAAGTCAGAGGGGTCACAATGGTGGAAGATCCGATTTGAAGAACACACCAACTACCCCCAGTTCTTCAACCAAAAAGTCAACCTCTCTTAGCTGTTCGAGAAACTTGACCGGCACCGGAACCCGGCACCTGGCACCACAGCGTTGGCTCCACACAGCCCATTGATGAGCACACCAAGCCCACCAAAACCACCGTCTAGATGTCTGGAGAACAACACTACTTGCGAAACGACACTTACGGATTTTGCAGAAGAAAGTTTGGACATCTGGCAGTGAAGCTATTACATGAAAAAACTGGGCAATCTAACATCGCTACTTGAATTCCAAAATACGGACTAATTGCTGACTGTAGCAAATAAAGCCGTCCAACAACAATAACTTTTAAACTTCGTTGCTACCTTCAGGCTCGTGTTAACCACACAGATTAAGGTTCACAAAAGCAGTCCAACAACAATAACTTTTAAACTTCGTTGCTACCTTCAGGCTCGTGTTAACCACACAGATTAAGGTTCACAAAAGCAGTCCAACAACAATAACTTTTAAACTTCGTTGATACCTTCAGACTCGTGTTAACCACACAGATTAAGCAGCATTGTTAAGCCCATTCAACCACTTGTAACTTTGACAAGGCATAACATTAGTACTGCAATTACTGCGCTCAAAGCAAAAAAAACCCGCTTCAAAAGTTAACAGAGTTACGCCTTATTTTCTGAATTGATTCTCACTGTACTGTGCGTTAAAGGCGTAATTCAGCTGCAGATTTTAAGTAAAATCGGCGTTTGGTATGTTTATGCTTGTCAAAGTTACACTGTAAAATGAATTGAAAGTTTAGTGGAAAGTAGTGTGACCTATATACTTACCTGTTTCAGTTGTTGAAGGTACATTTAAAAGAGCAGTGGAATTTGAATCTGACATTCATTTTTTTTGCAAAGCACTGAGCTTGATATTGAGTTGTACTATTACTCATTAACTAAGTTGAATCTAAATCAAACTGTTCATTATTATTAAGTGTTTACAAATTTAAGTCACCCCATGCAACATGGCTACCTCTAGAAAACAACCAACAGACGAACTGCTATATCAATCTCCGACGTCAACTCGTTGGCATCCATCAACCCGAAATCGAACTGTGTCAACTCCAGTAGTCAGCCATCACCCGCGCCAGACTTCTCGTCAACCTACCACTTTACCAAACCCACCACCACTAGCAGACGACCGAACCCCCAGTGAACGATTTCTATCTGACCTCGACACAATGGAGCGTCGACTCAGGTCTAGGAATCTGCTTCCACCGGAGTTGCAGCGGGAAAAACCAACACATAATACCTCTAGGCCAGCAACCAGACGAAGTATTTCTCCTTCACTATACCGTGGTACACCACCGCCGAAACACCACCATCATTCAGTCTCGATTCAGAACCCTTACTCTCCATCAATCCCAAGTAAGAGTCATCATTCCATCTCATCACTTGCTGCCAAGAATCACCGTTCTACATCAACTCCAACCCAGAATTATCCCTCTACTCCTAATCCTGTCCATCTCATGCCTTCTCATCAGGTCAAACGCGTTCCTATCTACACTGGTTGCGAGGGATCTACCATTGAAATTGAAGATTGGGTCAGAGATACAAGATACTTGATAGAGACAACGGCAATACCTACCGAAATGCAGTTTTCTACTATTGTAAGATACCTCGGAGGAGCGGCGAGAAAATTAGTCCTAAATCTACCACCTGATCAACAGACGATCAACTTCGCATTTGCAGAACTCAAAGCTCAGTTTGGTGACAGTCTGATGTCCGGTGACCCATTGGCCGAGTTCTATGAACGTGTGCGACTACAAAAAGAATCGCCTGGAATCTATGCTGTGGAGTTGGAAGCCACGCTCCGTACCGTTGAAGAAAGAATGAACAAAACCCAGCCTTGGCCAAACAGAAATAAGATGCTTACTCAACAATTCATGAGAGGGGTGCGAAACGAGAAAATAACCAACCGACTTGCTCCTATGAAACCACGAGAGATGTCATTCAGAGAACTACAAATCGAACTGCGCCAGATAGAAAGAGAAAACAGGATGGGTTCTACAATGACCACAGACACCACCAAAGCACTCTCTCAACCCCAATATGCAAGGCCAACTTATCAGAGTGCTCCACCCAAGCAAACCAAGGCACCTGCCACACAAGAAGCTCAACGAACACCACTCAATTCTTCAAATGATGAAGTGCTACAAAACCTCATCTTAACAGTACAAAAGCTCACACAGAAGGTTGACCAGATGTCTACAATGCCCATACAATATCAGCATCGAAGGCAAGAGTACCAAGCCTCAAATCGACAGATAACTTGCCACAAATGTGGACAAGATGGACACATAGCCAGAGGTTGTCGCAACATGCCGTCAAACTACCAAGGCCCACGGCCGAAGGGCAAGCCGTCCGAGGCCCAGAAATACCTAGCCCAATAGAAAACAAATCTGCTAAGTCTCTTCACAGTCACACCACACCAAATTACCAGCAACTCATTGGGCCAAACAATGAAGACATCGTCGACATAAATGGGAAAAACTTCACTGCTCTCATCGATTCAGGCTCACAAATAACTTCCATCACTGAAGACTTATGGAAAACACATCCATCGTTACAGAATCTAATACTGTCAGAAGTCAACGTCTCCATCGAAGGTGCCAGTGGCCAGAAGGTTCCTTATCTTGGTGTAGTGCCAATTTCCATCTCCATCATGGGTGTTACCTATACAGATGTTCCAGCGTTCGTAGTGCCAACCGACAGCTACCGAAAGAACGTGCCCGTCTTGATTGGTACCAATGTCATTCGAGCGTCTAGAAATGACCAGTGCCGAGCCAGAGGACAGAACTACCTTCAAGAAGTCGGAGGCGAAAGTAATGCATGGCAGACGGCATACATCAACACAACAGATCTCGATTTAGGTGACCCACAAGGAAAGATTGGATATGCAAAATACGTTGGCCAATTTCCACGAGTTATACCACCAGGAAAAGAAGTTGACGTGATCTGCGAAGCACCTCCCAATCCAAATGGTCATACCTACACCGCAATAGTTGAAGGGTTTCCACAGAATGTGTCATATCTCCGAGTTGGTAATATAGTTGCAGATGTTTATCAAAACCGGAGGATTCCTGTACGTCTTTGCAATATTACCGCCAAGCCCATCACAATTAGACGTAATTGTAAGCTTGCACAAGTTTCCTCCATCATCCACGTGGAATACGAATCTCCTCTCAAGCAACAGGCACATTCACAAGACAGACGAGACATAGCAAACAGTGCAGATAGTCTTCATCCAACCAATCTCCATCCATCCGATCTCCGCCACTCTAGTCTCCATCCAACAAAACTCCAACAACCAACAGTCGGCAGAAGCAGGAATGTCAGAGCATCCGAAGATTTTGCTAACATTCCATCTTTGGACTTATCTTATGCTAAGCTTGATAATGATAAACAGAGAGAACAACTAGCAGATCTTCTTCACAAACATGCTGATGTTTTCTCCGTCAATTCCTTAGACTACGGTTGCACTTCCACAATCAAGCACACCATACCCCTGGTAGACACACAACCGTTCCGTCTTCCCCACCGTCGTATACCACCAATGCAGTACCAAGCCGTAAGAGAACATCTTAAATGTATGGAGGATTCAGGAGCTATCCGTCGTAGCTGTTCCCCATATGCCTCTCCAATGGTCATAGTCCATAAGAAAGACGGGTCTCTTCGAATATGCATTGACTACAGACAATTAAATAACAGGACGGTGCGTGACGCATTTCCTCTTCCGAGAATAGAAGAAGCATTGGATGCACTTGGCAATGCAACTTTCTTCACGACACTGGATTTAACGTCAGGGTACTGGCAGGTGGAAGTAGAAGAATGTGACAAGGCTAAAACTGCGTTTACCACTCCAATGGGACTCTATGAATGTAACCGTATGCCATTTGGACTACAGAATGCCCCAGCTACCTTCCAACGCCTGATGTTATCATGCCTAGGTGACAAGAACTACTCAACCATTTTACTCTACCTGGACGATATAATAGTTTTTTCGTCAACATTTGAGGAACATCTTGAGCGTCTTGACCAAGTATTCTCATGTCTCCATCAGCATGGTTTAAAAGTAAAACCATCGAAATGCCACCTTCTCCAGCAAGAGGTGAAATATCTTGGTCACATTGTCTCAGCAAAGGGCATATCTGCTGATCCAGAAAAGATATCACAAGTCAGTGGTTGGCAGACACCCTCTAACCGAAAGGAACTTCAACGATTCTTAGGTTTCACTGGTTACTACAGACGATTTATAAAGGGCTACTCCGACATCGTCTCACCACTCTACAAATTAACATCTGGTGAACCAAGACGAAAGAAAAGAGGTTCACAAATCAAGAAAAGGCACAATCCTCCACCTCCATTCATATGGACAACACAACATCAACAAGCTATGGATACACTAACATTTCATCTGACATCAGCACCTATCCTGGCGTATGCAGACTTCACAACCCCTTTCATCCTTCAGACCGATGCGTCCGGCGTCGGACTTGGGGCAGTTCTTAGTCAAATCCAGAATGGGACCGAACGCGTCATTGCCTACGTCAGTAGAGGACTGAACCCCGCAGAGTCTCGATACCCAGCTCATAAACTAGAGTTTTTAGCAATGAAATGGGCCGTGACAGACAAACTTCGCGACTATCTACTGGGAAACAGCTTTACCGTCCTCACCGATAACAACCCCCTACTATACGTGACTTCATCAGCAAAACTTGACGCTACTGGTCAAAGATGGGTTGCCGCTTTGTCCCAGTTTAACTTCACCATTAAGTACAAACCAGGAAAGAACAACGCTGCTGCAGACGCCTTGTCAAGGAAGCCACAGAGCGAAATGACTAGGAGCTCCATAGAATTCCAGCGAGAGGCAGTGACCATCCCCGCTGGTAGTGTACAAGCCATCTGTGATGGATATCCTTCTACATCTCAACCATTTCTAGAATCATCTAATACGGTACACTGTGAGGTTATAACTCGACAAGCAGCTAAAACCACCACCAAACTGCAGAACACCATCGAAGAAGGGTTACCACGTGTGTCTAAACAAGAACTTGCCATTGCACAAAGAGACGACCCGGTCATATCTCGTGTTTTGTTCTTCGTCGACCAACATCTGAGACCAACAAAATCTGAACGGGTTCGAGAATCACCAGAGTGTTCAATCTACTTCAGACAATGGGAAAGACTAATCATTCAAGATAGCATCCTATATAGACAAAGAAAGACACCAGATGGCAAGACGTTATTACAGCTGATTCTACCTCAACAATTTCAAGCATTGGCAATGACATCTCTTCATAATGACCTAGGTCACTTGGGCTTTGAGAGGACGATAGATATGATCAGGAGCAGATTCTTTTGGCCCAAGATGGCAGAAGAAGTAAAGAAATGGTGTGAGCAGTGCAAACGATGTTGTCTGCGTAAAACCAGACCCAGCAAGATGACGAGAGTTCCACTGGTTAGCATCAATACAACAGAGCCACTAGAATTAATCTGCATAGACTTCCTTAAGCTTGAGAAGTCTAAAGGAGGATTCGAAAACATCCTAGTTATCACCGACCATTTCACTAAATATGCACAAGCTCATCCAACACGTGACCAGAAAGCATTAACCGTCGCCAAAATTCTGTGGAAAGATTTTATTCAGCACTACGGATTTCCTGTGCGAATTCATGCAGACCAAGGCCGGAATTTCGAGAGCAATCTAATAAAAGAGCTCTGCAAAGTCTGCGGCGTTAAGAAAAGTCGTACCACGCCATACCATCCTCAAGGAAACGGGCAGACAGAACGGTTCAATCACACACTGTTAAACATGCTTGGCACATTAGAAACCAACCAGAAACAGGATTGGAAACAGCATGTAGGTGCAATGACGCACGCGTATAATGCTACCCGTCACGAGTCTACAGGCTATGCTCCCTTTCTACTCATGTTCGGACGTCATCCAAACCTCCCCATAGACTTGATGTTTGGACTTAATCCCAGCGATAACGAAGACCCACCATCCTACGATGATTTTGTAATCAAGCTAAGAGACAACCTACAATCCGCCTACAAAATCGCAAATGAAGTCAAAGAGAAAGCCAAGTCGAAACAAAAACGTCTTTACGACAGAAACACAACAGAGGCAAGCCTTCGTCAAGGTGACCGAGTGCTTGTACAGCACAAACACGTAGTGGGAACTCAGAAGTTGGCAGATAGATGGGAGCCCCACCCATACGTAGTGGTATCTAAACAGCCAAATCTGCCAGTATATGTAGTCTGTTCACTGAACGATGGTAAAGAACGAACACTACACCGTAACCTTCTTACCCCATGCATGTTTTTACCAGTAGAAATGCAATCTCCTTCAAAAGAAGATGACGCAGTCAAAGAAAAATCTCCTTCAAAAGAAGATGACGCAGTCAAAGAAACATTTACTTCAAAAGAAGAAAGCGCGATAGAAGAAGACAAACCAGCAAGTCCAAACAGAGACCGGCAAATTACAAAGGAACACATTTCAAGTGACGAAGAGGGGGACATATCATTTATCCCTGTAATTATGCAGCCAAATAATACAAGAAACAGTCACTCAGAAATACAATCAGTGGACGAAAATGAAACGTCCATTAACTATCTCCTACCTGAGTTAAGTACAACACAAACCACTTACATGGATACACTAAAATCTTCATCAAAGTCCTCAAAAGAAAATCTAACGTCGGTATCATCGGTTCATCGTCCAGAAACAGAGATTTCCACTGACACAGAAACAACAAAAGAGGAACCCGAACTACTTCTACGTCAGTCAACCAGACTCATTAAACCAGTTGAAAGGCTGAAGTATGATTATCTTGGACAGACAAAATTACATAGAATAAGAGATGAAGATGAAGTGAAACAGCTCCAATCAAAGCTACTGGCTGGAAAGAAATTGTTGGCAAAATGGAAGAGCCCAAAAATGACTGCAAGAAGAAAAATGGCCAGCATGAGATTTTTCCTTCAAGAACATACCTAACAACTTTTTGCTCTTTCTATTTAATTTCCCCGCCACTCCACAGTTTTTTTTTTTTACCAATATAAAGTTTGTCCAAGAATGACAATGGTCAAGGATGTTTAACTTGGTATTTAGCTATATTTAATTAATTATTGTTAAGAGGCTTCTCAACAGTTGAAACGAAGAAGTAGGTCAATAACTGTAACTTGTATTTTCTTTGAACATAATTTGGTTTATTACAAAATGTCGAGGTCGACATTTATTTCGAAAGGGAGAACAATGTGACGGTCATGAAACTATCTTGCGCATGCCCGCAATCTATTTTTAGTAGCTTTATCTATTACGTAATACTACCAGAGTAGCGCCCTCAGCGATTTCATTTTCGCGGGCTATCAGTTCATAATATCCTTAGACGAAGACCTAAGTGCATCATGTTTCTCTTCGTCAACAGGTAATTATGTTTTAACTTACTTATTGCTTACCTTTTGCATTAATATTGTTCAATCGAACAAGTACCATCATATTCCGTATACCTTCATAGTCTAAGTTGTATATATTTTCTATTTAATCATTGATTTATTGACTCGTTTGCCATGGATACCGAAGAGACAAACGGAGAGTTAGCTTTATACCATTTTCATGTCCTTAAGACAACTTATGTATTCGTTATGTAAATTCCTCTTGGGACAATGCAGTCCCTTCGTTTACATTTACAACCTATTTATTAAACAAGCTCTGCTTAAGTTAATTGATAATTTCCGAGATGATTCTCAAGATGGCGGACGCCGCCCAGATTATGGCGCGAACCGCAGAGATAGTTGAAAGTTCAATTATTAGTATTATGTAACCTTTTATAAATATTATTGTATCAGTTCATAATATCCTTAGACGAAGACCTAAGTGCATCATGTTTCTCTTCGTCAACAGATCTTACTGTAAATAAACAACCAGCTTTGGAAACAAGTGTATAAGAACAGCCGTGTCAATTGTGAGATTTAATAAGTCAGAGGGGTCACACATTGAATCAATATTGCAAGAATTGTGTTACACACATCATTACATTACCGTAATTACAATGTATTCATTTTCCCTTCAAGATCTGGAGGAGTTCTTCTCCAAAATCACAAAATTATAAATCAATACCACATCTGCAACACACATCAATTTGGCTACCCTTTAAAAAATGGACTGCCTTTCACATCTCTATTAAACGTACGTAGGAATTGCAATGCGTTGGAGATTACCTTGATATTGGAATCCCAACCGAGAGAGGACCTATAGTTAGTGTACAGCCCATCCGAGGACAGGCATGAGGACAGGCATTAGGCATCGGTGTGCGAATCAAATTTAGGTTTAATAGTTGATAAGGGTAACACTTCAAGGTAAAAATCTTGATGGTCAGGGTCAGGTTCAAAATCACCTTTATAGTTATGGCTAGGGCCGGCACAGGCAGAGTCAGAATAACGAACAGTGTTGTTCATTTCTCCTAAACCACTTGTCTAAAAGTAATATTTTGTGTGCTGTCTTGTATCATCCTATAACACATGGAAAAGTTAGAATGAAGGTGAACTTTAGGGTCAGGTTCAGGGTCAGGTTTAAACTCAGTTTTAGAGTCAGTATCAGAAAAAAGATCAGGTTAAGGATTTTAGTTACATCTGAAGTCTAAATAAGAGATAGTCAGGAGTGAAAGCTCTTCTTTCTAAAAGTCTGACTATCTTTAAAGGTCTGGGGCGTTTTAATCAAAGGAAAAACGGAACAGCTTTGTGTTTGTCAAACAAGGACAAACACCTAGTTTCTAGTTATTACTATTATTATTAGCTGTTCCGACGTAGGAGTCGGAACAGCTATTGTTTTCGTCAGGATTTTTATTAGCTGTTCCGACCTGTTAGTCGGAACAGCTATTGTAATCGTCGAGATTTTTATTTTTTTATATTATTAGCTGTTCCGAACTTTCAGTCGGAACAGCTATTGTAATCGTCCAGATTTTTATTTTTTTCTTCTTATTAGCTGTTCCGAACTTTCAGTCGGAACAGCTATTGTAATCGTCGAGATTTTTATTTTTTTTCTTCTTCTTATTATTATTCTTTCTTTCCCTAAAACCGTATTGACTTAACATGGAACTCTTTCAAAAGCCATATGTACCTTTTAGATTTATCAAAAGTAGACAAATCATATACCATATCAAAGCTTATGCCCTGACTTAAATTTTAAATGTAATTAAATTAAAATTCTTAATTAATTATTCACGTGACAGCGGTTTGAATATTTAATTAGTCAATCTTGTTTGCACCATATCTCAAGAAGTATACATCCGATCCTTAAACTTTTTTCAGTTATGGACTTGTCTTGTGTTGTAGATGTAAATTATGTCCCAACATTCTCCGTCACGTCATCATGACGTCATTTATTGGCGCGTTTTCGTTTTGTGTACAAAACACATGGCGCTAAAAGTGTAATTGTGTACATGAGCAGCACATGCAATTCCTATGTAGGTTTAGGTTTTTTTTAGAATGCATCGATCGGAATTTTTTTTTACCATCGTGTTCCTTGTAAAATTTATTAGTATGAAAAACACATTTTTTTTGATGTGACGTAATCAGGTGTCGAATTACGCTAATTCAAAGCTTATTCCTTTAAAAAATCATATCTCCTGAACCAAATATTGTAGAGTCGTAATGTTTGTGTTGCTTTGTAGCGTACAACAATTGCAAAAAATTATTTTTAGTGATGACCTCACTTTGACCTTTACTTCCGGTCCAAACAGGAAGCTCAAATCTTTATAAAATCATATCTCCTGAACCAAAAATCAGAAAGGCGTAACGTTTGTGTTGTATTGTAGCTTACAACACTTGCGACATTTCATGTACGTGATGACCTCACTTTGACCTTTACTTCCGGTCCAAACAGGAAGCTCAAAACTTTAACAAATCATATCTCCTGAACCACATGTCATTAAGTCGTAATGTTTGTGTTGTATTATAGCTTACCACACTTGAAACATTTTAACAAAAAAAGATGACCTCACTTTGACCTTAACTTCCGGTCTAAAACAAGATCCAAACTTAATTAAACTAGTTTACACTGTGATTATCACTCTGCAAAACAAGCATTGATCATTTCGAACAACATTACGTCACATACACAAAATACAGAATCAGTTCATAACTTGGGCTACAAAACAGAACTTTTTAGGTCAGCAGAACGGAACAGCTGTGTGATTGTAAGTTACAATCACTTACATCTAGTTATTATTCTTTCTCTCCCTAAAACCGTATTGACTTAACCTGTGACTCTTTCAAAAGCCATATGTCCCTTTTAGAAAAACAAAACTGTAGTCAAATGTTTTACCATATGAAAGCTTATGTCTTGAACTAAATTTTAGATGTAAATAATTAAAAATTCTTAATTAATTATTCACGTGACAGCGGTATGAATATTTAATTAGTCAATCTTGTGTCCATCATAACTCAAGAAGTATACATCCGATCCTTAAACTTTTTTCAGTTATGGACTTGTCTTGTGTTGTAGATGTAAATTATGTCCCAACATTCTCCGTCACGTCATCATGACGTCATTTATTGCGCGTTTTCGTTTTGTGTACAAAACACATGGCGCTAAAAGTGTAAATGTGTACATGAGCAGCACATGCAATTCCTATGTAGGTTTAGTTTTTTTTTAGAATGCATCGATCGGAATTTTTTTTTACCATCGCGTTACTTATAAAATTTATTAGTACGAAAAACACATTTTTTGGGCTGTGACGTAATCAGGTGTCGAATTACGCTAATTGAAAGCTTATTCCTTTAAAAAATCATATCTCCTGAACCAAATGTCGTAGAGTCGTAATGTTTGTGTTGCTTTGTAGCGTACAACAATTGCAAAAAATTATTTCAGTAATGACCTCACTTTGACCTTTACTTCCGGTCCAAACAGGAAGCTCAAATCTTTAAAAAATCATATCTCCTGAACCAAAAGTCAGAAAGGCGTAAAGTTTGTGTTGTATTGTAGCTTATAACACTAACGACATTTCATGTACAGCAATGACTTCACTTTGACCTTTACTTCCGGTCCAAACAGGAAGCTCAAAACTTTAACAAATCATATCTCCTGAACCATATGTCATTAAGTCGTTATGTTTGTGTTGTTTTGTAGCTTACAACATTTGCAAAAATTTATTTTTAGTGATGACCTCACTTTGACCTTTACTTCCGGTCCAAACAGGAAGTTCAAACTTTAAAACTCATATCTCCTGAACAACATGTCAAAGAGTCGTAATGTTTGAGTTGTGTTGTAGCTTACCACACTTGACAAATTTTAACAATAAAGATGACCTCACTTTGACCTTAACTTCCGGTCTAAAACAAGATCCGAACTTAATTAAACTAGTTTACACTGTGATTATCACTCTGCAAAACAAGCATTGATCATTTCGTACAACATTACGTCACATACACAAAATACAGAATCAGTTCATATCTTGGGCTACAAAACAGAACTTTTTAGGTCAGCAGAACGGAACAGCTGTGTGATTGTAAGTTACAATCACTTACATCTAGTTATTATTATTATTATTATTATTCTTCTTCTTCTTTCTTTCCCTAAAATCGTATTGACTTAACATGTGACTTTTCAAAAGTCATTATGTCCCTCTTAGAGTTATTAAAAATGAACAAATCAAATACCATATTAAAGCTTATGCCCTGACTTAAATTTAAGATGTAATTAGATTACAATTTTTAATTAATTGTTCACGTGACAGCTGTGTGAATATTTAATTAGCCAAAATTGTTGGTACCATATCTCAATAAGTATACATCCGATCCTCAAATTTTTTTCAGTTATAGACTCGTGTTATATTGCAGATGCAAAATCTGGCCTAACATTTTCCGTCTCGTCATCATGACGTCATTTGTTGGCGCGTTTTCTATCCGTGTACAAAACACATGGCGCTGAAAGTCTAAATATTTTGACAGTCAAAAACACGATATTTTCAATTAAAATGACTAATTTAGTTTCCTAAATTACATAAAACTGATGTTCCTGGTCATTACAACTAATTAAAGTACAATTTTTTCCACAATATTTAACGATTAAGTGACAAATCTGACACCATGGCTAGCAATTTGATTGCGCAATCACGGCAAGGCGTTGGAGATTTCCTTAATATTGGATTCCTAACCGGTAGAGGACCCATTGATTTGTGCACAGCCCATTCGATTTGTACATGAGCAACACGTGTACATGTAGTTCCTACGAATGTTTAGGGTTTTCGTGAGTATCTGCCTAAAATCTGCCCATAGCGTTTATACACGTTTTTTCTTTAAGCCTTATATTATTCTAAAGCGTAAAGATGAAAGAGTTATATCAAATATTGAATTGAAGCTTAGAACATAAGCTTAACTTCAAATGTAAATTGTTATCAAATTATTAATTAATTACCAGGTGATCTTTATTTGAATATTTAATTAGTTAATCTTTGCAGCACCATATCTCAAGAAGTACACGGCCGATTTTAAAACTTTTTCAGTGTTAGACTCCTTGGGCATAAGAGATTGGCCTTGAGGAATTGTAACCACTTGTTGACCTTTACTTTGGGGTCAACCGGAAGTGGGACCATATCTCAAGAACTACACAACCGATTTTCAAACTTTTTCAGTTATAGACTCCATGGGCAGTGGAGATTAGCCTTGGGAAATCTTGACCCCATGTTGATCTTTACTTCGGGGTCAACCGGAAGTGGGACCATATCTCAAGAACTACACAACCGATTTTCAAACTTTTTTCAGTTATAGACTCCATGGGCGGTGGAGATTAGCCTTGGGAAATCTTGACCCATGTTGACCTTTACTTCGGGGTCAACCGGAAGTGGGACCATATCTCAAGAACTACACAACCGATTTTCAATTTCTTTTCAGTTATAGATCCTTTAAACATTAAATATTGAACTTGGGTTAACCTGACCTCATGTTGACCTTTACTTCCAGGTCAACCGGAAGTGGGACTACATCTCAAGAATTACATAGCCAATTATCAATTTGTTTCAAGCAGCAGTGCGTGGAGTGGGGAGATATTTTATCCCTCATCTGCACAGCGGTATTCCAAGCCGTGGACAGAATCTTCTAGAGAAACATTTTCCCCTGACAAGATTTTCTATCCTTACTTGGGTCGTTTTGTCCCCCACTAAAAACTTGCTCTAAAACCAAAGTTTGCCCCTTAATGTTTTAAAGACACTTTCAAAATTGCATTGACACTTTCAAATTACTTTCGGGTACTATTAAATGTGTTTTGTTTTGAAAAACAAAGACCTACGTTTCCGTTTAGGTATCATAAACTCATCTTGCCGCATTGAGCAGCGTTCTGAATGCTGCATGTCTGTTAAAAAATTAATATGACAACGGTATGACAACGTAAGTATCACATATGCAAATTAGGAGACCGGGCTTAGAAGTCGTAAAATACTAAATAGTATTTATTTTTAATTTACCAAATTTATGAACTAGGTCTCCTGATTCCTTCTTGTATTAGTCTTAACTATCAGAGGATTAAGTGATAAATTAAATGTAGACATGTAATTTTATTTTCAAAAATATTATTAAAACAAAAAAACCTTCAAAACAATATACACCAATGACTGCGAGAGTAAAGAAATCGGTCTGTATATATAGTACATGCTGTACGATGTATATAGTATACAGGTGCAGTGAAGTCACAGGTATCGACAGCGAAGTAGCGACCTACTGGTAAGTCTGTTTTGTTGAAAGTAAGTCATTTATCATGTTGACATATCAATTAACAGTTTTCATGAAACTATTGTATATTTGATAAAGCAATAACCTAAGATTGGGTAAGAATGAGCTGACGTTGTGACAACGTTCATGGTACTGGAAAAGGAAACGTTTTTGCAACATTCTTTTGAAAACGAATATTTACAACATGGCAATGTTGTGAATACGTGCTAACAACGTGTTTTTCTTGCAGCATTACGTTCTAAAGACGTACAGTGGAGTCGACAAAGATTCTTTGCTACAACGTTACTTATATAACGTTATAACAAACAAGCAAGCACGCTCTGGTAACGTTGTCGTAACGTTTATGTAAGTTGTCATAAGGTCACTGGAAACATATCTTAAACGTACCAACAACGTCATTGTTACATTGCGTCCTAACGTCCTAACGTATAGGGGAGTCGACAAAGTTTCATTATTACAACGTTACATTAATAGCGTTACTTACACCAAAGTCTGACTTTATCACAACGTTGTGAGAGCGTCAAACTGTTAGCTCGGTTACTTCGGGAAATCACTATGTAGCAAACAACAAACCTGTTAGGGGTTGCAATAAGGCTCGAATTGTAGATGAATGGGGAAAGGTGTAGAAAAGAAAAAATACATTTTTCATGGGTGTGAAGAGCCAAAATTAACAATAAAGTCATATCCAATATTTACTATTTTAGCCCAACAAAAACATTCAGTATTAATGTGGGTACCTGAAAATAGTTCTTGACACTGTCCCTTTAATACATAGGTGAAGTTTGTTTACATCAGTGTTTGTTGTATTATTTCGCCATGAAAACAGGACGTCACCGTCTTTCGGTATAGATTAAATGCATAATCTCCATTACATGATGTATAAATGATTCTAATTTTGTTCAGTAACTTTTGATGTGATTATTACTGCCCAACTGCCTTTGTAGATGCCTTGTTTCTTAGTTTAGGCTGCGCGCATTAATATGCGAACGTGTAAGTAGGCCAGGTGACACGCTATGTCAAAGATAGTGCAGTGGGGTTCACACTGTTGTTTTGGCGTGGTCGATGCAAACAGCATTATTTCTACTGAGGGCAGTTGGTGAGTGGATTTTCATTTAGACACGATTATTGTAATTTTATAAGATGGGTAGATATTACATTTATTATAAGAGTTGATTACTAAACGTTTGTGACTCTATAAAGGTAGCAAGACTATTGACTTTACTTTAAAAACACCATCGTTGTGTACTCTTTTCACCAGTAGTGTTTTATACGCTGTGAACATGATGCCATTGACTTGTCGTCAGGCCTATTGGTTGTGTACAAATCCAATGGGTTATTACTTTGTACATGTACAAAGTAATGGGTCCTGAACGCGGTTAGAAAACAAATAAAAAGATGCCAACTTCACGACAACGTCGTAGACTCCCCTCAAGTAAGTCCTCAACCCATAAAGGTCAACACTGTATTGCAATTATGAAGTAGACTAGTACTACGTTGTATCCTCGAGGAAGGTATAATGACGCACTTAAGGGTTCGTGCGAAACTCATCGGTAACAAACAAATATATCCATACCTTTTGTTTTACATTTCTTTTAACTGAATTATGTTCTTGTATTATACAGCCTTTGGACGCCAGATCTCGTCTATTTTGTTCCGCACATGTGAAATCAGCAATGACAAATTATAATATACAGGTCAACAAGGTGCGGAGACACTCCTGAATCCCATTAATACTGACGAAAAGGTTTGTATTTAATACTTATTCTCTCATTAAAGTATTTCACAAATTGCTTAGTGTAAACAGTTTTTGTTTGGAAAAAAACATGACCCTAAAAATAATGCTTATAAATTTAACCCAAAAGTTTGTCCTTCAGCTTATTAATGTTTTGACTGATCTTCGTTTATTTGCACCTTCATTTCAACTCTACACAAAACAATCCTCTGTACGTGTACAGATATACATTTGCACGAAATAAAAAATAAACGCATAACTTAGAAGATTAAAAACATTCAGCGTATACACCGTCATTTTATTTTTCGTGTGAACTTTTTGTTTTAAACATCAAAACAATACATCAATATTAGGCCTATTTAAGATTTTCTGACCGTCACCTATGCTCTCCCTGATCATCCCAGCCCATTCCCTATTAATCAATTATCTTAGGCCTTACTGCGCCTCATACTTTAAGTACGAAGTTTTTACTTATTAGATAAACACGCCCCTTTCAGGCACTTTTATATAAGAAACATGTCCTATCAAGGGCTCTGTAGTAAATTTATAAGATAGTAAAATATAAAAATACTAAGTGATACGGCTTGCTGATACACTGGACGGCAGAGGGCCTCCTTCAAAAGTTTCTTACGATGATTTAACAAAGTTGTGCGGGCCCATGTTGGCCTTTACTTCCTGGTCAACCGCTACTGGAACCATATCTCAAGGACTACACAACCGATTTTCAATTTTTTTTCAGTTATTTTAGACCCCTTGTGCATTGAAGATTGAACTTGGGTTTAATCAAAGCAGAACAAAACGGAACAGCTTTGTGTTTGTTTACAAACACTTAATGTCTAGTTTTTTGATTATTCTTCTCCTCGAACCTTGTCCGCAAACTTTCGCAAAAAGTAAAGCCTGTATGAACTTGAAACTTACCATGTATGAAACCGTAACTTTTTTGGAATGATGACGTCATTACGTTAAAAAAAATTAAATAATTTGAAAATTTCATATCTTGAGAACCATAGATGCTACATACAAGATCTTTGATGCATATGAATGGTCTTCTCATGTTGTACAAATTGTATGCAAATCGTGACCTTATTTGACCTTTACTTCCGGTCGAAACCGGAAGTTAAAGGTACAAATTATGTTATTTGGGGCTCTGGAGCCTAAGTGAAGCAAAATATGAAAAAACTTTCAATGAATAATATTTTGTTTAGCTCACGAGCATTCTAGAAATATAATAGGTGACGTCATAGCTACGTCACAACGAAAATTGTAGACGAGGTCGAAACAAAAAATATTTTGCTATCTCCAAAACTAAAGCTTGTACGGACTTGAAACTTTCCAATTACCTAGACCACAGTGTGAACATGACAAAAAACAATTTTTGGAATGATGACGTCATTACATTAATTTGAAGTTTTATGTTAAAATAAAAATATCTCAAGAACCATATATGCTACATACATGATAATTGTACCATATAAAAGCTCTTGAGGTATTAAACACTTCTTACACACAGTATGACCCCATTTGACCTTTACTTCCGGTCAAAACCGGAAGTTGTAAATAAAAATTCGTATTTCATTAAATTTCTTAAATGTTTTTGTTAATATAATTACGTGATTTTAAAACCCTTAGACGATTCTACAAATTTTTACTATGTGTGACCCCATTTGTAATTCACTTCCGGTCCAAACCGGAAGTATAAGTTTGCACATACAAAAATGTGTATCTTATTATTGAAACGTGGTACATTAATAATCATTACACCAATTTAAAGCTTTTGGGCAATTCTAGATATCTTGTACAAAGTGTGACCCCAGTTGACCTTTAGTTCCTGTCAAAACCGGAAGTTGAAGTTTCATATGACAAACCTTCATGCTATGATCTTGCATAAAGCTCAACAAAAGCTACAAGTAAATATTTTGCCCGTCAGCACAGCACAAGGAGACAAAATACCTGCACGAAATATTGACCTTATTTTCAACTACGCAGTCACTACGTTCAAACCGAACACCGTGAGTTTGTACACAAACTCAATCTCGTTTTTTTACGTGTTCGGACAAAAGTCCGAAGACCTCTTCTTATTGTTCGTTTTTTTTGTTGTAGGTGTTCGGACAAAAGTCCGAAGACCTCTTCATATTGTTCGGTTTTTTTTAATTAGGTGTTCGGACAAAAGTCCGAAGACCTCTTCTTATTGTTCGTTTTTTTTTTAGGTGTTCGGACAAAAGTCCGAAGACCTCTTGTTATTGTTCGGTTTTTTTTTTTTTTTTTACTTCGTCTTCTTCTTCTCGCCGTCGATTGTCCGCTAACAAAGACACACTTCCTAAGCTCACATAAACTTGAAACTTTACACATAGTTAGATATTCATTAGTAGATGAAACCATTTTTGGTTTCGTCATGATGACGTCATCAGGTGTCGAGTTACGTTAAATCAAAGTTTAATATTTGAAAAAATCATAACTCCAAAACAACACAATGGATTTTCACAATCTATACATCATCGGATAGGCCTGGTATGACTCTAAAAACGCTACACTGAACGCAACCTCATTTGACCTTGACTTCCGGTTCAAACCGGAAGTTGAATATTAAAAAAATTCATATCTCAAAAACTACTGATCATTTCATCATAAATTTTACATCAGATTGTAGTTCTGTCATCCTTCCGAAACTTTTGCACAGAAATGATGCCAATATGACCTTAACTTCTGGTCCCAAATGGGTGTTACAGCCAATGCTAGTATTAACCGCAGTTAATTCGTGTATGGAGAAAAGCGCTGTAACTGACTGTCCGCTCCATTATTCATAAGGTTCAAAGTCCACGAAGCCTGTGTGTGCAACACGAAGCCTGTGTGTACAGTCCCACGTAATGAAAACCATAAGGTTCAAAGTCCACGAAGCCTGTGTGTACAGTCCCACATAACGGAAACATTTCAGAGGATGGCGCTATACCAAACAACTGTTAATGCTTTTGTCCCGCTCTGGAATTTTATTATTTGCTCGCTCTGTGACAGATGCTGCCTCGGAAATCTACGTCATTTAAATGTTAAATGGGTAAGAGACCCTGGGTTGCTTTTTTTGCGGGATTTTACAAAGGTCATATAGGTCTTCGATTTTAATTGTTTGCATGAAATTACGTGTCTTTTACTTCCAGTTAAAACCGAAAGTGCATTGTAATTAAAAGTGGCAACTTTTTTGGAGTTGATTTTAACAATGTTGCAGTCTGACAAGGGTCTGGTTAAAAACAAAATTAAGACCGCCATCTTGCGGTGGGTTAAAAACAGTTCAAAATACAGTTTTACTAGAAGCCTTTGGCAGAGTTTTTATAATTTTTTTTCAACATGGGCTTCACATACTTCACAGAAAAGAATATGTTGGTGACCTTGTCTTGACATTTTAACAAACAACTGTTCATGCTTTTATCCCGCTCTGAAATATTATCTGACGTATTAAGTTATGTTATTTCGGTTTTCTCTTTGAAAACACTACCTCTGCTTACTCGAAAATGTCTACACCGAACACCTTGTTTTTGTTACGGAACAAAAACTTATGTCTAGTGTATTCTTATGTTTGTTCTAAAAAAAAATACACACAAACGTTGTCCGCTAATGTTTTGCTTTTTCCCAAGCTCGTATGGTCATGAAACTTGGCAACCATTTTGCACATGATTAGTGGATGAAACACAAGTTTTCACGTAATGATGACGTCATCTGATGATTTATTAGGTAATTAAAAGTAATTAATTGTTCTCAAAGTTCCAGCTTTTTCTAACAACAAACATAACTCAAAGACCGCGGACTTTCAATTCTTTCTTTTTTGTTGAATCTAAAGAACATTGGATACTAATCATTTCGTACATGGGAACGAATAGTTTTTAAGGTGTATTTCTAGGTGAAAACGAGCGTTAAAATGTTGAATTCTAATCCAATACCGAGCGTAGTGTGTCATCGAATCCAGTATGACGTGCACACAAAACCGCACAGCGCGTGCAGCATGCAGCCATACATTGTGTGCAAATCCTGGAAAGCCCATTGAACATCATTGCGTTGTTTACTCGTGTATGTATTAACACGTTGTCCCGCACTGAAACCCAAACTCGTTCAAAGTTCAGTTTAAATTTAGTTCCGTTGTGCTCCTCTGATGGCTTAATGAAAAACAAGGAATATAAAGGAGGTTTTACTGAGATGTCCACCTGCTTTATGGATTTGTATGACTTTTACTAAGTGCCAAAAACTTCAACTGAAAAAGAACGACATTGGTTCGTTTCTCATCAAACACCGAGGACCACGTCACGTTGATCGACGTGACCATGCCTGCCAAAGGCGCTCTAGGCCCGCTAAGTATGCCCTTCAGACACGGTGATTAAAATGGTAAGCTTTATTTCAAAATCACCGTTAAAAAGAGGGGCATTCCTTTTTTCGTCTACAATATGTTGATTTGATTCATCAATGAACTTGTTTAGTGTTTTTTGGTGTGTTTTTTTACTTTCAAAAATCATTATTTTATCATAGTATTTTTCAACTATCGGATTGAATTGATGCTAATCCCCGTTCAGGTTTAATATGTATGTGTATGAAAAAATCATATCTCGTGAACCAAAAAGGGGTTTTGACGACTTTAAGCTTATCATGTACTTATACCTTATTGTGTCAATGAAACCACAGAGGTTTTCGGCATGATGACGTCATCAATGACGTCATAACATTAAATCAATGTTTAATTTGTACCAAAAAAAATATCTGAAAAAAACATAACTGCTTCATACCAGATCTTTGGACCATGTGAAAGACCCTAGAGTGTATTTTTTTATTTTATACCGCCAAAGTGTGACTCTCTGTGACCTTTACTTCTGGTCGGAACTGAAAGATGATTATTCCATACTTATAAACCTCATATGGTAAGTCTCCCTTTGAGCTTCAATTCTGGTCAAAACTGAAAGCTTAAGTGAAAATAATCACCCCGGTCTTCGTTTTGAGGCCTGCAAACAATATGATCTTGAAATCAGATGGTCCCTCTATATGAAAACAAGGTTTCCCCCTAGGTCTTTCAATTCAAGCAAAACAATAACTGAAAACCTGTGAAAATTTCAAAAACTTAGCAGATACTCAGGATCTCAATGTCTTTATAATTAATAAGCTATGAAAATGGAATGATTTCATCAGTTTTAAAATTTATCAAAGTGTTTTATTTCAATTTCGAAATCTTTTACCATTCACTTTACGTATCAATTTGTCGTTCTAAGTTATGTTAATTCAGTTTTCGCTTTGAAAACATTACCTCTGCTAACTCGAAAATGTCTACACCGAACACCTTGTTTTTGTTATGCAACAAAAACTTATGTCTAGTTTTTTTTTTACTTCTTCAGCTTCTTCTCGCCGTCGATTGTCCGCTAACAAAGACACACTTCCTAAGCTCACATAAACTTGAAAAGTTTAAACATAGTTAGATATTCATTAGTAGATGAAACCATTTTGGGTTTCGTCATGATGACGTCATCAGGTGTCGAGTTACGTTAAATCAAAGTTTAATAATTGAAAAAATCATAACTCCAAAACAACACAATGGATTTTCACAATCTATACATCATCGGATAGGCCTGGTATGACTCTAAAAACGCTACACTGAACGCGACCTCATTTGACCTTGACTTCCGGTTCAAACCGGAAGTTGAATATTTAAAAAATTCATATCTCAAAAACCACTGATCATTTCATCATAATTTTTACATCAGATTGTAGTTCTGTTATCCTTCCGAAACTTTTGCACAGAAATTATGCCAATATGACCTTAACTTCTGGTCCTAAATGGGTGTTACAGCCAATGCTAGTATTAACCGCAGTTAATTCGTGTATAGAGAAAAGCTCCTTAACTGACTGTCCGCTCCATTATTCATAAGGTTCAAAGTCCACGAAGCCTGTGTGTGCAACACGAAGCCTGTGTGTACAGTCCCACGTATAGACCGTCGGCCGTCCAGTCGTATCTTACAGTCTTGTTCTCTTCAACAGAGGGTTTACTCAGTAACCACTTAAAAACGAAGATAATAATACCAACTTGCAATTTTTGCTTGTTCCCACGCTCAAATGTTGCACATAATTTCGTAATTTGACGACAAAAATCGCCCTAATTTGTGCAACGATATACGGTAACTGAGTCAGGCGCGAGTAGGTTGTCCAATGAAATTTGGTCTCTCATCAGGCAATTGAGCAATCAAAATTGGTCTTATGGAAGCGTGCGGATGTACGAAGGAACGCGCTGCGACGTATTATGTAGAAGCGAAGCGCATTTACGAATTTGCACAATTTGGAGATTGCGCTGCTCATTCTGCATTCTCAGACTGGGCACTGAATCTGAAAATTGAGCAAAAGTTTGCGCAATCTCGATATTGTGCAAATCTATAAAATGCGCTCTGCATAAACAAAATTTTCACGCAGCTGGATCGTCATCATGTGGGCAACATGTCAGAAACAGACAGCGAGAAGCAGTCTAATTTACAGTGTTATGCCCATTTGTGTGATGTCCATGAAGCCTTTACACCTATAACTGAAACATAGTGGACAAAATTCAGACAATGTGTGCAGATTTGGAAGGAACTTGACGGAAAATCAGCTGAAATAGCGAGGTGTTTCTTGCAAGATAGTGGCGGTGATGGTGCAGCTTGCGCTGCACTATCTAACTAAGTTAGTACCTAACGCAACGATGGTGGTTTCCCCCCTTTTCATCGGAAGGGTTACCAATATTTCACGGATGCTACAAAACAAAGACGGGCTGCACTTGCCAGGCAGAAGCGAGATAAGGAACATGAGCCTGCTGCTGAAGGTTAGAGAATTGTTTCAAGTTATATATTGAACATTTATTTTTGACATTCGTGACTGCATGCGGTGTTACTAGTATATTATTAATATTATACCGGAAAATACAAGTTTTATAGAGCTGGGGCAGTGAGTCAAAATAAATTGGTCCACATGTTCAACATGTTGTTTCAACTGGTTATACACAATCGCACCATCATGATGGGTAGAACAAATTTTGCCCTGGCTTCATCCTTCAATGTAAATGTCACAAAAATGTTTTTAAAAAGAAAGACAAAAAAACCCAAGAGGTGTTCATGCACGTATTGCACGGACACAGGTATAAAGAACATGTTGGGCATTCAGACCCATATTTGTACACAGGAGTACTCTTTGTAGCCCTGATGTCTAAGGTTCATGACCAAGACTCAAGAGCTACGTTTATCAGCTACACTAAGTCTTGGGTAGGTGCAGTAATCAGTAACCCTCCTCCCAGTCCCAGTGGCCTTTGCACGAAGGGTAATGGCTCGTATTGTGTACATTTTCTGTACTAACTAGTAGTAGTAACTACAGGCGATATGACTAATGAGCCATTTCTGTCGGAGTGTCCATATTTGCAAGATTTTCTAAATTTTTACAAATAAAAAAAATTCATAAAAAGGGAACAGAAATTGTCTCCATGAGTTGGGAATTAATTATAGCACTGAATAAATTATTTAATTCCTCAACAGATCGACAAAAATTTTTACAAAAGACTGTCGAGTTGCCAGTTTGAAATAAATTGCTTGTAGAGACTTCCATAAAATGGTTCCCACCTTTGTATTTTAAAAACTGTTTTGCTTGTTTTTGTTTAAAAAGTATTATTATTTACATTTTAGAAAAATCTTTGGTGTCAAAAGTGTTATTTGAAGAGGGACTTAATTTTGTTATGTATTTTTTTTTCCCAACCAGATCTCAGTGAATCTTCTCACATCGGAGAGGAGGACTCGGAGCCTGCTCAAAAGAGAATTTGATTGCTCCAGTCAAGTTCTTCAATGAAGAAAGAGGGAACCTTATCATCTGCTCATATTTTACTGAGAGTTTGCATCATTTGCCATGAAACTCGGTATTCAAACGCTTTTTACAGCCCAAATCGCACATTCCACATTTAACCATGAATAATGTGTGTACAACCCTGCACCCCCCTCCCCCAAAAAGTTGAAGTAAATAAATAAAATAAAATACACGTAATCAACTTATACATGTATGTGTTTGGTTGGGTAAAATGGTAGCTGTAGGGCTCGTCTGTTTTTGGAAAAAAGGGGGAGGAGCAGGTGATACTGATGGCTACATGTACAAGATATTTTTTATTTTAGTAGTTCTAATACCTGTGCATGTACTATGTAATTACGCAAATTCTCTAAATTGGCAGTGCATGTGACAGGACCATCAATTTAAAGCTAAGTTTCTTTTCAGAACCACATTAATTGAAAGTTGCATGTGCAATGTTATGGTCAACAAACAGTAGTAATTCAAATGAGATTAAAAGGTTTGCGATGAGAAGTAATCAGGTGAAGTGTTTCTTGTAACAAAACACTGTGGTCTGTTCTGAACTTAGGAGTTCTGAAAAGAACCAGGATGCATCACAGTACAAAATAGAAACAAACAAATCACTCATTTGCTTGCCACAAATAAGCATACCTTTCAGTATAATTATGGTTAGCTTTTTTTAATGAAATGACAATGGTCCAGTAAGCAACAATTCTGCTACTTACAGGTTTTGTAAAATTAAGCCCAGACTGTCTGACTAGAAATTGGTAATCTAATCTGAGATCATTCTCCATGACCAATCAACTTTCCTAGCACATCACTATTTTTAAATACTTATTTTAACTTTTTATATTTTTTTTACAACTACCATAGAGCATCTTCATGTATATATTATTTTTAAATGGAAAATATTGAAAAGGACATTAACGTTGCATTTACATTTCAATTCTTTATCTTATCACACTTCATTAATAATCGATACACACATTTTGTATTATTCAACGTGTTGAAATAAAATGTTAACATTTGTTAAATGAGCATTCCTTTGTCTTTATGCACACAAACCATGACCATTATGACATGATATTATGTGGTTCTTTTTGTTAGTTATGAGTTATTCATACAGGGGACTGTTTTAAAACTCATACAGAGCTGTGGTGTGAAATTTAAACAAAATTTAATGCACAAAGGAATGGTTTTTTTTAACAGATTTGTAGGACATATTTTCTACAGAAAATGATTTGTAGGGACTGGAAAATTCAAGTACAAAACCTAATAATTTATTAAATTCAGCATTTATATTTTTGATTATGCAAGTTGAATTGACATTCAATAAATTCAAAGATGGAAATATCTGAGGTTTGTCACTTTTTCTAAGGGCTGTTTTGACATACTTTGTGGATTAAAAAGTATATCAAAAACTCCAGTTATTTTACAATCAACAAGAAATAGTTTGCTTATTTATTTGGCAAGACTGAACCCCCCTCCCCAAGTCAGGTTTTTTATACTTGTGGTGTACCCCATTCCTTTCCATGTGTTATACCTGAATTGCCTGGAAATAGTGTGTTAGAGATTCAACAATTTCACAATGAATCAACTGGCCTATAGCATATTCCCCACCACATAAACACCAAGTACAGTTGAAAATTAGTGTTCCAATAGTTGATATAAGCATACAAACTTTTAGAAATGTTGTTAGCATACATGATCTTTAAAATTATAAAGGTTTCCACATCATAATCTGAATTTTTTTGGGGGTAAACTGTGCCTAGCTGGAGAAAGCCTCTCTTATTTTGGTCAATTGAGGGCGCTGTTTTTCTTATGTTTTTCCTTATGTTAAAAAATGTGACATTTTATCCGTGAATTACACATTAATGTGCAACATTTGAGCGTGGGAACAATTGGATTCTTGCTCAGACACATATTATCTACAACTGGGCTAAGTTTCATGCAAACCCTCTCCGGAGAGAACAAGAATCGTTTTCTAGAAGGATTTCAGAGCCACGGCCCATAGTCTAGTAATGAAAACCATAAGGTTCAAAGTCCACGAAGCTTGTGTGTACAGTCCCACGTAATGAAAACCATAAGGTTCAAAGTCCACGAAGCCTGTGCGTACAGTCCCACGTAACAGAAACATTCCACAGGATGGCGCTATACCAAACAACTGTTAATGCTTTTATCCCGCTCTGGAATTTTATTATTTGCTCGCTCTGTGACAGATGCTGCCTCGGAAATCTACGTCATTTAAATGTTAAATGGTAAGAGACCCTGGGTTGCTTTTTTGCGGGATTATACAAAGGTAATATAGGTCTTCGATTTTAATTGTTTGCATGAAATTACGTGTCCTCTACTTCCAGTTAAAACCGAAAGTGCATTGTAATTAAAAGTGGCAACTTTTTATGGAGTTGATTTTAACAATGTTGCAGTCTGACAAGGGTCTGGTTAAAAACAAAATTAAGAGCGCCATCTTGCGGTGGGTTAAAAACAGTTCAAAATACAGTTTTACTAGAAGCCTTTGGCAGAGTTTTTATAATTATTTCAACATGGGCTTCACATATTTCACAGAAATGAATATGTTGGTGACCTTGTCTTGACATTTTAACAAACAACTGTTCATGCTTTTATCCCGCTCTGAAATATTATCTGTCGTACTAAGTTATGTTTTTTCGGTTTTCTTTTTGAAAACACTACCTCTGCTAACTCGAAAATGTCTACACCGAACGCCTTGTTTTTGTTACGGAACAAAAACTTATGTCTAGTTAGGTGTTCGGACAAAAGTCCGAAGACCTCTTCTTATTGTTCGTTTTTTTTTAATATTTTTTATTTTTTTACTTCTTCTTCTTCTTCTCGGCGTCGATTGTCCGCTAACAAAGACACACTTACTAAGCTTACATGAACTTGAAACTTCACACATAGTTAGATATTCATTAGTAGATGAAACCATTTTTAGTTTCGTCATGATGACGTCATCGGTTGTCGAGTTACATTAATTCAAAGGTTAATATTTGAAAAAATCATAACTCCAAAACTACACAGTGGATTTTCACAATCTATACATCATCGGATAGGCATGGTATGACTCTAAAAACGCTACACTGAATGCGACCTCATTTGACCTTGACTTCCGGTTCAAACCGGAAGTTGAATTTTTAAAAAATTCATATCTCAAAAACTACTGATCATTTCATCATAAATTTTACATCAGATTGTAGTTCTGTCATCCTTCCGAAACTTTTGCACAGAAATGATGCCAATATGACCTTAACTTCTGGTCCTAAATGGGTGTTACAGCCAATGCTAGTATTAACCGCAGTTAATTCGTGTATGGAGAAAAGCGCTGTACCTGACTGTCCGCTCCATTATTCATAAGGTTCAAAGTCCACGAAGCCTGTGCGTGCAACACGAAGCCTGTGTGTACAGTCTCACGTAATGAAAACCACAAGGTTCAAAGTCCACGAAGCTTGTGTGTACAGTCCCACGTAACGGAAACATTTCAGAGGATGGTGCTATACCAAACAACTGTTAATGCTTTTGTCCCGCTCTGGAATTTTATTATTTGCTCGCTCTGTGACAGATGCTGCCTTGGAAATCTACGTCATTTAAATGTTAAATGGTAAGTAAGAGACCCTGGGTTGCTTTTTTTGCGGGATTATACAAAGGTAATATAGGTCTGCGATTTTAATTGTTTGCATGAAATTACGTGTCTTTTACTTCCAGTTAAAACCGAAAGTGCATTGTAATTAAAAGTGGCAACTTTTTTGGAGTTGATTTTAACAATGTTGCAGTCTGACAAGGGTCTGGTTAAAAACAAAATTAAGATCGCCATCTTGCCGGGGGTTAAAAACAGTTCAAAATACAGTTTTACTAGAAGCCTTTGGCAGAGTTTTTATAATTTTTTTCAACATGGGCTTCACATACTTCACAGAAATGAATATGTTGGTGACCTTGTCTTGACATTTTAACAAACAACTGTTCATGCTTTTATCCCGCTCTGAAATATTATCTGACGTATTAAGTTATGTTTTTTCGGTTTTCTCTTTGAAAACACTACCTCTGCTTACTCGAAAATGTCTACACCGAACACCTTGTTTTTGTTACGGAACAAAAACTTATGTCTAGTGTATGCTTATGTTTGTTCTAAAACAAAATACATACGAACGTTGTCCGCTAATGCTTTGCTTTTTCCCAAGCTCGTATGGTCATGAAACTTGGCAACCATTTTACACATGATTAGTGGATGAAACAGAAGTTTTCACGTAATGATGACGTTATCTGGTGATTTATTACGTAATTAAAAGTAATTAATTTTTCTCAAATTTTCACCTTTTTCTAACAACAAACATAACTCAAAGACCGCGGACTTTCAATTCTTTCTTTTTTCTTGAATCTAAAGAACATTGGATACTAATCATTTCGTACATGGGAATGAATACATTTTAAGATGTATTTCTAGGTGACAACGAGCGTTAAAATATTGAAATCTAGACCAATACCGAGCGCACAGTGTGGCATCCAATCCAGTATGATGTGCACACAAAACCGCACAACGTGCAGCATGCAGCCATAATATACATTGTGTGGCAATCCTGGAAAGCCCATTGAATATCATTGCGTTGTTTATTCGTGTATGTACATGTACTAACAACACGTTGTCCCGCGCTTAAACCCAAACTCATTCAAAGTTCAGTTTAAATTTAGTTCCGTTGTGCTCCTCTGATGGCCTAATGAAAAACAAGGAATATAAAGGAGGTTTTACTGAGATGTCCACCTGCTTTATGGATTTGTATGACTTTTACTAAGTGCCAAAAACTTTGACTGAAAAAGAACGACATTGGTTCGTTTCTCATCAAACACCGAGACCCACGTCACGTTGATCGACGTGACCATGCCTGCCAAATGCGCTCTAGGCCCGCTAAGTATGCCCTTCAGACACGGTAATTAAAATGGTGAGCTTTATTTCAAAATCACCGTTAAAAAGAGGGGCCATTCCTTTTTTGCGTCTACGATATGTTGATTTGATTCATCAACGAACTTGTTTAGTGTTTTTTGGTGTGTTTTTTACTTTCAAAAAATATTATTTTATCATAGTATTTTTCAACTATCGGATTGAATTGATGCTAATCCCCGTTCAGGTTGAATATGAGTATGAACTGTGTATGAAAAAAAATCATATATCGTGAACCAAAAAGGGTTTTGACTTTAAGCTAATCATGTACTTAAACCTTATTGTGTCAATGAAACCACTTAGGTTTTTGTCATGATGACGTCATTAATGACGTCATAACATTAAATCAATGTTTAAATTTTACAAAAAAACATCTGAAAAAACATAACTGCTACATACCAGATCTTTGGACCATGTGAAAGACCCTGGAGTGTATTTTTTAAGCCTGTGACGGTTAAACGTTTAAACGTTTAAACGTTTACAAAATCACTATCCGTTTAGTAAATTACTAACCGTTTAAACGAAACGAAAAAATGAAAAATAAGCCTTTCGTTTTTGCTGCCTTATCGATGTATTTTTCTGCTTGAAACAATTTAGTTTAATTGAAATTGCCCGACAACTACTGTTGATTGGCCCGATTCTTTTTATCTCCGGACCCCGACACTAGAATAATTGACATCCATTTCGGTCCAAACAACCTTATTGTAAAACTACTACAACTAATTCAAACATACAATTTTGTTATACACTTTGCTTTTTGCGCCGCGCCGAAAACATACACACAGGATGCCGCACAGTGTGGGGTTTTATTATTTTTAGAAAGCTGGCAATGCGTTATTAAAAAACGTTTTAAAAAAATGCATTTTTTGACGATCTTATCCCCTAATTTCTGCCCTAAATAATACATTTTCCATCAGCAACCATTTTCTTGGATTCGTGATTTAAGGATCGGTTGTTTAGAACTTCGTTTGCAATAAAATCATCGAGATTCAACGACCGGTCGACAACGCAAATTGAGAAAATTCTATGAACTTTGCCACGCATCGCCCTCTATTGGGTAAAGTTGTTGTTGTTTGAATAGCCTTATCCATGGCTGTATAAAGTACCAATCTGCAGGCGTGCGGCACACTGTGCGGCAGTTCTTTACTTGGCCCGTGAACGTGTACTGCGTTGGAGACTAGCGAAGCTCTCTTATGAATATGGTAATTACAACAGCCATCAACGGCCAATCACAGCGTGCGGAGTGTTGGATAGCTTGGACTTTGGACCCTGCTGTTGTGGACCGTGCGTTGTGGGGCCCGGGCCGATGCACGTGCGGTGGATACTCGGCAGTCAGAACCATGTGGTTGTGCATCGTGTTTTAATGTTTGAATACTTGGGTTTAGAATTCGGGCATGGCTTGTCGGCTGCTAGTTTGATCGTATTAAGTGCAGGCGAAAAACAGTTTGTGTAAAGGAAGCTTATACCAGTGTTCGGCGCTGCCATCGAAGTTGCTTTCGTTCCGTGATTTGTTTTTATTTTTTTTGGCAGGGCGGCCAATTATTTTTAGCAGGGCGGCCAATTCTTTGGGAGGGCGGCCGTTAATAGTCAAAACATTGGGACTTCTTTGTACCATGGAGGATTGTCTTTGGTGTTCGTGTATTTTAGAACATTGACTTGCCGCTGACAAACGGTTAAACGGTTAACCGTTTAGAAAAGTTTCGTTTAAACGGATAGTAAATTAAACGAAAGGTCACAGGCTTAGTATTTTTTAAAATTATTTTACTCCTCCAAAGTTGACTCTCAGTGACCTTTACTGAAAGATGAGTATTCCATACTTAAAAACCTCATATCTCATTAACCAAAAAAGGGTTGAGACCTAAAACTTTACTTACATGTACTAAGACCTGAGTGTGTAAATGAAACCGCAGTTATTTTCGGGATTATGACTACTCGATGGCGTCCTTACATAAAATTAACCTATAATATGTAAACAATTTATAAACGGAGAACCAAAATTGTTACATGCATAACTTGCACCATCCCCAATGATAACACAAATTGTATCTCCCTGTGAACTTCAATTCTGGTCAAAACTGAAAGCTTAAGTGAAAATAATCACCCGGTCCTCATTTTGAGGCCTGCAAACAATATGATCTTAAAATCAGATCGTCCCTCTATATGAAAAAAAGTTTTACCTATAGGTCTTTCAATTCAAGCAAAACATAAAACCTGTTACAATTTCAAAAACTTAGCAGATGCTTATGAATCTCAATGTCTTGATAAAAAATGAGCTATGAAAATGGAATGATTTCATCAGTTTTTAAATTTATCAAAGTGTTTTATTTTTTAATTTATTTTTTAACATTCACTTTACGCATCAATTTGTCGTCCTAAGCTATGTTTATTCGTTTTTTCTTTGAAAACACTACCTCTGCTAACTTGAAATAATGTCTACACCGAACACCTTGTTTTTGTTATGCAACAAAAACTTATGTCTAGTGTATTCTTATATTTGTTCTTAAAAAAAACACACACAAACATTGTCTGCTAATGTTTTGCTTTTTCCCAAGCTCGTACGGTCATGAAACTTGGCAACCATTTTGCACATGATTAGTGGATGAAACAGAAGTTTTCACGTAATGATGAGGTCATCTGATGATTTATTAGGTAATTAAAAGTGCTCGTCTGATGGCTTAATGGAAAACAAGGAATAAAAGAGGAGGTTTTACTGAGATGTCCACCTGCTTTAGGGATTTGTAAGACTTTGACTAAATGACAAAAACTTCAACTGAAAAAGACCGACATTGGTTTGTTTCTCATCAAACACCGAGACCCACGTCACGTTGATCGACGTGACCGTGCCTGCCAACGGCGCTCTAGGCCCTCTGAGTATGCCCTTCAGACACGGTGATTAAAATGGTAAGCTTTATTTCAAAATCACCGTTAAAAAGAGGGGGCATTCCTTTTTTGTCTACAATAATGTTGATATGTTTCATCCATGAACTTTCCTAGTGGTTCTTTTGTTTTGTTTTGACTTTAAAAAATCATTATTTTGTCATGGTTTAATTTTCAACTATCGGATTGAATTGATGTTTTCGGCATGAATATGTCATCAATGACGTCATAACATAAAATCAATGTTTTAATTTGTACATAAAAACATCTGAAAAACTATAACTGCTACATACCAGATCTTTGGTCCATGTGAAAGACCCTGAGTGTATTTTTATAATTTTACACAAAGTGTGACCCTCTGTGACCTTTACTTCTGGTCGAAACTGAAAGATGCTTATTCCATACTTATAAACCTCAGATCCCATTAACCAAAAGAGGGTTGAGACCTTAAACTTTACACACTCAGACCTGAGTGTGTAGATGAAACCGCAGTTATTTGCGGGATGATGACGACTCGATGGCGTCCTTACATTAAATTAACCTTTAATATGTAAACAATTTATATCCGGAGAACCAAAATATTGTTATATACATAACTTGCACCATCCCCAATGATTACACAAACTGTGTCTCCCTGTGTGCTTCAATTCTGGTCAAAACTGAGAGCTAAAGTGAAAATAATCACTCCCGGTCCTCGTTTTGAGGCCTGCAAACAATATGATCTTGAAAAAAGATGGTCCCTCTATATTGAATACAGTTTTACCCATAGGACTTTCAATTCCAGCAAAACAATAACTAAAAGCCTGTAACAATTTCAAAAACTTAGCTGATACTTATGAATCTACATGTCTTGATAGTAAAATGAGCTATAAAAACGGAAATATTTCATAAGTTTTTTAATTTATCAAAGTTTTTTCTTTCAAATACGAAATCTACCATTCATTTTATGTATCAATTTGTCGTACTAAGTTATGTTTTTTCGGTTTTCTCTTCGAAAACACTTCCTCAGCTGACTCGAAAATGTCTACACCGAACACCTTGTTTTTGTTATGCAACAAAAACTTATGTCTAGTATTTTGTTTTTACTTCGTCTTCTTCTTCTCGCTGTCGATTGTCCGCTAACAAAGACACACTTCCTAAGCTCATATAAACTTGAAACTTTACACATAGTTAGATATTCATTAGTAGATGAAACCATTTCGGGTTTCGTCATGATGACGTCATCAGGTGTCGAGTTACGTTAAATCAAAGTTTAATATTTGAAAAAATCATAACTCCAAAACTACACAATGGATTTTCACAATCTATACATCATTGGATAGGCCTGGTATGACTCTAAAAACGCTACACTGAACGCGACCTCATTTGACCTTGACTTCCGGTTCAAACTGGAAGTTGAATATTTAAAAAATTCATATCTCAAAAACTACTGATCATTTCATCACAATTTTTACATCAGATTGTAGATCTGTGATCCTTCCGAAACTTTTGCACCGAAATGATGCCAATATGACCTTAACTTCTGGTCCTAAATGGGTGTTACAGCCAAAGTAAGTATTAACCGCAGTTAATTTGTGTATGGAGAAAAGCGCTGTAACTGACTGTCCGCTCCATTATTCATAAGGTTCAAAGTCCACGAAGCCTGTGCGTATAGTCCCACACAACGGAAATGTATCATTGCATTGCTTATTCTTGTACGTTGTAACAACACGTGTCCCGCACATAAAAAACTCAAACTCATTCAAAGTTCAGTGTGAATTTAGTTCCGCTGTGCACGTCTGATGGCTTAATGGAAAACAAGGAATAAAAGAGGAGGTTTTACTGAGATGTCCACCTGCTTTAGGGATTTGTATGGCTTTGACTAAATGACATAAACTTCAACTGAAAAAGAACGACATTGGTTCGTTTCTCATCAAACACCGAGACCCACGTCACGTTGATCGACGTGACCATGCCTACCAAAGGCGCTCTAGGCCCTCTGAGTATGCCCTTCAGACACGGTGATTAAAATGGTAAGCTTTATTTCAAAATCACCGTTAAAAAGAGGGGGCATTCCTTTTTTGTCTACAATAATGTTGATATGTTTCATCCATGAACTTGCCTAGTGTGTTTTTTTTTTTTTTTTACTTTCAAAAATCATTATTTTGTCATGGTTTATTTTTCAACTATCGGATTGAACTGATGCTAATCCCCGCTCAGGTGTATTATGTATATGTACTGTGTATGGAAAAAAACATAACTCGTGAACCAAAAAGGGTTTTGACTTTAAGCTAACCATGTACTTAGACCTTAGTGTGTCAATGAAACCACAGAGGTTTTCGGCATGATTACGTCATCAATGACGTCATAACATTGAATCAATGTTTAATTTTTACAAAAAAACATATCTGGAAAACGTTAACTGCTACATACCAGATCTTTGGTCCATGTGAAAGACCATGGAGTGTATTTTTTTAATTTGACACAAAGTGTGACCCTCTGTGACCTTTACTTCTGGTCGAAACTGAAAGATGCTTATTCCATACTTAAAAACTTCATATCCCATTAACCAAAAAAGGGTTGAGAACTAAAACTTTACATACTTAGACCCGAGTGTGCAGATGAAACCGCAGTTATTTTCGGGATGATGACGACTCGATGGCGTCCTTACATTAAATTAACTTTTATCCGGAGAACCAAAATTGTTATATACATAACTTGCACCATCCCCAATGATTACACAAACTGTGTCTCCCTGTGAGCTTCAATTCTGGTCAAAACTGAGAGCTTAAGTGAAAATAGTCACTCCCGGTCCTCGTTTTGAGGCCTGCGAACAATATGATCTTAAAATCAAATGGTCCCTCTCTATCAAATACAGTTTTACCCATAGGACTTTCAATTCCAGCAAAATAATAACTAAAAGCCTGTGACAATTTCAAAAACTTAGCAGGTACTTATGAATCTCAATGTCTTGATAATAAAATGAGCTATGAAAACGGAATGATTTCATCAGTTTTTAAATTCATCAAAGTTTTTTATTTCAAATACGAAATCTTCTACCATTCACTTTACGTATCAATTTGTCGTAGGCCCACTAAGTTATGTTTTTTTCGGTTTTCACTTTGAAAACACTACCTATGCTAACTAAAAAATGTCTACACCGAACACCTTGTTTTTGTTATGCAACAAAAACTTATGTCTAGTACTTCTTAGGTGTTCGGACAAAAGTCCGAAGACCTCTTCTTATTGTTTGGTAAAGTTGTGACGTTGTGATGACGTCATCAGGTGTCAAATTACAAGCGATTTTAGGTCAAAAAGTGACCATATGCAAATGCTTGTATGTTTGTGAATATTAAAGCTATGATGCTCATAATTGGGCATCGGATAGATCAAGACTGGGGCAACATTTAAAAAGATAACGTCAAAATCGTATGACCTTAACTTCTAGGTCGTTACCCTAGGTCGAAGTTTACCTTCGATTTTTTTCTTCAAAAAATCATGTTTTGGGCTTTTCTACAGCATAACTCAAGATTGAAATCGAATTGACGGTTGAAACTTATCAGACAATTGGACCTCAGTAACAAGACGCTACAAACATGATGATGTCATGATGACGTCATCGGGTATTGAATTACAATAAATCAAAGTTTAATACTTGTAAAAAATCATAACTCATGAACCACATGTTGGATTTTTACAATCTACACATCATCGGATTGGTCGTTAAAAGTTCAACAAACGCTACACACAACATGTCCCCATTTGACCTTGGTTTCCGGTTCAAACCGGAATTTGAAAGTTTGAAAAATTCATATCTCAACAACTATGTAATATTTCAACATGAATTGCATGAGGTTATAAATGAGTTATCCTCCCGAAACTTTTGCACAGAGATTATAGCATTTTAATCTTTGCATCTGGTCAAAACTGGGCGTCAAAGCGCTCGTGTCTGTTGACTTTCATTGTATGACAACGCACGATAGTGTAGGCCAACACAAACATACGCCGACACTGTAACCAATCGAAAAGAACTGCCAGTCAAGACACTTTTTACAGACCAACGTAATGCCATGTGCGCCTTCTCTGAAGTGACGTGATCCATTCATGCAGTGTTATGACACACCACAGGTCACCGTACTTACAACGTGGTGCAATCTTATCAATGGCGTACTACCAATACCAAATAGATCTGAATTCCGTTCATATTCAGCGTCTAATATTTCTCCTATTCGCCCTTCTCGTGGCTTAATGATCAAAATGGAATAAAGACGAAGTTTCGCTGAGATGGCCACCTACTTCAGTGATTCATATGACTATTAATTATGTGAGAAAATGCAAGCAGAAAAAGACGAACTTTGGTTATGTTTTGATCACACTCCGAGAAGGAAGGATGTGTCATTTGATCGTGAAGGGTGTTTCGGACCCTCCTCACGGCATGTGTTTATCGTTGCTACACGGGACTAAAACGGTAAGTTTTTATGTGAACATCATTGCTTATTAAAATGATTATTTTATTTAATGCACAAATACATTATAAAGTGTATCCTGAATCATCAAGTGGTGACGGTGGTGAGATGTTTTTAAAACTAAGAAACGTTTAGTATGAACGTCGAAGAGATATAATTGGGGAATGGGGAATTTGTATGATTTTTGGCTGTGTCACTAAAGTCAGAAAATGGTCAGACCGATGAATGTTTTCCGTCAACTTTGTATTATGACATAACTATTTGAAAACCCTTCGATAAAGTTTCCACTAATAAGGTTTCGTTAATAAGTCGTTCACATCAAAAACAGGATGTGCACCTTTCACTATCTTTTTCTTGCGTAATTTCTTTACTCTGATATGTTAATATGTATTGTTAATATGCGCCCTCGAACAGGTTGGTCCTGGAAAGAGCGCAATATAAATTCAATAAATTGTTATTATTAGTATGTTATCATAAAATGTTGTAAGGCTCGAATTTTATTTATTTCAGCAGTTTCAGCTTGACTAAGTTTGCTTTGAGTCATACTTTGTTTATAATTGTTTTTTTCTTCTTCAGAATTTACAAATCATCCAGTACCCGAATGGTCTCCAGTGAAAGGTTTCATACTCGTTGTGTTCCATTCCCTAATTTCTTGCTGAGTGTATGATGCACCCTACAGGTAGAAATAGTTATTAACTCATTAATAACAATTTATTAGTCAAAATTAACTAGAGGCTTCAATTTGCCGTCTTCATGACTTGCCTTTTTTTGCAAAATTATTAAAAACAAGTGTCTTTTCTTTCAAAATTATAAATTTAACAAACCATTCTGTATGAAAAACAAAAACAAATAGCTCATACCATGTTCGACTTATTTTGACGACATCATCATCAGTGAATATGTTTTGAACAATCAGAGTATCATGCACCGATGCATAATGAGAAGCCAAATCACAGTATTTGAAAACCTGTTAAAACTGTTAAAAATTGTAACTTAATAATGTCAACATGATTTGCATAGTCGGATTTAATAATCAAAGAAACAATTTCCACTGAAAATCAATAAACTTTAGTGAGTGGCATACATAATAATTGTACTTGTGAGTAATTCAAAGGCTCGTTTCAAGATCTGCAGCCAAGAGGAAGGGGATGGGGAAATGTTCCTCTGTATGACTATGAAATGACAATGGACCCTTTGTTTTTCACTTGGAGCATATTTAAATACCTATGTCTTGATAACAACTTTTCTAACTTCATAATGACGTCATCAGTTTTCAAATAACAAAAATCTTCAAAGCATATTTATCATGATTTTTAAGCGTGCGCACTTTTGTGTGTATCCTTTCTCTATGATATAACTGAGTGTTATTTACATCATTTAATCAGGCTTCCTGTCCAAACGAAAGTTAAATTCAGAAGTCCCTAATAGTATACTAGCAGTTAAATTTATTAATATTTACTTGAAAAACGTTTAATATGGTTAATATAGACGTGGCTTGTAGAGCTCAATCCATTAAGTAGTGGCGTTAGCACTTATTTCTTGGTAAACTATGGAATTAACGTAAGAAATTTACAATTTACTTTCTTTTTCATCGATTCAAATGTTCTTACATCAACACAATTACACTGACACCGACGATACCCGAACACCTAGTGTTTGTTTCAACAAACACTAAATCTCTAGTTAGCTGTTCCGACCTAGCAGTCGGAACAGGTTTTGTTTTTCTTGGGATTATTATTTTTATTATTATTATTATTATTAGCTGTTCTGACTTAGCAGTCGGAACAGGTTTTGTTTTTGTTGGGATTATTATTTTTATTATTATTATTAGCTGTTCCGACGTAGGAGTCGGAACAGCTATTGTTTTCGTTTTGTATTTGTTTTTCTTATTATTATTATTCTTTATTTCCACCAAAATGCCATAGGTTTTGTACATGCATTTTGTTACCTCCTAAAGTCATACTAGGCTTAGTATAAAATAGTCGAATCATATATCATATTAAAGCTTAGGTCATGAAGTTATAGTAAAATGTATTTAACTTAACTTAATTAATTAATTTACTAAGTTATAATGACATGAATATTTAATTAGCCAATCTTTAGACCACCATATCTCAAAAAGTATATGTCCGATCGTCAAACTTTTTTCAGTTTTAGACTTCAGGGATACAGTAGATGTGCTTTCCGGCCTAAAATGTGGAACGACGTCACAATTACGTAATTTATTGCGCATTTTCGCCCGTGTACAAAACACATAGAGATAGTGAAATCAAATCCGACTTCTAGAAACATAATTTTTCAATTAAGCTCAAAATTAACGTCCTAGATTACATAAACGTCTCTTAAAATATTTTATTGGCCTTCAGTTTAAAAGCATTAAAACTTATCAAAACATTGTCAGTAAAAAAAACCCCAAATTCTCAGGCAAATTTAACGCCACAGGTACTTTGCCTATAATCTGTGAGTTTATAAATAAAAAAGAGTCAAGCTCTAACTTTTTTAACAAATGAGGGCGCTATACGAGTTTAACGGTGCTCTTGCTTGCTTTTTTAAAAACTTGATCAAGTCCTACCCATTTGTGACCCGGGTTTTTGCGTTGTTTGTATGTAGAGTGTATTATAAAGAGTCAATCCTGCGCCGACTATTACAAGTCTACTTTCATTCACAAGAATCGAGAAGAATTTCTCTTGCTCTCAGCGCAGAGCGTCGTGTGTCCGCTCAGATCTTATCGTTACTCAGGTATCAGCAGCGTGAACGTCGAAAAATAGAACGCCGTGTGTGGGACGATGTTGCCCGCGTGGCAGACTTGTCCGCGCTTGGGTCCCGTTCACCGGAAAACGATCTTTTAGGTTTCTTATGCAAACGCAATACTTGAAGCTGAATCGTGAAGGAAACAAGGCTATGTTTTTAAGGTTCTTGTGCCAATGCATTACTTCGGGAATTCACTCTATGTAGCAAACAACAAACCTGTTGGGGGTTGCAATGAGGCTCGAATTGTAGCTGAATGGGGAAAGTTGTAGACAAGAAAAAAGACATTTTTCATGGGTGTTCATGAAGAGCCAAAATTAACAATAAAGTCATATCCAATATTTACTATTTTTAGCCCAACAAAAACATTCAGTATTAAAAAGACACAACAAATGTTAGTACAATAGCATAGACCACATAGACCAAAATTTAAATCGTCTACCAAAAATTATTATGTGCTACTAAAGCCCTGTTGTGGCATGCACTGAGATGTTATCAGTGGAAAGCAGGCGTAGTAACAGATTTATAGTTTGTTTTGAATTAACAATTCGTTTCAAATTCATAATTCCTTGAAAAGAATGGTAGTTCGTGTGATGTACTAACTTATTAACTTATACTGCATTTAATTTTTTATCGTAACAACAATTACATACACGATATTAAAAACATATTTTTTTACAATTACAATTTTAATACAACAGCATAGACCAATCTTTACTTACTGACTTGTGAGACCACTGATTTGTCGCTTTACTTACTAAATTGTGAGACCTGTGGTGTGATTGCTTTACGTACTAAACTGTGAAACCTATTCCATGATATACAGTCTTGTGTGGTTTGCGTACTAACTTGTGAGACCTGGACCCAATTTCATGACTCTGCTTATCGTAAGCAAAAAAACGACGCTTACGGAAGCAGTAAATTCCGTGCTTACGTCAAGCTTATTTCAGGGGTTAGCAGAGAATTACGGCTTTTTCTCGTGTGTACTTCACGTAACTAGGCATTCCCCGCTTACACAGTTAGCGCAGAAATTTGACGCTTGCAAAATAAGCGGAGAATGGTGACCGTAAGCATGGAACTCAGCAGTAACCAGGGCCATGTAATTGGGCTCATTTGTTTAAATGAGGGGTAGTTCACTTTATACACAAAGTTGTGAGACCCAGGCCCAAATACATGGCTCTGCTTAACAAAAAGCAAAGAGTCAACGCTTACAGAAACAGAGAATTCCGTGCTTACGTCAAGCGTATTTCAGGGGTTAGCAGAGAATTTTGGCTTGTGCGCGTGTGTACTTCACGTAAGTAGGCATTCTTCGCTTACACAAATAGCGCAAAAATTTGACGCTTGCAAAATAGGCGGAGATGGGTGACTGTAAGCATGGATTTCGGCAGTAACCAGAGCCATGAAATTGGGCTCATTCGTTTAAATGAGGGATAGTTCACTTTATACGCTAAGTTGTGAGACCCAGGCCCAAATACATGGCTCTGCTTACCAAAAGCAAATAATCAACGCTTACGGCAGCAAGTTCCGTGCTTACGTCAAGCGTATTTCAGGGGTAAGCAGAGACTTTTGGCTTGTGTGCATGTGTACTTGACGTCACTAGGCAATTATTATAGTCAATGTTTCGCGGCATTTTTTTATTGAATTGTTTTACGCTTATCCGAACTGTAAAAATGTAAACGTTTAACCGGTTGATTGGTTGGTTAACCGTGTTACCGTTACAGGATTGGTATACATGCTAACTTGTGAGACCTGTTCCTCGATAACAAAATTTAGAGTAAAAAAAGCCGTTAACACAACTGCGCTTGCGATAAAAAACATTGCCTCTTCAGTGCAACATCCCAAGAACTACACAACCCATGTTCAATTTCTTTTCAGTTATAGACCCTTTGAGCATTGAAGACTGAACTTTGGATACCGTGACCCCATGTTAACCTTAACTTCCGGGTCAACCGGAAGTGGGACCGTATCTCAAGAACTACACAACCCATGTTCAATTTCTTTTTAGTTATAAACCTTTTTGAGCATTGAAGATAAGCCTTTGGTTACCGTGACCCCATGTTGACCTTTACTTCTGAAGAGTCAACCGGAAGTGGGACCATTTCTCAAGAACTACACAACCCATGTTCCATTTCTTTTCAGTAATTAGATCCTTTGAACATTGAAGATTGAACTTGGGTTACCGTGACCCAATGTTGACCTTTACTTCTGGGTCAACCGGAAGTGGGACCATATCTCAAGAACTACACAACCGATTTACATTTTTTTCAGTTTTAGACCCCTTGTGCATTGAAGATTGAACTTGAGTTTAATCAAAGCACAACTTAACGGAACAGCTTTGTGTTTGTTCACAAACACCTAATGTCTAGTTATTATTATTAGCTGTTCCGACCTAGCAGTCGGAACAGGTTTTGTTTTTCTTGGGATTATTATTTTTATTAGCTGTTCCGACCTAGCAGTCGGAACAGGTTTTGTTTTTCTTGGGATTATTATTTTTATTATTAGCTGTTCCGACTTAGCAGTCGGAACAGGTTTTGTTTTTCTTGGGATTATTATTTTTATTAGCTGTTCCGACCTAGCAGTCGGAACAGGTTTTGTTTTTCTTGGGATTATTATTTTTATTATTATTATTATTATTATTATTATTATTATTCTTTGTTTCTGTCAAAATTGCCATAGCTTTTGTACACGATTTTGTACGAACCTAAGCTCTAAAATAATAGATATGGGAGATTCAGATCTTACATCAAATTGAAGCTTAGAACATGAAATTATGCTAAGAGTAAAATTGTTCAAGTTCTTCATTAATTAGCCGAGTTATAATGACATGAATATTTAATTAGGCAATCTTGTTCCCACCATATCTCAAGAAGTATATGTCTGATCCTCAAACTGTTTTCAAATATAGACTCGTCTTATTATGTAGCTCTGTAGCGTGGCAAAAAATTCATAAAACGTCATCAATGACGTCATTTATTGGCGCGTTTTTGCTCTGTGTACAAAACACTTGGCGCTGAAAGGGCAAATGTTTTGACAGTCAAAAACACGATATTTTCAATTAAAATTACGAATTAGTTTCCTAAATTACATAAACTGTTTTGAAAAGTTAATTGCTTTTAATAAGAGATGTTCCTGGTCATTAAAACTAATCAAAGTAGAACAATTTCCACGATAATTAACGATTCAGTGACAAATCGGACACCAATGGCTTGGAGACAAGGTTCCGTTCATCGACTAAAAATGTAGTCAGGATGCCCTGCGACACAGAGAAAAATGCACGCGAAATGCCGTAACGAAATAGCCGACTTCTGGGTACCAGTCGCTGCACACTATACAAAAATATCGATCTATAGCGTATTGAAACGGTGGCTTGTGCATGTGTACATGTACGTCGTGATTCTGTTGCCCAGGGCGCTCGACGATTTTGTCCCGGGCGCTACATTTGAATATTTAACTAGTTAATGTTTGCAGCACCATATCTCAAGAAGTACACAGCCGATTTTCAAACTTTTATCAGTTATAGACTCCTTGGGCATTGGAGATTAGCTTTGGGAAAACGTGACCCAATGTTGACCTTTATTTAGGGGTCAACCGGAAGTGGGACCATATCTCAAGAACTACACAACCGATTTTCAAACATTTTTCAGTTATAGACTCCTTGGGCATTAGAGATTAGCTTTGGGAAACCGTGACCCAATGTTGACCTTTACTTAGGGGTCAACCAGAAGTGGGACCATATCTCAAGAACTACACAACCGATTTTCAAACTTTTTTCAGTTATAGACTCCTTGGGCACCAAAGATCAGCCTTGGGTAACCATGACCCCATGTTGACCTTTACTTCCGGGTCAACCGGAAATGAGACCATATCTCAAGAACTACACAACCGATTTTCAAACTTTTTTCAGTTATAGACTCCTTGGGCACCAAGGATCAGCCTTAAGTAACCATGACCCCATGTTGACCTTTACTAGGGGTCAACCGGAAGTGGGACCATATCTCAAGAACTACAAAACCGATTTTCAATTTCTTTTCAGTTATAGATCCTTTGAGCATTAAAGATTGAACTTGGGTAACCCTGACCCCATGTTGACCTTTAATTCCGGGTCAACCGGAAAAGGAACCATATCGTTCAATCTTGAACTTAGGCTCACTTTAAATGTCTGGATCAATTAATCAAAGCACAACAAAACGGAACAGCTTTGTGTTTGTTCACAAACACTTAGTGTCTAGTTATTATTATTATTATTATTAGCTGTTCCGACTTAGCAGTCGGAACAGGTTTTGTTTTTCTTGGGATTATTATTTTTATTATTATTATTATTATTATTATTATTATTATTCTTTGTTTCTGTCAAAATTGCCATAGCTTTTGTACACGTTTTTGTACGAACCTAAGCTCTAAAATAATAAATATGGGAGATTCAGATCATACATCAAATTGAAGCTTAGAACATGAAATTATGCTAAGAGTAAAATTGTTCAAGTTCTTCATTAATTAGCTGAGTTATAATGACATGAATATTTAATTAGGCAATCTTGTTCCCACCATATCTCAAGAAGTATATGTCTGATCCTCAAACTGTTTTCAAATATAGACTCGTCTTATTATGTAGCTCTGTAGCGTGGCAAAAAATTCATAATACGTCATCAATGACGTCATTTGTTGGCGCGTTTTTGTTCTGTGTACAAAACACTTGGCGCTGAAAGGGCAAATGTTTTGACAGTCAAAAACACGATATTTTCAATTAAAATTACGAAATAGTTTCCTAAATTACATAAACTGTTTTGAAAAGTTAATTGCTTTTAATAAGAGATGTTCCTGGTCATTAAAACTAATCAAAGTAGAACAATTTCCACGATAATTAACGATTCAGTGACAATTCGGACACCAATGGCTTGGAGACAAGGTTCCGTTCATCGACTAAAAATGTAGTCAGGATGCCCTGCGACACAGAGAAAAATGCACGCGAAATGCCGTAACGAAATAGCCGACTTCTGGGTACCAGTCGCTGCACACTATATATACAAAAATATCGATCTATAGCGTATTGAAACGGTGGCTTGTGCATGTGTACATGTACGTCGTGATTCCGTTGCCCAGGGCGCTCGACGATTTTGTCCCGGGCGCTACATTTGAATATTTAACTAGTTAATCTTTGCAGCACCATATCTCAAGAAGTACACAGCCGATTTTCAAACTTTTATCAGTTATAGACTCCTTGGGCATTGGAGAATAGCTTTTGGGAAAACGTGACCCAATGTTGACCTTTATTTAGGGGTCAACCGGAAGTGGGACCATATCTAAAGAACTACACAACCGATTTTCAAACATTTTTCAGTTATAGACTCCTTGGGCATTGGAGATTAGCTTTGGGAAATCGTGACCCAATGTTGACCTTTACTTAGGGGTCAACCAGAAGTGGGACCATATCTCAAGAACTACACAACCGATTTTCAAACTTTTTTCAGTTATAGACTCCTTGGGCACCAAAGATCAGCCTTGGGTAACCATGACCCCATGTTGACCTTTACTTCCGGGTCAACCGGAAGTGAGACCATATCTCAAGAACTACACAACCGATTTTCAAACTTTTTTCAGTTATAGACTCCTTGGCATTGGAGATTAGTTTTGGGAAATCGTGACCCAATGTTGACCTTTACTAGGGGTCAACCGGAAGTGGGACCATATCTCAAGAACTACACAACCGATTTTCAATTTCTTTTCAGTTATAGATCCTTTGAGCATTAAAGATTGAACTTGGGTAACCCTTACCCCATGTTGACCTTTACTTCCGGGTCAACTGGAAGTGGGCCTATATCTCAATAATTACTTGTAGCCAATTTTCAATTTCTTTCAGTTATATACCCTTTAAGCATTGAATATTAAACTAGTGTTACCATGACCCCATGTAACCTTTCCTTCCGGGTCAACCGGAAGTGGGATCATTACTCAAGAATTACACAACCCATTTTCAATTTTTTTTCAGTGATAGAGTCTTTGAGCATTGCAGATTAGCCTTGTTCTATCGTGACCCAATGTTGATCTTACTTCTAGGTCAACCGGAAGTGGGACCATATCTCAAGAACTACAGAGCCGATTTTCTTTGTTTTCAGTTATAAACCCTTTGAGCAATGAAGATAAGCCTTGGGTTACCGTAACCCCATGTTGACCTTTAATTATTATTATTATTATTATTATTATTATTATTATTATTATTATTCTTTGTTTCTGTCAAAATTGCCATAGCTTTTGTACACGATTTTGTACGAACCTAAGCTCTAAAATAATAAATATGGGAGATTCAGATCATACATCAAATTGAAGCTTAGAACATGAAATTATGCTAAGAGTAAAATTGTTCAAGTTCTTCATTAATTAGCTGAGTTATAATGACATGAATATTTAATTAGGCAATCTTGTTCCCACCATATCTCAAGAAGTATATGTCTGATCCTCAAACTGTTTTCAAATATAGACTCGTCTTATTATGCAGCTCTGTAGCCTGGCGAAAAATTCATAAAACGTCATCAATGACGTCATTTGTTGGCGCGTTTTTGTTCTGTGTACAAAACACTTGGCGCTGAAAGGGCAAATGTTTTGACAGTCAAAAACACGATATTTTCAATTAAAATTACGAATTATTTTCCTAAATTACATAAACTGTTTTGAAAAGTAAATTGCTTTTAATAAGAGATGTTCCTGGTCATTAAAACTAATCAAAGTAGAACAATTTCCACGATAATTAACGATTCAGTGACAAATCGGACGCCAATTTCTTGGAGACAAGGTTCCGTTCATCGACTAAAAATGTAGTCAGGATGCCCTGCGACACAGAGAAAAATGCACGCGAAATGCCGTAACGAAATAGCCGACTTCTGGGTACCAGTCGCTGCACACTATTATATACAAAAATATCGATCTATAGCGTATTGAAACGGTGGCTTGTGCATGTGTACATGTAGGCCTACGTCGTGATTCTGTTGCCCAGGGCGCTCGACGATTTTGTCCCGGGCGCTACATTTGAATATTTAACTAGTTAATCTTTGCAGCACCATATCTCAAGAAGTACACAGCCGATTTTCAAACTTTTATCAGTTATAGACTCCTTGGGCATTGGAGATTAGCTTTGGAAAACCGTGACCCAATGTTGACCTTTACTTAGGGGTCAACCGGAAGTGGGACCATATCTCAAGAACTACACAACCGATTTTCAAACTTTTTACAGTTATAAGACTCCTTGGGCACTGAAGATCAGCCTTGGGTAACCGTGACCCAACGTTGACCTTAACTTCCGGGTCAACCGGAAGTGAGACCATATCTCAAGAACTACACAACCGATTTTCATACTGTTTTTAGTTATAGACTCCTTGGGCATTGGAGATTAGTTTTGGGAAATCGTGACCCAATGTTGACCTTTACTAGGGGTAAACCGGAAGTGGGACCATATCTCAAGAACTACACAACCGATTTTCAAACTTTCTTCAGTTATAGACTCCTTGGGCACTTAAGATCAGGCTTGGGTAACCATGACCCAATGTTGACCTTTACTTCCGGGTCTACCGGAAGTGAGACCATAGCTCAAGAACTACACAACCGATTTTCAAACTTTCTTCAGTTATAGACTCCTTGGGCACTTAAGATCAGCCTTGGGTAACCATGACCCAATGTTGACCTTTACTTCCGGGTCTACCGGAAGTGAGACCATATCTCAAGAACTACACAACCGATTTTCAAACATTTTTCAGTTATAGACTCCTTGGGCATTGGAGATTAGTTTTGGGAAACCGTGACCCCATGTTGACGTTTACTTAGGGGTCAACCGGAAGTGGGACCATATCTCAAGAACTACACAACCGATTTTCAAACTTTTTTCAGTTATAGACTCTTTGGACACTAAAGATCAGCCTTAGATAACCATGACCCCATGTTGACCTTTACTTCCAGGTCAACCGGAAGTGAGACCATATCTCAAGAACTAAACAACCGATTTTCAAACTTTTTTCAGTTATAGGCTCCTTGGGCATTGGAGATTAGTTTTGGGAAATCGTGACCAATGTTGACCTTTACTTCCGGCTCAACCGGAAGTGGAACCATATCGTTCAATCTTGAACTTAGGCTTACTTTCAATGTCTGGATCATTGAATCAAAGCACAACAAATCGGAACAGCTTTGTGTTTGTTCACAAACACTTAGTGTCTAGTTATTATTATTCTTTGTTTCTGTCAAAATTGCCATAGCTTTTGTACACGATTTTGTACGAACCTAAGCTCTAAAATAATAAATATGGGAGATTCAGATCATACATCAAATTGAAGCTTAGAACATGAAATTATGCTAAGAGTAAAATTGTTCAAGTTCTTCATTAATTAGCTGAGTTATAATGACATGAATATTTAATTAGGCAATCTTGTTCCCACCATATCTCAAGAAGTATATGTCTGATCCTCAAACTGTTTTCAAATATAGACTCGTCTTATTATGTAGCTCTGTAGCGTGGCAAAAAATTCATAAAACGTCATCAATGACGTCATTTGTTGGCGCGTTTTTGTTCTGTGTACAAAACACTTGGCGCTGAAAGGGCAAATGTTTTGACAGTCAAAAACACGATATTTTCAATTAAAATTACGAATTATTTTCCTAAATTACATAAACTGTTTTGAAAAGTTAATTGCTTTTAATAAGAGATGTTCCTGGTCATTAAAACTAATCAAAGTAGAACAATTTCCACGATAATTAACGATTCAGTGACAAATCGGACACCAATGGCTTGGAGACAAGGTTCCGTTCATCGACAAAAAATGTAGTCAGGATGCCCTGCGACACAGAGAAAAATGCACGCGAAATGCCGTAACGAAATAGCCGACTTCTGGGTACCAGTCGCTGCACACTATATATACAAAAATATCGATCTATAGCGTATTGAAACGGTGGCTTGTGCATGTGTACCTGTACGTCGTGATTCTGTTGCCCAGGGCGCTCGACGATTTTGTCCCGGGCGCCACATTTGAATATTTAACTAGTTAATCTTTGCAGCACCATATCTCAAGAAGTACACAGCCGATTTTTAAACTTTTATCAGTTATAGACTCCTTGGGCATTGGAGATTAGCTTTGGGAAAACGTGACCCAATGTTGACCTTTATTTAGGGATCAACCGGAAGTGGGACCATATCTCAAGAACTACACAACCGATTTTCAAACATTTTTCAGTTATAGACTCCTTGGGCATTGGAGATTAGCTTTGGGAAACCGTGACCCAATGTTGACCTTTACTTAGGGGTCAACAGGAAGTGGGACCATATCTCAAGAACTACACAACCGATTTTCAAACTTGTTACAGTGATAGACTCCTTGGGCACTGGCGATCAGCCTTGGGTAACCGTGACCCCACGTTGACCTTTACTTCTGGGTCAACCGGAAGTGAGAACATATCTGAAGAACTACACAACCGATTTTCAAACTTTTCTCAGTTATAGACTCCTTGGGCATATGAGATAAGTTTTGGGAAATCGTGACCCATTGTTGACCTTTACTAGGGGTCAACCGGAAGTGGGACCATATCTCAAGAACTACACAACCGATTTTCAAACTTGTTACAGTGATAGACTCCTTGGGCACTGGCGATCAGCCTTGGGTAACCGTGACCCCACGTTGACCTTTACTTCTGGGTCAACCGGAAGTGAGAACATATCTGAAGAACTACACAACCGATTTTCAAACTTTTCTCAGTTATAGACTCCTTGGGCGAATGAGATAAGTTTTGGGAAATCGTGACCCATTGTTGACCTTTACTAGGGGTCAACCGGAAGTGGGACCATATCTCAAGAACTACACGACCGATTTTCAAACTTTTTCAGTTATAGACTCCTTGGGCACTAAAGATCAACCTTGGGTAACCATGACCCCATGTTGACCTTTACTTCCGCGTCAACCGGAAGTGAGACCATATCTCAAGAACTACACAACCGATTTTCAAACTTTTCTCAGTTATAGACTCCTTGGGCATTTCAGATTAGTTTTGGGAAATCGTGACCCAATGTTGACCTTTACTAGGGGTCAACCGGAAGTGGGACCATATCTCAAGAACTACACAACCGATTTTCAAACTTTTTTCAGTTATAGACTCCTTGGGCACCAAAGATCAGCCTTGGGTAACCATGACCCAATGTTGACCTTTACTAGGGGTCAACCGGAAGGGGGACCATATCTCAAGAACTACACAACCAATTTTCAATTTCTTTTCAGTTATAGATCCTTTGAGCATTAAAGATTTAACTTGGGTAACCCTGACCCCATGTTGACCTTTACTTCCGGGTCAACTGGAAGTGGGCCTATATCTCAATAATTACTTAGCCAATTTTCTTTGTTTTCAGTTATAAACCCTTTGAGCATTGAATATAAGCCTTGGGTTACTGTAACCCCATGTTGACCTTTAATTCCGGGTCAACCGGAAATGAAACCATATCGTTCAATCTTGAACTTAGGCTCACTTTAAAGGTCTGGATCAATTAATCAAAGCACAACAAAACGGAACAGCTTTGTGTTTGTTCACAAACACTTAGTGTCTAGTTATTATTATTCTTTGTTTCTGTCAAAATTGCCATAGCTTTTGTACACGATTTTGTACGAACCTAAGCTTTAAAATAATAAATATGGGAGATTCAGATCTTACATCAAATTGAAGCTTAGAACATGAAATTATGCTAAGAGTAAAATTGTTCAAGTTCTTCATTAATTAGCTGAGTTATAATGACATGAATATTTAATTAGGCAATCTTGTTCCCACCATATCTCAAGAAGTATATGTCTGATCCTCAAACTGTTTTCAAATATAGACTCGTCTTATTATGTAGCTCTGTAGCGTGGCAAAAAATTCATAAAACGTCATCAATGACGTCATTTGTTGGCGCGTTTTTGTTCTGTGTACAAAACACTTGGCGCTGAAAAGGCAAATGTTTTGACAGTCAAAAACACGATATTTTCAATTAAAATTACGAATTAGTTTCCTAAATTACATAAACTGTTTTGAAAAGTTAATTGCTTTTAATAAGAGATGTTCCTGGTCATTAAAACTAATCAAAGTAGAACAATTTCCACGATAATTAACGATTCAGTGACAAATCGGACACCAATGGCTTGGAGACAAGGTTCCGTTCATCGACTAAAAATGTAGTCAGGATGCCCTGCGACACAGAGAAAAATGCACGCGAAATGCCGTAACGAAATAGCCGACTTCTGGGTACCAGTCGCTGCACACTATTTATACAAAAATATCGCGTATTGAAACGGTGGCTTGTGCATGTGTACATGTACGTCGTGATTCTGTTGCCCAGGGCGCTCGACGATTTAGTCCCGGGCGCTACATTTGAATATTTAACTAGTTAATCTTTGCAGCACCATATCTCAAGAAGTACACAGCCGATTTTCAAACTTTTATCAGTTATAGACTCCTTGGGCATTGGAGATTAGCTTTGGGAAAACGTGACCCAATGTTGACCTTTATTTAGGGGTCAACCGGAAGTGGGACCATATCTCAAGAACTACACAACCGATTTTCAAACATTTTTCAGTTATAGACTCCTTGGGCACCAAAGATCAGCCTTGGGTAACCATGACCCCATGTTGACCTTTACTTCCGGGTCAACCGGAAGTAAGACCATATCTCAAGAACTACACAACCGATTTTCAAACTTTTTTCAGTTATAGACTCCTTGGGCACCAAAGATCAGCCTTGGGTAACCATGACCCCATGTTGACCTTTACTTCCGGGTCAACCGGAAGTAAGACCATATCTCAAGAACTACACAACCGATTTTCAAACTTTTTTCAGTTATAGACTCCTTGGGCACCAAAGATCAGCCTTGGGTAACCATGACCCCATGTTGACCTTTACTAGGGGTCAACCGGAAGTGGGACCATATCTCAAGAACTACACAACCGATTTTCAATTTCTTTTCAGTTATAGATCCTTTGAGCATTAAATATTGAACTTGGGTAACCCTGACCCCATGTTGACCTTTACTTCCGGGTCAACTGGAAGTGGGCCTATATCTCAATAATTACTTAGCCAATTTTCTTTGTTTTCAGTTATAAACCCTTTGAGCATTGAAGATAAGCCTTGGGTTACCGTAACCCCATGTTGACCTTTAATTCCGGGTCAACCGGAAATGGAACCATATCGTTCAATCTTGAACTTAGGCTCACTTTAAATGTCTGGATCAATTAATCAAAGCACAACAAAACGGAACAGCTTTGTGTTTGTTCACAAACACTTAGTGTCTAGTTATTATTATTATTATTATTATTATTATTATTTGTTTCTGTCAAAATTGCCATAGCTTTTGTACACGATTTTGTACGAACCTAAGCTCTAAAATAATAGATATGGGAGATTCAGATCTTACATCAAATTGAAGCTTAGAACATGAAATTATGCTAAGAGTAAAATTGTTCAAGTTCTTCATTAATTAGCTGAGTTATAATGACATGAATATTTAATTAGGCAATCTTGTTCCCACCATATCTCAAGAAGTATATGTCTGATCCTCAAACTGTTTTCAAATATAGACTCGTCTTATTATGTAGCTCTGTAGCGTGGCAAAAAATTCATAAAACGTCATCAATGACGTCATTTGTTGGCGCGTTTTTGTTCTGTGTACAAAACACTTGGCGCTGAAAGGGCAAATGTTTTGACAGTCAAAAACACGATATTTTCAATTAAAATTACGAATTAGTTTCCTAAATTACATAAACTGTTTTGAAAAGTTAATTGCTTTTAATAAGAGATGTTCCTGGTCATTAAAACTAATCAAAGTAGAACAATTTCCACGATAATTAACGATTCAGTGACAAATCGGACACCAATGGCTTGGAGACAAGGTTCCGTTCATCGACTAAAAATGTAGTCAGGATGCCCTGCGACACAGAGAAAAATGCACGCGAAATGCCGTAACGAAATAGCCGACTTCTGGGTACCAGTCGCTGCACACTATTTATACAAAAATATCGATCTATAGCGTATTGAAACGGTGGCTTGTGCATGTGTACATGTACGTCGTGATTCTGTTGCCCAGGGCGCTCGACGATTTTGTCCCGGGCGCTACATTTGAATATTTAACTTGTTAATCTTTGCAGCACCATATCTCAAGAAGTAGACAGCCGATTTTCAAACTTTTATCAGTTATAGACTCCTTGGGCATTGGAGATTAGCTTTGGGAAAACGTGACCCAATGTTGACCTTTATTTAGGGGTCAACCGGAAGTGGGACCATATCTCAAGAACTACACAACCGATTTTCAAACATTTTTCAGTTTTAGACTCCTTGGGCATTGGAGATTAGCTTTGGGAAACCGTGACCCAATGTTGACCTTCACTTAGGGGTCAACCAGAAGTGGGACCATATATCAAGAACTACACAACCGATTTTCAAACTTTTTTCAGTTATAGACTCCTTGGGCACCAAAGATCAGCCTTGGGTAAGCATGACCCCATGTTGACCTTTACTTCCGGGTCAACCGGAAGTGAGACCATATCTTAAGAACTACACAACCGATTTTCAAACTTTTTCAGTTATAGACTCCTTGGCATTGGAGATTGAACTTGGGTTACCCTGACCCCATGTTGACGTCTACTTCCGGGTCAACCGGAAGTGGGACCATATCTCAAGAACTACAAAACCGATTTTCAATTTCTTTTCAGTTATAGATCCTTTGAGCATTAAAGATTGAACTTGGGTAACCCTGACCCCATGTTGACCTTTAATTCCGGGTCAACCGGAAATGGAACGATATCGTTCAATCTTGAACTTAGGCTCACTTTAAATGTCTGGATCAATTAATCAAAGCACAACAAAACGGAACAGCTTTGTGTTTGTTCACAAACACTTAGTGTCTAGTTTTTTTTTAGTTTTACTTCTCAGTGGAATTTGTCCGCAAGCAAACGCATACTTGCGAACCTTTGATCAACTTAAAACTTCATGTGAAGTTAGAACATAACTAGCAGAAGCTGGTCAAGTTGTGAAGTCGTGATGACGTCATCAGGTGTCAAATTACAAGCCATTTAAGGTCAAAAAGTGACCATATGCTAATGCTTGTATGTCTCTGAATATTTAAGCTATGGTTTTTATATTTGGGCATATGATAGATCAGGACAGGGGCAACATTTAAAAAGATAACGTCAAAATTGTATGACCTCATCTTCTGGTCGTACCGGAAGGTCAAACTCTGCTTTTGTGTTGTTTGTGTTAAAAAAACAAAACATTGTCATAACTCAAGATTGATATTGAGTTTAACATTGAAACTCATCAGACAATTGAACCTTGTTATTAAGACCACATAAACTTGATGATGTCATGATGACGTCATCAGGTTTTGAATTACAACAAATCAAAGTTTAATATTTTGAAGAAGTCATAACTCCTGAACCACACGGTGGATTTTGACAATCTACATATCATCGGACAGGTCGATTAAAGTTCAACAAGCGTTACGCTTAAAGTGACCCCATTTGACCTTGACTTCCGGTTCAAACTGGAAGTTGAAAAATTTTACAATTTCTGATCTCAAACACTACGTTATACTTAAACATAAATTTTGCATCATGTTATAGATGTGTGATCCTGCTCAAACTTTTGCACACAGATAATAACTTTTTAACCTTTGCATCGGGTCAAAACTGGACGTCAAAGCGCACGTGTCTGTTGACCCACATTTTACAAAAGGGTCATTGATCTTGAAGACGACTGTAGCTGGCCCACATGTAGTCAGTTGATGTCATTTCCATGGTGGGGCTATGCCAAGTTAATGGTCCTGCACTGCGTTTTGTGACAATTATTGGCTCTGTGAGCAACAGACTCGGAAATCTACGACGTTCGACGGCAGTCCAATGAAAAGCTCAGTGCAGAAAGTTCTTGATAGTCTAATTTGTTGGATTGGTGGTATATATCCCTGTTTTGGTGATTTGAATAACTTTTGATAACTGAGAAATAAAAATGCAATAAGTCTAGATTATCAATTCTGGCTGAACCTAATAGGTTTACTATTTCCAAAATGTATCTCGAAAAACACATTTCACCATGATCTTTATGATACAAGATCAAATAAATAAAAGAACTTCGATCAAATTCTATCATTTCGAACGTAATTTTGGTAAAGCTTGGGCGCCCTTTTTCACGCGAGTGGAAATGCACCGGCGGTTTACGGTTACCAGGGGGCCTTTTCTCAAACCTCGACTTAGTCTTGGTGCAAGACGTTCTTGTTGAGTTAGTAAAACCATAAAACCACAGGGGCAGGATACACTCAACACTACACACGTCGCGACTATTCCACCGATGGCGTTCTGTGGAAGCCGCGAACCAGAGTCAGCAAGATTGTTGTGATTGCAATGTGTGAAGGTGATCTGGAAGTTTCCCAACAGCGCCAGTAACATGCGCGGCCAGCGATTTTTTTTTCTGCAGCACACGTCGTCTATGGAAGCAACAGTTAAGGGGTCTTCCTATCCCTCAACTGTCTCCATAGCCGGTGTCATAGGGAAATCTGTCCCCCTGAGATTCTGTCCCCCATATAGGAAATTACCATGGGCTGGGGGAGGATGATTCAAAAGAGGGCGCTATCAGAAGGCGTTTGTACACAGTTTTCCATATGGGGGGGGGGGGACAGAATCCCCGGGGGACAGAATCTCCGTCCACACCGGCGTGTTCACAGAAAGAAAAAAAATTGCGCGCGGCCACGGAGCGCTTAAACGTCTTGCACCAAGACTAACCTCGAGTGGGACCTCGGCAGTGTGTACTTACACGCGGTGGTGATTAGACATGGTTTAAGCATAGAGTTGGGTTTCGTGCTAACCGAATCAACGGTACATGGCTGGCTCAGACAACCAAGGACTCGACGAAAGTTCGACTTGGGTCAAATCTAGGTGTTGATTTGAACATCAGACGGAGCCCGAGGTTTGAGAAAAGCCCCAGAGCTAGCTGTCAGACAAACGAATTGCGCCCTCTTGCGATGGTTGAAACATATTCCGAAATTTGCCATTTGGAACGTTTTAAAAGAATGCAAACTGAATTTAAATATTGTAAGTATCAACAGCGTTAATCAAAGTATTACGCTATATTATAACTAGCAGCTGATAAGGAAAAGTATTGTATTTCAAAACAGTTATTCGAGGAAGGAAATTAACGATCAACAGGTTGATAACCTAAAAGAAATGCTAATGCCCTGTGTGTCTCTACAAAACTAGTACAGTAGCCTAATTCACTCCTGAATAACAGACAAGGCAATTGAAATCACTTTATTACTTTGTATTGATATAATTATTGTTATCAATTATTTATTTGCCAAAGAAGACAACAGCACACAGCTCAAGAAAAGGTTTCAATACAATTATTTTTATTCTGAAGTGATTTGTATAAGTTCCTTTGTTAAAATAATTATTTAACATGTTTAGTTATTTCAAGAGCACTATTATTATGCAGTCAAAGTCAATAGAGTATCAAATCTAGATTGAAATAGCGAATAAACACCTTTATCCCGTGGTTAAGTATGGCTCATCCAAACCTTAAGTGAAATGTTACTTCAAGGATAAATACTTGCATGCATTTTATGATAATTCTGAAATGGGTTGCAAAAACAAGTATTCTCAATTTGTGGCAATCATCAACAGTCAAGAATGGTGCTAATGGAATTGTTGTGATTGTTTTCACTTGAAGTAGATATTGGGTTTGAGCAATAAGTGAATGCAATAGACTTTTCACACAATAAATGTAACGCCTTTTGTATGGAGCTGATGGTCGTGTGACGCTTGCCAAACAACCAATAGTGTCTGTACGCATTCTCTAATGAAAGGAGCTAATTGTCTATGTCTACCTCTTGCACCAATGTCAAAAGCAATGACTGTGCCACACCTTCTGATTGTTCAAATTGTTCTCATTGATATGACCAAATAAACATGTCTGCTGATCATACTGAACCAAAACCTGAATAATTGATCTAGATGCTGTCAACAATGAATTACATTAAAACACAAAAATTAGTATGTTCCATGGCTTTTAACATACAGATTGAGATGTGTGTTTACAATATTTTGAATAAATCACAATGGAACCATTTGTCAAACAGTTGTAGTTTGTGGTTGCTGCTGATTTGCATCCCAGCGTCCCGAAGTATCAGCTATAGACTGTACAAGTCGTGCATGATTTAAACATTGGGTCCCGTTATAGTGCACAAATTTGTTTCCTTCACGCATAAAATGTATCGGTGCATGATACTCTGATTGTTCAATACATATGCACTGATGATGATGTCGTCCAAATAAGTCGAGCATGGTATGAGCTATTGGTTTTTAGTCTTCATACAGAATGGTTTAATAAATTTATAATATTGAAAGAAAAGACACTTGTTTTTAATAATTATGCAAGATAAAGGCAAGTCATGAAGACGGCAAGTTTAAGCCTCTAGTGAAGTTTGACTAATAAAATATTATTAATGAGTTAATAAATATTTCTACCGGTAGGGTGCATCATACACTCAGCAAGGAATTAGGGAATGGATCAAAACGAGTATGATATCTTTCACTGAATAACATTCGGGTTCTGCATGATTTGTATATTCTGAAGAAGAAAAAAATCTAAACAAAGTATGACTCAAAGCAAATTAAGTCAAGCTGAAACTGCTTGAATAAATAAAATTCGAGCATTACAACATTTCATAATTACATAATAATAATGATAATTTATTGAATTTATATTGCGCTCTTTCCAGGACCAACCTGTTCGAGGGCGCATATTAACAATGCAAAGTATCAGAGTAAGAGACAAAATTAGTGGAAAGTGCACATCCTGTTTTTGATGTGAACGACTTGTAAACGAAACCTTATTAGTGGAAACTTTATCGAAGGGTTTTCAAATAGTTATGTCATAATACAAAGTTGACGGAAAACATTCATCGGTCTGACCATTTTCTGACTTTAGTGACACAGCCAACAATCATACCAATCCCCCATTGCCCAATTATATCTCTTCGACGTTCATACTAAACGTTTCTTAGTTTTAAAAACATCTCACCACCGTCACCACTTGATGATACAGAATACACTTTATAACTTAATTGTGCATTAAATAAAATAATCATTTTAATAAGCAATGATGTTCACACAAAAAAATTACCGTTTTAGTCCCGTGTAGCAACGATAAACACATGCCGTGAGGAGGGTCTGAAACACCCTTCACGATCCGATGACACATCCTTCCTTCTCGGAGTGTGATAAAAACATAACCAAAGTTCGTCTTTTTCAGCTTGCATTTTCTCACATAATTAATAGTCATATGAATCACTGAAGTAGGTGGCCATCTCAGCGAAACTTCGTCTTTATTCCATTTTGATCATTAAGCCACGAGAAGGGCGAATAGGGGAAATATTAGACGCTGAATATGAACGGAATTCAGATCTATTTGGTATTGGTAGTACGCCATTGATAATATTGCACCACGTTGTAAGTACGGTGACCCGTGGTGCGTCCTAACACTGCATGAATGGAACACGTCACTTCAGAGAAGGCGCACATGTCATTACGTTGGTCTGTTTGCGTTGGCCTACACTATCGTGTGTTGTCATGCAATGATAGTCAACAGACACGAGCGCCTTGACGCCCGGTTTTGACCACATGCAAAGATTAAAATGCTATAATCTCTGTGCAAAAAATTCGGGAGGATAACTCATCTGTAACCTCATGCAAAATTCATGTTAAAATATTACGTAGTTGTTGAGATATTAATTTTCCAACTTTCAACTTCCGGTTTGAACCGGAAGCCAAGGTCAAATGGGGTCATAATGTGAGTAACGTTTGTTGAACTTTTAACGGCCAATCCGATGATGTGTATATTGTAAAAATCCAACATGTGGTTCATGAGTTATGATTTTTTACAAGTATTAAACTTTGATTTAATGTAATTCAATACCCGATAACGTCATCATGACATCATCATGTTTGTAGAGTCTTGATACTGAGGTCCAATTGTCTGATAAGTTTCAACCGTCAATTCGATTTCAATCTTGAGTTATGCTGTAGAAAAGCCCAAAACATGACTTTTTGAAGAAAAAATCGAAGGTAAACTTCGACCTAGGGTAACGACCCGGAAGTTAAGGTCATACGATTTTGGCGTTAACTTTTCAAATGTTGCACCAGTTTTGATCTATCCGATGCCCACTTATGAGCAACATAGCTTTAATATTCAAAAACATACAAGCATTTGCATATGGTCACTTTTTGACCTAAAATCGCTTGTATTTTGACATCCGATGACGTCATCACAACGTCACAACTAACTCAGCTAATTATGGTCTAACTTCACATTAAGTTTCAAGTTGATCCAAGGTTCGCAAGTATGCTTTTGCTTGCGGACAAACGACTCTAAGAAGAATAAGCAAAACAAAACAGTAAAAAAAACCAAAAAAACTAGAGCTTTAGTGTTTGTTGAAACAAACACTAGGTGTTCGGGTATTGTTGGAGTCAGTGTAATTGTGTTGATGTCAGAACATTTGAATCGATAAAAAACGTGTTTTTGCTTGCGTTTTCGCGGAATTTGCCCATAGTTTGGGTATGGTTGGGTGCTTTCAAAATTACGGTATCCAGACGTTGATTTCCATAGGCGCTGTCGGTCTATAGACCTTTCTTTTGCAACGTCACAGCTCAAGAAAACTATGGTAAGCCATCAAATGCAAAACAAAAACAGATAGCTACAGTTTGTAACAACGTTACACAAATATTCAAAAATAGTGTTGATTTTTTTTTAAACAAAGCAACTGACACCATCAACAAAAAATCATAGAAGCTTGCCGAAAATGTTGAATTTGGTTAAAACATCTGTTAACACGATTGAATGTTTTACTAACATTCGGCGGTCCATGCCAACCAGCGCTGTTTGTTTATCAACAATGGAAAGGTCTAGGTATTATGTCTGTACATGAACAGGAGTTCAATGATATGTATAGAGCGCCCTCTATTGGTGAAGCGTGACACAGCCGATTCTATGACCAATCGGTCAGGAAAAAAACCCGCTAAGAACGTCTTGCACCAAGACTAGCATTGTACACGTGCGTACCGCGTGGCTGTGTACATTTATATTGTCTAATAAGTTTCAACCGTCAATTCGATTTCAATCTTGAGTTATGCTGTAGAAAAGCCCTAAACATGAATTTTTGAAGACCAGATGAAGAAAAAAATCGAAGGTAAACTTCGACCTAGGGTAACGTTCTAGAAGTTAAGGTCATACGATTTTGGCGTTAACTTTTTAAATGTTGCCCCAGTCCTGATCTATCATATGCCCAAATATAAAAACCATAGCTTAAATATTCAGAGACATACAAGCATTAGCATATGGTAACTTTTTGACCTTAAATGGCTTGTAATTTGACACCTGATGTCGTCATCACGACCGAACAAAAACAAGGAGTTGTTCGGGCTTAATGCCCGAACACCTAAAAAACGAACAAAAACAAAGAGTTGTTCGGGCTGAATGCCCGAACACCTAATTATACTGATTTCCATTTTTATTCCCCCATTGCAATCCAACAAAAATCATTGCTGCTTATTTATCGAGGTCATGTACAGTGATTCATCAGGTGGACATGGTTGGTGACATTGAGCTGCCACATAATTTACAAATTTGTTTTTTAGAATTTTCAGATTGGGTGGATGACTTTCTGTGTCTATATTGTACAAAGTGAAACAAAATTCAAGTGACAAGGATCTATGTTTGAGTTATATAGAACATATATTGAATGCATTTTGTTCTTGCATTGATTCAGAATTTAATCATTCCGGCAATCTGAAATCTGGCTTTTCCATTTCACTCAGCTTCGCCTCATAAAATGGAATAGTCCAGATTTCACCTAGTGATTACATTCTGCTACAAAGCACTCACCCGTATTCAACATGTGTATAAAATGCAGCCAATCAACTGCTGCAGTTTTATCAGACTAGCTGCCTGTATTATATAAACAAATACACCATATAGCCAACGCATGAAGTCGTGTTTTCTACTTTTGGTACAAACAATGAAAATTAGGTTAATGCTCACTGTGCACAATTATGTGAGGCTTATTACTGCTACTGATTAAACTAACTGCAATATTTTGTGGGGTCTTTGAATTCTATTTGTTTAACTTTTACAAAAAAAGAGATGTGATATTTGTCTGAAAGACTTATGCCAGAAAGACCTACATTGTGTGACAACTAAGCTAGTAGATGTAAAACCATTGGTATTTAGTTAGAAAATATACCGATCCTGTACTAGACTTCAATATATAACACACAAAAATACTTCCTAATACTTTGCAATGACATAAAAATACTGTGCATTTTATTGATGTTTCACCAAAGGTATTGGCAGGCATACATACCACCATGACCATGTGTACATGTACATATATAACTATTAGAAGCATAATTGGACATCAGTGGAGTACATCAACTGGTTCTCAATTCTTTATGCGAGGTTGATTTTTTGCAGAGACTATCTGAAGAGTATCGCAAGTTTAATACTTGCCAGGATGCACAGAACAACTGCTGAAAGTAAACACAAATAAAAGTTATCACTTTATTTGACATAATATCTAAATTAATTTGAACACATTGAGGTTACATGACAGGTACCAATATCTACAATAAAACGCTGTCACTAAAAATGGGTTCTTTGGCAACTCTCATGTATGGCCATTGATGATCCATTAAATTACTTTTTTTCACGATAAGGGCACAAAAGAGTAGGAAACAAACAAATTTCTAAAAGTTGAGAATAACTCTGAGTTTAACCTCGTTCATCCAGACTCTGCGTCAAATTGAGTGTTAAGTAGCTTTTCGTGCAAGTTTGGAACTCGTATGCTTACATGTGTAGGTTTAAACCATGTCATGCAAGATTCAAACTGTGCGAGCCAAATATGCAAACTACCAACTACAATTGGGCTGTAAAATTTGCGTGCTCTCAATCATCTAAATAGCACCCTATTTGACTCAATGTTGTCAGGTCATTTTCAAACAGACTGTGACTGTGTTTAAATCACACGTTTAAATATGGCCACGTGATCTCCTCTAAACAAATCACATTAAAGTGTCCCAGGTAAACATGAATGAAACATAATATCTGGGACAAAAAAATATAAAGACAGTAAACTACCAAAATCATCATTTTAATTACAATGTCATTTCAATTCAATATGAATTGAGGGCATACACATTGCACATAAGGGTACAATTTGATACATGCACAATTAATATGAACAATAATAAAATAGACTTTCACATGTATATAGTACGCATAACTACATGTACCAATAAGTACTACAGGCGCTTGAACAAAAAGAAATTCCAAGTTTTTCCTCCTTTTTTTTAGGGGGGGGGGCGGACAATTGTGAGACCAAGTTGTGTAGCACCTCGTAAAGATTTACACTGCCTACAATGCATTCACCAGCCAATGCCAGAAAAACCCCTTCTCTTAAGTGTAATTGTGTTAACTGGCTTCTTTTAAATGCATTACACAACACACAGGCCAAACAGCTTTACATCCCATCTAAAGGACGAGGCAATTACGCTAAAGTACATGTGTCTTGCTCAAAGACAAAAGTGTCAAGACCAGGACTCATACTGACACTATGCTGATCAGAAACACCAGAGTTTGAATCCGGTGCTCTTAACCATGAACTAGTTTACAACTGCAGTGCTAAACATGAAACTTCACACTTACTTGCTTGCATATGATGATGTGAGTTACGATGACAGTTGGCAATGTCAGCTTGTTCTTGAGATCATTGTAAACTTCATCTTCTGAATCAGTCAATAAGTGTGAGGTGTTCCATAGCTATTAACTGTAGAATTAAGAAAGGTTTGGGTGTATAAGTACAAGAAATACACCTAAAAGTATCATGAACCAGCGCTAAACTGATGTCAAATAAAGATACATACATACTTAAATTGACGGTTATTACTAAAAAAAGACATACATTCACTTTCTGCTGATCAGCCAAACAATGCAATCAAAACAATTACTGTTTCTTTATAATGGTTTTAAATCACATGTGCAAACAAACAAGTTTCCTGAAATTATCTATGACAAAAGAATTGATCAAGTCCTATTCCCTTTTAACTTGTACTAACCACAGGTTTCTAGAACATCTCATCCAGTTTAATGTTTCCTCTAATAAAGATGTCTCCCAGCACACATTGTTCCAACAGGAGATTGCTAAACAATGGAGAGCTCAACTCAAGAACACTGTGTACATGCTGTACACATTTCAAATCCAATGTACAAACATTCAGATGTTTTCAGTCAGTTTAGGTTGGTTGCAGTGTTCTTCTGGCTACTGAGATTCCAACCAAAAACATATCATGTGGCTGGTGTTTTAGGTACTCAATCGAGTTCACTTCATCAGCTCAAACTGTCAAAGAGAATTCAACTCTGCATTCGCATCAGTTTTGAGTCTGCAACATGTTCAATAAACTATGAGATTGTTACTTCATCTTCAAGCGTATGTTATTACCAGAGTCAATACATGATCCTAAAAAAAAACCTGGCCTAAAATGTTTTCTTTTAAGTTTTGACCAAAAGAAAAGACTGCACTGACACCTTGAACTTTGAAGTTGTGAAAGCAAAGGTCATTGAGCTACTACTTGAGATCCTGTGTGATCGATGTGCTAGGTTCACACCACATACATGGCAGACGGGCCTTTAATAGCCTTGGATTGCAGTCTTTTGAAGAGAAGACATACTTTGAATTCAAACCCAGGCAGGTGCTGCTCATAAACGCTTCAGGGCTATCCACTTAAATAGGAGAAGGCAACTCTGATCACAAATCCCCCAAACTAGGCAGCAGTGAGGGAATCTCCATCTCAATTCGAATCCCCAGATTGTTTCTTTCAGGGCCTCTCTGGTGGGGAATTTCAAAAATTGTCTTTGAAGAGATACAATCGCTTTGGTGACTTGGTGTACGATTAAACAGGCTGTAGCTCGACTGACACCAAATAGTGCTCCAATTGTCCTAAACTCAACATTGGTTGCCATTCTCCATAGCGCAATGGCAACTCACTTTTCCACAAAAGTTGACTGACGGAAACGAGTGTTTCTTTTGGCGAGTTTTGGCCGCAGCAGGTCGCAGATTAACGGGAATGTGTCCCTCTTTACTCTGAAGTGTTCCTTCCATTCATCGTTGTTAAGGTTTTGGACAATTTCGTCCCGTACTGCTGTTGTTCTTGGTTTAACCCAGACGATCCATTGAACTTGCTGTTTTGTTCAACAAATGCTGTTGCCAGCATTAGCACAAACGTGACAACCTGTCGCTCCACTAACCGTGCCCTTCTTGCCATCCTGACTCGCATGTGTGACCGTCATCTAGACACTCTAATTTCTTTTATTCGCTACCGTTCTACCACAATATCGGCAGTAAAATTGTGCCATAATTTTTGGCAACAACACCGCAAATCCTCCATTAAAATGAAAATTAGCGAACAAAGCATAAACTAAGATGGCGGCAGCATGCATCACCCCAGGCAACACGTGTGCCTGCATGTGTGCACAATCAATGAGCAAGTTCAAGTGGCGACTAGACTTGGATCTGATCCTCTGTTGATCGTCCTTGCAGGATTTGATCCTCCGTTGATCGTCCTTGCAGGATCTGATCCTCTGTTGATCGTCCTTGCAGGATCTGATCCTCTGTTGATCGTCCTTGCAGGATTTGATCCTCCGTTGATCGTCCTTGCAGGATCTGATCCTCTGTTGATCGTCCTTGCAGGATATGATCCTTTGTTGATCCTCCTTTGATCCCCCTTGCCGGATCTACATGTAGTGTAAACGGGGTCATTGTAAACTTTAACATCTATATATATCACGGACGGCCAGCCGGACTGCCAGACGGACGGAAAATCTCTGTTGCCATACACTTTGACTTGACTTTGTTGCCGTAATATCTTCATATAATCACCATAAAACAAAGCTTTACTTGATTTTCCTGTCTATTTTTAAAATTGTTCCTGTAGTGGTTTTTTAATTGTACAGTGTTTAATGTGTAACTAGTTCCCTAATAACTTGTGTAAAGCGCCTTAGAGCTTGTTTTTCATGAATTTTGGCACTATATAAATACTGTATTATTAGCTGTTCCGAACTTTCAGTCGGAACAGCTTTTGTTTTTGTCGAGATTTTTATTATTTTTATTAGCTGTTCCGACTAAGCAGTCGGAACAGCTATTGTTTTCGTCAAAATTTTTCAAAACGTTTTACAAACGTTTTTAAAAGTTTCCACCAAAACGCCATAGGTTTAACACACGATTTTTCTTTATTCGTAATCTTAGAAACAGTAGATATGACAGACTTGAGTCCTGTATTGAATTGAAGCTTAGTACATGAAGTTATCACTAAATGTTATACTGTTCAATTTCTTAATCAATTAGCTGAGTTATAATGACATGAATATTTAATTAGGCAATCTTGTTACCACCATATCTCCCAAAATAAACGTCCGATTTTCAAATTTTCTTCAGATGTTGACTCTCTGGGTATTGAAGTTGTGCACAATGAAGTAATTTTATATGACACGTCATCTTGAAATTATTTTTATTAAATATATACAGTTAATATATAATAAATAAAATCACTCAACCGTGTTGAAGATCCGATGGCACCGCGGTTTACCGTGTTTCTTAACAAGCCAGTGATCTGAGGTTCGAATCCCCCGGGAATCTCGACAAAATCAATATAATGAAGCATACATTTTCCTTTTTTTTACAATAAGAAATATGTACCTACATTAAAACGAACAGTACTACATATTTTTTTTTTCAAATTTTTGGCTCATGAGAACTTCTTTCCTGGAAAATAAAACGATCCTGATTTTGTCCTCGCTCAGCACGATCTTTGGTGTACGTTCTACTATGGAGGAGGTTCTACATGGTTCTACGATTACGAAGCACCAGGATATAGCACTACCTCCATGCTCCATGTATGGTTATATAGCATAGGCGACAACAACTTGTTCGCGAGTAGCGCTACTTTTGCAGTTTTTCGCTCTATGTATGTTGTCAATCACCACAAAGTCCCAGCCTTTTCTTTCTAAAACTTATCACTGAAGACAAACCCATGTGGAACATAAAAGCTTGTTTCTTTACTTTAATTTGGCTTCGATCTAGGCATCATTACTCCGTATGAGTAAAAGTGGACCGTGCATGGACGAATACACCTGCCTGAGATTTGGAAGTTTACACGGCATACACATTTTATAAATGACCATCGAAATGGTAGGCCTACTATCAATGTACATGTAAGTGTCTTGTGGTGAATCATGATGATGTAGTGTTAAGTGTAATTAAGAAACTTCACAATCTTTATCAACAAGCGTAATGGTTACGAATGAGCGAAATGGTTACAAAAAATGACCAAAAATGATTCAGAATAAGCGAATGATTTCCGAATAAGCGACATAATTAAGATTAAGCGAACTGATTCCAATTCAGCGAAGTGATTGTGAGTACGCGAATTGATTCATTCACATTTTATTAATGAAAAATTGAAATGGTACTATCATTCATGTGTCTTGTGGTGAAACATTGAATGATGTACTGTTGAGTGTAATTAACTTTACAAATCTACATCAACAAGCATCTGGTTATGAATGAGCGAAACTGTAACGAATAAGCGAAATGGTTACAAATCAGCAAAAGTATTCAGAATGAGCGAAGTGATTCTATTGATATACGTGGCTCTGCTTACCATAAGGGAAGAATCGGCGCTTACGGAAGCAGGGAATTCTGCGCTTACGTTAAGTGTATTTTACAGCTTAGTAGGGAACGTTTGCTTGAGCGTGTGCATATCCACAACGCTAATTTGCATTCTTATAGCTTTAAAGCTAGCGCAGATATTTGGCGCTAGCACAGTAAGCGGAGAAAGGTGATCGTCAGCGCAAAATTTTGCGGATAAACTGGGCCCTATATACGTTGGGTTTACTTTGCCTTATAAATACGTCAGCTCGGTTCATACTTCCTGCTAATGCGAATGCGATGAATTTTGACGTCACAAATTCGCAACAAATAATTTGCTTCAGTTGACTTGTGCTCAACTCCTGCGAAACTTTCGCTGCAAAAACAGCACCTTGACTTGAAAATTTGATTCGCATTCGCAGGAAGTATGAACCGTGCTCTACCTGTTTGGTGAACCAGTTGTGTCGCTTACTGCTATTCACAACAACATAATTAATATTGTGCTTGCGGCACAAATTGCCACAATGCATCTTGAGAATCAAAAATTCGTCGCGACAAGTGCCATAGTTGGGTTTGAGGTGCGAATAGTCGAGTAGTAAATTTCCCTAGTCACCCAGGCCTACCATGAAGGGAACTTGCTTCACATGAAAAATCCTGTGCAAATAGGCCCAATGTCATGGCTCTGCTCTGGAAGCAAAGATCCAGCGCTTGAATTCTGCGCTTACGTAAAGCGTATTACAAAGCTTAGCAGGGATTTCTTTTGCTTGTGTGCTTCTAAGCTAGCACATTATATTCCACGCTTGCACAGTAAGCGGAGAATGGTGATCGTAAGCGCAGAGTTTGGTGGTAATCAGAGCCATGAAATTTTGCCCTGTTCTGTGTATAAGTGGGTTTAGTTAGGCCTACACTTCAAACTTGTGAACAAATTAATCTTGTGAAACTGGCCCAATTTCATGACTCTGTTTCACCGTAAGCAAAGAATTGACACTTCAGAAGCGCGTAAATTGTGCGCTTACATAAAGCATTTTTCACAGCTTAGCAGGGATATTTTTGCTTGTGCGCGGGGAAACTCATCATATGTATTCTTTGCTTTGAAGCCTGCGCAGATATTTCAGCGCTTGCACAGTAAGCGGAGAATGGTGATTGTATGTGCAGAGTTTGGTAGAAAGCAGAGCCATAGTAAAGCTGATGGCCCATGTTCTAAAGTGGGTTTAGTTTGCTTCACTAATTTGGTAAATTCCTTGTTGATAGGGGGCCTATATGAGGGGAAGTTATAGCTTGACATTATGCATAAATCTTGCATATTAAATTGAAATGTCTCCTAAGAGCGCCCCCTATCGTCAGGAGTAGGAAAGGTATGTACAATTACAAAATTATGAGAGTTTTAAATACAATTTGTGTTTTTAAAAACGTATTATTTCACTAAGAGTTATTCCAGTCCATCAAAACTAATCAAGGTACAACTTATTTACAAGGTAATTAACGACTAAATGAGAAATCGGATCCAATGGCTAGCTGGCAAATTGTGCCGTGATTGCGCAATTACGGCTACACGTAAGACTGCCTTGAAATTTGGAATCCTAATTTCGTTTGAAGGCATTGGATTGGGTTAAGTTGCATACCATAATTAAAATCTTGGCGTAATGGGTACAACGTAGTATACTTCATAAACTGGATGCAGTCACTTTCATGGCATTGTTACACCATTATTGCAATACAGTGTTGACCTTTATGGGTTGAGGACTTACTTGAGGGGAGTCTACGACGTTGTCGTGAAGTTGGCATCTTTTTATTTGTTTTCTAACCGCGTTCAGGACCCAAAGTAATAACCCATTGGATTTGTACACAACCAATAGGCCTACATTAGATTCCTACGTAGGTTTAGGGTTTTCGTTAAAACGAACGTACGTTTTAATAGGGTTTTTGTAACTTAGGCACTGATTTGGGATAAGTTACATACCATCGTGTACCTTATCAAATTTATTGGTATGAAAACTAATTTTTGTTACTGTGACGTCATCAGGTGTCAAATTACGGTAATTAAAAGTCTTAATGAGTTTTTCTTTGCAGCACCATATCTCAAGAAGAATACGGCCGACTTCAAATCTTTTTTCAGTAATAGACTCCTTAGGCATAGGAGATTAGCCTTGGATAGCCCTGACCCAGAGTTGACCTTTACTTCCGGGTCAACCGGAAGTGGGACCATATCTCAAGAACTACACAACCGATTTTCAAACTTTTTCAGTTATAGACTCCTTGGGCATTAAAGATTAGTTTTAAATAAATTTGTACCCATGTTGACCTTTACCTCCGGGTCAACCGGAAGTGAAACCATATCTCAAAAAGTACACAGCCAATGTTCAAACTTTTTTTTCAGTTATAGACTCTTAGGCATTAAATATTAACTTTGAAAAACCGTGACCTCATGTTGACCTCTACTTCTGGGTCAACCGGAAGTGGGACCATATCTCAAAATCTACACAACCGATTTTCAAACTTTTTCAGTTATAGACTCCTTGGACATTGCAGATTAGCCTTTGGTAGCCTGACCCCATGTTGACCTTTACTTATGGGTCAACCAGAAGTAGGACCATATATCAAGAGCTACACAACATTTTTCAAACCTTTTTTTCAGTTATAGATTTCTTGGGCAATGAAGCACATAATCAAAGCAAAACAACACGGAACAACTTCGTGTTTGTTCACGAACACCTAATGTCTAGTTATTCTTTGTTTCCACCTAAATCCCATAGCATTTGTACACGTTTTTTCTTTAAGCCTAATATCCTAGAGCGTAAATACGAAAGAATTAAATCATATATCAAATTGAAGCTTAGAACATAAACTTAACTCTAAATGTAATTTTGTTAAAATTCTTAATTAATTAACCACGTGATCTTCATTTGAAAATTTAATTAGTCAATGTTTGCAGCACCGTATCTCAAGAAGTACACAGCCGATTTTCAAACTTTTTTCAGTTATAGACTCCTTGGGCATTGGAGACTAACCTTGGGTAACCGTGACCCCATATTGACCTTTACTTCGGGGTCAACCGGAAGTGGGACCATATCCTTAGAACTACACAACCAATTTTCAAACTTTTTTCAGTTATAGACTCCTTGGGCATTGGAGAATAACCTTGGGAAATCATGACCCCATGTTGACCTTTACTTCGGGGTCAACCGGAAGTGGGACCATATCTCAAGAACTACACAACCGATTTTCAAACTTTTTTCATTTATATACTCCTTGGGCATTGAAGATTGAACTTGGGTTTAATCAAAGCACAACAAAACGGAACAGCTTTGTGTTTGTTCACAAACACCTCAATGTCTAGTTATTATTATTATTCTTTGTTTCCACTCTTAATCCCATAGCATTTGTACACGTTTTTTCTTTAGGCCTAATATCCTAGAGCGTAAATAGAAAAGAGTTGAATCATCTATCAAATTGAAGCTAAGAACATAAACTTGACTCTTAATGTAAAAAATACTAGAATTCTTAGTTAATTAGCCTCTTTACAGCGAGGTGAATATTTAATTAGCCAATCTTTGCAGCACCACATCTCAAAAAGTATACCCCCGATCGTCAAACTTGTTTCAGTTTTAGACTTCTGAGATACTGTAGATGTGCTTTCCGGCCTAAAATGTGGAACGACGTCACAATTACGTCATTTATTGCGCATTTTCGCCCGTGTACAAAACACATGGAGATGCTTTTAAACAATTGAGGGCGCTATACCAGTTTAACGGTGCTCTTGCTTGCTTTTTGGAAACTCGATCAAGTCCTCCTAAACCCATTGACCCGTGTTGTTGCGTTTTTTGTATGTAGAGTATGTTATAAAGAGTCATTCCTGCGCCGACAGACACAAGTCTACGTTCATTCACAAGAATCGAGAAGAATTTGTCTTGCTCTCACCGCAGAGCGTCGTGTCCGCTCAGATCGTTCGTTATTCAGCGTGAACGTAGCAAAATAGAACGCCGTGTGTTGGGACGATGTTGCCCGCGTGTCAGACTTGTCTGCGCTCGATCCCGTTCACCGGAAAACGATCTTTAGGTTTCTTATGCAAACGCATTACTTGAAGCTGAATCGTGAAGGAAACAAGGCTACCCATTCGCCTGAAACCACGTTTTTAAGGTTCTTGTGCGAATGCATTACTTCGGGAAATCACTATGTAGCAAACAACAAACCTGTGGGGGTTGCAATGAGGCTCGAATTGTAGCTGAATGGGGAAAGGTGTAGAAAAGAAAAAATACATTTTTCATGGGTGTGCATGAAGAGCCAAAAGGAACAATAAAGTCATATCCAATGATTACTATTTTAGCCCAACAAAAACATTCATTATTCAAAAGACAAAACAGATGTTAGTACAATAGCGTAGACCAAAATTTAAATCGTCTACCCAAAATTATTATGTGCTACTAAAGCGCAATTGTGGCATGCACTGAGATATGGTATCAGCAGAAAGCAGGCGTAGTAACAGATTAATGATTCGTTTTGAATTAATAATTCGTTTCGAATTCATAATTTGTTTCGAATTCATAATTCGTTTCGAATTCATAATTCGTTTCGAATCCATAATTTGTTGATAAGAGTGGCAGTTCGTGTTACGTACTAACTTATTAACTTATACCGCATTTAATATTTTATCGCAACAAAAATTACAAACACGATATTAAAAAGTTTTTTTTTTTAACAATTATGATTTTAATACAGCATAGACCAATCTTTACTTACTAACTTGGGAGACCTTTGGTGTGATCGCTTTACTTACTAAATTGTGAGACCTGTGGTGTGATTGCTTTGCGTACTAAATTGTAAAACCTATTGCATGATATAAAGTCTTGTGTGGTTTGCGTACTAACTTGTGAGACCTGGACCCAATTTCATGACTCTGCTTAGCGTAAGCAAAAAAACGACGCTTACGGAAGCAGAGAATTCTGTGCTTACGTCAAGCGTACTTCAGGGGTAAGCAGAGAATTTTGGTTTTTTCTAAGCACGGATTTCGGCAGTAACCAGAGCCATGTAATTGGGCTCATTTGTTTAAATGAGGGGTAGTTCACTTTATACACTAAGTTGTGAGACCCAGGCCCAAATACATGGCTCTGCTTACCAAAAGCAAAGAGTCAACGTTTACGGAAGCAGAGTATTCCGTGCTTACGTCAAGCGTATTTCAGGGGTTAGCAGAGAATTTTGGCTTGTGTGCGTGTGTACTTGACGTAACTAGGCAATTATTATAGTCAATGTTTCGCGGCACTTTTTGATTGAACTGTTTTACGCTTATCCGAACCGTAAAAATGTAAACAATTAACCAGTTGATCGGTTGGTTAACCGTGTAACCGTCACAGGCTTAGTATACATGCTAACTTGTGAGTAATGTTCCTCGATAACAAAATTTCGAGTAAAAAAAACGTTAACACATCTGCGGTTGTGATCAAAAACATTGCCTCTTCAGTGCAACATTATTTGGCTCTGCACAATCATCCTGCAAAATAAATGAGCATGTGCGATCGAATTGTTGTGGAACGCCCTCTAGCGTTCAATGTTTCTTGCATTTCATACCTCAAGCACAGTTTTCATATAACAAAGACTATGAGTCTGATTGGCAACGATAATTATGTGCATTTCAAATTTTTTTCAGTTATAGACTCATTGAGCATTGAAGATTGAACTTGGGTTACCGTGACCCCATGTTAACCTTTACTTCCGGGTAAACCAGAAGTGGGACCATATCTCAAGAACTACCCAATCCAATTCCATTTCTTTTCAGTTATTAGATCCTTTGAACATTGAAGATTGAACTTGGGTTACCGTGACCCATGTTGACCTTTACTTACGGGTCAACCGGAAGTGGGACCATATCTGAAGAACTAAACACCCGATTTTCAATTTCTTTTCAGTTATAGACCCCTTGTGCATTGAAGATTGAACTTGGGTTGAATCAAAGCACATCAAAACGGAACAGCTTTGTGTTTGTTCACAAACACCTCAATGTCTAGTTATCATTATTATTGTAACACTTGAAATCTTCCAAACCAAAATTAACAATCTGATCTGCCTTAATTCATGTTTCCATTAACCAGATGAAATTCAAATAAATCATTTGTCTTTAAAATGGGGGCCCAAACCTTGAACAATATGTAACATAGTACATGTACATGTATCATAGTCAGTATGATTGTATCATCAAAAGAATCATAAATTGCACTTACTAAATCCGTTGCCTCAAAATCTTCTGCTAGATATTTGTCACATATGTATTTTTTATCAAAACTTAAAATTACTAGTCCCTTTAATGATGACACATGACTCAAACTAACTTTGCTTGACCTGCTGCTTCTTTCATGTCTTTATGCCCAAACACAGAACAGTAATTTGTTTTCAGTATTCATATTCGAGAGTAGTATGAGTTGATTCCATAGAATGTTTTGTATCAATTTGTTAATTTCAACTCTTCCATTAGGCCCCATGATAACATTCAGATGAGGTCCAGTTCAAAACTCATATTGATCATATGTTATGAAATTTTCCATCAGACCTTACATTCAATACTGTACAAAATTTGAAAATTTGTCAGGCACTGTTTGTAAGCTCTCTTGTCTCGCAACTCTTAAATATTCATCTATTAAAATTATCACACGGGGTGCTTTCAGTTAAAAAACAAGCAGGCCAGAAAAACTTCCATTATACAAAAATCATTAGTAGTACATCAATAGCAACTCTTTTGACTGAACAATATGTTACTTGCATTTCAATTGTAGCAATTACATGTGTACCTGTGCCATATGACCTAATTTAGGGTTGGCTTGTGTCAATGAGAATCATATTAGTCTGAATCATTTAGTTAGCTACAATGTACAAACAAACCCCCAACTCAGTTATTTTCATGTAGGGTACTCAGCATTTCTACATTCCCATTTACTGGCCATTTTGGTTAATACTGTTTAACAACAAATTCTTCTTTTCAAAATTCAATATTAATTGCTTCATGGTAACTATAATATGTTGGTCTGATACTAGTGTTAACATGATCAATACCTCTGGCATATACATGGTCAATCAAAGTAGCATTCTCAGTTGTAAAATCATTTACATATTGTTTATAACCTTGATCTATCATTGCTTTTTCAATACATAAATCATTACTCAATAAATCATTGAAATCTCCCATAACTATGCATCTGGTACTAATCTTATGAATTTCAGTCGTTAACTTTTTTAGATTATCAATGAAATCTTGCATCTTATAAGAAGGTGGTCTGTAAATAACTACAACTACAACTGATACATGTGAAATGATATGAAAAGCAACATACTCTATATTGTGTACTGAGATATTCAAACGACTGAACTGTTTATTTCTCTTGCCATACACTAAAACTCCACCATGACTATGTTGCTGTAGCGTCTTCATAGAATCATCATATGACAAGGCTCTTATTTGATGGTAACACTTGAAACCTTCCAAACCAAAATCAACAATCTGATCAGCCTTAATCCATGTTTCCGTTAAGCAGATGAAATCTGATTCAATCATTTGTCTTTGACATTTCAAATCCTGAAAATGAGGTGCCAAACCTTGAACATTATGTAACATAATACATGTACCAATATCAGTTTGATTGTTATCATCAATACAATCATCAATTCCAGTTACTTCATCCATTGCCTCCAAAGCTTCTGCAACAGATTTATCACAGTATATGAGTTTCTCATCATATCCTTCAATAACAAGACCCTTTAATGATGTTACACGACTCAAACTCACATAAGCTTGACCTGCTGAAAATGTACGTTCAAGACACACAACGGCTCTGTCAGTAGTCATACCTTGTACCTTATGTGCTGTACATGCCCATGCCAGTTTTAATTGAAATTGTTTGCGGATACATGACTTTCCAATGTGCTCTTCCTGCATCTCAATAGCAACAGTATTTGTATCATGTAGTGATGATGACAGTCTTCTTAGTTTGGAGCCAACATTCTTATTATCAAATGTTACATTGATATATTTAGGACTACATTGATCAGGTAACATCTCTATAACACTAACTGTTCCAAATGCTCCGTTTACAAGTCCATCAGATACATCTATATTTTTACTCAACATAACTCGTGCACCAACACCAAGCCATAATGATCTACATAAAGAACACTTTCCAGTTGATTTCATCGGTTGTTGTCTTTGTTTCAAATTACCATTTCCATCTCTTTCATAGTCCTTAGCTTCAATGTATACAGAATCTGGACATTTCTTGTGCATTCTCTGCAGATTGAATTTATCAACTTGTTTGTTTGTAGGATAAATATGTAAAGCATCATCATAATCCTCTCCTGTCTCACAACTTTTGAGCAAAGTTACATCTTCATTTGTCAAAGTATCCTTCTTTGTTTTGATTCGCAATTTATTTAAGATTTCTGTAAACTTCACATCATCTTTTTGTCTCATAATTTCACTTAACTCAACTTTCTTAAAGTTGTCATGCCATAAACTGGATTCCATTGTATTGTGATGTAAAGATTTTCCTTTTACTGGAGGTAATTGATAAAAATCACCAACTGCTATGACGCTTACTTTACCAAATGCACTTTGAGTTCTTGTCTGTTTTATTTACCTTAACCTTCCATGAATGTAACACAACATTTTCTGATCAACCATTGAGATCTCATCAATAATTAATATTTGCAAATTGTCTAATTTATTACGTAATGTACTTAATTTTTCTTCACCAAGAGGTTTATATGGTAATGACATATCAGTACTAATGCTGAGAGCAGAATGTATTGTCAGTGCATTGATATTAAATGCAGCAACTCCAGTTGGGGCAGTCAACATGACAGATACATCATCAGGATTATGACTCATTCTACCAAGTAAACGTACTGCTTCATTATAAATGCATTTTATCAAGTGTGATTTTCCTGTACCAGCTCCACCAGTAATGAACATATGAAATGGTTCAGGTTTCTTGCCATTGACTTTATCAAGACACCATTGTCTAATTTTATAGAATACTTGACTCTGCTTAGCATTCATTAATCTCATTAAGGTTTGAGCTTCACATCTTGGAATTTTTGCTTTATGATATTCAATGCAATAACTTCTGTCTTCCTTCTTATCTGATTGCAAGTCTGGAATAGCACACTCATCTTCATTCTCTTTTACAACTTGATTCATTTCATCTCTACATTCATGTCTTTCTGCTTCGGTCTCTGGACAGATCATTGCCCATGCATCTTCCTGAGGACCAAACTTTGCCAAATACTCTTCAGCTTCATCCATTGCTTCAAGATTTACTTCAAACATCTGGCGATTAGTGCTCACAACATACTTGACAGTTACTATGTTATTGTTCCCCTCGTCTAATCTCACACTTCCATTGTTATAAAATTGTTCAAATGTTTCAAATCCTGGAGGTTTTAAATGTGCATCCACACGATGGGGTAAGAATAGTTGTAAAATACTATGGTAGAATTTCTCTGGACATTTCATCACACTAAATCTTGGATACTTGATCACAGCACCATTTGTTCTCGTACGTTTCTGTATATATCCTAACCCATTCTGTAGTTGATGGACATGTTTGTATGTTTTACCACTATAAACCTTTAATGCTTCTGTACTTGACAGGACTCTATATTCTGAACAAAATGTACCTAAACACATTACATCAAATTCACTTGAATTTGGTCTTTATATCTGTCTAATTTACTGACCATCCATATGTTGTCATCATCACCATCTGATTTATTCTGAATCAATCTGAGTGGCAAACTCATTCTGACAGGAATATCTCCCAATGAAATAAATAATACTTTTCTTGATCCTTCTTTCAACCTCAAATTACACACTCGGAAACATGCCTCTTGTGCTGAAACTTCTCTATTTTGTAAATACACTTGTCCAATTTGCTTCATACTTTGCTTAGCATCGACATTTCCTTTCAATGCTTCACTTTGTGCTTGACCAAGTAATAATCCCATCTCACGCTCAGCTTTTGACATATATGACGCAACGTATGCACTAGCTCCATAAACATCATTAATATACTGAATATCTAGATTAGCATTCCATACTCGTGATAGGGCTGGATTATACTGGTTAACCCATGCATCGTTAGGATTGCGCTTCAAGACTATACCAACTTTCTTACTCATTTCATTATTTGCTTTCTCAAAATCTGCTTGAGTTATTCCAAGGGCTTTGAACATTTCATGCACAGACTTAAATTTCAGGTTTTCATCAAGTAAAGCATCATGTAATGATTTCAACAAATCAGCTGCAGTGTCATCTGTATCTACATCTCCTTCACAAGCTGACATGTCAGAACCACAATCATCTTCAGTTCTTTGTATATCATTACTAACAGTTTTCCGTCTAGTCACAAACGTTCTCTCAGATGGGGGTCTTGGAAAGTTGAATCTACATTCTGTTCCTTTCTTTTTACAACTTTTTGAATGTCTTCTGCTGTGCATTTGAACATTTGAAATGATCTCATTCAGTTCCTCATCTACTTCTTTTGCCGGCAAATCACAAGATACATACTTGTCAATAAATTGAACAACTTCTTCATCTGCATCCTCAATTAGTTTAGGAGCATCTTCAATCCAGAACAAACAATGTGTATGAGGGGAACCTCTCATCTGAAACTCAACTCTGTAAAAGTAGTCTTTGACCTTCCCAATAGGATTAGCATCTGACATTATCACCTCTTTCAGAAACACATGGAATCTTTTATCAAACATTCTAGCCACAGTGACAGGATTACTCTTCAATATCATACATTTATCATTCCAATCTAACTCATCTATTGTTCTTGGATCTCCTTGTTGTTTCAAAATTGTATTTATGACTTCAGGCCATCTCATATCGGCAGCAGAAAATGAACAAAACCACGTTGGTACACCAAGTTGTCTTATCATAGCTAACACATCATTTTTAGTTGAAGACCAGTAAGGAGGAGTGCCACGAATTGGTTTCAAAAATTTGTAACCCTTATCAGACTTCAACAAATTTCCTAATTTCTCCTTGTCATTCAGCATTGATGCAGTCAAATTATGTCCATCCCGTGTTCTGACAGAACCTTTTCTAAATACAATTGACACACACGACAACACTTGTTGAATTTCTGATAAATATTGAGCATAAAATATATAATCAGTACTTTGTGAAAATCTGTTGTCTACATTCATTAGTCTGTTATGCAAATACCTACAAAGAGTCAACTTAATATCACGTTTATCACTAAAGATTGGACTGCCTTCAGGAAATAATGTTGGAAAGCATTTGGCTTCATTACCTTCTTCCATTAAAACTCTTACTGGATTATTGCCTTCACAAGGAGCTACACAAAATACATCATCAAAATACTGATCTAGAATCTCTTGACCAATATCTGCTGGTTGCATGCAAGTATCAAGCTTTACACCACATAACCTTTCCTCATCAGTAACCTCTTCACAAATCTCATTAGTACTACATTCACCTTCACAATCTTTGTCACTATCGCTGTTATCTTCATTTGCATTTTCAGGTACAGGATTAATCCATTCTTCTTTTATTTAAATATCATTGTACCATTTATTGTTCTCTTTTAAATAATGCAATGCTTCCACGATATATTCTTTATTCACAAATTTATACTCATAATATCCTTTATATGACAATTTGCATTTCAATTTGATACGTATCAATTCATGCTCATTGGTTCTTGGCAATGATTGTACTGATTTATCAACATTAGCTGGCACAAAAACACAAGGTTCAATTACTCCACTCTGTACACCCTTTGGGAGATTGACTATCTTCATAAAGGCAATATTACGTGCTATTAAATGCTGTTCTAATGTATTGAGTTTCTCTAATTCTGGTGGTATTTCTATTAAAGCCAAATTGTTCAGACTTGCTTCTGCTGGTATTCTGTTTTTAATCAACTTCCTATGACAGGTGTAACAATTCCACAGACAGGATCTTGATCCAGACAAAGTACATTCTCCTCTACTACATTCATTATTGCATTTATGGATATATTTCTCTGATATGTATTCTGAATATTTATATTGATCTTTCTTACACTTAAAAACTTGGTTTTGATACAATAGTTTCTGACAAACAGCACAAACGCAATCTGGTCCTGAATTTAATTTGCTCCTGAAATTTGTGATTACATTAACTACAGATTTTTGCCTTTTCTTCTTGTCAGCTTTTCTTTCCACACTCTTTTTTATAACTTTATTTTTGTATAATAGACTACCATGGTACCTATGTTTGATTCCATTAATCACTTTCTGTCTGTATAGTTGATTCCCATGATATTTTCTTTTGATTCCATCAATCACTTTCTGTCTGTATAGTTGATTCCCATATTTTCTTTTGATTCCATTAATCACTTTCTGTCTGTATAGTTGATTCCCGTGATATTTTCTTTTGATTCCATCAATCACTTTCTGTCTGTATCGTTGATTTCCATGATATTTTCTTTTAATACCATCAATCACTTTCTCTCTGTATAGTTCATTTCCATGATATTTTGTTTTGACACCATCAATTACTTTCTCTCTGTATAGTTCATTTCCATGATATTTTGTTTTGACACCATCAATTACTTTCTGTCTATACAATTGGTTGCAATGGTACTTTTGTTTAACACAATTTAACAACTCTATTTTATATTGAGAATTTGTATATTTTTGCTTCATAGCATTTTTAAAATTCCTCGAATATTTTGTGTTTGTATGATATCTCAATTTATTTCCTTTCATTAATTTTCTTTTATAGTCAACATCTGAATGATACTTTAATTTCATTTCCTTGATTTTCTTCATTCTGTATTCTGCGTTGCAAGTGTGGTTTTTATTTATGCTATCTCTTATTTCATCTTTGTTTATCTCATACTCCGTTTTATTTGCATTTTTGCTCTTTTCTCTACAATCTGACTCTCCATAATATTTAGTTTTCACTGCAATCATTTTTTGTTGTCTGTGCAATTCATTTCCATGATATTTTATCTTGTTATACTTGCTACTACTTTCAAGTTTATCTATAGAATTGTTTTCATTTGAATCCTGTTCAACATCTTGAAAAACATTATTTTGTTTGCATTGATCTTCACTTCCTTTCTTTCTTTTCCTTTCTTTATCCTTATTTCTTCTCAATTCTACATTAGTTCTATGCTTACGCTTCTTTCCTTTTGATACTTTACTTTGTTTACTCAAATTTCTATCATCTTGTTTGTTTTCATTCAAATTAACACAGTATTCTGTGGTCTCATATTTGATTACATTTTCAATCAAATCACTTTCTCCATTACTCATATGACGTACATTACATCCAGCTAAATCAATTGATGTTCCTCCAACAAGAGATTCCTCTATTGGTAATGGGCTCACCGACAAAACAACATCATAATGTATTTCATGAGTGTGATTCAGATAAATTCCTTTATTTGAGGTAACGGTACCTATACTCTCAATGTGTCCAGAAAATATATACCACCTACTTGTATGACCAAATATATATATGTCAGTTTCAAGCATATGTGCAGCAGCCATGATCTCTACTTCTGTAGCCCAAACACCTGAACAGAATATTCTCTGCCTTCTAACATAACTTTCAACATCATTAAATCCTTCTCGTAAAAATGTCTTGTAATAATTAGCATGCGTCAACAAATAGTTTACAATAGCTAATCTCAATCTCATATAGTTACGCTCAGCTCCTGAAATGGCAAATGACACAGCTCTGAAGAAACAGTTTCCATCACCTTGAATTTTTCTTAAACGATCAGGATGTCCCATTCTTTCACATTCTTGAAACACAACAGACTGTGAATAAACTCTGGTAATTCCAACTGACTTGCATAATGCCTTCTTAGCTTCACAACTTAGAGGAACAAACTTAAAACCAGCTGCTTCAGATACCGCAATCATTTCAACATCACTACTGTCTTCACATTTATCATTACTTAAATCACCGTCAACATGTGTCATGCTGCATGCATCTTTAAAGTCACTGGTGTTTTCACATGGTGGTTTACTATCTTTAATATCATCGCTATTTTAGTCTGGCAGTTCACTTGCCACATATACATCTGCAAGTGTATCACATGTACACAAATCACTTGACTGAACCAACTTTACTTCCTCATCAACAAATTTACCTTCACAAATACATTCAGATGTATCATCATTTAGGCACAAAGTCACTCCTGTAATTTCAAATTGTTCATTATTATGCAAATTCATAGATTGTTGCAATTCTGTACAATACCTGTTAACATCTTGCCATGTTGGTGTAAATTTCAACAAGCTCTTTCCAAATGCCACGCATTCTCATTTCTGGAATGTGAATCAAAGGTAAAATATAAACCATCTTGAGCAATAACACCAAATGTATTCCCATTAAAACATATGAAACAAGCATTATATCTCTGCAATGTTTGCTCAAGCGCTTCGTTTAACTGCATCATATTGAATTCAGATAAACTCTCATCATCTTCAAACGTACCAGTGACAGACTCATGATAAATCATTGTGTAGCATTTGTTGAATACAACCAGTTCATTTGGCAGTTCATTAATTAAAAGATAATTATTGTTCATTGTTGAACTATTGGATAAGTGACCGTACAATTCATCCCCAGTATTCAAAATTAAATCCATATCATAACTTGTCCAGTCTCTCAAATCTTTAACATGACTGTACATCATTGCACATAAGCCATTTGGAACACACTGTTTCCCAGTATTCAAACCAAATTTTAAGTGACCCTGATGAAAATGTCCTTGTACATAACATTTGACAGGTGTCAATTTTGAATATTTATTTATCTTCTCGTCATTCAACTGCAATGATCTCTTCTTCATTTTACAAGTTTGATGTACATGTAGATGTTCTTCTTCAGCACTATTATCATGTTTCTTGTCTTTTATCAAATCATTACCTGATGTTATTGGAGATGTCTTATTTCCTTTCTCATCAATGGAGGGCAAAGATTTGTCACTTTCCCATTTATTACAATTCTTTGATGACACTTTACTCTGCAATTGCTTGTTAGTTGCTTTTCTATCAGTGTTTGAATTACCACTTGCACTTGAATTATCAGCAGGAGATGAATTTGATTTCCTTTTCCTCAAGAAATAACCACCAGTCTGTTTTCTCAATGCCTGCTTTACACGGCTCACATTCACATACCTATGATTTGCCATCGATATTTCACCGTCTGTTGTAACTTTTTCCTTGGAAGACAATTCATCAACATGCTCATCATCAATACAGTGGTCCAATCCTGTATACAGTGAGTCAAAAATATTCCAATCATTAGAAATACCAAACTTGTGTAACAAAGTGTCACAGTAATTAGCATGTCCACATTTACAACAAATCCAACTAAATGCCTTACTATTCAAATGTCCCTTCAACTTCAACAACTGCGTGCAACTAATGTGAAACGAGACACTACATTTATCACATTGTATTTGCCTTGTGCCATATCCATCAATTTTATCACAAAGCCAACATACATTGCCACTATCATCTTCATGCATGTCCTTGTCTTTTTCTTGTGGTATTTTAGGGGTGTTTTTGCTATCATCACATTTTGGTAGTTTGTGGCAACTCTGATTGATTCTGCTCATTTCATTTGCACTCTGATTACATTTGGAACTGTTAATTTTGCTTATAGTCCGTCTTGTATGGCCAAATGTAGTTTGTTTAAGTCGTTCATGTACTTGTCTATCTTTCTTTGTCATACGTTGCTCTACTGATTTACCATTCTTGCGATAATTATACATCATATGTTTTCTGGCTTTTGTGGTCAATCTTGTGCGCTTTGGTACAGTGTATCCACTTGCTTGATTCTTTCTTTTCTTTCTGTGTTGTTTTTTGCCATTCTTACAAGTACATGTTTCAATCATTTTCCTCTTCAATGAACGAGAACACTTCTGCTTTATTGATACTACAAATGACACTTTCATCTTTTTCATATGTCTGTTATACACATGCTTGTTACCAGTCTGCTTCAGACAACTTTGGTGATCTCCATGTCTGTCCTTTTCATGGCAATTTCCATTACTTTGATTTTTATGCTTCTGAAGGTCAGTGCCATGAATCTTACATGCATACTTCTGGTTACTTTTGTCATAGATTTTGTGCTTTTTGCAACTAGTCTCTTGCCTTTTATGGTCAACTTTGTATGTAGTCTTACTGCTTTTGTTACAGTTCATACATCTTCCACATTTCTTAGGGCATATGCACTTGTCCAGCACTTCACATTTGTCCTTGTTTGGACATTTCTCATAGTATTGACTCAGGCTGTAGTAATTCTCACAACTCTTATGCTCCTCAAAAGATTTCTGATTCTTCCAATTTGCATAACTCAAATTGTTACAACTTGCAAAACTTTGTTTCTTACAACTTTCAATCTTACATCTTTGATTCGTACATCTTTGTTTCTTATATCTTTGTTTCATACATCTTTGTTTCATACATCTTTGTTTCTTATATCTTTGTTTCATACATCTTTGTTTCATACAACTTTGATATATATCATGGCTGTCACTGATAGCAAGCACATCTGCAAGTTTCTCAGTAACGTCCTCAAGTGTAAACACTTGAGTCGTTTCTTTCATACACTGTTTTATATCATGGCTGTCACTGATAGCCTGCATATCTGCAAGTTTCTCAGTGACGTCCTCAAGTGTAAACACTTGAGTCGTTTCTTTCATACACTGTTTTATATCATGGCTGTCACTGATAGCCTGCATATCTGCAAGTTTCTCAGTAACGTCCTCAAGCATAGACACTTGAGTCATTTGTGAAAAGGAAGAATAGATCACAGAAGAACAGACACAAGTGGAAAAACAAGTGGTAAAGTCAGAAAGAAACACACATCTGTCAGAGCACATCCTTTCAATCCTCCTCAAACATCGCAGAGCCTCCTCCTTCTCCCTCCAAGCAGCTTGATATTTCGGCATCTTCTTCTGAAAAATAAAAAACCCCAAAACAAACATGTTAATGATTTGACTGTATGTACAAAAATATGTATGACGAAACAATTATCACAACTCAATCACTATGGACACAGCATTTTTAAATTGAAATTTGTTGCATTTCCATTGTATTGTTCTTGCAGATCATTTGATTTGCAATTTTGTAATGCTTTTTTATGTTTGCCAGCAAATAAAATGAAATGAAGCATATCCAATTACAGAGCAACATGCTGCATGCATTTTCCCTGCACATCATGATGTCACTTTGCCAAACATGAACCAACAGAACAAAAAAAATTATACTTAGAAGCAGGCAATTTGTTATAATTTCAACTGACTTGTCCAAACTGTGCTAAAAACCACTATGGACTCACAGCTACATTTGTTCAGTTTCAGTTTGAAAGCTTACTACTTTAAAAATGAATGTATGCCTACTAATCATGCAATGAACATTTACTAACTGATATGAAATGCTTTCACCACAAGAAATCTGTGTAAATTTTTACATGTATGAAACACTGAAAAACAAAGAACTGTTTTACAAACCAATTTACATGCAATATTCAATTCTTGTTGGCAGACATTAATTTTAAATTTTAAATTAAAACTAATGCTCTCATCACAACACAACTCATATACCTTCAACCAGCAGTTTTTCTCATGACTGGTGTACATGAATGATCTAACAGTACACCGCACTTCAGTGGCAAAGAACTTCATTAATCAATTACATCACTTTTAAGTAAACTACAGTAAGGATTCAAATATAAACACAATTCGTTTGAAACACGCATCAAAAGAAAAGGACAGCTAAACCAGTATTCGATCATCACAAATTGCACAAACATTGTGAGTTCTGCATTGACTGTCTGTTTGCCTTCCAATTACTTATGTTACGGGCATAGCACTGCAAAATTAATCATTTTCCAAAATGTAATTTGTAAACATGAAACGGTGACTTCTTAATAATAATTGTAGTTAAAAATTCCAACCGGACTAGCTTCAGCTTAAAATGAAGACTTCAAGCATGTGTCAAGCATGTCAAAACAACATCTACACAAATATGTAAAATCCCCCCACTTGGTGGAAGATAATATTAATGTTGAGTATTGAGCAAGTTTTCTAGAAAATTATTGTTACCTAGTTACCAACGCAACTGTAAATGAATAAAAACTTCAGTCTGTTAATGTTATAAATACTTATTGTTAATGCGATGCGTGAACATTATTTAAATGTTTGTTGACGTTGAGTTTTACGTTAAATCAGTCAGTAAGGCTACACGCTTCAAAATATACAGTCATTTGAGCAGTTCGGGATCACTTTTTGAATTCACATTGTTTTTGGTTGCAATCTCTTTGACATTTTAAACTAAAAAGTTTATCAGTTTACCTAAACATGTTATAAAACTCACCAAGTATCCACTGACAAAAAAAGATTAGTACTTTTGAAGAGGCTTTGAGAAAAGTATTGTCACCTGTTTGACCAGTTCAGGATCAGTTGATTCTATTCTGAATCAGTAGCTTGCCCTCTATTGCAAACCAATACTCCCATTCATAAAACTGTCTCTCAAGGACACAAACTTCACAAGTGTGTTGGCATGGACATGGACTTCCTTTCTCCAGAGAATTTCATGCAAGTGTTTTCAACAGCAGCGCAAAAATCCAGCAACAAAAACACAAAACAACAGCAAAGGCAAATGAAAAGGTGAAGCACGCCTAAAAGCAACATTGACCCAAATATCTATTCTTACAGTCGCAATTTCCTCCTCCAAGTTTCATTTTCTCACAAAAAAACAACATTCCTACAAGAATTTGTTGAAGAAATGTATCTTAAAAGCAACAAATAAACTTTCGACTGCAGCAGTAAGATTTTACCTCACTGAGTGCGGCACCATTTGACGCAATGAGAGATGCTGAGTAGTGAGTGATCCCGAACTGGTCAAGGGTAGGATGCCCCCCAAAAGACGATTTCGGTAATTTCGTCTCCTCAAAAAAACAAGACGACTGCTCAGTATTTACCTGAAATATTGTTAACACATTCTAATCATTTAACATAAATTGTATTCGCCCTGGCGTTCAAATTTTAAAGGTGAGAAGTTTTAACAGCGTTTTTCAACCAACATTTTTTTTAAAAATAATGATCAAATTCGCAGACAAACTTCAAGAAAATGGCCATAATTTATTTGTTGATGAAGTTTGGAACCTTATTTTGGGTTTGTTGGTTTATTGCATGTTATTCTTCACATGTATCAACAGAAATTGGTAATGTGAGAAGTAACTTAATTATGGGGTTGTTGCAAAGTTGAAGTGATCCCGAACTGGTCAATGATCCCGAACTGGTCAAATGACTGTATAACAAATTACAATTTCGTCTTTCCATTTAAATGATTTTCAAACACATTCACTTCAAATAAAATACACGACTTTTGAGGTACTCATATGAATGACACAAATACAATCAACAAGCTAAAAACATGAAAAACGTTTACTACTCTCAACACAGCTTCTGAAAAACATTGCGTTACCTTCGTTTGGCAAATCAACTCTGACGATTTTCGACTGGTCACGAGGACAGATAGTTCCCCTCCATCTAAAAACGAACAATACTTAATTAAAAGTCTAGGTATACGACAATCCAGCCTCGTTTCCATTGCTGTACGATCTCGCCGCACCAATTCTTTCCCAGAATACCTTGCTCTATCGCGATCATAGGAGTCACTTTTGTATGAAACCCAAGCAGCGTTGACGTTGCACGCTGCCTTCCAGGGGTGAAAAGAGGTATAAAAACGCCCCGCTTCCCATGATAACGAGGCTAACACGGCTTCAACATTTCCAAGTGACACATACTGCCCTCTACAGTCCAAATATCTTGTCGAATATTTCAGTGAATGGCACCTGATAGTGAGTGATACATAATGGTCATGATAGTTTAACTTTGAGTAATTCTAAAGCTTGGTTCGAGTTCTGCGCTGCAGGCAAGATAAAAAGGAAATCGAAAAAAGTTGCTCTGTATGAAATGATTTGCACTTTCAAGCCGCAAAGTTGTGAAAACTATGTCTGCACCTCGTTACAGGCCAGTGCAAACAGTATCATCTGACCTTTATACAAGTTCTCTCTGTTTGATATAATATTTCACGCCTAGCTACACGCTTTCAAAATTAAAGCTATTCCTCTCCTGACAAATTAAATAATTTTGTTTTTGCTGAAACATTTTTAAAACACAAAAACAACCCAACCTCTTGAAAGCCAATCAAATATATTATCAGACAACTAAACTTCTAGATTCTTTCTAATTATTTATCAACTCAGCCGTTTGAAACTTTCACTATCTAATTATAATTCACAAATAATACTTTAATGTATACCGTATGGAAACACAATGAATGGAAACAAACAACGGCATCAAGGTTCAATGTCAGTTGCTTGTTGCTTACAGTGAAGATTCTGCGCTCAGGCATACAACAAATGTTGAAAACCAATCTATAGCCATTAACGAATAACCAAACTTCAGATTCCGCCCCCAATGTTTTTGGCATGATCAGTCTTTTTTAAATATTTGCTACCCCAGCGACTTATCGTCGGTTTACACGATACATCCATCCACATCCAAACCAAACAAAACCAACGTTAGAAGCCTAAATGTATCGAGTCTCCTCAAAGTTTTAACCACAGAACCCAGGTTGTGATAACTTGTCACATTACACGATCAGAACAGTTTCATGACCGTACCCCCCCCCTTTCCAGCAGAAAATATCAAAAAATAAAAAAATCAGTTGAGCACCATTCTCATCGGTTATCGTGAGTCCATTTCCTGGTGGCTTATCTCCTCAATAATATACTGGCCATATACCCATGAATAAACTAATTGATAGCAATCCTACAGTCTTCCAGATGGTCTAGAGATTGTATTTCACCCTTCCAGGGACGGATCCATGAATATTAGGGCGGGTAGGGTCAGGTTTTCTTTGTGCCGATAATGGCCCCTTTTATGTTTGTTTGTGGTTTTTTCCTCGCTAGTCTCCACCAATGTCCATTTTTTTATTCATACTTTTGAAAACTCCCTCCCTGGGAAAAAAGGAACCTCCTTTTCCCTTTTGTATATCTAGATATACTATGCTTGCTTGGTTTTGTACACAATTTCTAACTGGGGACCTTTACCCAACCGGGGACCCTATTGTCCTCTTTTGTTATAGGTCCCCGGTTTGAATGTGAAAACAAACTCACACACACACACACACACACACCACCTTACGGATCCGGTTTGTGGGGTACTGCTATTGTTGTTCTATTGTTCCCTTTTCTAAAGAATTCCCTTGTGGGGCCTTATTTTTCCTATTGAAATTGCCTTGTGGGGTCCATTGTTCCATTGTTAAAAGTACCCCGTAAGTTGGCATGTGTAAGGGCACACACACACAGACCAGGGTAGTCTACAACTCACTCATACAGACAACAACTCATTCATCAAGACTCTTAGTCTTAGACCTGTCAACCAATTGTCTGTAATGTCTGCAGACAAAAGACTGAACGGAGAGTTCAATTACCCCCCAAAACAAAGGCTTGTTTGATGAGTCAATGGGAAATCCCTTAAAACCAGTCAACCAGTGGTAATTCTAAACATTGTAGCAGGAAAACAACCTTGTCCTTACCACTCAAACTTTAGATTATGGTTCTCAAGCATATTTTCTAAGAAGTCAAGGAAAATGGATTTACAACTAAATTCATACGCAGAGTAATTAAGAAAAATGCGTAATTAGCCAGTTGCTTCCTGGTACCGATACGCACTGTAGGGTTGTAAAATGTTTACAGGTAACCTGTTCGTGCTTAGCATAGTTTTTTCTGTACTTAGCAATCTTTTCTGAGCTTAACAAGTTGTTTTACTTTTAAAATAATATTAGGCCCATCCTCCAATTTTGACAGTACTTGAGCCCTTTTCACACTGCATCTCTTACCCCGTGGAATACAGCCCCGCGGAAGCTCGGTTTTTTGTTTACCCTACGGTTACCCCGGCGCACTTTTACACTATCCCCGCCTAGGTCCCTATTCCACAGATCTATAAATGTGCAGCAACAACAGTTCTGAACACAATGTGACGATGCTACTGAAAGTATTTTATTTTTAACAACTTAAATGTTGTTTTTTTTATAACTAATACAAAACATACACTTCAAATTTTCTGTGCACAAAAGGTCAGCTCTCTACAATACGTACACTCAAACCATTATTAAATTTAAATATAATGCTGGCTCAACACACAAAGTGTTTGTTATTATTTATACAAATATTATTCATACAATTATGTTTAAATATGAAATATCTCTGATGATGTTACAACTTCTGTTTTATCTAGCTTTAAATGATCACTATAAATGTGACAACAAATTCGCAAAAACGTGTTTTTAAGTGTTTTTCAGGAATAAACAAACCCAGAAACACCACAAGATAGCAATTTTAAAACTTGTTTCTGATTGGTTAACCAAGAAACTCCATCCATACTGCACTTGCAAACCGTGTGCAAATATACTTGTGCAGCAACAACAATTCTGAACACATTGTACTGGTGCTATCCAAGCTGCATGAACATTGCGTCGAGGACACGTCGAACGATACCAATCAGGCGCTCCCAAACGCCCCCGAAGTGCGAAGCATGTAGAGGGTTGAAGAACCATTGGCACTGATTTGCTGACAGGTAGGAAGCAACTTGCTCTTTATCCATTTCGTCAAGGGCTGCAGCTAGCTCGTTCTTCGCTCCAATGAAGTTTGTGCCCTGGTCGCACCTTAGTATTGCAACTGGTCCTCTTATTGCCACAAATATACGGAAGGCAGAAATGAATGATGATGTGTTCATAGACTCTATGACTTCTAGATGAATGGCTCTACTGTAGAGGCATGTGAAAATGACGGCCCATCTCTTTGAGTCAGAACTTCCGCCCCTTGTTTTTCTTGTGACCACTGTCCAAGGCCCAAACGCGTCCATACCAACGTTGGTGAAGGGTGGTGTTGCTGAAACTCTGTCTGTGGGTAGATCGGCCATGATTTGGTTCAGTGGCTTTCCCCTCAGCCTTTTACACGTGTAACATCTGTTAATGATGCTCCTGATGAGGTTGTGGGATCCAATTACCCACAGTCCTGCTGACCTTACTGCCCCTAGTGTCAACTGTCGGCCTTGGTGTTGTACCTGTTGATGGAAGTGCTCTACCAGAAGTTTAGAAACGTGGCTGTCCTTAGTTGGCTTGCGTCGCAAAAGACGTGGAGTTCTCGTCTTCTTACTTCACCAAACTGTGGGGGTTTATAGCATCTCTCTATACAGATGTTCTGCAGGTCATACAAAGAATCTCGCCACTGGTTCCATCTAGGGAGGCGGGTTTCTGGAAGTGGTCTATCCCATATGTCTTTAGGGATATTCGTTTCCTTTTTCATCTCTACTATTAGTTCGCGAAGGATGAGCTTTCCCTCGATGGTCACGGGTGTAACGAAGCCCAGCGGATCGAAGATAGAACTGGCTATCGAGAGAACTCCTCGTCGAGAGAATGGCTTATCTGGTAAGTTCACTACAAAGGTGAAGGCGTCCTTCTCAAGTGACCAGTGTACTCCAAGTGATCGCTGGATTGGTAGTCTGTCGTGGTCGAAGTCTAGACTCTTTACGTCTTTTGCCCTGGCTTCTTGTGGGAGTGCGTTCATCACTTCCTTGCTGTTTGAAATTATCTTGTGGAATCTCAAGTTCTTACTTGCAAGGGCATCTCGGGTCCGCTGTATCAGACTTATTGCTGCCTCTGGGCTTGGGTGAGAAGTAAGTCCGTCGTCAACGTAAAAGTCACGTCTGACGAACTCCGGTACATCAGCACCGTGTGTGGATCTACCTTCCTCAGCAATCATTCTAATGCCGAGCGTGGCAATGGCTGGCGATGAGACGTTACCGAATAGGTGAACATTCATGCGGTAATCGATGATCGGCTTTTCTGGGTCATTGTCTTGAAACCACAAGAAGCGTAGGAAGTTGCGATGTTCCGGATTTACATGAAAGTTTTGAAACATTTGCTCAACGTCTCCCATAACTGCGACTTCACAAACTCTGAAACGCAGGAGTATGCCGAGCAGGGTATTCATCTGGTCGGGTCCTTGATGTAGGACTTTGTTCAAAGAAACGCCGCCAAATTCGGAGCTGGAGTCGAAGACAACCCGAATGCCTGGCTTCTTCGGGTTCCTAACTGGGAAGTGAGGTAGGTACCATACGGTCCCGCTTGGGGCAGTGAACTCGTTATCTGGGACAGGGGTTGCGTGATTTTTGTCAAGTATCTTGCCCAGAAAGGCTTGGTATTCCTTCATCAAATCTGGTTTGCGGCGAAGTGTTTTCAAGAGGTTGTTCAGGCGAATCTGTACTTGGGATCGGTTGTTCGGAAGACGGGTTTGAATGTCCTTGAATGGTAGGGGGAATTAAAGATTTCCTTTGTGGTTGGTGTGGACGTTTTCTGTCATTATCTTGATGAAACGTCGGTCCTCAACTGACGGGGCCTTCTGGTCGTCGTCTTGAGTTTCGGCATAGATGTTAGACCATGTGTTCTGATGAGTACTGAGTACGTCTTTTGCAATGATGTGGTTTTCACATGTGCGGTAGTAATCAAGTTGAACTTCATAGGTGTCGGGACTGGGTAGGAGAGAAGACGTCTCTGTCACTATTGTATGATTAGCTGAAACATGTTCTCTTCCCTTGATGCTACTGATGCACATACGGCCGGAGACTGTCCAGCCCATGTCTGTTCGCTGCGCCCAGGGGTGCCTTTGGGTCCATTTCTCGATTCTCTGATTTTGAGGGGTTCTGGACAACTCCTTCCGATCAACAAAGTGATATCAACATCGTCTCTTGTTCTGGGGATCTTGTTGGCTATCTCGTTTAGGTGAGGGAACATCTTGCACATATCTGGGGACGGGATCTCATCTCGGTCACCTGGTATGTTCTCGTTTTCTAGGACAGTGGGTAAGTACTCTTCGTGGCCGCTCATGGATTCTATGACTAGGCCGTGTACTCGTCTTCCATTTGTTAGGACTCCTCGACCACCGCAGGTTGACAGCTCATATTGGTAAGATGGTCCATTGATGTTGAGAACGTCAAACAGTTTGGGGTCTGCAAGACAAGTATTTGACTGATCGTCGAGGACGGCGTATGCTTCGGTCGAGACGGATGGTTCGTTGCGGTGATAAACTTTGACTAGCACAATCTTGGAACAAGACCGCGCCATGACGCAAGTTGTGTATCTTGTACATTTGGTGTTGGCTTCGGGTTTGTCTCTGGCTTTCTCTGGTTCGGACTCCCCGCCATTCAGTGTGGTGCGGGCATGGGCATGCATAAATGAAGCATGTAAGGTACTTTCACACTTCTTGCACTTAACTTTGGTTTGGCAGTCTTTAACTCTGTGATTCTGACCGCACTTGAAGCACAGTCCCTTTTGTTTGCAAAATTCTCTCCTGTCTGTCATTGGCTTTCTCCCGAAGACGATGCATTCGGCTAGGTCGTGGCCGCTGCGATCGTGAAAGACGCACCTTGAGGTGATGGGGGTTGTCTGATGTGCTGAAAGGGGGCTGCTTGTAGCCATAACACGGTGTGGTGATTTGTGGGGAGGAAGCGAAGGGTTTGGTGCTTCCTTGTAGGCCTTACTTGTCACCGTAGCTGGGGGTACAGATCTGGATCGTTGCTTGTTCTCGCCTTTTCCTTGAGAAATTTTGCGAGCTCTTGAAATGGTGGATAAGTGTCATGAGTCTTCTTGTACTTTGACACTTGCTCCCTCCATTTGTTGTGAAGATAGATGGGGAGCTTTTCAAGCACTGGGTGGAGGTTGTATGGGTAGTTCAAAACATTGAGTCCAGGGAGGTCCTGCATTTGTGCTGCTATGTCCACGCAGGAGTCTGCGAATTCCAGTAGTTTGTGTCGCTCCTCCGCTCTGATCTTTGGGAAAGTGGTTAGTTTCTGCATTATCTGGGAGGCGATTTTTGTTTTGTTCCCAAACCGCTCTTCGAGCTCTTGCCATGCCTCGTCGTATGCCGTCTGTGGGTTCAAGACATGTCGGTGTCGAAAGCGGTCTACCAGCTGTTTAACATCACCGGCAGTATACTTGGCCAGGAATGCTAGTTTTTGCTAGTTTTTGTGTTGCAGGGGTTTCAGCTTGGTCTATCATTTTTAACGGTGGTTTTTTACTATCAAAAAACATTATTTTATCATGGTTCAATTTTTAACTATCGGATTGAATTGATGCTAATCCCCGTTCAGGTATAATATGTATATGTACTGTGTATGGAAAAGGCATATCTCGTGAACCAAAAAAGGTTTTGACTTTAAGCTAACCTTGTACTTATACCTTAGTGTGTCAATGAAACTACAAAGGATTTCGGCATGATGACGTCATCAATGACATCATAACATTAAATCAATGTTAAATTTTTACCCCAAAAAATATCTGGAAAACTATAACTGCTACATACCAGATCTTTGATCCATGTGAAAGACCCTGGAGTGTATTTTTTAAATTTTACACAAAGTGTGACCCTCTGTGACCTTTACTTCTGGTCGAAACTTAAAGGTGCTTATTCCTTACTTAAAAACGTCATATCTAATTAACCAAAAAAGGGTTGAGACCTAAAACTTTACATACTTAGACCTGAGTGTGTAGATGAAACCGCAGTTTTTTCGGCATGATGACGACTCGATGGCGTCCTTACATTAGATTAAGCTTTAACATTTTATATCCAGGGAACCAAATTTGTTAGAACTTGCACCATCCCCAATGATTACACACACTGTGTCTCCCTGTGAGCTTCAATTCTTGTCAAAACAGAGCTTATGTGAAAATAATCACTCCCGGTCCTCGTTTTGAGGCCTGCAAACAATATGATCTTGAAATCAGATGGTCCCTCTCTATCGGATACAGTTTTACCCATAGGACTTTCAATTCCAGCAAAACAGTAACTGAAAGCCTGTAACAATTTCAAAACTTAGCAGATATTTATGAATCTCAATGTCTTGATAATAAAATGAGCTATGAAAAACGGAATGATTTTATCAGTTTTTAAATTTATCAAAGTGTTTTATTTCATATTCGAAATCTTCTACCATTCACTTTACGTATCATTTTGTCGTACTAAGTTATGTTTTATTTGGTTTTTCTCTTTGAAATCACTTCCTCTGCTAACTCGAAAATGTCTACACCGAACACCTTGTTTTTGTTATGCAACAAAAACTTATGTCTAGTTATTTATTAACAAGCTTCGTCATCTCGGTAGCCAAGCTTACAATAATGGCCATCCTTATATACCTTTCCTATGAGTTAAGTCGACTACAGTTGCCTGTGGTATGGAAAATAGGGTACGAATAACAGTCGACCAAAGTCACCAATATGTAAGGAAGATGGAGATGTGCAGTCAACTAAAGACGCCTATGGTAAAGAAGAGGGAGTTTAAGTGCAATCACCTATAGGAAGATGGGGTACTATGAGTTCAGTCGACAAAATCACCTATGGTAAGAAAGAGGGGGTATGAGTTCAGTCAACTAACGTCGCCTATGGTCAAGGAAATAGTTTGAATGAAATTATCTTCGTCACCATAACTTACACCCGTTTCATTACAGGTTATAAAGAGACGATCAACACTCAGATCAATGATCATGTCAAAACAGAACTACAGACGCAAGGTATGTTTTTGCAAGAAGATTGAACCGAGTTAACATTTTGCGCCTTAAAATCTTTGAGGTTATTCGTATAAACTTGAACTTGGCTCGATATAGAATAAATATATACATGTAGTATGATTGTGTGCTGACACTGAGTAAAACATACTAAAAAGCGTAATGAAATTAAAAATACCAACAAACGATTTGTTTCTCCTCAAAATTCAAGTGAGTTCATTTTTGGTGAGCTGCGAAGCAAGTGCGAGCCTCCGTCCGGCGTCCGTCCGTCCGTCTAGTGGTCGGTCTGTCCGGTTCAGTGGAAATGTTAAAGTTTTTGTTTTAAGTTTCAGTCTTTGCACCTAAGATTAATCTTAACTTTTTTTTAAATTGCACGAACATATTGTGAAATAATGCGATCAAGTGGCAGATGCAACATCTGAAGTCGATTTACTGTCTAGAAATGTTGATCAAAAGATGGCATTAAATGTTGGTGAAAGTTCCATAATAACCAATCCAGCTTGTTTCTCACAAGCCATTTTTATGCCAGGGTCACCTCCAAGATTTGTCTTGCCCTGGTTTGAAAATATAACCCCTGGGCCCAATTTCATAAAGCTGTTAAGCAGGAAATACTGCTTAGCAAATCTCTTTGCAAAAATTGAGTGGGGGACCAGTCACAACAATGTAAACTTTATTGAAATATGGCCGGTTACCTTTTTCTGCTAAGCAAGATTTTTTTCTGTGCTAAGCAAGATTTTTTTCTTACAGGCTTTATGAAATTGGTCCCTGGTCTGGAGCAGGGATGAGTTTTCCCTCATAGCCCAATCCTGAGGATTGCCCTTGAACAAACAATTGCTACATTGTGAAATGTCCCATGTTTTGTTCTTACCCCTGTATCACCCCTGAGATTTTGTCTAGTGTGAAAAAACATGAGAAATTTGATTCGCATCAAGCTCCATACTTGTAATGTACACACCTCAAATACAGTTTGTGGATCTTTAACATTTTATTGCACCACCCTTTTACAAAAATTTCCTTCTGTTAAGTAAAAATATCCTGACATCTGTGGACCTCTTTTTTTAGGTCCACAGTTTGAATGAAATGCTTACTCGTTGTATAAATGTGTCATTTTGTTCACACCTAGGTTTCGTTCGCTAATCGGCATCCTAAGCCTTTTTGCTACATTTCAAACGAAGTAGGGAATGGCCCACCACATGCTTGTTCCTGTCCTCACCCTTTTGAACATCAATTGATGAAAATAATGATTGGTTTTTCTAATATTCCTTGTGTCTCTATCGGGCGCTCGGCAGCTCGCCATGGCAGCTTCGCTGTTCTAGTTTGTATTGATATGACGTTGATTTTGATAAAAAATTTATAATATTAAAACTTACAAGAATGTTCAATCCTTTCCCAAATAACATTTGGCGTTGGCATTATGCTTGTTTCTGACATTGGAACAATGTCGGCAGTATGTCTGCAATATTACGTTGGTTTTACGTTGCGATCAGTTTTAAGCCAACGTTTTTAGTGAACCCCCCCCCCCCCTCAAAAAAACAAAAAACAAAACCCAATACTTGTCATTGTGTTGGTTTCTCTGATGTAGGGCCAACTTTTGCGTACAGCAGTAACGACATTGGTTTCACGTTGGTTATCAGTAATGGCCATCTTTTATTATGCATTTTCTATGGGTTATGTGTTCAGTCGACTATAGAGTCGCATATGGTAATGAAGTTGGGGTACATGGGTGCAGTCGATTAAAGTCACCTTTGGTAATGATGAGGGGGTATGAGTGCAGTGTACCAAAGTCACCTGTGGTAAAGAAGAGGGGGGTATGAGTGCAGTCAACTATAGTCACCTATGGTACCGCTGGTTTTTAGTGGGAAAGCAATATCCGCATTATGCTGTTAGTAGCCGTTGTAGGACAAATGTTGGCTCAGCAATCACATAACATACACCACTTCCACTGAAGCTAAATTATTCATTTTAAAAATTCTGGGATGGATTTGAAAACTTCATCCATTTCCATTTCGACACATCGAAACGTGAGGCCAATCAAAATAATTGCATTTTTACCTCATGCAGATATTTTTGGTTGGTAAGTGGTGTGCAACTAATTCATTTTTTTAAATGTTAGAACTAACATTTGTGACTACTAATTTAAGTGACATGTTTATTTTTTGTTGTAATACTTTTTCTCAGGTAACCAAGTCGTCCATGGGGCTTCTTTGGCTCCTACTGCTTTTTGAAACACTCCTACTCACTTGCTGTTGTTACCTTCTGTACAACTCAACAGCAAATACTGTGCCAGATGAAGGTGGCTATCCACGTATTAGAATGGTGCAGACATCAAACGAGCTAACTGGAAATAATCAGACCTCGGAAGATCCAACTAAATCAGTTGTTCCGAGTAAACCTTGTAAGAAAAGGATTGCAATCTTTAAGACAGATCCTGGGTTCAAACGCTGGATAGAATTCAAAGATCTTGACAATCGATTCGACGAGGCTAGGAGACAGAATCCATCAGAGAAACCAGTGACAGCTCGTTTCTTTTGCCCAGAACATCAATGTGCCATTGAACTTATTACATCACTCAATCCTGGTGTGTTAAAACAATGCGACGGTGTAATTCTCAACGTTGATTACGTTGCACACGTTCGCAAACACCAGACTGCTGCGCTGAAAGTAGTGACTAACAGGACCAAGTGGTTCCTCTTTGCATGTGAAGCTGCAGCCAGGTACCAACTAATCCAAAGAGACTTTTATACTCTCTCCTATCAGATTTCTATGACATATCACTCAGAATCGGAAATAGTACACCCGTTTAGCCAATACATCCTAAACGAGCCCATGAATAACGAGCCGAAAAATTGGAGTGAGGGCAAAACGAAGCTTGTGGCGTGGATGGCGAGTAATTGTAACGATGTACCATGGCCGCGTATCTCGTATGTTAAAAACCTCCAAAAACTTCTACCAATTGATATTTACGGTAAGTGCGGAAATCTGAGCTGTGGTCAACGTAATGTGTCAAGACCTTTTTCCGTCAATACTTGCTGCGTGGAAGCCATGGCCAGATATAAGTTCTACCTTGCTCTTGAAAACACGGAATGTGACGAGTTTATTACGCCTAAATTCTGGGACAACTCGCTTTTAGCAGGTTCAGTGCCGATAGTCTACGGCGGTAGAAAGAGTGCGTACGAACGCTTGGCACCACCCAACTCCTTTATCCACATCTCAGACTTCGAATCCAGTGAGAAACTCGCAGAATACATCCGATACCTGGACAAAAATGACGAAAAGTACAACGAGTATTTTGCGTGGAGATACAAAGGCCATCTCAAGCATTTCTTCGTGCCACTGAACGTCAGCAATTTGATGTGTAGAATGGTTCCATGGATGAATGACGACCCGGTTCCGTTCCGGACTGTTAACGATACGGAGATGTTCAACAGTTGCATTCATAAACCAATGAAAGGACCGGGAATTGTGACCTTCAATAAATGGGTGCCTTGGAAATGAGATTGATTGGTCTCAAGATAACACTCATAAAGCATGTGAATTTCATTTCATTTAAAGGCTTGTTTTATTCTAAGCGTTTTTAGTGGACAAAATACAAATGTCAGTCAATTTCATGGGCCCACGGGCTGCCATGATGCAAAGTTAGGTATACTTTTAAAAATAGCCCAATATCTTAAAATCAAATTGTCGTATTGTGTTACCAAGCACGTTTTTTGTTTTATTCTATTGTTGACTTGTATTTCTTGTGTTGTTATTGGGTGCGTTTGAGTTTATTCCCCGCCGTATTGGAGCGTCTCAAAAGTCGGATCGGCTGGAACGTTCCGCCGGGAATACGACAGCGGTCCAGTGGGCATATGCCAACGATCCTCTGGCAATACTCAAACGGTCCGTGGGAACTATGCAGTATGCTCAACGGAACGTTCCGCTGGGAATACGCGGGCGTACTCTGTTGTAGGAACGATCCTGTGGATCGTTTCGGGCAAGCATAATGCTGCCGGTAACCTATTTGCGAACCGGCACGAGGTCGAAATACGAGTGTAAATTGAAGTTTTGTATGTGTATCAGTTATAGGCTAGGCCTGCCTGTACAACAGCATGGAACTACGTCGCGTATTAAAAATACAGCCTACGAACGCACAAAACAAACATTACAGTCCAAAATTCTACAGGCCCGTAAGAGTTACTAGATTATTTTATATAATGGGGTGTTTTTAAAGGTTATCTTTCCTGCTTCTTTTGGCATAGGCCTACCTCTCGTTTTTGTGATCTATCTTTGACGTTATAAATTATTAACGTATAGCCTAATATACTTTGTGCTTGATCATGTACCAGGAAGAGCAGTTAATTAAAGCCTATTAATAAATACCTTGGACAGTTTCAAGTCTCTGATTGGTCAAAACCCGATCACGTGGGGGTGTATTAACGGGCGATATAAAGACCGGCTCAGTGAACGAGCGAATAAATGGCCCCTTAACAGGCACATTGTTGTGTAAAATCCTATGCAACTATGTGCTTGTTGCGCGGCAAACTACCGATATCAAATCAACTCATTTCTTTGTGCGTATTTATTGTTTTATTTTTTTCAGCAGGGACAGATACATAGATATAGAATATAATACCTAGATCGGCCGCGCGTACATACGCGCCATAAGCCGTACACAAAAATTCCTGGTTCTTCATGGACGCGCTAAAAAGTCACGTGCTGGTGGTAACGCACTGAAGATGAACATGGAGAATAGTCCTTAAACACACGGTGGGCTATATTTTTTGACAGGTTTGTGACACAATTTAAAGACCCATTTCTTGGATAAATGACAAAAAGCAAGATTAATAAACTCAACATAAGCACAAATGTGTAAGTATAACACGGGCTAGTCATTTATGTTTCACCGGTAGTAGCATAAAAACACTGCAGTGTGCACGTAGACCGTGCATAATTTGAATTATACAATTAAAGAAAACACAGCAATTACGTATTATTATATCAGTTTGGAGGGTATTAGGCCTGCGCTAAACGTTGCTCTAGAAATGGGTTCATGTGAACGAGTATAAGTAACAAGTCTTGCAGCAGAGTTTTGAAACCGTTGAAGCTTTAACAAGAAGAGAGTCGGGTAACCTATAAAACAGACGGAAACCAGTCATCTCGCCCCCGGCAAAGTCGCCCACAAGGTCGCCCCCTGCAAAGTCGCCCCCTAGCAAGCTCGCACCCTCAAGGTACAAAGTCGCCCCCTCACAAAGTCGCTCCCTACAAAGTCGCCCCTCGCCAGAGTCGCCCCCCGACAAAGTCGCCCCCTAATAAAATGCCCCCCGACACAGTCGCCTTGGTTGATACATCGGAGTTTTGTTTTCCTTTTTGTTTTGCCGTTTGTGAATCAGGTTCCTGTTTTCTTTAAAAGATAATTTGTTTGTGATTTTGTTTATCTCTGATTATAGCCTCTTGCTGTTAGTTTTTCAGAGAAATTATTCACAAGAAAATCATCTTAATTGTTGGTGTTCCTGGCATAACGGAGGCTTTCTCCGTATATTTTTTTTTATACTATACAATATATTTTTGTGGGAAATCTTTTAAGTTTATTAAGTAACTGTTAAGCTTTGTTGATTTTGTACGTTATGGCTTTTATTACATTTTAATTGATGTACATTACATAAGTACCGATTCCAAAGGCAGAATTTTTGTCACACATCAATTTAATGCGGAGTAGTGTAAAGTTTGTTTAAATTAATGTTTCTTGAATTTCTTTTTACAGTTAAAGACTGAGTTACAACAGGATAATTGTTGTCAGTATTTGTTGTTTTTCAATTAGTTATAGTTATTAAGTTGTTTATCCTCAACAAAAATGTATAAATTCTTTAAGGATTAAATTAATATTTCTTGAATTTTTTTAAAATATTAAACACTGAGTTACAACGGGAGAATTTTTGTCAAAACTTGTTGTTTTTCAATTAGTTATTTATCATCAACAAAAGAGTATGAAGTCGTTAAGGATTCCCTTTCTTGAATCAAGTTAAAAACAACAAAATTTCCCCTTTGAAAATCATTGCAACAATAGCAAAAGAATGCATGGGGGCGACTGTGTCGGGGGCGACTTTGTTAGGGGGCGACTTTGTCGGGGGCGAGATGACTGGCATTCAAACAGACCATTACAGTTATAATGTAAAGTCTAAAGAGCTCGAGTTGCACTACAATTTCCGATGTTTTTGGTTTTTAACTTTTTTAACGTTGGCTGAGTAAATAATTCTAATCTAATCTAATCTAATCTATTAATTTATATATATGCGCAAGTTTCATAAAAAAAATATATACAGATGCGCATTACAATAGTAAAAAGTACAGATGTTAACAATTATTTCAGAATATTTAAAAATGGAATATACACTGAAAAATACAAGAAGAGTAGTAAAAAACTATCAATAGAAATTATACATCAGCCGGCCAAAGGCCATTAAAACTAACATAAAGCCTGCCGAAATAAGATCAATCGAGGCTATGCACCTCCTGAAACCGATCTAGGTATTATTATTCTATATCTATGGGACAGATAGTGCCGCGTGCGGAAACATACCACGCGTAGGCGTGAACGCGCAGACAATGTATCAATTTAGGGTAGCTGGTACGCACATGAAACAAACATAATGCAAAGTCATAGTCTGGTTCTTGAAAATATGTATAAACAGTTAATTATATGTAAGAGATTAGGAACCACACAAAAGTTGAACAGCCAAACGATTGGCCCTTGAACATGAGTAGAACATTTCTAAAAATAACGGCGAAAGAAAAATCACAAATTCTGACGATTTTTAGTTTTTTTCGTTATAAGGCATTTATTTATGGGAATAACAGTGCGATGAGCCGGTCTTCACTGCGTGGTAATGACCTTGGTTGGTGGTTGGCCGCTGTTAATAGACCTCGCCTTCGGCTCGGTCCATTAACCTTCGGCTCGGTCCATTAACAGCGGCCAACCACCAACCCGGTCATTACCACGCAGTGAAGACCGGCTCATCGCACTGTTATTCCCTTAATTAATTTATCAATTATACAGAATGAGATCACTGAAAATATTCCCTTTCTTTTTACTTTTGTGGTGTTTTTATTTTCAAAACTGTTAAAGTGTTAGGCTTGTATTAATTATAGTATAAATCTGGTCCTCCCTAAACGCTGATTCAGTATATTCGCGTTGTGTTGTAGTTTTGATTTGCCTTTGCACAATATTATTTGCATGCGATAGAGGTCCTAGATTGAGTGTTTTAAACTAAAACAAAAACTTACCTATACTGTGTTGTTGATGATTGATCTTGACAGGCATTGGCAGGAGTTCGGTGTAGACTGCACTGACGTGAACAAAAGAATTGAAACAACAAAACCCAGTTGCGAGTATTCCCGTAGGAACGTTCCGCTGGGAATACAGTATGCTTTCTTTGTTCCCGTAGGATCAGTGACTGGTAACACGCTACCGGTCCGCGGAGCATACAGCACTGTTCCGTCTAAGAACATGCATAGTTCCCACGGATCGCTCGAGTATTCCCGGTGGAACGTTCCCGCGGGCATATAACCGATCCGACTTTTGAGACGCTCCGATGGCTCAGTTGGTGGAGCACCTGCACTCAAACCCTTGTTGTAGGTTCAAATTCTGCTCTAGTAACCCAGCTGAATGAGCCTCACCAGCTGCTAAACGACGACCCGGGTTTTTGTATCGTAAAAATGGTCAGATCCCTTGCTATACATGTATCCGCCCCTTGCACGGTCAATATGCACGGTCAATAGAAGCATTATGATTATAACTCTGTGATGACACTTTGATCCAAACAGATATAAATACAATCCAAATGAAGCATGAAGTCGGGGCTCTACACGCACATGAGGGATCCGGAAGTAGAGTACACTGGGGCAAGATGCAGTTTTTGGATAATTCAAGTTGAATTTTCACGTGGGCTAACCTATAATGTTATTTGTATTGTTACAGATGGGATTCCTTCTCCCCATTTAAACTCGCCTGTTAATCTATTGTCGTGGATTACATTGGGACACCTGAAGAATGTCTGTGGTAATAGGTCCCACATGGAATGTTGTTTATAAAATGTTTATTGTTTGCTTAATGCAGTGGTCATTAATGTAACAATGTTTTCTTAAATCATTATTGTTACTTGCAGCGGGCACAAGAATTTAAGTAGTAATAGCCCTCTGCATTGTGTAGTTATGTAGGACTATATAAGCCATGGTATTTCTCATGCTGGGTTACACTCATCACTCCAGCACCACTGAGTCAGCCAGGGGCTCTGCCCAACTCTTCCCCGATAAGTGTCACCATAATTCATCATACCAACAGAAACCGCTAGCAGAAATGCTGTTTCTGTTCTCATTCAAGTTGACGGCTTGAACCACCCGGTTCTTGCACTCTGCCGATGGCCTAAGACCCACGCCCGGTCTTGAGGTTTTCTCCCTAGATGGCCTAAAACCCACGCTAGGTTTTGAGGCTCTGCCTAGATGACCTGGACCAGACCGGTCCAGTGCAACAGAGAGAATCAACTGCATCCCAACTACCAAGACGCTGCAAGGACGGGCCGTTAACTTCAATAAAGACGACTGCCAGTGCAACCCAGTCATCTCTCACCGGTATTTTAGGGTCTTTAATTTTGCATTGTATTAATATTCCCACATGTAATTATATTGCTTAGTTTACTGTTTTTGCGTATATAATGATTCTTGCATTAAATTATTTGTTATTAATTATAATTGCTGGTGCTAAGTATCTTCATGTTCTGTCTTTCCACTTGTCTCTGTCGTGCCTGATTCTTTTGATCGCTTAGGGATTAGCCGCACGTAACAGTATTTTCACCTTGTAATAAAATTCCAAGGGTTTATGGCAGTTTTAGATACTCAATCTTTACAACTAAAGTGGAATATTAAATATTAATATGGGCCAAATAGGGTCAAAATGGGACAACACTGTATGACCATTTCCATGCATGCAGAGCCGTCAGTCTTTTGGGTGATAAGTAAGTTTAAATATTTTTTTTTTCAAGGAACACAATACTTAGGATTGGGAGATTTGGGCTATAAAAAGATGGAAAGATGTTTAAAAGTAGAATATAATGATCCATAAACATAATGCCTCGAAATTGTGTGGTTTTCCATTTCCTTTGTGAACTCCATTTGACCTCCAGAGACAGACTAAATATACGGACTCCTATTTTGCAGAAAGGGGATTTGCCAGATAGCTCAGTTGGTACACATGAGAACACCGTCCTGGCACGTAAACAAGGAGGCAGGTTCAAATCCCGCTCTAGTAAATGTTTTCATTGTGCACCTCAAAGTTGATTTGCACTTCTCCTGTCGGTTTCCCTTATAGTTTATATAAACTATAAGGGGAACTGACAGGAGAAGTGCAAATCAACTTAAAGCGAAGAATGCCTAGTTACGTGAACGCCTAGTTACGTGAATGCCTAGTTACGTGAATATGGGGTCCACAATTCATTCATTTAAATACAAATAAAACGCATGGCTCCCTAGCTGAGATGACACACCGCGACAGCGCCCTCTGTTAGACATGTACATGTTAATAGGGGTGTAACGATACATTTACGATAAACATGATAAAGAATGCTGTAAAGCAGCATTGCGATAACTTTATTTTATCATGACATGTTTGTTTCACACACATTTTTAAAAGAAAAACACATGAAATTTCTGTGCTTATGTTGTTGCCATTTTCTGAACTTACTTAATTCATCATGAATTGAACCATGGTGCGCTAAGCCTGTGCGACTAGTGTCGAAGTCACGACCATTGATTGCTTAGTCGAGTTGCGACTATACTGTTATTCAACCATCAATTTAAAATCATGCCGCCCCGACTACTATAAAAGTAGTCGCGACTTCCTGCTCGGTGAACCAATCGTGTTGCTCACGACTATTAATCAATGACACAATCCTTTAATCACAATTTTTCCTACATTTATATTGCGCCTGCGCCAAACAATAAGCCGCAATGCATCTTGGTAATTAAAAATTAGTCGCTACTATAGTGTTGAAGTCGCAACTATTAAAGGCGTGAGTAGTCGAGTAGTAAATTTCACTAGTCACCCAGGCTTAGTTGTAATTAGGGTTATCATATCGTTAAACACCTACTTTTGGAATGAAAGTGTATTGATACATGTATTTCCAGAGGTTGAAATTTACTTGAATATTATGGTAGCCCACAGAGCTAGTCATGCCAATTGTAACTATTCCTCATTTAAAGAATATGGGATGCTTGTACAATTTTAACACCTATGGCAAACTGATTTCAGAATGTTGCTTGTTGTGATTAGCATTAAATTTTGAACTGTATATTAAATCACCAAACCTTGAAAGAGTAAATAATAAACATTTGCATTGGGTAACAAAATATCTTTGTTTCATAATTAATTTACAGATTATTCCTTAGGCTTGTCACACTAAACTCCATGGAGTTGAGAAGTTTTTTAATCCTAAATTGAAATCCTAAATACTGGTTCAAACTTAAAAAGAACCGTTTGTGCAGTTGGTATAGAGCCTAGAGGGTTCAATTGATTGTCCAGCTGTTGCAGTCCAGCTGTTGGGGATCAATCCTTCATCCACTCCTTCCTTATAGTAAGCAGAGCCAAAGTGCAGAAGGAACATGTAATATCGGCCCATTACATAGAACTGCTTCTTAAACACAAAAAGTAGCTAAACACAGCAATTTATGCTGTAACCAGTATGCCTCATCTGCAATTTGTGACTGCAGGTATCCTGCTCATTTCTGCAATTATTTAAAAGCAACAGTATTAAGCTCTATGGAAATGAGCCACTCAACCACCCGAGAAATGCTGTTTTTCCATCATAATAAAATATTTGCTTTTGTATTCCCGTCAAAGAGTTTTTGTTTGACATGGTAATTTCCCGAAGTAAAGCGAAATACTGGGGTTTGTTAAGGCAACTGGCGCAAACAAGACGAATATTTTAACCCCTAAGATCATTCCAAATCCCAGGCGGTCTATTGAAATACTGGGATTTGTTAAGGCAACTGGCGCAAACAAGACGACTTTTTAACCCTAAGATCATTCCAAATCCCAGGCGGTCTATTTTCTTCGTTCACGCTGTCGCCTGAAACAAACCCGGTCCACGACGACGCCACGCTGAGAGCTTCTCAAATCTTGGGAATAAGTTTAGACTTGTGTTAGTCGGTGACCGTGAGAAATCTATGTATATTGAACAAAAAAACGCAATAACACCGGTCTTAAATGGGATTAGGACTTGATCAAGTTAAGAATTTTACAATTTTCGACAATTCAAATCAAACTTTACGCCGTACCCATCATCTGCAAAATTTCCCCGGGAATACAGGGTTTTTTTTACTTAGACTGTTTCAATAAGTTTTGATGCTTTTAAAATGTCTGTCAATAAAATATATCTTGATCTAAGAAAGTTGTTTGCAGTGTAGAACATGTAATTTAATTTTAATCGAATAATGATGTTTCTGGAAGTTGGGTTTGCTTACACTTAAAGAGGCATTGTGTTTGTGCACAGACACGAAACGTGCAATACATGACGTCATGGTGACGTCGTCCGGAATTTAAGGCCATCGAATAGTTATACAGTACCCCAAAAGTATAAAATCGAAAAAAAATTGACGATCGGACGTATAGTTTTTGAGATATGGCGGTCTAAAGATTGGCTAATTAAATATTTATGCCATTATAACTAAGTAAATTAATTAATTAATTTAAGCTAATGACACTTTTCTGTAACTTCAAAACCTAGGCTTTAATATGATATAGGATTTGACTCTTTTATACTAAGCCAAGTATGACTTTTGGCTTTAACAAAATGCCCTGGTTAAACCTATGGGCTTTTGAGATACAAATAATAATAATAATAATAACTAGACATTAGGTGTTTGTCCATGACAAACACAAAGCTGTTCCGTTTCTAATTATATTGATTAGACGCTCCAGATGTAGTTCTTGAGATATGGTGTCACTTCCAGTTTACCCAGAAGTAAAGGTCAACATGGGGTTACGGTTAACCATGGCAAATTTGTAATGCCCAAGGAGTGTATAACTGAAAAAAATTAACAATCGGTTTGGTAGTTCTTGAGATATGGTCCCACTTCCGGTTGACCCGGAGTAAAGGTCAACATGGGTCATGGTAACCCTAGGCTAATCTTCAATGCACAAAAGGTTTATAACTGAAATAAAATTGAAAATCAGGTGATGCGTAGTACTTGAGAGTTGGTCCCACTTCCGGTGGACCCGGAAGTTCGGGTCAATATGGGGTCATGGTAACACAAGGCTAACATTCAATGCCAGGAAGTATATAATTGAAAAAATTTGAATATCGGCTGGTACTTCTTGAGATATGGTCCAACTTCCGGTTAAACCGGAAGTTTAGGTCAACTTAGGGTCAAGATAACCCAAGGTTAATATTTAATGACCAATGAGTCTATAACTGAAACAAATTGAAAATTGGCTTTGTAGATCTTGAGATAATGTCCCACTTCCGAATGACCCAGAGGTAAAGGTCAACATGGGGTCAGGGTAACCCTTAGTTCAATCTTTAATGCTCAAAGGATCTATAACTGAAAAGAAATTGAAAATCGGTTGTGTAGTTCTGGAGATATGGTCCCACTTCCGGTTGACCCGGAAAAAAGGTCAGCATGGGGTCACGGTTACCAAAGGACAATCTCCAATGCCCAAGGAGTCTATAACTGAAAAAATTTGAAAATCAGTTGTGTAGTTCTTGAGATATGGTCCCACTTCCGATTGACCCCGAAGTAAAGGTCAACATGGGGTCACGATTTCCCAATTTCAATCTTCAATGTTCAAAGGATCTAATAACTGAAAAGAAATGGAACATGGGTTGTGTAGTTCTTGAGATTTGGTCCCACTTCCGGTTGACCCGGAAGTAAAGGTTAACATGGGGTCACGGTAAACCCAAGTTCAATCTTCAATGCTCAATGAGTCTATATCTGAAAAGAACTTGAAATGCACATAATTATCGTTTTCAATCAGGCTCGTAGTCTTTGTTATATGCAAACTGTGCTTGAGGTAATAAATGCAAGAAACATTGAACGCTAGAGGGCGTTCTACAACAATTCGATTGTGCAGAGCCAAATAATGATGCACTGAAGAGGCAATGTTTTAGATCACAACCGCAGATGTGTTAACGTTTTTTTTACTCGAAATTTTGTTATCGAGGAACATGTCTCACAAGTTAGCATGTATTCTAAGCCTGTGACGGTTACACAGTTAACCAACCGATCAACCGGTTAAACGTTTACATTTTTACAGTTCGGATAAACGTAAAACAATTCAATCAAAAAGTGCCTCGAAACATTGACTATTATAATTGCCTAGTTAAATGAAATACACATGCGCACAAGCCAAAATTCTCTGCTAACCCCTGAAATACGCTTGACGTAAGCACGGAAGTCTGCTGCCGTAAGCGTTGATTATTTGCTTTTGGTAAGCAGAGCCATGTATTTGGGCCTGGGTCTCACAACTTAGCGTATAAAGTGAACTATCCCTCATTTAAACGAATGAGCCCAATTTCTTGCCTCTGGTTACTGCAGAAATCCATTCTTACAGTCACCCATTCTCCGCCTATTTTGGAAGCGTCGAATTTTTGCGCTATTTGTGTAAGCGAAGAATGCCTAGTTACGTGAAGTACACACGCGCACAAGCCAAAATTCTCTGCTAACCCCTGAAATACGCTTGACGTAAGCACGGAATTCTCTGCCGTAAGCGTTGATTATTTGCTTTTGGTAAGCAGAGCCATGTATTTGGGCCTGGATCTCAATACTTAGCGCATAAAGTGAACTATCCCTCATTTAAACAAATGAGCCCAATTACATGGCTCTGGTTACTGCTGAATTCCATGCTTACGGTCAACATTCTCCGCTTAATTTGCAAGCGTCGAATTTCTGCGCTAGATGTGTAAGCGAAGAATGCCTAGTTATGTGAAGTACACACGAGAAAATAACGTAATTCTCTGCTAACCCCTGAAATACGCTTGACGTAAGCACGGAATTCTCTGCTTCCGTAATCGTCGTTTTTTTGCTTACGGTAAGCAGAGTCATGAAATTGGGTCCAGGTCTCACAAGTTAGTACGCAAACCACACAAGACTGTATATCATTGAATAGGTTTCACAATTTAGTACAGAAAGCAATCACACCACAGATCTCACAAGTTAGTAAATAAAGATTGGTCTATGCTGTTGTATTAAAATCATAATTGTAAAAAAAACTAACTTTTTAATATCGTGTATGTTATTTTTGTTGCGATAAAATATTAAATGCGGTATAAGTTAATAAGTTAGTACGTAGCACGAAGTGCCACTCTTATCAAAGAATTTTTAATTCAAAACGAATCATTATTCTGTTACTACGCCTGCTTTCCGCTGATAACATCTCACTCTCAGTGCATGCCACAATAATAAAATAAAAATTGCGCTTTAGTAGCACATAATAATTTTGGGTAGACGATTTAAATTTTGTACTAACATTTGTTGTGTCTTTTTAATACTGAATGTTTTTGTTGGGCTAAAATAGTAAATATTGGGTATGATTTTATTGTTCGTTTTGGCTCTTCATGCACACCCATGAAAAATGTATTTTTTCTTTTCTACACCTTTCCCCATTCAGCTACAATTCGAGCCTCATTGCAACCCCCAACAGGTTTGTTGTTTGCTACATAGTGATTTCCCGAAGTAATGCATTCGCACAAGAACCTTAAAAACGTGGTTTCAGGCGAATGGGTAGCCTTGTTTCCTTCATGATTCAGCTTCAAGTAATGCCTTTGCATAAGAAACCTAAAAAATTGTTTTCCGGTGAACGGGACCCAAGCGCAGACAAGTCTGACACGCGGGCAACATCGTCCCAACACACGGCGTTCGATTTTCAACGTTCACGCTGAATAACAACAAGATCTGAGCGGACACGTCGCTCTGCGCTGAGAGCAAGAAAATTCTTCTCGATTCTTGTGAATGAACGTAGACTTGTGTCAGTCGGTGCAGGAATAACTCTTTATAATATACTCTACATACAAAAATCGCAAAAACACAGATCATATGGGTTTAAGACTTGATCGAGTTGAAAAAAAGCAAGCAAGAGCACCGTTAAACTCGTATAGCGCCCTCAATCGTTTAAAATGTTTAAAGCTTGAGTCTGTTTTTATTTATAAACTCACAGATTTTAGGCAAAGTACCCATGGCGTTAAATTTGCCTGAGAATTTGGTTTTTTTTCTACTGACAATGTTTTAATAAGTTTTGAAGCTTTTAAACTGAAAGACAATAAAATCTTATTTGTTTTAAGAAACGTTTGTGTAATCTAGGACGTTAAATTTGAGCTTAATTGACAAATTATTTTTCTAGAAGTCGGATTTGTTTTCACTTTATCCTGTGTGTTTGTACACAGATACAAAACGCGCAATAAATGACGTCATTGTGACGTCGTCCGTAATTGTATGCCGCGATGCACATCTACAGTATTCCAGAAGTCTAAAATCGAAAAAAGTTTGACGATCGGACGTATACTTTTTGGGATATGGCGGTCTAAAGATTGGCTAATTAAATATTCATGCCATTATAACTAAGTAAATTAATTAATTAATTTAAGCTAATTACACTTTTCTATAACTTCAAAACCTAAGCTTTAATATGATATAGGATTTAACTCTTTTATACTAAGCCAAGTATGACTTTTGGCTTTAACAAATTGCCCTGGTTAAACCTATGGGCTTTTGAGATACAAATAATAATAATAATAATAATAATAATAATAACTAGACATTAGGTGTTTGTCCATGACAAACACAAAGCTGTTCCGTTTCTACTTACATTGATTAAACGCTCCAGATGTAGTTCTTGAGATATGGTGTCACTTCCAGTTTACCCAGAAGTAAAGGTCAACATGGGGTTACGGTTAACCATGGCAAATTTGTAATGCCCAAGGAGTGTATAACTGAAAAAAATTAACAATCGGTTTGGTAGTTCTTGAGATATGGTCCCACTTCCGGTTGACCCGGAGTAAAGGTCAACATGGGTCATGGTAACCCTAGGCTAATCTTCAATGCACAAAAGGTTTATAACTGAAATAAAATTAAAAATCAGGTGCGTAGTACTTGAGAGTTGGTCCCACTTCCGGTGGACCCGGAAGTTCGGGTCAATATGGGGTCATGGTAACACAAGGCTAACATTCAATGCCAGGAAGTATATAATTGAAAACAGTTTGAATATCGGCTGGTACTTCTTGAGATATGGTCCAACTTCCGGTTAAACCGGAAGTTTAGGTCAACTTAGGGTCAAGATAACCCAAGGTTAATATTTAATGCCCAATGAGTCTATAACTGAAACAAATTGAAAATTGGCTTTGTAGATCTTGAGATAATGTCCCATTTCCGATTGACCCAGAGGTAAAGGTCAACATGGGGTCAGGGTAACCCTTAGTTCAATCTTTAATGCTCAAAGGATCTATAATTGAAAAGAAATTGAAAATCGGTTGTGTAGTTCTGGAGATATGGTCCCACTTCCGGTTGACCCGGAAAAAAGGTCAGCATTGGGTCACGGTTACCAAAGGACAATCTCCAATGCCCAAGGAGTCTATAACTGAAAAAAATTGAAAATCAGTTGTGTAGTTCTTGAGATATGGTCCCACTTCCGATTGACCCCGAAGTAAAGGTCAACATGGGGTCACGATTTCCCAAGTTCAATCTTCAATGTTCAAAGGATCTAATAACTGAAAAGAAACGGAACATGGGTTGTGTAGTTCTTGAGTTATGGTCCCACTTCCGGTTGACCCGGAAGTAAAGGTTAACATGGGATCACGGTAAACCCAAGTTCAATCTTCAATGCTCAATGAGTCTATATCTGAAAAGAACTTGAAATGCATTATCGTTTCCAATCAGGCTCGTAGTCTTTGTTATATGAAAACTGTGCTGGAGGTAATAAATGCAAGAAACATTGAACGCTAGAGGGCGTTCCACAACAATTCGATGTGCAGAGCCAAAATAATAATGATGCACTGAAGAGGCAATGCTTTAGATCACAACCGCAGATGTGTTAACGTTTTTTTTACTCGAAATTTTGTTATCGAGGAACATGTCTCACAAGTTAGCATGTATACTAAGCCTGTGGCGGTTACACGGTTAACCAACCGATCAACCAGTTAAACGTTTACATTTTTACAGTTCGGATAAACGTAAAACAATTCAATCAAAAAGTGCCGCAAAACATTGACTATTATAATTGCCTAGTTAAATGAAATACACATGCGCACAAGCCAAAATTCTCTGCTAACCCCTGAAATACGCTTGACGTAAGCACGGAAGTCTGCTGCCGTAAGCATTGATTATTTGCTTTTGGTAAGCAGAGCCATGTAATTGGGCCTGGGTCTCACAACTTAGCGTATAAAGTGAACTATCCCTCATTTAAACGAATGAGCCCAATTTCTTGGCTCTGGTTACTGCAGAAATCCATGCTTACAGTCACCCATTCTCCGCCTATTTTGGAAGCGTCAAATTTTTGCACTATTTGTGTAAGCGAAGAATGCCTAGTTACGTGAAGTACACACGCGCACAAGCCAAAATTCTCTGCTAACCCCTGAAATACGCTTGACGTAAGCACGAAATTCTCTGCCGTAAGCGTTGATTATTTGCTTTTGGTAAGCAGAGCCATGTATTTGGGCCTGGATCTCACAACTTAGCGTATAAAGTGAACTATCCCTCATTTAAACAAATGAGCCCAATTACATGGCTCTGGTTACTGCTGAATTCCATGCTTACGGTCAACATTCTCCGCTTAATTTGCAAGCGTCGAATTTCTGCGCTAGATGTGTAAGCGAAGAATGCCTAGTTATGTGAAGTACACACGAGAAAAAGACGTAATTCTCTGCTAACCCCTGAAATACGCTTGACGTAAGCACGGAATTCTCTGCTTCCGTAATCGTCGTTTTTTTGCTTACGGTAAGCAGAGTCATGAAATTGGGTCCAGGTCTCACAAGTTAGTACGCAAACCACACAAGACTGTATATCATTGAATAGGTTTCACAATTTAGTACGTAAAGCAATCACACCACAGATCTCACAAGTTAGTAAATAAAGATTGGTCTATGCTGTTGTATTAAAATCATAATTGTAAAAAAAAACTAACTTTTTAATATCGTGTATGTTATTTTTGTTGCGATAAAATATTAAATGCGGTATAAGTTAATAAGTTAGTACGTAGCACGAAGTGCCACTCTTATCAAAGAATTATGAATTTGAAACGAATTATTAATTCAAAACGAATCATTATCCTGTTACTACGCCTGCTTTCCGCTGATAACATCTCACTCTCAGTGCATGCCACAATTGCGCTTTTAGCACATAATAATTTTGGGTAGACGATTTAAATTTTGTACTACCATTTGTTGTGTCTTTTTAATACTGAATGTTTTTGTTGGGCTAAAATAGTAAATATTGGATATGATTTTATTGTTCATTTTGGCTCTTCATGCACACCCATGAAAAATGTATTTTTTCTTTTCTACACCTTTCCCCATTCAGCTACAATTCGAGCCTCATTGCAACCCCCAACAGGTTTGTTGTTTGCTACATAGTGATTTCCCGAAGTAATGCATTCGCACAAGAACCTTAAAACGTGGTTTCAGGCGAATGGGTAGCCTTGTTTCCTTCACGATTCAGCTTCAAGTAATGCCTTTGCATAAGAAACCTAAAAGATCGTTTTCCGGTGAACGGGACCCAAGCGCAGACAAGTCTGACACGCGGGCAACATCGTTCCAACACACGGCGTTCGATTTTCAACGTTCACGCTGAATAACAACAAGATCTGAGCGGACACGTCGCCCTGCGCTGAGAGCAAGAAAATTCTTCTCGATTCTTGTGAATGAACGTAGACTTGTGTCAGTCGGCGCAGGAATGACTCTTTATAATATACTCTACATACAAAAATCGCAAAAACACAGATCATTATGGGTTTAAGACTTGATCGAGTTGAAAAAAAAGCAAGCAAGAGCACCGTTAAACTCGTATAGCGCCCTCAATCGTTTAAAATGTTTAAAGCTTGAGTCCGTTTTTATTTATAAACTCACAGATTATAGGCAAAGTACCCATGGCGTTAAATTTGCCTGAGAATTTGGTTTTTTTCTACTAACAATGTTTTAATAAGTTTTGAAGCTTTTAAACTGAAAGTCAATAAAATCTTATTTGTTTTAAGAAACGTTTGTGTTATCTAGGACGTTAAATTTGAGCTTAATTGAAAAATTATTTTTCTAGAAGTCGGATTTGTTTTCACTTTATCCTGTGTATTTGTACACAGATACAAAACGCGCAATAAATGACGTCATTGTGACGTCGTCCGTAATTTTATGCCGCGATGCACATCTACAGTATTCCAGAAGTCTAAAATCGAAAAAAGTTTGACGATCGGACATATACTTTTTGAGATATGGAGGTCTAAAGATTGGCTAATTAAATATTCATGTCATTATAACTAAGTAAATTAATTAATTAATTTAAGCTAATTACACTTTTCTATAACTTCAAAACCTAAGCTTTAATATGATATAGGATTTGACTCTTTTATACTAAGCCAAGTATGACTTTTGGCTTTAACAAAATGCCCTGGTTAAACCTATGAGCTTTTGAGATACAAAGAATAATAATAACTAGACATTAGGTGTTTGTCCATGACAAACACAAAGCTGTTCCGTTTCTCATTACATTGATTAAACGCTCCAGATGTAGTTCTTGAGATATGGTGTCACTTCCAGTTTACCCGGATGTAAAGGTCAACATGGGGTTACGGTTAACCATGGCAAATTTGTAACGCCCAAGGAGTGTATAACTGAAAAAAAATTAACAATCGGATCGGTTTTGTACTTCTTGAGATATGGTCCCACTTCCGGTTGACCCGGAAGTAAAGGTCAACACGGGTCACGGTATTCCTAGGCTAATCTTCAATGCACAAAAGGTTTATAACTGAAATAAAATTGAAAATCGGGTGCGTAGTACTTGAGAGTTGGTCCCACTTCCGGTTGACCCGGAAGTTCAGGTCAATATGGGGTCATGGTAACACAAGGCTAACATTCAATGCCAGGAAGTATATAATTGAAAAAAGTTTGAATATCGGCTGGTACTTCTTGACATATGGTCCAACTTCCGGTTAAATCGGAAGTTTAGGTCAACTTAGGGTCAAGATAACCCAAGGTTAATATTTAATGCCCAATGAGTCTATAACCGAAACAAACTGAAAATTGGCTTTGTAGATCTTGAGATAATGTCCCACTTCCGATTGACCCAGAGGTAAAGGTCAACATGGGGTCAGGGTAAGCCTTAGTTCAATCTTTAATGCTCAAAGGATCTATAACTGAAAAGAAATTGAAAATCGGTTGTGTAGTTCTGGAGATATGGTCCCACTTCCGGTTGACCCGGAAAAAAGGTCAGCATGGGGTCACGGTTACCAAAGGACAATCTCCAATGCCCAAGGAGTCTATAACTGAATAAAATTGAAAATCAGTTGTGTAGTTCTTGAGATATGGTCCCACTTCCGATTGACCCCGAAGTAAGGTCAACATGGGGTCACGATTTCCCAAGTTCAATCTTCAATGTTCAAAGGATCTAATAACTGAAAAGAAATGGAACATGGGTTGTGTAGTTCTTGAGATATGGTCCCACTTCCGGTTTACCCGGAAGTAAAGGTTAACATGGGGTCACGATAAACCCAAGTTCAATCTTCAATGCTCAATGAGTCTATATCTGAAAAGAACTTGAAATGCACATAATTATCGTTTCCAATCAGGCTCGTAGTCTTTGTTAATATGAAAACTGTGCTTGAGGTAATAAATGCAAGAAACATTGAACGCTAGAGGGCGTTCCACAACAATTCGATTGTGCAGAGCCAAATAATGATGCACTGAAGAGGCAATGTTTTTGATCACAACCGCAGATGTGTTAAAGTTTCTTTTACTCGAAATTTTGTTACCGAGGAACATGTCTCACAAGTTAGCATGTATACTAAGCCTGTGACGGTTACACGGTTAACCAACAGATCAACCGGTTAAACGTTTACATTTTTACAGTTCGGATAAACGTAAAACAATTCAATCAAAAAGTGCAGCGAAACATTGACTATAATAATTGCCTAGTTACGTCAAGTACACACGCGCACAAGCCAAAATTCTCTGCTAACCCCTGAAATACGCTTGACGTAAGCATTGATTATTTGCTTTTGGTAAGCAGAGCCATGTATTTGGGCCTGGGTCTCACAACTTAGCGTATAAAGTGAACTATCCCTCATTTAAACAAATGAGCCCAATTACATGGCTCTGGTTACTGCTGAATTCCATGCTTACGGTCAACATTCTCCGCTTATTTTGCAAGCGTCGAATTTCTGCGCTAGCTTTGTAAGCGAAGAATGCCTAATTAAGTGAAGTACACACGAGAAAAAGACGTAATTCTCTGCTAACCCCTGAAATACGCTTGACGTAAGCACGGAACTTCCTGCCGTAAGCGTTGATTATTTGCTTTTGGTAAGCAGAGCCATGTATTTGGGCCTGGGTCTCACAACTTAGCGTATAAAGTGAACTATCCCTCATTTAAACGAATCAATTTCTTGGCTCTGGTTACTGCAGAAATCCATGCTTACAGTCACCCATTCTCCGCCTATTTTGGAAGCGTCGAATTTTTGCGCTATTTGTGTAAGTGAAGAATGCCTAGTTACGTGAAGTACACACGCGCACCAGCCAAAATTCTCTGCTAACCCCTGAAATACGCTTGACGTAAGCACGGAATTCTCTGCCGTAAGCGTTGATTATTTGCTTTTGGTAAGCAGAGCCATGTATTTGGGCCTGGGTCTCACAACTTAGCGTATAAAGTGAACTATCCCTCATTTAAACAAATGAGCCCAATTACATGGCTCTGGTTACTGCTGAATTCCATGCTTACGGTCAACATTCTCCGCTTATTTTGCAAGCGTCGAATTTCTGCGCTAGCTGTGTAAGCAAAGAATACCTAGTTACGTGAAGTACACACAAGAAAAAGACGTAATTCTCTGCTAACCCCTGAAATACGCTTGACGTAAGCACGGAATTATCTGCTTCCGTAAGCGTCGTTTTTTTGCTTATGGTAAGCAGAGTCATGAAATTGGGTCCAGGTCTCACAAGTTAGTACGCAAACCACACAAGACTGTATATCATGGAATAGGTTTCACAATTTAGTACATAAAGCAATCACACCACAGGTCTCACAAGTTAGTAAATAAAGATTGGTCTATGCTGTTGTATTAAAATCATAATTGTAAAAAAAAAAAACCTTTTTAATATCGTGTATGTTATTTTTGTTGAGATAAAATATTAAATGCGGTATAAGTTAATAAGTTAGTACGTAGCATGAAGTGCCACTCTTATCAAAGAATTATGAATTCGAAACGAATTATTAATTCAAAACGAATCATTATTCTGTTACTACGCCTGCTTTCCGCTGATAACATCTCACTCTCAGTGCATGCCACAATTGCGCTTTAGTAGCACATAATAATTTTGGGTAGACGATTTAAATTTTGTATTAACATATGTTGTGTCTTTTTAATACTGAATGTTTTTGTTGGGCTAAAATAGTAAATATTGGATATGATTTTATTGTTCATTTTGGCTCTTCATGCACACCCATGAAAAATGTATGCTTTCTTTTCTACACCTTTCCCCATTCAGCTACAATTCGAGCCTCATTGCAACCCCCAACAGGTTTGTTGTTTGCTACATAGTGATTTCCCGAAGTAATGCATTCGCACAAGAACCTTAAAACGTGGTTTCAGGCGAATGGGTAGCCTTGTTTCCTTCACGATTCAGCTTCAAGTAATGCCTTTGCATAAGAAACCTAAAAGATCGTTTTCCGGTGAACGGGACCCAAGCGCAGACAAGTCTGACACGCGGGCAACATCGTTCCAACACACGGCGTTCGATTTTCAACGTTCACGCTGAATAACAACAAGATCTGAGCGGACACGTCGCTCTGCGCTGAGAGCAAGACAATTCTTCTCGATTCTTGTGAATGAACGTAGACTTGTGTTAGTCGGCGCAGGAATGACTCTTTATAATATACTCTTCATACAAAAATCGCAAAAACACAGATCATATGGGTTTAAGACTTGATCGAGTTGAAAAAAAGCAAGCAAGAGCACCGTTAAACTCGTATAGCGCCCTCAATCGTTTAAAATGTTTAAAGCTTGAGTCTGTTTTTATTTATAAACTCACAGATTATAGGCAAAGTACCCATGGCGTTAAATTTGCCTGAGAATTTGTTTTTTTTCTACTGACAATGTTTTAATAAGTTTTGAAGCTTTTAAACTGAAAGACAATAAAATTTTATTTGTTTTAAGAAAGTTTGTGTAATCTAGGACGTTAAATTTGAGCTTAATTGACAAATTATTTTTCTAGAAGTCGGATTTGTTTTCACTTTATCCTGTGTGTTTGTACACAGATACAAAACGCGCAATAAATGACGTCATTGTGACGTCGTCCGTAATTGTATGCCGCGATGCACATCAACAGTATTCCAGAAGTCTCAAATCGAAAAAAGTTTGACGATCGGACGTATACTTTTTGGGATATGGCGGTCTAAAGATTGGCTAATTAAATATTCATGCCATTATAACTAAGTAAATTAATTAATTAATTTAAGCTAATTACACTTTTCTATAACTTCAAAACCTAAGCTTTAATATGATATAGGATTTAACTCTTTTATACTAAGCCAAGTATGACTTTTGGCTTTAACAAAATGCCCTGGTTAAACCTATGGGCTTTTGAGATACAAATAATAATAATAATAATAATAACTAGACATTAGGTGTTTGTCCATGACAAACACAAAGCTGTTCCGTTTCTAATTACATTGATTAAACGCTCCAGATGTAGTTCTTGAGATAGGCGTCACTTCCAGTTTACCCGGAAGTAAAGGTCAACATGGGGTTATGGTTAACCATGGCAAATTTGTAATGCCCAAGGAGTGTATAACTGAAAAAAAATTAACAATCGGTTTTGTAGTTCTTGAGATATGATCCCACTTCCGGTTGACCCGGAAGTAAAGGTCAACACGGGTCACGGTAACCCTAGGCTAATCTTCAATGCACAAAAGGTTTATAATTCTGAAATAAAATTGAAAATCGGGTGCGTAGTACTTGAGAGTTGGTCCCACTCTCGGATGACCCAGAAGTTCAGGTCAATATGGGGTCATGGTAACACAAGGCTAACATTCAATGCCAGGAAGAATATAATTGAAAACAGTTTAAATATCGGCTGGTACTTCTTGAGATATGGTCCAACTTCCGGTTAAACCGGAAGTTTAGGTCAACTTAGGGTCAAGATAACCCAAGGTTAATATTTAATGCCCAATGAGTCTATAACTGGGGTGTCGTGGCCGAGCGGGTAAGAGCATCGGACTCAAGTTCTGGTGATTAAGTTATCGGTATGTGGGTTCGAATCCCGGTTGTGGCACTTGTGTCCTTGAGCAAGACACTTAACCATAATTGCTTCTCTCCACCCAGGGGTAAAATGGGTACCTGTGAGGGCAGAGATGGTTTATGTGAATGATTAGCTTGGAGCGCAGTAAACTCGCAGCACCGGCTGTATACTCCCCAGGGAGCTGAGATGGTTTAAGGAATGAAATATATGGCCCAGTGACCAGGGGTAATAATGTCAGAAGCGCTTTGATACGCCCCTCGGGCTGTGATAAAGCGCTATATAAGAATCGGTTATTATTGTTATTAACTGAAACAAATTGAAAATTGGCTTTGAAGATCTTGAGATAATGTCCCACTTCCGATTGACCCAGAGGTAAAGGTCAACATGGGGTCAGGGTAACCCTTAGTTCAATCTTTAATGCTCAAAGGATCTATAACTGAAAAGAAATTGAAAATCGGTTGTGTAGTTCTGGAGATATGGTCCCACTTCCGGTTGACCCGGAAAAAAGGTCAGCATGGGGTCACGGTTACCAAAGGACAATCTCCAATGCCCAAGGAGTCTATAACTGAAAACATTTGAAAATCAGTTGTGTAGTTCTTGAGATATGGTCCCACTTCCGATTGACCCCGAAGTAAAGGTCAACATGGGGTCACGATTTCCCAAGTTCAATCTTCAATGTTCAAAGGATCTAATAACTGAAAAGAAATGGAACATGGGTTGTGTAGTTCTTGAGATATGGTCCCACTTCCGATTGACCCGGAAGTAAAGGTTAACATGGGGTCACGGTAAACCCAAGTTCAATCTTCAATGCTCAATGAGTGTCTATATCTGAAAAGAACTTGAAATGCACATAATTATCGTTTCCAATCAGGCTCGTAGTCTTTGTTATATGAAAACTGTGCTTGAGGTAATAAATGCAAGAAACATTGAACGCTAGAGGGCGTTCCACAACAATTCGATTGTGCAGAGCCAAATAATGATGCACTGAAGAGGCAATGTTTTTGATCACAACCGCAGATGTGTTAACGTTTCTTTTACTCGAAATTTTGTTACCGAGGAACATGTCTCACAAGTTAGCATGTATACTAAGCCTGTGACGGTTACACGGTTAACCAACAGATCAACCGGTTAAACGTTTACATTTTTACAGTTCGGATAAACGTAAAACAATTCAATCAAAAAGTGCAGCGACACATTGACTATAATAATTGCCTAGTTACGTCAAGTACACACGCGCACAAGCCAAAATTCTCTGCTAACCTCTGAAATACGCTTGACGTAAGCACGGAATTCTCTGCCGTAAGCGTTGATTATTTGCTTTTGGTAAGCAGAGCCATGTATTTGGGCCTGGGTCTCACAACTTAGCGTATAAAGTGAACTATCCCTCATTTAAACAAATGAGCCCAATTACATGCTCTGGTTACTGCTGAATTCCATGCTTACGGTCAACATTCTCCGCTTATTTTGCAAGCGTCGAATTTCTGCGCTAGCTGTGTAAGCGAAGAATGCCTAGTTACGTGAAGAACACACGAGAAAAAAGACGTAATTCTCTGCTAACCCCTGAAATACGCTTGACGTAAGCACGGAATTCTCTGCTTCCGTAAGCGTCGTTTTTTTGCTTACGGTAAGCAGAGTCATGAAATTGGGTCCAGGTCTCACAAGTTAGTACGCAAACCACACAAGACTGTATATCATTGAATAGGTTTCACAATTTAGTATGTTAAGCAATCACACCACAGGTCTCACAAGTTAGTAAATAAAGATTGGTCTATGCTGTTGTATTAAAATCATAATTGTAAAAAAAACTTTTTAATATCGTGTTTGTTATTTTTGTTGCGATAAAATATTTAATGCGGTATAAGTTAATAAGTTAGTACGTAGCACGAACTGCCACTCTTATCAAAGAATTATGAATTTGAAACGAATTATTAATTCAAAACGAATCATTATTCTGTTACTACGCCTGCTTTCCGCTGATAACATCTCACTCTCAGTGCATGCCACAATTGCGCTTTAGTAGCACATAATAATTTTGGGTAGACGATTTAAATTTTGTACTAACATTTGTTGTGTCTTTTTAATACTGAATGTTTTTGTTGGGCTAAAATAGTAAATATTGGATATGATTTTATTGTTCATTTTGGCTCTTCATGCACATCCATGAAAAATGTATTTTTTTCTTTTCTACACCTTTCCCCATTCAGCTACAATTCGAGCCTCATTGCAACCCCCAACAGGTTTGTTGTTTGCTACATAGTGATTTCCCGAAGTAATGCATTCGCACAAGAACCTTAAAAACGTGGTTTCAGGCGAATGGGTAGCATTGTTTCCTTCATGATTCAGCTGCAAGTAATGCCTTTGCATAAGAAACCTAAAAAATTGTTTTCCGGTGAACGGGACCCAAGCGCAGACAAGTCTGACACGCGGGCAACATCGTTCCAACACACGGCGTTCGATTTTCAACGTTCACGCTGAATAACAACAAGATCTGAGCAGACACATCGCTCTGCGCTGAGAGCAAGAAAATTATTCTCGATTCTTGTGAATGAACGTGGACTTGTGTCAGTCGGCGCAGGAATGACTCTTTATAATATACTCTACATACAAAAATCGCACAAACACAGATCATATGGGTCTAAGACTTGATCGAGTTGAAAACAAGCAAGCAAGAGCACCGTTAAACTCGTATAGCGCCCTCAATCGTTTAAAACGTTTAAAGCTTGAGTCCGTTTTTATTTATAAACTCACAGATTATAGGCAAAGTACCCATGGCGTTAAATTTGCCTGAGAATTTGGTTTTTTTTCTACTGACAATGTTTCAATAAGTTTTGAAGCTTTTAAACTGAAAGACAATAAAATCTTATTTGTTTTAAGAATCGTGTGTGTAATCTAGGACGTTAAATTTGAGCTTAATTGAACAATTATTTTTCTAGAAGTCGGATTTGTTTTCACTTTATCCTGTGTGTTTGTACACAGATACAAAACGCGCAATAAATGACGTCATTGTGACGTCGTCCGTAATTTTATGCCGCGATGCACATCTACAGTATTCCAGAAGTCTAAAATCGAAAAAAGTTTGACGATCGGACGTATACTTTTTGAGATATGGCGGTCTAAAGATTGGCTAATTAAATATTCATGCCATTATAACTAAGTAAATTAATTAATTAATTTAAGCTAATTACACTTTTCTATAACTTCAAAACCTAAGCTTTAATATGATATAGGATTTGACTCTTTTATAGTAAGCCAAGTATGACTTTTGGCTTTAACAAAATGCCCTGGTTAAACCTATGAGCTTTTGAGATACAAAGAATAATAATAATAATAAAAACAAATAAAAATCTTAACAAAAACAATAGCTGTTCCGACCACTTCGTCGGAACAGCTAATAATAATAATAATAATAATAATAATAAAAACAAATAAAAATCTTAACAAAAACAATAGCTGTTCCGACCACTACGTCGGAACAGCTAATAATAATAATAATAATAATAATAATAATAAAAACAAATAAAAATCTTAACAAAAACAATAGCTGTTCCGACCACTACGTCGGAACAGCTAATAATAATAATAACTAGACATTAGGTGTTTGTCCAGGACAAACACAAAGCTGTTCCGTTTCTAATTACATTAAAACGCTCCAGATGTAGTTCTTGAGATATGGTGTCACTTCCAGTTTACCCGGAAGTAAAGGTCAACATGGGGTTACGGTTAACCATGGCAATTTTGTAATGCCCAAGGTGTGTATAACTGAAAAAAATTAATAATCGGTTTTGTAGTTCTTGAGATATGGTCCCACTTCCGGTTGACACGGAAGTAAAGGTCAACACGGGTCACGGTAACCCTAGGCTAATCTTTAATGCACAAAAGGTTTATAACTGAAATAAAATTGAAAATCGGGTGCGTAGTACTTGAGAGTTGGTCCCACTTCCGGTTGACCCGGAAGTTCAGGTCAAAATGGGGTCATGGTAACACAAGGCTAACATTCAATGCCAGGAAGTATATAATTAAAAAAGTTTGAATATCGGCTGGTACTTCTTGAGATATGGTCCAACTTCCGGTTAAACCGGAAGTTTAGGTCAACTTAGGGTCAAGATAACCCAAGGTTAATATTTAATGCCCAATGAGTCTATAACTAAAACAAATTGAAAATTGGCTTTGTAGATCTTGAGATAATGTCCCACTTCCGATTGACCCAGAGGTTAAGGTCAACATGAGGTCAGGGTAACCCTTAGTTCAATCTTTAATGCTCAAAGGATCTATAACCAAAAAAAATTGAAAATCGGTTGTGTAGTTCTGGAGATATGGTCCCACTTCCGGTTGACCCGGAAAAAAAGGTCACCATGGGGTCACGGTTACCAAAGGACAATCTCCAATGCCCAAGGAGTCTATAACTGAAAAAAATTGAAAATCAGCTGTGCAGTTCTTGAGATATGGTCCCACTTCCGATTGACCACGAAGTAAAGGTCAACATGGGGTCACGATTTCCCAAGTTCAATCTTCAATGTTCAAAGGATCTAATAACTGAAAAGAAATGGAACATGGGTTGTGTAGTTCTTGAGTTATGGTCCCACTTCCGGTTGTCCCGGAAGTAAAGGTTAACATGGGGTCACGGTAAACCCAAGTTCAATCTTCAATGCTTAATGAGTCTATATCTGAAAAGAACTTGAATTGCACATAATTATCGTTTCTAATCAGGCTCGTAGTCTTTGTTATATGAAAACTGTGCTTGAGGTAATAAATGCAAGAAACATTGAACGCTAGAGGGCGTTCCACAACAATTCGATTGTGCAGAGCCAAATAATGATGCACTGAAGAGGCAATGTTTTTGATCACAAACGCAGTTGTGTTAACGTTTTTTTTTCTCGAAATTTTGTTATCGAGGAACATGTCTCACAAGTTAGCATATATACTAAGCCCGTGATGGTTACACGGTTAAACGTTTACAATTTTACGGTTCGAATAAGCGTAAAACAATTCAATCAAAAAGTGCCGCGAAACATTGACACTTATAATTGCCTAGTTAAATGAAATACACATGCGCCCAAGCCAAAATTCTCTGCTAACTCCTGAAATACGCTTGGCGTAAGCACGGAAGTCTGCTGCCGTAAGCGTTGATTCTTTGTTTTGGTAAGCAGAACCATGTATTTGGGCCTGGGCCTCACAACTTGGCGTATAAAGTGAAATACCCCTTATTTAAATGAATGAGCCCAATTTCATGGCTCTGGCTACTGCCAAAATCCATGCTTACAGTCACCCATTCTCCGCCTATTTTGCAAGCGTCATATTTTTGAGCTATTTGTGTAAGCGAAGAATGCCTAGTTACGTGAAGTACACACGCGCACAAGCCAAAATTCCCTGCTAACCCCTGAAATTCGGTTGACGTAAGCACGGAATTCTCTGCCGTAAGCGTTGATTATTTGCTTTTGGTAAGCAGAGCCATGTATTTGGGCCTGGGTCTCACAACTTAGCGTATAAAGTGAACTATCCCTCATTTAAACAAATGAGCCCAATTACATGGCTCTGGTTACTGCTGAATTCCATGCTTACGGTCAACATTCTCCGCTTATTTTGCAAGCGTCGAATTTCTGCGCTAGCTGTGTAAGCGAAGAATGCCTAGTTACGTGAAGTACACACGAGAAAAAGACGTAATTCTCTGCTAACCCCTGAAATACGCTTGACGTAAGCACGGAATTCTCTGCTTGCGTAAGCGTCGTTTTTTTTGCTTACGGTAAGCAGAGTCATGAAATTGGGTCCAGGTCTCACAAGTTAGTACGCAAACCACACAAGACTGTATATCATGGAATAGGTTTCACAATTTAGTACATAAAGCAATCACACCACAGGTCTCACAAGTTAGTAAATAAAGATTGGTCTATGCTGTTGTATTAAAATCATAATTGTAAAAAAGCCCAACTTTTTAATATCGTGTATGTTATTTTTGTTGCGATAAAATATTAAATGCGGTATAAGTTAATAAGTTAGTACGTAGCACAAACTGCCACTCTTATCAAAGAATTATGAATTTGAAACGAATTATTAATTCAAAACGAATCATTATTCTGTTACTACGCCTGCTTTCCGCTGATAACATCTCACTCTCAGTGCATGCCACAATTGCGCTTTAGTAGCACATAATAATTTTGGGTAGACGATTTAAATTTTGTACTAACATATGTTGTGTCTTTTTAATACTGAATGTTTTTGTTGGGCTAAAATAGTGAATATTGGATATGATTTTATTGTTCATTTTGGCTCTTCATGCACACCCATGAAAAATGTATGCTTTCTTTTCTACACCTTTCCCCATTCAGCTACAATTCGAGCCTCATTGCAACCCCCAACAGGTTTGTTGGTTGCTACATAGTGATTTCCCGAAGTAATGCATTCGCACAAGAACCTTAAAAACGTGGTTTCAGGCGAATGGGTAGCCTTGTTTCCTTCATGATTCAGCTTCAAGTAATGCCTTTGCATAAGAAACCTAAAAAATCGTTTTCCGGTGAACGGGACCCAAGCGCAGACAAGTCTGACACGCGGGCAACATCGTCCCAACACACGGCGTTCGATTTTCAACGTTCACGCTGAATAACAACAAGATCTGAGCGGACACGTCGCTCTGCGCTGAGAGCAAGAAAATTCTTCTCGATTCTTGTGAATGAACGTAGACTTGTGTCAGTCGGCGCAGGAATGACTCTTTATAATATACTCTACATACAAAAATCGCAAAAACACAGATCATTATGGGTTTAAGACTTGATCGAGTTGAAAAAAAAGCAAGCAAGAGCACCGTTAAACTCGTATAGCGCCCTCAATCGTTTAAAATGTTTAAAGCTTGAGTCCGTTTTTATTTATAAACTCACAGATTATAGGCAAAGTACCCATGGCGTTAAATTTGCCTGAGAATTTGTTTTTTTTTCTACTAACAATGTTTTAATAAGTTTTGAAGCTTTTAAACTGAAAATCAATAAAATCTTATTTGTTTTAAGAAACGTTTGTGTAATCTAGGACGTTAAATTTGAGCTTAATTGAAAAATTATTTTTCTAGAAGTCGGATTTGTTTTCACTTTATCCTGTGTATTTGTACACAGATACAAAACGCGCAATAAATGACGTCATTGTGACGTCGTCCGTAATTTTATGCCGCGATGCACATCTACAGTATTCCAGAAGTCTAAAAGCGAAAAAAGTTTGACGATCGGACATATACTTTTTGAGATATGGAGGTCTAAAGATTGGCTAATTAAATATTCATGTCATTATAACTAAGTAAATTAATTAATTAATTTAAGCTAATTACACTTTTCTATAACTTCAAAACCTAAGCTTCAATATGATATAGGATTTGACTCTTTTATACTAAGCCAAGTATGACTTTTGGCTTTAACAAAATGCCCTGGTTAAACCTATGAGCTTTTGAGATACAAATAATAATAATAATAATAATAATAATAATAATAATAATAATAAAAACAAATAAAAATCTTAACAAAAACAATAGCTGTTCCGACCACTACGTCGGAACAGCTAATAATAATAATAAAAACAAATAAAAATCTTAACAAAAACAATAGCTGTTCCGACCACTACGTCGGAACAGCTAATAACTAGACATTAGGTGTTTGTCCATGACAAACACAAAGCTGTTCCGTTTCTAATTACATTGATTAAACGCTCCAGATGTAGTTCTTGAGATATGGTGTCACTTCCAGTTTACCCAGAAGTAAAGGTCAACATGGGGTTACGGTTAACCATGGCAAATTTGTAATGCCCAAGGAGTGTATAACTGAAAAAAATTAACAATCGGTTTGGTAGTTCTTGAGATATGGTCCCACTTCCGGTTGACCCGGAGTAAAGGTCAACATGGGTCATGGTAACCCTAGGCTAATCTTCAATGCACAAAAGGTTTATAACTGAAATAAAATTGAAAATCAGGTGCGTAGTACTTGAGAGTTGGTCCCACTTCAAGTGGACCCGGAAGTTCGGGTCAATATGGGGTCATGGTAACACAAGGCTAACATTCAATGCCAGGAAGTATATAATTGAAAAAAGTTTGAATATCGGCTGGTACTTCTTGAGATATGGTCCAACTTCCGGTTAAACCGGAAGTTTAGGTCAACTTAGGGTCAAGATAACCCAAGGTTAATATTTAATGACCAATGAGTCTATAACTGAAACAAATGGAAAATTGGCTTTGTAGATCTTGAGATAATGTCCCACTTCCGAATGACCCAGAGGTAAAGGTCAACATGGGGTCAGGGTAACCCTTAGTTCAATCTTTAATGCTCAAAGGATCTATAACTGAAAAGAAATTGAAAATCGGTTGTGTAGTTCTGGAGATATGGTCCCACTTCCGGTTGACCCGGAAAAAAGGTCAGCATGGGGTCACGGTTTACCAAAGGACAATTTCCAATGCCCAAGGAGTCTATAACTGAAAAAATTTGAAAATCAGTTGTGTAGTTCTTGAGATATGGTCCCACTTCCGATTGACCCCGAAGTAAAGGTCAACATGGGGTCACGATTTCCCAAGTTCAATCTTCAATGTTCAAAGGATCTAATAACTGAAAAGAAATGGAACACGGGTTGTGTAGTTCTTGAGATATGGTCCCACTTCCGGTTGACCCGGAAGTAAAGGTTAACATGGGGTCACGGTAAACCCAAGTTCAATCTTCAATGCTCAATGAGTCTATATCTGAAAAGAACTTGAAATGCACATAATTATCGTTTTCAATCAGGCTCGTAGTCTTTGTTATATGCAAACTGTGCTTGAGGTAATAAATGCAAGAAACATTGAACGCTAGAGGGCGTTCCACAACAATTCGATTGTGCAGAGCCAAATAATGATGCACTGAAGAGGCAATGTTTTAGATCACAACCGCAGATGTGTTAACGTTTTTTTTACTTAGCATGTTAGTTAGCATGTATACTAAGCCTGTGACGGTTACACGGTTAACCAACCGATCAACCGGTTAAACGTTTACATTTTTACAGTTCGGATAAACGTAAAACAATTCAATCAAAAAGTGCCGCGAAACATTGACTATTATAATTGCCTAGTTAAATGAAATACACATGCGCACAAGCCAAAATTCTCTGCTAACCCCTGAAATACGCTTGACGTAAGCACGGAAGTCTGCTGCCGTAAGCGTTGATTATTTGCTTTTGGTAAGCAGAGCCATGTATTTGGGCCTGGGTCTCACAACTTAGCGTATAAAGTGAACTATCCCTCATTTAAACGAATGAGCCCAATTTCTTGCCTCTGGTTACTGCAGAAATCCATGCTTACAGTCACCCATTCATCGCCTATTTTGGAAGCGTCGAATTTTTGCGCTATTTGTGTAAGCGAAGAATGCCTAGTTACGTGAAGTACACACGCGCACAAGCCAAAATTCTCTGCTAACCCCTGAAATACGCTTGATGTAAGCACGGAATTCTCTGCCGTAAGCGTTGATTATTTGCTTTTGGTAAGCAGAGCCATGTATTTGGGCCTGGATCTCACAACGAAGAATGCCTACTTATGTGAAGTACACACGAGAAAAAGACGTAATTCTCTGCTAACCCCTGAAATACGCTTGACGTAAGCACGGAATTCTCTGCTTCCGTAATCGTCGTTTTTTTGCTTACGGTAAGCAGAGTCATGAAATTGGGTCCAGGTCTCACAAGTTAGTACGCAAACCACACAAGACTGTATATCATTGAATAGGTTTCACAATTTAGTACGTAAAGCAATCACACCACAGATCTCACAAGTTAGTAAATAAAGATTGGTCTATGCTGTTGTATTAAAATCATAATTGTAAAAAAAACTAACTTTTTAATATCGTGTATGTTATTTTTGTTGCGATAAAATATTAAATGCGGTATAAGTTAATAAGTTAGTACGTAGCACGAAGTGCCACTCTTATCAAAGAATTATGAATTTGAAACGAATTATTAATTCAAAACGAATCATTATCCTGTTACTACGCCTGCTTTCCGCTGATAACATCTCACTCTCAGTGCATGCCACAATTGCGCTTTTAGCACATAATAATTTTGGGTAGACGATTTAAATTTTGTACTACCATTTGTTGTGTCTTTTTAATACTGAATGTTTTTGTTGGGCTAAAATAGTAAATATTGGATATGATTTTATTGTTCGTTTTGGCTCTTCATGCACACCCATGAAAAATGTATTTTTTCTTTTCTACACCTTTCCCCATTCAGCTACAATTCGAGCCTCATTGCAACCCCCAACAGGTTTGTTGTTTGCTACATAGTGATTTCCCGAAGTAATGCATTCGGACAAGAACCTTAAAACGTGGTTTCAGGCGAATGGGTAGCCTTGTTTCCTTCATGATTCAGCTTCAAGTAATGCCTTTGCATAAGAAACCTAAAAAATCGTTTTCCGGTGAACGGGACCCAAGCGCAGACAAGTCTGACACGCGGGCAAAATCGTTCCAACACACGGCGTTCGATTTTCAACGTTCACGCTGAATAACAACAAGATCTGAGCGGACACGTCGCTCTACGCTGAGAGCACGAAAATTCTTCTCGATTCTTGTGAATGAACGTAGACTTGTGTCAGTCGGCGCAGGAATGACTCTTTATAATATACTCTTCATACAAAAATCGCAAAAACACAGATCATATGGGTTTAAGACTTGATCGAGTTGAAAAAAAGCAAGCAAGAGCACCGTTAAACTCGTATAGCGCCCTCAATCGTTTAAAATGTTTAAAGCTTGAGTCTGTTTTTATTTATAAACTCACAGATTATAGGCAAAGTACCCATGGCGTTAAATTTGCCTGAGAATTTGTTTTTTTTCTACTGACAATGTTTTAATAAGTTTTGAAGCTTTTAAACTGAAAGACAATAAAATCTTATTTGTTTTAAGAAAGTTTGTGTTATCTAGGACGTTAAATTTGAGCTTAATTGACAAATTATTTTTCTAGAAATCGGATTTGTTTTCACTTTATCCTGTGTGTTTGTACACAGATACAAAACGCGCAATAAATGACGTCATTGTGACGTCGTCCGTAATTGTATGCCGCGATGCACATCAACAGTATTCCAGAAGTCTAAAATCGAAAAAAGTTTGACGATCGGACGTATACTTTTTGGGATATGGCGGTCTAAAGATTGGCTAATTAAATATTCATGCCAATATAACTAAGTAAATTAATGAATTAATTTAAGCTAATTACACTTTTCTATAACTTCAAAACCTAAGCTTTAATATGATATAGGATTTAACTCTTTTATACTAAGCCAAGTATGACTTTTGGCTTTAACAAAATGCCCTGGTTAAACCTATGGGCTTTTGAGATACAAATAATAATAATAATAATAATAATAATAATAATAATAATAATAATAACTAGACATTAGGTGTTTGTCCATGACAAACACAAAGCTGTTCCGTTTCTAATTACATTGATTAAACGCTCCAGATGTAGTTCTTGAGATAGGTGTCACTTCCAGTTTACCCGGAAGTAAAGGTCAACATGGGGTTATGGTTAACCATGGCAAATTTGTAATGCCCAAGGAGTGTATAACTGAAAAAAAATTAACAATCGGTTTTGTAGTTCTTGAGATATGATCCCACTTCCGGTTGACCCGGAAGTAAAGGTCAACACGGGTCATGGTAACCCTAGGCTAATCTTCAATGCACAAAAGGTTTATAATTCTGAAATAAAATTGAAAATCGGGTGCGTAGTACTTGAGAGTTGGTCCCACTTCCGGTTGACCCAGAAGTTCAGGTCAATATGGGGTCATGGTAACACAAGGCTAACATTCAATGCCAGGAAGAATAAATTGAAAACAGTTTGAATATCGGCTGGTACTTCTTGAGATATGGTCCAACTTCCGGTTAAACCGGAAGTTTAGGTCAACTAAGGGTCAAGATAACCCAAGGTTAATATTTAATGCCCAATGAGTCTATAACTGGGGTGTCGTGGCCGAGCGGGTAAGAGCATCGGACTCAAGTTCTGGTGATTAAGTTATCGGTATGTGGGTTCGAATCCCGGTCGTGGCACTTGTGTCCTTGAGCAAGACACTTAACCATAATTGCTTCTCTCCACCCAGGGGTAAAATGGGTACCTGTGAGGGCAGAGATGGTTTATGTGAATGATTTGCTTGGAGCGCAGTAAACTCGCAGCACCGGCTGTATACTCCCCAGGGAGCTGAGATGGTTTAAGGAATGAAATATATGGCCCAGTGACCAGGGGTAATAATGTCAAAAGCGCTTTGATACGTCCCTCGGGCTGTGATAAAGCGCTATATAAGAATCGGTTATTATTGTTATTAACTGAAACAAATTGAAAATTGGCTTTAAAGATCTTGAGATAATGTCCCACTTCCGATTGACCCAGAGGTAAAGGTCAACATGGGGTCAGGGTAACCCTTAGTTTAATCTTTAATGCTCAAAGGATCTATAACTGAAAAGAAATTGAAAATCGGTTGTGTAGTTCTGGAGATATGGTCCCACTTCCGGTTGACCCGGAAAAAAGGTCAGCATGGGGTCACGGTTACCAAAGGACAATCTCCAATGCCCAAGGAGTCTATAACTGAAAACATTTGAAAATCAGTTGTGTAGTTCTTGAGATATGGTCCCACTTCCGATTGACCCCGAAGTAAAGGTCAACATGGGGTCACGATTTCCCAAGTTCAATCTTCAATGTTCAAAGGATCTAATAACTGAAAAGAAATGGAACATGGGTTGTGTAGTTCTTGAGATATGGTCCCACTTCCGATTGACCCGGATGTAAAGGTTAACATGGGGTCACGGTAAACCCAAGTTCAATCTTCAATGCTCAATGAGTGTCTATATCTGAAAAGAACTTGAAATGCACATAATTATCGTTTCCAATCAGGCTCGTAGTCTTTGTTATATGAAAACTGTGCTTGAGGTAATAAATGCAAGAAACATTGAACGCTAGAGGGCGTTCCACAACAATTCGATTGTGCAGAGCCAAATAATGATGCACTGAAGAGGCAATGTTTTTGATCACAACCGCAGATGTGTTAACGTTTCTTTTACTCGAAATTTTGTTACCGAGGAACATGTCTCACAAGTTAGCATGTATACTAAGCCTGTGACGGTTACACGGTTAACCAACAGATCAACCGGTTAAACGTTTACATTTTTACAGTTCGGATAAACGTAAAACAATTCAATCAAAAAGTGCAGCGAAACATTGACTATAATAATTGCCTAGTTACGTCAAGTACACACACGCACAAGCCAAAATTCTCTGCTAACCCCTGAAATACGCTTGACGTAAGCACGGAATTCTCTGCCGTAAGCGTTGATTATTTGCTTTTGGTAAGCAGAGCCATGTATTTGGGCCTGGGTCTCACAACTTAGCGTATAAAGTGAACTATCCCTCATTTAAACAAATGAGCCCAATTACATGGCTCTGGTTACTGCTGAATTCCATGCTTACGGTCAACATTCTCCGCTTATTTTGCAAGCGTCGAATTTCTGCGCTAGCTGTGTAAGCAAAGAATGCCTAATTAAGTGAAGTACACACGAGAAAAAGACGTAATTCTCTGCTAACCCCTGAAATACGCTTGACGTAAGCACGGAACTTCCTGCCGTAAGCGTTGATTATTTGCTTTTGGTAAGCAGAGCCATGTATTTGGGCCTGGGTCTCACAACTTAGCGTATAAAGTGAACTATCCCTCATTTAAACAAATGAGCCCAATTACATGGCTCTGGTTACTGCTGAATTCCATGCTTACGGTCAACATTCTCCGCTTATTTTGCAAGCGTCGAATTTCTGCGCTAGCTGTGTAAGCGAAGAATGCCTAATTAAGTGAAGTACACACGAGAAAAAGACGTAATTCTCTGCTAACCCCTGAAATACGCTTGACGTAAGCACGGAACTTCCTGCCGTAAGCGTTGATTATTTGCTTTTGGTAAGCAGAGCCATGTATTTGGGCCTGGGTCTCACAACTTAGCATATAAAGTGAACTATCCCTCATTTAAACGAATCAATTTCTTGGCTCTGGTTACTGCAGAAATCCATGCTTACAGTCACCCATTCTCCGCCTATTTTGGAAACGTCGAATTTTTGCGCTATTTGTGTAAGTGAAGAATGCCTAGTTACGTGAAGTACACACGCGCACCAGCCAAAATTCTCTGCTAACCCCTGAAATACGCTTGACGTAAGCACGGAATTCTCTGCCGTAAGCGTTGATTATTTGCTTTTGGTAAGCAGAGCCATGTATTTGGGCCTGGGTCTCACAACTTAGCGTATAAAGTGAACTATCCCTCATTTAAACAAATGAGCCCAATTACATGGCTCTGGTTACTGCTGAATTCCATGCTTACGGTCAACATTCTCCGCTTATTTTGCAAGCGTCGAATTTCTGCGCTAGCTGTGTAAGCGAAGAATACCTAGTTACGTGAAGTACACACAAGAAAAAGACGTAATTCTCTGCTAACCCCTGAAATACGCTTGACGTAAGCACGGAATTATCTGCTTCCGTAAACGTCGTTTTTTTGCTTATGGTAAGCAGAGTCATGAAATTGGGTCCAGGTCTCACAAGTTAGTACGCAAACCACACAAGACTGTATATCATGGAATAGGTTTCACAATTTAGTACATAAAGCAATCACACCACAGGTCGCACAAGTTAGTAAATAAAGATTGGTCTATGCTGTTGTATTAAAATCATAATTGTAAAAAAAAAAACACTTTTTAATATCGTGTATGTTATTTTTGTTGAGATAAAATATTAAATGCGGTATAAGTTAATAAGTTAGTACGTAGCATGAACTGCCACTCTTATCAAAGAATTATGAATTCGAAACGAATTATTAATTCAAAACGAATCATTATTCTGTTACTACGCCTGCTTTCCGCTGATAACATCTCACTCTCAGTGCATGCCACAATTGCGCTTACGTAGCACATAATAATTTTGGGTAGACGATTTAAATTTTGTACTAACATATGTTGTGTCTTTTTAATACTGAATGTTTTTGTTGGGCTAAAATAGTGAATATTGGATATGATTTTATTGTTCATTTTGGCTCTTCATGCACACCCATGAAAAATGTATGCTTTCTTTTCTACACCTTTCCCCATTCAGCTACAATTCGAGCCTCATTGCAACCCCCAACAGGTTTGTTGTTTGCTACATAGTGATTTCCCGAAGTAATGCATTCGCACAAGAACCTTAAAAACGTGGTTCCAGGCGAATGGGTAGCCTTGTTTCCTTCATGATTCAGCTTCAAGTAATGCCTTTGCATAAGAAACCTAAAAATTCGTTTTCCGGTGAACGGGACCCAAGCGCAGACAAGTCTGGCACGCGGGCAACATCGTCCCAACACACGGCGTTCGATTTTCAACGTTCACGCTGAATAACAACAAGATCTGAGCAGACACGTCGCTCTGCGCTGAGAGCAAGAAAATTCTTCTCGATTCTTGTGAATGAACGTAGACTTGTGTCAGTCGGCGCAGGAATGACTCTTTATAATTTACTCTACATACAAAAATCGCAAAAACACAGATCATTATGGGTATAAAACTTGATCGAGTTGAAAAAAAGCAAGCAAGAGCACCGTTAAACTCGTATAGCGCCCTCAATCGTTTAAAATGTTTAAAGCTTGAGTCCGTTTTTATTTATAAACTCACAGATCATAGGCAAAGTACCCATGGCGTTAAATTTGCCTGAGAATTTGGTTTTTTTTCTACTGACAATGTTTCAATAAGTTTTGAAGCTTTTAAACTGAAAGACAATAAAATCTTATTTGTTTTAAGAAACGTGTGTGTAATCTAGGACGTTAAATTTGAGCTTAATTGAAAAATTATTTGTCTAGAAGTCAGATTTGTTTTCACTTTATCCTGTGTGTTTGTACACAGATACAAAACGTGCAATAAATGACGTCATTGTGACGTCGTCCGTAATTTTATGCCGCGATGTACATCTACAGTATCCCAGAAGTCTAAAATCGAAAAAAGTTTGACGATCGGACGTATACTTTTTGAGATATGGCGGTCTAAAGATTGGCTAATTAAATATTCATGCCATTATAACTAAGTAAATTAATTAATTAATTTAAGCTAATTACACTTTTCTATAACTTCAAAACCTAAGCTTTAATATGATATAGGATTTGACTCTTTTATACTAAGCCAAGTATGACTTTTGGCTTTAACAAAATGCCCTGGTTAAACCTATGAGCTTTTGAGATACAAAGAATAATAATAATAACTAGACATTAGGTGTTTGTCCAGGACAAACACAAAGCTGTTCCGTTTCTAATTACATTGATTAAACGCTCCAGATGTAGTTCTTGAGATATGGTGTCACTTCCAGTTTACCCAGAAGTAAAGGTCAACATGGGGTTACGGTTAACCATGGCAAATTTGTAATGCCCAAGGAGTGTATAACTGAAAAAAAAATTAACAATCGGTTTGGTAGTTCTTGAGATATGGTCCCACTTCCGGTTGACCCGGAGTAAAGGTCAACATGGGTCATGGTAACCCTAGGCTAATCTTCAATGCACAAAAGGTTTATAACTGAAATAAAATTGAAAATCAGGTGCGTAGTACTTGAGAGTTGGTCCCACTTCCGGTGGACCCGGAAGTTCGGGTCAATATGGGGTCATGGTAACACAAGGCTAACATTCAATGCCAGGAAGTATATAATTGAAAAAAGTTTGAATATCGGCTGGTACTTCTTGAGATATGGTCCAACTTCCGGTTAAACCGGAAGTTTAGGTCAACTTAGGGTCAAGATAACCCAAGGTTAATATTTAATGCCCAATGAGTCTATAACTGAAACAAATTGAAAATTGGCTTTGTAGATCTTGAGATAATGTCCCACTTCCGAATGACCCAGAGGTAAAGGTCAACATGGGGTCAGGGTAACCCTTAGTTCAATCTTTAATGCTCAAAGGATCTATAATTGAAAAGAAATTGAAAATCGGTTGTGTAGTTCTGGAGATATGGTCCCACTTCCAGTTGACCCGGAAAAAAGGTCAGCATGGGGTCACGGTTACCAAAGGACAATCTCCAATGCCCAAGGAGTCTATAACTGAAAAAAATTGAAAATCAGTTGTGTAGTTCTTGAGATATGGTCCCACTTCCGATTGACCCCTAAGTAAAGGTCAACATGGGGTCACGATTTCCCAAGTTCAATCTTCAATGTTCAAAGGATCTAATAACTGAAAAGAAATGGAACATGGGTTGTGTAGTTCTTGAGTTATGGTCCCACTTCCGGTTGACCCGGAAGTAAAGGTTAACATGGGATCACGGTAAACCCAAGTTCAATCTTCAATGCTCAATGAGTCTATATCTGAAAAGAACTTGAAATGCATTATCGTTTCCAATCAGGCTCGTAGTCTTTGTTATATGAAAACTGTGCTTGAGGTAATAAATGCAAGAAACATTGAACGCTAGAGGGCGTTCCACAACAATTCGATTGTGCAGAGCCAAAATAATAATGATGCACTGAAGAGGCAATGTTTTAGATCACAACCGCAGATGTGTTAACGTTTTTTTTTACTCGAAATTTTGTTATCGAGGAACATGTCTCACAAGTTAGCATGTATACTAAGCCTTTGGCGGTTACACGGTTAACCAACCGATCAACCAGTTAAACGTTTACATTTTTACAGTTCGGATAAACGTAAAACAATTCAATCAAAAAGTGCCGCGAAACATTGACTATTATAATTGCCTAGTTAAATGAAATACACATGCGCACAAGCCAAAATTCTCTGCTAACCCCTGAAATACGCTTGACGTAAGCACGGAAGTCTGCTGCCGTAAGCATTGATTATTTGCTTTTGGTAAGCAGAGCCATGTATTTGGGCCTGGGTCTCACAACTTAGCGTATAAAGTGAACTATCCCTCATTTAAACGAATGAGCCCAATTTCTTGGCTCTGGTTACTGCAGAAATCCATGCTTACAGTCACCCATTCTCCGCCTATTTTGGAAGCGTCAAATTTTTGCACTATTTGTGTAAGCAAAGAATGCCTAGTTACGTGAAGTACACACGCGCACAAGCCAAAATTCTCTGCTAACCCCTGAAATACGCTTGACGTAAGCACGAAATTCTCTGCCGTAAGCGTTGATTATTTGCTTTTGGTAAGCAGAGCCATGTATTTGGGCCTGGATCTCACAACTTAGCGTATAAAGTGAACTATCCCTCATTTAAACAAATAAGCCCAATTACATGGCTCTGGTTACTGCTGAATTCCATGCTTACGGTCAACATTCTCCGCTTAATTTGCAAGCGTCGAATTTCTGCGCTAGATGTGTAAGCGAAGAATGCCTAGTTATGTGAAGTACACACGAGAAAAAGACGTAATTCTCTGCTAACCCCTGAAATACGCTTGACGTAAGCACGGAATTCTCTGCTTCCGTAATCGTCGTTTTTTTGCTTACGGTAAGCAGAGTCATGAAATTGGGTCCAGGTCTCACAAGTTAGTACGCAAACCACACAAGACTGTGTATCATTGAATAGGTTTCACAATTTAGTACGTAAAGCAATCACACCACAGATCTCACATGGTAGTAAATAAAGATTGGTCTATGCTGTTGTATTAAAATCATAATTGTAAAAAAAACTAACTTTTTAATATCGTGTATGTTATTTTTGTTGCGATAAAATATTAAATGTGGTATAAGTTAATAAGTTAGTACGTAGCACGAAGTGCCACTCTTATCAAAGAATTATGAATTTGAAACGAATTGTTAATTCAAAACGAATCATTATCCTGTTACTACGCCTGCTTTCCGCTGATAACATCTCACTCTCAGTGCATGCCACAATTGCGCTTTTAGCACATAATAATTTTGGGTAGACGATTTAAATTTTGTACTACCATTTGTTGTGTCTTTTTAATACTGAATGTTTTTGTTGGGCTAAAATAGTAAATATTGGATATGATTTTATTGTTCGTTTTGGCTCTTCATGCACACCCATGAAAAATGTATTTTTTCTTTTCTACACCTTTCCCCATTCAGCTACAATTCGAGCCTCATTGCAACCCCCAACAGGTTTGTTGTTTGCTACATAGTGATTTCCCGAAGTAATGCATTCGCACAAGAACCTTAAAACGTGGTTTCAGGCGAATGGGTAGCCTTGTTTCCTTCATGATTCAGCTTCAAGTAATGCCTTTGCATAAGAAACCTAAAAAATCGTTTTCCGGTGAACGGGACCCATCTTTTTGTTAAGATTTTTATTTGTTTTTATTATTAGCTGTTCCGACGTAGTGGTCGGAACAGCTATTGTTTTTGTTAAGATTTTTATTTGTTTTTATTATTAGCTGTTCCGACGAAGTGGTCGGAACAGCTATTGTTTTTGTTAAGATTTTTATTTGTTTTTATTATTAGCTGTTCCGACGTAGTGGTCGGAACAGCTATTGTTTTTGTTAAAATTTTTGTTTGTTTTTATTATTATTATTATTATTATTAGCTGTTCCGACGTAGTGGTCGGAACAGCTATTGTTTTTGTTAAAATTTTTATTTGTTTTTATTATTATTAGCTGTTCCGACGTAGTGGTCGGAACAGCTATTGTTTTTGTTAAGATTTTTATTTGTTTTTATTATTATTATTATTATTATTAGCTGTTCCGACGTAGTGGTCGGAACAGCTATTGTTTTTGTTAAGATTTTTATTTGTTTTTATTAGCTGTTCCGACGAAGTGGTCGGAACAGCTATTGTTTTTGTTAAGATTTTTATTTGTTTTTATTATTATTATTATTCTTTGTATCTCAAAAGCTCATAGGTTTAACCAGGGCATTTTGTTAAAGCCAAAAGTCATACTTGGCTTAGTATAAAAGAGTCAAATCCTATATCATATTAAAGCTTAGGTTTTGAAGTTATAGAAAAGTGTAATTAGCTTAAATTAATTAACTAATTTACTTAGTTATAATGGCATGAATATTTAATTAGCCAATCTTTAGACCGCCATATCTCAAAAAGTATACGTCCGATCGTCAAACTTTTTTCGATTTTAGACTTCTGGAATACTGTAGATGTGCATCGCGGCATAAAATTACGGACGACGTCACAATGACGTCATTTATTGCGCGTTTTGTATCTGTGTACAAACACACAGGATAAAGTGAAAACAAATCCGACTTCTAGAAAAATAATTTTTCAATTAAGCTCAAATTTAACGTCCTAGATTACACACACGTTTCTTAAAACAAATAAGATTTTATTGTCTTTCAGTTTAAAAGCTTCAAAACTTATTGAAACATTGTCAGTAGAAAAAAAAAACAAATTCTCAGGCAAATTTAACGCCATGGGTACTTTGCCTATAATCTGTGAGTTTATAAATAAAAACGGACTCAAGCTTTAAACGTTTTAAACGACTGAGGGCGCTATACGAGTTTAACGGTGCTCTTGCTTGCTTGTTTTCAACTCGATCAAGTCTTAGACCCATATGATCTGTGTTTGTGCGATTTTTGTATGTAGAGTATATTATAAAGAGTCATTCCTGCGCCGACTGACACAAGTCTACGTTCATTCACAAGAATCGAGAAGAATTTTCTTGCTCTCAGCGCAGAGCGATGTGTCTGCTCAGATCTTGTTGTTATTCAGCGTGAACGTTGAAAATCGAACGCCGTGTGTTGGAACGATGTTGCCCGCGTGTCAGACTTGTCTGCGCTTGGGTCCCGTTCACCGGAAAACGATTTTTTAGGTTTCTTATGCAAAGGCATTACTTGCAGCTGAATCATGAAGGAAACAATGCTACCCATTCGCCTGAAACCACGTTTTTAAGGTTCTTGTGCGAATGCATTACTTCGGGAAATCACTATGTAGCAAACAACAAACCTGTTGGGGGTTGCAATGAGGCTCGAATTGTAGCTGAATGGGGAAAGGTGTAGAAAAGAAAAAAATACATTTTTCATGGATGTGCATGAAGAGCCAAAATGAACAATAAAATCATATCCAATATTTACTAACTTAGCCCAACAAAAACATTCAGTATTAAAAAGACACAACAAATGTTAGTACAAAATTTAAATCGTCTACCCAAAATTATTATGTGCTACTAAAGCGCAATTGTGGCATGCACTGAGAGTGAGATGTTATCAGCGGAAAGGCGTAGTAACAGAATAATGATTCGTTTTGAATTAATTCGTTTCAAATTCATAATTCTTTGATAAGAGTGGCAGTTCGTGCTACGTACTAACTTATTAACTTATACCGCATTAAATATTTTATCGCAACAAAAATAACAAACACGATATTAAAAAGTTTTTTTTACAATTATGATTTTAATACAACAGCATAGACCAATCTTTATTTACTAACTTGTGAGACCTGTGGTGTGATTGCTTAACATACTAAATTGTGAAACCTATTCAATGATATACAGTCTTGTGTGGTTTGCGTACTAACTTGTGAGACCTGGACCCAATTTCATGACTCTGCTTACCGTAAGCAAAAAAACGACGCTTACGGAAGCAGAGAATTCCGTGCTTACGTCAAGCGTATTTCAGGGGTTAGCAGAGAATTACGTCTTTTTTCTCGTGTGTTCTTCACGTAACTAGGCATTCTTCGCTTACACAGCTAGCGCAGAAATTCGACGCTTGCAAAATAAGCGGAGAATGTTGACCGTAAGCATGGAATTCAGCAGTAACCAGAGCATGTAATTGGGCTCATTTGTTTAAATGAGCGATAGTTCACTTTATACGCTAAGTTGTGAGACCCAGGCCCAAATACATGGCTCTGCTTACCAAAAGCAAATAATCAACGCTTACGGCAGAGAATTCCGTGCTTACGTCAAGCGTATTTCAGAGGTTAGCAGAGAATTTTGGCTTGTGCGCGTGTGTACTTGACGTAACTAGGCAATTATTATAGTCAATATGTCGCTGCACTTTTTGATTGAATTGTTTTACGTTTATCCGAACTGTAAAAATGTAAACGTTTAACCGGTTGATCTGTTGGTTAACCGTGTAACCGTCACAGGCTTAGTATACATGCTAACTTGTGAGACATGTTCCTCGGTAACAAAATTTCGAGTAAAAGAAACGTTAACACATCTGCGGTTGTGATCAAAAACATTGCCTCTTCAGTGCATCATTATTTGGCTCTGCACAATCGAATTGTTGTGGAACGCCCTCTAGCGTTCAATGTTTCTTGCATTTATTACCTCAAGCACAGTTTTCATATAACAAAGACTACGAGCCTGATTGGAAACGATAATTATGTGCATTTCAAGTTCTTTTCAGATATAGACACTCATTGAGCATTGATGATTGAACTTGGGTTTACCGTGACCCCATGTTAACCTTTACTTCCGGGTCAATCGGAAGTGGGACCATATCTCAAGAACATCACAACCCATGTTCCATTTCTTTTCAGTTATTAGATCCTTTGAACATTGAAGATTGAACTTGGGAAATCGTGACCCCATGTTGACCTTTACTTCGGGGTCAATCGGAAGTGGGACCATATCTCAAGAACTACACAACTGATTTTCAAATGTTTTCAGTTATAGACTCCTTGGGCATTGGAGATTGTCCTTTGGTAACCGTGACCCCATGCTGACCTTTTTTCCGGGTCAACCGGAAGTGGGACCATATCTCCAGAACTACACAACCGATTTTCAATTTCTTTTCAGTTATAGATCCTTTGAGCATTAAAGATTGAACTAAGGGTTACCCTGACCCCATGTTGACCTTTACCTCTGGGTCAATCGGAAGTGGGACATTATCTCAAGATCTTCAAAGCCAATTTTCAATTTGTTTCAGTTAATAACAATAATAACCGATTCTTATATAGCGCTTTATCACAGCCCGAGGGGCGTATCAAAGCGCTTCTGACATTATTACCCCTGGTCACTGGGCCATATATTTCATTCCTTAAACCATCTCAGCTCCCTGGGGAGTATACAGCCGGTGCTGCGAGTTTACTGCGCTCCAAGCTAATCATTCACATAAACCATCTCTGCCCTCACAGGTACCCATTTTACCCCTGGGTGGAGAGAAGCAATTATGGTTAAGTGTCTTGCTCAAGGACACAAGTGCCACGACCGGGATTCGAACCCACATACCGATAACTTAATCACCAGAACTTGAGTCCGATGCTCTTACCCGCTCGGCCACGACACCCCAGTTATAGACTCATTGGGCATTAAATATTAACCTTGGGTTATCTTGACCCTAAGTTGACCTAAACTTCCGGTTTAACCGGAAGTTGGACCATATCTCAAGAAGTACCAGCCGATATTTAAACTGTTTTCAATTATATTCTTCCTGGCATTGAATGTTAGCCTTGTGTTACCATGACCCCATATTGCCCTGAACTTCTGGGTCATCCGGAAGTGGGACCAACTCTCAAGTACTACGCACCCGATTTTCAATTTTATTTCAGAATTATAAACCTTTTGTGCATTGAAGATTAGCCTAGGGTTACCGTGACCCGTGTTGACCTTTACTTCCGGGTCAACCGGAAGTGGGATCATATCTCAAGAACTACAAAACCGATTGTTAATTTTTTTTCAGTTATACACTCCTTGGGCATTACAAATTTGCCATGGTTAACCATAACCCCATGTTGACCTTTACTTCCGGGTAAACTGGAAGTGACGCCTATCTCAAGAACTACATCTGGAGCGTTTAATCAATGTAATTAGAAACGGAACAGCTTTGTGTTTGTCATGGACAAACACCTAATGTCTAGTTATTATTATTATTATTATTATTTGTATCTCAAAAGCCCATAGGTTTAACCAGGGCATTTTGTTAAAGCCAAAAGTCATACTTGGCTTAGTATAAAAGAGTTAAATCCTATATCATATTAAAGCTTAGGTTTTGAAGTTATAGAAAAGTGTAATTAGCTTAAATTAATTAATAAATTTACTTAGTTATAATGGCATGAATATTTAATTAGCCAATCTTTAGACCGCCATATCCCAAAAAGTATACCGCCGATCGTCAAACTTTTTTCGATTTTAGACTTCTGGAATACTGTTGATGTGCATCGCGGCATACAATTACGGACGACGTCACAATGACGTCCTTTATTGCGCGTTTTGTATCTGTGTACAAACACACAGGATAAAATGAAAACAAATCCGACTTCTAGAAAAATAATTTGTCAATTAAGCTCAAATTTAAGGTCCTAGATTACACAAACTTTCTTAAAACAAATATGATTTTATTGTCTTTCAGTTTAAAAGCTTCAAAACTTATTAAAACATTGTCAGTAGAAAAAAAAACAAATTCTCAGGCAAATTTAACGCCATGGGTACTTTGCCTATAATCTGTGAGTTTATAAATAAAAACAGACTCAAGCTTTTAACATTTTAAACGATTGAGGGCGCTATACGAGTTTAACGGTGCTCTTGCTTGCTTTTTTTCAACTCGATCAAGTCTTAAACCCATATGATCTGTGTTTTTGCGATTTTTGTATGAAGAGTATATTATAAAGAGTCATTCCTGTGCCGACTGACACAAGTCTACGTTCATTCACAAGAATCGAGAAGAATTTTCTTGCTCTCAGCGCAGAGCGACGTGTCCGCTCAGATCTTGTTGTTATTCAGCGTGAACGTTGAAAATCGAACGCCGTGTGTTGGAACGATGTTGCCCGCGTGTCAGACTTGTCTGCGCTTGGGTCCCGTTCACCGGAAAACGATTTTTTAGGTTTCTTATGCAAAGGCATTACTTGAAGCTGAATCATGAAGGAAACAAGGCTACCCATTCGCCTGAAACCACGTTTTAAGGTTCTTGTGCGAATGCATTACTTCGGGAAATCACTATGTAGCAAACAACAAACCTGTTGGGGGTTGCAATGAGGCTCGAATTGTAGCTGAATGGGGAAAGGTGTAGAAAAGAAAAAATACATTTTTCATGGGTGTGCATGAAGAGCCAAAATGAACAATAAAATCATATCCAATATTTACTATTTTAGCCCAACAAAAACATTCAGTATTAAAAAGACACAACAAATGTTAGTACAAAATTTAAATCGTCTACCCAAAATTATTATGTGCTACTAAAGCGCAAATTTTTTTTTATTATTGTGGCATGCACTGAGAGTGAGATGTTATCAGCGGAAAGCAGGCGTAGTAACAGAATAATGATTCGTTTTGAATTAAAAATTCTTTGATAAGAGTGGCACTTCGTGCTACGTACTAACTTATTAACTTATACCGCATTTAATATTTTATCGCAACAAAAATAACATACACGATATTAAAAAGTTAGTTTTTTTTACAATTATGATTTTAATACAACAGCATAGACCAATCTTTATTTACTAACTTGTGAGATCTGTGGTGTGATTGCTTTCTGTACTAAATTGTGAAACCTATTCAATGATATACAGTCTTGTGTGGTTTGCGTACTAACTTGTGAGACCTGGACCCAATTTCATGACTCTGCTTACCGTAAGCAAAAAAACGACGATTACGGAAGCAGAGAATTCCGTGCTTACGTCAAGCGTATTTCAGGGGTTAGCAGAGAATTACGTCTTTTTCTCGTGTGTACTTCACATAACTAGGCATTCTTCGCTTACACATCTAGCGCAGAAATTCGACGCTTGCAAATTAAGCGGAGAATGTTGACCGTAAGCATGGAATTCAGCAGTAACCAGAGCCATGTAATTGGGCTCATTTGTTTAAATGAGGGATAGTTCACTTTATACGCTAAGTATTGAGATCCAGGCCCAAATACATGGCTCTGCTTACCAAAAGCAAATAATCAACGCTTACGGCAGAGAATTCCGTGCTTACGTCAAGCGTATTTCAGGGGTTAGCAGAGAATTTTGGCTTGTGCGCGTGTGTACTTCACGTAACTAGGCATTCTTCGCTTACACAAATAGCGCAAAAATTCGACGCTTCCAAAATAGGCGGAGAATGGGTGACTGTAAGCATGGATTTCTGCTGTAACCAGAGGCAAGAAATTGGGCTCATTCGTTTAAATGAGGGATAGTTCACTTTATACGCTAAGTTGTGAGACCCAGGCCCAAATACATGGCTCTGCTTACCAAAAGCAAATAATCAACGCTTACGGCAGCAGACTTCCGTGCTTACGTCAAGCGTATTTCAGGGGTTAGCAGAAAATTTTGGCTTGTGCGCATGTGTATTTCATTTAACTAGGCAATTATAATAGTCAATGTTTCGAGGCACTTTTTGATTGAATTGTTTTACGTTTATCCGAACTGTAAAAATGTAAACGTTTAACCGGTTGATCGGTTGGTTAACTGTGTAACCGTCACAGGCTTAGAATACATGCTAACTTGTGAGACATGTTCCTCGATAACAAAATTTCGATAAAAAAAAACGTTAACACATCTGCGGTTGTGATCTAAAACATTGCCTCTTCAGTGCATCATTATTTGGCTCTGCACAATCGAATTGTTGTAGAACGCCCTCTAGCGTTCAATGTTTCTTGCATTTATTACCTCAAGCACAGTTTGCATATAACAAAGACTACGAGCCTGATTGAAAACGATAATTATGTGCATTTCAAGTTCTTTTCAGATATAGACTCATTGAGCATTGAAGATTGAACTTGGGTTTACCGTGACCCCATGTTAACCTTTACTTCCGGGTCAACCGGAAGTGGGACCATATCTCAAGAACTACGCAACCCATGTTCCATTTCTTTTCAGTTATTAGATCCTTTGAACAATGAAGATTGAACTTGGGAAATCGTGACCCCATGTTGACCTTTACTTCGGGGTCAATCGGAAGTGGGACCATATCTCAAGAACTACACAACTGATTTTCAATTTTTTTCAGTTATAGACTCCTTGGGCATTGGAGATTGTCCTTTGGTAACCGTGACCCCATGCTGACCTTTTTTCCGGGTCAACCGGAAGTGGGACCATATCTCCAGAACTACACAACCGATTTTCAATTTCTTTTCAGTTATAGATCCTTTGAGCATTAAAGATTGAACTAAGGGTTACCCTGACCCCATGTTGACCTTTACCTCTGGGTCATTCGGAAGTGGGACATTATCTCAAGATCTACAAAGCCAATTTTCAATTTGTTTCAGTTATAGACTCATTGGTCATTAAATATTAACCTTGGGTTATCTTGACCCTAAGTTGACCTAAACTTCCGGTTTAACCGGAAGTTGGACCATATCTCAAGAAGTACCAGCCGATATTCAAACTTTTTTCAATTATATACTTCCTGGCATTGAATGTTAGCCTTGTGTTACCATGACCCCATATTGACCCGAACTTCCGGGTCCACCAGAAGTGGGACCAACTCTCAAGTACTACGCATCACCTGATTTTCAATTTCATTTCAGTTATAAACCTTTTGTGCATTGAAGATTAGCCTAGGGTTACCATGACCCATGTTGACCTTTACTCCGGGTCAACCGGAAGTGGGACCATATCTCAAGAACTACCAAACCGATTGTTAATTTTTTTCAGTTATACACTCCTTGGGCATTACACATTTGCCATGGTTAACCGTAACCCCATGTTGACCTTTACTTCTGGGTAAACTGGAAGTGACACCATATCTCAAGAACTACATCTGGAGCGTTTAATCAATGTAATTAGAAACGGAACAGCTTTGTGTTTGTCATGGACAAACACCTAATGTCTAGTTATTATTATTATTATTATTTGTATCTCAAAAGCCCATAGGTTTAACCAGGGCATTTTGTTAAAGCCAAAAGTCATACTTGGCTTAGTATAAAAGAGTCAAATCCTATATCATATTAAAGCCTAGGTTTTGAAGTTACAGAAAATGTCATTAGCTTAAATTAATTAATTAATTTACTTAGTTATAATGGCATAAATATTTAATTAGCCAATCTTTAGACCGCCATATCTCAAAAAGTATACGTCCGATCGTCAATTTTTTTTCGATTTTATACTTTTGGGGTACTGTATAACTATTCGATGGCCTTAAATTCCGGACGACGTCACCATGACGTCATGTATTGCACGTTTTGTGTCTGTGCACAAACACAATGGCTCTTTAAGTGTAAGCAAACCCAACTTCCGGAAACATCATTATTCGATTAAAATTAAATTACATGTTCTACACTGCAAACAACTTTCTTAGATCAAGATATATTTTATTGACAGACATTTTAAAAGCATCAAAACTTATTGAAACAGTCTAAGTAAAAAAAAAACCTGTATTCCCGGGGAAATTTTGCAGATGATGGGTACGGCGTAAAGTTTGATTTGAATTGTCGAAAATTGTAAAATTCTTAACTTGATCAAGTCCTAATCCCATTTAAGACCGGTGTTATTGCGGTTTTTTTTTTCAATATACATAGATTTCTCACGGTCACCGACTAACACAAGTCTAAACTTATTCCCAAGATTTGAGAAGCTCTCAGCGTGGCGTCGTCGTGGACCGGGTTTGTTTCAGGCGACAGCGTGAACGAAGAAAATAGACCGCCTGGGATTTGGAATGATCTTAGGGTTAAAAAGTCGTCTTGTTTGCGCCAGTTGCCTTAACAAACCCCAGTATTTCGCTTTACTTCGGGAAATTACCATGTCAAACAAAAACTCTTTGACGGGAATACAAAAGCAAAGATTTTATTATGATGGAAAAACAGCATTTCTCGGGTGGTTGAGTGGCTCATTTCCATAGAGCTTAATACTGTTGCTTTTAAATAATTGCAGAAATGAGCAGGATACCTGCAGTCACAAATTGCAGATGAGGCATACTGGTTACAGCATAAATTGCTGTGTTTAGCTACTTTTTGTGTTTAAGAAGCAGTTCTATGTAATGGGCCGATATTACATGTTCCTTCTGCACTTTGGCTCTGCTTACTATAAGGAAGGAGTGGATGAAGGATTGATCCCCAACAGCTGGACTGCAACAGCTGGACAATCAACTGAACCCTCTAGGCTCTATACCAACTGCACAAACGGTTCTTCTTTAAGTTTGAACCAGTATATAGGATTTCAATTTAGGATTAAAAAACTTCTCAACTCCATGGAGTTTAGTGTGACAAGCCTAAGGAATAATCTGTAAATTAATTATGAAACAAAGATATTTTGTTACCCAATGCAAATGTTTATTATTTACTCTTTCAAGGTTTGGTGATTTAATATACAGTTCAAAATTTAATGCTAATCACAACAAGCAACATTCTGAAATCAGTTTGCCATAGGTGTTAAAATTGTACAAGCATCCCATATTCTTTAAATGAGGAATAGTTACAATTGGCATGACTAGCTCTGTGGGCTACCATAATATTCAAGTAAATTTCAACCTCTGGAAATACATGTATCAATACACTTTCATTCCAAAAGTAGGTGTTTAACGATATGATCACCCTAATTACAACTAAGCCTGGGTGACTAGTGAAATTTACTACTCGACTACTCATGCCTTTATTAGTTGCAACTTCAACACTATAGTAGCGACTAATTTTTAATTACCAAGATGCATTGCGGCTTATTGTTTGGCGCAGGCGCAATATAAATGTAGGAAAAATTGTGATTAAAGGATTATGTCATTGATTAATAGTCGTGAGCAACACGATTGGTTCACCGAGCAGGAAGTCGCGACTACTTTTATTGTAGTCTTGTGTGGTTTGCGTACTAAGGCTTGTGAGACCTGGACCCAATTTCATGACTCTGATTACCGTAAGCAAAGAATTGACGCTTACGGAAACGGAAGCAGAGAATTCCGTGCTTTCGTCAAGCGTATTTCAGGAGTTAGCAGAGAATTTTGGCTTTTTCTTGTGTGTACTTCACGTAACTAGGCATGCTTTGCTTACACAGCTAGCGCAGAAATTCGACGCTTGCAAAATAAGCGGAGAATGGTGACCATAAGCATGGATTTCGGCAGTAACCAGAGCCATGTAATTGGGCTCATTCGTTTAAATGAGGGGTAGTTCACTTTATACACTAAGGTTTGAGACCCAGGCCCAATTTCATGACTCTGCTTACCGTAAGCAAAGAATCGACGCTTACGGAAACGGAAGCAGAGAATTCCGTGCTTGCGTCAAGCGTATTTCAGGAGTTAGCAGAGAATTTTGGCTTTTTCTTGTGTGTACTTCACGTAACTAGGCATTCTTCGCTTACACAGCTAGCGCAGAAATTCGACGCTTGCAAAATTAGCGGAGAATGTTGACCGTAAGCATGGAATTCAGCAGTAACCAGAGCCATGTAATTGGGCTCATTTGTTTAAATGAGGGATAGTTCACTTTATACGCTAAGTTGTGAGACCCAGGCTCAAATACATGGCTCTGCTTACCAAAAGCAAATAATCAACGCTTACGGCAGAGAATTCAGTGCCTACGTCAAGCGTATTTCAGGGGTTAGCAGAGAATTTTGGCTTGTGCGCGTGTGTACTTCACGTAACTAGGCATTCTTCGCTTACACAAATAGCGCAAAAATTTGACGCTTCCAAAATAGGCGGAGAATGGGTGACTGTAAGCATGGATTTCTGCAGTAACCAGAGCCAAGAAATTGGGCTCATTCGTTTAAATGAGGGATAGTTCACTTTATACGCTAAGTTGTGAGACCCAGGCCCAAATACATGGCTCTGCTTACCAAAAGCAAATAATCAACGCTTACGGCAGCAAGTTCCGTGCTTACGTCAAGCGTATTTCAGGGGTTAGCAGAGAATTTTGGCTTGTGCGCGTGTGTACTTGACGTAACTAGGCAATTATTATAGTCAATGTTTCGCGGCACTTTTTGATTGAATTGTTTTACGTTTATCCGAACTGTAAAAATGTAAACGTTTAACCGGTTGATCGGTTGGTTAACCGTGTAACCGTCACAGGCTTAGTATACATGCTAACTTGTGAGACATGTTCCTCGATAACAAAATTTCGAGTAAAAAAAACGTTAACACATCTGCTGTTGTGATAAAAAACATTGCCTCTTCAGTGCATCATTATTTGGCTCTGCACAATCGAATTGTTGTGGAACGCCCTCTAGCGTTCAATGTTTCTTGCATTTATTACCTCAAGCACAGTTTTCATATTACAAAGACTACGAGCCTGATTGGAAACGATAATTATGTGCATTTCAAGTTCTGTTCAGATATAGACTCATTGAGCATTGAAGATTGAACTTGGGTTTACCGTAACCCCATGTTAACCTTTACTTCCGGGTCAACCGGAAGTGGGACCATATCTCAAGAACTACACAACCCATGTTCCATTTCTTTTCAGTTATTAGATCCTTTGAACATTGAAGATTGAACTTGGGAAATCGTGACCCCATGTTGACCTTTACTTCGGGGTCAATCGGAAGTGGGACCATATCTCAAGAACTACACAACTGATTTTCAATTTTTTCAGTTATAGACTCCTTGGGCATTGGAGATTGTCCTTTGGTAACCGTGACCCCATGCTGACCTTTTTCCGGACCAACCGGAAGTGGGACCATATCTCCAGAACTACACAACCGATTTTCAATTTCTTTTCAGTTATAGATCCTTTGAGCATTAAAGATTGAACTAAGGGTTACCCTGACCCCATGTTGACCTTTACCTCTGGGTCAATCGGAAGTGGGACATTATCTCAAGATCTACAAAGCCAATTTTCAATTTGTTTCAGTTATAGACTCATTGGGCATTAAATATTAACCTTGGGTTATCTTGACCCTAAGTTGACCTAAACTTCCGGTTTAACCGGAAGTTGGACCATATCTCAAGAAGTACCAGCCGATATTCAAACTTTTTTCAGTTATATACTTCGTGGCATTGAATGTTAGCCTTGTGTTACCATGACCCCATATTGACCTGAACTTCCGGGTCAACCGGAAGTGGGACCAACTCTCAAGTACTACGCACCCGATTTTCAATTTTATTTTAGTTATAAACCTTTTGTGCATTGAAGATTAGCCTAGGGTTACCGTGACCCGTGTTGACCTTTACTTCCGGGTCAACCGGAAGGGGGACCATATCTCAAGAACTACAAAACCGATTGTTAATTTTTTTCAGTTATACACTCCTTGGGCATTACAAATTTGCCATGGTTAACCGTAACCCCATGTTGACCTTTACTTCCGGGTAAACTGGAAGTGACACCATATCTCAAGAACTACATCTGGAGCGTTTAATCAATGTAATTAGAAACGGAACAGCTTTGTGTTTGTCATGGACAAACACCTAATGTCTAGTTATTATTGTTATTATTATTTGTATCTCAAAAGCCCTTAGGTTTAACCATGGCATTTTGTGAAAACCAAAAGTCATACTTGGCTTAGTATAAAAGAGTCAAATCCTATATCATATTAAAGCTTAGGTTTTGAAGTTACAGAAAAGTGTAATTAGCTTAAATTAATTAATTAATATACTTAGTTATAATGGCATAAATATTTAATTAGCCAACCTTTAGACCGCCATATCTCAAAAACTATACGTCCGATCGTCAATTTTTTTCTCGATTTTATTCTTTTGGGGTACTGTATAACTATTCGATGGCCTTAAATTCCGGACGACGTCACCATGACGTCATGTATTGCACGTTTTGTGTCTGTGCACAAACACAATGGCACTTTAAGTGTAAGCAAACCCAACTTCCGGAAACATCATTATTCGATTAAAATTAAATTACATGTTCTATACTGCAAACAACTTTCTTAGATCAAGATATATTTTATTGACAGTCATTTTAAAAGCATCAAAACTTATTGAAACAGTCTAAGTAAAAAAAAAACTGTATTCCCGGGGAAATTTTGCAAATGATGGGTACGGCGTAAAGTTTGATTTGAATTGTCGAAAATTGTAAAATTCTTAACTTGATCAAGTCCTAATCCCATTTATGACCGGTGTTATTGCGTTTTTTGTTCAATATACATAGATTTCTCACGGTCACCGACTAACACAAGTCTAAACTTATTCCCAAGATTTGAGAAGCTCTCAGCGTGGCGTCGTCGTGGACCGGGTTTGTTTCAGGCGACAGCGTGAACGAAGAAAATAGACCACCTGGGATTTGGAATGATCTTAGGGTTAAAAAGTCGTCTTGTTTGCGCCAGTTGCCTTAACAAATCCCAGTATTTCAATAGACCGCCTGGGATTTGGAATGATCTTAGGGGTTAATATATTCGTCTTGTTTGCGCCAGTTGCCTTAACACACCCCAGTATTTCGCTTTACTTCGGGAAATTACCATGTCAAACAAAAACTCTTTGACGGGAATACAAAAGCAAAGATTTTATTATGATGGAAAAACAGCATTTCTCGGGTGGTTGAGTGGCTCATTTCCATAGAGCTGAATACTGTTGCTTTTAAATAATTGCAGAAATGAGCAGGATACCTGCAGTCACAAAATGCAGATGAGGCATACTGGTTACAGCATAAATTGCTGTGTTTAGCTACTTTTTGTGTTTAAGAAGCAGTTCTATGTAATGGGCCCATATTACATGTTCCTTCTGCACTTTGGCTCTGCTTACTATAAGGAAGGAGTTGATGAAGGATTGATCCCCAACAGCTGGACTGCAACAGCTGGACCATCAATTGAACCCTCTAGGCTCTATACCAACTGCACAAACGGTTCTTCTTTAAGTTTGAACCAGTATTTAGGATTTCAATTTAGGATTAAAAAACTTCTCAACTCCATGGGGTTGTGTGACAAGCCTAAGGAATAATCTGTAAATTAATCATGAAACAAAGATATTTTGTTACCCAATGCAAATGTTTATTATTTACTCTTTCAAGGTTTAGTGGTTTAATATACAGTTCAAAATTTAATGCTGATCACAACAAGCAACACTCTGAAATCAGTTTGCCATAGGTGTTAAAATTGTACAAGTACAACATCCCATATTCTTTAAATGAGCAATCTTACAATTGGCATGACTAGCTCTGTGGGCTACCATAATATTCAAGTACATTTCAACCTCTGGAAATACATGTATCAATACGCTTTCATTCCAAAAGTAGGTGTTTAACGATATGATCACCCTAATTACAACTAAGCCTGGGTGACTAGTGAAATTTACTACTCGACTACTCACGCCTATAATAGTTGCGACTTCAACACTATAGTAGCGACTAATTTTTAATTACCAAGATGCATTGCGGCTTATTGTTTGGCGCAGGCGCAATATAAATGTAGGAAAAATTGTGATTAAAGGATTGTGTCATTGATTAATAGTCGTGAGCAACACGATTGGTTCACCGAGCAGGAAGTCGCGACTACTTTTATAGTAGTCGGGGCGGCATGATTTTAAATTGATGGTTGAATAACAGTATAGTCGCAACTCGACTAAGCAATCAATGGTCGTGACTTCGACACTAGTCGCACAAGCTTATTGCACCATGGTTCAATTCATGATGAATTAAGTAAGTTCAGAAAATGGCAACAACATAAGCACAGAAATTTCATGTGTTTTTCTTTTAAAAATGTGTGTGAAACAAACATGTCATGATAAAATAAAGTTATCGCAATGCTGCTTTACAGCATTCTTTATCATGTTTATCGTAAATGTATCGTTACACCCCTATTAACATGTACATGTCTAACAGAGGGCGCTGTCGCGGTGTGTCATCTCAGCTAGGGAGCCATGCGTTTTATTTGTATTTAAATGAATGAATTGTGGACCCCATATTCACGTAACTAGGCATTCACGTAACTAGGCGTTCACGTAACTAGGCATTCTTCGCTTTAAGTTGATTTGCACTTCTCCTGTCAGTTCCCCTTATAGTTTATATAAACTATAAGGGAAACCGACAGGAGAAGTGCAAATCAACTTTGAGGTGCACAATGAAAACATTTACTAGAGCGGGATTTGAACCTGCCTCCTTGTTTACGTGCCAGGACGGTGTTCTCATGTGTACCAACTGAGCTATCTGGCAAATCCCCTTTCTGCAAAATAGGAGTCCGTATATTTAGTCTGTCTCTGGAGGTCAAATGGAGTTCACAAAGGAAATGGAAAACCACACAATTTCGAGGCATTATGTTTATGGATCATTATATTCTACTTTTAAACATCTTTCCATCTTTTTATAGCCCAAATCTCCCAATCCTAAGTATTGTGTTCCTTGAAAAAAAAATATTTAAACTTACTTATCACCCAAAAGACTGACGGCTCTGCATGCATGGAAATGGTCATACAGTGTTGTCCCATTTTGACCCTATTTGGCCCATATTAATATTTAATATTCCACTTTAGTTGTAAAGATTGAGTATCTAAAACTGCCATAAACCCTTGGAATTTTATTACAAGGTGAAAATACTGTTACGTGCGGCTAATCCCTAAGCGATCAAAAGAATCAGGCACGACAGAGACAAGTGGAAAGACAGAACATGAAGATACTTAGCACCAGCAATTATAATTAATAACAAATAATTTAATGCAAGAATCATTATATACGCAAAAACAGTAAACTAAGCAATATAATTACATGTGGGAATATTAATACAATGCAAAATTAAAGACCCTAAAATACCGGTGAGAGATGACTGGGTTGCACTGGCAGTCGTCTTTATTGAAGTTAACGGCCCGTCCTTGCAGCGTCTTGGTAGTTGGGATGCAGTTGATTCTCTCTGTTGCACTGGACCGGTCTGGTCCAGGTCATCTAGGCAAAGCCTCAAAACCTAGCGTGGGTTTTAGGCCATCTAGGGAGAAAACCTCAAGACCGGGCGTGGGTCTTAGGCCATCGGCAGAGTGCAAGAACCGGGTGGTTCAAGCCGTCAACTTGAATGAGAACAGAAACAGCATTTCTGCTAGCGGTTTCTGTTGGTATGATGAATTATGGTGACACTTATCGGGGAAGAGTTGGGCAGAGCCCCTGGCTGACTCAGTGGTGCTGGAGTGATGAGTGTAACCCAGCATGAGAAATACCATGGCTTATATAGTCCTACATAACTACACAATGCAGAGGGCAATTACTACTTAAATTCTTGTGCCCGCTGCAAGTAACAATAATGATTTAAGAAAACATTGTTACATTAATGACCACTGCATTAAGCAAACAATAAACATTTTATAAACAACATTCCATGTGGGACCTATTACCACAGACATTCTTCAGGTGTCCCAATGTAATCCACGACAATAGATTAACAGGCGAGTTTAAATGGGGAGAAGGAATCCCATCTGTAACAATACAAATAACATTATAGGTTAGCCCACGTGAAAATTCAACTTGAATTATCCAAAAACTGCATCTTGCCCCAGTGTACTCTACTTCCGGATCCCTCATGTGCGTGTAGAGCCCCGACTTCATGCTTCATTTGGATTGTATTTATATCTGTTTGGATCAAAGTGTCATCACAGAGTTATAATCATAATGCTTCTATTCACTGCTGTCCCTCCCCAATTCGAGGCTCTACACGCAAATGCCTGACCGTGCAAGGGGCGGATACATGTATAGCAAGGGATCTGACCATTTTTACGATACAAAAACCCGGGTCGTCGTTTAGCAGCTGGTGAGGCTCATTCAGCTGGGTTACTAGAGCAGAATTTGAACCTACAACAAGGGTTTGAGTGCAGGTGCTCCACCAACTGAGCCATCGGAGCGTCTCAAAAGTCGGATCGGTTATATGCCCGCGGGAACGTTCCGCCGGGAATACTCGAGCGATCCGTGGGAACTATGCATGTTCTTAGACGGAACAGTGCTGTATGCTCCGCGGACCGGTAGCGTGTTACCAGTCACTGATCCTACGGGAACAAAGAAAGCATACTGTATTCCCAGCGGAACGTTCCTACGGGAATACTCGCAACTGGGTTTTGTTGTTTCAATTCTTTTGTTCACGTCAGTGCAGTCTACACCGAACTCCTGCCAATGCCTGTCAAGATCAATCATCAACAACACAGTAGAGGTAAGTTTTTGTTTTAGTTTAAAACACTCCATCTAGGACCTCTATCGCATGCAAATAATATTGTGCAAAGGCAAATCAAAACTACAACACAACGCGAATATACTGAATCAGCGTTTAGGGAGGACCAGATTTATACTATAATTAATACAAGCCTAACACTTTAACAGTTTTGAAAATAAAAACACCACAAAAGTAAAAAGAAAGGGAATATTTTCAGTGATCTCATTCTGTATAATTGATAAATTAATTAAGGGAATAACAGTGCGATGAGCCGGTCTTCACTGCGTGGTAATGACCGGGTTGGTGGTTGGCCGCTGTTAATGGACCGAGCCGAAGGTTAATGGACCGAGCCGAAGGCGAGGTCCATTAACAGCGGCCAACCACCAACCAAGGTCATTACCACGCAGTGAAGACCGGCTCATCGCACTGTTATTCCCATTAATAAATGCCTTATAACGAAAAAAACTAAAAATCGTCAGAATTTGTGATTTTTCTTTCGCCGTTATTTTTAGAAATGTTCTACTCATGTTCAAGGGCGAATCGTTTGGCTGTTCAACTTTTGTGTGGTACCTAATCTCTTACATATAATTAACTGTTTATACATATTTTCAAGAACCAGACTATGACTTTGCATTATGTTTGTTTCATGCGCGTACCAGCTACCCTAAATTGATACATTGTCTGCGCGTTCACGCCTACGCGTGGTATGTTTCCGCACGCGGCACTATCTGTCCCATAGATATAGAATAATAATACCTAGATCGGTTTCAGGAGGTGCATAGCCTCGATTGATCTTATTTCGGCAGGCTTTATGTTAGTTTTAATGGCCTTTGGCCGGCTGATGTATAATTTCTATTGATAGTTTTTTACTACTCTTGTTGTATTTTTCAGTGTATATTCCATTTTTAAATATTCTGAAATAATTGTTAACATCTGTACTTTTTACTATTGTAATGCGCATCTGTATATATTTTTTTTATGAAACTTGCGCATATATATAAATTAATAGATTAGATTAGATTAGATTAGAATTATTTACTCAGCCAACGTTAAAAAGTTAAAAACCAAAAACATCGGAAATTGTAGTGCAACTCGAGCTTTTTAGACTTTACATTATAACTGTAATATTCTGTTTGAATGCCAGTCATCTCGCCCCCGACAAAGTCGCCCCCTAACAAAGTCGCCCCCATGCATTCTTTTGCTATTGTTGCAATGATTTTCAAAGGGGAAATTTTGTTGTTTTTAACTTGATTCAAGAAAGGGAATCCTTAACGACTTCATACTCTTTTGTTGATGATAAATAACTAATTGAAAAACAACAAGTTTTGACAAAAATTCTCCCGTTGTAACTCAGTGTTTAATATTTTAAAAAAATTCAAGAAATATTAATTTAATCCTTAAAGAATTTATACATTTTTGTTGAGGATAAACAACTTAATAACTATAACTAATTGAAAAACAACAAATACTGACAACAATTATCCTGTTGTAACTCAGTCTTTAACTGTAAAAAGAAATTCAAGAAACATTAATTTAAACAAACTTTACACTACTCCGCATTAAATTGATGTGTGACAAAAATTCTGCCTTTGGAATCGGTACTTATGTAATGTACATCAATTAAAATGTAATAAAAGCCATAACGTACAAAATCAACAAAGCTTAACAGTTACTTAATAAACTTAAAAGATTTCCCACAAAAATATATTGTATAGTATAAAAAAAAAATATACGGAGAAAGCCTCCGTTATGCCAGGAACACCAACAATTAAGATGATTTTCTTGTGAATAATTTCTCTGAAAAACTAACAGCAAGAGGCTATAATCAGAGATAAACAAAATCACAAACAAATTATCTTTTAAAGAAAACAGGAACCTGATTCACAAACGGCAAAACAAAAAGGAAAACAAAACTCCGATGTATCAACCAAGGCGACTGTGTCGGGGGGCATTTTATTAGGGGGCGACTTTGTCGGGGCGACTCTGGCGAGGGGCGACTTTGTAGGGAGCGACTTTGTGAGGGGGCGACTTTGTACCTTGAGGGTGCGAGCTTGCTAGGGGGCGACTTTGCAGGGGGCGACCTTGTGGGCGACTTTGCCGGGGGCGAGATGACTGGTTTCCGTCTGTTTTATAGGTTACCCGACTCTCTTCTTGTTAAAGCTTCAACGGTTTCAAAACTCTGCTGCAAGACTTGTTACTTATACTCGTTCACATGAACCCATTTCTAGAGCAACGTTTAGCGCAGGCCTAATACCCTCCAAACTGATATAATAATACGTAATTGCTGTGTTTTCTTTAATTGTATAATTCAAATTATGCACGGTCTACGTGCACACTGAAGTGTTTTTATGCTACTACCGGTGAAACATAAATGACTAGCCCGTGTTATACTTACACATTTGTGCTTATGTTGAGTTTATTAATCTTGCTTTTTGTCATTTATCCAAGAAATGGGTCTTTAAATTGTGTCACAAACCTGTCAAAAAATATAGCCCACCGTGTGTTTAAGGACTATTCTCCATGTTCATCTTCAGTGCGTTACCACCAGCACGTGACTTTTTAGCGCGTCCATGAAGAACCAGGAATTTTTGTGTACGGCTTATGGCGCGTATGTACGCGCGGCCGATCTAGGTATTATATTCTATATCTATGTATCTGTCCCTGCTGAAAAAAATAAAACAATAAATACGCACAAAGAAATGAGTTGATTTGATATCGGTAGTTTGCCGCGCAACAAGCACATAGTTGCATAGGATTTTACACAACAATGTGCCTGTTAAGGGGCCATTTATTCGCTCGTTCACTGAGCCGGTCTTTATATCGCCCGTTAATACACCCCCACGTGATCGGGTTTTGACCAATCAGAGACTTGAAACTGTCCAAGGTATTTATTAATAGGCTTTAATTAACTGCTCTTCCTGGTACATGATCAAGCACAAAGTATATTAGGCTATACGTTAATAATTTATAACGTCAAAGATAGATCACAAAAACGAGAGGTAGGCCTATGCCAAAAGAAGCAGGAAAGATAACCTTTAAAAACACCCCATTATATAAAATAATCTAGTAACTCTTACGGGCCTGTAGAATTTTGGACTGTAATGTTTGTTTTGTGCGTTCGTAGGCTGTATTTTTAATACGCGACGTAGTTCCATGCTGTTGTACAGGCAGGCCTAGCCTATAACTGATACACATACAAAACTTCAATTTACACTCGTATTTCGACCTCGTGCCGGTTCGCAAATAGGTTACCGGCAGCATTATGCTTGCCCGATACGATCCACAGGATCGTTCCTACAACAGAGTACGCCCGCGTATTCCCAGCGGAACGTTCCGTTGAGCATACTGCATAGTTCCCACGGACCGTTTGAGTATTGCCAGAGGATCGTTGGCATATGCCCACTGGACCGCTGTCGTATTCCCGGCGGAACGTTCCAGCCGATCCGACTTTTGAGACGCTCCAATACGGCGGGGAATAAACTCAAACGCACCCAATAACAACACAAGAAATACAAGTCAACAATAGAATAAAACAAAAAACGTGCTTGGTAACACAATACGACAATTTGATTTTAAGATATTGGGCTATTTTTAAAAGTATACCTAACTTTGCATCATGGCAGCCCGTGGGCCCATGAAATTGACTGACATTTGTATTTTGTCCACTAAAAACGCTTAGAATAAAACAAGCCTTTAAATGAAATGAAATTCACATGCTTTATGAGTGTTATCTTGAGACCAATCAATCTCATTTCCAAGGCACCCATTTATTGAAGGTCACAATTCCCGGTCCTTTCATTGGTTTATGAATGCAACTGTTGAACATCTCCGTATCGTTAACAGTCCGGAACGGAACCGGGTCGTCATTCATCCATGGAACCATTCTACACATCAAATTGCTGACGTTCAGTGGCACGAAGAAATGCTTGAGATGGCCTTTGTATCTCCACGCAAAATACTCGTTGTACTTTTCGTCATTTTTGTCCAGGTATCGGATGTATTCTGCGAGTTTCTCACTGGATTCGAAGTCTGAGATGTGGATAAAGGAGTTGGGTGGTGCCAAGCGTTCGTACGCACTCTTTCTACCGCCGTAGACTATCGGCACTGAACCTGCTAAAAGCGAGTTGTCCCAGAATTTAGGCGTAATAAACTCGTCACATTCCGTGTTTTCAAGAGCAAGGTAGAACTTATATCTGGCCATGGCTTCCACGCAGCAAGTATTGACGGAAAAAGGTCTTGACACATTACGTTGACCACAGCTCAGATTTCCGCACTTACCGTAAATATCAATTGGTAGAAGTTTTTGGAGGTTTTTAACATACGAGATACGCGGCCATGGTACATCGTTACAATTACTCGCCATCCACGCCACAAGCTTCGTTTTGCCCTCACTCCAATTTTTCGGCTCGTTATTCATGGGCTCGTTTAGGATGTATTGGCTAAACGGGTGTACTATTTCCGATTCTGAGTGATATGTCATAGAAATCTGATAGGAGAGAGTATAAAAGTCTCTTTGGATTAGTTGGTACCTGGCTGCAGCTTCACATGCAAAGAGGAACCACTTGGTCCTGTTAGTCACTACTTTCAGCGCAGCAGTCTGGTGTTTGCGAACGTGTGCAACGTAATCAACGTTGAGAATTACACCGTCGCATTGTTTTAACACACCAGGATTGAGTGATGTAATAAGTTCAATGGCACATTGATGTTCTGGGCAAAAGAAACGAGCTGTCACTGGTTTCTCTGATGGATTCTGTCTCCTAGCCTCGTCGAATCGATTGTCAAGATCTTTGAATTCTATCCAGCGTTTGAACCCAGGATCTGTCTTAAAGATTGCAATCCTTTTCTTACAAGGTTTACTCGGAACAACTGATTTAGTTGGATCTTCCGAGGTCTGATTATTTCCAGTTAGCTCGTTTGATGTCTGCACCATTCTAATACGTGGATAGCCACCTTCATCTGGCACAGTATTTGCTGTTGAGTTGTACAGAAGGTAACAACAGCAAGTGAGTAGGAGTGTTTCAAAAAGCAGTAGGAGCCAAAGAAGCCCCATGGACGACTTGGTTACCTGAGAAAAAGTATTACAACAAAAAATAAACATGTCACTTAAATTAGTAGTCACAAATGTTAGTTCTAACATTTAAAAAAATGAATTAGTTGCACACCACTTACCAACCAAAAATATCTGCATGAGGTAAAAATGCAATTATTTTGATTGGCCTCACGTTTCGATGTGTCGAAATGGAAATGGATGAAGTTTTCAAATCCATCCCAGAATTTTTAAAATGAATAATTTAGCTTCAGTGGAAGTGGTGTATGTTATGTGATTGCTGAGCCAACATTTGTCCTACAACGGCTACTAACAGCATAATGCGGATATTGCTTTCCCACTAAAAACCAGCGGTACCATAGGTGACTATAGTTGACTGCACTCATACCCCCCTCTTCTTTACCACAGGTGACTTTGGTACACTGCACTCATACCCCCTCATCATTACCAAAGGTGACTTTAATCGACTGCACCCATGTACCCCAACTTCATTACCATATGCGACTCTATAGTCGACTGAACACATAACCCATAGAAAATGCATAATAAAAGATGGCCATTACTGATAACCAACGTGAAACCAATGTCGTTACTGCTGTACGCAAAAGTTGGCCCTACATCAGAGAAACCAACACAATGACAAGTATTGGGTTTTGTTTTTTGTTTTTTTGAGGGGGGGGGGGGGTTCACTAAAAACGTTGGCTTAAAACTGATCGCAACGTAAAACCAACGTAATATTGCAGACATACTGCCGACATTGTTCCAATGTCAGAAACAAGCATAATGCCAACGCCAAATGTTATTTGGGAAAGGATTGAACATTCTTGTAAGTTTTAATATTATAAAATTTTTATCAAAATCAACGTCATATCAATACAAACTAGAACAGCGAAGCTGCCATGGCGAGCTGCCGAGCGCCCGATAGAGACACAAGGAATATTAGAAAAACCAATCATTATTTTCATCAATTGATGTTCAAAAGGGTGAGGACAGGAACAAGCATGTGGTGGGCCATTCCCTACTTCGTTTGAAATGTAGCAAAAAGGCTTAGGATGCCGATTAGCGAACGAAACCTAGGTGTGAACAAAATGACACATTTATACAACGAGTAAGCATTTCATTCAAACTGTGGACCTAAAAAAAGAGGTCCACAGATGTCAGGATATTTTTACTTAACAGAAGGAAATTTTTGTAAAAGGGTGGTGCAATAAAATGTTAAAGATCCACAAACTGTATTTGAGGTGTGTACATTACAAGTATGGAGCTTGATGCGAATCAAATTTCTCATGTTTTTTCACACTAGACAAAATCTCAGGGGTGATACAGGGGTAAGAACAAAACATGGGACATTTCACAATGTAGCAATTGTTTGTTCAAGGGCAATCCTCAGGATTGGGCTATGAGGGAAAACTCATCCCTGCTCCAGACCAGGGACCAATTTCATAAAGCCTGTAAGAAAAAAATCTTGCTTAGCACAGAAAAAAATCTTGCTTAGCAGAAAAAGGTAACCGGCCATATTTCAATAAAGTTTACATTGTTGTGACTGGTCCCCCACTCAATTTTTGCAAAGAGATTTGCTAAGCAGTATTTCCTGCTTAACAGCTTTATGAAATTGGGCCCAGGGGTTATATTTTCAAACCAGGGCAAGACAAATCTTGGAGGTGACCCTGGCATAAAAATGGCTTGTGAGAAACAAGCTGGATTGGTTATTATGGAACTTTCACCAACATTTAATGCCATCTTTTGATCAACATTTCTAGACAGTAAATCGACTTCAGATGTTGCATCTGCCACTTGATCGCATTATTTCACAATATGTTCGTGCAATTTAAAAAAAAAGTTAAGATTAATCTTAGGTGCAAAGACTGAAACTTAAAACAAAAACTTTAACATTTCCACTGAACCGGACAGACCGACCACTAGACGGACGGACGGACGCCGGACGGAGGCTCGCACTTGCTTCGCAGCTCACCAAAAATGAACTCACTTGAATTTTGAGGAGAAACAAATCGTTTGTTGGTATTTTTAATTTCATTACGCTTTTTAGTATGTTTTACTCAGTGTCAGCACACAATCATACTACATGTATATATTTATTCTATATCGAGCCAAGTTCAAGTTTATACGAATAACCTCAAAGATTTTAAGGCGCAAAATGTTAACTCGGTTCAATCTTCTTGCAAAAACATACCTTGCGTCTGTAGTTCTGTTTTGACATGATCATTGATCTGAGTGTTGATCGTCTCTTTATAACCTGTAATGAAACGGGTGTAAGTTATGGTGACGAAGATAATTTCATTCAAACTATTTCCTTGACCATAGGCGACGTTAGTTGACTGAACTCATACCCCCTCTTTCTTACCATAGGTGATTTTGTCGACTGAACTCATAGTACCCCATCTTCCTATAGGTGATTGCACTTAAACTCCCTCTTCTTTACCATAGGCGTCTTTAGTTGACTGCACATCTCCATCTTCCTTACATATAGGTGACTTTGGTCGACTGTTATTCGTACCCTATTTTCCATACCACAGGCGACTGTAGTCGACTTAACTCATAGGAAAGGTATATAAGGATGGCCATTATTGTAAGCTTGGCTACCGAGATGACGAAGCTTGTTAATAAATAACTAGACATAAGTTTTTGTTGCATAACAAAAACAAGGTGTTCGGTGTAGACATTTTCGAGTTAGCAGAGGAAGTGATTTCAAAGAGAAAAACCAAATAAAACATAACTTAGTACGACAAAATGATACGTAAAGTGAATGGTAGAAGATTTCGAATATGAAATAAAACACTTTGATGAATTTAAAAACTGATAAAATCATTCCGTTTTTCATAGCTCATTTTATTATCAAGACATTGAGATTCATAAATATCTGCTAAGTTTTGAAATTGTTACAGGCTTTCAGTTACTGTTTTGCTGGAATTGAAAGTCCTATGGGTAAAACTGTATCCGATAGAGAGGGACCATCTGATTTCAAGATCATATTGTTTGCAGGCCTCAAAACGAGGACCGGGAGTGATTATTTTCACATAAGCTCTGTTTTGACAAGAATTGAAGCTTACAGGGAGACACAGTGTGTGTAATCATTGGGGATGGTGCAAGTTCTAACAAATTTGGTTCCCTGGATATAAAATGTTAAAGCTTAATCTAATGTAAGGACGCCATCGAGTCGTCATCATGCCGAAAAAACTGCGGTTTCATCTACACACTCAGGTCTAAGTATGTAAAGTTTTAGGTCTCAACCCTTTTTTGGTTAATTAGATATGACGTTTTTAAGTAAGGAATAAGCACCTTTAAGTTTCGACCAGAAGTAAAGGTCACAGAGGGTCACACTTTGTGTAAAATTTAAAAAATACACTCCAGGGTCTTTCACATGGATCAAAGATCTGGTATGTAGCAGTTATAGTTTTCCAGATATTTTTTGGGGTAAAAATTTAACATTGATTTAATGTTATGATGTCATTGATGACGTCATCATGCCGAAATCCTTTGTAGTTTCATTGACACACTAAGGTATAAGTACAAGGTTAGCTTAAAGTCAAAACCTTTTTTGGTTCACGAGATATGCCTTTTCCATACACAGTACATATACATATTATACCTGAACGGGGATTAGCATCAATTCAATCCGATAGTTAAAAATTGAACCATGATAAAATAATATTTTTTGATAGTAAAAAACCACCGTTAAAAATGATAGACCAAGCTGAAACCCCTGCAACACAAAAACTAGCAAAAACTAGCATTCCTGGCCAAGTATACTGCCGGTGATGTTAAACAGCTGGTAGACCGCTTTCGACACCGACATGTCTTGAACCCACAGACGGCATACGACGAGGCATGGCAAGAGCTCGAAGAGCGGTTTGGGAACAAAACAAAAATCGCCTCCCAGATAATGCAGAAACTAACCACTTTCCCAAAGATCAGAGCGGAGGAGCGACACAAACTACTGGAATTCGCAGACTCCTGCGTGGACATAGCAGCACAAATGCAGGACCTCCCTGGACTCAATGTTTTGAACTACCCATACAACCTCCACCCAGTGCTTGAAAAGCTCCCCATCTATCTTCACAACAAATGGAGGGAGCAAGTGTCAAAGTACAAGAAGACTCATGACACTTATCCACCATTTCAAGAGCTCGCAAAATTTCTCAAGGAAAAGGCGAGAACAAGCAACGATCCAGATCTGTACCCCCCAGCTACGGTGACAAGTAAGGCCTACAAGGAAGCACCAAACCCTTCGCTTCCTCCCCACAAATCACCACACCGTGTTATGGCTACAAGCAGCCCCCTTTCAGCACATCAGACAACCCCCATCACCTCAAGGTACGTCTTTCACGATCGCAGCGGCCACGACCTAGCCGAATGCATCGTCTTCGGGAGAAAGCCAATGACAGACAGGAGAGAATTTTGCAAACAAAAGGGACTGTGCTTCAAGTGCGGTCAGAATCACAGAGTTAAAGACTGCCAAACCAAAGTTAAGTGCAAGAAGTGTGAAAGTACCTTACATGCTTCATTTATGCATGCCCATGCCCGCACCACACTGAATGGCGGGGAGTCCGAACCAGAGAAAGCCAGAGACAAACCCGAAGCCAACACCAAATGTACAAGATACACAACTTGCGTCATGGGGCGGTCTTGTTCCAAGATTGTGCTAGACAAAGTTTATCACCGCAACGAACCATCCGTCTCGACCGAAGCATACGCCGTCCTCGACGATCAGTCAAATACTTGTCCTGCAGACCCCAAACTGTTTGACGTTCTCAACATCAATGGACCATCTTACCAATATGAGCTGTCAACCTGCGGTGGTCGAGGAGTCCTAACAAATGGAAGACGAGTACACGGCCTAGTCATAGAATCCATGAGCGGCCACGAAGAGTACTTACCCACCGTCCTAGAAAACGAGAACATACCAGGTGACCGAGATGAGATCCCGTCCCCAGATATGTGCAAGATGTTCCCTCACCTAAACGAGATAGCCAACAAGATCCCCAGAACAAGAGACGATGTTGATATCACTTTGTTGATCGGAAGGAGTTGTCCAGAACCCCTCAAAATCAGAGAATCGAGAAATGGACCCAAAGGCACCCCTGGGCGCAGCGAACAGACATGGGCTGGACAGTCTCCGGCCGTATGTGCATCAGTAGCATCAAGGGAAGAGAACATGTTTCAGCTAATCATACAATAGTGACAGAGACGTCTTCTCTCCTACCCAGTCCCGACACCTATGAAGTTCAACTTGATTACTACCGCACATGTGAAAACCACATCATTGCAAAAGACGTACTCAGTACTCATCAGAACACATGGTCTAACATCTATGCCGAAACTCAAGACGACGACCAGAAGGCCCCGTCAGTTGAGGACCGACGTTTCATCAAGATAATGACAGAAAACGTCCACACCAACCACAAAGGAAATCTTGAATTCCCCCTACCATTCAAGGACATTCAAACCCGTCTTCCGAACAACCGATCCCAAGTACAGATTCGCCTGAACAACCTCTTGAAAACACTTCGCCGCAAACCAGATTTGATGAAGGAATACCAAGCCTTTCTGGGCAAGATACTTGACAAAAATCACGCAACCCCTGTCCCAGATAACGAGTTCACTGCCCCAAGCGGGACCGTATGGTACCTACCTCACTTCCCAGTTAGGAACCCGAAGAAGCCAGGCATTCGGGTTGTCTTCGACTCCAGCTCCGAATTTGGCGGCGTTTCTTTGAACAAAGTCCTACATCAAGGACCCGACCAGATGAATACCCTGCTCGGCATACTCCTGCGTTTCAGAGTTTGTGAAGTCGCAGTTATGGGAGACGTTGAGCAAATGTTTCACAACTTTCATGTAAATCCGGAACATCGCAACTTCCTACGCTTCTTGTGGTTTCAAGACAATGACCCAGAAAAGCCGATCATCGATTACCGCATGAATGTTCACCTATTCGGTAACGTCTCATCGCCAGCCATTGCCACGCTCGGCATTAGAATGATTGCTGAGGAAGGTAGATCCACACACGGTGCTGATGTACCGGAGTTCGTCAGACGTGACTTTTACGTTGACGACGGACTTACTTCTCACCCAAGCCCAGAGGCAGCAATAAGTCTGATACAGCAGACCCGAGATGCCCTTGCAAGTAAGAACTTGAGATTCCACAAGATAATTTCAAACAGCAAGGAAGTGATGAACGCACTCCCACAAGAAGCCAGGGCAAAAGACGTAAAGAGTCTAGACTTCGACCACGACAGACTACCAATCCAGCGATCACTTGGAGTACACTGGTCACTTGAGAAGGACGCCTTCACCTTTGTAGTGAACTTACCAGATAAGCCATTCTCTCGACGAGGAGTTCTCTCGATAGCCAGTTCTATCTTCGATCCGCTGGGCTTCGTTACACCCGTGACCATCGAGGGAAAGCTCATCCTTCGCGAACTAATAGTAGAGATGAAAAAGGAAACGAATATCCCTAAAGACATATGGGATAGACCACTTCCAGAAACCCGCCTCCCTAGATGGAACCAGTGGCGAGATTCTTTGTATGACCTGCAGAACATCTGTATAGAGAGATGCTATAAACCCCCACAGTTTGGTGAAGTAAGAAGACGAGAACTCCACGTCTTTTGCGACGCAAGCCAACTAAGGACAGCCACGTTTCTAAACTTCTGGTAGAGCACTTCCATCAACAGGTACAACACCAAGGCCGACAGTTGACACTAGGGGCAGTAAGGTCAGCAGGACTGTGGGTAATTGGATCCCACAACCTCATCAGGAGCATCATTAACAGATGTTACACGTGTAAAAGGCTGAGGGGAAAGCCACTGAACCAAATCATGGCCGATCTACCCACAGACAGAGTTTCAGCAACACCACCCTTCACCAACGTTGGTATGGACGCGTTTGGGCCTTGGACAGTGGTCACAAGAAAAACAAGGGGCGGAAGTTCTGACTCAAAGAGATGGGCCGTCATTTTCACATGCCTCTACAGTAGAGCCATTCATCTAGAAGTCATAGAGTCTATGAACACATCAGCATTCATTTCTGCCTTCCGTATATTTGTGGCAATAAGAGGACCAGTTGCAATACTAAGGTGCGACCAGGGCACAAACTTCATTGGAGCGAAGAACGAGCTAGCTGCAGCCCTTGACGAAATGGATAAAGAGCAAGTTGCTTCCTACCTGTCAGCAAATCAGTGCCAATGGTTCTTCAACCCTCTACATGCTTCGCACTTCGGGGGCGTTTGGGAGCGCCTGATTGGTATCGTTCGACGTGTCCTCGACGCAATGTTCATGCAGCTTGGATAGCACCAGTACAATGTGTTCAGAATTGTTGTTGCTGCACAAGTATATTTGCACACGGTTTGCAAGTGCAGTATGGATGGAGTTTCTTGGTTAACCAATCAGAAACAAGTTTTAAAATTGCTATCTTGTGGTGTTTCTGGGTTTGTTTATTCCTGAAAAACACTTAAAAACACGTTTTTGCGAATTTGTTGTCACATTTATAGTGATCATTTAAAGCTAGATAAAACAGAAGTTGTAACATCATCAGAGATATTTCATATTTAAACATAATTGTATGAATAATATTTGTATAAATAATAACAAACACTTTGTGTATTGAGCCAGCATTATATTTAAATTTAATAATGGTTTGAGTGTACGTATTGTAGAGAGCTGACCTTTTGTGCACAGAAAATTTGAAGTGTATGTTTTGTATTAGTTATAAAAAAAAAAACATTTAAGTTGTTAAAAATAAAATACTTTCAGTAGCATCGTCACATTGTGTTCAGAACTGTTGTTGCTGCACATTTATAGATCTGTGGAATAGGGACCTAGGCGGGGATAGTGTAAAAGTGCGCCGGGGTAACCGTCGGGTAAACAAAAAAACCGAGCTTCCGCGGGGCTGTATTCCACGGGGTAAGAGATGCAGTGTGAAAAGGGCTCAAGTACTGTCAAAATTGGAGGATGGGCCTAATATTATTTTAAAAGTAAAACAACTTGTTAAGCTCAGAAAAGATTGCTAAGTACAGAAAAAACTATGCTAAGCACGAACAGGTTACCTGTAAACATTTTACAACCCTACAGTGCGTATCGGTACCAGGAAGCAACTGGCTAATTACGCATTTTTCTTAATTACTCTGCGTATGAATTTAGTTGTAAATCCATTTTCCTTGACTTCTTAGAAAATATGCTTGAGAACCATAATCTAAAGTTTGAGTGGTAAGGACAAGGTTGTTTTCCTGCTACAATGTTTAGAATTACCACTGGTTGACTGGTTTTAAGGGATTTCCCATTGACTCATCAAACAAGCCTTTGTTTTGGGGGTAATTGAACTCTCCGTTCAGTCTTTTGTCTGCAGACATTACAGACAATTGGTTGACAGGTCTAAGACTAAGAGTCTTGATGAATGAGTTGTTGTCTGTATGAGTGAGTTGTAGACTACCCTGGTCTGTGTGTGTGTGCCCTTACACATGCCAACTTACGGGGTACTTTTAACAATGGAACAATGGACCCCACAAGGCAATTTCAATAGGAAAAATAAGGCCCCACAAGGGAATTCTTTAGAAAAGGGAACAATAGAACAACAATAGCAGTACCCCACAAACCGGATCCGTAAGGTGGTGTGTGTGTGTGTGTGTGCGTGGGTTAGCACACACACCGTTGTGGGGACTTTTACACAATGGAACAAAGGTCCCCACAACGTTTGGTTGGGATTCCAATATCAAGGTTATCTCCAACGCATTGCAATTCCTACGTACGTTTAATAGAGATGTGAAAGGCAGTCCATTTTTAAAGGGTAGGCTAATTGATGTGTGTTGCAGATGTGGTATTGATTTATAATTTTGTGATTTTGGAGAAGAACTCCTCCAGATCTTGAAGGGAAAATGAATACATTGTAACTACGGTAATGTAATGATGTGTGTAACACAATTCTTGCAATATTGATTCAATGCATGATGTAGGCCTATAAAATGGAGCATTACATGTACACCTACAGTAAATTTACACAAAGTAGTCTATAAATCATTATTCTGCAAGAACTCTACGATACACACCGTCCTATGTCGATGTAGTTCATAGGCCTAACCACCCAATGGGTTTACGACCTTAAAACTACAATTTACCAGTTAGTATCAAGCAAGTATAGTTTACATACATGTGCGATTTCACGATCTACGTCACTTCATTGCCTAAGACTTTCTTCTATACACACTGCATAAATTCAAAAAGTTCATACAATAGAATTCGAAAAACTACCAATAATTAATTTATTTTGAGGGAATGGGTTGCCTTTATGGTTCAAGGCCTTGGCTCACCTTTGGGGAAAATTGGACAAAAGGTCTCCAACGAAAAAAATAGCAAAGTCCGTGAACCAAGAGTTGAACAATCGACTTATTATAATAGTGATGTCTGGTGTGCCGAACGGAAGCAATGTGGCACGCACACCGATTGAGAAACCTTAAATAAACATCTAACTTGCAGTACACTTCAATCCAGCTGCACCCATCTTTGGCATGTGCCACGTGTGCAGCAGCAATGATGAATACTGACTGGCATTATTACCAGAAAAGGGCAAAAGACTATTCTGTCCTATCCCGTGTAGCTATATAGAATAGGGTCATAACGTGAGGCAATTTAAGCCCATTTCACACGAGAGCTTTTTATCCAACATATTTTGCGATTTTTCGCAACTAGGATCAAAAATAGCAAAAGCCACTTGTGTGAAAGCTATCCTAGTTACAAAATAGCAAAAGATCCTGACTAAATATAACCGCAATCGAGACCTACTACAAAAAATCGCAACTGCGTTATAGTCGCACTGCGCGGCCGTGTGAAACGACTCAATCAAGGACGTTGGTTATGCTGTTGTAGTACGCCTGCGCAGAACGCTTCATGCGCCTCGACCGTGTTGACACCCCCGTTGACATGACGACAGCAGGCTAGCATCCCCTCGTCCTTCCAAGATGGCGACATCAGAAGAAATCATGTATGTGCTACTTCTCTTGAGATTTTTGCGACAATTTCAGTCTGTGAATTCCAGTAGAAGACACGCAAATGCTTTCCTCGGATTCAGCAGGAATTCGAGTAACAACCAGCAAACGTGTAGGTTAGCTCGCCTGCGCCAAACGATGAAATAGCATAAATCAGCGCGATCGTTTCATCGAAACTCCCAAGTAACTTTTTTTGCCCTTTTCTTTGTCTTCTTCGGTTCTTTGGGTTGCGTCTGAACGGTCAATGTGTTTGTTAAAATACTTTCAGAAAGATCCATGGTTTAGTAACAAACTAATCAAAATTATTTCTTGGCAAAAATTTGACAACTCGATTCCTAATAGAAAACTAAAAGAGTGTCACGCAAACAAGCTAGATTACACATCCATGCGGAACATACAACGCGGGAAAGTCACTGGTTGCCTACTAAGAGCCACCCAGTTGAAAATTTCGCGCGGCATACCAGCGAAGTAACACATGACCTTTGACCTCGCAGTAGCCAAGCCGATAACAAGGGACGTTGGTTCAGTTGTCGTGTGAAACACCGTTGTGAAATAGCAAACCACCAAGGTGCTAGACAGTTGGCGCCCGTAACTGAGGACGTTGGTTAAGGGCCGCCTTAGGCGGCCTTTCTCGAGGCTGTTAGTTTCCTGTGGTGATTGTTTGATCGATTCAGAAAATAAAAATAACTAGACATTAGGTGTTTGTGAACAAACACAAAGCTGTTCCGTTAAGTTGTGCTTTGATTAAACTCAAGTTCAATCTTCAATGCACAAGGGGTCTAAAACTGAAAAAAATGTAAATCGGTTGTGTAGTTCTTGAGATATGGTCCCACTTCCGGTTGACCCAGAAGTAAAGGTCAACATTGGGTCACGGTAACCCAAGTTCAATCTTCAATGTTCAAAGGATCTAATTACTGAAAAGAAATGGAACATGGGTTGTGTAGTTCTTGAGATATGGTCCCACTTCTGGTTGACCCAGAAGTAAAGGTTAACATGGAGTCACGGTAACCCAAGTTCAATCTTCAATGTTCAAAGGATCTAATAACTGAAAAGAAATGGAACATGGGTTGTGTAGTTCTTGAGATAATGGTCCCACTTCTGGTTGACCCAGAAGTAAAGGTTAACATGGGGTCACGCTAACCCAAGTTCAATCTTCAATGCTCAATGAGTCTATAACTGAAACGAACTTGAAATGCACATAATTATCGTTTCCAACCAGGCTCGTAGTCTTTGTTTTATTAAAACTGTGCTGGAGGTAATAAATGCAAGAAACATTGAACGCTAGAGGGCGTTACACAACAATTCGATTGCACATGCTCATTTAATTTTTTTGCAGTGTGATGGTGCAGAACAAATGTTGCACTGAAGAGGCAATGTTTTTGATCACAAACGCAGTTGTGTTAACGTTTTTTTTACTCGAAATTTTGTTATCGAGGAACATGTCTCACAAGTTAGTATGCATACTAAGCCTGTGACGGTTACATGGTTAACCAACCGATCAACCAGTTAAACGTTTACGTTTTTACGGTTCGGATAAGCGTAAAACAATTCAATCAAAAAGTGCCGCGAAATATTGACTATAATAATTGCCTAGTTACATGAAGTACAAAACACGCCCCGAGCCAAAATTCTCTGCTAACCCCTGAAATACGCTTAACGTAAGCATGGAAGTCTCTGCTGCCGTAAGCGTTGATTCTTTGCTTTTGGTAAGCAGAGCCATGTAAAAATGATGTATTTGGGCCTGGGTCTCACAACTTAGTGGATAAAGTGAACTACCCCTCATTTAAACGAATGAGCCCAAATACATGAATCTGGTTGCTGCCGAAATCCATGCTTACGGTCATCATTCTCCGCTTATTTTGCAAGCGTCGAATTTCTGCGCTTGCTGTGTAAGCGAAGAATGCCTAGTTACGTGAAGTACACACAGAAAAAGCAGAAATTCTCTGCTAACTCCTGAAATACGCTTGACGTAAGCACGGAATTCTCTGCTTCCGTTTCCGTAAGCGTTGATTCTTTGCTTATGGTAAGCAGAGTCATGAAATTGGGTCCAGGTCACACAAGTTAGTACGCAAACCACACAAGACTGTATATCATGGAATAGGTCCCACAATTTAGTACGTAAAGCAATCACACCACAGGTCTCACAATTTAGTAAGTAAAGCGACAAATCAGTGGTCTCACAAGTCAGTAAGTAAAGATTGGTCTATGCTGTTGTATTAAAATTGTAATTGTAAAAAAATATGTTTTTAATATCGTGTATGTAATTGTTGTTACGATAAAAAATTAAATGCGGTATAAGTTAATAAGTTAGTACATCACACGAACTACCACTCTTATCAAGGAATTATGAATTTGAAACGAATTGTTAATTCAAAACAAACTATAAATCTGTTACTACGCCTGCTTTCCACATCTCAGTGCATGCCACAACAGGGCTTTAGTAGCACATAATAATTTTTGGTAGACGATTTAAATTTTGGTCTATGCTATTGCACTAACATTTGTTGTGTCTTTTTAATACTGAATGTTTTTGTTGGGCTAAAATAGTTAATATTGGATATGACTTTATTGTTAATTTTGGCTCTTCATGAACACCCATGAAAAATGTTTTTTTTCTTGTCTACAACTTTCCCCATTCAGCTACAATTCGAGCCTCATTGCAACCCCCAACAGGTTTGTTGTTTGCTACATAGAGTGAATTCCCGAAGTAATGCATTGGCACAAGAACCTTAAAAACATAGCCTTGTTTCCTTCACGATTCAGCTTCAAGTATTGCGTTTGCATAAGAAACCTAAAAGATCGTTTTCCAGTGAACGGGACCCAAGCGCGGACAAGTCTGCCACGCGGGCAACATCGTCCCACACACGGCGTTCTATTTTTCGACGTTCACGCTGCTGATACCTGAGTAACGATAAGATCTGAGCGGACACACGACGCTCTGCGCTGAGAGCAAGAAAATTCTTCTCGATTCTTGTGAATGAAAGTAGACTCGTGTTAGTCGGCGCAGGAATGACTCTTTATAATACACTCTACATACAAACAACGCAAAAACCCGGGTCACAAATGGGTAGGACTTGATCAAGTTTTTTAAAAAGCAAGCAAGAGCACCGTTAAACTCGTATAGCGCCCTCAATGGTTAAACAAATTTAGAGCTTGAGTCTGTTTTTATTTATTAAACTCACAGATTATAGGCAAAGTACCCGTGGCGTTAAATTTGCCTGAGAATTTGGGGGTTTTTTTTACTGACAATGTTTTGATAAGTTTTAATGCTTTTAAACTGAAGGTCAATAAAATCTTACTTGTTTTAAGAGAAGTTTGTGTAATATAGGACGTTAAATTTGAGCTTAATTGAAAAATGATGTTTCTAGAAGTCGGATTTGATTTCCCTAGCTCTATGTGTTTTGTACACGGGCGAAAATGCGCAATAAATGACGTCATTGTGACGTCGTTCGTGATTTTAGGCCGGAAAGTACATCTACAGCATCTCATAAGTCTAAAACTAAAAAAAGTTTGACGATCGGCGGTACACTTTTTGAGATATGGTCTTAACAAGGTTGGCTAATTAAATATTCACCTCGCTGTAAAGTGGCTAATTAATTAAGAATTTTAACAATTATCACAATAAATGTTAAGTTTATGTACTAAGCTTCAATTTGATATAGGACCTAACTCCTTCATATTTAAACATTAGGATATTGGGTGTATACATAAAACGTGTACAAATGCTATGGGATTTTAGGTGGAAACAAAGAATAATAATAATAATAATAATAACTAGACACTAAGTGTTTGTGAACAAACACAAAGCTGTTCCGTTTTGTTGTGCTTTGATTAATTAATCTAGACATTTAAAGTGAACCTAAGTTCAAGATTGAACAATATGGTTCCAATTCCGGTTGACCCGGAATTAAAGGTCAACATGGGGTTACGCTAACCCAAGGCTTATCTTCAATGCTCAAAGGGTTTATAACTGAAAACAAAGAAAATCGGCTCTGTAGTTCTTGAGATATGGTCCCACTTCCGGTTGACCTAGAAGTAAGATCAACATTGGGTCACGGTAGAACAAGGCTAATCTTCAATGCTCAAAAACTCTATCACTGAAAAAAATTTGAAAATGGGTTGTGTAATTCTTGAGTAATGATCCCACTTCCGGTTGACCCGGAAGGAAAGGTTAACATGGGGTCATGGTAACCCTAGTTTAATATTCAATGCTTAAAGGGTATATAACTGAAACAAATTGAAAATTGGCTAAGTAATTATTGAGATATAGGCCCATTTCCGGTTGACCCGGAAGTAAAGGTCAACATAGGGTCAGGGTTACCCAAGTTCAATATTTAATGCTCAAAGGATCATTAACTGAAAAGAAATTGAAAATCGGTTGTGTAGTTATTGAGATATGGTCCCACTTCCGGTTGACCCCTAGTAAAGGTCAACATTGGGTCACGATTTCCCAAAACTAATCTCCAATGCCAAGGAGTCTATAACTGAAAAAAGTTTGAAAATCAGTTGTGTAGTTCTTGAGATATGGTCTCACTTCTGGTTGACCCGGAAGTAGAGGTCAACATGGGGTCATGGTTACCCAAGGCTGATCTTTAGTGCCCAAGGAGTCTATAACTGAAAAAAGTTTGAAAATCGGTTGTGTAGTTCTTGAGATATGGTCCCACTTCTGGTTGACCACTAAGTAAAGGTAAACATTGGGTCACGATTTCCCAAAGCTAATCTCCAATGCCCAAGGAGTCTATAACTGAAAAATGTTTGAAAATCGGTTGTGTAGTTCTTGAGATATGGTCCCACTTCCGGTTGACCCCTAAATAAAGGTCAACATTGGGTCACGTTTTCCCAAAGCTAATCTACAATGCCCAAGGAGTCTATAACTGATAAAAGTTTGAAAATCGGCTGTGTACTTCTTGAGATATGGTGCTGCAAAGATTAACTAGTTAAATATTCAAATGTAGCGCCCGGGACAAAATCGTCGAGCGCCCTGGGCAACAGAATCACGACGTACATGTACACATGCACAAGCCACCGTTTCAATACGCTATAGATTGATACTTTTGTATAAATAGTGTGCAGCGACTGGTACCCAGAAGTCGGCTATTTCGTTACGGCATTTCGCGTGCATTTTTCTCTGTGTCGCAGGGCATCCTGACTACATTTTTAGTCGATGAACGGAACCTTGTCTCCAAGCCATTGGTGTCCGATTTGTCACTGAATCGTTAATTATCGTGGAAATTGTTCTACTTTGATAAGTTTTAATGACCAGGAACATCTCTTATTAAAAGCAATTAACTTTTCAAAACAGTTTATGTAATTTAGGAAACTAATTCGTAATTTTAATTGAAAATATCGTGTTTTTTACTGTCAAAACATTTGTCCTTTCAGCGCTAAGTGTTTTGTACACAGAACAAAAACGCGCCAACAAATGACGTCATTGATGACGTTTTATGAATGTTTTGCCACGCTACAGAGCTACATAATAAGACGAGTCTATATTTGAAAACAGTTTGAGGATCAGACATATACTTCTTGAGATATGGTGGGAACAAGATTGCCTAATTAAATATTCATGTCATTATAACTCAGCTAATTAATGAAGAACTTGAACAATTTTACTCTTAGCTTAATTTCATGTTCTAAGCTTCAATTTGATGTAAGATCTGAATCTCCCATATCTATTATTTTAGAGCTTAGGTTCGTACAAAATCGTGTACAAAAGCTATGGCAATTTTGACAGAAACAAAGAATAATAATAACTAGACACTAAGTGTTTGTGAACAAACACAAAGCTGTTCCGTTTTGTTGTACTTTGATTAATTGATCCAGACATATAAAGTGAGCCTAAGTTCAAGATTGAACGATAAGGTTCCATTTCCGGTTGACCCGGAATTAAAGGTCAACATGGGGTTACGGTAACCCAAGGCTTATCTTCAATGCTCAAAGGGTTAATAACTGGAAAAAAAGAAAATCGGCTGTGTTGTTCTTGAGATATGGTCCCACTTCCGGTTGACCTAGAAGTAAGGTCAACATTGGGTCACGGTAGAACAAGGCTAATCTTCAATGCTCAAAGACTCTATCACTGAAAAAAAAATGGAAATGGGTTGTGTAATTCTTGAGTAATGATCCCACTTCCGGTTGACTCGGAAGTAAAGGTTAACATGGGGTCATGGTAACCCTAGTTTAATATTCAATGCTTAAAGGGTATATAACTGAAACAAATTGAAAATTGGCTAAGTAATTATTGAGATATAGTCCCACTTCCGGTTGACCCGGAAGTAGACGTCAACATGGGGTCAGGGTAACCCAAGTTCAATCTCCAATGCCAAGGAGTCTATAACTGAAAAAGTTTGAAAATCGGTTGTGTAGTTCTTGAGATATGGTCTCACTTCCGGTTGACCCGGAAGTAAAGGTCAACATGGGGTCATGCTTACCCAAGGCTGATCTTTGGTGCCCAAGGAGTCTATAACTGAAAAAAGTTTGAAAATCGGTTGTGTAATTCTTGATATATGGTCCCACTTCTGGTTGACCCCTAAGTGAAGGTCAACATTGGGTCACGGTTTCCCAAAGCTAATCTCCAATGCCCAAGGAGTCTATAACTGAAAAATGTTTGAAAATCGGTTGTGTAGTTCTTGAGATATGGTCCCACTTCCGGTTGACCCCTAAATAAAGGTCAACATTGGGTCACGTTTTCCCAAAGCTAATCTCCAATGCCCAAGGAGTCTATAACTGATAAAAGTTTGAAAATCGGCTGTGTACTTCTTGAGATATGGTGCTGCAAAGATTAACTAGTTAAATATTCAAATGTAGCGCCCGGGACAAAATCGTCGAGTGCCCTGGGCAACAGAATCACGACGTACATGTACACATGCACAAGCCACCGTTTCAATACGCTATAGATCGATATTTTTGTATAAATAGTGTGCAGCGACTGGTACCCAGAAGTCGGCTATTTCGTTACGGCATTTCGCGTGCATTTTTCTCTGTGTCGCAGGGCATCCTGACTACATTTTTAGTCGATGAACGGAACCTTGTCTCCAAGCCATTGGTGTCCGATTTGTCACTGAATCGTTAATTATCGTGGAAATTGTTCTACTTTGATAAGTTTTAATGACCAGGAACATCTCTTATTAAAAGCAATTAACTTTTCAAAACAGTTTATGTAATTTAGGAAACTAATTCGTAATTGTAATTGAAAATATCGTGTTTTTGACTGTCAAAACATTTGTCCTTTCAGCGCCAAGTGTTTTGTACACAGAACAAAAACGCGCCAACAAATGACGTCATTGATGACGTTTTATGATTTTTTTGCCACGCTACAGAGCTACATAATAAGACGAGTCTATATTTGAAAACAGTTTGAGGATCAGACATATACTTCTTGAGATATGGTGGGAACAAGATTGCCTAATTAAATATTCATGTCATTATAACTCAGCTAATTAATGAAGAACTTGAACAATTTTACTCTTAGCATAATTTCATGTTCTAAGCTACAATTTGATGTAAGATCTGAATCTCCCATATCTATTATTTTAGAGCTTAGGTTCGTACAAAATCGTGTACAAAAGCTATGGCAATTTTGACAGAAACAAAGAATAATAATAATAATAATAATAATAATAATAAAAATAAAAATCCCAAGAAAAACAAAACCTGTTCCGACTGCTAAGTCGGAACAGCTAATAATAATAATAATAATAGTAAAAATAATAATCCCAAGAAAAACAAAACCTGTTCCGACTGCTAAGTCGGAACAGCTAATAATAAAAATAATAATCCCAACAAAAACAAAACCTGTTCCGACTGCTAAGTCGGAACAGCTAATAAAAATAATAAAAATCTCGACAAAAACAAAACCTGTTCCGACAGTAAGTCGGAACAGCTAATAATGGAAATGTAATTTCTATAGTACACAGAGAGATACACACACACAGACGTGTCGGCAGGAAAAAATGAAATTGGGCCCAGATGTTGCACCATTTAAAATCGGCGTAATAATAATTTATGCATAATGATGGTCCGTGTGCGAACTTGACCCAAATGGGAGAGCGACCGGGTTTGCGGGTGGGTTGCGGGCCAGGTTTCGGTGCCGCACATGATTCGTGCCGCACGTCAATGTTGTTTTCGTTGCGCATGTTTTCGTTAATCATCAGCCGCGCTTTCATACTTTGCGTTCGTTTATTCTCTTTAAAAAAAAAATGTGAAACTAGACATTAAGTGTTTGTGAACAAACACAAAGCTGTTCCGTTTTGTTGTACTTTGATTAACTGATCCAGACATTTAAACTGAGCCTAAATTCAAGATTGAACGATATGGTTCCACTTCTGGTTGACCCGGAATTAAAGGTCAACATGGGGTTACGGTAACCTAAGGCTAATCTTCAATGCTCAAAGCGATATAACTGAAAAAATAAGAAAATCGGCTGTGTAGTTCTTGAGATATGGTCCCACTTCCGGTTGACCTAGAAGTAAGGTCAACATTGGGTCACGGTAGAACAAGGCTAATTTTCAATGCTCAAAGACTCTATCACTGAAAAAAAATAGAAAATGGTTGTGTAATGAGTTGAGTAATGATCCCACTTCCGGTTGACCCGGAAGTAAAGGTTAACATGGGGTCATGGTAACCCTAGTTAAATATTCAATGCTTTAAGGGTATATAACTGAAACAAATTGAAAATTGGCTAAGTAATTATTGAGATATAGGCCCACTTCCGGTTGACCCGGAAGAAAAGGTCAACATGGGTCAGGGTAACCCAAGTTCAATATTTAATGCTCAAAGGATCTATAACTGAAAATAAGTTGAAAATCGGTTGTGTAGTTCTTTAGATATGGTCCCACTTCCGGTTGACCCCTAGTAAAGGTCAACATTGAGTCACGATTTCCCAAAACTAATCTCCAATGCCCAAGGAGTCTATAACTGAAAAAAGTTTGAAAATCGGTTGTGTAATTCTTGAGTTATCGTCTCACTTCCGGTTGACCTGGAAGTAAAGGTCAACATGGGGTCATGGTTACCCAAGGCTGATCTTTAGTGCTCAAGGAGTCTAACTGAAAAAAGTTTGAAAATCGGTTGTTTAGTTCTTGAGATATGGTCCCACTTCCGGTTGACCCCTAGTAAAGGTCAACATTGGGTCACGATTTCCCAAAAACTAATCTCAAATGCCCAAGGAGTCTATAACTGAAAAAAGTTTGAAAATTTGTTGTGTAGTTCTTGAGATATGGTCCCACTTCCGGTTGACCCCTAACAAAAGGTCAACATTGGGTCACGATTTCCCAAAGCTATTCTCCAATGCCCAAGGAGTCTATAACTGAAAAAAGTTTTTAAATCGGTTGTGTAGTTCTTGAGATATGGTCCCACTTCCGGTTGACCCCTAGTAAAGGTCAATATTGGGTCACGATTTCCTAAAGCTAATCTCCAATGCCCAAGGAGTCTATAACTGAAAAAATTTGAAAATCGGCTGTGTACTTCTTGAGATATGGTGCTGCAAAGATTAACTAGTTAAATATTCAAATGAATCAATTAAGAATTTTTATAAAAATTTACATTTAGAGTTAAGCTTAAGTTCAAAAAATGTAGCGCCGCGCCCGGGACAAAATCGTCGAGCGCACCGGGCAACAGAATCACGACGTACATGTACACATGCACAAGCCACCGTTTCAATACGTTATAGATCGATCTTTTTGTATAAATAGTGTGCAGAGACTGGTACCCAGAAGTCGGCTATTTCGTTACGGCATTTCGCGTGCATTTTTCTCTGTGTCGCAGGGCATCCTGACTACATTTTTAGTCGATGAACGGAACCTTGTCTCCAAGCCATTGGTGTCTGATTTGTCACTGAATCGTTAATTATCGTGGAAATTGTTCTACTTTGATTAGTTTTAATGACCAGGAACATCTCTAATTAAAAGCAATTAACTTTTCAAAACAGTTTATGTAATTTAGGAAACTAATTCGTAATTTTAATTGAAAATATCGTGTTTTTGACTGTCAAAACATTTGCCCTTTCAGCGCCAAGTGTTTTGTACACAGAACAAAAACGCGCCAACAAATGACGTCATTGATGACGTTTAATGAATTTTTTGCCACGCTACAGAGCTACATAATAAGACGAGTCTATATTTGAAAACAGTTTGAGGATCAGACATATACTTCTTGAGATATGGTGGGAACAAGATTGCCTAATTAAATATTCATGTCATTATAACTCAGCTAATTAATGAAGAACTTGAACAATTTTACTCTTAGCATAATTTCATGTTCTAAGCTTCAATTTGATGTAAGATCTGAATCTCCCATATCTATTATTTTAGAGCTTAGGTTCGTACAAAATCGTGTACAAAAGCTATGGCAATTTTGACAGAAACAAAGAATAATAATAATAATAATAATAATAATAATAATAATAAAAATAATAATCCCAACAAAAACAAAACCTGTTCCGACTGCTAAGTCGGAACAGCTAATAATAATAATAATAATAATAACTAGACACTAAGTGTTTGTGAACAAACACAAAGCTGTTCCGTTTTGTTGTGCTTTGATTAATTGATCCAGACATTTAAAGTGAGCCTAAGTTCAAGATTGAACGATATGGTTCCATTTCCGGTTGACCCGGAATTAAAGGTCAACATGGGGTTACGGTAACCCAAGGCTTATATTCAATGCTCAAAGGGTTTATAACTGAAAACAAAGAAAATTGGCTAAGTAATTACTGAGATATAGGCCCACTTCCAGTTGACCCGGAAGTAAAGGTCAACATGGGGTCAGGGTCACCCAAGTTCAATCTTTAATGCTCAAAGGATCTATAACTGAAAAGAAATTGAAAATTGGTTGTGTAGTTCTTGAGATATGGTGCCACTTCCGGTTGACCCCTAGTAAAGGTCAACATGGGGTCATGGTTACCCAAGGCTGATCTTTGGTGCCCAAGGAGTCTATAACTGAAAAAAGTTTGAAAATCGGTTGTGTAGTTCTTGAGATATGGTCTCACTTCCGGTTGACCCGGAAGTAAAGGTCAACATGGGGTCATGGTTACCCAAGGCTGATCTTTGGTGCCCAAGGAGTCTGTAACTGAAAAAAATTGAAAATCGGTTGTGTAGTTCTTGAGATATGGTCCCACTTCTGGTTGACCCCTAAGTAAAGGTCAACATTGGGTCACGGTTTCCCAAAGCTAATCTCCAATGCCCAAGGAGTCTATAACTGAAAAATGTTTGAAAATCGGTTGTGTAGTTCTTGAGATATGGTCCCACTTCCGGTTGACCCCTAAATAAAGGTCAACATTGGGTCACGTTTTCCCAAAGCTAATCTCCAATGCCCAAGGAGTCTATAACTGATAAAAGTTTGAAAATCGGCTGTTTACTTCTTGAGATATGGTGCTGCAAAGATTAACTAGTTAAATATTCAAATGTAGCGCCCGGGACAAAATCGTCGAGCGCCCGGGGCAACAGAATCACGACTTACATGTACACATGCACAAGCCACCGTTTCAATACGCTATAGATCGATATTTTTGTATAAGATAGTGTGCAGCGACTGGTACCCAGAAGTCGGCTATTTCGTTACGGCATTTCGCGTGCATTTTTCTCTGTGTCGCAGGGCATCCTGACTACATTTTTAGTCGATGAACGGAACCTTGTCTCCAAGCCATTGGTGTCCGATTTGTCACTGAATCGTTAATTATCGTGGAAATTGTTCTACTTTTATAAGTTTTAATGACCAGGAACATCTCTTATTAAAAGCAATTAACTTTTCAAAACAGTTTATGTAATTTAGGAAACTAATTCGTAATTTTAATTGAAAATATCGTGTTTTTTACTGTCAAAACATTTGTCCTTTCAGCGCTAAGTGTTTTGTACACAGAACAAAAACGCGCCAACAAATGACGTCATTGATGACGTTTTATGAATTTTTTGCCACGCTACAGAGCTACATAATAAGACGAGTCTATATTTGAAAACAGTTTGAGGATCAGACATATACTTCTTGAGATATGGTGGGAACAAGATTGCCTAATTAAATATTCATGTCATTATAACTCAGCTAATTAATGAAGAACTTGAACAATTTTACTCTTAGCATAATTTCATGTTCTAAGCTTCAATTTGATGTAAGATCTGAATCTCCCATATTTATTATTTTAAAGCTTAGGTTCGTACAAAATCGTGTACAAAAGCTATGGCAATTTTGACAGAAACAAAGAATAATAATAATAACTAGACACTAAGTGTTTGTGAACAAACACAAAGCTGTTCCGTTTTGTTGTGCTTTGATTAATTGATCCAGGCATTTAAAGTGAGCCTAAGTTCAAGATTGAACGATATGGTTCCATTTCCGGTTGACCCGGAATTAAAGGTCAACATGGGGTTACGGTAACCCAAGGCTTATCTTCATTGCTCAAAGGGTTTATAACTGAAAACAAAGAAAATCGGCTGTGTAGTTCTTGAGATATGGTCCCACTTCCGGTTGACCTAGAAGTAAGATCAACATTGGGTCACGGTAGAACAAGGCTAATCTTCAATGATCAAAGACTCTATCACTGAAAAAAATTTGAAAATGGGTTGTGTAATTCTTGAGTAATGATCCCACTTCCGGTTGACCTGGAAGGAAAGGTTAACATGGGGTCATGGTAACCCTAGTTTAATATTCAATGCTTAAAGGGTATAAAACTGAAAGAAATTGAAAATTGGCTACAAGTAATTATTGAGATATAGGCCCACTTCCAGTTGACCCGGAAGTAAAGGTCAACATGGGGTCAGGGTTACCCAAGTTCAATCTTTAATGCTCAAAGGATCTATAACTGAAAAGAAATTGAAAATCGGTTGTGTAGTTCTTGAGATATGGTCCCACTTCCGGTTGACCCCTAGTAAAGGTCAACATTGGGTCACGATTTCCCAAAACTAATCTCCAATGCCAAGGAGTCTATAACTGAAAAAAGTTTGAAAATCGGTTGTGTAGTTCTTGAGATATGGTCTCACTTCCGGTTGACCCGGAAGTAAAGGTCAACATGGGGTCATGGTTACCCAAGGCTGATCTTTGGTGCCCAAGGAGTCTATAACTGAAAAAAGTTTGAAAATCGGTTGTGTAGTTCTTAAGATATGGTCCCACTTCCGGTTGACCCCTAAGTAAAGGTCAACATTGGGTCACGATTTCCCAAAGCTAATCTCCAATGCCCAAGGAGTCTATAACTGAAAAATGTTTGAAAATCGGTTGTGTAGTTCTTGAGATATGGTCCCACTTCCGGTTGACCCCTAAATAAAGGTCAACATTGGGTCACGTTTTCCCAAAGCTAATCTCCAATGCCCAAGGAGTCTATAACTGATAAAAGTTTGGAAATCGGCTGTGTACTTCTTGAGATATGGTGCTGCAAAGATTAACTAGTTAAATATTCAAATGTAGCGCCCGGGACAAAATCGTCGAGCGCCCTGGGCAACAGAATCACGACGTACATGTACACATGCACAAGCCACCGTTTCAATACGCGATAATTTTGTATAAATAGTGTGCAGCGACTGGTACCCAGAAGTCGGCTATTTCGTTACGGCATTTCGCGTGCATTTTTCTCTGTGTCGCAGGGCATCCTGACTACATTTTTGGTCGATGAACGGAACCTTGTCTCCAAGCCATTGGTGTCCGATTTGTCACTATATCGTTAATTATCGTGGAAATTGTTCTACTTTGATAAGTTTTAATGACCAGGAACATCTCTTATTAAAAGCAATTAACTTTTCAAAACAGTTTATGTAATTTAGGAAACTAATTCGTAATTTTAATTGAAAATATCGTGTTTTTGACTGTCAAAACATTTGCCCTTTCAGCGCCAAGTGTTTTGTACACAGAACAAAAACGCACCAACAAATGACGTCATTGATGACGTTTTATGAATTTTTTGCCACGCTACAGAGCTACATAATAAGACGAGTCTATATTTGAAAACAGTTTGAGGATCAGACATATACTTCTTGAGATATGGTGGGAACAAGATTGCCTAATTAAATATTCATGTCATTATAACTCAGCTAATTAATGAAGAACTTGAACAATATTACTCTTAGCATAATTTCATGTACTAAGCTTCAGTTTGATATAAGAATTAAGTCTCCCATTTTTATTATTTTAGAGTTTAGGTTCGTACAAATTCGTGTTCAAATGCTATGGCGATTTTGACAGAAACAAAGAATAACTAGACACTAAGTGTTTGTGAACAAACACAAAGCTGTTCCGTTTTGTTGTGCTTTGATTAATTGATCCAGACATTTAAAGTGAGCCTAAGTTCAAGATTGAACGATATGGTTCCATTTCCTGTTGACCCGGAAGTAAAGGTCAACATGGGGTCAGGGTTACCCAAGTTCAATCTTTAATGCTCAAAGGATCTATAACTGAAAAGAAATTGAAAATCGGTTTTGTAGTTCTTGAGATATGGTCCCACTTCCGGTTGACCCCTAGTAAAAGTCAACATGGGGTCATGGTTGCCCATGGCTGATCTTTGGTGCCCAAGGAGTCTATAACTGAAAAAAGTTTGAAAATCGGTTGTGTAGTTCTTGAGATATGGTCTCACTTCCGGTTGACCCGGAAGTAAAGGTCAACATGGGGTCATGGTTACCCAAGGCTGATCTTTGGTGCCCAAGGAGTCTATAACTGAAAACAGTTTGAAAATCGGTTGTGTAGTTCTTGAGATATGGTCCCACTTCCGGTTGACCCCTAAGTAAAAGTCAACATTGGGTCACGGTTTCCCAAAGCTAATCTCTAATGCCCAAGGAGTCTATAACTGAAAAATGTTTGAAAATCGGTTGTGTAGTTCTTGAGATATGGTCCCACTTCCGGTTGACCCCTAAATAAAGGTCAACATTGGGTCACGTTTTCCCAAAGCTAATCTCCAATGCCCAAGGAGTCTATAACTGATAAAAGTTTGAAAATCGGCTGTGTACTTCTTGAGATATGGTGCTGCAAAGATTAACGTTAAATATTCAAATGTAGCGCCGCCCGGGACAAAATCGTCGAGCGCCCTGGGCAACAGAATCACGACGTACATGTACACATGCACAAGCCACCGTTTCAATACGCTATAGATCGATATTTTTGTATAAATAGTGTGCAGCGACTGGTACCCAGAAGTCGGCTATTTCGTTACGGCATTTCGCGTGCATTTTTCTCTGTGTCGCAGGGCATCCTGACTACATTTTTAGTCGATGAACGGAACCTTGTCTCCAAGCCATTGGTGTCCGATTTGTCACTGAATCGTTAATTATCGTGGAAATTCTTCTACTTTGATTAGTTTTAATGACCAGGAACATCTCTTATTAAAAGCAATTAACTTTTCAAAACAGTTTATGTAATTTAGGAAACTAATTCGTAATTTTAATTGAAAATATCGTGTTTTTGACTGTCAAAACATTTGCCCTTTCAGCGCCAAGTGTTTTGTACACAGAGCAAAAACGCGCCAACAAATGACGTCATTGATGACGTTTTATGAATTTTTTGCCACGCTACAGAGCTACATAATAAGACGAGTCTATATTTGAAAACAGTTTGAGGATCAGACATATACTTCTTGAGATATGGTGGGAACAAGATTGCCTAATTAAATATTCATGTCATTATAACTCAGCTAATTAATGAAGAACTTGAACAATTTTACTCTTAGCATAATTTCATGTTCTAAGCTTCAATTTGATGTAAGATCTGAATCTCCCATATCTATTATTTTAGAGCTTAGGTTCGTACAAAATCGTGTACAAAAGCTATGGCAATTTTGACAGAAACAAAGAATAATAATAATAATAATAATAACTAGACACTAAGTGTTTGTGAACAAACACAAAGCTGTTCCGTTTTGTTGTGCTTTGATTAATTGATCCAGACATTTAAAGTGAGCCTAAGTTCAAGATTGAACGATATGGTTCCATTTCCGGTTGACCCGGAATTAAAGGTCAACATGGGGTCAGGGTTACCCAAGTTCAATCTTTAATGCTCAAAGGATCTATAACTGAAAAGAAATTGAAAATCGGTTTTGTAGTTCTTGAGATATGGTCCCACTTCCGGTTGACCCCTAGTAAAGGTCAACATGGGTCATGGTTACCTAAGGCTGATCTTTGGTGCCCAAGGAGTCTATAACTGAAAAAAAGTTTGAAAATCGGTTGTGTAGTTCTTGAGATATGGTCTCACTTCCGGTTGACCCGGAAGTAAAGGTCAACATTGGGTCACGGTTTCCCAAAGCTAATCTCTAATGCCCAAGGAGTCTATAACTGAAAAATGTTTGAAAATCGGTTGTGTAGTTCTTGAGATATGGTCCCACTTCCGGTTGACCCCTAAATAAAGGTCAACATTGGGTCACGTTTTCCCAAAGCTAATCTCCAATGCCCAAGGAGTCTATAACTGATAAAAGTTTGAAAATCGGCCGTGTACTTCTTGAGATATGGTGCTGCAAAGATTAACTAGTTAAATATTCAAATGTAGCGCCCGGGACAAAATTGTCGAGCGCCCTGGGCAACAGAATCACGACGTACATGTACACATGCACAAGCCACCGTTTCAATACGCTATAGATCGAAATTTTTGTATAAATAGTGTGCAGCGACTGGTACCCAGAAGTCGGCTATTTCGTTACGGCATTTCGCGTGCATTTTTCTCTGTGTCGCAGGGCATCCTGACTACATTTTTAGTCGATGAACGGAACCTTGTCTCCAAGCCATTGGTGTCCGATTTGTCACTGAATCGTTAATTATCGATGGAAATTGTTCTACTTTGATTAGTTTTAATGACCAGGAACATTTCTTATTAAAAGCAATTAACTTTTCAAAACAGTTTATGTAATTTAGGAAACTAATTCGTAATTTTAATTGAAAATATCGTGTTTTTGACTGTCAAAACATTTGCCCTTTCAGCGCCAAGTGTTTTGTACACAGAGCAAAAACGCGCCAACAAATGACGTCATTGATGACGTTTTATGAATTTTTTGCCACGCTACAGAGCTACATAATAAGACAAGTCTATATTTGAAAACAGTTTGAGGATCAGACATATACTTCTTGAGATATGGTGGGAACAAGATTGCCTAATTAAATATTCATGTCATTATAACTCAGCTAATTAATGAAGAACTTGAACAATTTTACTCTTAGCATAATTTCATGTTCTAAGCTTCAATTTTATGTAAGATCTGAATCTCCCATATCTATTATTTTAGAGCTTAGGTTCGTACAAAATCGTGTACAAAAGCTATGGCAATTTTGACAGAAACAAAGAATAATAATAATAATAATAACTAGACACTAAGTGTTTGTGAACAAACACAAAGCTGTTCCGTTTTGTTGTGCTTTGATTAATTGATCCAGACATTTAAAGTGAGCCTAAGTTCAAGATTGAACGATATGGTTCCATTTCCGGTTGACCCAAAGTTAAAGGTCAACATGGGGTTATGGTAACCCAAGGCTTATATTCAATGCTCAAAGGGTTTATAACTGAAAACAAAGAAAATTGGCTAAGTAATTATTGAGATATAGGCCCACTTCCAGTTGACCCGGAAGTAAAGGTCAACATGGGGTCAGGGTTACCCAAGTTCAATCTTTAATGCTCAAAGGATCTATAACTGAAAAGAAATTGAAAATCGGTTGTGTAGTTCTTGAGATATGGTCCCACTTCCGGTTGACCCCTAGTAAAGGTCAACATGGGGTCATTGTTACCCAAGGCTGATCTTTGGTGGTGCCCAAGGAGTCTATAACTGAAAAAAGTTTGAAAATCGGTTGTGTAGTTCTTGAGATATGGTCTCACTTCCGGTTGACCCGGAAGTAAAGGTCAACATGGGGTCATGGTTACCCAAGGCTGATCTTTGGTGCCCAAGGAGTCTATAACTGAAAAAAGTTTGAAAATCGGTTGTGTAGTTCTTGAGATATGGTCCCACTTCTGGTTGACCCCTAAGTAAAGGTCAACATTGGGTCACGTTTTCCCAAAGCTAATCTCCAATGCCCAAGGAGTCTATAACTGAAAAATGTTTGAAAATCGGTTGTGTAGTTCTTGAGATATGGTCCCACTTCCGGTTGACCCCTAAATAAAGGTCAACAATGGGTCACGTTTTCCCAAAGCTAATCTCCAATGCCCAAGGAGTCTATAACTGATAAAAGTTTGAAGATCGGCTGTGTACTTCTTGAGATATGGTGCTGCAAAGATTAACAAGTTAAATATTCAAATGTAGCACCCGGGACAAAATCGTCGAGCGCCCTGGGCAACAGAATCACGACGTACATGTACACATGCACAAGCCACCGTTTCAATACGCTATAGATCGATATTTTTGTATAAATAGTGTGCAGCGACTGGTACCCAGAAGTCGGCTATTTCGTTACGGCATTTCGCGTGCATTTTTCTCTGTGTCGCAGGGCATCCTGACTACATTTTTAGTCGATGAACGGAACCTTGTCTCCAAGCCATTGGTGTCTGATTTGTCACTGAATCGTTAATTATCGTGGAAATTGTTCTACTTTGATAAGTTTTAATGACCAGGAACATCTCTTATTAAAAGCAATTAACTTTTCAAAACAGTTTATGTAATTTAGGAAACTAATTCGTAATTTTAATTGAAAATATCGTGTTTTTGACTGTCAAAACATTTGTCCTTTCAGCGCCAAGTGTTTTGTACACAGAACAAAAACGCGCCAACAAATGACGTCATTGATGACGTTTTATGAATTTTTTGCCACGCTACAGAGCTACATAATAAGACGAGTCTATATTTGAAAACAGTTTGAGGATCAGACATATACTTCTTGAGATATGGTGGGAACAAGATTGCCTAATTAAATATTCATGTCATTATAACTCAGCTAATTAATGAAGAACTTGAACAATTTTACTCTTAGCATAATTTCATGTTCTAAGCTTCAATTTGATGTAAGATCTGAATCTCCCATATCTATTATTTTAGAGCTTAGGTTCGTACAAAATCGTGTACAAAAGCTATGGCAATTTTGACAGAAACAAAGAATAATAATAATAATAATAATAATAATAATAATAAAAATAATAATTCTAACAAAAACAAAACCTGTTCCGACTGCTAAGTCGGAACAGCTAATAATAACTAGACACTAAGTGTTTGTGAACAAACACAAAGCTGTTCCGTTTTGTTGTGCTTTGATTAATTGATCCAGACATTTAAAGTGAGCCTAAGTTCAAGATTGAACGATATGGTTCCATTTCCGGTTGACCCGGAATTAAAGGTCAACATGGGGTCAGGGTTACCCAAGTTCAATCTTTAATGCTCAAAGGATCTATAACTGAAAAGAAATTGAAATCGGTTTTGTAGTTCTTGAGATATGGTCCCACTTCCGGTTGACCCCTAGTAAAGGTCAACATGGGGTCATGGTTACCTAAGGCTGATCTTTGGTGCCCAAGGAGTCTATAACTGAAAAAAAGTTTGAAAATCGGTTGTGTAGTTCTTGAGATATGGTCTCACTTCCGGTTGACCCGGAAGTAAAGGTCAACATGGGGTCATGGTTACCCAAGGCTGATCTTTGGTGCCCAAGGAGTCTATAACTGAAAAAAGTTTGAAAATCGGTTGTGTAGTTCTTGAGATATGGTCCCACTTCTGGTTGACCCCTAAGTAAAGGTCAACATTGGGTCACGGTTTCCCAAAGCTAATCTCTAATGCCCAAGGAGTCTATAACTGAAAAATGTTTGAAAATCGGTTGTGTAGTTCTTGAGATATGGTCCCACTTCCGGTTGACCCCTAAATAAAGGTCAACATTGGGTCACGTTTTCCCAAAGCTAATCTCCAATGCCCAAGGAGTCTATAACTGATAAAAGTTTGAAAATCGGCTGTGTACTTCTTGAGATATGGTGCTGCAAAGATTAACTAGTTAAATATTCAAATGTAGCGCCCGGGACAAAATCGTCGAGCGCCCTGGGCAACAGAATCACGACGTACATGTACACATGCACAAGCCACCGTTTCAATACGCTATAGATCGATATTTTTGTATAAATAGTGTGCAGCGACTGGTACCCAGAAGTCGGCTATTTCGTTACGGCATTTCGCGTGCATTTTTCTCTGTGTCGCAGGGCATCCTGACTACATTTTTAGTCGATGAACGGAACCTTGTCTCCAAGCCATTGGTGTCCGATTTGTCACTGAATCGTTAATTATCGTGGAAATTGTTCTACTTTGATTAGTTTTAATGACCAGGAACATCTCTTATTAAAAGCAATTAACTTTTCAAAACAGTTTATGTAATTTAGGAAACTAATTCGTAATTTTAATTGAAAATATCGTGTTTTTGACTGTCAAAACATTTGCCCTTTCAGCGCCAAGTGTTTTGTACACAGAGCAAAAACGCGCCAACAAATGACGTCATTGATGACGTTTTATGAATTTTTTGCCACGCTACAGAGCTACATAATAAGACGAGTCTATATTTGAAAACAGTTTGAGGATCAGACATATACTTCTTGAGATATGGTGGGAACAAGATTGCCTAATTAAATATTCATGTCATTATAACTCAGCTAATTAATGAAGAACTTGAACAATTTTACTCTTAGCATAATTTCATGTTCTAAGCTTCAATTTGATGTAAGATCTGAATCTCCCATATCTATTATTTTAGAGCTTAGGTTCGTACAAAATCGTGTACAAAAGCTATGGCAATTTTGACAGAAACAAAGAATAATAATAATAATAATAATAATAATAATAATAAAAATAATAATCCCAAGAAAAACAAAACCTGTTCCGACTGCTAGGTCGGAACAGCTAATAATAAAAATAATAATCCCAAGAAAAACAAAACCTGTTCCGACTGCTAAGTCTGAACAGCTAACTAGACACTAAGTGTTTGTGAACAAACACAAAGCTGTTCCGTTTTGTTGTGCTTTGATTAATTGATCCAGACATTTAAAGTGAGCCTAAGTTCAAGATTGAACGATATGGTTCCATTTCCGGTTGACCCGGAAGGAAAGGTTAACATGGGGTCATGGTAACCCTAGTTTAATATTCAATGCTTAAAGGGTATATAACTGAAAGAAATTGAAAATTGGCTAAGTAATTATTGAGATATAGGCCCACTTCCAGTTGACCCGGAAGTAAAGGTCAACATGTGGTCAGGGTTACCCAAGTTCAATATTTAATGCTCAAAGGATCTATAACTGAAAAGAAATTGAAAATCGGTTGTGTAGTTCTTGAGATATGGTCCCACTTCCGGTTGACCCCTAGTAAAGGTCAACATGGGGTCATGGTTACCCAAGGCTGATCTTTGGTGCCCAAGGAGTCTATAACTGAAAAAAGTTTGAAAATCGGTTGTGTAGTTCTTGAGATATGGTCTTACTTCCGGTTGACCCGGAAGTAAAGGTCAACATGGGGTCATGGTTACCCAAGGCTGATCTTTGGTGCCCAAGGAGTCTATAACTGAAAAAAGTTTGAAAATCGGTTGTGTAGTTCTTGAGATATGGTCCCACTTCCGGTTGACCCCTAGTAAAGGTCAACATGGGGTCACGGTTTCCCAAAGCTAATCTCCAATGCCCAAGGAGTCTATAACTGAAAAATGTTTGAAAATCGGTTGTGTAGTTCTTGAGATATGGTCCCACTTCCGGTTGACCCCTAAATAAAGGTCAACATTGGGTCACGTTTTCCCAAAGCTAATCTCCAATGCCCAAGGAGTCTATAACTGATAAAAGTTTGAAAATCGGCTGTGTACTTCTTGAGATATGGTGCTGCAAAGATTAACTAGTTAAATATTCAAATGTAGCGCCCGGGACAAAATCGTCGAGCGCCCTGGGCAACAGAATCACGACGTACATGTACACATGCACAAGCCACCGTTTCAATACGCGATATTTTTGTATAAATAGTGTGCAGCGACTGGTACCCAGAAGTCGGCTATTTCGTTACGGCATTTCGCGTGCATTTTTCTCTGTGTCGCAGGGCATCCTGACTACATTTTTAGTCGATGAACGGAACCTTGTCTCCAAGCCATTGGTGTCCGATTTGTCACTGAATCGTTAATTATCGTGGAAATTCTTCTACTTTGATTAGTTTTAATGACCAGGAACATCTCTTATTAAAAGCAATTAACTTTTCAAAACAGTTTATGTAATTTAGGAAACTAATTCGTAATTTTAATTGAAAATATCGTGTTTTTGACTGTCAAAACATTTGCCCTTTCAGCGCCAAGTGTTTTGTACACAGAGCAAAAACGCGCCAACAAATGACGTCATTGATGACGTTTTATGAATTTTTTGCCACGCTACAGAGCTACATAATAAGACGAGTCTATATTTGAAAACAGTTTGAGGATCAGACATATACTTCTTGAGATATGGTGGGAACAAGATTGCCTAATTAAATATTCATGTCATTATAACTCAGCTAATTAATGAAGAACTTGAACAATTTTACTCTTAGCATAATTTCATGTTCTAAGCTTCAATTTGATGTAAGATCTGAATCTCCCATATCTATTATTTTAGAGCTTAGGTTCGTACAAAATCGTGTACAAAAGCTATGGCAATTTTGACAGAAACAAAGAATAATAATAATAATAATAATAATAATAATAATAAAAATAATAATCCCAAGAAAAACAAAACCTGTTCCGACTGCTAGGTCGGAACAGCTAACTAGACACTAAGTGTTTGTGAACAAACACAAAGCTGTTCCGTTTTGTTGTGCTTTGATTAATTGATCCAGACATTTAAAGTGAGCCTAAGTTCAAGATTGAACGATATGGTTCCATTTCCGGTTGACCCGGAATTAAAGGTCAACATGGGGTCAGGGTTACCCAAGTTCAATCTTTAATGCTCAAAGGATCTATAACTGAAAAGAAATTGAAAATCGGTTTTGTAGTTCTTGAGATATGGTCCCACTTCCGGTTGACCCATAGTAAAGGTCAACATGGGTCATGGTTACCTAAGGCTGATCTTTGGTGCCCAAGGAGTCTATAACTGAAAAAAAGTTTGAAAATCGGTTGTGTAGTTCTTGAGATATGGTCTCACTTCCGGTTGACCCGGAAGTAAAGGTCAACATGGGGTCATGGTTACCCAAGGCTGATCTTTGGTGCCCAAGGAGTCTATAACTGAAAAAAGTTTGAAAATCGGTTGTGTAGTTCTTGAGATATGGTCCCACTTCTGGTTGACCCCTAAGTAAAGGTCAACATTGGGTCACGGTTTCCCAAAGCTAATCTCTAATGCCCAAGGAGTCTATAACTGAAAAATGTTTGAAAATCGGTTGTGTAGTTCTTGAGATATGGTCCCACTTCCGGTTGACCCCTAAATAAAGGTCAACATTGGGTCACGTTTTCCCAAAGCTAATCTCCAATGCCCAAGGAGTCTATAACTGATAAAAGTTTGAAAATCGGCTGTGTACTTCTTGAGATATGGTGCTGCAAAGATTAACTAGTTAAATATTCAAATGTAGCGCCCGGGACAAAATCGTCGAGCACCCTGGGCAACAGAATCACGACGTACATGTACACATGCACAAGCCACCGTTTCAATACGCTATAGATCGATATTTTTGTATAAATAGTGTGCAGCGACTGGTACCCAGAAGTCGGCTATTTCGTTACGGCATTTCGCGTGCATTTTTCTCTGTGTCGCAGGGCATCCTGACTACATTTTTAGTCGATGAACGGAACCTTGTCTCCAAGCCATTGGTGTCCGATTTGTCACTGAATCGTTAATTATCGTGGAAATTGTTCTACTTTGATTAGTTTTAATGACCAGGAACATTTCTTATTAAAAGCAATTAACTTTTCAAAACAGTTTATGTAGTTTAGGAAACTAATTCGTAATTTTAATTGAAAATATCGTGTTTTTGACTGTCAAAACATTTGCCCTTTCAGCGCCAAGTGTTTTGTACACAGAACAAAAACGCGCCAACAAATGACGTCATTGATGACGTTTTATGAATTTTTTGCCACGCTACAGAGCTACATAATAAGACGAGTCTATATTTGAAAACAGTTTGAGGATCAGACATATACTTCTTGAGATATGGTGGGAACAAGATTGCCTAATTAAATATTCATGTCATTATAACTCAGCTAATTAATGAAGAACTTGAACAATTTTACTCTTAGCATAATTTCATGTTCTAAGCTTCAATTTGATGTAAGATCTGAATCTCCCATATCTATTATTTTAGAGCTTAGGTTCGTACAAAATCGTGTACAAAAGCTATGGCAATTTTGACAGAAACAAAGAATAATAATAATAACTAGACACTAAGTGTTTGTGAACAAACACAAAGCTGTTCCGTTTTGTTGTGCTTTGATTAATTGATCCAGACCTTTAAAGTGAGCCTAAGTTCAAGATTGAACGATATGGTTTCATTTCCGGTTGACCCGGAATTAAAGGTCAACATGGGGTTACGGTAACCTAAGGCTTATATTCAATGCTCAAAGGGTTTATAACTGAAAACAAAGAAAATTGTTTAAGTAATTATTGAGATATAGGCCCACTTCAAGTTGATCCGGAAGTAAAGGTCAACATGGGGTCAGTGTTACCCAAGTTCAATCTTTAATGCTCAAAGGATCTATAACTGAAAAGAAATTGAAAATTGGTTGTGTAGTTCTTGAGATATGGTCCCACTTCCGGTTGACCCCTAGTAAAGGACAACATTGGGTCATGGTTACCCAAGGCTGATCTTTGGTGCCCAATGAGTCTATAACTGAAAAAAGTTTGAAAATCGGTTGTGTATTTCTTGAGATATGGTCCCACTTCCGGTTGACCCCTAGTAAAGGTCAACATTGGGTCACGATTTCCCAAAACTAATCTGAAATGCCCAAGGAGTCTATAACTGAGAAAAGTTTGAAAATCGGTTGTGTAGTTCTTGAGATATGGTCTCACTTCCGGTTGACGCGGAAGTAAAGGTCAACATGGGGTCATGGTTACCCAAGGTTGATCTTTAGTGCCCAAGGAGTCTATAACTGAAAAAAGTTTGAAAATCGGTCGTGTAGTTCTTGAGATATGGTCCCACTTCCGGTTGACCCCTAGTAAAGGTCAACAATGGGTCACGATTTCCCAAAACTTATCTCATATGCCCAAGGAGTCTATAACTGAGAAAAGTTTGAAAATCGGTTGTGTAGTTCTTCAGATACGGTCTCACTTCCGGTTGACCCAGAAGTAAAGGTCAACGTGGGGTCACGGTTACCCAAGGCTGATCGCCAGTGCCCAAGGAGTCTATCACTGTAACAAGTTTGAAAATCGGTTGTGTAGTTCTTGAGATATGGTCCCACTTCCTGTTGACCCCTAAGTAAAGGTCAACATTGGGTCACGGTTTCCCAAAGCTAATCTCCAATGCCCAAGGAGTCTATAACTGAAAAATGTTTGAAAATCGGTTGTGTAGTTCTTGAGATATGGTCCCACTTCCGGTTGATCCCTAAATAAAGGTCAACATTGGGTCACGTTTTCCCAAAGCTAATCTCCAATCCCAAGGAGTCTATAACTGATAAAAGTTTGAAAATCGGCTGTGTACTTCTTGAGATATGGTGCTGCAAAGATTAACTAGTTAAATATTCAAATGTGGCGCCCGGGACAAAATCGTCGAGCGCCCTGGGCAACAGAATCACGACGTACATGTACACATGCACAAGCCACCGTTTCAATACGCTATAGATCGATATTTTTGTATATATAGTGTGCAGCGACTGGTACCCAGAAGTCGGCTATTTCGTTACGGCATTTCGCGTGCATTTTTCTCTGTGTCGCAGGGCATCCTGACTACATTTTTAGTCGATGAACGGAACCTTGTCTCCAAGCCATTGGTGTCCGATTTGTCACTGAATCGTTAATTATCGTGGAAATTCTTCTACTTTGATTAGTATTAATGACCAGGAACATCTCTTATTAAAAGCAATTAACTTTTCAAAACAGTTTATGTAATTTAGGAAACTAATTCGTAATTTTAATTGAAAATATCGTGTTTTTGACTGTCAAAACATTTGCCCTTTCAGCGCCAAGTGTTTTGTACACAGAACAAAAACGCGCCAACAAATGACGTCATTGATGACGTTTTATGAATTTTTTGCCACGCTACAGAGCTACATAATAAGACGAGTCTATATTTGAAAACAGTTTGAGGATCAGACATATACTTCTTGAGATATGGTGGGAACAAGATTGCCTAATTAAATATTCATGTCATTATAACTCAGCTAATTAATGAAGAACTTGAACAATTTTACTCTTAGCATAATTTCATGTTCTAAGCTTCAATTTGATGTATGATCTGAATCTCCCATATTTATTATTTTAGAGCTTAGGTTCGTACAAAATCGTGTACAAAAGCTATGGCAATTTTGACAGAAACAAAGAATAATAATAATAATAATAATAATAATAATAATAATAAAAATAATAATCCCAAGAAAAACAAAACCTGTTCCGACTGCTAAGTCGGAACAGCTAATAATAATAAAAATAACTAGACACTAAGTGTTTGTGAACAAACACAAAGCTGTTCCGTTTTGTTGTGCTTTGATTAATTGATCCAGACATTTAAAGTGAGCCTAAGTTCAAGATTGAACGATATGGTTCCATTTCCGGTTGACCCGGAATTAAAGGTCAACATGGGGTTACGGTAACCCAAGGCTTATCTTCAATGCTCAAAGGGTTTATAACTGAAAACAAAGAAAATCGGCTCTGTAGTTCTTGAGATATGGTCCCACTTCCGGTTGACCTAGAAGTAAGATCAACTATGGGTCACGGTAGAACAAGGCTAATCTTCAATGCTCAAAGACTCTATCACTGAAAAAAAATTGAAAATGGGTTGTGTAATTCTTGAGTAATGATCCCACTTCCGGTTGACCCGGAAGGAAAGGTTAACATGGGGTCATGGTAACCCTAGTTTAATATTCAATGCTTAAAGGGTATATAACTGAAACAAATTGAAAATTGGCTAAGTAATTATTGAGATATAGGCCCACTTCCAGTTGACCCGGAAGTAAAGGTCAACATGGGGTCAGGTTACCCAAGTTCAATCTTTAATGCTCAAAGGATCTATAACTGAAAAGAAATTGAAAATCGGTTGTGTAGTTCTTGAGATATGGTCCCACTTCCGGTTGACCCCTAGTAAAGGTCAACATTGGGTCACGATTTCCCAAACCTAATCTCCAATGCCAAGGAGTCTATAACTGAAAAAAAGTTTGAAAATCGGTTGGGTAGTTCTTGAGATATGGTCTCATTTCCGGTTGACCCGGAAGTAAAGGTCAACATGGGGTCATGGTTACCCAAGGCTGATCTTTGGTGCCCAAGGAGTCTATAACTGAAAAAAGTTTGAAAATCGGTTGTGTAGTTCTTGAGATATGGTCCCACTTCTGGTTGACCCCTAAGTAAAGGTCAACATTGGGTCACGGTTTCCCAAAGCTAATCTCCAATGCCCAAGGAGTCTATAACTGAAAAATTTTGAAAATCGGTTGTGTAGTTCTTGAGATATGGTCCCACTTCCGGTTGACCCCTAAATAAAGGTCAACATTGGGTCACGTTTTCCCAAAGCTAATCTCCAATGCCCAAGGAGTCTATAACTGATAAAAGTTTGAAAATCGGCTGTGTACTTCTTGAGATATGGTGCTGCAAAGATTAACTAGTTAAATATTCAAATGTAGCGCCCGGGACAAAATCGTCGAGCGCCCTGGGCAACAGAATCACGACGTACATGTACATGTACACATGCACAAGCCACCGTTTCAATACGCTATAGATCGATATTTTTGTATAAATAGTGTGCAGCGACTGGTACCCAGAAGTCGGCTATTTCGTTACGGCATTTCGCGTGCATTTTTCTCTGTGTCGCAGGGCATCCTGACTACATTTTTAGTCGATGAACGGAACCTTGTCTCCAAGCCATTGGTGTCCGATTTGTCACTGAATCGTTAATTATCGTGGAAATTGTTCTACTTTGATTAGTTTTAATGACCAGGAACATCTCTTATTAAAAGCAATTAACTTTTCAAAACAGTTTATGTAATTTAGGAAACTAATTCGTAATTTTAATTGAAAATATCGTGTTTTTGACTGTCAAAACATTTGCCCTTTCAGCGCCAAGTGTTTTGTACACAGAACAAAAACGCGCCAACAAATGACGTCATTGATGACGTTTTATGAATTTTTTGCCACGCTACAGAGCTACATAATAAGACGAGTCTATATTTGAAAACAGTTTGAGGATCAGACATATACTTCTTGAGATATGGTGGGAACAAGATTGTCTAATTAAATATTCATGTCATTATAACTCAGCTAATTAATGAAGAACTTGAACAATTTTACTCTTAGCATAATTTCATGTTCTAAGCTTCAATTTGATGTAAGATCTGAATCTCCCATATTTATTATTTTAGAGCTTAGGTTCGTACAAAATCGTGTACAAAAGCTATGGCAATTTTGACAGAAACAAAGAATAAGAATAATAATAATAATAATAATAATAATAATAAAAATAATAATCCCAACAAAAACAAAACCTGTTCCGACTGCTAAGTCGGAACAGCTAACTAGACACTAAGTGTTTGTGAACAAACACAAAGCTGTTCCGTTTTGTTGTGCTTTGATTAATTGATCCAGACATTTAAAGTGAGCCTAAGTTCAAGATTGAACGATATGGTTCCATTTCCGGTTGACCCGGAATTAAAGGTCAACATGGGGTTACGGTAACCCAAGGCTTATCTTCATTGCTCAAAGGGTTTATAACTGAAAACAAAGAAAATCGGCTCTGTAGTTCTTGAGATATGGTTCCACTTCCGGTTGACCTAGAAGTAAGATCAACATTGGGTCACGGTAGAACAAGGCTAATCTTCAATGCTCAAAGACTCTATCACTGGAAAAAAATTGAAAATGGGTTGTGTAATTCTTGAGTAATGATCCCACTTCCGGTTGACCCGGAAGGAAAGGTTAACATGGGGTCATGGTAACCCTAGTTTAATATTCAATGCTTAAAGGGTATATAACTGAAAGAAATTGAAAATTGGCTAAGTAATTATTGAGATATAGGCCCACTTCCAGTTGACCCGGAAGTAAAGGTCAACATGGGGTCAGGGTTACCCAGGTTCAATCTTTAATGCTCAAAGGATCTATAACTCTAAGAAATTGAAAATCGGTTGTGTAGTTCTTGAGATATGGTCCCACTTCCGGTTGACCCCTAGTAAAGGTCAACATTGGGTCACGATTTCCCAAAACTAATCTCCAATGCCCAAGGAGTCTATAACTGAAAAATGTTTGAAAATCGGTTGTGTAGTTCTTGAGATATGGTCCCACTTCCGGTTGACCCCTAAATAAAGGTCAACATTGAGTCACGATTTCCCAAAACTAATCTCCAATGCCCAAGGAGTCTATAACTGATAAAAGTTTGAAAATCGGTTGTGTAATTCTTGAGTTATCGTCTCACTTCCGGTTGACCTGGAAGTAAAGGTCAACATGGGGTCATGGTTACCCAAGGCTGATCTTTAGTGCTCAAGGAGTCTAACTGAAAAAAGTTTGAAAATCGGTTGTGTAGTTCTTGAGATATGGTCCCACATCCGGTTGACCCCTAGTAAAGGTCAACATTGGGTCACGATTTCCCAAAAACTAATCTCAAATGCCCAAGGAGTCTATAACTGAAAACAGTTTGAAAATTTGTTGTGTAGTTCTTGAGATATGGTCCCACTTCCGGTTTACCCCTAACAAAAGGTCAACATTGGGTCACGATTTCCCAAAGCTATTCTCCAATGCCCAAGGAGTCTATAACTGAAAAAAGTTTTTAAATCGGTTGTGTAGTTCTTGAGATATGGTCCCACTTCCGGTTGACCCCTAGTAAAGGTCAATATTGGGTCACGATTTCCTAAAGCTAATCTCCAATGCCCAAGGAGTCTATAACTGAAAAAAATTGAAAATCGGCTGTGTACTTCTTGAGATATGGTGCTGCAAAGATTAACTAGTTAAATATTCAAATGAATCAATTAAGAATTTTTATAAAAATTTACATAGAGTTAAGCTTAAGTTCAAAAAATGTAGCGCCGCGCCCGGGACAAAATCGTCGAGCGCACCGGGCAACAGAATCACGACGTACATGTACACATGCACAAGCCACCGTTTCAATACGCTATAGATCGATCTTTTTGTATAAATAGTGTGCAGCGACTGGTACCCAGAAGTCGGCTATTTCGTTACGGCATTTCGCGTGCATTTTTCTCTGTGTCGCAGGGCATCCTGACTACATTTTTAGTCGATGAACGGAACATTGTCTCCAAGACTCAATAATATGGCTAGCCATTGGTGTCCGATTTGTCACTGAATCGTTAATTATCGTGGAAATTTTTCTACTTTGATTAGTTTTAATAACCAGGAACATCTCTTATTAAAAGCAATTAACTTTTCAAAACAGTTTATGTAATTTAGGAAACTAATTCGTAATTTTAATTGAAAATATCGTGTTTTTGACTGTCAAAACATTTGCACTTTCAGCGCCAGTGGTGTTTTGTACACAGAACAAAATCGCGCCGCAAATGACGTCATTGATGACGTTTTATGAATTTTTTGCCACGCTGCGTAGCTACATAATAAGACGAGTCTAGATTTGAAAACAGTTTGAGGATCAGACATATACTTCTTGAGATATGGTGGGAACAAGATTGCCTAATTAAATATTCATGTCATTATAACTCAGCTAATTAATGAAGAATTTGAACAATATTACTCTTAGCATAATTTCATGTACTAAGCTTCAGTTTGATATAAGAATTAAGTCTCCCATTTTTATTATTTTAGAGTTTAGGTTCGTACAAAATCGTGTTCAAATGCTATGGCGATTTTGACAGAAACAAAGAATAATAATAATAATAATAATAATAATAATAATAATAATAATAAAAATAATAATCCCAAGAAAAACAAAACCTGTTCCGACTGCTAAGTCGGAACAGCTAATAATCCCAAGAAAAACAAAACCTGTTCCGACTGCTAAGTCGGAACAGCTAAAAATAATAATCCCAAGAAAAACAAAACCTGTTCCGACTGCTAAGTCGGAACAGCTAAAAATAATAATCCCAACAAAAACAAAACCTGTTCCGACTGCTAAGTCGGAACAGCTTATAATAATAATAATAATAAAAACTAGACATTAAGTGTTTGTGAACAAACACAAAGCTGTTCCGTTTTGTTGTACTTTGATTAACTGATCCAGACATTTAAACTGAGCCTAAATTCAAGATTGAACGATATGGTTCCACTTCTGGTTGACCCGGAATTAAAGGTCAACATGGGGTTACGGTAACCTAAGGCTAATCTTCAATGCTCAAAGCGATATAACTGAAAAAAAAGAAAATCGGCTGTGTAGTTCTTGAGATATGGTCCCACTTCCGGTTGACCTAGAAGTAAGGTCAACATTGGGTCACGGTAGATCAAGGCTAATTTTCAATGCTCAAAGACTCTATCACCGAAAAAAAATAGAAAATGGTTGTGTAATGAGTTGAGTAATGATCCCACTTCCGGTTGACCCGGAAGTAAAGGTTAACATGGGGTCATGGTAACCCTAGTTAAATATTCAATGCTTTGAGGGTATATAACTGAAACAAATTGAAAATTGGCTAAGTAATTATTGAGATATAGGCCCACTTCCGGTTGACCCGGAAGAAAAGGTCAACATGGGTCAGGGTAACCCAAGTTCAATATTTAATGCTCAAAGGATCTATAACTGAAAATAAGTTGAAAATCGGTTGTGTAGTTCTTTAGATATGGTCCAACTTCCGGTTGACCCCTAGTAAAGGTCAACATTGAGTCACGATTTCCCAAAACTAATCTCCAATGCCCAAGGAGTCTATAACTGAAAAAAGTTTGAAAAGCGGTTGTGTAATTTTTGAGTTATCGTCTCACTTCCGGTTGACCTGGAAGTAAAGGTCAACATGGGGTCATGGTTACCCAAGGCTGATCTTTAGTGCTCAAGGAGTCTAACTGAAAAAAGTTTGAAAATCGGTTGTGTAGTTCTTGAGATATGGTCCCACTTCCGGTTGACCCCTAGTAAAGGTCAACATTGGGTCACGATTTCCCAAAAACTAATCTCAAATGCCCAAGGAGTCTATAACTAAAAAAAGTTTGAAAATTTGTTGTGTAGTTCTTGAGATATGGTCCCACTTCCGGTTGACCCCTAACAAAAGGTCAACATTGGGTCACGATTTCCCAAAGCTATTCTCCAATGCCCAAGGAGTCTATAACTGAAAAAAGTTTTTAAATCGGTTGTGTAGTTCTTGAGATATGGTCCCACTTCCGGTTGACCCCTAGTAAAGGTCAATATTGGGTCACGATTTCCTAAAGCTAATCTTCAATGCCCAATGAGTCTATAACTGAAAAAAAATTGAAAATCGGCTGTGTACTTCTTGAGATATGGTGCTGCAAAGATTAACTAGTTAAATATTCAAATGAATCAATTAAGAATTTTTATAAAAATTTACATTTAGAGTTAAGCTTAAGTTCAAAAAATGTAGCGCCGCGCCCGGGACAAAATCGTCGAGCGCACCGGGCAACAGAATCACGACGTACATGTACACATGCACAAGCCACCGTTTCAATACGCTATAGATCGATATTTTTGTATAAATAGTGTGCAGCGACTGGTACCCAATAGTCGGCTATTTCGTTACGGCATTTCGCGTGCATTTTTCTCTGTGTCGCAGGGCATCCTGACTACATTTTTAGTCGATGAACGGAACATTGTCTCCAAGACTCAATAATATGGCTAGCCATTGGTATCCGATTTGTCACTGAATCATTAATTATCGTGGAAATTTTTCTACTTTGATTAGTTTTAATAACCAGGAACATCTCTTATTAAAAGCAATTAACTTTTCAAAACAGTTTATGTAATTTAGGAAACTAATTCGTAATTTTAATTGAAAATATCGTGTTTTTGACTGTCAAAACATTTGCACTTTCAGCGCCAGTGGTGTTTTGTACACAGAACAAAATCGCGCCACAAATGACGTCATTGATGACGTTTTATGAATTTTTTGCCACGCTGCGTAGCTACATAATAAGACGAGTCTAGATTTGAAAACAGTTTGAGGATCAGACATATACTTCTTGAGATATGGTGGGAACAAGATTGCCTAATTAAATATCCATGTCATTATAACTCAGCTAATTAATGAAGAATTTGAACAATATTACTCTTAGCATAATTTCATGTACTAAGCTTCAGTTTGATATAAGAATTAAGTCTCCCATTTTTATTATTTTAGAGTTTAGGTTCGTACAAAATCGTGTTCAAATGCTATGGCGATTTTGACAGAAACAAAGAATAACTAGACACTAAGTGTTTGTGAACAAACACAAAGCTGTTCCGTTTTGTTGTGCTTTGATTAATTGATCCAGACATTTAAAGTGAGCCTAAGTTCAAGATTGAACGATATGGTTCCATTTCCGGTTGACCCGGAATTAAAGGTCAACATGGGGTCAGGGTTACCCAAGTTCAATCTTTAATGCTCAAAGGATCTATAACTGAAAAGAAATTGAAAATCGGTTTTGTAGTTCTTGAGATATGGTCCCACTTCCGGTTGACCCCTAGTAAAGGTCAACATGGGGTCATGGTTGCCTAAGGCTGATCTTTGGTGCCCAAGGAGTCTATAACTGAAAAAAAGTTTGAAAATCGGTTGTGTAGTTCTTGAGATATGGTCTCATTTCCGGTTGACCCGGAAGTAAAGGTCAACATGGGGTCATGGTTACCCAAGGCTGATCTTTGGTGCCCAAGGAGTCTATAACTGAAAAAAGTTTGAAAATCGGTTGTGTAGTTCTTGAGATATGGTCCCACTTCTGGTTGACCCCTAAGTAAAGGTCAACATTGGGTCACGGTTTCCCAAAGCTAATCTATAATGCCCAAGGAGTCTATAACTGAAAAATGTTTGAAAATCGGCTGTGTACTTCTTGAGATATGGTCCCACTTCCGGTTGACCCCTAAATAAAGGTCAACATTGGGTCACGTTTTCCCAAAGCTAATCTCCAATGCCCAAGGAGTCTATAACTGATAACAGTTTGAAAATCGGCTGTGTACTTCTTGAGATATGGTGCTGCAAAGATTAACTAGTTAAATATTCAAATGTAGCGCCCGGGACAAAATCGTCGAGCGCCCTGGGCAACAGAATCACGACGTACATGTACACATGCACAAGCCACCGTTTCAATACGCTATAGATCGATATTTTTGTATAAATAGTGTGCAGCGACTGGTACCCAGAAGTCGGCTATTTCGTTACGGCATTTCGCGTGCATTTTTCTCTGTGTCGCAGGGCATCCTGACTACATTTTTAGTCGATGAACGGAACCTTGTCTCCAAGCCATTGGTGTCCGATTTGTCACTGAATCGTTAATTATCGTGGAAATTGTTCTACTTTGATTAGTTTTAATGACCAGGAACATCTCTTATTAAAAGCAATTAACTTTTCAAAACAGTTTATGTAATTTAGGAAACTAATTCGTAATTTTAATTGAAAATATCGTGTTTTTGACTGTCAAAACATTTGCCCTTTCAGCGCCAAGTGTTTTGTACACAGAGCAAAAACGCGCCAATAAATGACGTCATTGATGACGTTTTATGAATTTTTTGCCACGCTACAGAGCTACATAATAAGACGAGTCTATATTTGAAAACAGTTTGAGGATCAGACATATACTTCTTGAGATATGGTGGGAACAAGATTGCCTAATTAAATATTCATGTCATTATAACTCGGCTAATTAATGAAGAACTTGAACAATTTTACTCTTAGCATAATTTCATGTTCTAAGCTTCAATTTGATGTAAGATCTGAATCTCCCATATCTATTATTTTAGAGCTTAGGTTCGTACAAAATCGTGTACAAAAGCTATGGCAATTTTGACAGAAACAAAGAATAATAATAATAATAACTAGATGTAAGTGATTGTAACTTACAATCACACAGCTGTTCCGTTCTGCTGACCTAAAAAGTTCTGTTTTGTTGCCCAAAATGTGAACTGATTCTGTATTTTGTGTATGTGACGTAATGTTGTTCGAAATGAATGCTTGATTTCCAGAGTGAAAATCACAGTGTAAACTAGGTTTATTAAGTTCGGATCTTGTTTAAGACCGGAATATAAGGTCAAAGTGAGGCCATCTTTTTTGTTTAAAATGTTTCAAGTGTGGTAAGCTACAAAACAACTCAAACATTACGACTCTATGACATGTGGTTCATGAGATATTATTTATTTAAGTTTGAACTTCCTGTTTGGACCGGAAGTAAAGGTCAACGTCAGGTCACGATTACACAAAATTTTGCAAGAGTTGTAAGCCACTATACAACACAAACATTACGACTTTATGACATGTGGTTTAGGAGATATGATTTTGTAAAGATTTGAGCTTCCTGTTTGGACCGGAAATAAAGGTCAAAGTGAGGTCATCACTAAAAATAAAATTTTGCAAATGTTGTAAGCTACAATTCAACTCAAACATTACCACTTAATGGCATATGGTTCAGGAGATATGATTTGTTAAAGTTTTGAGCTTCCTGTTTGGACCGGAAGTAAAGGTCAAAGTGAGGTCATCACTGTACATGAAATGTCGCAAGTGTTATAAGCTATAATACAACACAAACGTTACGCCTTTCTGATTTTTGGTTCAGGAGATATGATTTTATAAAGATTTGAGCTTCCTGTTTGGACCGGAAGTAAATGTCAAAGTGAGGTCATCATTAAAAATAATTTTTTGCAATTGTCGTATGCTACAAAGCAACACAAACATTACGACTCTACGACATTTGGCTCATGAGATATGATTTTTTAAAGGAATAAGCTTTGAATTAGCGTAATTCGACACATGCTGACGTCACAGCAAAAAAATTGTGTTTTTCGTACTAATAAATTTTACAAGGAACAAGATGGTAAAAAAAAAAAATCTGATCGATGCATTCCAAAAAAAACCCACCTAAACTGACATTGGAATTACGTGTGCTGCGTGTACAAATCGATTGGGCTGCGCACAAAGCTATGTGGATGCATGGCCCAAACAAAAGTTGTGACTGGGTGTAGACTATTAAGGCCTACCTTTTTACCCACGGTTGCAAGTTTTACCAATTAAATATTAATTATATAGGTCCTTTGATTAGATTTTTGGGCATGAAACATCTCCTATCAAAAGCACTTAATTTTTCTTAACAAATTATGTAAATTAGGAAACTAATTAGTGCATTTAATTGAAAATAATGTGTTTTTGACTGTCAAAACTTTTACACTTTCAGCATCATGTGTTTTGTACACAGAGCGAAAACGCGCCAACAATTGACGTCATGATGACGTGACAGTGAAAAATATGCGGACTTCCCCATCCACAATGTGGAACGAGTCCGTAACTGAAAACCTATTGAGAATCGGATGTATACTTCTTGAGATATGATGGGCACAAGATTGACTAATTAAATATTCATACTGCTGTCACATGAATTATTAATTAAGAATGTTTAATTATTTACATCTAAAATTTAGTTCAAGACATAAGCTTTCATATGGTAAAACATTTGCCTACAGTTTTGTTTTTCTAAAATTGACATTTGGTGGTTAGAAAAGTCATGTGTTAAGTCAATAGGTTTTTTGGGAAAGAAAGAATAATAATAATAATAATAATAAAAAAAAATAAAAATCTGGACAGAAACAATAGCTGTTCCGACTGAAAGTTCGGAACAGCTAATAATAATAATAAAAATAATAATCCCAAGAAAAACAAAACCTGTTCCGACTGCTAGGTCGGAACAGCTAATAATAATAATAATAATAATAATAATAATAATAATAATAATAATAATAATAAAAATAATAATCCCAAGAAAAACAAAACCTGTTCCGACTGCTAAGTCGGAACAGCTAATAATAATCCCAAGAAAAACAAAACCTGTTCCGACTGCTAAGTCGGAACAGCTAATAAATCAAATTTTGAAATGCGAAGAAAATAAAAAAATCGTACCCCTTAGTATGATCACCGGACCGAAAAAAGGCCGTACGAAAATTTGCAGCCCGATCTATACAGGCACCTGGGAGTTTTTCTTACACAGACACGTTACTTGCATTAGTATATATAGATAGTGTACATGTAAATGCAAAATTTAATTATTTCCTGCCAACACGTCTGTGTGTGTGTACTATAGAAAATACAACATTTCCATTATTATTTTTATTTTCTGAATCGATAAAACAATTACCTCGACCAATCACCACAGGAAACTAACAGCCTTGCGAAAGGCCGCCTAAGGCGGCCTTTTCGCGAGTACATGTAGTTTTGGTTGGGAAGCAGTTTGAAACAGAATTCAATTGTTTCTTTTGAAATGAAGTCAGAGTGAATTAGTTTGCTTGTTACATGAATATGCCTTGAAAATGATAGGGGGTATCGCTACCAATGCGCTAATTAGTTGAAATTAATCTCATTCGACTCTCGCAACTTAGACAGTTGGCAGCTCAACGTACAAAACATTTCAGGGGGTTTACACAATGTCGGTACCCGATGCGCTTTTGCATGGCCAGCCATTAAAGACTGTCTGGACGAGTCTTTTTAAACTTAGGGCGGCAATAATATTCTGTAAATAAACTAATCGTTACACTACAGAACATTCGTACATGATGTTTTGCGTTGCTACCTTATTTAGTATTAATAATGTGAACAGCATATATTTGGTGTAAACAACATTTGTTATTTTCCTGTTTTAGATGCGTATGTTGCCTCAGAATTAACATTACCTTCGGCAAATGTTCATCCGTCGACCTACGCAAATATTGTGATCGTGGCAATAGGCAAAAGCCATCTTCTTAAAAAACCTTCTAAATAGATAACTTAAATTTCTAGAGGAACGAAAGATACATCGTTAAAAATAATGTTCAGTGAAAAAACCACAGGATGAACGATAAATGTAATATCTGGGTAGAATTAGAATCATGTCTACTGTCTCAAACTCATGGACAGGTTCAGGAACTGGATCATGTAATCATATGGTAAAATGTTACAACGCCTGCCTTCCGCTGAAAACATCTTAGTGCATGACACGACATGGCTTTAGTATCATAATAATAATTTTGAGTTGATGATTTAAATTCTGGTCTATGCTTTTGTACTAAAACCATAACTGTAACATTTGTTATGTCTTTTTAATACTGAATACTGGGCTAAAATAGTAAATATGGGATGTGACTTTGTTTTTAATTTTGGCTCTTCACACTCATAACAAATTTAAATTTCCCCCTCCTTTCCCATTCAGCTCTAATTCCCGCCCTTTTGCAAACCCCACCAAGTTTTTGTTTGCTACACGGTGATTTCCCGAAAACTAATGCGATCGCACAAGAGCTCTAAATCGTGTGGTCAAACGTTACGACATTATGACATGTTGTTCAGGAGATATGCTTTGTTGAAGTTTTGAGCTTTCTGTTTGGACCGGAAGTTAATGTCAAAGTGAGGTCATCGTTTTGAATAAACTTTTGCAATTGTTGTAAGCTACAAAAACAACACATACAATACGACTTTACGACATGTGGTTCAGGAGATATTAATTTTTAAAGGAATAAGTTTTGAATTACCGTAATTTGACACCTGATGAGGTCGTACTAATAAATTTATAACGAACACGATGGTAGGGCCTATAAAACTTGTTCCCGTCTAATGCATTTCAAGAAAAACCCTAAACGTACGTAAGAATTACATGTGTTGCTCATGTGCAAATCGAATGGGCTGTGCACAAAGCAATTGGTCCTCTACCGGTTAGGAATCGAATATCAAGGTAATCTCTAACGCCTTGCCGTGATTGCACAATCACGGCGCAATCAGCAATCTAGCAATGGTGTCCGATTTGCTACTTTTAATCGCAAATTATTGTGGGAATAGTTTGAATGGCCTGAAATGACTCTTATTTAAAACATTTGTGTTTTTAAAACGGTTTGCGCATTAACTAAAAATTAACTGTTTTTTATCAGCTAAATACTTCCACTTTTCATAGCCATGGATTTTGTACACAGATACAGAACGCTTTATAAATGACGTCATGGTGACGTCGTCCGGCATTTTAGGCAAAAACGATCGGCGGTATACTTTTTGAGATATGGTCCTAACAAGGTTAGACTTGGTTCCAAGTCTGCAATCGTGGCTTTTACTCTACCCGATAGCCAATACATTATTCCCTGAAATAGCGCCCTCTTGTAGATTAACCTCTGTCATTAGCCTACGATCACAGACTTGGGACCATTGTTCAACGGTTTGTACACACCCTATGGCGAATTAGTCCAAAAGTGGACGGAACAATCTGATTGGTCGGAATTGCACAAACCTTCGATAACATGAATATTCAAACAAAACCATCTATGGGATAGGTTGTGAGCTCTTCCATTTAAACTGTAGGGTGCAACTGTTATCGCGGAGTAGGAATCATGTATATTGTTATGTGTTTTATTACTACATTAAGATCTCATTAAACTTATCTATGTATTTTAAAGACTGTCTATGTACCAAGGACTATACAAATTTAATATCGAATGAACGTAAAGCAACAATTTTAAGCGAGTTCAGCCTGTTAGTAATAGACACTGCCAGTAATGTTTTTGCCGTCTCCTGATTGGCCAGCTCCCTGGCGTACGCTTGATTGTTTACATTTATCTTTGAATACATGAATATACCTAAACGCAAGGGGGTCAAGTCTGAGATTGCGAGTTGGGGCGCGTGATAGCTAATCTGTGGGGCCTTTTTCGTGGCTGATGCAGAGGAATAACTGCGATCTCAGACTTGAAATCAAGTTTACAACAAGGTTAACAAGTATTCACTTTGCTACAAATGGCTAATTAACTAAGAATTCTAATCATTATATTAAATTAAATTTTAAGTTGAAGTACTAGGCTTCTATCTGATATAGGATCTAACTCTTTTAGCTTATTAATTAAATTTTTTCTTAAATTAAACAAAAACGTGTACAAAATGCTATGGGGATTTGGGCAGAAACAAAGAATAATAATAACTAGACATTAGGTGTTTGTGAACAAACACAAAGCTGTTCCGTTTTGTTGTGCTTTGATTAAACTAAGGTTTAATTTTCAATGCACAAAGGGTCTACAACAGAAAAAGTTTGAAAATCGGTTGTGTAGTTCTTGAGATATGGTCCCACTTCCGATTGACCCCGAAGTAAAGGTCAACATAGGGTCACAAGTTTCCAAGGCTAATCTCCAATGCCCAAGGAGCCTATAACTGAAAAAAGTTTGAAAATCGGTTGTGTAGTTCTTGAGATATAGTCCTACTTCCGCTTGACCCGGAAGTAAAGGTCAACATTGGGTCAGGGTAACCCAAGTTCAATCTTTAATGCTCAAAAGATCTATAACTTAAAAGAAATTGAAATTCGGATATGTAGTTCTTGAGATATGGTCCCACTTCCGGTTGACCCCGAAGTAAAGGTCAACATGGGGTTACGGTTACCCAAGGCTAATCTCCAATGCCCAAGGAGTCTAACTGAAAAAAAGTTTGAAAATCGGCTGTGTAGTTTTTGAGATATAGTTCCACTTCCGGTTGACCCCGAAGTAAAGGTCAACATGAGGTCAGGGTACTTGAGGTTCAATCTTTAATGCTCAAAGGATCTATAACTAAAAAGAAATTGAAAATCGGTTGTGTAGTTCTTGAGATATGGTTCCACTTCCGGTTGACCCAGAAGTAAAGGTCAACATGGGGTCACGCCTACCCAAGGATAATCTCCAATGCCCAAGAAGTCTGTAACTGAAAAAAGTTTGAAAACCGGTTGTGTTGTTCTTGAGATTTGGTCCCACTTCCGGTTGACCCCGAAGTAGAGGTCAACATCGGGACACGATTTACCAAGGCTAATCTCTAATGCCCAAAGAGTCTATAACTGAAAAAGTTTGAAAATCGGCTGTGTACTTCTTGAGATATAGTCCAACTTCCGGTTGACCCGGAAGTAAAGGTCAACATGGGGTCAGGGTAACCCAAGTTCAATCTTTAATGCCCAAAGGATCTGTAACTGAAAAAGTTTGAAAATCGGCTGTGTACTTCTTGAGATATAGTCCCACTTCCGTTTGACCCCGAAGTAAAGGTCAACATGGGGTCACGATTTCCCAAGGCTAATCTCCAATGCTCAAGGAGTCAGCCTCGCTACCATGGGCAGCGCGCCGTATCGATACCTCTCGTCACTAACCCCTGGTAGGGATGTACTGAGAAACAATGCTGATTGGCTTACAATGGTGACTACTTTGCACGCACGCTTGTTAAAAACTTTCGAGCGCATGTATGGCACTTGTAGGACGCTTAGTACGCGCGTGTGAAAATGCAAGTATTTTGACGCGATTCCATTTCAAATGAATCATGTTTTTACACGGTCACCCTGAACTGCATACAGTTAGACATATCACAAAATCAAAGAAGAATGACAGAGGACCAGTTGCTCATTGACTTGATGCCTCTTTTGCACGTTACCATACTTGAGCGCGCGCATAGAATGGATCGGCTCAGGCCTAATTAAAATGTGCTAGATTCTAGCACATTTTAATGAATCAATTCCAGGGGTTATGATCGAGCAAGGCATGCTGGGAAAAAATGGCGCGGCGAGATCGATCACCCCTGGGAACGAGGATGCCAAGGAGTCTATGAGGCCGTGTCCGAATGATTCGGCTGCGGCTGCGGCTGCGGCCGCTGGCAGGGCGCGCCATTTTGAAGTCGTGTCCGAATGATTTTTGCTTATGGCCGCGGCTTCGGCTACGGCCGCAACGTCACTGATTTCAAGCCACAAGCGGAGCTGACTTGTTTGTGGCCGGGACGCGCCATTTTGTTGATGATAACAATGGCCGAATCGTCGATGTCGTCTGCTACTGCTGCCACTAGCATGACTAGAGAAGAAACCTTCAAGTGTAAGTGATGTTTAGGTAAAGAAGAAGACGACATGTGATAATGTCATACTTTACTCGGTTTTCGTATCGTAAAATAAATGAAAACTAACGTTAAATATGCTAAAATTAGTCAGATGATGTGTCACTGTCAGTGTCAGTCATCGCCTCGCTAGCTGGCTAGCTAGAACAGTCAGTAGTCAGGTAGAGTAGCTCCTCGTTTGCAAATAATTATCATCAAGAACAGACATGTCAAACAAAGTTGGTATATAGAGCTACCAATAGTTAGAAGTAGAATCTATGGGGATAGGGATGGGTGAGCTATGATAGTTTGAGGTTCGTTCCGTTATCATCTAGCATGTCTAGCAGACCGAACCTCATACATGAATGGATGGTTGGACTTTCACCATCATGTAACAATAAATAATAAGAGGCCTACGTTGCAAAGACCGTAACCCCACGATGCCTTTGTCATGTTTGTGGGTTACGGTCTCCGCAACTACATCGTGTAACTGGTATAACATTAACGCCCGGTTCATACTTCCTGCGAATGCAAATGCGAATGCGAATTTTGATGTTACAAAATCGCAATGAAATGTGCTCAACAACTCCTACAAAACATTCGCAGCGAAAACAGGGCTGTGACAGTGGCGCAAAAATTCGCTTAGCATTCGCATTCACAAGAAGTATGAACCGGGCTTATTTAGGCCTGCGTTTTCATCAATGACAATGTCTGTCAATCTGCTATTTTTTATCTCAACTATTGTTTGATTTACAGTAGAAATATCAACCAATCCCATTTTACATATTTGTAATACTCCTTTTAAAGTTGTATGCAGTCTACATTTGGTATTGGTAAAGATACTGCAATGTATAAAGCACAATCAGCCTAGCTACCTGTTGGCTAGTTTCTGCAAGTGGAATTTTACCTTATAATTTAATTGCCAATGATTTGTATTCATTATTACTTTTTCTTTGTTTTTTCTTTGTTCAGGGTCTGAAGAGGAAACTCATGTTTTTCTCTCTTTAAGAGAAAAACATAATGCAAGGTTCAAGACAGGAAAGCGGGGAGCAATGAAGGATGCTTTCACGTAAGTTAAACCATGTTAAACACTTGACTTGATTTAATATCAAAATACATTCAAATTAACAGATCAGACCCTTTTGATTTGCGTGGATACTGAGGGGTTGGACAGCCCTCTAAAAGCTTAAGGGATGCTATCGAAATAATACTTTGATAAATCAATTCTATGTAATATCACTTTCTGACAGTCAACAACAAATATCTGTCTTTTCTTATGTACGTAAAGGTTGTCCTTGTGTATTTTGGTTCCCGAATTGTATGATAAGAGTCACCCACCATCCATTGTCTGCTCCCTGGATTGCAAAGTTCTGTTAAAGGGACACACCGGCTTACTGTTTACCTTTCATGACAAAATTCCCACGTTTTCCCCCGCCCTCTCGTTTGGGGAACCACTTTCTTTGAAAAAAGTTCAATACAAAAAATAAAAGTAGTAATGTCTTTGTTCTGCCCGCAGTAAAATGGTTAACAAAATGCCGAATTGTTGCAATTTTGTATTAAATTACAGGTTTTAAAGAATATAAGTGGTACGTAATTTTCAGAATAATACGAAAAATGTAGGCAATGAAACATAGTAGTGGCTACCCTTAATGTTTTAAACATATTGAATAATTTAATATAATTACCGCTTGTGCGCGATCACCCACTGACTACGTGATCAGGTTGCCGCTTGGCTGTCACAACACAATGCATGAGAATGGAAAGTCGATAAAATTTTACTACAACTGTACTAGTCTTGGTTCCAAGACCTTCGCATGGATCAATTCGAAAAACAGAATGAGTCCACTATCCATCGTTGGTAGTTCGCACCGAAATGGATCAATTCAAACAACAGAGGGCGTCACTATCCTCGGTTCGATTTCCAGCTTGCGCGAAGGTCTTGGATAGCTTGTATGAGGGTGCTTAAGTGTTTCATTGTTTTTCCCCCGACTTTCCGGGGAAGCCAATCAATGATCGTGTTTGCACCTTTTCGTGAATTATTCATGATTCGCCATGTGTTTCTAACAGCTAGCTCGCTATGGGACGTTGTTGTGAATGGTATTGTGGCGGAAAGTACCTTCTCGCAAGGAATTATTATAAAGTGAATAAAATGCATTCTGAAAAGAGCTTGACAATGGGTTAGGGTTTGGACTTAAAAATTCTCTAATTAGGTGTTCGGGCATTCAGCCCGGAACACCTCTTATTTTTGTTCGGTTTTTTTTTCTTAATACTTCTTCTTCTTCTTCTTCTTCTTCTTCTTCTCAGCGTCCCTTGTCCGCTAACAAAAGCACCCTTTCCAAGCTCATATGAACTTGAAACTTCAGATATAGTTAGATACTTATTAGGAGATAAAACCGCTTCAGTTACATCATGATGACGTCATCGGGTGTTGAGTTACGTTAAATCAAAGTTAAATATTTGAAAAAATCATAACTCCAAAACTACACAAAGGATTTTCACAATCTATACATCATCGGATAGGCCTGGTATGACTCTAAAAACACTACACTGAACGCGACCTCATTTGACCTTGACTTCCGGTTCAAACCGGAAGTTGAATATTTAAAAAATTCATATCTCAAAAACTACTGATCATTTCATCACAATTTTTACATCAGATTGCAGTTCTGTGATCCTTCCGAAACTTTTGCACAGAAATGATGCCAATATGACCTTAACTTCTGGGTGTTACAGCCAACGTTAGTATTAACGCGCATTCAATCTTTGTACATAGAAAAGCGCTGTAGCCGACTGTTCAGCACCATGAATCATAAGGTTCAAAGTCCACGAAGCCTGTGTGTGCAACACGAAGCCCGTGTGTACAGTCCCACGTAATGGAAACTCATAAGGTTCAAAGTCCACGAAGCCTTTGTGTACAGTCCACGTAACGGAAACATTCCACAAGCGGGGGATGGCGCTATACCAAACAACTGTTCATGCTTTTATCCCGCTCTGGAATTTTATTATTTGCTCGCTCTGTGACAGATGCTGCCTCGGAAATCTACGTCATTTAAATGTTAAATCTTTGAAAATTCCCATCAATTTGAGGGTAAGAGACCCTTGGTTGCTTTTTGCGGGATTATACAAAGGTAATATAGGTCTTCGATTTTAATTGTTTGCATGAAATTACGTGTCCTCTACTTCCACTTAAAACCGAAAGTGCATTGTAATTAAAAGTGGCAACTTTTTTTTAGTTGGTTTTAACGATGTTGCAGTCTGACAAGGGTCCGGTTAAAAAAAAAAGATTTAAGAGGGCCATCTGGCGGTGGGTTAAAAACAGTTCAAAATACAGTTTTACTAGAAGGCTTTGGCAGAGTTTTTATAATTGTTTCAACATTGGTTTACATAATGGCCTTTATGCAGACAACATAATGTGTTTAAACGTAGATTGATGACGTCATCACGTACTATGTGTAACACTTTAAATGCACACTATTTTAAGCCATGTATCTGCCAAACTGAAAGACCAACCGAGTTGAAATTTGGTGTACTGTTGGACAACGACACTGACTGCTGACAAATTTAGTAGCGTCATGATTACGTCATTTCAAATGTATTTTTGTGCTTTTTTTCATCAGGCTTTTTACACCAGGCATGTACTCCCCGAAACCGAACACCTAGAGTTTGTCTTAAGACAAACTCTAAATTTCTAGTTTATTCTGATATTGCTTACCTTTTGTTTATAATAATACTTAAAGGCACTGGACACTACTCAAAATATATATTAGCATAAAAACTTACTTGGTAACGAGCAAAGGAGAGCTGTTGATAGTATAAAGCATTGTGAGAAACGACTCCCTCTGGAGTAATGTAGTTTTTGAGAAAGGGGTAATTTCTCACTAAAATATTTGAATCTGAGAAAGACTTCAGGCCTGAAGCCTTTTTCAGGCATCTGAAAGCACACACATTGTGCAACAAGGGTGTTTTTTCTTTCATTATTTTCTAGCAACTTCGATGACCATCATTGAGCCCAAATTTTCACAGATTTGTTATTTTATGCATAATGTTGAGATACGCCAAGTGAGAATACTGGTCTTTGACAATTACCAAACGTGTCTAGTGCCTGTAACTTAGTCTTTGTTTGTTGAAGGTTTACAGGAACAGAGAAGGAATGAAGGAATGGCCCTATAAACGATAACGCATTGTTGAACATAGATTTCCACACACATGTATGTACATGTACACGTACATGTACACTTTGACCTTGAAATAGAGAAACTGCATATAGGCCTATTGCACAGGGCGCGCGGTATTTAAAAAGCCAGTCAAAACCGCAAAGAGCAACACACTCAGACAACGACACTGGCGCCCGGTATTTGAAACGCTCATTATATATGCAGCAACGTATAAAATACTGTTGAAAGTAGCATGTTGGAGTAATGGCCATACGAACTTGATCAAAACAGTCTTGAGTTCACCCCCTTTCTTTGTGAATTAGGCCTACATAATAAAAGATGCAGTAAATTATCCCGCTTCAGAAAATTACAAAAGTCCTCATTACATTCGTGTAGTTGGAAACAAAGAAAGGTAAAAGTAAACAAAGTAGAATTGTTATTGCCAATAGTTTATTTTCAGGGCATGTCGAATGGTAGAATGATAAGTACTGTAGTTCAGATGCAAAGATAACCTTTTCTAAAATTACATGGCTGATATCGGCAATGTACAAGATTCAAACGTCCATTAAACAATGACCAACCGATAAACCTAACCAACTGCAAGCATATAATTTAGCTTGAGTAATTTCAGAATCACTTGCTTAGTGCGTTGATAGCGATGAAGAAGTCATGGTCAATCAAAACGTGAGTGCGCGTGCATACTGCATACAATCATGCTCGATCGTGTCGACGACCTCGTGACCTTTCTTATCTTGCTTTTCTTGCAAGCTTGTCATTTTAGTCACTAATATGAATAAAACATGACTTGATGCTTCATGGAAATAACTTGGCCACGCCTTCTTAAACAAGATATCCAAGACGTTACTACAGACAGTCGTCAACCGAAATTAATTCAAGAAGAAAAGCGCGCCCTCTGTAGGGTTATCACGTTACGTTACGAGTATATGAGATAGTGACGTCTTGGACCAAGACTACAACTGTACACGCACTGAATGTACATGTACACTACGAATGGCGTGTATTTTGTACACGAACATACTGTACATTACAAATACACACATGCTGTCCTGTTGTTTTTTATGCCGATGTGTGTTGTGTGTGCGTGTGTTGGTGGGCGTGCAGCACTGCATGAGTGAGAGGTGGACGTAAGTTTCTGTCAAATTTGGCGTCAAAATCGAGGGTTTTTGTAAGACTCTACAGGTGTTTCCGAGAAGCTGCTCTATGGGTAAGTAAAGAGTAGCTTATCATCTATAAAAAAGCATTTGCAACATTATTTTTGGATCACTAAAAACGGTCAAAACACCTCCACTCAATTCTAAAAATCTGCAGATATAAAAAATTAATACGATCCATCCCTGTCGTCACTTCACTGTCTCAATGTCATCCAAATGATAAAAAGCAAGGTTAAAATGTACATTTTGCAAAATTAAATCTAAGGGCATGGCCCACAAAACACACAAAACAATATTCAGTGAACCATTTAAACCAAACGACATTTTTGCTAACGGAACGGTCTTATCAGCATGATCAGTTGTACATTAGCTACGCTAAGTAAAACATTGACAACATGTACTCCTAGAAGAACTATTCGGTTCGTTCCGCTATCGTCTCCCCGACCCTCATAGGTCATCATGTACAAAATCCTATTCGAAACTTTTTCTCCTTCACGTTTATGCACCTGGACTTCTCTTTTGAAAACGGAGCTCGCCAAAATTAGGCTCTATCTATTCATTGTTTTCAAAGTGAGCTCGGGGTAGGTCCAGAAAATCCACTCCGCAAAAAAAAGGTGCAAAAAATGATAAATTCTCATCGTTATTCGGAATCGTCGCCTTCCGATAACAAAAATGGCCGCCGTCGCTTGTATCAATGGTATGCTGCGCGCAACGCTGGTTCACAATAACCAACAGTTTACGGATATAAAAGATAAGCCATTGATTATTGTGGACCAGTGTTGGACACAGAATACTATGCGAAGGCATGTCGTGGACCAGCGTTGCACGCAGCGTACCAGTGATACAAGCGACGGCGGCCATTTTGTTATCGGAAGGCGACGATTCTGAATAAACGATGGGAATTTATCATTTTTTGCACCTTTTTTTTGCGAAGTGGATTTTCTGGACCCACCCCGAGCTCACTTTGAAAACAATGAATAGATAGAGCCTAATTTTGGCGAGCTCCGTTTTCAAAAGAGAAGTCCAGGTGCATAAACGTGAAGGAGAAAAAGTTTCGAATAGGATTTTGTACATGATGACCTACATGTATGAGGGTCGGGGAGACGATAGCGGAACGAACCGACTTGATAATTGTCCCAACTATAGTTGGGACTGGTCCCAACTTGAGTGTTAAAGTTGGGACGTCCCAACTATAACACTACTGCAGACGCACAAGCTGATGCGATCGGCGTTAATTAACAAGATTCTTTATTTCAACGGTTCTCGGCTCTTTATACAAAATTATGTCAAAACTGTCATGATGGAGCGAGCAGGTGCCCAGGAAGAGCCTAGTATACTCGCTAACTCGGCGTAAATGGTGTTTTAGAAGGTTCTGACACCGGCTTCATGCTCATGCTCATGCCGGGTGAAAGCTTTCAGTCTCAAAATAGGCCTAGTCATTTAATTTCCCTTCTCTTGGAAAACCAAAATTCTAACTAATTTCAAATATTCTCAAGGGCAAGGGAAAGTGGTCTTACAAACTTCAAACTATGATACTTACTATAAAAAAATTATTATTATGTTTTTGGTTTATTCATGGGGGTGGTTTACTGGTTTGTGTTTACTGCGATCCCAACTATAGTTGGGACGTCCCAACTTCAACACTCAAGTTGGGACCAGTCCCAACTATAGTTGGGACGATTGTCAAGTTGGGGCGGAACACCCCTACTCCTAGAACTATTCGGTTCATTCCGCTATCGTCTCCCCGACCCTCATAGGTCATCATGTACAAAATCCTATTCAAAACTTTTTCCCCTTCACGTTTATGCACCTGGAGTTCTCTTTTGAAAACGGAGCTCGCCAAAATTAGGCTCTATGTGTTCATTGTTTTCACAGTGAGCTCGGGGTGGGTCCAGAAAATCCACTCCGCAAAAAAAAGGTGCAAAAAATGATAAATTCCCATCGTTATTCGGAATTGTGAGTACAATGAAATGCCTGATATTTGACATATTGAGGAGCCCAGGAAGTGATTTCCAGCTATTTTGTTACGTCTTTTTCGTCATTTGGGTAAATTTTGGAAGCGAATGCTCAGAAAAACATAGCAAGTCGCTAACAAAGTTAAGCACATACGTCTACCTGTGGCGCTAGCCGTAAGTATAACTGTGTAAGTCAATATTGAGAAAAGAGGAGTACATATGTTGGGCGCGATCGGTCAATCTGCACGATCGACCGATCGCGCTGCGCTATTGAAAGATCTATTGTTCGCGCAGCAATCGGTCGATCGCGCAGCAATCGGTCGATCGCGCAGCAATCGGTCGATCGCGCAACGAACATATTTGCGCAATCGACTGATCGCGCTACGAGTATTTTTTGCGCGATCGATCAATCGTGCAAGAATGGTTGTGCACGATCGACCGATCGTGCAGGTATGGTTTTGCGCGATCAGCCGATCGTGCAGGAGTGGTTTTGCGCGATCGACCGATCGACGACGAATTTTGTACAAATTCCATCTTTTTTGAATAAAATTTGAACAAAATTCGCCGTATGGGAGGACAAAATCCCCCGCCGGACAGAATTGGCCAATCGTGCAAAACCATTCCTGCACAATCGGCCGATCGCGCAAAGCCATTCCTGCATGATCAATTGATCGCGCAAAACCAAACCTGCACGATCGATCGATCGCGCAAAACCATTCCTGCATGATTGATCTATCGCGCAAAAAATACTCGTAGCGCGATCAGTCGATCGCGCAAAGATGTTCATTGCGCGATCGACCGATTGCTGCGCGAACAATAGATCTTTCAATAGCGCAGCGCGATCGGCCGATAGCGCAGCGCGATCGGCCGATAGCGCAGCGCTATCGGTCGATCGTGCAGATTGACCGATCGCGCCCAACACATACACACATTTTATACATGTATAGCAACCACAGTTACTGGGTCTACATTAAGACCTTCTGTTTGGTTTGGTTCATTTGTGACTTGACCACGGACTGTCGTATAGTGCAATTAACGTTCTTTTATGTCTCATTGTGTGTGCATGTCACAGATTTTCTTATTAAGTGAATCCCCCTGCAGTACCACATTTGTTTTGCATATTTCTTCAAGTTGTTTTATTGTTCTTCTTTGATTGATATTGTCATTATTATATTGATACTGTGGAAAATAAATGGACCTGAACCTGATCCCGAAAATGACAAAATTTACACTTTCAGAATTGTTCTCTCGATAACTATTTATTGTTTTATTATGCTGTTAAAATTTCCACTTATTTCAATCTTTATACATGTAACTCAATGATCAGACATTATTGAAAATATCCCTTGGAACCGGAGACCATAAGTAAACCTTTTGCAAATGTCTGCCGTTGTTTCCTGTGCCCCTGTAGCCTCAGCTGTTAGAACTGGGTCAATTTGGGGTTCTCTTTTCCTGCTTTTCAAATGTCAAAGTATCCCTGGCTCATCTGGGAGAGGTGTTGTGTGCAACTCTGCATCCTGGCATTTGACTTGGGTGAACAAATTGTTAGTAGAATGCTTATTTCCCCCCCCCCCAAAGCTGTTTTTTTGCATTGTTTTATTTCGTTTCTAATCACATGAGTAGATGATGCAACTATTCTATCGATTCATCTTTTTCCAGCTCTGGAAAAAATAGATTTGATTTTCTCATTTTGTTTACATCATGTGGTATGTAGTTTGTCCTGAAAACCCTTTTTTGTTTTTGTTTGCTTGTTTGTTTTTTCTTGTTCATACCAGCTATTTCAGTTGGGGATTGTTGCTAGAGGCACCAGGATCAAAAGCAATTAGACTTTGTGTGGATGCTTCAGACTTGCTTCCAGGTGTGAATTCTGTAGTAAACAGACTAATTTTGATGTTTTGTTATTCACTTTTCTTGACTTTTACTATTTTTTCATAGGTACTGAACGCATCTTTTAAATTGGAAATTATTGCAGTGTGCATTAAATTAATAAAAATACATTTTAATATCAGTCTTTGATACAATTGTTGTTTTTATGATACATGTACATGTAGGCAGTCTGTGGTTTGATTCAGTTTTGATGAATTAGAAATCCGTCATCTCACTAAAAAAGGGTATATTTTTTTTGTCAACCTCATTGGTCCTCTTTACACTGATGGCTTAATATTATAATACAGACAGGCTCTAAATGGATCCATTACATATTACAGGGTACTGCACTGTACGTACATGTACTGTGTGGTCACAGTTGCCATTAACACATTGATGGGGATAATAATACCTGATTCAGATAAAATTGACCCATATCACATATTATCAGCTCATTTAAATGTCAGTTCAAATGTTCAGCATGAGTGCCAGCTTAAAATAACACCATATTGAAATGAACAAGCTGCAATGTACAGGTATAGGATATTTAGATACAAATGTACATGACATTCAAAGTGTTAGTAAAGCACCAGCAGCAGCCTAAACATATTATGTAGGGTCAGAATTCAGTTCAGAGAACAGTGTTTTTTGCAACTACCCCGTGGCAAAATATTGACAATGAAGAGTGATAGACAAGGAAGAAGCCAACAGTGGAGCATTGTTGCAGGCTTGAAAAGTTGACTAACTTCCTCCACTTTGGCAAATATTTGCCAATTGTTACCATGCATTGTGTATTTTATAGAGTAACATTTGTTATGAGGGTCATCAAACTTTTTGGCGGCTGTTCCCAAATATTGATTTTGACATGGCAGAGGCTTGCCTAAACTTTTGATGTAGAAATGTCTCTTAACGGTCCCTTCAATCGCATACAGGAAATTAATCCAGCAATATAGGCTAGCATAAAACTCTAATTTGGTTTTAATGGGCTGGAATTGCACAATTACAGTAAGCAGTGATAGTGATTTTCAAGTAGACAAATTGGGAGTGGCATTTTCGTGTAGAAGTTGACAATGAAAATAAACATTGAGGAATCCTCAAAAGCAGCAAGCACTGTAATTCATCTGTGAACAGGTTAAAGAACTTGTCATTTGTGGGAGGAGAACCTCCCGCCTTTTTCTCTCCCTGCCAATGGTCCAAAAATTGCTTCTGTGGTCACAACTTACAACCAGGTTTTCGTTCAAATTCTCTAAAATCCCTAATCAAAGAGGTTGATGGTCTTACATGTGTTCAGAAACGTACATGTTTACCTCCTTCTAATATCCTAACCTTAACTCTGATATTGTTGTATATAGCAGCTCTCACAGAATACAAACTCAATTTGTGATAGTACAACACACATTATGTACTTGATTCAAGGGCAGGGGGAAGTCCCTGGGGCAACATGTATTTTTTGTCAGGGCCATGGAGGCCCCTTTGCCTGTGTTAATATAGGGCTTCTAAAGGGAAGGTATACATTGTACGTTTGGTAATCACTCTCAAAATTTGCAGCGACATCTCAAAGATAAGACCACTTTTTGAAGTGAAACTTTCACAGGTTAGTTTTATTGCCCCATCTATAGGATTAAAACAATCGAATGGTTTCAAAAACCAAAGTATTCTTTGCCATTAAAGTCTTTGTCATTATTGGAATTTGAGGACTATGTTACCAGACACAGTAGCTGAGTGGAAGAGCTAGTTGTAACACCATTGACTGTGGTTGATGAAAAAATGCATTCTATGCATTGTCATGGTTGGTGGCTTTCCTGGAACATCTTTTTGATATCAGGCCTGCGTCTTCTTGATGGGATGTAAAACTGCAGGTCCTGTGCATTGTGTAATGCACGATAAAACACCCTGGACAGTTATTGTTAAAGAGAAGTGGCTTTGCCACAATGTGTTTGGATCGGCTGCTTAATAGGCCCTCTCTGAGCATTTTTGGAAAGTAGTCTGTGTTTGATGCGCATTTTAAAACATATTAATATGGAATTTACGCAATATCAATGAAGTTTATCACCTGTTGTAAATAAATAAAGTTAGTGGCCTGACGTTTCAACCTTAGCAGAGACTTTCTCAAAGGCTAAGCCATAGGTCCTTTTGGTTGGTAAGCAGTTTGCAACAGCTAATACTATTTTTCACGCAAATAAATAAACTATGGTTTTCCCTATGACAAGCCAACACAGGTTGTCCTCGCAGAGATGGCTCATAGGAATGCCACAGGTTGAAGTGACTGAAAAATATATCCACATGTAAGGCCCCGGTCTTAGATGGCATTTGTAAAGGGTAAAGGTTTAATACATTGTACTACATATTTTTTGTGTCCTCGATTCGTGCAAATCTTACTTTGAACATGGAGGTAGAATTCTACCTCCATGCTTTGAAAGAGAAATTTTCGAAAGGAGGTTGTTTTCTTAGCCTAATTCCTGCGATTCTGCTGACTCAATTTTCATGTCAATATTGAAAGTCCAAGTAAATTTTCTTCTCAGTTGCCAAAAGAAAAAGTAAAAGAAAACCACAGCAGTATGTTTCTTTAAACCCCGAGGCATGTCCTTTATATAATAAGCATGCAGTACATTAAATAGGTACATAGGAATGCACATTCACCTTGTCTTCAGCATTGTATGCAGACTTCTTGGAAAGTCCTGGGGTCATATCATTTGTCCTGAAATACTTACTGATTGAGTCACAGTACTTCATTTTCAGAAATATGAGGAGCAGGATATAAAATGCTCTTGTTAAATTTCTGAGGAGAGCTGTTTGCACTCCTCAGAGTTGAACTTTACACACAAGTCTGAAAAGTGGTATTAAAACACGCTTGTTATAAAATCTGACTGTCCATGATGTTTATTTAAAGCATGCAAAATGTACCTCTGACGACTATGTGATTGGATAGGTGGATTGGGATTTTTGGTTACATATCAAAGCAAATAAACACCTCATCAGTATTTCATTTCCTGCTAAAAGTAAAATTTTCCAAAATGTTTACAATTCACTTTAGATTTTTAAGGAGTGTTATTTGTTATTGCACTCAACCACTGTGCGGTTATACATGGTATAGTCTGGATGAGGTTTCTGCACAGTACTTGTAAGATGATGATGTTCACTCGCACCCCTTTCAAAATGAAGGCTCAGAGTCTCTCTGAAATACTGCTGACTGCTTAATAAGTGAAATTCTCAAGACGGGATGTACGTAACTTAGTACTAATAGTGAGAAACAAGTTAACAGGAATATCTTGCATCTTTGTTTAGTTGGATAGTTTTGTATCCAGAAGAATTTCTTCTCTAGGAAGAGGAAACCTACTGTACAGTATTTTCATTGAGTGGATCCAGTTCATGTGAATTAGATTGTGAAGCAAATCTTAAGATGGATAATTGGAAATCCAAGCAGGTCTTCACATTCAGCGTAATGAAAGCTTGTTTTTACATGTAGGCCTACATTCACTTTCACATGAAGCAAAAACAAACTGAAATCTTTTGTACAATGTAGTTGGTAAGTGTTTTCATATGTACATTTACATAATTATGTAAATGTTCATGTACAGTATTGCTAACAGTTCAAAAAGTTACATTTTATTCTCTTGATTTGTTTGTTTGATTTTTCCCCCCTTTTACTTGAAAAGAATCGTGTTATTTACCGTATTGCTGGTAAAAATGTAACAAGATCATCTCAATACCTTAAAATTAATGTTGTTCCCATATGACTGAAAAGTGTCTTGGACTGGTAAGGTACATGTTTGGGAGATTCTGTCTGAAAGTTATGTTTTGATGATCTCTGGATTTTTTAGTTTATCTCCTTTTGTAAGAATAATATCCATTTGACCATGTTGTAGGTAAAACTGGTAAACACTAGTTTGTTTCAATACCCTGGCAATAACATTACATAGTGAACCCGCATGACTGAAAAGGTTTAATGGAAAGGATAAACACATACAGTATATTGTTTTGTACATGTAATATGTAGCCTGTATGCTATGTTTGTTGGATTCATCTAAGTATAGCTTATATCTTTTGTTGCTCGACATCTTTCCTTTTGTTTCAGAGATACTGACCCTTGTTACACTTCATTGGAATAACAGAAGTTGGTTTCTATACCATTTCTTGATTTATTTTCTCAACTGACAAAAAAACCCACAAACGGCTGAGAGAAGAAGACATGCACTGTTTTGCTTCTCTGTGGATCTTTTTATTGTTTACACAAACGACCCAGAAAAATTCCTGGAACCAGACTGGAATCTAGAATTGGGCTACTTCAAAATGGTACATCTCGGCAACCGCCTATTTATTGAATGTTTGTCAAATGTCAAGACGGTCTGATGTGATCAATACCACCACTGCATCGTTTGCATTTATTTTACACAACATTATTGATTGTTTATGTGTCAGTCTGCGGAAGACTTTTTGACTTGACAGCTGTTCGTTTGGAATCTTAAAGGTATGCATAATCATACTTCAGAACATGAATTGATACTATTTAATTCCAAAGTTATCTTGTTGTTGAATGTGCATTTAGGTTACCAGTTTGCCCGTGGGAGTATTTTAGTTGTCAGAAATGTTATTATCTCAGTATTGTTTGTCTGAAATTGGTCTTTCTTTGCCATGCAACAGATCGAAGACTAGCATAGTATTTTGGAGGTGGGGTGGTGGGGTGGTGGGGTAGGGGATGGGTTTGGGGCGGGGTTGTCTTAGTCACTTTTGAACACCCTGTAGACACCTAACTTAATCTAAGATCCGGGGGTCGATTTCACGAAGCACTAAGATTCATCTAAAAGATGAGTTGTCAGTATCACCATAGTGATTTGTATTGTGACATCACACTTTGCTTAGTAATTAGGAGTGATTTGGAGTTGAGATCAATCTTAACTCTTTGTGAAATCGAGCCCTGGGATGACATGGACAGATGGAGGCCATAATTTATAATTGATCCTATTGCCTGCTGTAATTGGCCTTTCTACCCCATCAAAATACTCTCATTTGAGTCTTAGACTTTAAGATTTTCCAATGACACATGAATGAGAGTGCCCTTTGCAAATCGAGAATGGCCTTGCCCCTTCAAAGTTGAAATTCCTGGCCCTTTTGGACACCAAATTGATCTTTAAAAAAACCAAAATGGACACAGTTTTCTGGTTGCATGTGTTGCTTTGTTTATTCTGTGCCACACATTTAATTTGTGTGTCAACTTACTTGTTGACTTTGTGCCCTGTTACTATCTTGTACTTTTCTATAGTATGTAAATTTAAATTATAGTATTGTCGCTGGGCACTTTCATCCGTTCTTTATTCTGTGATGATTTTTTCATGATGAGCGCCCCAAAGGAACATCTGCGCTGGATAAGCTATCGTTTAGTATACTTTTTGACGTGTGGCGATGACTTGTAAGAACGTGACGCACTTCTGCTTTTCGCGAGATTTCTTGTTTTTACCGATTTTACAGTGCAGTTTATTCACACGCATGGCTGTTGTTGTCGGCTGCTTTGTGGTTATGTTATACTCTTGGCCGGCTTTTCAATCATAGACCAGTCGTTGTTTTCTAGTCTACTGAACTAAGACCCTAAGTATTTTTGTCATGTTTTTATTTATTTTTATTTATTTTAAATTAATCTCACCTAGCCTCTAAGGCCTCGAGGCCTATTTAATTATTTTTGTTTTAAACAATACAAAATATGGGGATGGGGTGGTTTCATCGTTCTCCATGTGTAGGCCTTAATACAAGTAAGTACACCTTCAAAATTTAATATTTTGTTCCCCAATTTAATAATTTAATAATTATTCAGACCATCACCCATTTCAATTTATATCCTTTGTTCTCCAAGTACCCCAAATCGTCTAAACAAATTTAGCCACCAATCCTTCAGCTTGAATATTTCCCCAAAGACCCTCCCGCCCCCGACAAAACAATTGGTAACGAGGGCCATCACGCACTTTGTTTACAAGTACATCCGGGTATGTACAGTGGAAGAGCCTGATGTTTCGCGGTTGACCAATCAGCGATCAGGAAATCCGTAAGCGATCATGGCGGCATATTCACCAACAGACGTTAACGTTAAATTGTGAGAAGTGTTGGCAAAACGAGTGCCCTGACCCAGCTAAATGAAATCAAATGTGAAAAGTACAGCATTTGGATAGAATATAACCTTATCTATTTGGTCAGCCCAACGATACGTTGTGGTAACATTGAAAATTAGTAGTAAGTACCATGTTTTACGAGGCAAACTGTTTCGTTTTGAAACAAAATGTTTGAGTCAATTTTAGAACTAATTATTGAAAACGAAATCATTAAATTATACAACTGGATTGAAGGTCGGTTATTCATCTCTATAAATCTGTAAATATTTTGGCAGAAAATTACTTTGATCACAAGAAATTGATGAAATTCCTGAGACTATGCCACGCTCATTAAATATTCATGCAGAGGTCAAGCTCCGAAATCCGTGCATACGTTGCAGATAAAACGAACGGATATTGTGTGCAGTGCGGACTGACTGACATGTATTGGGTTTTTTTTGTATGGGGCACTTGGTGCATGGTTATAACAAAACTGTCATACAGCTTTTGACACTGAGGCAACAATCTGTAATGCAAGAGATCACAATCCTTCAAAGTGTCACCTTGAAAGTATCCATTGCCTTGTTTGTATGCGAATGAAGTTTTCAATATTTCTGTCATGAGTTGTCCAGTCCCCCACCCTATTTTGGAAGGATGCTCCTGCCTTCTTCTCTCAGTGTTTTCCCCCTCTCTTGCCAACCTTCATCTGTCAAGCAGCAGGTGAAACTGCCCAGTCTTTGCATTTTGAAATGTCAATCTGTACTACAGCACTGTTTGGAACAGTACAGTTTGACAGTCAATTGGGAAAGTAGAGATTGAACAGGAGATAGTCGTTCCTGTTGATTCAGCTTGAGGTAGACCCCTCTGCGATTCAGGTGAAAATCCCTGTCTACAAAACAACACCAGCTCAGTCACAAGCCAATGCGATTGTTTCTCAAGTAGGGGTCTAGACACATTTAGATTCTTTTTTTTCCTTTTTCTTTTTTAATTTCCCCCGGGTTGTCCTAATTACAAATCTAATGCACTTGCCTGGGTAAGGAGAGGAGTGCTGAATACAACCGATAATTTCATTTAGTGTCTGGCTTTAAAGGTCATCTTCATTTGATGAACGGGAATTACAGGGGTTGTTTGCAAGCTTCTTTTTTTTTCTACCCCAAAAGCCGAGTGCTCCGCAATTAAATTAGGACGCTGATCAATTTTTCAGAGAGGTTACTGTTTGAATGCAAAATAAGTGTAGCTCAGATGAAGTTCTACTTTTAAAATGCACTAAAAGTAGTAAATATCTAAGGTTGGGGGTTGGCTTTTGTTTCGCATTACAATGATCCACCCATGGATGATCTACACCTCCATGATTTATCCTACTTGTACTTGTTTATTTTGAAGTTGAACCATTACCAAATCAATACCGGCTTTAAATACCTGGTTGAACGAAAACGGTAACAAGTGATCTTTGCTGAAATTCATTTATAATGTTTTCAGTCAATAAGGAAATTGAGTTCACATGAGGTCAAACAGATTTGAATTGTGTAAAAACAATAATTTTGAATACCCTTCTCCGGTGCTTTTCAGAAAGGTTCACGAGAAGCCCTGTTATGTCATCACTCATGTTACGTCATCACTCATGTTACATCATCACTCATGTTATGTCATGTGGGAGCTCCGTTTTTATAGCCACTTTGTTGCAGCATGAAGGTACATGTATAACAAAGCAAACCCCCACACATGGCATGAAAGGATTGTCATTTTGACGCATGCCGTCAATGGCAGAAGTGTTTCTACTGTATTTTTTTCAAAACCTTTAGGTTGGGGCCTAATATTTTTATCCGTATTTATGAAAAATTCAGAAGTGTACAAATATCTAAATTACATTTAAACGATACAAAAACACATTATAAACAAGTTTAAATTTGGTTTAAAATAGCATTCCTGTTAAAAACAATTTTGCTGAATTATCTGTTTTAAAGATACTGAGAACGCAATGTTTTTCATCCTCTGCCTAGCATTTAAAAACAATCAGCCCGAAGCCATTGTGTGCATGCACTGCTACTGCCTTCCAGCCCAGGGGATATAAGGTCTGATTACCAAATAAGGATGTGTGGTGTACAAGGTCCCCAGTACTAACTTCCTGGTAAACATTTTCATCATGTGTCTTGTAAATCTATACAGCAGATGCTTTCGGGCACATTCATGACAAGGGTTATGTTGCAATGTCAAATGTGGGGTTAGTATTTACATGATTGACTCGGGAATGTCAGAGCTGGAGGGCGTACTAGGTTCCTCAATCATTGTATAAACATGTAGACAATGTTAACAAACTGCCCCTAATCCATCAAAATCTCATTACTGCAGGGTTTGATGAAATCTGTTCACTGAAAACAATGATTTAGGGCGTAAGATTCTAGAGTAATTTCTTTCTTCATCATTATTCATTTGCATCAGAATCCACTGGTTTGGTACATGAGTTTTTCTGGTTCACTTCAGGACCTTCGGACTACATGTATTTTATATGTACATGTACATGTAGGTACATGTATATATATGACATTGACAGACTACATGTAGTGTAGGTACATAAGATGGGTTTTGTAACGGTTTTGTTTAACAGGTAGACTGAGTTTCATAGCATCCCATCCCAATCTGCAAAAAAACGCCCTGAAGTTTTTAAAACATTTTTTAACAAAACTGTTAACACTTGAAACTCAGAAACACTTGGCACTACAACAAAGAAGAAACATAAATTGACCATTTACATGTCAATTTCATAAACGCTGAGTAGTGATAACCAAACAGAACCCGACCACTAATATTATGTACCACTGACTTGAAGGATTCTAAGCAATCTTGAACTTTTATTTATTTTTTTACATGACATTACAACAGCCAAAAGAGCCATCATATTTTCATTTGGTGTCCTTTCAGTGTAAAATAAAACAGCTCTTGACAATTACACGCGTACAGTGCTGAAATTCCTGTACATTTCAAATCTGGTGGCAAGAATTATGTGACACAGGTCCCGGGAGGATAGAACTTTCCCCTATGAGGTGTGTGGAACACTTGGAATTGTCCATTCATAGTATTACATGATTGTTTGTAAAGATGGAAGATGAAACTGGTCTGAGGATTCCCCAAGGGGGCGGTATACAGTGTTGTGATCTCCGGAGCTCCGGATCTCCGGATCTCCCCACTGTATGGACTGGAATTAATGTTTGTTGAGAACGGCTGTAATGAGATTGATTCAGTTCATGGGGACTGGGAATTGTGTATATTTACAGTCAGCGCGGCAGCTTCTTTTAATGATTAATGCGACGCTGGATGTTATTGGGCTATGATTTAGCCAGACTTGCCAATTTTCTTGAGTCCCAAATGTCTGAAGACTTCACTCCTATAGATGCATTGGGGGGGGGGGGGTTGAGGATCTGATTACATGTAAGTCATGTAAGTTAGACAAAGGAGCTTAGTTGGACTTGAAATTGATCTACATGTAGGTGTTTGTGACTGATTTGCCACAGCTATCTAAATCAAAATTGTGTTTACTGAAAGCGGGAAACGGTTACATTGTAAAAACTGTTTGAGGAAGCAACAATGTATTTGTTTGTCGCAGTTTGAATTGTCGGTCGTTTACAAAAGTACTTTCTGAGGACAGGCTAACCAGAGGAAGCACATTGTTCTCGTAAATATACACACGCCCAGAATTACGTACATGTAAACATGTAGAGTCTTGAATGCTCCTATATGCCTTTGATTCTCTTCTTGGAAGGGGTCAATGTTTTCTACATAACAATGGGTGTTTCAAAGAAAATGCCCAGACAATGAGAGAGATACATCATCTCTGTCAGGATGAGTACAGTGGGCATGTACTATTTAGCACATGATGCTCCAGTGCCAGGATGTTTGAAGACCAGAAAAAGACTAATTTGTTTGCCACTTTTAGCCCAACTACGGAAATTCTTAGATTTTGCAAGAATTGTACAGTTAATAAAATTTGCACTGCATGCAAGTTAAACATTTGATGTACGGTTTCACATGACAAAAACATGTTGTACACTACACATGTACACCACACTGTGTACATGTTCACTGTACATTTTATAACCATGATTTTAAAATATAAAATATGTTTGTCTTTTCTGATTTGTTTTTACCAGTGCAACAAAAAAAGAAATTTCTTAAATGTGATGTTGTTTTCATTTTGTGTGTAAAGTGAGTATTGGTGTTGTGAGTGAAATTGGTTTAAAGATGACATGTGACGCATTGGTTATATTTATTTTTATCATTACTCTTTCCACACTAGTCAAAATGTTGTAATGAGTCCGACATTGCTGTTACATTACACACTGAGGCCTCTCTTTGTGCTTGTAGTCCTGGTTGAATTTATTGTTTTAGCATGTGCAAAATATCGCTGATAAAAAACTGTTTATTGTCAATGACTCCACACAGTAGTCATGTAATTGAAGACATTCCTCGTTGATGAGTCCGGCTGGATGGATCATTGCATATCTCCCGGATAGATCCAAATGGCAGATGAACACTTGCCAAGCTGTGATGGTCTCGCTTGCACGCAACTCTCCAGTAGAAATTACACAAATGTATCACCAAGTTGCAGTGTTGAATTTCATATTGCGCTCTTAACATTTCCCTGTACTTAAGTCTTTCGACACACTTCTTAGTTTAGGTTAGCTGTTCTGATAAAACTAAACAAGTCCATCAAGAATCTAGAGTTAAGAGAATGTTATCTTTCATGGAGATGATCATATCTGTGGTCAGACATCCAACTGGATTTGTTTATCAGTAAAAGGGGTTCCAGTCCTTTAGAGATGTGTGCAAATTACCCAAAAAACTTGTTGTTTACTTCATGTATGTACATGGTAGCTTTTAGGACAGTTCCTGTAGTACATTGATTTGAAGCTGTTGAAACAATGATAGGTACTTCCAGTAATCAAGGTGTCCTCTTTATATTAAGGCTCCCACAAAGGGAATACAACCAGTGGAACCAGGGTGACAGACGAGCAAGTCGGTACATCATATGAGCTGCTTTTTACGAGAGATGTGGGGTTTTTGTTTTGGTTTTTTTTTTGAGGGGGAGGGGTAGGGGAGGAACAAGATTATGAGAACCCTAACCATCCCAAATCATCTCGCTGTGTCGCTTGAATTTGATTGATTTGGTTCTGTACTTCTAAATTGGTATTTCCATACATGTAGGCTGAGGCAGGGAATTACCAATCTCATCAGAGTCTAAATACTTGGTGCTGATTGACTACATGGGAGTAGTTTGGTTAATTTGGTGCAGTCAGATTGTGCGAGAAGTTTCTTATGCTGTATAGGGTTAAAGATATGGTACTCATCACAGTTTTATGCTTTCTTGTAAATGAATCCCCCTTCTCCATTGTAAACTCTCGCTGCTACATTGTTACTCCAGAATCAGGGATAACACTTAAAGAAAATAAGAAAGTGAAAAACTTTCAGCTGTTTCTTGGAGCCAGTTTCATTTTACTCTCGTTAAAATCCACCCCTGGCCATATGCCAGATAAAACAATATGCTGTCTGTTATTCACAGGTTTTAGTCAAAATATGCAACTGAAATATATGGGCATTACGTGCAGAGCTGTGTCATTGACAGACATGCAATGCATCGTGAGCGCCAGGCCATTCCTTCTAGAACCTGTTGAAAAGCAAGGTGGTGTTGTTTCATCATGTTACACTTCTCAGTAAAGAACTCACGTAAAGGGCATACACTTTATGGAGACTGGGGTAGCCAATGCCCAGAAAACTAAAGGATCAAATTAAAATTGTGTGCTGGATTAGCCACCAATAAATCATCCTTTAAAGCACTTGACTAACATTGGTAAATACATGTATTGCTTAACAGAATACGGTTACCAGCCAAAATACCATGTCACATGCACCATCTTTGACTGTGTCCTCTCAAAATTGGTGTGCAAATTTGTCTGCAGAAGCAGTTCTTTGAAATTGGGCCCAACATGTTCATGAAATAACAAACTTTTGACAATTTTAGCTCAATCAGTCATTGGAGTCACGAGAAAATAGTGACAAACCTCATAGCTGTTTTCACTGGGAGTTTCCCAACATCGGATTACATGTATGGACTCTTGGAAGCAAAACTAACTGTTTCACTCATTTCTCAAAAATTGTTACTCCTGGCAAAACTATTTCAAGGGAAGTTGATAAAGATAAGGTACAAATGTATAGTGCAAATATGTGAGCATTTATACTTTCAATATTAGCCATGTTGTTCACCCTTTAGATAGTTGAAGTGTACCTTTCAATATAACAAAGATATGTCACAAAAAGCAGAAGAAAATTCAATTTTCTTGCTGTTTTGCTTTCTTGAAAGTTTAAGCCTGATAAAATCTAGAAAATAATAATGAATGGAAATTTACTTTTCACATTTTGAGCAAATAAAATCACCCTCAACAAAAATTAATACTTTCTTTTTGAAAAAAATGCAAACAGAGGATCTCTAACTGGCATGCTCTCTCAGGATTGAACTATTTGAGGATTTAAAAATGGATTTTTAACGTTGACTGTATGAGCAACCGACAAACCAGCCTTTAATATTTGAATGCCATTTACTAACAAAGACAAAACACCTCAAGAAACGAACACAAATATTTTCCTGTGAAAAAATGCAAGCAGAGGTAAATTCCAAGGTGTCTCGCCATGCCTCAAAGAAGACAGAGTACAACTGTAGGTGTGAATTTCACTTTCACATGATCTAGACATGTTCAACAAGTTCTGGGAATGAGATACTTCTCTGTAGTGCAAGCTGGTTAACTTATGCTGACCTGTGTGTCCTGTTAGCTCAGATATGAAATCCATGGGATTCTCTCTGTGGGGTACCTGCCTCCCATGGGGAAGGTTTAGTTTCAGTGTCTTTGTGCTTCATTTATCAGACCTGGGGTTTCTATTTTCTGCTGAAAATTGTTCTTTACCAAAATCACTAGTGGTATCCTCAAATAAAAAATGACAGATTTGGGGAAATTTTTATTGCTTATGAAATCATTTTACAAGGAGGAAATAGTGTTAAAATGTGCCACCTGGCAGCAATTTTCCGTGTATTTATTCTAAGAATCAAATTATTAACAGCTCATTATTTTGAGCCTCGATTGGAAAATGTAGTTCTAATCAAAGAGAATGAAAGTATTTATAAACTGAAACTCATTTTTCTGACCCAGACTCATTAGGTTTCCTTTAATTGATTTAAAGTGGTTCTGTGCTGTGTGCTTGACTTTTTTGAAATATTCAATATTGGTACAACAACGTCTGTAAACTGAATCCATACACCCCTCCCCCTACCCTCAAGGAAATGCCAGTCTGCGAATTGTCTTCTAAACACCCTCCCAAAGAAAATGCCTTGTCTGAAACCCCTGAATGCTATTCTGGGTTAGGTACTGTTATACTGTACACGTGAGTACGTGTACACCTTTACCATTTGGACTTGTCCTACGCCCAGCATGCCCATCCCATTTCATTTCGCATCGATGTTGCAGGGGTAGAAATAGACATCCGACATACCGGGGCTAAATTTAGCCCCTGGGTGAGCAAAAAAAGGATCGGCCCTGGGGCTGTCCTCCTGGGACTAGGGGCTTTTCTCGAATTATGCAATACAGTATTGTCTTTAAAGACAACACAAATTAACCATGAACTTGTTATTGATAATCGTCATTAATCTACGGTACCGAAGAGGGAGGGTTACGTACGATCGCTACAGTCATGATAGTAATTTTATCAGGCATAAACATAGCCTAGTTTTACCATGGAGGTAGGTTTTACTAAAAGTATTCGTAGCGATCCGATTGCCTTCAATTGATTAAAAATGAGACCAAAGTTCTCACAATCTTCCCACTTTCGTCCAGAAAAACAACAATTTAATACAAACTAGTTTCAAAATATCCAGACCACAGTAAGCTTGGGCGGTTCTACCTCCATGGTTATACGGTATTACAGAGTAGTCACGGTATTTGTTCAATACCGAAAATACCGTGAGCTGTTTTAGAAATACCGAAATACCGTCCCGTACGGTTTTCAATTTCAATACCGAAAAAAAAAACAAAAAAAAACTTATCTGTTAGGCCATAAATGAGGAGAATACAAAGCCCAATTGTCCATCCCGAGCAGACTGTTTATTGTTTGCGGTTTTTAGCAGTTTCCTGCCCCCGGCGGCACCCGGCCGTATCTCTGTAAGTAATTAAGCGGGAGATCGCAACACAAGCAAACGCACGTTCGACGTTTTGCAATGCCATTTGGGTGAGCGAACACCTCAAGAGGGCGCTACATTTTTAGTGCGCCCTCTACCGACAGCTTGTATAAGTTGCGACAAAGAGCGTCAAAAGCGGCAATTTTCTGATAAACACCGACATTCCGCGACTTCCTGGTTACACGTTCGGATCGGGATCGTGGCGCGCTGGTTAACAAGTACATGCATTAGCAATGCACAGGTGGCTGTGCGGATACCAACAAGATACCGACAGCGCGTGCAGCATGCAAACGAAAATAGATCGCGGTATTTTCATCAAGTTATCAACCATGAGAATTTCCAACCGCTGCTGCACGAACAGTAAGCTTATTTTGATAAGTTTTATGTTGAAAACAAATCAATCTATTTGTCCTAATAAAAGATAAAGACAAGCTCAGCGCTAACCTGCTGTTAAATAACCATGATTGTCTGGCCTCAATGAAAATGGTCAATCAAAATCGGCGGCCAGAGCGCGATTTTTTTTTAGCCCATTTTTTGAGATCACGAAACAACGAAGTAATAGTCCGTTCGGGATGATAGGAACGTTATTTGAATAAAACCATCAATGAATTTCCACTCTATGACTGAGTGAAATACGGGGGGAAATGGTTCATGTAAGAATGGGACCAAGGGTTTTTTTAAGCGCCGGAAGCGTTGTAGAAATAGAGGGTCAAGGGGCTTTTTATTGGGGACCAAGCGCTAATAGCGCCGAGGCGCCGGGTTATTTCGAAGCCTGTGTTGAATTTCCAATGGATGCAAAAGTGACAGACTCCATAGAAAGTCTCTGCATTTGTTTCCTCTTTAAACAGGCAAAGTAGATTTGTATAATAGTTCAGGTTTTCAGGTTTTCTCTAGAGTCCTTGTGTAATATTGCCGCTGATTGCAATATTGTCTGTAAGTACTTTGCCCTCCCCCCCTTCTTGCCTAAACCCCCAGATCACCCTCAGTGATAATTTACTCATGATGTGTTTACGCATTAGGAACCCCAGTGCTTTATCAAGACGGCGCGGGAATGCAAAGGCCCCCGAAATCGATAGTTTTTCCTGATCTCGCCTGAAGGGCTCGAAATGCACTCCCTTAGACTATAGAGAGATATTGCATCGGAGCTGACTTAATTCAACACGTGGGGAAAATATCTTCGGCCTACATCTTAATTGATTGTAGTTTATTACCTGTACATGTACTGCGGATAATGTACCGCTTGTACTTGGGATGTACTATTTGTACGTGTACAATTAGCAGACCAGACTGACGCTTTAGTGTCTGTGGCAATTGTGGAACTGCAGTCAATCATACAGCAAAATGCTACATGTACATGTAGGCCAACATGTGCACAACATATTTCAGTCTCAAACAACAACTCAAAAATCCTCATTTGCTGCTGAAAATTTAGCATTTTGGTGTGCACGAAACATGTTTCGTCTAAACAAAAATTGCTGCATGTATGTACATATGCATCCACAGCAACGGTATGTACCTTTTTGCTCTTTGCTTTGGTGCCAACATACCCAATTGTAAAGTTTCATCAGGAATTTGCACTTTCCTATAAGAAAAAGTTCAAGGCCCATCCCAGTAGTGGTACACCTGTATGTACAGTACATGTTATGTTGTGTGTACACGCATAGCCCAGGTACAAAATGCAGTGGCAGTCAATGTCTGCAAGAAGTCTGGACAGTTATCTTGAAATGCCTCATTAAGTGTAATAGTTGAATGGCTATTCATAATGTGTTGAAGATTAATTGTAATTGCAGGCATTATGATTGATGCTTTGTACTTGGCCCCAAGTTGTACCTCATTGGCTGCTGGACAAATCTACATAATTGCACATGTGGTGTAGGAATAATTGTGTATCAATCATATAAATTTAGAGTTAAAAAGCCCATTAGAAATTTAGAGTTAAAAAGCCCATTTTCGGCTACTGGGAATCTTGTTCCATGTAGTTAAGCATAGCCAAGGACCAGCATTAAGAGACAATCAAGCCTGATACTTCACGCAGGCAATTGCATCCATTGCCTTGGTGCCCTTGGAATTTATCAGTAGATTGTCTTCACAGAGGTGCCCTTTATTGTACCTGTTTTTCAGGCCTGTGCAATGCATGTGACAAGTTTGAAGTTTTTTTGTCAGTGTATACATTTTTCGGCAATGCTGCATCTGCTAAATGGTGTACAAAACCTGCGTACTCATTAATCTACTTATAGCACATTTTGCAAAGAGTTTAAAATACTGTAATTTATGCATGTAGTGCATGTAGTGCATGTGAGCCCGAGATTTTACAGAAAGGGTCTTGTCTGACTCATTTGTGAGACCAATTAGAACTCAATCCATGGCAATGAAGTTAATAATAATAATGAGAATCCCCTCCATCCACTAAGCAAAAGTACATGTAGTAGTCCTGGCTGATTTTCTACCTCCCACTCACGTGGTAGTTTATAAGCAGTACAGTTCTTTTCAGAACTAGTAGTCTCCCGAATTCCTTAATCTACTCCGGTGCAGTAGAATAATATAGCAAGACAAATTCTCAAGGAACAAAATTTACACACTGAAGTAGATACACATGGTGTTACCGCAAACTGAAATACATTGGTACCTAATGCCATTCAATGCCTCAAACCTACTTGTAATTACATTGTATTTTATTATACTGAAATTACTGTCTGGATTGTGTAAAGGAAATTCAACATGGGAAAACAATATGAAAATATTGCTTTTTTGTGGTAAACATGAGGATTGATGGAACTGGTATACAGTACATGTAGTCTCTCAGGTTTGATCTCTTATTTGTTATTTGTACCCAACAGACATTTTTCTAAAAGTGTCACCTGCCCCCGACCACTTTATACATTTCCCCTTGCTGACAGCTCTATAATACATCAGTACATGCAATTTATATTTTACATCGACAAGGATGTGATATTTCTGGAGAAGTTTGATGCAAATTTCTTATCCAGTTCGAATGAAGTTTTGAAGAGGCACCAACTTGGGTACTTTTTTAACCCTTTGTCATGTTTGTGCATGTAGCATAAAAATACACGTAGACAGTTCGTGCCAAACAGCATTTTTACATCTCAAAGTAATACTTGTAGGCCCCTCGGCACAGCTCTGTGCAGGTGGCTGTGCAAAGCAAAGTCCCTGCTCTCTAAAAATAAGCTGAAAACATCGCGCCAAAGATTCTCCACTATTAATTTATCAGCTTCTCATCTTTGGCCAGACTTTAAGACCCATCAGCGAGCAAACCACGCCAGAGTCTTTGCCCATGGAGCTGACAATAATTGTCTGTAGCTGCAGGGCTTGTGTCTTAGTTTTCTTGTCATGGAGAAGAGTAGCAGGTTTTGAAGAGGCCTTGTAGATTACCTGGAACTTTGGCCTGGGAAGTCTTTGTACACTTCCAAGCTGCTAGACTTGCATAAGGTTGTCCTTTAGTGTGGATGAATGGTAACTGATGTACTGCCAGGGTCAAGTCCATGACCACAGATGCTAGAAGACTGATGGAAGTTGCACTTTTGGCTGTCTATGGCTTTTAGGGCTACTGATTTCATGTGAAGTGTTCTTTTTTCTCCTTGCCTACAGGGACAGGTCATATTAAGTGACATGTCAGTGGTAGGTGAGAAGGACTGGTTTTTCCTAGATTTTTGAAGTGTTAATAAATGGTTGTCTCAAAAGGTACATGTAGGTTTGGGAAATTGAAGGCTCTGCAGGAAAATGCTACATCAAGGTTTTTATGTAGAAGTGATATGTTTGTTGAACTAGGATTAACTGGTATGTTAATGACAATGTAATTTCCTCTGTTTCTGCAGCCCTTAAGAGGAAAAGTGATTTCTTTTGAATACAAAATGCATGATACATGATCAATGATCTCCACATAGTGTAGTTCAAATGGTACATGTACATAATCTAATTATTGCACTGTGTTACAGTTACATAGTCATTGCAGTCGCCCTTTTTTTTTTATTCACGTAGACTTTCTTTCACCTTTTCAATGATTTCACCCCAAATCAAAGTCACCTTTTTCCATTGATTGGTATAGACCATGTAACCTGTGACATCACATGTTTACACAAGAGCCACAGAGCCTGGACTTCCAGCAGGCACGATTTCTACACAGCCGCAATGAAATTTGATGGCTTTTAAAAAAAATATATTAATTTTGTTGCAATTTTATGACACTCGGAATGATTCTTGATGCTTCATTGAGAATGACTTATGATGTCTTTTTTCTTTATGTACTAGTAGACACATTCTTTTAGTATCATTTTACGCTACATCTGAAGCACAAATTAAGGTTTTAAAACCGAAATACAAAAATAGTTTCAGCCACTTCATTCATAAACATCGTCATTGACTAAGTCCTTGGGTATTTCATTCAGAACAGGCAGCAGTTCCCTGTCGGCCGTCCGCATCCATGGAGCGAGAGACCTAGAACTCAGCTGGGACTCGCCAACTACAAGTGTTTGGTGTCGCGCATGGCTGCATGGCCGCGTGGAACTTGTTAGTGCTGGACCTTAATGAAAAATGTCTGCTCAAGCATAATATTGTCTAAATTGCGTGCGGTAATATAGGCCATACATGTACAATGTAGTCTGGTACAATGTAGGCTGGGTGTTGTGTGTTACATGTACAGGGATTGATTGTTTTTTTGTTTTCAGATTGTAGAGGATATCGGATGTGATGGATGATTTATTTGCAAATGCTGATAGTTTGGTCAGGCCATGGAGGTCAGGCTTCCCTCCATGGTGTGGTGTTAATAAAACCCTGATGCAAGGGGCATTTGATACTTAGTTTAGGTCCACCTCAGGGCTCGAATTTGAAACTGGACTGCAGGCCCGAGGCCAGTGATTTTAGTGTCGGGCCAGTAAACTTATGACGTACAAGTCCGGCGGTCTTGTGTTTTTTAGTTATAACAAGTCACTGTAATTTTTTATTAAACTGATCAATTGAGTATTGAATTATTACCCGAAAGAAAAACTTGATAAATCTTCTCTTAGTGCTTGGTACAAAAACAGCTCAAATGTGAAACTGTGTAGAGTGTTCTTCTCATTTTGATTCCGGTCTTGTAACAAATTTTCTGGTCCAGTAAAAGTTTTGAGCTACAAGCCCTGCAGTCTTGTGGATTTTTTCCCCAAATTCGAGCCCTGCACCTACTTGTTTTGAGGTGTCGTTTCATCAAGACATTGTTGCTCTATTATTACATCAAGATCAGTTCACTCATGTGTCCTCAAATCACTGTTATGCATGAATCACACCAACCAACGAACGCTAGTGGACACTGTATTACTCGTACGGCAACCTGTGCATTCATTTAAATGCTCTCTTGAAAGCAACAGGATTGAACGCCCTCTTTTGTCAGGCTTTTTGCATTCTGTTTAATGATTTTGATGGATGATAGAGGTCTAATGCATGACAATGTATGTAAGAATCTCTTCCATTTGAAAGTTTACTACTTGTAGCTGGTGTCAGCTTTATGATTGAGGGAAAAAAAGAAAGACATTCTCAATGGCATTTGTCATGTACCTGTAATAGTAATACATACATGTAGTATCATAGTTCGGACATCCATCTTGAAACTTGATAGAACAAGAACATTGCACATCATGTGTGGAAGATTGCACACAGTGAAACCTAATTGCTACATGAACACACATGTAACTTATAGGGAGGACACTGTGTACTTGTTTTGCAGGAGTCCATGTAAAATGTAATGCAACAGTGCAGGTGTTTACTGTTGCCATTAATTGGAATTTGAGGAGGGGGGTTTTCTTTGTTTGCATTTGAGCCCATCTGGTGTAACTTTAAAACCACATCAGGTTCCACATCACAACAGTCATCAAAATGTTAACTGTGTCAACTTGTACCAAGATCAATTTGCACATGGTTAATGGAAGGCGGATTTCCTTGTGTATGTGTATGTAGGTCTGGAAATGTCATCAGGATTCCCATTTCCATGGAGATTGAACAAGACTTTACAACACTCTGACTTTCCTTCCAAGTCTGTCCATTTTTCCATCTACTGCACATCAGCTGGAAAAGTTTGATGACCTGGATCTCAAGACATCAGGTTTTGTCACTGTTTTTACTACAGCTTTAGAATCCATCTCTTGTATTCCCCTAGGCTGTGTATGTGCGCCCTTGGCACCCCAAGGGATCTGAACTGAGGGTTTGATCATGGGACCCAGGAGTAATGTATGTTTTATTTTGTGTTTGTAAACATGACTTTTTTCTGGGTTATGGTACAAGTACATGTATGCACAGATGGTCACAAGGGCAGTTCCACTTCAAGGTGATTGGGTTGTTTTGTGCTTTGGTTGGGATCCTTATGTAAATAAATACTGAGGGTTACACTTGAAGACTGGGAGTGGACGAATAGATGGGAGAGCTTGATGAAGAATTTATGCAGTGCACACTTGTACTTTACATTATAGTATATAAAGTAAGTTTGAAGTGTATATGTTTACCTAAATTCCCTGGTTCCACCATTCAAAGACAATGCTTAGACATACGGGTAAGTTGATGTTTTTCATGGGACCTGGAGTCTTTTCAAAAGTACTGTATTTAAGGCAAGTCATTAATTACACATACAGTCTGGAAGGGAAGTCAATAATGTTGGTATCTTAATAATCTGTATGTTTGAGCCAAGTATACTCCCTTCAAAGTCAAAGGTCTCTTCCCCCATACTTTTCGAGTTGGTTTGTTTAATGATGCAAAGCTGTGCATGAAATTTTACCCATCCTATGTTTTCAATGATTTCCATGCCGTTTCATGTATTTACCATTTTTCTGTTTCTCTATGTTTTGGTTTTTAGTTGAGCTATTGCAACATCATAATCCTCAGGAAGTGGATCCTCTGTTGGGAGAATAAGCCATCGTCTAAACTGCAGGTAATATTTTAATATAATTTCCATTTCATTTTGGGTTGAACAAAGACAAATCGGATAGAGTGGGATTTGAACCTGTGACCTGTAAATTAACAGGCTGGTGCTTTTTATTTGTTCAACCCAAAATTAATATTTTTGAAGTCTTTAAAAAAAAATTTGATTGATTCAAATTACTTTTTTATGCAGAATTGTTTTTTTTCCCCATTCAGTTTTGGAATTGGCTTGGTTTGTTTTCTTTTTGCAGTTAATTTGAAGTGTTTCATGCTAGATTGCATTCCTCCCTAATTTGTTCCCCCCCCCCCCCCCCGACAAAGGAAAAACTGAAAAATGCATTTCTGGGCAGCAAAAAACACATTTTAAAAAATTGATTACAAATTGATTTTCTGCACAGATGCTAAAATAATCCCCACTTTGAACAGTCACTCCTCATGATTCATCAATTTATACCAATTTCTCCCCTAATTCATAGTGGGATTACAACGAAAATCTCTCTCCAAATTCAGTTTTTGATGAATGAATCACGTTGTGGAAGACAATTGCTCCTAGCGTTGCCCAGCCTGCAGCATCAGTGTGACTCATAGCCCCTTGTATTCATCGCTCCGTCTGTTGTCATTAAGGTTCCTTTGTTATCACTGATGAGGCAGGGGAACTCACTAAAGACTTAAAGAGTGTGTACTGGAGAGTGCCTGGCTGCTAGTGTATGACCAATATTGGCATTAATCACAATGAGTATTCAAGTCGGGCTGTAATTCTCACAGAATATGAAAGCGAGGTTGTAATTCTCACAGAATTTGATAGTGAGGCTGTATTTCTTGTTGGCCTTAGCCACAATGAAAGTGGGGCTGTAATTCTCAAAGAATTAAAAATTTAGGCTGTAATTCTTTTGGTATTGGCCTTAGATACAATGAATATGAAAGTGAGGCTGTAATTCTCATGTATTTGGCCTTAATTACAATAAATTACAATTGTTGTCATTCACTGGCCGGCTTCATTGGCCCTCAAACAAAATCATGGATAAATAAGATTTAATTCTTGGGTCAACACATTAGTGTATTTTATAAAACGTTTTTAATGCTTTTCTTTTTAACTTTAAGCATTCTAAAAATAGTCCAACATCCATATTTTGACTCTTCCTAATTTATTTTTGTGTCGACATAACTATTAGATTATCTCTCTGATGTGTTATCTATTGCAGAGGGTTCACTTTGGGGAATTCACCATCGAAAAAAACATCTCCGTGCAAATTCATTTATTTTGACACAAATATTTTTCGAGCTATCTTGAGCACTCCCAAAGATAACTTTGAAAGTCGACTGGTTATAAATTATACGTGTCCTGTTTGAGGGTTGTTTTTGTGGCGGTTCGGGTCTAGGGGCCGCGTCACCAGGCTTCCTGAAGATGTAAACTTTGGTTGTAAACAATGTAAATTGATTGTGCCTGTGCCATGCGGAGAACAAACATTAGGCAAGGTGCAAGATGGATCGGTCAGCTGTATTGAAGGAGGGGTGTGTTTGTGTGTGTTGTGCACTTGTACCTTCCTTGGACAAAGATGGGGTTTTTTTTTTCGCTATGGTGTTTTGGAGACTAGGAAATTGCCAATATCCTGATCACAGACATTCGGTTTTGGTGAGGAAGATTTGGCTGGGACTGGAGGGTTTGATGGTTTTGACTGTACATGAAAAATGTGTGTTGACAGCAGAAACATTATTCTGTTTTATGAATGACACTTAACAGATCACCTGTGTACCTGGGCTCGATTTCACAAAGCACAAAGATTTACCTTAGGATATGAGTTGTCAGTATTACCATAGTGATTTGTAGTTGGGACATCACACTTTGCATAGTAATTTATTAAGATTGGTTCGCAGACTTTCAATCTTAGCTCTTTATGAAATCACGCAGGAAAAAAAGCAAGGACTTGCAAACATTTGTATGCCTTTATAGTTTTGAAATTTGAAATTTGTTTAAATAATGCAATCTACCAAGGCCCAAATCATACATGTAGAGCTGCTGAAGCAGAAAATGTTGCTTTAAACATTCTGCCGTAGTAATTATTTTGTGCTTAAGCAGCTCTATTCCAGCTGACTGTCAGCAAAGAATAGCTAAAGTAAATTTGTTGAAGGTGCTGTATGATATTATTCAGGTACCTGTAGTTAGTAGAGGGTAAGAAACCATGAAAGTACCCCAAACAGTTGTATGTGTTCATGCTCTTGAGGTCTTGCATGAAGAATTTGCAATGATGCATTGTGTTTGCACTTTCTTCAAGATGACTATTCACGTCATTGTCCAACGTCATTGTCCACAAGGGATCCAATTGTACCATGTGTTGTAAGGAAATCCTTGCAATGTGAATATAACCACTTAAGGGCCATAGAGCAACACAATGCACTGACAACTTGTCCATTCTTAGTGCAGCCACAGAGGTGCTTGTATCTTGAATTTGGCAAGGGTTTCCGTTGCTGTTTTTCTCATGTGTTGGTCTCCAAGGCTCTGTGACCTGTGCTTTAGGTATAACCTTAGGTTACCTGTTGTTTTTACTGCATAGTACAACAAATCTACATTTCAACAACATACTGTATGTTTGTCATCAAGTGTACATACAAATCTCTCTGCTAAGGGAAAAAAGCTCAATATTTGGGCCGATTTCTCAAAGCCCAAGATTCATCTAAAGATGAGTTGTCTATATTTGCCATAGCTGTGAATCTTAAATGCCACCCTTTGCTTAGCAATTGAAGATTGATACAGATTTGAGATCAATCTTCTTAGCTCTTTGTGAAATCGAGCCCTGGACCCAATTTCATATACATGTAGCTGCTTATTAAAAGTAACTACATTGTATTAGGCCTAGCACAAAACAAAATAGCCAACCATGTCAATTACCATTTGTGACTAGTTTCTTAATTTGTTTTGGCTTAGCAGAAAGAGTTTAATCATTACCGTCTGCTTAAGCAGCTTCATAGAATTGGGCCTTGGCCTTTGTGTCTTGTACATTGACAGTCAGTTTTCATTGCTGGGTTTCATTCAGAATTTGAAGGGAAACAATGTGGGTTGTCCATACATATTTTGTGTAAATTGAAATGCATGGCATCCAGGTTTCTCACTGCGCAGTACTTGTACATACATGGGTGCAAATAAAAGATAAAGCAGGTATGGTAAGTCAAAACACAGTACAGACATTTACTACTCATTTGACTTTTTCCCCATCATGTTAGAATTCACTAACCCTATCGGCTCTGTAAGTCTACATGCAAGCCTGCATGTACATGTATATGTGTACACCCGTCATGCTGTATTAACATAGCCTGAAGCCACAACAAACAAAACAAAGACAAATCAAAAACAAAACAAAAACAATAACGCAATATGTTAGTTGCCTGAAGGAACACAGGATGTCGTGTTTGCAACTCCGAAGTAAATCGTGTTTGTCGGATTGATCCATGCATATTTTTTACCTAATGGGCCTGGGATACACAACTCCGTCATCGCCCGGTAACAGGACATGTAGCTTCTTAAAACTTATTATAGACCCCTCTCACCCTCTGAAACCTCCTCCCTCCATTTCACGGGTGCATCCTCCATCAGCCATTAGCCAATATCCTATTTTCTGAACGCACGCTTCTATCCCCCCCCCAACCCTCCATCCTTAACTCCTTTGTTGAAGGGGTGTCCTGCATAGCATCATAATGAGACATACAGTACATGTAATGAAAACATCAAGGCGCTAACCATAGCAGTGAGTCTTCATTTTGATCTGTTCTTTGCCTTGTTTTGGAGCTATTTGTGTGTTTTTCCTGGAGGGAAGTAACCTGTGTGCATGCATTTAAAAATCCCCCCCCCTCCCGTGCACTCTCATTTCATCAGTGAATATATTTAGCAAGTAATCACATTCAAGTTCTGCTTAGCAATACGTTATCAGGTCACCTGAATGCTATCTCAAGTACATTGCATTTGACAGCTAACCCACTCAAATTTGGCCAAGTTTTTATAAATGGAATACTCTGCTTATACTACAGATGGAAACATTTGTACAAACTTGGCCCCTGGAGTTATGATGATGACGTACATGCTGATCATAACCCATCAATTTACCTAACTTTAAGTTTTGGTTTTTTCCCTTGTACATGTACATGTACTTGGTATTTGTTTTTTTTTAATATTTGTATGTTAGATGCTAGACAAGGTCAACTATAAACATCTAATTTTGATCGGGCATGTCAGGAGAGATGCCAGTTGTGAATGCTCGGATGTCTTACGCTCTGGCTTTCAAAGTCTCACTCTCAGAAAGCTGATTTTCTTATCTTTTTTTGCTTTTTGGTTTTGGAATCTGAGACACTGTACAAAGTTTACCTGTGTGGAAGTTCCCTCATTGGGGGTTTCGGCCATCCCCCGAAACCACCTTTGTTTTCGTCAAGATTTTTTTTTATTTCACTATTATTATTATACTTCTTTCCGAAAAAGTCTCATAGCATTTACACGTGAAATTTGTTAGTGTTCGATCTCAGGAACTACCATGTACATGTACAGTCTTAAAAGATACAAACAATACATCAATTGAAAGCCTGTGCTGTAACTTAGATCAAGCAGCAGTTCGATCGAGGGTTTTTAATAATCTGTTGACGATATTAACGATTTAAAAACACGTATCGTCAACCCAGCAGTATTGCCGTGTGTGTACATTGCACGTAATTCACGCTGTACATCGCATACGGTCTGCACTCCACACAGCCATTGCTTCCCACGCTAGGCATCGTAACACGCTGCATATGGCCATACCCACACACAGCCCATTGTCCACTTGCATGGCATCGTTCGACCTTTGTACCCTTCATTTTGGTTCACTACTTCGCTTGTACAGTTAATGGTGAACCTGTATAGCGCCCTCTTGCTTGTGGAGAGTCCTCGAACTATTAACTACAGAAGCGTTTTGGGATATTAGTAGCGGTTTGTTCTCGCGCAATTTCATTGCATTCATCCACCGCAATTTATTTAAAGGTCTGTGCGGTATAGCTTATTTTTAACTTTAGCATTGGCATGCTAGTTTAATAATTACAATTTATTATTTAATACTTTATATCGTCTGAACCATAACGTAAAAGAGTTATAATTTTTGTAGCTTATAACAAAGTTCGTACGAAAAACGTGTTTTCATTATCGAGATGTCATCAGGTGTCAAATTAATTATTACATTAATTCAACATTGACAACAAAGCCGAAACCCCAGTGTTTGTTCGTTACAAACTCATTTCTAGTTTCTTTATGTTTTTGTTGGTTTTTTGTTTGTTTGTTTGATTGTTTATTTGTTTTAAAGTGAGGTCTGGAATTGAATGAAAAAATCTCTTTGAACACAGAACATGAGTTTAAGACCTTCTAAAAGACCAGACTTTCTTGTTTTTACCCTTTTTTAAAGCAAAGTTTACCAAGGTAGCACACAAGCACACTCCCCCGCATTCCTGATAGACATGGCTGATTTTGCTCATTTGTTAAAATTTCTGAAAACAATACTTGAAATAGACTGTTTTATTTTGTTTTATGATTGATAACTTACAAAATTGTCAATACGGGATGGCTTTTGTGATAACATTGGTTGTATGGTTGAAGCACGTGATGGTCAAATTTTGCTGCTGTGTTGCGGCTGCTGTGGTCAGTTTGGTATAAAGCCACTTTTGACTCCTATGGCCTCGAACTCTAAAAGGTAGTGTTAATTGATGAAGCTTGTGCAACATCCCTACCCTTATATAAAGAAGCACATGACTGCTCCAAAACCAACTGCTGGGCTTCTGGTTGGATGTGCTGGTACAGACATCTGTACTGACACTTTGTTTTGGTTACTATAAATACAAATGGTGATGAAATCCAGCACAGTGATGAGCTGACACCATATTTATTATCATCGAGCCTGGTCAGAGTCTTGTCTATAGCTGTTGCATCTAACACATGTAGTTGTCATCGTAATAAAAATTGAGATTTCCCCAGGGGCTAGCAAAAAGAAGAAAAAAAAATAAACCCAGCGCCTTGATGAGAGACTGTGTGATGATATAATTTTTCAGGTTTCAGTTTAGTTAATCTGCTGTACAAAAATGGTGATTTAAAGATTTATATTGAGGGCCGCAACACTTTTGGAAATGAAGAGGGTTTTTTATTGTGGTTATTGGAGGGATGACAATTTTTTTATTTTAACCTGAATTCAGATTGTACTTGCTTGGTGAAATGTTCAGCTGATTCTTCTAATATAAATAAGACATGCTCTTTGATCCAGTTCTGTAATGCTGAGGAAACTGTTCCCAGAAGACCCTTGAAACTCCAGAGGGTGGAAGTGCCATCATTTCAACATAGACCCCTTGCTCATGACGTCACACTCTTAAAAAGCGCCCTAACCGAGGCCAAAAAGCGCCCTCACTGAGGCAAAAGGACAAATCATTGGACGATAGCTGTTCTTTGTGCGCTTGACCTCAGGGCACCTGCAGAGTTTCGCGTTATGCAAGGGGGTCTATACATAAGTACCCCCTGAAATTCAGTTTGAGACCAATGACTCTCTCTCGCCCCTGTTATTGCATCAAACACCGAAAACATACATGTGTATGTAGTGTGAGTGTCTGTCAAACAGGTTTTAATGCTGTCCTAAAGTGTCTTTTAAAATAACTTCTTGTTTTAAATTCAGATTCAGATTTCAATCTGTTTTTGTGTGTGTGCGCTTTGCCTCTAGTCTACACAAGCAATCTTTAAACATTGTGATTGAGACAGACAAGTAGGGTTGACGCTGTACACAAAACACACTTGACATTGTTATATACGTGTACAATCACAGAATGCAATATCTTGACTTGTACTCTTTGCTGAACATTACAAAAATAACCCGATATGCAGTTGTTATAATCCTCTTAGAATTCATTTTTACATTGAGAGCTTTGATTCTGTTCCATACCTCCCCCCAACTCTGTCCTCCTTTGTTTGTCTAATTGATTGTTATGATCCGCAGTCTGCATTTGATTGATCACCATGGTAACAGCTACACCAAGGCAGAGCTTTGCATTTAAGACAGGGGAGGGCCAGAATTCAATTTTCCCCATGATTCCTGTGTCCTTGTTAGGGTAAGAATTTCTCACCTTAGAACTGTTCAAGATGAAGCAGAAAGGTTTGCAGTGAATTGCCAAATCATCTTTGTCCTTCTCAGCAATGATCTGGTGATAGACAATAAAATAAAATAAAAATACGTTTCTGGGGCTACTAATTTGCCCTTTTAGTTGGGACAAACATTTTTCCACCTTTGAATGGAACTCATACAGAGAGTGACTGGAGTTGTGGCTTGGTGCATGCACGTTAACGATTTATGTAACATTTTGTGTGTCGACTAAACAAATCATAGTTGATGTACATGTACGTATGTGAAGAATAGTTAACTGTAACCGATGGTGGCAGCAAACATTTTTCGTGAAATAGTGATGTAGCTGGACGTGTGATATTCTCGTGCCCGCGACGTTACACAAACAGCACCGGTCTGGTTGCGGTCATTAAATGAAGATGATGAACAATATAATTGGTCACTAGTTGCATTTGATACTTCCTCACAATCAAGTTCACTTTCGGACGACAACGACATGCTTGAACTTTACTCACGAGCTGTGTGTGTGTACGTGTGTGCGTGTGTATTGCGTGTACATGTATGTCATAGGTCATGTAGTATATTATGTACACGGCGCGTCACACGACACGGCGCAGTAAACAGTCGTTTCGTTGTCTCACACGTCCAGCTACGTCATCTTGAAAGCCTCTAGAAAAGTGCCCCAGACGGCTTCTGTTTCACTTTCTGCTGCGTGAAGGCAGACGCAAAGCATTTTTTCATAATTTCTTTTGGGGTATATTAAAATTATGACACCACTACTTTTTTGTTATTTGTACTAATAAATATATAATTTTAAAATGGTGGAATTATTTTGGGTCATTTTGTGCCCTCTTTAAAAGAAGAAGGGGGTAAAAAAGACAGTGGCATCTCAATATTCATTTTATTTTGTTTGGGCTTGTACACTATAAATCCTTCCTTCCTTGGTGGCTAAGACACTGTTCACAGAATGTCTCTTGTGCCAAAAAGATATTTCTTTTGCATGTAATACTGTTGGTTGCTTTCAGAGTCCCTCTCGAAATGGCCTGGTGTGGAAGGTTGTTTGACTCTGCGGCTACCATCATTTGAGTCCAAAAGGGGCGAAAACAAGTTGCCAATCCGAAAAATTATCAATATGGGGTCAGTGGTTACCTTGCAATGTTTTTTTTATTTATCTATTTAAAAAAATGGTCTGTCCACAGAGCTGGTATTCTTGACCGAGTTTTGCTCAAATCTAAACTGGGTGAGCAGTAGCACTGAACTTCTCTATTGTATGTTTAATTGGCCTTGGCATGTTCCACATGCGCAAATGTGCAGCAGTACATGTTGTAGTAATTGTCACTCCCTCCCTTACTTGCTTGCTGACAAAAGGGTAACTCCCACACCTTTCTGTGTATATTTTTTGTCTCTGCTGTAAACACAGTTTTTTCTTTCAAGTTAAGGTGCTGCTATGATTAGAGCAATGTTATCAAAACATTTTATTGTTCTGTGTGGGAGTTTAAGGATTATAGTCCAAGGACAACGTATCAAATTGCATGGTAGAATTCCACAATAGTTTTAGGGAGACAATTTGACCATGAAGACAAGTTGTGTGGAACTGTTTGATGTATACTTTGTGTAGGCCTACACTTTTGTGCAAAATTCAGACAACACATAACAAAACTCACTTCACAATGGCGCTTTGTATGCTTCACACTGCTTAAACAAGGATGCCTGTGATGGGTACAAAAATGAACACTGTGTGCATTGAATGGAATCTTGCCTATGGTGTCAACTCAGTGATAGTGCTAGCCAGACGGGGGTGTTGACCCAGTCATTTAGTGTTAGCCAGAGCATTACAGTGTTAGCCTATGATGGTTATTAGCCCAGTCATAGTGGTAGCCAGAGAGGGAGGTCAGCCCAGTTATAGTGTTAGCCTAAGAGATGTGCCAACCCAGTCATAGTGTTAGCCTGAGAGGGGTGCCATTCCAGTGAGAGGGGTGGCCAACCCAGTGAGAGGGGTGGCCAACCCAGTGAGAGGGGTGCCAACCCAGTGAGAGGGGTGCCAACCCAGTCATAGTGTTAGCCTGAGAGGGTTTCCAACCCAGTCATAGTGTTAGCCTGAGAGGGGTGCCAACCTAGTCATAGTGTTAGCCTGAGAGGGGTGCCAACCCAGTGAGAGGGGTATAGTGTTAGCCTGAGAGGGGTGCCAACCCAGTCATAGTGTTAGCCTGAGAGGGGTGCCAACCTAGTCATAGTGTTAGCCTGAGAGGGGTGCCAACCCAGTCATAGTGCTAGCCTGAGAGGGGTTCCAACCCAGTCATAGTGTTAGCCTGAGAGGGGTGCCAACCCAGTCATAGTGGTTAGCCTGAGAGGTGTGCCAACCCAGTGAGAGGGGTGCCAACCCAGTCATAGTGTTAGCCTGAGAGGGGTGCCAACCCAGTCATAGTGTTAGCCTGAGAGGGGTTCCAACCCAGTCATAGTGTTAGCCTGAGAGGGGTTCCAACCCAGTCATAGTGTTAGCCTGAGAGGGGTGCCAACCCAGTCATAGTGGTTAGCCTGAGAGGTGTGCCAACCCAGTGAGAGGGGTGCCAACCCAGTCATAGTGTTAGCCTGAGAGGGGTGCCAACCCAGTCATAGTGGTTAGCCTGAGAGGGGTGCCAACCCAGTGAGAGGGGTTCCAACCCAGTGAGAGGGGTGCCAACCCAGTCATAGTGTTAGCCTGAGAGGGTTTCCAACCCAGTCATAGTGTTAGCCTGAGAGGGGTGCCAGCCAACCCAGTCATAGTGGTTAGCCTGAGAGGGGTGCCAACCCAGTGAGAGGGGTGCCAACCCAGTCATAGTGTTAGCCTGAGAGGGGTTCCAACCCAGTCATAGTGTTAGACTGAGAGGGGTGCTAACCCAGTCATAGTGGTTAGCCTGAGAGGGGTGCCAACCCAGTGAGAGGGGTGCCAACCCAGTCATAGTGTTAGCCTGAGAGGGGTGCCAACCCAGTCATAGTGTTAGCATGAGAGGGGTTCTAACCCAGTCATAGTGTTAGCCTGAGAGGGGTGCCAACCCAGTCATAGTGTTAGCATGAGAGGGGTTCTAACCCTGCTTAATCTGTCATTTACATGAGTTAAAAAGTGTTGGAAGTGAATAATTTAGACACCTTGTTTTTGAATTTATGACAGACTGGAACACACTGAGTTTCCTGGCTGATTATGGATGGATGAGTTCTATTGGTAAACTCAGGCGCTACTGTGGGTAACATGGATTGTTAAGGTGGAATTCCTTTGTAGGGTGTTAGCTCTCAGTAGGGTTGTTAGTGGGAAGAAATCAAGGAGAGTTTGAAGGAGGTCATGATTGGTCATACTGCCATCGGGGAGGACACACTCTGTCCATGGTTTGAGTCAGGATCCCTAAGCCCAATTCTGGATTCTGGAATCTGTTTAATTAATGAACCCACGCTTGAGATGATGGTGTCTTATAAGGATCCAGTCAGCAACTGTGTGTGTCCAGTTTGTCTTAGCATACTAGACAGGATGGTCTTAGGAGAAAGAAGAATGGGATCAGTGGAATACAATATAGCTAGTGGGGGGAGGGGGATGTTCCCATTTTGAACTGTTCAAGTAGTGAAAAATGTGTAAAATCTGTGACTAGATTTGAGGAGGGTTTTGGTACAGTTTTCTTGGCTAAGTCTGAAGGAAGTACAGTTACACAAACATTCTATATTGCATGTTGGCGTACAAGATTAATCTCAGGCCATGCCCTGCACATTGCTCACGGATAAGACTTAACTCTTTTTTTTCTCACTGAGGAAAGCACATTTTTGAATGGATATCCTTTTTCAACCTAAACATTTGAGTACCTGTTTCAAATGGCTACTTGCCCTGTAAGTCTGTGGTTACTGTGACATGTCAGAATTTGTCCAAGTTTAGCCTTTAGGACTTTGCCTTTGCCTCTGAATGATAGGGAAATTGTAGGGTGCCAGAATTTGCACAAACTATTTTGCAAAATACAAAGACCCATTGTTACCCAATGCAAATGTCAACTCTTCAACAAGCAGGAACTTTGGCCCTTTCAATCACGCACTGTTCGCATGTTTTGTGTTTTGTCACAACTGGACATTTTGCTAATGTAAATGCAAACATCCTAGAATGCATTGATCCACAGTGGCTTATAACATTAATAGGGGGCTAGGCATAACCAGGAAGCTTTTGTAAAAATCTTATGTTACTATGTTTTTGATAAGCTCTTGATTCCTCGCTGAATCATTTAAGTGTCCGGCTGATATAATGCCCTGTCCCTTTCACTGCGGTGACGGCCGGGAGTTTCCCATTACTTTTTGTCACTGAGTAAGGAGTACTTTATTGATCTCTTGAAGGATGCACACCACTTGTAAATACCCGGAAATATTTTTGGGGAAATGAATTGCTGTCTCAAATCCCACTTGCAATGAAAGATGTTATACCAAAGAGGCCTGATTTTTTTAATGTCTTCTTGTCAGTGGGTCTAGTTTCTTTCTTCAATGGTGGGATGGGGTATTTAAAAAAAAATACACTTACACTGTGGGGGGGTGGGGACTTTGGTAAAACTTTTTTTGGAAATAAGAAAGGGGGACAGACGGAGACAGTTACAGTTAGTATGCTGGTGACCTGTTTTTGCTATTTTTTTTAAAAACTATTGTGTGGAAGTTTGTGTGCTCATCGAAACAGTAGAAAATTGATTGAAAATACAAATTCAAGTTCAGTAAGAAACACTCACGCTGTACAGTGTAGATAATTCATTATTTTTGCCAGGCTTTTTTTGGAAAGGTTTCTGGTGGCTAAATGCAGATGTAAAAATAATTGAAAACACAACCATCCTCTTTTTAAAGGGAAGATGACAGTACAGTAGCAAAGGAAGCCTGTAGGCATAGCACAATGAATCAAGTCTGACAGTAATGCTTCAGAGTGCCTGGTGTACCCTGTGGCCAGGGTAATTTGCCATTTGTTATATGTCTGGAATTTCAGCAAGGACACTGCATTATTGAAAACAACCCCTCCCTCTTATATAACCAAATAATAATAATATTGTACATAAACAATTAAAACAAATCAAATGGATAAGGGTGTTTTGTGAATATTCTAGGGTATCAGTGTGAAAGAATTAAATGTTTCTTCCATTCCTGTTTTTATTTAAATGCAAGAAGTACTGAAAACTTATGCTCACATAGTTGTAAAAAACTGCAAATAAGATACCAGGTAATTTTAGTCTTTAAATTTTAAGAGGAATTTATTAATGCCAACAACTCTTCCGAGGGGAGTTAGCTTTTGGATGGACCAAGTAGTCAGTCTAAAGGAGCTGGTTAAAGTGTCTTATGCAGAAAAGAATGCAACTTCGGGATTTATATTTTGTAACTATGGAAGGCAAGTAACACAGCCTCTTAGTCTTAGGCTGGTCACATGGAGTTGCCATTTGGTAAATGGTTTTCAAAGTGAAGACAACTTTTTAAATATTTTATTTGACCAGAGCAACACAAAATGTACAAGGAACAAACCTTCAAAGTTTGTTTCAGGTAATATAAAGCAGATATTTAGAGACATAACGAATTTCAGAAAAAGCAAAGCAAGTGAAAAACTTGTTGTAAAAAATGTAACAAGATAGACACAAAAGAAAATTTGAGACATTAAACAACAACAAATTATTAGTAATAAATAAAAAAAAATAACAATGATAAATCATGAGCAACTGTAGTTGTAGGCCTAATTCATAAAAACTTCAGAACCTGTCTTAAAAAGTGTTTCACCTTAATCACCTTATTGGTGGATGACGGATACATGCACTCCAATATTGTTATGCAGGTCAGGGGTCGCAAAAGTAATAAAAACTGCTAATTTTTGCAGTTACGCAGCCCCAAACGTACGTCTCTTTAATGAAAGATATTGGGCAATCCTATACTCCTCAGCTATTTCCGCAGAGTATGTTTTGTTCATAGAGCATTCTTCTTGCTCAATCCTTCGTTGTTTTGATCCACTGCTAGAGCGCTGCATCTGAAACCAAAGAGGAAGCACCATATTAAAACGAAACTGCCAAAACAAGCTGAGCGGAGTGCAGAGGGAAAGGACAAGAAAGTTTTCAAGATTTCAACAACAACTAGAAATCAGCCACCCACGATGAGTTGCTCAATCTGCGATAGGCAATTGGATTATTAGACACTCATACCAAAGATTCTTCATGTCTAGTATGCAGTATACCATGGAGTATAAATTAGACCATGAGGCCATGAGACCATGAGTGAACTAATAACAGGGGTGGCTTTATGCTGGTGATTAGTTTCTTGGTGTTTTTTAACAACTTCTAATAAAATTGGAAACTGTAAACTGCAGTTCAATGACATGACAGCTTTACAGTCTGGCCGTGGTTGTGTAGGAGTGTTCAGCATCCCCCTGTGGGTTTGTGTCATGTCTGGAATGGGGCCAAAAATTAGCTTTGATTGTTGTTGATGTTTCGGTTTACTCTGCTTACATTTTTTATGACAAAATTGTTTTTGTATTGGATTTTATGAAGCTGTTAGAGCATTTTTTTTACAGGGTCTACGTTGTCTGTGGGTTTTAAGTTGTAAATGTTTATAAGCCTTATATTTTTGTGTCCCTTGAAATGTTCCAATAGAAAAGAAAAGAAAAACTTCCTTTGTCCTCCTAAGAACTAAGTATTGGGCCTGTTTAATTGTTTGGGTTTTTTCTGACTGATTAGTTGTTTTTGGTGGAGTACATAGCAATGACCTGATCAACTAACGCATGCTATCCTACATTTCAACCCTGTTGTATTATTTACATAGGCCTACATGTACATGGTAACAAAATACATTGAATTTTTCAACTACATTTCCAGTAAAATGAAAGATAAACCACACGCAATTTTAAACTGAAATTCAAGAAAGATATGAAGATTAATATTTTGAGAATTACCATTTATTTGAACTCTCTGCTCTCTAGAGACTTTCCCAATGCAGATTAAAAAAAAAAAATCTCTTGCATATTTTGTTTCAGGATTCATGAAATTTGAGTTGTTTACATTTCATCATCTTTGGTCACACGATGCCAACAAACTTTTCCTGAAGCGCGGTGATATGCGATAACAATCGCCGGTTATTATTGTCCAGACAATCAAATACTTTGCGCAAACTTTTTGGTCAAGGGGAGCTATTTATTTTGGGGCTGTTGTGAGTTGTAGTTGGATTACAATAGGTGCCGTAGATGGGGCCTGTACACATGGGATCGGCTTGTACAGTACATGTAAAGCTTGGATTCCGTGTACATACAGGATCCTGCAAAGCTACACACTCCAGTGGTTACACTGTTACTGTTAAATCTGGTAGGGTAACATTCCACAAGAACTTCCATTGCTTAGTGAACTGTTGGGATTTAAGAAAGGGGGTATACACGTAATTACTCATGTAGATTTTTGTGAAAATTTTTTTTTAATGGATCAGTGCCCAATTTTAGCCTATTTTGTAGTCTGCAAAGTTTGTATTTTTTTAAACAATAAGTTTTCATTTTTCAGAGTACTGCTTAGCAAAAAATAAAAATAAATAAAAGGCAAAAAAACAACTGGTGTATCAATTGGTAGATTCTTTTTGGAGCCCGATTTATGAACAAGTATTGAGCCTTTTGTCATCTGCACACTTTATTGGTTTTCAGAGAGCTGCCGGGTAAAACAATTAAACAAATTAAAGTATAAAGATCCATTCATCATTTTCATGCTAAATTTACACAACGTGGTATTTGGGCTGGTGTTTCGGCAAAGTGAAAATGTAGTTGTGAGGGGATGGTCATCCTTGCCTTTGGATTTCAATGTAAATGAGCCAATTACAACAACTCATAGGGCAAGGTTGCTCTATGAACAAATAATTGCTTTGGTGCTATCTAGTATTTATCTGTTATCTGCCATGACAGGTTTAACTTTGGTGATAATTCAGCAGAAATCAAACACAGGATGGCCCTCATTGGAATTATTGGAGGACACAATTAAGGACGCTGCTTTTTGCCAGAGATGTTCTGATGTGTAGGCCTGGGGGGGGGGGGGGGGCATGTTTCAGATGTCATATTGACTTTCTTAAGTAAACTATGTTTCAATTTGTTCACTCTATGAGTAATCTGGAGTGATAATGTTGTTTTGTTTTCTAGGTCACAAGAATTGTGAAAGAAATGCTTAATGTGACAAAATGTTTGTAGGTTGCCCAAATGAAGACTCAAGAAACGACTGTCACTATTGATTTGTAGGTTCCTGCTTTGAGTAATTGGACCCTTCTGTTTTGCCATTCCATAATAACCACACTTGGCTTGAGCTTGACTGTGTACCCACTAAGTACGATAAGGGGGTACCACTTTGCCAGCGTTTGCTTTCACCCTCCGGTTGGGAATCCAACCCTGTGTGCTGAATGGAAGAGTCCAGTTGTGAATAATATATTACTGTGCTTTTCCTCTTGCAGGTCACTCCCACTTGTGCTTTTGGAGAGAGCAGATACTGTGTGTGTATGTGTTTGTGCTGTCTGTAGTGTGATCGGCTTGCATGCTGCACAGAGCTCTATGAGCTGAAATGTCTTCTGGACCCATGCACTAATGATGATGGGATAAGTGTTTACAGGAGGACACCTAATTATGGAATAACTGCTTTCAACATAGAGATGAATGAGTTCATTTTTCACCAGTGGCTGTGTCATGTAATTCATCACATTAGAATGGTGAAGACATTTCCCCAGTAGCCCTTGTGAGTATGCAGATATCCTGGGGAATAGTTTTGGGCAAAGCAGTAGTGATCTGACTGTTGAACGTCTGAAGACGAGACATGCAACTGTGTGTCTAACGTATCGTGGTCTAATGTATGGTGGTGCTGTGTAGTTTTAATGTGTAAAGGAAACAGCCAACCTTGGACCAATTCAGGTTTGTGAACCAAACTCCAGTGACTGCAGGAAATGACTGAATATTGATTTTCATCTTCAGTAGACAGTGAACGAGAGAAGAAATATCAGTTGTTTTTCAATAGAAATGTAAGATTTCAACATCTGTAGAATATCATTCTGTTTCCGTGATTACAAGACGACAAACAGACTGATAAAAGAGTGAGCATCGCTGTTAATACAACCAAGTGCTGATTTAGAAGAGGGTCTTAGGGCTGTGAACTGCATGAAAAAACCATGACATCCAACTTCCTAATGAGATTACTAAAGCGTGGCTCGGGGCCACCGCGTCCACAAGTCGACATGCACGCACTGTTCACCAGCGCACAGATGAGCACGATGATCCTGCAAGGCCAATTATCGGTCCATGAACCGTGGCGGCGGCACAAGCAGAAGCCCAAGATCGTCTACGCGTGCCTGTACACCAACGACTCTAGCCCCTTCATTGTGTGGTACACGGATAAAGTCCATAAGAAGCCGCGGGGCTTCTTCAATGTGAGAGGGGGAAAGATTGCCCCAGTTGGTGAGTTTAGCTTCCAGATTGCCTTCAAAGATAAGACGAGTCAAATCTACAAGTTCAACACGTCGAGTTGGGAGAAACGGGAGGAGTGGCTGCATCTTTTGCGTGATGAGAGCCGGAAGGAGGTTCAGATGCCACGTATCGAGACCATGAGTAAGTCGGACTATGACGCCAGCCAGGCAGGCCAGGATGACCTAGCAGTCAATACAGTTGACCAGAAAATGCGGCAGCAGCAACAGCAGCAGCTTCACCCACAGTGGAAGGGTCACCGTCGGACAGTCAGTGCCGGATCGCCGTCGCCGCAGCGGAGTACTGTGCAGCTGCAGAGGAGCCGAAGTCAGCCGCACATTCAGAAGGGGAAGCTTATTAAGAGACGACCGACCGTCTTGGAGAAGACGGGACCGAACATCGGACAGACTGTCAAGAATGAGAAATGGTTTGTACGTGCGCCTGAAGTCTGTAGGAGTTGATTTACACGTAATATACTTCTCTTGTCTACTTTGTATCAAAAATGTATGAAACATATTTATATTATAAATTTTTTGTAATCAATTTTTTTTTTCTGGAAGAGTACTTTGTACACGGAGCTCAATGTGTGAAGAAAAATACTAATTGTTCAATCGACATACATGTACATCCATATTGTACATGCACAGGTGTTAATGACCAAGATGATGACTACATGTAGTAGAACAACTTTGTTTGTTAAAGAGTAACAAGTTTGTAGTGTTTTTAACTGAGATTTTCCCTCTAATGCAAAACAGTTCTATTTTACTGCCAACCCAATTTAGTGTCAAATGTTTTGAATAGAATTGTAATTTCATGTAGGAGGTGGAAAATAATATGGCAATTCCCTTATGATTTGGTCAATTAATATTTCTTTACTCATTGAGCTCTGGTGTAGTGGAGGCTGCCTTAAAAAAACGATGTTGCAGGTTTTTTCAGCTGATTGTAAATAAACTAAAGATGACAAAAAAATAATTGTAAATATTATAATGAAATATTGCAATGTGCATGAATTCAAGTTGTATTGGGCCACAATCCAAAGAGACTCACGTGTCAATCCGTGCCATCGGGACCCAATTACATAGCACTGCAAATGTGAAATCAAACAAATTGCACTTATAATATGCTGAAATTCTCCGGCTAGACTATTTCATCTAGGTTTTTCAAGGAGTCCCCTTGAAATTCATGGCTCTGTCTCCATGAGAAATTCTTAAGGGCCACTGTCAAAAACACATGCAGTTTCTACAATGACTCACGAGAGCTTTTGATGGAATTTTGTGTGTGCCAAGGTTGTCTTATTTAGCTACATGTTCATGTAATGCTTATAACATGCTATCTCCCTAAAAGCGCTGCAAGCCGCAAAATGCCGCACTGGCAGCGTTATGAAATTGGGCCCCTGAGGAATAGCAACATCTCATATAATGTACGGACAATTTTATTGGCTGCTACCTGTCATGTGGTTGTCTAACAATCTGCCCGACTGGCTGATTGTCTTATCCTTTACTGGCTATTTTCTACAATTATTACATTTTTATATATAATGCATGTGTCTACAATACCAGTAATGTATCCTCCCTACTAAAAACTTATACGATAACTTGCCGTAATGGACTCAATATTGTACTCCTATATTTTCAGTATTTTTGGGTGCATTATATTTTGTAAACAATTTATTTTTGGGGATCACAAAAAGAAATGGAAATAACCCTTTATACAAGTATCCATTATATTTTTCATGTGGAAATGTAGTCATTGATTCGTATGTGTATCTAATCACCATTTTCCGCAGTTTCTTCCATGTTGATGTAACGCATTGGTCCACACCAGAACAAAGTACATTGTAGGAATTCGAGTAGCTAGGGTACTATACATGTAGATACAAGCAGTTGTAACCAAAGACAGTGTCTATAGGCTAGTAGTTGATTTTAGACATCCTAAAAATATCACAAAACAGCCCCAAAGCCTAGACTTCTGGTAGGCTGAAAGTGTACAAGGCAGTATGGAAGAGAACGTACAAACTTAGACACTGTTTTATCAACTTTTTGTAAGAAGAAAAGTGGAAACACATTTCAAAACTTAGACAGCTGCTTTCCAGTTTTTACAAAATTTAAAATCTTTTTTATATGATCATCGCTATTATATTGTTGTTGCCAAGGAACTGTTTTTAGGTCATGTTTTTTTTTCTTCAAACAAATGTGATGTGGTCCGTATCACCCATGTAGATCCTACCTACACTGAACTCCACTTTAATTCTGAGAAACTTGCAGTGTTACTGGATACTTCAGACATGTGCATGATAAAATAATGTCAAGGGCTAGGTTGGTGTAAACATTCCTACTTGGAGTATAGTAAAAGTCATAAAAGGAAATTCTCCTCGCGTGCCCGCTGAGAGTTCGAAAATGCATTACATTTTTTCCTTTTTTGTTGTCCCATTGTGAGATTCAAATTAGTCTAGTTCACCGTATCCAACAATTACAGCGCAATATATTTTCAATGGATGGTAAACACAGCCACGTTTTATGTTTCATTTCCCATGTTCTGTTTCCACCCCTCAGGGAATAATACATTTCTTGAGGCAGTTTTGCAAACAATACTGAATTCCGATATGTCTCAGTTGGTATTTCCCTATTCAGTAGTTGACAACATTTGAGATTGTGTAAGCCCTTTTATCATACTCTGGCCTATGTTAATCAATAAGTTCTCACAATCCACACATATCAAAACTCTGCCTGTCTGTGCAGACGACAGCTACTGTAGAAACACCTGGTGAAATAAGAGTAGTGTCGGTAAAAGTATGCATTATTGTAAAATCGTCTCTTAGAAAAACCAATGGGGGGGGGGGTAAAAAACAAAAAGGTATTTCAATCATGGATATAATGTGTGAAATATTTTTGGGTAACTACACTTTAAAAAGTCTTTCAAGAGATACAGTACATTGCATTGCATTGTGGAGAAAGGGTTAAGCTGCAGTTAGTCTGGTTTATAGATTTGACGAGCTAAAACCCTCCACAGTCCCCAGTCCCAATTCCTTATCCCCCTCCTCAAAAAACTTCCTTTGTCAAAAATAGTGACTAAAAAGCTTAATTAAAAAAATTCTTAGCCATCTCTTTCTAGATGATCCTTAATCAAATTGCAGTATCAGGTATTCATTTTCCAGGGGGATGGGTAATCAAGACCTAATTTGTACTAGCAAGGATTCAAGGTTAATTGTACAAGAATAGATTTCACCTCCGGAAAGTAAATGGCAGCTGTAGCCTTGTTGGGAAACTAAACCCGGTACAAGAAATGCAGGAAATCCTCTGGGCTGCTATCTCTTGCTAACAGCTCATCGTTCATCAATGCTTTACATGTACATGTACATGTACATGTACATGTACATTATATTTTTAGAAACTTTACAATGAGATTGAAACCACAGTATCTTTGGACCATTCCGGCCACAAAGAACTCGCACAGGTTTTCATGAGGGATTCTGGACAATTTATAGTTCAACACTTTAAAACCTTGCTATAATAAGGTACATAAGATACATTGAATTTTACAAACTTGGGTGTTGTATTATTATGTAATTGTTTTGAAAGAACCCTTACAGAAATCAGAACTCTAAACCTGAATTGGTAATGCTGCACCAAAATCAACAGCAGCTGCATTTTCTAGACATTATGGAAAGAAACAGCAGTACAGACTATGAAAAACATGACCCTCAAAAGCCATCCTTGGTATAATTGCTTTCTTTAATAAAGCTGCAAAATTTAAGAAGTGAGTAATAACATTTTACCCATCAATGCCTTTGTGTGTTTTCCATTAAATTTAGTGAAGCATGTCCTTGCAGAGCTAAAACATTTTTTTTTTTAATCAACTTAATTATGGCAAAATTTCATCATTAGATTAAAAAATATGAACAGATTTGTTTTCCCTGTAATGGGTTATTCAATTTAACCATCTGTGTAGAATTATGCTATAGATTCGGGAAAAACTAACTTTTGTACTCGGTACAATAGTAGGAGGGAAAAAATTGAATTGGTACACCAGATGGTCATGACAATCTGGGTTCCTGCACAGTTTGTGCTCATAAACATTGATTTATCTTGTCTCGAAACACATAATCAATAATATTTTCATGATACAAAAATGTTAAACATTTCACACATGAGGTTTTATGGGGTGCACCACTTCTAACCACGCCCACACTCAGTGTGTAACACTTGACGCACACGCATACCCAATAGTATTGAACATCAGCAATTGGGATTCCTGTTGGGTTCACACATAGAGTCCAACAGCTGCAAACCTTGTGCCAACTGAGTGTGGTCTCCCACTCTATAGAGATTTATCAGATATTTGTCAGTGAAGGGATAATAATAAAATCTGCATAAAGAATCAGCCAAACTGCTCTAGCAGTGAGATATTTTTGTTGATCAGATAACAGGGCTCTTTGGGTTTCATAGCTGGAACCGATGGCTCGGAATTCCTGAAAGCCTACTTTTCTGGAATTTAAGATATCCTGTGACACCATGTGTAGGTCTCGTTTGTCACCCAGTTTTCAACCTTTGTTATTGCCAAAAATAGCTCTGGTATTCTTTCAATTTAATGTTTTGTTGTAAAACACCCGACTTTAAACCATAACACAAATGCATTTCTTGAATGAGTTCTATTTCTTTCAATTGTTTTTGATTTAAATATTTTTTGTTTTGAAATGGCAAATTTGTATATACTACAAAAACAAACTACATGTTTTTTCTCAAATATTCACTGTCAATGTTGGTTCACAAGAAAATACCAAGGGTTGATCCTTATTGCGTGCAATTTTGTTAAGATAAATTTGTTTCCCTTTTTCTGAGCTGTCCTCATTCTCAAACGAATCCACCATCAATTTCAATTTTTCAACTATCAATCTTCCAAGCAGCCCTGATGCTCTACAGGAATGTTTAATTTTATGAGTTCCGGATACCCAGGTCTTGAAAATTATCTCCACATTGTATCAGAGAAAAATGTCATCTGTACAAGGTAGAGTAAATGAGAGGACAAATATGTGAGTTTCCTGTTAGCTTGGTTAGGCTGTCATCTCTGGGTAAAAATACTCTTCTTCCCTGGCTGGTCCGAGGGAAGTTGTGCACACAAAGGCGTAGTTTGCCTAATCAATTAACTTGCCCTTTTTAATGCATTTCATCTTTGACTTTTTTTGTACATCATTTGAGGCACACTGTGTATTATTGATGGATGAGTTTATTAAAAGATTGCGGGAGAAGATGTTTGTTTACAAGAAAGAAAAAGCCAGTTTGATTTGACCTTTTGGTTGACACATTGGTTATGTTTGGAAAAAGTTTGTTCTTTAACTTCAAGAACTACATAATTGTTGTAATAATTGCGACACTGGGCAAGCTCAGTGGTCTGGTGGTTCAGACATCTACACGTGTAGAATGTGGGGGTTATGGGTTTGAATCTCACCCAAGTAGCCTGTGGTTTTGTTTTGCTTTCCTCCAGGACTGGGACATCACTGAGTATATAGTGCTTATCACACATAGGTGTAAAAAACATCGGTTTGAATCATGTGTAACCAACGTGTGAACATCTTCAACTCATCAATTCCAAAACTTGAAGGCTGTTTTACAGTTATAATCAGTGAGCTTTCTGATTAATTCCAATCTTTACTATGTCTTTAAGAATCAGTTGGCTGTCTTCCTTTTTCCCTCAGCTTGCTGACATTACTCCCTTCTAATCCCTTAAGAGGCTCCTATGTGTAGCATTGTACTTGCAGTGTAACAGATATGTTCATCATATTGTTTATCTTGAGCTGTGAATGAAGCATGCATTGATGCTGTATTACGTGCAAACAGTTTCCACGGCAACAAAAGATTAAACTTTCACAAGCCTGGCTGCTCTTTTTTGTCATCAAGACAAAGTAGCTTCACCTTTAAAGGAAATACATGCTCATCAGCAAAAAAAGCTGGAAATGTCGCCCTGCTTAAAAAGCTAGTACAGAAACAAATTTGTCGGAAGGTTTAATCAAACTTGTTAGGTTTTCTTTCCTCTTTAAAATTCATGTATTGGAAATGAAAAGGATCCTGAACTAATTATGAGATTTAACCTAGATGTTGTGTTCTCTGGAAAACAAAATGCAGACCGGGCATTGTAACTTCTTCACTCGGGTGGGTTTTGTACTACTGCTTTCTTTCATTTAACTGTTGAGCGATACATGTACTGTACTTCAATAGCACTCCACACTAATGGCATCGCTTTTGCTCAAACTACCCATGTCAGACAAACATCCCACAAACTAGCTCTTACGCGATCACCGCATTGGCACCCAGACCACATTCATATAGTCAGTACATGTGAGTAAACATAAAGCTTTGACATATACACGCGTGCACGTTAGTGTATTTTGACGCGGTCTGAGGTTCGGATACTGAGCTTCTATTTGTAGCCTTAGTTGTTATCAGGGCCTAGAGTCAGATACATTGGACTATGCAAATCTCGTGTGCATTTGGACATTTTGGGAAGCCTTGGGACTCAATAGCCATTATTTCATCTTGAAGAAAATAATGTTGTGCAGTTAAGCAGCACCCCAACCTTCAAATACGCAGGAGACTTGAGCAGTCTGTAATGTTGCTTATCTCTTTTTTATTCTACGCAGAAATGGGTAGGGAATTGCTTACAAGTATTGTTCATAACATGGTCTACTTGCTGGTTAATTGTTCTGGTTAGGGACCATTAACACTTATCAATGTTTTAAAGACAAATGTTGTGGGTTTGTTTAGTTTTTACGTTGATTTTCAATTGATAACAAAAAAGATACTAAAATAATCAATTGATAAATAAGATAGTCTAGCAAATTTAGGAAAATATTCAAATTTACAGACATTAATAATTTTGAATGGTCCCTCAACAACTATTAACATAATCCCAGAAAGACTTTAACTGATGTCAACTACACCTCGCATGTCAGTGGAATCTCTGGTTTGTAATGGAGTTCTGCAATTTGTTGTAATGTCATTGGTAGCCACATCCTTGTACACAACCTTCATCTTCACATGTTGTAATTGTTGGCCAGCCTGTCTCAGTTTGCAAAAGGTAAACTGTACTTTGCCAGCATTTTCTGAAAATTATTGATGTTTTTCTCCTCTTGAATGAAAACAAAACTTGACTGGGAAATAACAAATTAGGTTTGTCAAATTAAAAATAAATGTGTTATTAAGATTCACATGCATGGAAATATAGTTTAGATAAACTGGAGAGTGTTTTGGCCATATGTATACAATGACAGTGAGGTTGATTTGCATCAGATGACGTCCCCCTGCAGTTCTAAGCTATGTTCTGGGCTCAATTTCATAGAGCTGCTTATAAGCATTAAAAGTAACTAAAGACAACAAAATATGCTTAGCAGAATAACGTTACTAGCTTAAATGCCATTTCACATGTAATATCTATGGCTGGTATCCTGCTCATTTTTGCTTAGCAGCAGATTGGTAAGCAGTTTTTAGTGTTTATGCAGCTCTGGGAAATTTGGCCTAGCTGGAGTCTTTCTCTTCTTGTTCAATTCATTCATGTATACTACTCGGCCCTGCATACTTCCCATTCTATCCTTGGCAGTCGCTCCATACCCTGCTATCTTGTCTAATTTCCTCCCTGCAAACAATGATTACATGTTTTAAATGGGAAATTCATTGACCTTGCTTCTCCTACATCAACGATACTGCTGATGGGAAATCCAAGGAGAGGTTCCCAAGGTGATTGAAGGAAATAGTCCACTAAAGGGGGGGGGGGTGGGTCGGTGGATGATGCCATCACTTAATTACTATTTGTTGGGCTTGGGATATTGTTTTCCCACATGGCTGTACCATGCACTTTTTTGTTTGAGAAAATAATATTGCCTGGTTGATCTACCATCGTTATTTCAATTCCAGAGAGAGAAAAAAGATAGACCTGTATACATCAACTGGTTAATCTTCTGTTATATTATTTCAACCCCAGACCCATTATGTTTGTAAATTTTTATTGTTCTGTCATATGTCTCGTAGATTTTGCATTACCTTGCCTTTCTATCAATGCAACTTCAAGGCTAATAGCAATTCTTGAATTATTTCATATTCTGTTTTATTGTTTTCAAATTTTGTTAAACTTATTTACACATATCGTAAGCTAATATTGTATAATTCTGTTAATGAACTGTATTTTATATATATTTATATATATATATATGTTTTTCCCTCAAGAGTTTTTTCCAAGATAAGTATATCTGGAGAAAACTCTTGAGGGAAAAAAATTGGAACATTCCTCATTATTTCACGGTGTGCCAGACGACGTAAATGTTATCAATTTAATTTTGTGTTTTAAAGCAATGGTGGATGTGAAGATGGCCAAAGGGGGCGGGGTTTTCCTGTCCCACCCCCTCAGTATAAATTGAAGAGCCACCACTGTTCAGTGTGATCACAATAGCACTCATCACTAATGACGTCACTTTTGCTGAAAATTCTCTGATGCCAGACAAATATTCCACCACGATCACCAAACCATCGGCTCGCAAGACCTCAGTAGTGGTACAGTCAGTACACGCAAGTGAACAAAAAGCTTGGAAATGTACGCTCGCGTAAGTTAGTGAAATTTGACACGCTGTCTGAGATCTAAGCACTGAGCTTCTATTTTAGCATTAGTGTTTGAGTGCTATTGCACATTTTGTTGAGCAATGCAAACATTTGCCGGGACCTGCAGATTTTACGGTTACCATTTTCCCAAAACTTAACAATGTATTTATTGTTCTCTGTGGCCAGTAGGTTTTTAAAGAAATTTTGCCAATTTAATGAATTTATCTTACAACTTCATGATTAAAAATAGGGAAAAAAATTAATTGATCTTAAGTCCCTGTAAAGATTTGATGACAACGAACAAATTATAAAGTAGTAGTGTTGTAATCTTTCCCAGCTTTGATGATTTGATAAAAGTTAATGAATTTTTTTGAAAATGTTGTATCCAGATATTTTTGTAATTGATGTTTGAAAAGAACTTCCATCCCATTGTTCTGACAATTTATAAATTCTGTAATCAAAAGTATAGTTATTAGTATACTGATTTATCCAATTGTAGGAAAAAAACAACTACTTGTCAATACCCAATGATATTCCCACCTAATTATTAATTATTTGTAGCCATTTTATTGATCCGTATTTCCAAGTATCCATGCTATATGTTCAATTATAATTAATGTATTTGAATTACTTTGATTCCACTTTACATTATCGTCCAACAATTTAAAATAAAAAGAAGTATTTGAATGTGCTTTTGCAAACATTTTGTGTCAAGGTGTTCCATTTATGGCTTGGCTACTTGTTACTTATCTCAGTTATGTCACTTTGATAACATTTCCAATTGTGTGAAGGTGATTTATTTGTTCCTTTTTGAAGGTAAATTTAAAACTCAATTAGTTGTGAAGAATTCTCAGTTCTGTCCCTTTGATAAAATTACCAAACTATCGCAAGGTGTTGCATTTGTTCCTTGGAGAAAAAATTAAGCATGTGTAACTCTTATAAAAATCTTGCAATTTTTCTGAACAATTGAAATCTTATCCCTGACTAGACTTTGATTCTGAAAGGTGTTTTAGTATTATTGTTTCTATTTTTTTAAGGGTATTCATAACTAGTTTCTAAACCATTTACTCACTTAATTCTGTGCTGACACTGAATTAAATTAAAATATTGACGTGTTGGGGGAATGTGTATCTTAACAAGTAACTTGTTTAAAGGTCAAAGGTCAGAAATATTCATTAAATACTTCTTAAGATGGAAAAATATAACTATAGTACTTAAACTTGTCTTACTTCGCAGAAATAAAATGGAATGGTATAAAACCTTTAAAAATTAACAATAGCAAAAAATTAATCAAAATACCATTTTAAAAAGGAAAAAATTGTAATCACTATCATGGTTAATCATGTTGATGTTGCAGTATAAAACAAAATAAATGTTGACATAACTCCATTTTGAAAAAGACATTAATCTGTGTTCTCTCAAAACATTTTTGCTACAAATATCTGACAAATTTATGGACGATATTACGATTTAAAAAAACATTAATTATTATTGGAAGGATCACAAAAATAACTAATCTGCCGATCTTGACCTTTAGTTAAAGCTCTATTTATTATTTTGTTTCAAATTGCCAGTGGCCAAAATAGTTCTCAAAATAGAAGAATATACATCTGGAAGAATGTTTATTTGTTTCTCGAAGTAAAGAACCGACTAGAGTGAAAATGTCACTCGAACCGGTCGGTACTCCATCTTCTCAATCTGTTGATATTAATCACCCAGTACAAATATCAAAACAAGCTGATTGGAACCAGACTAATGGTCGAAGAAGGTGACCTGCACGAACTCAATGCCCTGTTGAGAAAGACATTCTGGACTGAAAACCCCATCTTTTTACATGCCTCATGAGCTTTGTAAGTATAGTCGAAGTAGTTAAGTACACCCCCTTACGCCCACTTTCCGTTTCTTCCAACTCAACGATAAAACCCCTTTCATCCTTTTCTTTTTGAAGGGTTTCTTGTGATTTCTGACCCTACCTGACCCAGGGTAACATGCCGGGGATAGTTGAGGTTTTGGGAGGTCCTTTTAAAATCGGTCATGTGTGGCTTTTTATAGGCGCTCCTTTCAGAGCAATGTTATTGTATAAACTCACAGAGTGGGAGTGAAAAGTGGAAGTACTTTTTTAATGCAATGTTTGAATGTGTATTTAACTTAATGATGATAGTGTTGTAAAGGAGTCGGACCCTGTGAATATCCAAAACCACTGTACCGCTGCAGTTGGAGTATTTTTAGTTGAGAGTGTGTTTTCTGTGTCCAGTTTTTGGGAGACAAATTTGATTTTGGTTTATTTAGAAACAAGGCGTTTCCAACCACTTTAACTCCCTTAATTTTGGTCAGACTATATTTTTTACTTGTCCAGAAAGGTTGACAAAATGTAAACAGAGATAAACAGACACTTTGTATTGTTACAAAGTGCAAAACCATGAAAAATCATCAACAGTTTTCTTGACAATGCTACTGTCACTAAATGCCATTTTAGTTGCTGTTGGGAGTGAGTATGCGTGGGCTCTGGCCACGAGATGAAACACAGGCTTGAATGTTCCTTGAAAGGATTATTTTTAAAAGGGAAAGACAGTTTTACATCGTTTACAAATGATGTAAAACCCATTAGAAATTTGCAGTTGGATACAGTGGCATAACGAGGGGGTGGGGGTTGGTAGCCCCTTCCCCCTTGCCTCTCAGAATCGTTGCTCTCTCCTTCCACACCCCTCTGAATGAGAAACAATTTTTAGCCCCCTCCCCCACGGAAAAAAACCCAATCTTTTCCACCACTCCCCCCCCCAATGAAAATGTCTGGTTTATACCAGGCACTGGTCACATGTGTATGGAAATTTTCCTCAATTAAAGGTTTATATACATAGCCTTAAAAAAAATGCACAACCTTACCCAATGATAATCCAAAGCTGATAATTTTTGTTGTCTCATTGAATTCATGAAGGACATTTAGGGAACTGAAGTATCAGTATTATTCAGTTAGATCTGCGGAAACATGCGTCACCCCATGCAAAAATCAGACACTCGTCAGAAATGATGAAATGGCATTATAAGTGAAGGCAACCTGATCATCAATGAGATGTGATGTTGTGAATATTCTGTATGTGAACAAAAGGAAACAGTGAAGGCCCCTTAAACATCCTATAGGCCCTAATTAGGTGATAATGTGAAAGCTCCTTTTCTCTTCTGTTTGATGAGCAAAAATAATCCAGTTGTGGTTTTTGGCAGAAGGGGTTCAAAGTGTTGTTCAGTATTATTTAGTTAAAGATCTTAAAATGTGACATCTCGTGCCAAAATCAGCTACTTCTCAAAAGTAGTGAAGTGGCATTAAAAGTTAAGACAACCTAAACATTACCCTTGATGCCAATGTAGAGATGTCTGGAACATTCTATAGGCCCTAATTAGGCGATGTTCTGAAAGTTCTTATTCTGATCTGTTTGATGAGAAAACAAACTAGTTGTAGGTTTTGGCAGGAAGAAGTGCCTGGTTTTGGCATGGAGCGTCACAATTAGAGGAAATGTTCACAATGGTGTAAGGCATGTTTATAACTGCTTTAGATTCTAACCTCAATTTAATTTGTCTTTCTGGTAATGAAACCAAGGGATCACATTACATGTACGTGACTAGTACTGTGACGGGAATGCCTGAAGATCGGTGCGCAAGTCACACATGTCTTGCCCGATATGCTAGCTTGTGCTTGGGAAGAACCCTGGTGTTGATAAACCCTTGTGCTAATAATAGTAGGGTTCTTATGTAGTTCAGATCAGTAGCTAGACCAAAGCGCTTTACAACATTTATCCCTTTTCTTTGGGCATACTGTAAACAATCCACAAGCATCACAGGTTCTCATTTATACACCTGGATTAAGAGAAGCGATTTATGGTTAAGTTGCTTAAGGACACAAGTGTCATGACTGGGATTCCAACCCACACTCTGATGACTGGACCATCACACTTGAGTCCGATGGGCTACTACTAGACTGCTTGGCCATGACATGCCATGTGGAGTGGGTGTGGTACCGCCCGTTAATCAAATTGTCTAAACAATGTGACCCAGTGCTGAAGTGAATTATCCAAGGCATAATGGGTCAACTAGCACACCCCTACTTCTTCAGCCCACTAAACTCTAATGCTGTGAGAACTATTCCCAAAATGATACATCAATGCAGGAGTTGATTGAACGTGCCCTCAAGTTCCTGACCTTCAATTTGAATCACACAGCGTGAAATCTTGCAATAAAAGCTAACTCCAATACAGTTTATAAAGGGGATGACCAGGGCTCACTGGACTGCAGGCACTAGGCCAGTGATTTTAGCATTGGGCCTGTAGCATTGGACAAGTCCGGGGTCTTGTGTTTTTCAAATTAATAGTACAATAATACCTCACTGTGTTGTGTGTAATATCTTTAATTAAAAAGAATGATGTTCAAAAGTTGACCTTTGAGTCTGACAAATATCTTTCAATTTTGTTGAGAATCAAAGTATATTCACCCATAGACAAATGAGATAATTTTCTCTTTGGGCATGTTCAAATAAAAACAGTTTATGTTAAACTGTGTATATATTTCTTTCTCATTTTGATTCTGGTCTAGTCAGTAAACTTTTTGAGATACATGCCGATGTCGTCTCGTGGATTTTTCCCTCAAGTTGGATTCCTGATGACACATCGTTGGTTTTAGGGAGACTAAATTCTTCCCCATCCTCTAGATTTCATCAAACATACCATTCATTATACAACTGACCTGCGAAAATTTCATGAAATGCGTTAGTCAAGTTTAGTAAAAAACAACTGAAAAAACAGTTTGTTATAATTTTTTACTACAGGTTCTTGTAATATACAATGCTTCATTGTAGCCATTGAACTTAGTAATGTGTGGGTGCCAAGTGCCATTTGGCATTGACACTGTTTCAAATGGGAATAGTTCTGTTGAGGATTGGTATACTGGTATACCGAGCTTTCACATTGAAAGTAATATTTTTTTCTCCCCATGGTAACAAATCCTGAACTTCTCTTTAACAACAGCTTCAATACAATTCAAAGCTATTAAGACTGACCCACAAGTTACATGCTTCACAGCTTGATAACCACTGCTTAAGGGACCCTAGTAATCACCTTCATCTGTCAAGCCAAGGTAGGGCATTGTACTCTGTGTTTTTTCCCACGTATAGTTTGACCACAGATTCCCTTGGTTTTCACACTTCCATACTAACAACTGAAAACAAATTCTATTGAATCTGAAACCTTTTATTCATGGCAGCTATAAAAAATGTTGATTTATTGAATTATCACTAAGAAATTATATGTCAAGGTATTAAAAAATATATATAAAAAAGGAAATAAAAAATCTTATTTTTGAAGCCCCAAACATGGAATTATGATAATGCTGATGAAATATTAGAGCTGTTAAAAACATTCACAATTCACACTAAAATGAACAAAAAGCTTCAAAATTTCTTAGAGGAAATACAAAATGTCTTCTTCTTCCGGTTTCTGTGCCAAGTTAAAAAATACTGAAGACTGAGGCACGTTGTGATGAGTGCAAAATATGGTGGACATTAAAAAAAAAAAAAAGAGAAAGACAAGGAACTAATCTGACAGTGGAGCACTTTCTTAGGAAGAGTTTGAATTGCTTGATTGTAGAAGCTATTATTGTAGATTCCGGCAGGATATCCCAGTGACTGGTGGTACCAGAGGAAGAAAGAAATCTTATGATAATCCTTGATGCAGGTTGGAATCCTGTACGAGTGGTAGTTTTTGTGCGAGAAGATTTGATTTGTACGACATGTATTTATTCGTACGGCATGTTGACTGCAACTAAACTACGGTGGATTTTGTAAAACATGGATGGTCTAGAAATTTTTTGTCTCGCTTCCAAAGTTTGCCATCCTTAAGGAGACCTTGGAAAATGCTTGACACTTAAAATCTCATTTTAAAAAAAACCCCCAAAATCCTGAAGTTAGATATACTTTAAAAATTAATGTGGAAGAAATTCTAACTCACCGGAAAGGAAAGTTTGAAAGTTGAACTTATGGAATTGGTTTGGAGAAGTCCTTGGAAACCAAGAGCAAACAAATCAAACTTCAGAATGATCAGTTTCAATAGCGTAAATTTCTCTGAAAGCACAGTTTGGGATGGAGAGATATGTTTTGTAAAAAGTTTCATTGAGCTGCCAGAAAGTGATGGAGTTTTCAATGTTTCAAAATTTCATAGAAATTTGTAGGTATCCTAAAGACCATGTAACCTTTGTTTACAAAAACAGTGACCTTGTACATTCCGGGCCTTTTTTGGTGTCATAATTTCCACACAAATTCAAGACTTTATTCATATCAATGTTTATAAAAATTGCAGAGTAATCTCCATAAAATGCAACATTTAGCATTTTTCTCCATTGAGCTATATACAAATTGTGCCTGCAGGAAATCCAGGCTCTGTGGCTCTTTTTGCAAACATACACTATGATGTCACAGGTTACACTTTTCTATTGACTGTAAACCTTTCAGTCATAACAATACAATGGATTATAAGCAAACAGCTAGATTTTAATTTTCAAAGCTCTTAATGGCTGACAAAAAAGTTCTTGAGGAGGATTATTTATTCTAACCCTCAAGGTTTTCAAGAAAATAAAAGCAACTTGTAAGTAATTGTACAATGTATATTTTTGAGGGGAAATGGATCCAACTTTGACTTCTTGACCCTTCAACCATAAGTAAAACTTAATCAATCAAAGTTTCAGCAGTAAGCACTCAGGATGTAAATTAAAATTTATTCAAACATCCTTAAGTTGTTCCAGTGTTCTCTCTTAATTAACAGAGGTCCACTGGGTAATAGTTAAATCAATTAAGGACCAGTCCAAATTCTCTCCAAGTGGTCCAGCTGGAAAGCATCACTTCTTCATATGAAATATGGACTAGTAAAAAAAGAAATGAACTTGTGAAAAGACAAGCTGGTCCTGCTGGTCTACACTGCCTTCTACAACTTTCTCATGGATCAGTCAAGCAAATGTAACTTGTTATTGAGGTAGATGACAGACTGCTTTTACTTAGTTTCTAACTTTTACTGGCTAAAATAATAGCCCGGGTTTGCATTTAACACCATCCATCCAAAAGGTATCATTTCATGCTGTATTTTAAATGCAACATTGTGAGCAAAAATGTAATGGTTACAACATAATATCATTGCGTAGGAATTTCTGGTCATGTTTGTAAGATATCTTCAAACCTCATCTCACCCCCCTACACCTATACAATGTACATTAATTTTCACTTGCATGTTTTATTATTTTGGTATAACTGGGGGAATAAATGTCTGGTTTTCTCTGTTTTTTCTCGCCTTAGGAAGTTTTGTAGGACTGTAGACTAGTGGTCCTCAAGTCTCAAGCTAGGCACATGCCTAAGTTTTTGCTTTGTCTCGAGTTTGTCTTGAAAACACAAACTAGAATAAACACCAACAAAAAACAAAAACAAATGAAACCTGAAAAACCAATATGGAACTCACATAAATGAAATGTCCGCTAGATGTAAACTACTTAAGATAAGCTTGTAACTGTAATTGCAGGCTTGAATAATGACTTTTCATTTTTGTCTGACCTATTAACTCTGGCTTAAAAGGCACATGAGGTTGTTACGATGCTGTCTTTCACCATTCCATGGATCTGCTTAGCTCAAGAAATCATTCAACTTTGCTCATATCAAGACTTGTTGGCATGGAAGTTGGATCTGTCTCCTAAGTACAGACTGGTGTATCCATCATACACATCATGCAAGTTAATATTTCCGTTTCGTTTTGAGAAGGCAATGAGATAAATTTCTGCAATGTCACTGACTTAGCAGCTGGAATATCAGCAGTGGTGTAGCCAGAGGGGTGCTGGGGGCCAGGAAAGGGAGGCTTGAGCCCCCAGCTCAGAAGCCTTGCCCCTCCCCCTTATAGGCAATAAAAATGAGGTTGGACAAAAGTAAGCACAAAAACAAGTGGCAAAAATAACACTTTTATTCAAATCAGTCTGAACTTTTTAACTCAATCATAATAAATGTCATCAACTTATTGTTATTAGTTATAAAGTATAAAGCCCACCCCCACAAACCAGTTATTTTTGTTCCTCACCTACCCCGCCCCCAAATGAAAACTACTGTAGATGTAGTTAGTACTTACGTCAGTGCACATGTTGGTTTGTGTTTGTTGTTATGAAATCTTTCTTAAGAAAACAATGTTTTTCATTCAGGTGTTCTCATCTTCGTGTTCTAACAAGAGTGTGAGGAAGATAAGTTTGCATCTTCTTTGAAATGTGACAATTTATTATAAGAAGACAGCAGTTTTTCTTTATTTCATTCTTTGTCTTTTTCCTTTGAGGGTCACTGTATGACAGAACACATTTAACCACACTTCCACAAGTTTTATGACCTCACTTGCAACAGGAAATTTCTTACCATGGTTGGACCACCAGATAAACAATAATTGGAATTGATCGGAGTGGTGGTGGGGTTTAGTATGACAAGTTTAATGTATTGTACATGAAATGAGGGGATTTAACCTACATGCAGAACAGACTTCCATAATTGCATGTCTTTTTTCAAAGCTTTATAATCCCAAATCAAATCAAAATATGCACTTAATACCATCCCACCCTTATAAAAACTCCTCACACCTAATTCTCCCACTGCTAAAATCAACCCTGCCCCCTTTCTGCTCAAGTTCAAAACCATTAAGCCAACCCAATTGCAATAATCAAATTCCAACTTACTCTACTGACTATGGAGCCTGTGAAACTCCCACATGTGTCAACTGGGGTCACAGGGTTTTATTTTGGTACAAGTTTATTTTCAAGAATGATTTATGGACCACCTTGTCATAATATTTGGCAAATCTATATCCAGTTTGATGTAACATGTGGCTGCCTGGCATTTCAGGCTTGTATTTTGGTATTCTTGGTTCATGATGTTTAGTAGAATTTTAAAATTTGAGTTGTGAAAGCTTAAACAAAAATCCATTCTTATTGAGCTTTCGTTGAGCTTCTTGGGAGAAAGCATTTGGAGGAGCAAATGCCCCCTCCCCTTTCTGCATGTGATCTCCACCAAAGCTCAGTTTTCTTTTGCTTGCAAAATTTTTACAAGCTTAACTGTTTTGGGGAACTACTTTCTTGACAAAACTTAAACCATTTTTTACCATATACTGAGAAATATCACAGTGTGAAGATCAAAACATTTATGTAAAATGCACAAGTTTAACGACCTTGTTTTCTCATGGCCCTGTGAAGTTACTTTTGAGATACCCTTCTTGAAAAAATGCCACAAGCCATAATAATGGTCTGCAAAGCTATATTAATGTCAAAATTTCAATCAAGGTTTACCTGTGGGATCTGTGCACAATGAGAATTTATTTTCTCAATTTTGCCAAGAAACTCAATCAAGATGGAAAGTGGAAACAACAACAGAAAATAAAGCTGCATTTCCATGGCAACACTGACGTAAGAGAGAGAATGGAGCATTGTAAATCAATTGCAGGGATCCATCCATTAATGAGAAGCACTGTCAAATAAAAACAACAACACACACATCTTTGGTGCTGTGGCATGGGTTGATTTCTCAAACTAACAAAAGGTTCTCTGTAGCTTGTTGCAGCACAAAATTAGGTATAATCCCAAGGATTCTAGGGTTAAACCTGGAAGAAAAAATGAGGGGAAAAGAAGCTCATTATTTCAACATAGAGGAAGCTTGACCTACTTTGGTTTCTTTTTTATCTGAACAAGGTTTATTATTATAGCCCAGGCTTATTGTCTGTTGTGTATCGGCCCTCCTTTTAGAAGCTCTCTCTGTCTCCAGCTGTGGCGTTTGGTCTGGCTCTTAAACTTCCCAAGCTGATATTGTGTAAAGGGAAAATACATTGATTTTTGTTTTGTTTTTTGTTTTTTAAAGACTACCACCATTGACACCTGCTATGTTTTTCAACTTAAACACACCCTCCAACCATTCTTTGGTTTTACCCATACACCCAAGTGTGTAAGGCACTGTGTATACTCAGTACTATCCCGATTCCCTGTGAAAATAATCCACAGACATATTACTCGCGTGTGGGATTCGAACCCACGACCTTTGCCATTCTAGAGCTCTTACCACTAGATAACCAGGATTGCCCGGTAGCTAGAGGTAGTTTGAATCCTATATTTTCGCAGCGGGTACGGAACAATTTGATAGATGTTCAATTTGCATCGGGGATAAAGAATATTTTACCTCCTTTTTTCTAAAAGTTTGTTTAACCTTTTTTTGTGCACTTTTAATGTGCAATTTGGTCGTTGGGCTGCAGATTTTTGATTGTTTTTAAATAAACCATAAACCATATTACAACTGTACTTTACCAATACACCAAAGCACTGTATATTTTGTACTGAGTATACAGTGCTATACACACATCGGTGCAACGGCAAAACCAAATAGTATTCTGTATCCCTGATGCAAATTTAACATCATTCTGTGAAAATTTGGTCAAATTTGGCGGTTTACGTTGTCAGGGATATTGTGCACAATTATATCAGGCTTATTTTGATTGTTGCAATGGAAATAAGCCAGAAACAGTGATTTTTGAAAACTTTGAATTCTAGTTCCTCACATTTGACAGTATTTCAGATGGAGCTATTTCTCTAGAGGAATGGCATCAGTAGAAACTTAAAAATATATTGATTTTTTCTTTCTACAGATCCCATACTTTGTCTTTAATCCAGTTTATCAAACCCATATCTCCCTTGAGAGGTTTACTGTGATCCTAATTCCTCACTCTTAATCCAGAACCTTGTGGTACAGTAAAAGCAACAAGAGAATCTTTATCTAGGGTAAAACTCAACAGCTGCAGGCAAATGGTTGGACTCTGACTATGGTATCATGGAGAGAATAATATATTTAAGCCTGCAGTCCTTAATCCAACAGTACCTCCCCCTCCCCAAAAAAAGAAAACCCACAAACAAAACAAAACAAAAACAACACTAATTATTTTAAAGGGTTGGGGATATGCTCATCATTGGATTAAATGATAAAATAGGTGTGTTTGGGCAAAATTACACACAAACATATGCCAACTTGGAGCTGGAAGTGAGAACAACTTTGAGCATGCAGCAGATAGATACATGCGTATATGTGATGCATTGACTTTCCAACAGAATACATGGAGTGCTGCTCAAGTTCTGCATCGGTTTAAGGGTGAAATCAAAATAATATTCTTTATCCTTGATGCAATTATTACAATATCAGCAATTACAATTAATTATCATACCTAAAAGGCCCCATGGGTGTTGTCAGGGATACAACGTCAGAGCAAGGAATATGTTAACGTTCTCATCTCCATGATTTGTGTTGCTCTTAGAGAGTCGGGGGCTGCATGTTAGCCTATTGACCATCATTATATTATAAGCCATAACAGAACAGTCTGCTTAAAATGAACATAATTACAAATGCAGAGTAAAATTCAAACCGAAACCAAGTGCCTGATACGGAATACATTGTACTTGCCATCATAAACAACGGATAGCCTGAGCAGTGTTTGGCCAAGAGGGCTCTTTTGTAAACAACTGATGGCCTCGGTAGTGTTTGGCCACTAGGGTTCTTTGGCTCATCCTTCCGATCCTCCAGCTCCAACTTGCCAATTCTACCTAAGGATGTCCTATCACTTTCATTTTGCTCAAGTTGACAGTTTCCTCTCTTCCTGCAGGGGAGTTTTATCCTGTCATTATGATCCATCTTTACTGTCACTTCTCATGATGGGTCTTTAAAAAATTGGCTGTAAGCCAGACTAAGCCTGGACAGCAGCCATGATGGTCAACAGATTTGGAGATCAAAGAAAAAACTAAAATCTAAAAATAAGTACATGTTTTATTAAAAATCAGACAAATAACTAAATAAGTCAATAAAATGTGTTAGTTTCTACAATCTTGCTGATTATATAGTTCATATTAGTACCAATTTTTTACATAGAAATAATTCAGTCTGAAATCAAGTAATAAGTAGAATATAATTGAAGGCCCACAAATCATTGATGTTTATTTCAATTGCCGCTATTGAAATAAACCTAAGAGCATTCACAAAGTCTCTGAGACAGCATAACCTCTTGTTGTTTTCTCCAAAACATTACTCAGTTGGAAAGAGCTCTTGTGGGTTGAATTTGTGGCATAAAATTAAAAAGATAATACACCACTGGGGTTTGAATGAGAACATTCAGTCTCCTTTAAACCTGACTCTTTTCATTAATTTCTGAAGAATAAGACAGTTATTGCAGAAGGATGCAATAACCATCTGATGCAACCGCTCTTGCTCTTTGTTCAAACCACTCCCATCAACAGTTTCTACATCTTGTATGAATGCTGTCCGTTGTGCAACCTCTTTGCTCTTTGTTCAAACCACTCCCATCAACAGTTTCTACATCTTGTATGAATGCTGTCCGTTGCGCAACCTCTTTGAACACTCTCCTCTTTACCTTAATGTCTGGGGTGAACCCAAACGTTCATCATGGTGAGGGATTACTTTGGAAACGTCTGCTCAAATTGTTGTTTTGTTCCTTGAGATAAATTGTAGAAATACCATCTCTTCTCACGGGAAGATTCATCGAAAGTTATTTTAAACCAAAGGGCCTTTATTTTATGGATAAGGAACATTTACAGGATCAATTACAACACAGTTCTTCCAAGAACTGTTTACATAGGTTTACTGCAGGGGTTTGGTGACCAGGGGTGTGCGGGGTTGTGACACCTCTCCTAATAATTTTCTCAGTTGGCATTTTGAGCCTCAGTAATTTAAATTTCAAGTCGGGTAGAAAAGAAACACATCCAGACTGAAATTCAGATTATGCCGCTGGGAATTAATTTTCTTTTCCTCTGAAGCACTTTAATATGCTCAAAAAAGGGTTTATTGTTTGACTTTATTGAATTCAGTGGTACCCATCCTGGGCATGTTAGATTTTTCTTGAAATAGTGAGGAACATTGGTAGTCAGCAAGTCTGCAAACTGGCTTCCATACTCCCCCCAAAATTAAATGCCCCAGTTGAAAAAGGCTTCCTTACACCAACAAAATGCCCTTGCCACGCCCCTGCCAATGTGTTTCTTGAAAATAACTTATTGTGATAAATATCACTAATTCCCAATAATCAGGCATGCAACTCTTTCGCGTTTCCGTGGATTTCCGCGTTTTTTAAAATGATCAGCGCTAAAATAAAATAAAAATTGAAAAAAAAAAAATAATAATAATTTTTTTTTGGCGATTTTTTTTTAAAAAGCCTTATATATGCTTGGCAACAACAATGTACAACCACAATGATGTGAAATAAGCCTAGTACATGCTAAGAATGCACCTAAGAGCATAATAAACCTCAACATTTTCTAGGGTACCATTGTGGATCTCATGTCCCTTGGCGTTTTGGCTGCCTCGCTCCGCGCTTGCGTTGTGCCTTTGAAAATTTCCTCTTTTTTTTTCATCGGGCAGTTGCATGCCTGAATAATGGGATTGTGACCTAGTACATGTACATTGTGTACTGTAAAACGAAAACCCAAATCAATCCAGCATTATGCAAAAGTCTTGAATTTTTGCTCAGGGCCTTCAGTTCCGACACACACTGTTTTCTCATCGAGAAGATTGATATGATAGCAGGCTACTTCCTTCCTCTCTAGGATAGTTTCACATTTGACAATATTGTTTTGCTCAAAGGAAATAAAGTAACAGCCCATTGTGGTTTCACCATTAACTTTACTGAGCATTGTAGATTGGTGGTTGTACTAAAACAATATATAAACCCAAAGGGTTTTCCCATACTGGGAAACTCACTGTAGGCCCTAGAGTAGATATTTAAAAACCCATTGGAGATCTAGCTGAAGCAAGCGGCTGGTACGAAAATGCCCATTAGCGGCTGTAAACTTTGATCTACTTCCACTTAACTAAAAAGGTCAAAGCAAAGGTCATGTCCTGAATGTTCTTATGTTTCCCATGTTATCAAAGTATTTTCAGTTCTCAAACCAATCAACATTTTCGTTTCAGGTTACTTTTCCAAGACATTTGTAATGAACAAGTTTTGTCAAAAATTCTACACTTTAGCTATGTCTGTGGGCGTGTGGTGATAATTGTACAGATATAAGTGGTCTCTAAAGTGTTGAAGAGGGGCGCCACGGTCAAATAGAGTTGGGTTATTAACTCATTTTCCAAACGATAGAATTCATATGAAAGTTGGAAAAAAAAATATTACAAGTCTATAATCGTATGTTAAACTGGTGTAAAATGCCAATTAACACCCTTCCAGTGCAAATGTTGTCAACAGTGATCCAAAAACATCCAATGATGTCACATTTCAAATATAAGTCTGCTACATTTTTGTACAGGAAATGTTTAGTTCATCCCTGAATTTTTGTGATATTCAATCAAAATGGCATTGCATTTAACTTTTTGACTGAGCCAAAACTTCCTCTTTGAAATGCGCATGCATTTGTTTGTTTATTTCTATTGCAGAGCTGCCAACTCATCTTGCAAGCGGGGGAGATTGTGTTCTACAATCAGGGATATATTCAGAATTTCATTCACCATAAAAGGGAAAAAGTTTCCATAATCAGAGATTGTCAAACTTGTTCTTTAAAACATCGAAAGATTGGGGGTTTTTTTCAGGGGACTTTCTGCAGAATCAGGGACAGTTGTCAGCTCTGCTGCTGACGTAATGTTTCAAATTTTGCCCTGAAAGAGTATAAAACAAAATGGCATTTCATTTTAAGGTTAGGTTAGAACTTGTAATTGTTCCCTCTTTCATAACGACTCTATCTTTTGAAATATGAGCGCAATAAGCAGCTGTCATCATTCTCCATAAAGTATTTAGAAAACAATAATGAACAATGGTTCACATGAAAATGGAAATTTAGTTTTGACCTTCAAGCCTCGCTGCGGTGATTGATTTCAATGGGGAAGGAACCTTCATGTACCTGCAGAAAGAATTCAATAATCAAAGTGCATTGTCCGCCACAAAAAAAGTGTATTCAGGGTGTTTAAACTGTATGCCCTGGGGCCATGAATTGGAAGCATGTCCTCTTTTCATCCAACTTTGCACTCCATTTATTTGTTAACTCTGCCATGAGTGATGACTTTATCTCACCTTTGAAACACAGCCCTTTTATAGCCAACAAGTTTTTTGCCAATGTTTTTTAGAGTGAAAGGACGTCATTATTTTTTGGATGAGGAAATTATTTGCCATCCTTTAGTTTTCATTTAAACAACCCACAACCAACTCATTGTGAAAAATGCCTCTTTAGATGATGCCCTTTTTTAGGGAAATCGTTAAAAAAACCTGTTTTTGTAAGGAATTTTGTCACCAGTTTCACAAAGAGCCACTTATGTCCAAACACTTGATTGAGATTTACATTTTACACTGTGCTTTACTTAAAGCTGAAACTCTGCAATACTAAAGCCATGGTTTGCAGTTTTAAACCTCTCACATGATTCTGTAAAAGTTTAACCTCTCCATTGACTAACTCATTTATTTTATAATATTGGATAGTTGCCATTAATAATTAGTCAAAGATAAATGCCTCTTTGTGAAACCTAGAAAGTGAGACGTCCAAGTGAATAATATGTTTTTACATAGGAGGGGCGCGCATGTCACGTGATCACGCGCACACTTACATTAGTGGCTCTTAATGAACCCCTAAAAACTATTTGACCTACATCTTCACTTTTCTAATGTAATTACATGCATCTTTGGGGGCTTGTGGCTCTTGATCGTGAAAACGCAAAATGCAATTGTTGGAAAAAGCCCCCTCCTGTATTAGAGCAATGAATGTCATATTAAGACAAATGGCTCTTCATGAAAACAGTGATGGTTTGTGCACATTCATGTAGTGCTCATTTCCCATGTTAAAATCTAAAGAAGCAAGAATGATTTGTGGGGCTTTCAAATGCCACTTTGTTGACTTTTGCAGTATTCAAGAGGGAAATATCTCCCTGGAAGATCAATACTGACATGAAGTTGTGAAGTTGACCTTTTAGAATCAGTGAGCTTTAAAGGCAAAGTATACCTTTGGTTTGTGGAACCGTTCAATTGTTTTAATCCTATATAAATGTAGATATACAATTAAACTTACCTGTGAAAGTTTCATTTCTAAAGGTGGTCACGTTTTTGAGATATTGACGAAAATCTGGAGTGGTTATGTTTTTGCATGAAGAATAATCCCTAATAGGAATACACAATCTAAGAATTAGATTCAAATTTTGGGGGATAAAAACTGGTATCTTTTTCCATAACCACATTATTTTGAATTGAAATGTTTCTCAAAATGCTTTCACACTATCGAAAGCTGCTGTACTTCTAACCAAGTTAGTTTTTAGTGCCATTAATTTTTAGAGTGATTACCAAAGGTATACCTTCCCTTTAAGACTGGCACTAATCATTAATTACCAATCCAATCCTGTACTTTGTCTCTAACAGAAGTGGGTCGGTTTGCTGCATTGTGGTGGAGATCATAAACTGTGTTTTGCTGATAAGCTCCCTACAATTCTTTGAGTTGGTAGTTTTTGACCGCTCTTTGATAACCAGGATTGCTTTGCTCAAGCAGCAGGCATTACAGAAATCCTAAAGAATTTTTGTGTAGGTCCTTTCGTCATGGTTTGAACAGACGATGCGCATGCATCAGTTGCTAAACAGGCCTAATTAGTAATACCTCTATGGTGGCACAATAGTATAGTGTCCAGCGGGTTATACCTGTGTAGTGTGAGTATAATGCATTTAATCTGGCATATGGCTTATGAGTATAATCTGGTTGGATAATCCTAAATCTGGTCGATAGAGTTTGGGATGTACAATTGTAATCTTTCATTCAGGAAGTTGAGAGGAATTCCCTGTGGGCAGTATGAGCAAATTACTCACAGTATTCTTGGCAATTATCAGGTATTTTTTGCAAAGAGCACAAAGGGTTTGTGGAAAAATAAACACAAATTGACATCCTGGGAAAAAACCTTGAACTTCACAAATGTTTTACCCATATGATGATCCCTCCCCACCCCACAAAAAAAGGAAAGAAAAAAAAAAGTCACAGCAACAACAACGTCATCACATCATCTTACACAAAAACAAAACCAGAAACAAACAAGAATCTAAATTAGTAGTTGTAATCAAATGGATGAATAATGAATAAAGCAACCCCCCCCCATAAAATAAAAAAAATAAATTGAAAACATTTTGAAAAATTAAAAATAGTAGTGAAAAGGGAAGTCTGTATTGAAAGTACAATTAATTCAGATAGTTGTAAACAACTGGAAAATTGAATGGAATATGTAACCAAAATACCCATGCAATAAAAAAACACTGTTATTTATTTATAAGGCCTTAGATCTCGGAGAAATTTCACAAGGTTGGCAAAACACCCTTGGGCAACAGAAAGCTTGCACGACTCAACTCACCTTGTCTATTTCATTATGATTAGCACCTGTTTTTCGCATGAGGATTGGTAATTAACAAAACAACAATTATAAGTTTCAATTGAAAGCTCAATCATTAGACCAGCGCTAACAGATAAACATTTCCATTGATACTACAAAAGTTAAGGCAAACCGTCTTCACACTAGCTAGCCAATATCCAGGAAATAAAATCCACTGAAGTTCCGGGTGAATTTTAACCCTTCCACCACCAAATGTTTGTTTCATTCTTTGTAAATTTACTGGGGAAAATGGACACTCAGTGCACTAACCCTGGGGTTATCTGGCTTAACCCTACTCCCAAGCAAGGGTAACTATTTCTTTTTCCCAGGAGTTTGGCAGGGTCACCAATTCTAGTGTGAAAGGTCAATTCCCTGGGAATAGTCTGGCGCAAAAGGGGCTTTAGACCCCACACGAGTCACCATTGCTTATTTTGATTGTTGCAATTGAAATAAGCCCAGTATGCACAATATTCCATTTCAGCCCTTGATCGCGATGGAACGTTTCCGAATAAAACGACTCAATTCAATTCGATTCAATTTCTTCTTCCTCAAAAAACCCTAAACAAAACACTTTTTTTTTTTTTACTAAAACGTTACCACTGCAGAAATTATATATGAAATTTTTCTCAGCTTGTTTGAATGGTGAGTTTATTGAAAATAAAGAGGGTCGGGATTAATGTGCTCTTCCCCCAAAATTATGTTCTATCACCTTCCCTTTGTTGAAATAATAGTGTACATATTGAAGTATTTATGCGCTGTTTTCCTCACAAACCACCAATTTATGTCCTCCAAAAACACTGTTTGATCTAAGGCAGGCCAGCTAGTTTTGTGTAGAAAAGTAAAACTTCTATCGTCTTGTACTCTGGGAATGGATTTTGTACAAAAGAAAACCGTAATTTCGAGCAAATAAACTTATTGGAAGATAAACTGGTGGCATGTCTGCACTGCAAGTACAGCCTCTCAGTCTCAGGGCATTGTGGTGCACATGCCCTTTAGGGGTCTATACACAAATAGAAAAATCTTGCAGATTTGGTAGTTTACATGCAAATAATTATGGCCCTTATCTTTGTTCCATTCAATAGGATTCGCAGTGATTAAAACACATCATGCATAAAAACACTGGCTTAGACCAAACCATTTATCAGAAAACCAATCCATCGCCCACCAACAGTCATAAAAATAACAAGAATAAAACTCAACTATGAATCTAAATTGCCGATCATTTTTTGCGACGCCATGCACAAAAAAATCTCTTGACACAAATTGATTGATAATAACCGCAGCTAAAACAAAAATTCATTTTGACAGAAAAACCATTCCCCCCCCCCCAAACGAGTTGCCGGTCACGCACTGTGCATTAGCTTTTAAACAATCCGCTTTACAAGCCCTATTATTAAGGCTCGACGCTCAATTGATTTCTTTCACATTCATGTCGACGGCACTGAGTCAATTAGTGGGGTGCGGAGCCGGAACCATCTGTCAAGTTTTTTCTTTTTATGAAATCCATAGCAAGGTTATTAGAATCGATGAGAAAAATGGCACCCTGACTCTGAGCTTAACAAGGGTATATGTTTTGAGTTTTAATAACATTAACATAGAAACAATACAGTCCAAGGGATGGGGTTCGCCATTTGACATAGGGATGACTTGATTCAGTGAATTATGCTGTTCAGTTTTATTTAAACATTAATCTGTGAGTAAAAAAATAACTGAAGTATAAGAACAAACTGTCCAGTAGTACTGTCTAGATGACATGCTATTTCTTTGATTTTTTACATAGGCCTATTATTATTAGGTGTTCAATCCTGTCAACCCAATAAAATTCCCTTTTTTACTGTTCTTTTTTGTTCGTGTTTGTACAGACTTGAGGCCCTTGTATTTTAATGGGTTTTTAAGGTAAAAATAAAGATAGGTAAAAAAACTAAGATAAGATCAAAATGTACATTTTACCGGTCATAACAAGGGGTGTGTGTCAGGGTTGGAAAGGGGGGTGCCACTCCCATCAAAATGAATGCCTTGCCTTCTTATATGACTGCACACTGGGAATTGGTTGTCACCCATCAAAATGCCTCCGTAAGCGCCTTCTGCAAGAGTCTCTGGTTCAGAACATGAAAGCAGTTGGTATCTTTTAGCTTTGACAAGAAATGGTCTCAGGAAATTAGTTACGCCAAAAAATACGACAGTCAAAAACATTAACACGATGAATAAATGAGCTAATCAGCTACATGTAGATGTAGGTTATTCATGTGGGATGCAATTATATGAGCTTTTGTGAGCTGCTTTGTGACCAAAGAAGATTATTAATCATGTCACTCAAACTGACATGGCCGAGCAATTCCCACAGCAATCAGGAAATGCGACATTTTAACAAACAAAATGAGACACATACATCAAACTGTCTGGCTTTGAGATAGGACTGTTGTTATTAAAATTTACAAATTGAAATGTATCATGTAATTGTGTTTTGGAGAAAACAAATTAATATTAAAATTGCATTGCCCAATTTTTCACCGAATGACAAAAACCATTTCTTTCTCTCCTGACAAATTTTGACAGATGGTGTTGTTTCCTAGCGAGAAAACATAAAATACTTTCACATGCAAGGCACAATGCAGTTGCATTAAATACTTGTATCGTGCAAGCTGTCTGTACATGGTTGCAGGACATAATCTAGGGTCCCAACTCATTTGTATATTTTAACTATGATGACAGATTGTTTTGTTCAGCATCTCAAATGAAATTTTTTACAAATTCCTTGACTATGAGGAAAATAGCTGTTAGGGGAAACTCATCAAAGGGTTAATGATGGTGAGTCAATTTTATTGAAACAAACATTCTGATTTAATTGTCAAATAGCTTTTATTATAGATTAAAGAAACTTATTTTATTTAAGTTATGCACACAAAAATCTGCCTATTAAGTGGTAGTTGTTGGGTCCCCACATTAAATTGTGTCCATTAGCTATGTACAAACTATTTGCAAGTTACATGTATATCGTGCATTCTATGTGGCATGTGCAAAAGTTTGTGTTGGTTTTTCATTTTGAAACAGTATCAACTGTCAAAATTCGATCTAAGAAAAGAAAAGAAAAAGAGTTCCTTTATTATGAAGAACTGAAGTTAAATAAACTGTTTCTAAAATTTGAAATATGATGTGTGGTTTTTGTTTGTATACATATCTAATTGTTCATTTGTGCTAAATTTTATAAGTAACTATGTAAGGTCGTTGTCTTGTTGTGTTTTTCTATTGTTTGCACATGCATGTATCCCCTATTTAGAAATTGTGCACCCCCTTGTGCCCCACAGTAGTTTCGTTGCTGGCTCAATTTCATGAATTACTATAGGATTTATTTTAGGATAACTTGTCATTATTTTCATACTGATTCACATCATACTTTGTTTAGCAAGCAACATAGCTGCACTTCGTTAAGTTTAATCTCAGCTGTGAGAATGACCCAAGCCAAGGGGCCCCTAGCTAGCTGATGATAGGGCTACCAAGACCAAGGAAGGAATGAGACAAAAAATAATTCAAAAAGAATTTTTTAGACTGAGTGATCATAACCAATCACACATGAAGTGAGGATAACAGAATTAAAGTTTAGGTGCACATTGAACGGGCAATTGTTGTGATTACAGACCTTTCTTATGTCACAGCAGTGAATTGGCCAACCAGTGGTTGGCAAAAATACAGACAACCTTCACTGCAATAAATACAATAATTTATCATTTAATGCAATAATGCGATCAATTCACCCACATTATTGATCGATCAATTATGATTTACCCAAAACACAAAGTGCACATACTATTCATAACAATTGCTTTTAAATGTTTGTTTTTTATTATAAAAATGGCAGCCTAGAAAACCCAATCCATCTGCAAGACCCTGGTTCGAAGCAGAATTCGAACCAGAGTCCAAAGAGGTGAACGGCAGGGAAGAAACTACTAAGCCAATCTGAATGCCCAATTTAATACTGTACTCCACACCTGGGCGATCATTCACACATTTCAACAGTAGGCTTCCTTGTTTCCAAACTTTAAAGGTCTTCTACATTGCAGATAAACACTGTGTAAACATAAATACAGCATAAAAATGGGCCACTGCAAACACACTTTTGACTTCTGCCCCGCCATAAAAACGATATTATCCTTTTTAGATAAACCATGGAAATTCCTCTGAATGATCCTAAAGGAAACTGGCTTGTTTTGATGAATTAATTTATTCATATTATGAGATGAACAGGAAAAAAGTGACCTCTGAAAATGTGAAGCCAAAGTAGCAATCTAAACACTTTTGATTTTAAACGGCATCTGTTATATTGGTGGTTTTTTAAAAGCTAAAACAAATAATATTGATAAAAGTTAGCCATACAGAAAGTGTTTTAAATGGGTTTTTTTTAAATGATATTCATTCAGACTTTCTCCGGTCAAAGGTAAGTGAAAAATTTTCTAGTGGAATTTTGATAGATTTACTAACTTCTGGTGTTGGGGTAAGGATTTGTGTCCAAAACCTCCTCCCAGATGTTTATCGCAAGACAAATATCTCTCCCCCAGCCCCCCCCCCCCCAAAGACTCATCCTGTAAAATTATGTCCAGTACAGTGAAAGTTCTACATGAGAGATCGAAGAAAGACGAAAGTTAGGATTATTTTTTTAACATCTTGTGAACTAACTGAGGCTGTTTGAAAATGCATAAAACGTGTTGTTCAGCTATCAATTAATATAACTAACAGAATGTAGGGTATGTCTTGCACTTCTTGCAAATGGTTTGCTCTCCGGTAAAGTATCATAGCCCAAAATTATTTCTCTGCCCCCCCCCCCCAACAAATGAAAATGGCTAGCTACACCGCTTGTTCAAGCCCTTTTTAAAACTTAGCCTTGAAATGACAGTTGCAGCTTGATACAGGATGATGTACATCAGTCCTTTAATCAAGCAGGTCTATTGTGGAGCACAGTGACACCCAATAAACACAGAAGTATTTATCAAATACACACAAACTAGAAAACAAACCCTACTAAGTACCAACCTTGAGGGTTATCCCACACACATAAATCCAGTATTCTAAATAAAATAACTACTATGCCACACAGCTTGTTAAACAAATACTACATCACCAGAAGACCTGCAGGGGCAACTACCCAATCAATTCAGAATCTGTTCTCACAAAATGAAATGAGACCCCTAAAAGTTTGTTGACCACAGTCCTGAAAATGGGGATTATCAACGCTTTGGGAAAAGCCCTTTAAGGGGAAAATAGTTTCAAAGCAAAAATATCAACAGTTAGGAGGAAAAATAACCACTTCTGTTTACCAGCTCTATGTCAATTCCAGTTCTTCTTAGAACCACCACTTCTGTCTCAATTCTGGTTCCTTCTTAGAACCACCACTTCTGTCTCAATTCTGGTTCCTTCTTAGAACCACCACTTCTGTCTCAATTCTGGTTCCTTCTTAGAACCACCACTTCTGTCTCAATTCTGGTTCCTTCTTAGAACCACCACTTCTGTCTCAATTCTGGTTCCTTCTTAGAACCACCACTTCTGTCTCAATTCTGGTTCCTTCTTAGAACCACCACTTCTGTCTCAATTCTAGTTCCTTCTTAGAACCACCACTTCTGTCTCAATTCTGGTTCCTTCTTAGAACCACCACTTCTGTCTCAATTCTGGTTCCTTCTTAGAACCACCACTTCTGTCTCAATTCTAGTTCCTTCTTAGAACCACCACTTCTGTCTCAATTCTGGTTCCTTCTTAGAACCACCACTTCTGTCTCAATTCCAGTTCTTCCTATAACCACCACTTCTGTCTCAATTCTGGTTCCTTCTTGTAACCACTTCTGTCTCAATTCTGGTTCCTTCTTAGAACCACTTCTGTCTCAATTCTGGTTCCTTCTTAGAACCACCACTTCTGTCTCAATTCTGGTTCCTTCTTAGAACCACCACTTCTGTCTCAATTCTGGTTCCTTCTTAGAACCACCACTTCTCACAAAAGTGAGGCTTTGTTTATATGGTTTTCAACCATATGCCAATTTATCTGTTATTGAACTCTAGCATCATGCAAAGCTTCAAATCTTACTTGTCATACTAGGCCCAACTGTTTTTATACATACGCATTAATACTGGAAAATTTGGAACAGTCAATAATCTCAATACAGAATCGCACTGAACAAACTAAACCCTAGACACATTGTTCACAATTATGTGGTGTAATTTAATTAGTTTCAGAAAACTAATAAATGAGTAGGATTAGGAATTGCAGAAGGTCTTGTACAAATAAACACAAGGGTTCATAGTTTGCTTTGGATTTGCTGCTCATGCCTGAAGGCCTTTTGATTCTACATCAAACAATCCAAACAGATGTAGATTTGCACAATTAGCCCCTGTAGTTGGCTTCTCATGTTATAAAAGCATTTTCTTAGGAAGGACATGGAAGCCAATTCACTCACTAATTGGGGGGGGGGGGGTATAAAGCCAGTTTTCAGACTCTTGCCAACTGCCGATATTCTCCACTATTTCAAGAAAGACTAGCACTCCCAGCACAGAATCTCACTCTATTTATTTTCAAAGCAAAATTCTATGTTTTTAGTTCATGTGGATAACATCAAACAGAGATACTCGAGTCACTATACAATATTGTTCTTTGCTATAGAAAATTGTTGGAATACAGAAATGTCTAGTTTATATTCAAAGGAATATAACATAAAACAATCCAAGTAATATAGGTATGAACCCATATTAGGAATACATGGGCTATAACATGCATGTAGCATCCAATTGTACCTTCCCATTTGTCATCCAACCAACGACCAATTTGATAGATGAGTACACATTTATATGTCCTTTTGTGAAGAAGATAATTTTAGGTGCATTTTCCTGTAATCTATTTGCTTTATTCAAAACGAAAAACACAAGCTCACCCTACATTTTATTTATTTATTTATTTATTTTGTATTTAATTTCTTTCTTTTTTTTTCTTTTTTTTTTTTTTTTTTTCTTTTTTTTTGGGGGGGGGGACTATTTATTCAAGCATTTAAAAGGAAAATAAATGTTGTTATGTCAGCAAGCAATTAAATGACATTTAAAAAATTACACATAATGTCAAAGCAGCAGTTAAATTATTGATATTTCTGGGAATTCTATTCTAAGGGATTAGAGAATTGGCAGGTCATATTTAAACCCCCAACTCCTTCCCCCAACTTTAATTTGACAGAAGATAATAATTCTAAATCCTAAGTATAAACACTGCTATCTCAGCTTGACAGGTATCATCAATTCACACAATTCACACTGACAACTATTGCCATGCAATATCTGTGTAGAAATAGAAATTGTCTTTATAGCTAAGGGGGAATTAACACATGCAAGCCTGCCCACTCATAATATCTGAATTAAATAGAGCCAGATTAATTGTTCTGTAGGCCCTAGGCACCAGTGTTCTGTAGGCCCTAGGCACCAGTGTTCTGTAGGCCCTAGGCACCAGTGTTCTGTAGGCCCTAGGCACCAGTGTTCTGTAGGCCCTAGGCACCAGTGTTCTGTAGGCCCTAGGCACCAGTGTTCTGTAGACCCTATAGGCACCAGTGTTCTGTAGGCCCTAGGCACCAGTGTTCTGTAGGCCCTAGGCACCAGTGTTCTGTAGGCCCTAGGCACCAGTGTTCTGTAGGCCCTAGGCACCAGTGTTCTGTAGGCCCTAGGCACCAGTGTTCTGTAGGCCCTAGGCACCAGTGTTCCGTAGACCCTATTTCCATGCTGTTAAGTATTTCATTGCATTGAATTTGTTTGTAATTTATTACATGTGTTGAAGTTTGCAGTAGGCTAGGCTGAAGCTTTGCCAAAGTCCATAAAAGCGTTGTTGGATTGAGGTGTTTTGAAAGATCAAGAACTTCATTTTGTACAAGATTATAAGTTTAATGTATAAGATGTGGACTACTTATCTTGTACAAATGACTTTTTTACAAACAGAAAAGAAAGTTATGAGGCAGCTCTATGCTTCCGTACCAGTACCAAGTGTTCATACTATTTTCCTCTCGAAACAGTCATTACTTCTGACATCCAATGTGTGTGCACGGAAAATGTATTACATCAACCATGGAGGTAGAATTCTACCTCCATGCATCAACCCACAAAAAGTCCCATTATGTACTTTTGCACAAACCTAAATATTTAAAAGCTGGTTGGTAGGTGAGCAATTAATTCACTGCTAGGGGACAATTTACAATGGACACACACAGCTCAACCACCACCCACTGTAACAATTTTGTAGGGACTTCAGCAACTATCCCACCAACAAATGTTTATTTTTGTTTACGCCTCGAATACTTCGTTTGATCATCTAGGCTGTTTGTGGGTGTTCTAGTACATACAAACAGATAACCACGCTAAGGTTTTCTCCTGTTAAACCAGTGCAAAGGTGAGTTGATTTGGGATGGGCAATGAAGGTTGAAGAGTTTCAAGAAGGGAGGTGGGGGAAGTGACCTCTGGAAAGTTATGACACTTGGTGTTCATTGTGATGATAAAACAAATAAGCTCCACCCTGTAGGGCTGATTAAGTGTAGCAGCTAGGCACCAGTGTTTGTAGGCCCTAGGCTCCTAGACCAATCTCTTTGGTTTACATATTACATGTATTGAGATTTGCTGTAATGGAGTACCTTATTGCTGTATGCCCAGAGAGACACTATTGGATTTATTTTAAAGATGCTAGCTCCAGTTTTTGGCCAATTTGACCCGGAAATTTAGATTTATATATTAGATTGCTATATTTGTAGATTCAAGAAAGCTGTAAGCTTTTATGAAAGGTATTGCATGAACAAATCTATCAATGATACTTGGCAGTTAAATAAAAACTAAAAATGAATTATTGTCGAGATTCCAATCCTGTCCATGTACAAAAAACGTGCGAGAACATTTTGCAATTTGTCCTTGGCATTCTATTATGCAAAGTTTGTGTATATTTTTTTGTTTTGAAACAGCACAGCACCATCTGTCAAAATTTATTCGGAGAAAAAAATCAACAACAAAAAAGTCTTTTGGCAAAAATCGAGCCATGCAACTTTAAAACATCTATTGATGACATTGCTAAAAACAAACAATGAGAGAACAAAGAGAAGTCCTTGATTGTCAACAAACATGAGTTTGTTTGTATGTTGGGGGGGGGGGGGAGGTCCTGACCTCTATGACCGATTGAGCTTAAACTTTCATAGGTTTGTTATTTCATGTAAATGTTTGGTCACACAAAGTGCAGATACTGGTCTTTGACAACTACCGCTGTTGGTCCACAACCATCTATAAAAATAAAACTTCTGTTGCAAATTTTGGTCAGGTTAATGGTAGTTTTAAAACTTTCAACTGGCTGCCCTGCTGCTTCACAATGATATCATAATAGCACATGTTATAATTAAATGGAGTCTATTTCAAGGGGGGGGGGGGGAGGGATTTCTAAATTACATACATGTAAACTATTTGAAAAGAATTTCAATAAAACAAATTCCTGGACTCTCCAAGCGTGGTGCATGCCCATCAGATCAACGTCAGTGAATTACATGTATACAACAAACAAACAGAACCCAAATACATGTATATTATTGTATGCAAAAATATTTCATCATGTCAGTTGGGGGGGGGGGTGTGTAAAATGGTTGCGAAACATTTATCAGGTCTTTGTTGCCTTTTTCTATAAAAAGAATGTTTGGACTAGATAGATCTAATCCCAAATGGAAACGACAGCTATATCTTTTGTGACATGTCAATAACATGACGATACACGTTTTATTTTATCTGCATTTTATGATTATTTCTTGATTGCATCTTTTCTTTCACCTCTGCAAAAAAACACAACTAACTATTGGATGGTGCAAAATTGAATTAGTCAGGATTCCACACTAAGAGGGAATGGGGCCAGTTCTGATTGCATCAATCCAATGAAAGATTGGATGAACTACATGTAGGGGACTTTTCCAAATCCAAGCTTAGTTTCTGTCTCCAGCTTTGACTCTTTTATCTATTTTGGAGCAGTGTGTATTTTGAGCAGTGGTTCAGCATCAAACAGAGTGGGAGCCTAAACTGAGGATTGGGAACAGCCCAGTGTGTGGTTGCATCACATTGACAATGAGCTTTACTAATGACTTTACCATCTTGAATCCAAGTCTCTGAATACAATGGTTTTAAATGTGTACAATCAGTTTGGTGGGTATGGCGCAATTCCCAAAAGTGAAGAGTCTACACCAGCTACCAATATGCACACGTTAGGCGGTGTCTTTCAGCTTACTTGTTGAGACAACCAGGCTAATTTTGTCTGTGTGCAGGGGCAACCTTGCTTCAAAATATCGTCTGTTTTGGTGAATGGATTGAGGAAGCTGCATCTAGCTCTTTGTAATTTCTCTCAGGAATGAAAAGGTGCTTGTTGTATTACCTAAAGAGAAGGGTTATATATATGGCAGTCTCACTTTAAAACATCATTTTCCCCCATACATAATCTTCACAGAAAAACCTACTGCATTTTCTAGGCTTCTGATAATTGCTGGAGCCAATTTGAAGTGGTCATGGCTTACAGTGAAATAATGTGACACTTACAAAAGGCTATTTGGAGGGCACCTAGCCATTCAGCCAGTTTCATTTGATGACCATTGTGTTTGGCTGGTACACCACTTCTATTGTTGTCTGCAAATATTTTTAAAAACTCAAATTTCTGTTTAGCAGACGAAACTTTAAACATAAAAGGCTTTAGGGCGAAAGAAGTGGGAGAAATCCTAAAGGATCAAAATCCTGCTTTAAAGAATACTTTTCAAAGTTTAAAAACACACACTTGGAAATTATCTTTTTGTCAGATTTCAGTATTTATGGCTAAGAATTTTAGATGAAAGTAAAACATTCAAAATTTCACAATAATGGAATAAAAGTACACTTGAAACAAAAAAACAAAAACAAAATCTAAGTCCAGGCTTAACTGCAGTCGTGTAAATTTGAGTCAAATTGTAAATTTGAAGAAATGAATCAAGAAATATTTTAAAATAACATTACCAATTAAAAGTCAGTAACAGTCATTGAGAATGCCCACACATGCTGTCTAACCTTCTTGATACACACTAATGCTTACACACATTCATTTGCTTGTATTGACTCCTTGCACTAATGGCACACGTGGATACTGTCTGCCAGGCTCACCATTTTGTGCACTACACTGTATAACACACAGAACATTGACTCCCAAAATGGCCCAACCAAGATTATTGTGATGATGGCATCAGGTGGATTGGGTCAAAAAGAAACACAAATGTTTGTTTACCAGTTGTAACAGTTTTTGTGAAATTGGCCCAAGGTTTTTATCCCGAGGGGGGCCCATCCAATCACGTCTTTCCAATTTCGTTCAACCTGGTATTTTACTTATTTCATTCAACATAGCAATTCATTTATATACTTTAAAACGTAGCTCTGCATACCTTGCAGGAAAAAATGCTTGAAACGCCCTGTGGGTGTGCTACAGTGCTATATAAGAAGTTTTAAGAACTCAGTATTATTATGATCACTTGTTTGTAATTATAATAATAATTCAGGAGACTAATCATCCTTACTTGCAGCTGAGAAGCTGGATTGCCAAGGATGGGCTACAGGGTGTTTGAGCAGCAGGCATGCAAGGGTGCCTTTGTTGGCCAGCTACATCCACCAATATATGGCCATGGAGCACAGCCAGAGCCAAAAGTGTTTGATATTTCCGGAGGGAGGAAAACTAAAGGGCCTGGAGAAAAACACTCATCGCTTTGGAGAGAACCACGCACAACTCTACTTATAGCCGTGATAGCTGGGAATTGAACAATGGCCACATTTGTGAGAGGCGAGCTCTTTATGCACTAGCCACCCATGCATCCCCATTATTATTATTACTACAGTCGTCTACACATCATGGATGATCATGCACAATCAATAATAAATAAATGTATGCAATCTCATATATCAAAATAATATTAGAAAGAGAGAAAGCACACCAAATTCTGCTGATCACAAGTTATGTTTTGCTCTCAGCAGGAAAGTTTTACAAGAAGTTAATTTAGGAGAAAATCTCCTTGAACAAGGCTGTAGTTTGGACTGAGGGCAATATTACTAAAGCCAAGTACAACTATTCAGTAAACTAAGCTACACAGGCTTACATCAGATTAAGAAAATATTCTAGATTTTGTCCTTTCTTTAATTGATAACCAATCTGCAAACTACTTTAGAGTCCTTGCAGGAACATATTGCAAATTTTTAGGCAAACGTTCTGCTCAGTGGAACCAGTGAGTTGTGAGTGCAAAACACATCCGAGCAATGGCGGCCCACAGTCATCACAGTGCCATTAAATTATTTCATAATTCCTACTTTTTCTTACTATACAAAAGGTAATTTCACTCCAACTACAGCATAACACCCACCACTGAACAATACTTTTTAATTATTTTTTATAACAACAAATGATATCTTTAAATGTTTACTTTTCCTCCATCTTGAAAAGGCATAGCCATTTTTAAAACACATCTCACTTCAGCAGAGGACAAATCACAAATAAACTCATCATAGTCATGGGAATGCATTGTTAATAAAAAACTGCAGGGTTTTAAACTCCTTATAATAATAAACTTTTAAAGTAATAATAATACCAGAGTTTTTTATAGCGCATGTATCTGCAAAAAGGTACTCAATGTGCTTGAACAAAGAGGACAACTTTTATAACAGCTTTTTAAACAATGAGACTGAATATGTACTTATAAGGGGTTAACAAGGTGCTGCAGCGCATTCAGCAGCCACTGCCAGAAACACCACAGCAAACCCCTTCTTTTAGCAATAATAAGTGTAACTGGGTTCTTTTACATGCACTACACAGCACATGGGACCTACTACTTTATTACCCATCCGAAGGACGAACCAATAATGGTATTGTGTGTTGCTAAAGCACATAAAGGTCAATAGTGGGACTCGAACCTACACTCTACTGATCTGAAATACCAGCAGCCGATTTCACAAAATGCTAGAATTAATCCTATCTCGAGTTAGACAAGTAACTAGTCCTAACTTAGGGTTAATCTTAAGGTAAACATGTTACAGTGCAAGGCTGGGACTCGTCCTAAGTCCTAAGATTAATCCTAAGTTAGGAAGAGTTTGGTAAAATGACGGCAGAGCTTGAGTCCAAGTGCGCCTGACCGCTCAGCCACAACACACCATATGATTAGCAAACATCATTCCCACTTAAATTAATCCAACAAACAACATGTAAAATGTGGACACTAACTCCTTGTTGCATGGAGGTAACATGAGTAGCATGACTTCATGCGGCACGGAATCCCTCAGTCATCATGGAAGAACATTTGATTATACAAAATAAAATGGAAAATGCAAAAAAAAGCCTTGCCTAGCAATTAAAAAAGTTCCAAGTATTTACAGAACATTTTACATATAACAGAAATTTACAGATTGGCAACTGAATCTCTACAAAAATGTTCCCCAAAATATTTTATAGTTCATATATAATACTTCTATTAAAACAAATTCTACACACGGCACTACATGAGTTTTGCAAATTTACAAGCACACCTGAATTGTGACAAATATTTCGTGAACAATTTGTCTCTTTTTCAAAATTATTACTGAACACTGTTTGGCATAATACCCTGTGAACTGCCAGTTGCATACAAACTATGTGCCACAAAATTAGTACACTGGCAAGTTGTGCATAATGTTTGGCATGGTTAACATAAATTACAGGATGTTTTAAAACAACAATTATATTGGATGCATGGTTCACACATAAATTACAGGACTAATAAAACAAAACAATTACTTAAAAAAGGAAACAAATTTAAGAAAAGAGAAAACCAGAAAAAGAAATAAACATTTATCACCAACTGAAAGATATTTCCTCTTTTAACATAAAATTATTGCTTTCATCAACTCCCTACAATTTTAATCAGCAGGAACATCAGAGATACTTATTGCTGTTTACAGCCTTACATTCAGGGTCAATCACCTCTCTTTCTGACCCATGATCTCCACCCATCCTTGACAACTTTCTCAATTCATGTCACATTTGGGTCCATCCTCCACAGAAACCATGCTCTTCCTTTGCATGGGTGAGAAGGTTTAAACATCCACATCAATCAGGTCTGTGCCTCCATGATAACCTCTGCCTTACCTTGATGACTTTCTGTATTGAAGTCAATCACCCCAGACAATGTTTACAACAAACTGTTCTTTATCATCTGTGTGGGCGACAGAGTTAACATCAATCAATTCCATCACTTTCATATGTGGCATTCTTGTGAAATCTGACCGGGCTGGGCAGGGTCTTATACATATATGCACACAAATGTATTTAATGGTAGATCTTGAAAAGTTGCATAATTTCTTCACACTAGTGTTTGTATTATTGTAAATAGACACTTAAGTGCATGTTGGCTTCTTTTGGAACCACCACAACACTCAAGGTGAGAAATTTTTCCTGACTTTCAAAACTCATATCTAGCCACAACATGGTTCGGAATTAGTTCAGGTTCCTCCTTCAGCCTCCTTTGGTATGGAGAGGGTAATGTTGGAGGGGAGGGTTCTGTTGCCTCCAGGATACCATCCTTAGTCCAATCAATCAGTTCCTTTTTCAGCCTCTTTTGGTAATTTTGGTTCCGGGATCTTGGTTCTGTTGCCTCTGGGATACCCTCCTTGATCCAATCCATCATTCTTATCTAGCTACAAGAAGGATGAGGATAAAGCTCTTCCCTTGGTACATCATAGGGAAGTATGTATTTCTGCGTTGACAAACCTTTGCCTTAATTCTCTCTTTCATAATTTATCCATCACCATCAACTAACACCTACACCAGTCACCGAATCCATCACTATTGTCCAAATGTGTTATGAATGGAATTTAGCTTCTCTTTTAGTCTCCCTTAGGACATGTCTTGCCTCAATGATGACTTCCTTGGCTTCCACTAACCCCCAATCCCTCAAAATTAATGAGTGTTCAGCAGCTCCTGAACCTTCCTTTGTGAGTTTCCTTGCTGTGTTTGCCTCCCACATACCCGCAACATCAACATAAGTCCTAACCCTCATACCTCTACAGCATTGATGAAGATTCTGCCTCTCCTTAAGCCTCCTTTGGTACCTCTTCCGGAATCCCCTCAGACTCCTCCACACCCTCAGGAGGGACTACAGTCACTTCAGGTATGGCAAGTTTGTCTGTGTTGCCTAGTGGGGATTTCTCTAGGAGCCTCGGTCCTCCAAGTGCAATCAGGATTGCACCAATGGGTGCAGTGATAATGATGGAGAGTACTGCAAGGGTGAGGATCTACAAAAGGAAGGAGTGGAAATAACATTCACAGGGTTTCTGCAGATCCTTAAAAAGTATTAAGTCTTAAATTTAACAATTCATATTTAAGGCCTTAAAAAGTATTTAATTCAGTTATTTGAGGTCGTTAAAAAATTTGATGAAGGGTTTAATGAATTTCCTATCAGCTCGAAGAGAACCAAATAACTGCGCGTAAAAACAAAACAAAATGTGGGCAGTTGTAGCTTGTTCAAGTAGTTGTTCTCCCCTGCTTTATTTACTTATTTTTTGTCTTGAATTTTGTAGCATTAAAAGGGTCTTAAAAAGTCTTAAATTTGACTTGTTAAAGTGTGCAGATATCCTGATTCATAATGAGTACTACTATGCAACTCTGTATCACACCTTATGGGCATCTTAAAGTGCTCATTTTGTGTAAAAGGTATGCAGAGCTATGTTGAACTTTGAGACCCATTTTTAGAGCACCTTGAGAGAGATTTAATAAGGCTGTTCAGAGCAAGCTGCAGCCGACATGCCAGAAACTCTGAGGCAACCCCGTTCTTTTAACATAATGGCACTGGGTACTTTTACCAGGAGTGAGAGTGGAGTTTGACACAAAAAACTGAAATTTGGATCCAAATCTTGTGCCAGAAATCAAATGACGTGTACACCAGCTTTTGAACACGGAATACTGGAACTTTAACATGCCCAGACATTCCATTGTGTAGTGTGCACAGAACACTTAATTTCCCCTGTACAGAGGGACATCGGGTACTGAAATTCATGCTCGAAATCTCCCTTTCACTGGAAGTTATTGTGTAATCCCCGATTCCAGACATTTGTCCTTTTTTTTTACAAACAAGGATTACAAGAGATCAATAGGCTGCCACCATTTATCAATGTATTCAGCTCAAGAGAGGCAAGTCCAAGTGGTCTGAAATTGGAGCCTACCATGGCAGATTATCGGCCGTGGCTTATGGCCAAGGTTATTCAATGCATGGTGAATGCATCTCACACGTTATCAAAAGAGAACAACCAATCCTGGTGCTTTTTATGAGAACCTTGGCTGTCTTTGCGTTGTTTAGTGACGACAGCAATATTCTCAACAAATTATTCTGTCAGTTCCAAAAGTTGAATCCTGGTACGGAAAATTTTGGAAACCCCAGCGCTCAGCAGTTAATATTTTTGGTTTTACCCTCCATCGATGTGTGATATTAAGCATTGTGCAATCAGTGCTTCCTGAGAGTCATGTGTAAAAACATCTACACGCATAGAACTCGGGTGAGATTAGAACCCACAACCCCTGCATTCTAGAGTAGATATCTTAAGCACTAGACCACAGAATGTGCCTGGAGAAAAGAGGCAAAGTCCAATCCTATAATTAGCAGTGTGTATTGCAAACTATTTAATGGATACAATACATGATAGTTAGTATAAAACCACAAATTTCTTCCTTTATCCTCGATGTAAATAATTTCATCTATTAATGTCCTATTGTTGTTTATCCCTGAAGCAATAATGACATCAAGTTGACAAATTTACCTTGATTCCATTCTGCTCTGCTGCAGCTCCAGCATTCTTGTTTACTGCCACCTCCCATGCCAGAGGGCCAATTGCAGCCTGTAAACAAGTAAATCACAACAAAAAATGTCCAAATAAACTTTATTTGACACGGAGAAGTATGAAAGTAAATGTTTAGATGTCTCTCACAGACCCAACTAGTAAACAGTATGTAGTAAGGTTTGTGGGAAAACTATGTGCATGAATCTCCCTTATGAGTTGTGGGTTTCTGGAAAGAACCGGTGGTGTGACTATATAATGTTTCAAGAAGTATGCTCTAATCATCAGCCGGAGAAAGCTAGACTCCAATGCTTGTAAGTTTTACAAGTAGATTGCTCTATGGTGCAAGAAGGAGTTAGGAAGGCTTTTGGGCAGAACACCTAAGGATTTAGAGTTTGAATACAACAGAACTAAAAGTTACACAATATTAAGTTATGACTGACAATGTCACGGTCTTAGACAGGTTGGACTTTAAGAAAAATGCCTCTTGTGAAACTGAACATTGCCATTCGACTTCAAAGATGAAATTCTAGGCCAGAATTTCCCTGTGATGTTTGTGAATAGATACCTGCAAAATATCTACATGTATGATACAATTTGTGAATCCTTGATACTTTTGGTTAAATTGGGGGAACTTTAAGTTCTGTAGCCCCATCCCAAATCTTTCCCCATTTTTCCCTTCAAAATTGACAGACTCTGTATTCCACAGCCAAGCTAACTATCTTATCTGTTAACACTTTTACATGCTAAGGTCAGTTTCCAAAATATTGGGCATCTGGCACAGACCCATGATTTACCTGCACAGTGGCCTTTGGGACCCAAGAGAGGGCAGCAAACACCTTTTCCTTGAGGTTGAGTCCTGCTTTACAGACAACCAGCATTGTGACTGCAGTCCGTACAACCAGGCCTACTGCCATTATAGCTATGCCGAGACCTGAGAAAAATATTGGTAAATAAATAAACAACTGACCGGTTAAGGAGATGAATCTTCACCGCACCAAGGTCATCGTTGTCAGTTTTTGTCTGCACTTAACATTAACCCAAATAGCAACTGCTTGTTAGTAGGTTTTTCAATTTTATCTTTCTGGTAAAGAAACCAAGAAAATACCTGTGTAGAGAAGATGATGAGGAAATATTGGTTTTAGATGGAGGAAAATCCCAACTGGTTTGGACTGAAATCCCAATCCACCTCTGGGATTCGAACCAGGGTCCGCAGAGGTGAAAGGCAGGGAAGAAACCACTTGCCAACCTGAATACCCAATGCCAATGGTACATCATAGGTTGTGTAGGCATGAATTCACTAAACAAAATGCAAAGAGCTGCAATCCAAATGATGACAGCTTCTTTACATTTCGCAATTGGAGTGTGTGCACATACAAGGGTGGCGTGCTTTATACAATGAACACAATATTAGGTATGGTGCCCAATCACCATGAAAATGAAATAACCAAACATGGGATGAGAGAAAAAAATCAATGGTACTCATTGGGATTTGGGAGTATACCGCTGTGCCTCATAGCTCAGTTGGTAGAGCATCTGCCCGGAGTGTCAGGGGTCTTTGGTTCAAATCCAAATGAGGACCATTTGATTTTTCTTTCATCCAATGTTTGTTTATACAAGGGAACATTGCTATCCAACAAGGCTTTCTTTGTTCAATTTGTACCCCAAAGGGGAACAATAGAGTAACAATGGAAGTACACCATAAACCCCATCTAATGTGATACAAGGAGTAAAAAGATAAAATGGATATCTTTTGATGGAAATTTTGGAATGGGAATAATTGTCAGTGGAACAAATGTTGATAAATCAGTCACTCTAAAAACTGTTCCAGGACCGTGTTCGAAATGACTGTTGCTAAGTGCAGCGTATGCTACAATCCACATTGACACCTTGATTCTGCACAAGCCGTAGCCGTAGCCGTAGCCATAGCCACCAATTCAGACACAGTTTAATAGAATAGCTTCCTTTTGTGGCTCAGATATGTTATTTCAGAAACCTTTATACTCACCCACTGTGTCATCCAGATATTGAACTGATACTGCTGCTCCTATGAGACCAAATAGGATCGGTTCAAACAGCGTCCAGATCAAACCAACAACCTTTTTAACAGGTTCCTGAGAAAAGACAAAATTAAAATGGTAGCAGCAGGATGTCAAGTCTGTCATAGTTTGACGAATGTAAGAATGGGTTTTTGGAAGGCATGTTTATCCAGCCCTCAAGATGAGTAATTGTTGTGAAGTGAGAAAAGTGTTTTGATTGCACTTTTGTGATAATTTTTTTTACCGTTATATTGTAATAGGTTTATAGTTCACTGCTAAAGTATGAACGGTAAAAGACAGCTACACACAGCACTCTGTTAACATCAGAGAACTAATTTGCTTATTGATGAAGTGCCTGCGTTAAACACTGAAAGAAAATGGTCACCACTTTAAGTTATTGTTCAAGCAGGTTAGAAGCCACTTTGACTGAATTCAACCTGCATTTGAACTACTTTAGTCTAGAATCAACCTAGGGTCTCATCGCTGCATCTGATAATCAGTGGGTGTAGAATTATATTTTTAAGTTGGTTGACTTTCGCACTTTGAAATGTTGTACAATTCTTTTTTTATGTGAGTTTTACGTGGTTTATTTAACAAAAGCAGTTCATGATACATAATGGTGTTTATGGTCATTGACTTTAACTGTCTGTTAAATACTGTTTAATACATTGAGCAGACATTGCTAGCCAATCCAGTACTGAGCTTTGTGATGGCTTGTTTACAGTGGTCTAGTGGTTAAAATTATGGTTCGAATCCACTCAAGTACCATGCCTGTAGATTTTTGTATAGTAAACAATTTTTTTGCCAGGGCTCTGGAAGTATAGAGTCCTTATGACACATCGGTGTGGTGTAATAGCAAAAATATTATTCTTTATCTCCGATGCAAATAATTACATCAATTAAATGCATTTAAGTTTACCTTTCCTCTACCCCAACCCTGGGCAGCTACAAAAGCCAGAATGAGACAGCCTAGAGCACCAGCCCCTGTGAAGTCTGCCATCGCACCTCCAAACAATAACAACAGACCACCTCCGCACACCAGTAAAGTTCGCTTCCACGTCAGTGATTTCTGTCATTAGAAGTTCAAATGAAATGCTACAGGCATTATACTTGATCATGAAAGTCAAATTTAAAGCAAACAAGTAAATAGTTTGTGCTGAACAAAACTACATGTTCTTGCAAGGTTAGATGAAGTTTAACTATACGGTTTTAAGGAAATTATAATTGTTTTGGTCATATTCTGTTAGGTCTGAAAAACGTTCTTGCAAATTCTTTGAAAAGGAAAAAGGATGTACTAAGAAAAAAATAAGTAAATAGAAATGAAGCTTTAACAAAAACAGACTTTACATTGTGTATTTCTTGCCCGAGGGTGGAAAGAAACCTACCATTTTCCAGTTTACTATTCTTTGTTCATATATAGAAAAAAAACACACCAGTCAATTTATGTTAATTCTTACCTGGTCCTTATCTGGGAAATACCAGAGGAATACGCCCCCGACACACCCAAAGGCCACACCCATCACTAGCTCTATGGGTGCACGGAAGATGTTAAACACCAACATACCGGTATCTGAGAACAAATTACAATTGTCACTAGTTTGTCACTGCAAATAAATTGGGAGGTTCATATCATCCTACGTACCTTTCTTACATACTTAATGTGTCTGTACACATGCTTGAATGTAATTAGCATATTTTATGGAAAGGGCTAATACTCATTGTTTGCATCATACTTGGAGTGCTCAAATTTCTAAAAACAATGGATTTTACCCTGTAAGTCTGCTGTCAGTAAGCTGTGAGACCAAAATTAAATTATAATGCAGAAAAACTTTAAACTAAAAATGTCTTTAAAAAGGTCTTACCATCATCAGCGCTATCCATGTTTGTGTAAGGTACATCTGTGCTGTTATCTTGCCCATCATTGTCAATGTCTATATTACCTACAGGTAGAACCAAAGGTAGTAACATACTAGTCGTACAAACACACACAGATTTGGAAATACAAGGTTGTGTTGTTGGCTATGCAGCGCTTAATCCATCAATTTTGATTTTGTCTGTTATCACCAGAGAGCCAACAACGCAAGCAGACACTGCCATGTCTCAATGATGTCAACTTACCCCCAGAGAACGCAATACCAAGAGGAATTCCAAACGCTGCTATCGCAAAGACATTCTCACAGCTTGCCGAGGCTACAATCAACGTGGGGATGCCCTTGCTGATCCCATAACCTTTCTCTTGTAACTCCAGGACTGATGGCACAACGACGGCAGGAGAAACAGCCGCTATGACAAACCTGAACAAGAGAAACGGGGAAAAAACGCTTTAATTAATTCAAATTTTGTAAGTTTAGTTACATTAAAAAAACCATTTATTTACCTTTTAAAACCTTAACCATCCCCAAACCCATCAAAAACAAAGATTTCTAATCTGTTGGGCTGAGGACTACATTAAACTTACCATGCTTTACATGGGATCAGGCATACCACCATAATCTGAGCACCAGTTTAGATGTCAGTTTTTGATTTTGTTAGAGTATGGAAGGATCCTACCAAGTTACTCAAGAGGGAGTTAAGATTAAGAGCTGAGTATTTTCATCACAGTCTCAATTACTGCAGACACTTGGGAAACCCATTGTAGCCTTCTTTCAAGTAAGCTCTTAACCTTAGTTCCAACAAAACAACTTCTTATTTAACTTTTCGAAAAAAATGATTCACCACTACCTTCATAAAAACATTTACCACCCGACTCCTTACAGTTCCACGTATTTCTAGGATCCTCTTTCACAAAGGGTTAAGAGCTGGGGTTGGAAAGCCCTTTGATATCTTCTTTCAAGTACATGTAAGCTTGTTTAACTTTTAAAAAATGTTTCATTGAAACATTTACCCTGACTCCTTACAGACTCCTAGTTAAAGCTAGACTCTGGTAGTATACATTGTACCTGGTAGTAACCAGGCTCTATTCTAGGCATACTCAGTGCCTTCCTTAGTCCAAAAGAATTAAAACACAACCAGCTGTTTCAATATTACGAGTGATTGAGTTTTTGTTTCCCACTTCCCCTTAGCTTAACCCGTGAGTTCACTAGAATGTTTGTATGGAGACAATGAGTTATAACATCATTGATAGGCCTATCTGTTGCCTCCAAAATAAAACCCCATACCAACCAGACAAAATGCGCTGATGCTTACCCAAGCATAAATGCCCAATCCCAGCCAAAACCCAGCAATAGATGCGCAACCACAGCGACAGTCAATGCTTCCATTATACAGGGAACCAGTGCCAGACGAGTACACACTAGACTGAGTTTACGAAGAGCTTCAGCGTCTATTCCAAGCCCTGCCTTGATCAAGATAACAGCTAAGGCAATGTTGCGCAGTGCCGAGGCCCAACCGGGGTCGATGTCATCAGCGATTTGTATACCAGGAACATTCTTGAACATGAAGCCAACTATGAGCATTCCTAAATGGAAAATTGACATGGAAAAATGAAGAAGGAAACAACTTAAATTTTACAATTCCCGATATTGAAATAAAACTATCTGTCTCATTACATGTTCATTCATGATATCTGCGCAAAAGGTCTCTCACTCGTCGTCCCTTCTGTACTCACTTTCACTGGCAGCGCATGCTTCAACTTATCTTCTCACCACTGATTATTCCAAATGCCATTGCTGTGGGATATTTTGCTAGCTTTTTTTCCTCATACTGTTGCACTTTGGAACTCCCTACCTGTATCTTGCTTTCAACAATCTTACAGTCTACACCAGTTCAAGACAAGTGGAACAGATATCTTTATCTTTTGTTAAATTGTCTTGTAGCCCTCGCCCCGAGTGGCCCTTTTGAACTTTCATTTTGTTAAAATATTTGTTAGAGATGAGACAATGGTGTACCCTCTCTATCATGTACAAGCCTCCATTCAGGAAACATGCTCAGTTCTTAAAAATTTTTGAACTAAATTTCCAGGCCCAATTCTTCTCCGAGGCAACAAAGGCAATTCTCTCTATGCCCCTGGTCATTGCCTTGGTGCCCCAGTAGAATCCAGTAGAAACAGTGCCCTTTACAGAGATAAAACTGACTTGCCCTTAAACATATCAGGTCTGAATATCCTCATTAAAGTTTGCCAAAAAGGACAAATTTGCTTATCATGAATATTGGTCAATTTTACACAGTATTAGTACAAAATTGAGTTATTTATTACATTAACAATTAAATGTAGCCCTACAATTTAACTGCAGAATACACTTTACAAATCTGACTTACAGACATGCAACTGCAGCTTGACAAACAAGAGGAAAGTGTCAGGTGCAGCACTAATTAGTAGTGTGTTTTTTCAAATTGTCAATGGCAGCTGAGAACTAAAAAAAAAAAGAAATTAGCTGAACAGTTGCATGCCTGAGTCTATATGAAATTCTTGTAATCCAGGTAATTATCGAAAAATTCAGCTTTGTTTTTTAATTTCCTTCAAGAAGAGAGCACACCATTTAGTTGTCCTACCTAACAAAGCTGGTAGATGAACAAACTCCACAATCTTCCCACCAATAGCAGCAACCACCACAAGAACATAAAGGGCAAAAAGGTTCCCTCCAGGTAAAGACTCCGCCCCTGTGATGGACCAAAGTATCGCCCATAACAGCAGTAAAATCACCACTATAAGAACCTCTCTTGCAAGCACTCCATGGGGTGGGCACATGCAGGCGTATTTTACCCTGTCCCATCTTGAAGGATACTCCGACAATGGATTGTATTTCGTGAGGCATGGCCGGCACGCCATTTTACAACGTTCCCGGAGTCCCATACAGCATTTATTGTCTTTGTCCTGCAGGGGTTTAACCTGGACGTGATTTGAAGGGGAATTATCATCAATGTTGATGACAGTAAAACTCCCATGCTCGTTTATTCCCATCGGCAGGCCATGCCAGGGTGCATTCTCTTCATATTCGCTCAGCGTATCATCTTCTCCTGTCTCCTCTAAGGGAATGCTGGTGTCCGGTGAGATGATGCCGGTTGTATTTGGCGTTTGCTCGAAAGAGCTCTTCTCATTCTGGAGATCAGAGTATTCTTCAGGGTTAGTGACTTCGAGGTCGGATCGATTTGCCGTCTTGTAGGATTTTGACACAATGTTGCCTCCCATGATTCCTGTGGTCTAATTCACATTACCTTACAGTGTTTAATCTTGCTTCAGTTTCAGCATTCAATATCCTTCCTTAGAAAGCTATGAAAAAGAAATGACAAAAAACATAGTCAAACAAGAAGTCAAGGGACTGTTTCTGTTTTCAATAGAACAGTAGAACCACAATCCACAAACATTGATGTTATGGGAATGTTTTGATGGGAATGGGGGAGTGGTGGTGGTAGACTGAAGAGTTGGGTGAGTATGTTTATAATGTTTGAAACTGAAGGAATTGTGCTGGCCTTAGCGTTACAATCTTTAATACAATACAATACAAAACAATACACCAAAACAATACAGTAAAACTTTATTGACCCTGTATGGGGAATTGTATGGGGAATTTTCTTTGACCTTTTACACGAAAAGTACACATCACAAAACATAGGAAAAAATTGTAAACAAAATATAATTTCAAAAGACAGCGGATATTGCCGGCACTGGCTAAATTTTACTAACGCAATTAAGCAAACAGATCATAGCGCTTTCTTTGATTTGTTCAAGAGTAGCCAACCCATAGCATATTTTAAATTGCAGGAATTTTTGCCCTTTGCTGCTCTTGGACTTTCTCCCAATTATCAACTGACAAGTTCGGTGTTTAAATTCGCACTGACGCAATTCTTCTGTCATTCCCAACAACTCCTTCATTTAAATGGATGAGGCCTACCTTTTCTTTTTCTGATTTGTGGATCCTGATATTTTTTAAAAGGGAAATAAACTCTAACATTCCTACGTTGTCAAAAAACTAGTCACTGTGTAGACCCAGTATCTGGGGCGCTGTACTCCTTAACTTTTTTGTACATATTATGCGGTAGACTTGTAGACAAGTCGTTAAATGTCTCAGTCTGTTGCGGTGATAGCGATACGGCTCTCCCCCAACTATCTTGCGTGACTGCTGCTCCACAGTAGACTGTGTATTTCTCTCATGACTACGGTCCCATTTAACGACTAGTGCAACCCGATAGCTGTTTGTGCATGGCCATAGGCTCTTCCGGCGATTTCGTACAGAAGCATCTGATTGGTCAGTTTAGTAAAATCTATAAATTATTCAAACTGTAGACGTACATGAATAGTAACAACACAATTGTGCAGAGGATATGGAGTCATCCATGGAGAAATGGAGTCCATCATCATCCACGTTAACCCACACAGTGATTGAAAATGTGTGAGACCCATAGACCAGGGTATGCATGCATACAGAAAGAATTGACTGCATTTTGTGACTGAAAGCCGTTCTGTAATTTCGGTGAACAAGATTGTTATTACTCGTATCATATTAACATATCGGTTGACGGACTGAGCAGACATTTACCATAGTTTTTATCTAATCATAGGCAAGGGACACACATTAAACAGATTTATAAGAAATGTTGATGTTAAACTATTAAATTACAGATCACTGAACAGCACGAAACTAACTAAATTTACAAATGCTCGAGTCAGTCTAAAAATTAAATGCATTCACAGTATTTGAAAATATTACCACCCTCAGGCTCAGATAAAATGGACACCACGTCAACCATAATAATGTACTACTAGTACTACTCTACTAGTCTTTGTACAAACATGAATAAATTAATACGCACAACTATCGGGTTGCATAAGTCGTTAAATAAGACCGTAGTCATGAGAGCATTAGTCTCGCGCGGAGCAGCCATCTCGAGGGATAGTTGCGAGAGAGCCGAATCGCTATCACCGCGACAGACATTTTAACTTGTACACAAATCTAATAATGCGGTCACACTGGAATTGTTTTTTTACAAAAGGAGTACAGCGCTCCAGCTGGGTCTAGGTCACTGCGCATGTTCAGTGATGGCAAAATAATTATACACTGGCGATAACTGCCAACAAAAGCGCAACATTTACAAGACTTTACCGTGTGGACAGATAAAGCATGCACATAAATATATTAATGAACCCATTTTTGGTGCCATTAACATTCATGATAATGCAACCAGCCGGAAACATGTATGTGTTCAGTGTAGATCATGATTGTTTTGTGTTTTGATTTTGCTTGTGCGCCTGATCCCGGCCCCCACACATAGCATCGAATCCCCAATGCCCACATTTGTTGTTTCATTATACTTTTATTTATAGTTTGTATTCTATTTGGCTATTTGCTATAGTAATGACAATGTAGATATTTCTTTAACATTTTCAAGAATGAAAGTGGCACCGTTTCGTCTCTACATTAACACCTAACATTACTTGTTAATATTGAAAAGCGAGGAAAAGTTAATCTTACCAGTTGGCTAAGTGCTGTGACAGTGATTGTACGATTCATTGATTGATCGGCAGGTTGTGTGCAGAGAGCTCAACAACATGAGACAAAATCATGCATCAATCAAATTGCAAGATCGGCCGCGGCCGCCCCGTGTTTCTTGGATAGCGCCCTCTTTTGGTGGATATGCATAATTACCACTTAAAGGCAGGGTATACTTTTGGCAGTTGTGAAAGACCAGCATCCTCACCTGGTGTACACCCAAATAATATTCAGAAAACATGTAAAAATGTTGCTAAAATTGTCATTGAAAATAATGACAGAAAAAACACCCTTGTTGGTAGAATTGTGTGCTTTCGTATGCCTGAGAAAGGCTTCATGCCTGAAGCCTTTCCCAGATTCACATTTTTTCTGAAAAATTGGCTTCTCTAAAAATGCATTACTTCAAAGGAGGTCATATCTAAAAATGTTTTTTAATATCAACAGGTCTCCAGTGCTATTTACCATATAAGTTTTTATGGTCATTGAATTCTGGAGTAATCACCAAAGGTATACCCTTGTGTTTGGTTGGCGAGGTAGGGTGGGATTTGTGGTAGTGTAGCCTAAACTTTGTGTTGTTACTAAGAATAGAATGAAATAAAATTATGATTGATGGGAACATTTGTAAACCACCTCATCATTTCACCTGAGGTGCATTTTTTTAGGAGACAAAACTAAAACTTCATTATTTGCTGCTTGTCCCTACTGCATGTCGAAAAATCAAGATTGTATCCTTGCTAGTATTCATCGCAGCATTTTGATATTATTTGTGCACACTTTCTGCCCAACAAAATTTGACCGTTGCCATATTTCTGTCACAATATTTCACATGACATTATACAATGCATCAAACATGAAATTACGACAAGTAATTCACACCTCTCTTCAGACAGTCAAGGGGGAAAAAAGACACTTTATCAATTCAAAAATTAAAATATAATCAATGTTATTTATTTGCAATTATAGTATTCCAAACTCTCATGAGCAGATGTTTCTTTTCATCAATAAAATAATGAAACCCTCAATACAATGACATTTTATTGATTATATTTTATTTATACGTAGTGTGTAAACTATTGGTAGTTACACAAGAACTATTTGGGGAATGAAACCATACGAAAATTCATTTGTGTGCAGACAAAATTCTTCCCTGGTTTCGTATAGCTTTCATACGAAGGCCCATAAGTGCCAACAAAAAAATGAATTTCTAATCTGCTACTTAATATTATGGACTCGTTACGAATCCATAATAAGGGATTGTGAATCCGTATTACCGGATTGTCAATTAATTTTTTGTTGACGCTAATGGGCTTCCATACTTTCATGAAGACTTGAACATTAATTGTCTATGCACAAATATGGGGAGGTACAAACCTTACATATCACCTTGTGTTTTGGCTGAACCCATTTCAGCTCAGAAACAAATCTGTAGTAGTCCATTATTACGGTTGGCATGGCAGTCAATGAGACTGCCTTGATGTAGCCATTTTGTCCGAAGGTGGTAATATTTTCAAATACTGTGAATACATGACATTTAAGACTGAGAGCATTTGTAAATGAGTTTCGTGCTGTTAGCCGACTATTTTACCCTCACCTAACCTCGGTTAGGTGTCACTGATGATAGCAATGGAAAAAAAAACCAACAACACGGTGATATCATGACAAAAGGTTATTCTACCAAATATAGAGCTATATTGACTTAAGTGTCACTCTTGATTCCACATGCACAATTATTGTGTAACCTCTTCGATGCAGACATGTTTGAGGCTTGTGCATGACTGACTGAGAAACAAAGTAATTTTTCATGGAACTTATATTCATTTGAGGGTACAATATGCATTTGAGGGTTTGCTTAAAGCGCACAAAAGTATACACATTTACCGACTGTGCGTTCAATATACAGATTCTATAACACACAGAAATTAATAAAAGATTGATTGCAATTAGTCAAACGGAAGTACAGATTTTAAGCTTTTACATAATGTTTTTACAAAACATGGATGCACCCACCTGGCTTCAAAACACAAGGCAAGTTAGCGTTCATGTCAATATAACTTACACAATCTATGCTGCGCTGACCGCACAAACCAAGGTGAAATCCCATGCTGCAATATTACTTAGTATGGCAACTGTTTTAGAAAAATGCAAAAGTGTGATGCTCTAAACATTCCTGAAGACAACATAGCATTGATGAATTAAAACGTTTAACTTAAATAAACTCTAGCTTTATCAATTAAATGGCACAATATAATGTCCTTTAAGTTAAAAATTGTTGCATTGAAATGGTGAATTTACAATGGTTTAAGCAAAAAATATAACAGTATGGGAAGCTAAAACACACACATTTATTTTGAACAATTAACATAAGGTACTTATTAATAAATAAAGCTCTGAAATGTCCAAGCAAAACAAAAGTACAGCGGCATAAAAATGAAAAATGATAAAATTTCAGTTGGCTGAAATAATATAGTTATGATTATGAATACCACAATTGTGGAGTAACCAGCGCATTAAATGCCTTGATTAGCAAAATGAATGAAGAACAAATAAAAGTTTGAAGGGACAAAAATAGTTTGCCAAGTTAATGTTCAAATCAATTGATAATTAATTGAGTACCTGTTGTTTTTTAAGCAAGGCTTCATTTACATAATATTTATGTACACTTGTAAGAAAGGTATTTATTTAAATCTGGGAAAAAAAATCTTTAAAATTTCTGTACAAATGAATACTTGACTTGTGAAACATTTATCCATAAAACACGACCAAAAATGAACACATTTCATTAATTTGTCACCTCATCATCCTATTATCCTCAGAGCTCTCAGCATTGTGCAGAAAAAAGCTACTGACAACTTGGGTTCAGAATGGAACCCAAAGTCTTAACAACCAAAAGAGTGAGCTTGCCTAATGGCATGAGACAAACTTGATTTCTTTGCCGCAGCAGGATTTTCCAGCAGAACTTTGAGTATTCCATGTATTGATCCAATTCACCTGACGCATCTTCACAACAATCTTGGATGTCATTTTCCAATGTTCCCTAGTGTTATACAGTGTAGTGTACATTTTAGGCGACAGTGTTTGCTACAACCAGGTCATTTTGGTTGGTGAGCTGTTTGTACCAGCTAATTCCTTCTTTTCATCTCATCTTTTTGACGAGCAGGTTTGAGTTTTAGCAGGGAGTGCTTAGTGTTGGCACGGAGCTTCACGCTTTTACCTGATACAACAATTGTATTATTTTAATGTTAACAAAATAGCATAATTTACCAAGTACTTTCCGAACAACTGGTAATTTTGGAAGAACATGGAAAATAATATTCATCCGAAAAATAGCGTTATGAATTGAGTACCTTTATATCAATACAATGAATGTACAAGTTACATTTACATAGTACATTGTTTATGTATACATGGCAAATATGATACATGTGGAAGTCAAGAAATATATTCACAAATAAAGAATACATGGATCGGAAATCATGGTGTCTGAGTAACTTTCCAACCCTTCCATTCACCAGTTGTTTATAAACAGATCTATTGTTTGTTTGTTACCAAATGGGCGACGGGCCTTTTTTTTTAAAGGAAACAGTTCAGCCGAGTACTAAAACATCATACATTACTACTCATGTTTATCAGGTCATGGCATACCTGAAATTATCTCTACTCCTTGGGAGTATGCAGCTCCGGCAGCCAAGTTGGCAACCATGATCATGATGTATACTTATAAAGCGCCAGTTTCGTACTTATGTGACCCATTTTATACAGCTTCTCGTGAGGTTTTGCAAGGTGCTTCGGCGCATTCTGCAGCCAATATGCCAGAAAAAATATGCCCGGGCAAACCCCTTCTATTAACGATAAGTGTACTTGGTTCTTTTCTGCGTATTACACAAGACACAGGACCAGCTTTCGTTCCATCCGAAGGGCGAAGCAATAATGGTCAAATGTCTTGCTCAAGGACACAAGTGTCAAGACCGGGACTCTGCTGATCATAACACCATAGTGTGAGTTCGGTGCGCTAGACTACTCGTTAGTCACAGTCATCAGTCACAGTAACAATTAAACAGAAATAAACTATATTAAACAATTTGTAGCCTCAACTCACTGTTGATAATGAAAAGGTTCAAAAGGGAGGTAGTTTAAAAAATTACATGAAAGACAATGAGTATATTACAGGAGCATCTCGAATGGTAGGAATGTTCTAGTTGGATCAGATAAGTTTTCCAGTGCGTGTACAGAGACTGGTCCGTTGGACCACCGGAACGTTTCATTGGAACGTTCAAAATGATAATGCGCGTATTCGTTTGTGTAGGATTATTCCCAAAGTTCGGCATTGTGTTGCAGTCCACTTTCTTTCGCGCCTAGAACGCGCCCGACTTTTGAGATGCTCTCTTAGTACAATTTGAAACAATGAATAATTTTGTGAGCTAGAATAAAGTATTAGTAATATCTTCAAGGGACATGTGGTGGTACGGAGATAAGAGCTGATATAATCTGATATAAGAGCTGATACCAGCCTGGTTGGACCAGGTTAGTACCCGCAAAATAATTCTGTTGATTCGATACATTGAATGAGATTGTGAAACAAAGTACAGTATTGACAATGGTGGTATATTTGCAACAGTTGCGTTACAGAGGAGCAGTCTTTCAGAAACACTAAATTCATTTTTCTTTAAGATTATTACTTGGAAAAAGGCACAACTTCACACAAGAATAATTTGTAGGGGAGATTGATCCAACCATCAATCTTTGTATTTGGATTTAGCTTTTTTTTCCCTCTTCCTGATAACCTATGCTGTAGCTTTTATACAAGGAAGTCAAGTTTTCATAAGCATTTGTAAGTGTGTCATACACTATAAGATTCCAACTTCTCAAGATTTGTGACTTCTGGGCCTGGGGTCAATTGCACAAAGAGCTAAGATTGAACCCGAGCCTTGGTATATAAAATGCACTCAATAGACCCCATGCCACATCACTGAGATCAAACAATGGAATCGTGTACACACCACGCACAACTCTCAGCCATTGATAGGTCTTCCTTTGACCTCAGTGATGGGGACTGTTTCAGCTTCTGATGGGAGTCTATAAGATGACTATGAGTGCTATGGGGGCACTGTACACAAGAGCACTAGTTATGCACAAATAACCTATTGCCATTCATAATTGGTGGCCACTCCATGACCAACTGTTTTTAATTATGCAAGTACAGATCTGCACTTTTTTGTATAATATTCAAAATAATGTGTCAGAATATGGACACTTTCAGCCTTTACAGGTATCTTCAATTGTACACGCTGATTGCATTTTATGTTAAACAGCACATTCTCTTTCCCTGGTTACACAGTATTATCAGTGTTGCCAGCCTCAACCCCCCTCCTCAGCAGAATGGAATGCTCCGGTCCTGGGTGCACGGGGGAGAGTTCCACAACCTCACTCCCCAGCGGTGACCCTATATGATGGATTTCGATTCTGCGCTTGTTGTTGTTGACCACTTTTTCATTGGCGGTCTTACTGAGGAGGCGTGGACCAGTCAGTGCTATGGCAATGGCCCCCAGGGGGGCAGTGATGAGGATGGAGAGAACTGCAACAGTCAAAAGCTGCAAACAAGCAAAGCAAGAACAGTGATTAAATTTGATTCATAATCAGATGTGCAACTTTGTAGTAGAAACTGATCAAGCACATTTTGCTTTGTAAAATTTTTCAGTTTTCTACGGCACTAATATTCAAGAAAAGAGGAAACCAGTTGCATGCCTGTATAAAGTGACGGGTAAAATGCTACCCTACCCTATGCATGTCAATATTTTAGGCCTTTAAATACTGATTGACCTACAGCTGTTTCTAATACACCTCAGCTTCCGGAAAATCTTTATCTACAAAAGATGATCAGCACTGTATGCAGCCATAACTATGGTTGTACCGTGCATATTGAGATTTTGAAAATTTGATAAACCAAGTGGGTACTAGTGTAGTGTACACATCATCAGTCAAAGTAGCATACCTCAAATTTTGAGAAATTGCACAACACACACGCACAAGCCTGGTACCCCCTGAGCAATGAATGCATATAGAGCTGCCAAAAGTATCGTCATTAGGTGACAAACTTGCAGGGATGTGATAGGCTGTTGAAAAACCTGAACTCTGAGCGCAAAGCGCGAAAGCATGCGAGCTCGAAACCTTGCGAGCATGAAGCCCAATATTAACATTTTTCTTTGGTTTTAAAAGCCCTACTCTGCAATCTGGGGCGTTATTATATGGTTTTATCTTCATTTTTTTATGAATTTGATCTTAAAAAAAAAAATATATATATATATATATATTTTTTTTGGGGGGGGGGCAAAAAACCCCACGGAATTTCTTTTTTTTTTAGGGCAAAAAACCCCGGAATTCCGGTTAAAAACGGAGAAATCACATCCCTGAACTTGTGTATTGACCCCTTGCACCAACGTCGCACTTAGCTATTGTTTGCAACACTCAGCCTTTTTTGAGTCAAATTAACAGTGACACATACAAATTATAGCGAGTGTGTGAACAAGGCCTAAAATGCACACTACACTGTATAACACACAGGGACACTGACTCCCATAATGGCACAGCCGAGATTATTGTGATGATGATGTCAGGTCAATTGGATCAATGTTACTTACCTGTGTTCCAAGCTGAACAAATTCTCCTCCAGCTTGATGCTTGATAGCTGTGTCTAAAGCCACCGGCCCAATTGCCGCCTGTCAACACATAAAGAATACAGAAACAACTTAACACAAAATTATTTCTGCAAAACAAACTGTTGCATAGAACCAAATCCATTAAGTACCTGTTATATGGATAACAACGCTAGTGTACAATCTCCATCAACCCTAACAAACCTAAATCCTTTAAAATCCGCCTCATAGGGCCTTATCCAAACCTTAAAACTCCAGCTCCATTTCATGCTAAAGCACTGTACAAAAATCTGCACTGACAATGAAACCCAAGCCGAAGCACCCAGAGCCAATGCCTAAATTTGGAAAAGGCTCATAATTTGGCTTCATTTTGATGGATATTTATCTCCCCTCCCCCAAGTGACCCATTCTTAGCATGAGGCCAGACATAACCATTCTTATCAGAGTCCATATGGTTGGTTATTCAATTACCAGAGAGTGGATACATTTGGGCAGATCCTGAAATGAAAACCTAGGGAATTGGGCTTAACAGTATCTGTCACCAGTAACATGGTTGTTTTTTTTAAACAACTCACCTGTACAGTTGCTTTAGGCAGCCAAGCGAGGGCGATAAATATCTTTTCTTTCAAGTTCATCTTGGCTCTGCAGACGGCCAGGAAGGTGGCTAGTAGCCTGAAAGCCAGCCCAATGAACAGTGTTGCAATTCCAAGACCTTTGATGGTATATATTAAAACAATTAAAAATCTTCAAGGTGAAGCCTTTAGTGTCTATCCTCTATTAAATGGTTGTACTCTTCAATATTTCAATTATTTCAAAACATTTGGGGACACTAGGTTGCAGCAGACTTGCATTGTTCTTAGAAATGTGTGCATGCTCAAAACTACAAAAACAATGGAATTTTACCTGGTTAGTCAGATCCCATTGGCTGATAAAACTATGTAGCATTTAGCCATTCATTTAGCATGCCTAATCTAATGGCTGATTAATGTTAGCAAAGAACAAACATCAACATTTTGTGTATTTCGCTGGTCAGAATGAAATTTGACAAATGCTTTACCTTCCTCACTCACAAACCAATGAAAGTCAAGAATGATAGTCGCAAGCACAGAATTTTGCAGCAAGAAAGACCCATTAAACCTTCACTCCTAAACAATCATAGAGGTTGCTCTTCCCTAATTTCCAACCAATGTGACACCTTTTTATAATGACAATTTTGTTGAACTAATCCTGATTAATTTGGCAATTTATTCTAAACCCGATAAACCTTTTGAATTGACAGAGCACATTTTTCTCACCAATAGTCGCAGGTTGAATGGAATCAATGGCCACCTCCGTACCAATTAATCCAAACAGAAGTGGTTCAAAGACCAGCCATAACCATCCGATATACTTCTCCACTGGCTCCTAGAAAACCAAGTTCAATCAATATTATCGCACTTAATAAACATTTTACAATAATAATGCCTATTATAGAACCTGGGACCAAAATGACACAGCCAATTGAAACATATTGCTTAGAAGTGTTACCTGCTGGATCTGCCAATTTTTTCTTAGATGACAAATTTACAAACAATATTTTCTGCCCAATTTCGTAGGAGTTCTTACCACTGTGTTTTGTGCTTACAGTCACCACTCTCTGTTTACAGGGAAATTTCTGAGATAACTCTGTAAACAAGAATGCTTAGTAACACAAGGTGAGCATACACACTACCAACCATTCCTATTCTGTAAAATACTCTTACATAAGCACGGAATGATCTGCTTAGCATGTTGATTTTTGCTTACAGTCTTAGGTAGTACTGTATATGCCAACTAAAGATCACTTCTTTAAATTCTTCTAACTCCCGTTTCATAAACAGAGACAAAAACTATGTTAGAAACCTTTTGCTTTTTCCAGCCATGTCCAGCAACAAACGCCATAGTGAGACAGCCAAGAGCTCCAGCGCCGGAAAACTTCAGCACTGAGCTCCCAAAAACTGCAAACAGTCCCCCACCAACGAGCAAAAGAGTACGTCTCATCACAAAAGAGGTCTAAAGAGATGTAAGTTTGATTTAACAAACAATCAGATTTAACAACAGAGTAAATTAATATGGAACCAGCCAAAATCAATGTACATAATATGACAATAAATTGATACTCTTCTATGCAAACATTTATTATTTTCAACAAAATTGTGTAACTATCAGAGCACAATTTCTAAGGCCCTTTTTGAGACAATAGTTTGACTTGGGTTCCTGCAGAGCGGAACATTGAGAGAGTTGCAATAACTTGCGATTAGAAGCCATTTTTGGTCCAAAAGACGCATGTGTTCACATAGGGTGCCACACCAGACTGCACATTTGGTTGTGCTGCATTTGGACAGAAAATGTTTTCCAGCAACCACGTGACCAAACGAAACTGGTCCTTGTATGTCGAAACTCTCTCAATACACAGCTTTGGGTTCTGGCTTAGGTTCCCTACTTTGGTCAGTTATTTGAAAATGTGCACATGGATTTTAGTTGGTCACTGTTTTTCTGGTCAACAAAGTGTTGCATGCTCAACTTAGCTTATTTTTGTGATTAAGAATATCTATGACAAAGGATCAAACTTGAGAAGGTTGCACCCAATTTATACAAAACAAAACCAACATTTGTTTGTGTTAAACTGAAAGTTTTACAAGTTGTGTTACATCTTAGAAAGCATGGAGTTTCAAGACATAATACCCAAGGCATACAAATGCCTTCAAAATAAACAGCAATGGAAGTCTTTGGAACGCTAGGTAGGAGCAAACTTACCAAGTAATTTTGCTATTTGGAACACTGTCCTGAGAATGTGCACATTTCACAGAACAATGGATTTACCTGATAAGTCTGCTGCCACCTAATGTCCCAAGAGATTACATTTGGAAATATTTAAAGTCTCATTTTCAGGCCATCACATCGTCAGACTGAAACCAAAGAATCCATTAACTACTCTAAGGGTTACTTACCTGAAACCTATCTGGTAAGTACCATAACACTACACCAGTTATACAGCCAAAAGCGACACCAACTAAAAGCTCCAATGGCCCACGAAACATGTTGTAGACAAGATCACCTAGTAGAGTGGAAGAAACGGTCATTCACAAAGGCATGCATAGGAAGTAACTAATGATTAGTAAACTTGCAGGTCCATCAATGTATTAAACTCTTTTGGGAGGAGTGTTGGCTCTGAAAAGAGCCACTCTGGTCTTGGACATTTTGTACAGTATACTCTGCTCATTTTCAGGAGAATGCTGGACTGCTGATGGTGAAGTACCAAGCCAGCATTGCAGCAATGTTTGAGGAAAGTCAGGCTGTTGATTAGCTTGGCCTGTTTGAAGGATGCTCTTTCCAGTGACTTGAGGTGCTGGATGCCAAGCTCTCCGTACAGCCAAAAGGTGTACCCTGAATAGGAGTCGATGTGAAACAGTTCTCAAACATGCACTCTCAAATCTATGTTTCTTGGAAGGAGAGACACTTGTCACATTGACCCCACTCACTTGATGTCATCAACCACGTTCAATCTTGGTTGTGACATTCAGGGAGTTAGATCCCCCATGTGTTACTGTGCAGTACACATTTCAGGTTGGACGCACACCATTATGCAATTTGACTCACAAAATGACAGACCCTGGGCAAACCAGAGTCGAGTGAAATTTAAAAAAACATCTAAATCAAATCTGGGAATATGGTTCCAACTTTGGATTTCTTGTTGCAAATATAATTTTTTTTTTTTTTTTTTAAATGCATTACTAGGGGGATAAAATAGTGCAAAGTGTACAATTATACAAAAATGAACAAATAAAGTCAAGAAAATGGGTAGTGCTGAAACTCCTCATGGTCTAGAATCGACACCCTGTCACATGTTAGATTACTCTCTATATTAACACAAATTGATGACCTAGACATACTCCTGGTTTCACACAACAGGGCTTTGTCTTGTTTTCCTAGATTATAGTGTACATTCATGTCTTTCAAGAATGGGGAGATCAATAAAGTAATCTAGAAATCAGGAAAACTCCTGCCAAATCACAAGCCTACAGTGTTTGTATAGACCCTTGCATATGCTGCCACAAGCACAAATAGCGCCCTCACTGAGGTCAAAAAAATACTCATCATGGGCTGAAAGTTGAGCGTGGCATGTTATGTACACACGCTGGCCCAAAGGCATTCCCACTGGTTGATCTCAGTGATGGCAGCCTACATGTATGCAAGGGTCTATTTAGAACAGAAATTGTTTAAAACCAAAATGGCAGATCTCTGCAGCTGCGATTTTATAATAATTTTCTCTCATGGCAGTTATGGGGAACACAATAAAATTGTCATTGCCACCTGTTGCAAAAGCTGCACCAAGGATGACCCCGAAGGCACTGATGGCCAGTACATCATCACAGGAAGCCGCAGCGATCACAAGGGTGGGGATACCCTTCGTGACGCCATACCCTCTGCTTTGAAGTGACAGTAAGGACGGGACGATCACAGCTGGAGTGACTGCTCCGAGAACAAAACTGAAAGACAGGAAAATGCAAATTTGACTTTTGAAATGTGTCCTGGTCGAGCAGTCTAGTGCACTGGACTTAAGATCTGATGTTGTCCAAGTGTGTTTGGTTCCAAGTCAAGGCACTTGTGTCCTTGAGCAAGACACTTTGATGGGATGGCAAGCTGTAGATCATGTGTATTGTGTAATGCCCCAAAAAGAACCCAATACATGTATCAGTAAGAGAAAGGGTTTGCCCTGGTGTTTCTAGCATGGTTGGCTGCAGATTGCACCACATCACCTTGTAAACCATTACAATGTGCTACAAAATGGGTCTCATCATTCAAACACAGCTCTGCAACCTGTTGTACAAATAAGGAGCATTTTAAGATGCCTCTCTTGAGTGATAAAGCGCTATTTTATAAGAACTGTATTATTATTGACTAGCCATCAAGTTTAAAACTGCCCAAATGGTCTGCTGGATAAGTTTGGGATGCGACCCAAAACTTTTTCCCACTGACATCTCAACACATCAACTTGCCTGCTCTAGTTTTAACAAAGAGACCACAAAATTTGAGAGCAATTATTTCTAAATAGAGCAGGCTAGTCAAACTATTAAGAAGAGACCATTACTGTTACTGAAAGATTTGTGTCCAATAAAAAGTTCTGTTATGGACAACAGCAATAAATCACATGGTGATTGGGATACCCAACATGCCTTGGTGCTACTTGAAATGATCCAGTACAAATCAAAATTTAAATTTCTCTAATATAGCTGCCCTTTATCAATTCAAAACCTGTCTTGCCAGCTTGCCTTTAAAAAAAGTACCTGGGGGCAATTTCACATAGAAGCGAGATTGATCTTAGGTTGTATATCAACCTTGTTGCTAAACAAAGTGAATGTCACAATACAAATCACACTCTGGTAATATTGACAACTTATCTTAAGATGTATCTAAGTGCTTTGTGAAATCCGATTCCCTGGCCTGCCCAACTCCCCACCCTTATTGATCAACCACCATACAAAGCCCTAAATCTTTCTTTTATCTGTACAGTATACTATAAAAAAAAATATGCCATCAAAGTAAATCTCACCCCAACATGAATCCCCAGGCCCAGGGGAAGCCCAGTAGAAAATGAGACACAACGCCCACAGTACAAGCCTCAACTATACACGGCGTGCAGCACAGTCTCAAGCACACCATGCTGAGACTCTTCAAGGCCTTAGCGTCTAGCCCAAGCCCTGCCCTTATGAGGATCACCACCAGGGCGATGCTGCGGAGAGCTGAGGACCAGTTCTTATCGATGTCTGTTGCTATGTTGATATAGGGGATGTTTCGGAGCATAAAGCCAACAATGAGCATACCTGAGTGGAAGGAAATAAATCAAACTGCTATTGACATGACAATGGATTGGGTTATAGATGATTTGCAATGGGAGTTTTAATAACGCTAGGTGGCAGCAGAATTACAAAGTGTATCCATTGTTCTCGGAAATATGCCCATTCTCAGGAATCTCAGGACTAAAAAACAATGGATTTTACCTGGTAAGTCAGCTGCCACCTATCACTATCAAATCTTTAATTTTTTCAAGAAACATATTACAAAACTTAAATAAGTGCCATTAATACAGGCTGCTCACTGTTTTTCTTAAACTAGTGAACAACTCTTGAAACAAAAATTGAAACAATGTTGGGCTGAACAAAGGAAAGTTGACTAGAGCAGAATTTGAACCTGTGACCTCTGAATTAACGTGCTGGCACTCCAGCTATCCAGCCCTGATGTTGGAGTCTCCATATTTTTTCAATATCTTTGTTTGGGGCAGCCAGTCAGAAGCCATTCAAGTGTAACTGCCATTGGCCAGGGGTCACACCCAAGTGTACAGTACAACCTGGGAAGTGGCAGGAGTGGGATCACCTTTAAAGGGAATTTGACTATTTATTTCAAATATCAAGTAATAAACCACAAGATACATACAGCAATAAGCAAATTAGATTTTGAATGTTTGGTTTAGGGACTTGATTAGTCACATGTGAACAGTCAAATTGGATTCCCCAGACTTAAGACAGAATTAAGGCGGTTCGGGGCAAGCTTTTGTACAGAATACGATGGGCAAAGCCTACCATGGGTGCTTGCCATCTCAAACTTAACTGAGCCAAACTTGACCCACACTACACTTTCCAGTATGAAGCTTTTTCTCCGCGACCCTAAAAGTTTGATTTTCGGATGCAGGGATATCCAAGGCAGACTCAGGTACAAATTTTGTCTCTCTAGCATTTCTAGTTCATGAGTTACTCTCACCCTTAGCTCAGAATTTATTTCGTATGTGGCAAAGCAAACTCTATAGTCTGAGGAATTGAAATTTGTGGTTCTAACTAAGTAAGTCATTGTACCAGACATTATTCAGATGTTTTGCAAATGGCTCATTGGCATGGGTGCTAAATGCTTTGGCCAGATTGCCTTGCGTAAAAGAATTTTATTTTATTGTGTCGCTCGAAACAAGGTAGTATCTCCTAAATTACATGAATTTGTGAAAAGTGAGTTTAAGAATACCATAAGGTATCTCGTTTCAAATAACCCAGATGTACACATAAAGTCAATGAATGCTGAGAAATACATGTTTGTTGCATGGAGCATGTTCATGCGAGATACAACTTTGCTGCAGAATCGAGTTACGACCTTGTGCCAACAAATTACAAGATCAGGTCTGCAAGTGGAAAACATCCATCTTCTGAGCCTGGGCTTTTGCTAATTTCCTTATATTTGCTTCCACGTAGTAACACAATCAATTGGAAGTTTCTTTTCCAAATTCCATAATTATTTTAGATGATTTTGTTTTGTTCTCTCAATTTTAAGTGTTATAAGTCAAGGACTCAGTGCATACTTCTTACCATTCATACATACCTAATAAAGCCGGCAATCGAATAAGCTTGATCAAAATGCCTCCCACCGTGCAGCATATCACCAACACATACAATGCAAAGAAGTTCCCCCCTGGCAGAGCCGCATCCCCCGTCATACCCCACACCACACCCCATGACATCAACACGAACAGAACCAATGTCACATCCCTTGATACTCTCCCATGGGGAGGGCACATCAGGGAATATTTCAACCTGGAGCACACAGATGGGTTATCGTGTAAAGGGTTGTGCTTCGTCATGCACGGTCGACAGACAGCCAGGCACGCCGAAGAACAGTGACTTTCGCTAATCTCATCATCATCTCTACCATCATCATCTGAGTCAGCATCCCGATCTTCTGAGTCCAGATCAAACTGGGGGATCTCGGGTGGGGTGCGGTCCCACCGATCGCTTCCATCTGTCCCTCGAGAAACCTGGGTCTGGTAACCATCCCACTCCATGGCTGGGGAACCTGGTTTGCTGCTGTGGACGGGGCTCTGGCTGGGCGTGGCATAAACATTGCCTTTTTCAGGGGAATCGTAGACATTAGGTAGACCTGGAGTGGCATATATGACTTCTTGGTTAGGATCCGCATACTCCATCCCTGGGTCCGGAGAGACATTCTCCTTGTGTTCCAGATTCCTTTTAACCGGCGATGACATCTTGGTAATGGCTGTTGATACAGATATTTAATGTTTTATATTCTTTATTTATGTCTGTATGATTTGGGATAAAATGATAGACTTTTTCCTTAACAAAAAGAAAAAACACTTCACTCTGTTCATCAACTGCACCTCATCTTTGAAATCAACTGCCAGCAGAGATAAGCTGCATACAGTCACTGAACAGTTTCAAAACAAACTTGAGTCTGACTGACGTTTTTATTTTCATCAATCGTTTTAGTCTGATTTGTGCTCTCAAACTCATGTTTGATGTTTGATGATACTTGTGTTGAGCTGTCTTCCATTTTTACCATAGAAGTTCGACCAGCACCTTGGAACACTCTTAACAATAACAGATAGACCGCACTCTAAAAATGCTATATTATTTGTATTATAAATTACCGTAATTTTCGGATTATAAACTGCCCGGCGTATAAAGTGCAATGCTCCAAAATATGGAAAAAAATATTTAGTGTCAGCGTATAAACCGCGCGGCGTATAAACCGCGGCCTAAATGTTACAAAAAACTAACCTCAAAACACGGAAGTGAAGTTCGCAAAACTGCGTTTTGGGTGATTTTTTATCTCATACTATCAGTCCTGAATTATACTTTTTCCATCAACACACGTTTTCAAGAATTCGTGATTTGATGATCGGTTGTGTTGACCATGTTTTGAACTTCGTTGGCAACAAAATCTTCGTGAATCAACGATCGATCGACAACGCACGCCGAGAAATAGTTGAACTTTGCCCTGCATCGCATCGCCCTCTGTTGACAAAATCTGTTGATCAAAAGCCTGAATGTCTGACGTCGGCATATGGAGATCGCTGGGATAAATAGACAGGGGACCAGTCTAGTCTAACTTGAGTTTCGCTGATTGTTCATTTTCTTCCTCCATGATCTGAGGGGGACTGAACTCTAACAATAGGGCGGTTGATAAACGTTTTATAAAGGCATAACGGAATACAAATGAGGTGGGATTTTCAACAGGATTTTTTCATCACACAGGCATGTTTTGCAGGATTTTATTTCGTTTAAGAACATTGTTTTTATTTAGAATATTTTACAAACGATCTTTCTTTGAAAAAATGCTGTTTCTTCTCTTCAATATTTATACGTTGGCGTATAAGCCGCCCGGCGCATAAACCGCAGGAGTACAAAAAAATGTCAAAATCAACGTATAAACCGCGGTTTATAATCCGAAAATTACGGTACTTTTATTATTATTATTATTATTATTTTTGAATCCTTCCAATATGAAAAGCCTCTTTGATCGGCCTCTTTGATTTGAGTAGGGTGATAATAATTGGTTGTACCTAACATTACAATCTGATTGGTTGACAAAAATACGCTGGATCCTTTCAACATAAAACATGTTCAATCCACGTTTATAAAAAGCCTCTCCGAAGACATTGATGTTATTCTGTTACAAGACTCAATCAAGTCAAGACTAAATAAGTTTTCCAGCTTTTCAAGAATTGTCCAGCTTTAAAAAAAAAATTGAAAAATCTTAAAATTGCCCACAATTCAGCTTTAAAAAATAATCTTATCTCACTGATCTGCTCACAACAACTCCACCAAAACAATCGTACCCAAGTACGCCATATCATCATGATCATGCGTATGCTTTGACCGCTTTGACATGGGTACGAAGTGACTTGGGTACGAAGTGACTTGGGACGAAGCGACTTTTGGGTACGAAACGACTTGGAATTCATGGAATTGGATACGAAGTGTAACGGGTACGTAGTGACTTGGGACAAAGCGACTTGGGTACGAAGTGACTTGGGTACGAAATGACTTGGGTACGAAGTGACTTGGGACGAAGCGACTTGGGTACGAAGTGACCGACATTCACTACTAAAATATACGTCAACAAATAAAGTTGAACTGTACACAATTCCTCCAAAATAACAATGATAATTTACCTCAGGCTCTTTATCTCATTCATACGGCAATAAATCGGGGGAAATCATGGATGAAAATATTGGCCTCCACATTCCGACCTCCTCAACCATAACGCAACAACAACGAGTACTGGTGGTTTTACGTTTGTGGACAGCAATTGATCAGCGGAGCATGAGAGTGGAGCCAACATGTGCTATATGCAGCCACAGTTACGATAACATGTACACGATACAGGGTACCATACATTGTATTTTATCAGTCTTATTTCAAGCCGTCTCGTCTGGCCGTGCTCTATCACGTATGGGGCGCCGTTAATGACTTTATTAGGAAACCCTTATATATAGAACAAAACCAACATACATAGATCGAAGCAGATATTATATAAAACGAACCCAAATATTATGTAGGTCGAATCAAATACATAAAACGAAACAAAAATATATAGGCGCGTGGTCTCCCGTTCCATCCTGTCGCTCCGCTGTTTACAAAGCTGTCAAAGCCACAAAGGCCTTGACAAAAGGCTATCTCTTTGCTAGCCTTTAGTCAAGGCGCACACGTCGGCGGCACCCCAGGGCCCAATTTAAATTTTCGTGCTATAGCAGAAAAATGTGCCTGTTCCGTCCCAACTTGGCCATACAATCGTCCCAACTATAGTTGGGACTGGTCCCAACTTGAGTGTTAAAGTTGGGGCGTCCCAACTTGGGATCGCAGTAGACGCAAAGTACTCCATGAATAAACTAAAACATGTAAGTATCATAGTATGAAGTTTTTAAGACCACTTTCCCTTGAGAATATTTTAGATTAATTAGAATTTTGGTTTTCCGAGAGAAGAGAAACTAAATGCGTAGGCCTACTTGAGACTGAAAGCGACACCCGGCATGAGCATCATGAGGCCGCTGAGAACCCTCTCGATCTAAAAACACTATTTACACCGAGTTAGTTTCTACCTCCATGGTTTTTTGGCCAAGACCCGGGTTTGAAATAAATAAATTAAAACGCCGATCTCATCAGACCCGGCTCGGCTCTGCAGTAGTGTCACACAGTAATCCATGCATGATCGATCACGATGTCCTGTTGAACTCTATGGGCGGTCCCAACTACAGTTGGGACGTCCCAACTTTAACACTCAAGTTGGGACCAGTCCCAACTATAGTTGGGACAATTGTCAAGTTGGGACGGAACATGCCTAAGCGTAAGCGTATTTCACAGGTTAGCAAGAAAATTAGGCATTCATCTTGCACGTTTACCATGTGCTCACGGTTAGAAGCGCTATGATAGTATTAGGCTATACATGAGGAAGGAAATGTATTCTACCTCAAGGGCTAAACAAGAGAATATTGAGATAAATAAATTCTGACAATGGAAAATGACAAATCATGACAAAACACAACATAGGCCTGGCTGCATGATCATGCACTATTTGGTGGGTAGGAATCGTCGTGTAGTGACTAATGTCCGTGATTGAAAGCCCGGCCGTGTCTACACCCGCTTGTGGGAAAATTTAAAAATAAATATATTCGTTCAAATACATTTTTAATACTTAGCATGGACACTGCTGTGGCTTAAATTCACCGGAAATGTTCATTTGCCAATGTTTTGCTGAAACGTCGTCGATACTGGTGTGGTAGTACAGTGGGCACTTTGTAGTCGACATTTTGCTAACAATTTGCATCAAACGTTCATGGGACGTTATGCAAATTAATTGTGTCTTCTTATTGGCCAAGGCATCAAAGCAAGCTAATGCATTAATGCATAACATTTCTCCTACCAAAATCGGTAGCAAAAAGTTAAGAAAAACATAAAGCCCCAAAACGAGTTGGTAAGTATTCTCCACTGTTCTCTATCAGCTGCCAAGTACCAGGTATGTCGGTCCTTGATGTTCAGGTCCGTGGCTTTCAGGTCTTTATTTATTCTGTTCAGCCATGTTGTTCTTTGACCGCCCCTTGGCAGCTTGTGATGACGTATACACTCCATAAGCGCTTGCTTGGCTGGTGTTTCATCAGGCAGTCTCAGGAGATGGCCTGTCCATCTCAGGCGTCTTTTGGTGATTATGACACTCCAAGGCTTCTCGTTGGTTTTTTCATAGAGAACTTTATTTGACACCTTTTTGGGCCACTGAAGGCCGAGGATTGAACGCAGGAGCCTCCTGTGAAAGGCGTCAATTTTCTGTTCTAGTGACTTGGTTAGTGTCCATAATTCACTGTTGTATAGAAATATGGATGCTATGAATGCCCGGAATGTTTTGAGTTTGGTTGCATGGGAGATCGACTTGCTGTTGAAAACACTTCGAAATTTGTTGAAAGATACCATCGAAAGTGCTTTCCTTCTGGTGATGTCTTCCTCGGTGTCTAGTAGGGAGCCTAAGTATTTACACTTTTTCCAACTGGTGTTAATTCCGTTTCTGCTGATGTGATGTTTTTCTGTCTTGGCGTTGTTTACCTTTAGGTTTCGCTCTTTAAGCACCTTAGGTGCCCTCCGTTCTATTTCCCTAAGTGGGTGAGCATTGTTACTTGCCCATGTGATGTCATCAGCATATTGCAGGCCAATCTCAAAGTATGCTGGTGGACAAATGGCATAGTTGTGGTTTTCGAGTTCCGCAGGTAGGGGTTGGGACTGAGACTGCAGAAGATTAGCAGAGTAGTTATGATCTTGGAGATTCGGTGGTGCCGCTGGTGTTTGTACATTTAGTTGTCTCAGTGCTTTCGCAAGGTAGATTGTGAAGAGAATGGGACTAAGGCAGTCTCCTTGAGGTACGCCAATGTTGGTTTTGAAGGGCTTACCTAAGACTGTACCCACTCTGACTTGTAAGCGGACTTCTCTGAGTACGATTGCCAAAAGATGAAGTTCATCCTGCTCCAGCATTTCTTTAAGGTCTTCAAAAAGAACTACTCTCTTCACGGAGTCAAATGCCTTTGACATGTCAAGAAGCATAAAGTGAAGTTCGTAGCTATCAGCTGTGATGGCCTTTTCTGCTAGGATCTTTAAAGTGAAGACTTGTACTGTGGTGCTTCTACCGTGTCGATAAGCAGCTTGGGAAGCGGGTATATGGTCATTCAGTCTGTCAGCGATTCTCCTCGTCAAACATATCGCCAATATTTTGCGGATTATTGTCAGTAAGACAATTGGTCTTATGTTCTCCGGGGGTCCCTTTGGTTTGCCTGGCTTGGGAAGGGGGATGAGAATGCCTTCTTCATTGTCATTTGGGTAGATACCTGTGCTTGCTATATTATTCAGAGTACGAGCGACTTCTTGGGCAATTATCTCTGGTCCATGAACTTCAGCAATTCAGCATTGAGGTTGTCTTTTCCAGCACTCTTGCCATTTTTTAATGATTTAATGGCTTTCACAACTTCTACTTTGGTGAATGGTTTGATCATTGTTTGTGGTGGAAATTCTTCAATTATAGCTTCATCATTCAGGTCAAACTTGCTTTGAAACCAGTTTCTGATTATCTCTTCTTGACCATCTGCATCGATGACCGCATTACCGTTTTCGTCTGCAACCTGTATCCGATTGGGTTTCATCTGCTGTATATTTCTGATGGCCTTGAAATATTTTGTAGAGTCATTTTTCTGGTTTTCAATGTCTTCAGCTTTTCTTATCAGTTCTTGCTCCTTTATCTCTTTCATTGTGTTATGAAGTTTGGTGAGAACGCTATTTCTTTCTTTCCTCAGTTCGTTTCTTTTATCTTTATTTTGTGTCGCTTGAATGGTTTGGAATAGCTCTTTTTGCTTCAATGATAGTTCTGTGATAGCGGGGTGTGTAACTTTAGTAGATTTATTTACATACCCTAAGACATCAGAGGCTGCTGATAGGCATGCTTCTTTTATGTTGTTCCATCGTTTGTTGCTGTCTGTTAAGTCTTTTCCCTCTATAATTTTTTGATATGCACTGAGACAGTAATTCCTTCGGTGTTCTAGATCTTGCAGTTTGGCCAAGTTGATTTTTGTCACTCTGGTATGCCGGTATGTCTTCTTCTCTGGGCACAGTTTGAAGGTTGCTCTCACCAACTTGTGATCTGATGTCAAACTGCATCCTCCGAATGATCTTGAGTCGGTGACATACTTCCTTAGTGTGTTAGGTACTATAATGTAGTCTATTTGGTTATAGTACGGGTTGCGTCGATTTGGGTTGTTTGATTGGGGGCTAGTCCACGTGGTACGATGTCTAAGGCTGTGTCTGAACGTGGTATTAGTCAGAAGAAGATCGTATTTAAGACACAGTTCAAGTAATCTTTCGCCATTACTGTTGAGATGACCTTTGCCAAATCTCCCGATATTATTGTGAAAAGTTTTCCATGCAGAACCAGTCTTTGCATTAAAATCTCCAGCAATTACAGTTAGTGTTTTATTGTTATTCAGAGAGGTTTTAACTGTTTCTTCCACGGCTTCATAGAAATCATCTCTTACCTCGGGGTGTTTTTCACTTTTTTGTAGTGTCGGACTCGGAGCGTATGCATTGATGAGGTCAACAGTTGTGTGATCATTTAGAACAATAGAAGCTGTTGCGATTCGTTGATTTGTGATTTTAATCTTAGCATTGAGGCCGGCATCAATGAGGAAACCTATTCCTTGATAAGAGTTGTCCGATGGTCCCGTGTAGAAAAAATTGTAAGTTGTATTTCCATCACTGGTGTTTACAGCGCGTGATCCCGAATCGCGTAAATGCGTTTCCTGAACTGCCAATGCAAATATCGAGTAGGTTTGCATGTCATTTGCAACATCTTCCAAGCGATTATCCTTAAGGATTCCTTGCAAATTGAAGGTTCCAATGTTGCACTTCATGAAGTTAGCTTTTATGGAATTAGTGGAGTGCTCAAAACAGAGTAAAAGTGACTTTAGGTGAGGAAAAGTCTTTCCTACCCAGTGGTGCGTCACTACCACAACCGTATCCACTGCGCGCAAGAGTCCTGTCTAAAATTACGCGCGCTCATGCTGAAAGTTTACTACGTCACGTGACTTGGTTGCTAATGGAGATTTTCATCCGGGTACCTTTGACTTTCGTCTCGTACTGTTTAGCTGGTAGTGCTTCGTGACAAACGCCCACTACCAGCGCACTACCAAAGGATGGTTGAAACGGAACCAGCGCTAGATTATGAGAGGAAAACATTCCGCAGCTATTTTTCATGCATGACATGCAAAGGCTTTTAATGGTGGACGTCAGGGAGTTGTGGTGGTAGAGAACTGATTCTGTAGGATAATTCGTGAAAAATGGGGCGTATGAAAGGCAGGTGAACAAGATGGGATACCTCTCTACTTCCAAAGTAAATGCGACAAGGGTGATGATATGATTATGGGAGAAGAAAGAAGGCGTAAAAGAGGCGTGGGAAAAAACATTTGCTCGCTTTAAATCGACGGGGAATTTTGACGACTGCAGCAGTGCATGGTTGGCGCTCATATAGTCATTGAACTTTTCTTTAAAAAAAATAGACATTACACACCGCGGGCAATCTGGTTACTGTGGCCAAACAAATTCCCAAACAGATTGAAAATGTCGACGTTCTGTGTGTCGCCACCAAAGTTTAGTCTGATGTTCAGTGACAGTTAACGGCATCGCATCGGGGCCATGGAGTATTTTGAGTACCCCGAATACGCTGACATCATGGAACTCTTTATTGAGACACTGACGGGAACTGTTTTCGAGCTTCGAGTGTCACCGTTCGAAACCGTCATCTCGGTGAAAGCGAAGATTCAAAGATTGGAAGGTACGGTCATATATATCATGATATGACGGTTTATGAACTTGTGGATGTTAGAATAACTACCTAGCATTGCACTTGCAGTACGATTTTCTACCTAGCGACTAATGAAGCTTGAAGGAAGTTCGTTCCGCTATTTTCTCCACGAACCTCACTTCCTTCATGAGGCTCATGTCAAAGTCATAGTCTATAGAGTGACGCGACATTACAAATTTTAAATCTGATCTTGCCAAAATTAGGCTTCATTTGTTCTTTCTCAGTCTCATTGTTATGATTGGGTGTTGGTCCAGAAAATCCACTCCGCAAAAATGTTTGCAAAGAACGATAAATTCTCACAGTTTTTCAGAATCCTCGCCTTTCGGTAACAAATATGGCTGGTCCGGTCGGTAAACAATGGTATTCTGCACGCAATGCTGGTCCATGATAACCAGTCGTACATGTGTTTTAATATATAATGAACCGTTGGTTAATACGTTGCGCGTAGCAAACCAGTTTGGGGTCTCTAAGTCTAAAGTCTAACACACAAGTCGTGTGCTGGTAATCGATGGTGTGCTGCGTGCAACACTAATCACAATAATCAACGATACATGTTTTGATACATGAGCCGTTGGTTACCGTGGACCTGTAATGTCTGGCGACTATTATAAGACCGATGTTAAAAGATCCATAAAAGCCCAACAAAGTGGGCTAGTTTAGGCCAGTATGGGTCCGAGCATGAACACTTGGCCTATAGAAACTATAAAACTTAAAAGTCTCCAGTGAGCCTCATATAGGGGTTACACATTTTGGGCCTCCGTAACGCTATTTTTTCAAAATGGTCCTTGATAGATCAACATTTTCTGGTCTTCTTTAGCCAGTAGCAACTTCAGTTTCCTTGATCTATACACCTTAAACTTTCCAAACGTACTGTATTCATTCACAATGCTTGTCATTGTGCTGCCTTTTTGCCGAGCTACATGCAAAACATCTTTAAAAATTAGAAATTTCCTACTCAGTACTCACGATTGTTTTGCTGTCGAAGCAAAAGACGTATAGCGCAACTGAGTCTCAAAATGTGCGACCCCATAAGGCTCACCACTGTTAACCCAGTAACTGGGGCGCTGTACCGGGTACCGTGTACTCCTCTTTCAGTTTCATGTCTTTTTGAAATTTTTACTTTGCCAGTTGTAGTGGCATGACTAGAGCCCCGGGAAACCTGACCTCCATGCTTAGGACTCATATTTTTTGGCAATTTTGCTTTGATTCTCTGCACACCCACTTCCAAAAATTGCCTCCAAAACAAAATGACAAAATTACATGACAAAATGGCTGGAAAATTGCTAGCCCCATTTAAATAGCAGTGTAAATGCGCTAGACTCCCTCCGCTTCTTGGCACTCTGCCCACATAGCGCCAGTGGGTGAGGTGATTTTTCAAATAGGAACCTACGAGAAGATACGGGGTCCTACTACTTGCTGTCAACTCGCTTCGTGCCGTCAACTCGCCGTCAACTCACCCAAAATATGTTCTAATCCATTATAAGTGGCATGGAACCTTTAATACTGGTCAAAACGATATTTGATGTAACAGAATAAGGTTGTAGACATCTGAAATGTGCCATTTCAAGTGCATGAATATTGTTTTCTACGTACAACCACGAATCAGCAGCCCTATGGCCTTGCGCGGACCATATCATTATGCTAAAGGGGGGATAATATCACACATACACCAATAGAGGGCGTTCGTAAGTAATAAATCTATTTTACGCGTAATTTTTTCCCTCTGTACAATGTACATTAAAATGCTTTTCATTGGGAAATGCAGGGGAAAAAATGCGGGGCGGGCCGGGCCCCGTGCCAATGAATTAATGTTAAGAATAAGAGCTCCCTGACGAATTATGAAGTGAGGCAAACCATATAGTTTAGTGCTGCTGATACTTGCATTTCTCTGCACACCCATACCATGAATGGTACAGTCCAAGCTCCGTGAAAAGGAAAGATTGCGGCCAACGGCTAACGCTGCGTTTATACTATTTATTTATCAACACAAAATCGTTTTTGTAAATGAAATTGTACCGAAAACCATAAGAAATATGTAGTTTAGCCCAGACTTAACACTTCCATGCCCCATTTATAAATTTTTGATGTATATTTAATGAGTTGACGGCACGAAAATGAGTTGACGGCAAGTCGGCGAGTTGACGGCAAGTAGAAGGACGGAAGATACGAGCACGGTCGTAATGAGAACATGGATAATATGAGGTATTTTTGCGGCCCCATGATGACAAAATGTATTGTTTTTCATACTTTTGTAGCGTGATCTGAAAAATATTGTTGCGTAACAGTACCGTTCAGTCAAGGTTCGGAAATAATTTTTATTGAAAAACTATTTTCGGATCAGACCGGCATTGTGGGTCTGTCCGATCCGAAAACCATAAACATTTCGCTGGTAACCTATGCTTGAAATGCTACTTCACTTACACGCTGACGGATACCAGCAAAATCACATTCAGCATATATAGGCGCTATCATGGTCACATGATGGGCAAGTTTGACATCACTTTGCTTTGATTTTTTATCGTGAGTTATACAAAACATTAAATTTCTATGATCATAGTCAACAAAAATGCATTTATCAGTGATATTTGTGTGTACAGGATGCTCAGAAGAACTGTACTAAGAAGCAAACCGCTTCGTTCTAGCCTAGACACGTGCAGTGACGTGTGTAGTGCATGCACTATGATGACGTGTGTATACATGTACGTGTAAATAGTGCGCTGCGTTTAAGACGACGTTCGGATAATACGAGGAAAACGAGCCAGTCCGGCGGACCTCGTATTAACAATTGTCGACTGTACATAGTTTAACTTTTTGCGTGTAAGGCGATTGGCGTTTAAGGCGCAGTCTCTTGAAATACCGAAATAAGATGCAAGTGTTAACATAAAAGGGGCACCGTCGTATGAGATGCAAGGCAATATATTCACACAGGCTCGCCAGGTCTTACTCACTGTTGGTAAATCAATACATACAGGGGTCATTGTGATGGTATAACAACACTAATACCAAAGCGTAAAGGGATCAGATTTTGTTGACACGAAGATAAGTAAAAATCGCATCTGCTTTTGCTTCTTATTTTCGTTTTTAAGATTTTTTCTAAAAATAATAGAATGATGAAACAAATTTAGAATGACAACCATCTATGTTTAGAGTAAGAGGGAATAAACTATTAAACTAAATAGTAATAACCCCAATGTTATGTTAAAAAATTATGTAGTAATTGTAACTGTGGCAATTTGATGAGGCCAAGGTACATCTGACCAGATAGGGTTTACATTTGCAGCGATGAACAAATTTAAATGGGACATTTTAAACACTATCCTTTTATAAGGTGAAATAAAGAAAACATTGCTGCTGCAACATTGAAACAACAGTCCTTCTGATTTGAGGCGTGCGATCGCACCCGCATGCCATCGCACGCTTAAAAGCTTCCTCACGCGTGCAAAAAATCACACGCCTGATCCCTCTATAACCCTGTATAACGCACGCCTTGGCATACATTTCCGGCCTAATCATACTTCATAATTTATAAAATAATGTCGTAAAATTAATTGTTTGTAATTTTCAAAATCCTTCAAATTCTGGCGATAAAGTCCCTAGTCTTGATATTTACTAGCCGCGATCGTTCAGTTCAGTATACGAATGTTAAAACACCCATGCACATTATTAGTCTGGCTCTCTCATCCATGTTCCATACTACAATACGTAGGCGAGTAGGGAAACACACAACTCGATTTTCCAGGGGTTAGAAGTCGTGCGGTGGAGTCTAATCGCGACCTCCTTCTGGTGATAAAGCATACGAAATTGTAACCTTGTACTCATAAACACATCGCTCTCGCTGCACATTTTTTCCCAATGTGCGTTGTTGACCGATCATTCAATCAAAAATGTATTGCAAAAGAAGTTTTAAACAAGTGATCCTTTAATCACGAATCCATGGAAATGGTTGTTGATGAAAAAAGTATTATTAAGGGCAGAAATTAGGGGGATAAGATCGTTCAAAAACGCAAGTTTGCGAACTTCACTTCCGATTAAAATTTTTAGCTTCGACAATTGTATGCACCTTTGAGTATTTAGATAAATAAGTATCAAACATGGGAGATTTTGTTGATAAAGTGCCCAGTGTACAACCAATTCTACCTTCACAAGATCCCTTACCATGTTATTTTAAGTACATCACTACCCGCTGTTTAGTTTTAAGAAAACCGACTTGAAAAGTGACCAGCCTGTACCACAAAAATCACACACCTAGGGGTAGAAATAGACATCCGACATACCGGGGCTAAATTTAGCCCCTGGGTGAGCAAAAAAAGGATCGGCCCAGGGGCTGTCCTCCTGGGACTAGGGGCTTTTCTCGAATTATGCAATACAGTATTGTTTTTAAAGACAACACAAATTAACCATGAACTTGTTATTGATAATCGTCATTAATCTACGGTACCGAAGAGGGAGGGTTACGTACGATCGCTACAGTCATGATAGTAATTTTATCAGGCATAAACATAGCCTAGTTTTACCATGGAGGTAGGTTTTACTAAAAGTATTCGTAGCGATCCGATTGCCTTCAATTGATTAAAAATGAGACCAAAGTTCTCACAATCTTCCCACTTTCGTCCAGAAAAACAACAATTTAATACAAACTAGTTTCAAAATATCCAGACCACAGTAAGCTTGGGCGGTTCTACCTCCATGGTTATACGGTATTACAGAGTAGTCACGGTATTTGTTCAATACCGAAAATACCGTGAGCTGTTTTAGAAATACCCAAATACTGTCCCGTACGGTTTTCAATTTCAATACCGAAAAAAAAAAAAGCCCAATTGTCCATCCCGAGCAGACTGTTTATTGTTTGCGGTTTTTAGCAGTTTCCTGCCCCCGGCGGCACCCGGCCGTATCTCTGTAAGTAATTAAGCGGGCGATCGCAACACAAGCAAACGCACGTTCGACGTTTTGCAATGCCATTTGGGTGAGCAAACACCTCAAGAGGGCGCTACATTTTTAGTGCGCCCTCTACCGACAGCTTGTATAAGTTGCGACAAAGAGCGTCAAAAGCGGCAATTTTCTGATAAACATCGACATTCCGCGACTTCCTGGTTACACGTTCGGATCGGGATCGTGGCGCGCTGGTTAACAAGTACATGCATTAGCAATGCACAGGTGGCTGTGCGGATACCAACAAGATACCGACAGCGCGTGCAGCATGCAAACGAAAATAGATCGCGGTATTTTCATCAAGTTATCAACCATGAGAATTTCCTACCGCTGCTGCACGAACAGTAAGCTTATTTTGATAAGTTTTATGTTGAAAACAAGTCAATCTATTTGTCCTAATAAAAGATAAAGACAAGCTCAGCGCTAACCTGCTGTTAAATAACCATGATTGTCTGGCCTCAATTCAATGCGTGGTGTTTGTTTGTTGTGCTTCTTTGGGGGTTTTTCCCCATCCGAAAAGTTCCCGGTAATACCGATAACCGCGGTATTTTGGCGATGGTATACCGTGGACCCTAAAATCAAAAACCGCCCAAGCTTAGACCACAGCTATTTCTTACTTTGCTAACGAAAGGCATCAGTTTAAATAGTTGTAAAACCCCGAATCACTGACGTTCAGTCGAAATAAACAATGTCCAGGGAACGCTCAATGTTTATTGCGCTGGTAACAAAAAGCTGCACACTGCGTCTGCTTACAGAGTGAAGACAGGGGACCTGGCGCGGTCGAGCCCATTTTTGAGCCCACAAAACGATTGCAAGATGAGTTGTGCACTGCCTGGTACCCGTTTTATCATATTTCAGCACAGTTTACCAGTTAATATCAGCCGCTTGTCTGAAAATGGTCAATCCCAATCGGCGGCCAGAGCGCGATTTTTTTTAGCCCATTTTTTGAGATCACGAAACAACGAAGTAAATAGTCCGTTCGGGATGATAGGAACGTTATTTGAATAAAACCATCAATGACTTTCCACTCTATGACTGAGTGAAATACGGGGGGAAATGGTTCATGTAAGAATGGGACCAAGGGTTTTTTTAAGCGCCGGAAGCGTTGTAGAAATAGAGGGTCAAGGGGCTTTTTATTGGGGACCAAGCGCTAATAGCGCCGAGGCGCCGGGTTATTTCGAAGCCTGCAGAAGGACTGAAACAAGTTACAACTAAATGTTTCTTAGAGCAGCAAAGTGTTTTGGACAGTGTAATTGATCTATTCACTTTTTCACCATAACATCTTTTTGTTTTTTGAAAGAGTTGTGAACAAGTTTTCTGGTCGCAACACTACACCTAACAGTTATAACCCTGAGAATAGTTTGAGATGTTGGAAATCTTATAACAGGCATGATATTCTTCTTACTTTTTATTTTTTATTTGGGGACGTTTAAGAAAAGTCTATAAAAGCCAATTCCAATTATATGTAAGTCAGGTATACTTGACAAACTGTTCCTGCTGTTTTTTTTAAAGGTTGAATATCATGGCTGTAAGATAACTACATGTAACAAGCAACACCCGAATCAGCCACAGGTTTTGAAATATATTAGTTATTTCAGTAGTCTTGCATATTCAACAAATGTCATGAACTGCATCCAGGAAATTTTAAATTGAATACAAAATGTGTTGCAATTTGTTATTTTTTCCCCTGTTTTTACTCATGCAGGAATTCCCATAAGTCAGCAGCACCTTATATGGCGATCTGTGGAACTTGAGGATGACTATTGCTTACATGACTATGGGTATGCTTTGATTAGTGTTATTTGTTTAACTTAAAACTGAAGGAGTCTGTACCTAATCCTATGTATGTATTGAGCAGAGTAAAACTACTGACAACTCAATGGTTTTTAGTTGATTTTCTTGTCTAAGCCTTGCTCTATGTTCTAAGCCTCTCAAAAGTATGTTTCCAGTATGGAATCTCATAGATTGCCTACCTTTTGTTGAATCAATGAATTAGTCGTGTCACGTTTCATAGACAAAAGAGTTTTTCGGCCTTAAAATTTACACGTATCCCCAGCAATGGCAAGCATATCCTTAGCCACATCCTTAGCAAAATGTATTAATAATTTAAATCTTATGAGTGCAAACTATTTTTCCTGAGAGAGGTTTTATAGCCTAAATAGCTTGTTTGAAAATATAATATCAATTTCTTTCAACAAAACAGTACTTCATTACCCAAATTTGTGTCATAGTCGAGAATTGACCCAATGTGAATGAACAGTTAACTCGGTATTAAACTGGTTTCAAAACTTTAGTATGTATGTGAATGTAGTATGAGGCCCATGTCTCTTTTTTCACTTGGTACACTATTAAAACTGTTTATTAAATATGTACCTTGGTTAAAATTAATTTTATTATCAATAGATACTTATGTTTGGTAGTATCAGTAGTGAGTACACTGTGATAATTACAGAGTACTGGCCTTGTCATAAAAGATATTTTATGAGGATTATGAAACTTCTTTCGAAGAAGTCATTGATACTTTCCACTATATTTATATTATATTATTATTATTTTTGTTAATTAATGTATCTTACAAACCTGCAAATGGTACATATTTTATTTTGCTTGCTCTTGCCAATAACATTGGCATGCAGATTTAGATACATGTAGTTAACGTTGGTGCTGATATGTATAGGGAAGAAAATGTTGTTAGTTACTTGGTACGCTTCTCTATGTGCTTTGGTACTTTGACACAACTAACTCAAATAAAGAGCTCAGTTCTATGTAAGGCCCAGAGATTATTAACTTGGGTCTTAGACAAGAGAAAGGTAAACATTTTCCTTTTAACTCAACTGTTTGCTACAGTTGCAATACCATTCCTTTAAAGTTTAAACGATGCTTTCCTTTAATACTAATGTGATTATGTACTTTGTCGGGAAACATTCAGGATTGTCCTGTACCTGGGAAATCTGCACCAAGATATGGGGGTGTATATCTTTGACACCAAAAGTACTTGAGTCCTGTTCTAATAGTAATAGTGCGGTTCAGTTGATCATTTACTATTTGTCCATTGTTGTACATTTGTACATGTCTATCATTATTTGCCAGTACACAACAGAGATAGTGCACAGATTTGTTGAGCTCCATGAGTACACTAACTACAAGTGTGCATGTAGTTAAATAAAATCTATGCTCAGCATTACTATTAATACAATTAGGGTCAGACCAATAGCTTGTAGGTGGTCCACACTTGCCCTTGTGGTTCTGTGGGTGGTCCTTTACCTTTTGATGGGGAAAACATGTTAACATTTCTGAGTTTTAACTGTGCATGTCTTTATACGTGCATGTTTTTATATGTGTACATTTACATGTATCTTGAAAGGTACCTACATGTGCACTCATCCTTTCTTACTACTCTTTGAGAATATGCCCCTCTGCTTTCCATGACTGTTATGCAATCCTATCAATTTGTCTCATTCACAAAATAAGTAATTTAAGCTGAAACAAAATTGTTTATTTTTTTTGAGTCTTGGACAATTTAAGTAATGATTTGTAACCTTGTCTCCTGCAGTAGTAAGCTGTAAGTAGTAAGTTGTTCATCTGATACAAAAAACCTCATGGAATGAAGATAAGGGTGTAGACACAAAACTTGATACACTTCCAGATGCTCCTTCACATTAGCATTGTTGTTTTTAAAAAGTGACAAGCTGTAAAAGTTGACAGTGGGTTGTTAAAGTTGTCATGGTTGATGGTTTGAGTGAACCAAAACGAGTTTTGTGGAACATATGTTTTGTACATTTGTAATTTGTCAGTGTCATTTATGTTGCAAAAATGCCAAATATATGTATAAAATTGCTTCTTTTCCTGATTTTCTTATTCATTTAAGCTCTGCATAATATAATAAACCAGCCCAGACTTGTGCTTGTCATGCATGCTAAAGTAGACTTAGTGGACCATGTTATTGTTATTGCTGTAACAAACTTTGCGCATTGTTTTAACTACATGTACCATCCTTGTTTCTTTTTCTTCCAATGGTCTTTTAGTATTCCGCCGAGCAGTTCTCTCAAATTGGTGCTTGCCATGAGGGGTGGGCCCATCAACACCAGAAGGAGTAAGTTATTTAATAAGTTTTATGCTGAATTAGTAATTTGATTTATTGTATTATTCAATATTGTTAACCTTATTTAGTGTCTGGTAATAATTGTCACTGAGCTAAATTGACCAATTATTGTACTTGAACAGATTCAAGTAGGGAATAAAAACACCTGTAGCACCCCTCTCCCTCAAGAGCAAAAAACCCAATCCAATTTCATACAGTCATTTGGCTATGGGCCTTACTATTTTCCGACTTGAAAAATCTAGTTCTTCATGCCAGGAGCTGTACATTTTTAGAAACACCCTGTAGCAAACTTTCACTGAAAGCTAGAGGTTAGGAATGTCCTCTGAAACTGTTTTTGTTGTTCTTCATGATAATGCCCCCAGACAATTCCCAGTCTAAGGCTGTGATGAAGGAGTTTGTGTCGGGTGTGTGTGGTTAATTTACTGGTGAATGTGGAGCTCTTCTGTTGCTCCAGGTCGTTTATTCTTTGGATAATCTTTTAGAGCTTTATCTGTTGAACTGGCTTGGCTTACTGGTCCAACTCCCACAATGTTCCTTTCAGTGAATTTGGCTACCTGAGGGTTTGAAACTAAAGAACCTGTGGTGAAACCAGTCAAAGATGGAAACCATTTTGGACTAGGCATAGACCGTTTAGTCTTACAGCTTCTTCTCTCTTGATAATCTTTCTTTGGTTCTGTCTAAAATCTTCGCGAAGTGTTTTTTGGGGAATTACTCGTGCGTAATAGCAATTGGTGGTCCCTTGGGAAATTCACTCAAAGGGTTTCTATATCTTCTCTCCTGAATTTAATCTTTCCAAGAGGGATTAAATTTCCAGTGTGCGATTGCACAATTTGCTTATGACTGACTGGTTTTACATCAGCAAATAATATACTGTACATTTCTAGGTGAAGTGGAGACTGAATTATTTCACTTTCAGATGAGACATTAATAAAACTTGTTTTCCAGATATTCATTTTTGTATTGATTTATTTTTTCGCAATTGTTTTGTTCATACCTTTAGTCCTTAATGTATCATTTACATTATTCCATTATAAGCTATTTCTGGTCTTATTGAATAAAATTTTAATTTTCTTGCGTGTTTTCTCTTCAAAGTTCCTATGGAGGACCCAGCCATACGTGAGATGGCTGAATACATGGAAGCAAACCGAGATGAAATTTGGGAGAAACTACCTGGTAACCGGCAGGTGACACTGTTAGTATTTAGAGAGGGAGACCAGCTAAATTTCTTCAGAGTCGTAGACCGGGGAGATGGCACTCTTACACCATTATCGGAGTCCTTGAGGTATGAAAACAAAACAAATTGAATTCAGCTTTCAGAGAAAATTGACAAGGTTAACTGAATTTAACTGGATATAACACATAGTTTGCGGGTAAAAACCAGGTGAAGTTAGTATCTTCTGTGAAGAAGCTGTGGTTGTAAGGATACATTGTATGAGTGGGTTTTTAACAGTGTTCCCTGCTTGCTAGAGGAGAAGTGTGATGTGAAATAGAATGTGATTGTTCTTGAAGGATGCATGTACCGGGTATACTAGAAAGATGAGTCTGAAAAAGTCAGTGTTATTGAAAACAGATCTATTTCCAGTATGTACATTTTTGTTGTGGTTGGTTGTGAGCAGTTCTAATTAGCTGTTTCGTAGCGCAGCGCTGCGAAACAGCTCTTGTTTTCGTTTTTTTTTATTATTATTTTTTTTTTTTTTTTTTTTGTCTGTTTCAGTAATAAAAGCCATTAAGATAACGCACGTTCGGTCTATGCGGCCTTTTGCCTAGTTCCTAAAGAGCAATTGCAATGAAACTTTCAGTGATGAAAGACATTAGTGCAATACACTGCATATTACAATGACGTAATGATGACGTCATCACCTGTCACGTGACGTCATCTTAAAGGTTTATATTTTAAATATTTGAAAATCTGTAACAAATCAGCCACAAGAGACCGTAGGTTTCTGTTTGCGGGATTGTATAGGGATAAATTAGGTCTTCATTTTATTCAGTGTGCGTGACCTCACATGACCTCTACTTCCGGTCGAAACCGGAAGTGCCTCGTAATTCAAAAGTGCTAAAAGTTATGAAAATGCTTTCAACGATGTTAGTGTCTGGCAAGAGTGCAATTAAAAAAAAATACCGATGACGTCACGATACACACGAGCGCCCTCTAGCTGCAGGTTAAAAACTGTTCAAAATGGACTTTTTGAAGATGTGTGTGGTGAAGTTTTGTGTAATCACTTCAAAATTTACACATATGTTGATCGTCAGGCAGCCATCATATGTGTGAAGTTTCAGATCAATGACGTCATCCGGGGTCACGTGACGCGGCATTAAAGGTGCGTTTTTTGAAGTCGTATATCTCCCAAAGTATTAGTGTGATCATGTTGAAACTTAGTAGGTTGTTAGATATTGGCAAGTTCTTGTAAATTTTGAAATGACGTCATGATGACGTCATCACATGATTTGTTATGATTTTTTTTATTTTTGCACCTTTTTGTCATAAATTGCTAATAAAACGTGGTATAATCCAAATTCTTTTTTAAACAGGCTTGATTCATCATAACTGCTTTGAATGCAAACAACTTTCAAATTCAGTTGAGTAATTTGAAAAAGTTAGACGAAACAGCTCGGCATTTGTGCACAAATGCAATCATGTCTAGTTTATACATGGAGTGGGAAAAGTCAAAGTTGACTTTTAAAAAAAGTGGGAATTGGCTGTTGCAAAGTGCTTATTAACCAAATTGACGCATTTAATGCCAAAACAATTGATGGGCCTACCGTTTCGACCCAAAAAGGGTCTGTTTTGAATTGCTATTTCTACTTTGATCAAACTTGTGTGATTCTCAGAAATACATTATACCTACAAAACATAAATACAAAATACAAAATTATTGTCTTCATCTTCCTGACGTTTCCCTTCCATTCGACTATGACCTTCATCACCAATGGAGTAACAATTTGATAGAACAGACATTTTCTAAAAGGAATGCCAACAACAAAACTACCTGATAACTCTGAGCAGTTTCTGTGTAAACACACTATTGTCACTTTGTTTATTTGCAACCAGCTTCAAGTCCAACCCTGACCTCTTGTTTGTCCACTCCATTGCAGTTAATTACTTGTGGCTGGTCACTGGAGTCCATTACCTTTTGTGTGGTCAGTCATATCACCAGTGGTGGGGGGGGGGGGGGGGGTGCACAGCACTTAGACCAGTATTGATTTTTCTTTGGTTGTTCCTGATTGGGGATGGAGATTATCTCAGCTTGATCTCTGTGTGAAACTTTGTGTGGTTACTTAGCAATCTGAGGACTTGTTGTGTGTTGTGGTCACAGGTATTGACACCTGGAAGTATTACACATGTCATGTGCAGTGTACATGTGTACATACATGTAATACCATGGAGGGAGCTATAGCTCCATGATAATTCATACACACTGGTGTATATACAGCAAGCAAAGACACAAAAGAATAATTATTAAAGTATGTAGGACATGTACATGCACTGTACCATGAGTGTATACATTGCACTGAGTTTTTGTTGGTTTTTTTTCTCGAAAATAGATAAACTTTTAGCTTCATTGTGTGTACGTACTAAACATAAAATAGATAATAAATGGAAAGTACAATAGGAGTTGGTCTTCCAGTTTTCCAGAATGTGGGAAGAATTGGCCACAAATCGCCATGGGTAGTCCCTATTCCCATTCACTGCTCTTTGCTTCCAGTCTTTTCAAACCATTGAATCAAGTTGTCTGCAAACAATGGACATTAAGCTCAATTAAGGGAACTTATGAATTAGTATGCTTGCATAAATTATTTATTGCAAAAAATCCCCCCTAAAACTAAATCTTCTGAAATACCAGAAATTACCAACCATTATTTGGGTGTATTTATTTTTTCTGATGTATAACAAGGATGAACAGACTTTTTACCACATTTGTGCATAGACAACAAAATTGTGTAACTGTGCTAGTGATCATGATGTCATTACATCAAAACAAAATGATACCCAATGTAAAAAAGTTTCACAAAAAAATGTGACAATTATGTGAACTTTATAAAATAAGGAAATATATAAATATGGCCTGCCCATAACATACAAACTGCATTACCTAGTCTGTATCAATAACTGATCAGACACTGTAAAATACTAATATTATTTATTGGTGGTATTTTATTAGTGGTGAAAATATGATGACTACATGAAGTACTGGCATCGTTTCAAGTAAGCTTCTAGTTTACCAAAACCCTCCTAATCTACAGCTTATAGCTTTCAATGATTAATGCAAAGCTTTACAAATTACATGCATTTACTTAGATACTTATTAATATTAACACGCATGTGTGCGTCATTTGTGACATTTGGTTTCCACTCAACATGTGTAGATATAAATGTATATTGTACATGATCATTCTAAAACATTCTCTTCACTAGTATTTTGTGTGGATAACCATAAAAAATATTAGGAGTGGGTGAAATATTTTATTTAACATTTACTTTTGACGTTAAGTACCGGATTAGTAATATAACACAACAAGTTAAATACAACATTAAGTGTAAGTGTTGAACCACACACAGGCAAGAGACCATTGCTCACTGTCTCAGGTCTTTGCTCTGAGATTCTCCAGAAGAAAGTTAGATCGTCCCCAATGGAAACAATTGCACGCTACCCCTTTCTTTAATATTAAACTTCATGCAAAACTAGTTAAGCATTTCTGAATCATTGAATCACCAATTCTGTATAGATTGTTTAACTAGATATTCACAAAAAACAACAAATTTGAAAGATTTAAGTTTTCCAAGCGATCATCAATTTTACTGGTGAATGTGAATGCATTTATGCTCCAATTTTATTATCATATTATTTCATATTTTGATGAATAAAGTAAACAAAACTCTTGTGTATTGTCTCATGGGTTTGTTTCAGTGGTGCATCAATGTACAACAACATGTATGAGGAGGAGGAAGATGAAGGACGGGTACCCTCCCAGGAACAATCAGTGGAGAATGACGTTACTATGAGCAAGATGAAACTCCTCCGTGCCAAGATGGAGACTCTGTCTATTGGAAAAAAGGTCAGTGACTCTCTCAAAAGGGCTTTTCACACAAGATGAATTTCCCTGGGAAATTCCTGGAAAGGATTCAGTGCCCCACTTGAATTGCAAATCCATGGCTTTGGGAGTAGGGATAAAAAGTACCCTTGTCTTGGGAGAAGGCTCAAGTGAGATAACCAGGGGGTCACTATACTGAGTGTTTGCTATCCCTAGGAAAATTTTTAGCAAGTATGAAATTAACATGGAGTGGTGGGTGAGTTTTAATTCCCTAGAACTTCATTGGATTGTTTGCTGGGACATGACTCTGTAATGTATAGAAGGCTGTAGTTTAAAAACAATAAACATCAATACGTTTAGTGGTTGTGGGGGTGGCTTTGTTTTGTTTTTTGTTTTGTTTTTTTCGGCAGGGGGATGGGAAGGAGGAGCTGTTTATTTTGAGGAAAACAAATTCCTCCATTGTCTACAACAAATATGAGAATGACCTTTAACTAAGCACAAATACTTGGCTTTCTGCCTCTTTACTTATACTGCCGCTAATTCATCTGCTTATCCATTGAAGTGGCTCTCACCAACTTCTCCTGGCCTTTACTACAGGAAATGCTATGCCATAATTGATCAATGATAACATTGTTTTCAATTGCTTTTGCAGAAACATAAAACACCTCATCCACCCACAACAGTACGTCCCAAAAGTACAGCGGTCCGAAGGCGTCTACCCAATACCAAGAAAAAATCACCCCCTCTACTGAACAAGAACAATCCCCTTCCCCCAGTTGGTGCTCTTAAACCAGGGACACATCCTGTGGAAGTAAAGACTAACCTAGATTCTGCAACAGAGGCTGTGGACTGTGCCGCAGGATCTGCAAGCCGGGCTGAACGCCGTCTGCGCACGTCAGACAAATGTCACAGCCCTGCACCGCCTTCTTCTTGTCGTACTTTAGAATCGCTTACAAGCGCCCGTCTACACCGGTCATACACAAATCTAGGAAACATGTTGCCCTCCTCGACGGCAACTGTCATGCATGAAATGCGTCCAAATACATCTTCCAAAGTTCAACAGGTGCTAACGTCATCAGCCGATGCACGGGGGAGGGAACGGAGTGGTGTGAAGGCCGAAGCCCGCCTTGTTACAGAACTCGTCAACCAGGCTAACAGGGATGGCAAAATTAATGACATTGTTTGTGGTGCCCCAAGAGACTTACACACTGGGAAGAGTAGCGGGAGAGTGAGGGCTGGAGCATCGGGGGCATTGGCGCTAAGTCAGGCCCTGAACAGTACGACATCCACAGCACTAAAGAATACCAGTAATGGAGACAGGATACAAACACCTGAGAGGAGAACAACTTTAATTGTAAGTACAGGATTCATTTTGTGAAGGCTACCACCATTGGTCTGTTTGCAAACCTATTTTTTCTAAAGAGTAAAGAAAATGTCAATAACTCTGAAACATGAAAACTTTTACTGCTGTCACAGAGTTGTTATCTGACTTGCTTGTCATGAGGGAACACTTTGAAGTGGATTGTGGTGGTCATTAAAAAAAAATTAATGGTTTATTCTCAATAGTCGGTTCACTGTAGTAGTCGCCTAGGGACTGAAGATGACTGTAGTTGTTTTTGAATAGTTTGCTGTGTGGCAATGTCTTGATTGTCCCTTACATTACCATGTCCACCAAAATCCATTGCATGGAAATGCATGAATTTGTTGAGTAAGAACTTGAAGACACCCACTCTTGGCATGAAGCCAAGGTATTCCACTCCTATTGCAATCCAACCATCAGATGTTGAGTTACCTCAGACTAGAATTTGGGGGCTGTTTTTAACTTGAAAAATAGAACAAAAACCTTTTAAAGTTTGATATTATTTGCCGATAAATATCTTTAGGTATACTCATGCTGTTAGCTGCATGTTTAAAAAACAAACCGATGATTACAGGTTCTCATTATACATGTATACTTAAAAATGACTCTGACTATTTTTATCTCCCTACAACTTTGGGTTACTAGGATGTAAATGGCTTCACCAAAGAGGTCTTTCATAATAGTTTTGGCTTGAATAAAAAAGAATCTTAGAAACTCATTTGTTTTAACCCAAGCAGTGCCCCAGGCTGAATCAATTTTCAGACTGTGTATTTTGAATTCAGCCGTACGTGTATTTATAATGCTGAAGATAACCCTAGTGAAAATTCAAGTTGTGCATTGTGGAAAGTCAGCTTTTAGCTTGTGTGTATGCCGTTACTGCAGTAATGATTTGTAGAATTTTATTTGTAATAAAAAAATTGCATGTCATAGCTTAAAATAAATGTTGTTGCTAAGGTTAAAATATTAGGGATCTCCCTCCACTCCAAACAGTGCAAAATTTTGTATAAATAATTGCTAGGAAGAAATCCTGGTAAAACATTGTCGAAAAGGTACTATCCAATAAAAAGAGAGCATTGTTTGTAAAACAAATTTACGTATTAATACATGCAAATGATTAATTTTTTCCAGATGTTCCCACTAAAAACTGAACATTTCTCTTTCTTTCTCTCTGCAGTCTGCACATAGTATACGAGGAAGATTATCTGGCACTCGTGATGGACGACTTTGTAAGTATTGAAAGTAAATACCAAATAAAAGTGGTGCTTTAAGCTTTACACAGTGTCGTTATGAAGAAAAAACTAATATCAGTAAACCTTGCGGGTACAACCGTGTTTAAATCTCTTTGAAGGAGTATTGGCTCTGAGAAGAGCTGGTGGTTAGTTCCTGAAGTTTCCAGTTGGGTACTTTGCTCATCTTCTTTCTTTTTGTGAAGATGAACCTTGTCAGAGTACACAGTTCCTTTGACCAGAACCATCGGTCCTGTCAAAAGAAATTTACACCTTCAAGATTGACTGGTGATAGTTTCTTATGAAAGGAAAACAAAAAGTATGTTTCAGGCCCAAGTTGGAAAGGTACTTATCTAAAGCATTTCATAGCTCATTTCAAGGACATTAGTTAACAAGATGTAGACGCATGCAAGCACACACAATGGAGGTTTGTTTTGTTGCGTCATTCACTTGCTGCTATGGAAAAGTGGCACTTGTTTTACTTATAATACAACTTTCTATGAAATGAAAAAAAGAAACAGAAATTCTAACAATATACTCCCAAGGTGAAAAAAAGAAAGATTCATAACCGTTCAAACGCAAATAAAAATAAGAATTTATTACTTTGGTTTTTTGTAAGTTAAATATTGTTACTCTCTTCATCTCACTGTAGTATCTCCAAGTCACCGCCTTCCACCAGTCAGCAGTAGCAAACCAACTTCAATAGGAACAACAAAGAAAAAGACAAGTAAAAGGTGCTCTTTATGTAACAAGAAAACTGGACTAGCAACCAGTTATCAATGCAGGTAATTAACGCCTCTGGTAATCATTTCCAGGGGACCAGTGCTCTATTTCACAAATAGCTGAGATTGATCTTAAGATGTTTATCAGTTCTTATTGCTAAGCAAAGTGTGATGTCACATTACAAACCACTAACTGAGAATGACAACTCATCTGAAGTTGAATCTCAGTGTGTTGTGATATCAAGCCCAGGTTGGCTAAGTGGTACCTTGCCCTGCCATTCAACTCTGTATACCCTAGTGTGAATCCCAACTTGGAACAGAGCCTTGTATGTGGATTGTGTTTTCAGTCCCTACCTGATTACTTGGGTTTCCAGAAAGATTGATTATAAATAAGGTAAAAATAAGTTTGTAAGTTAAGTGCTTATTTCTTGTAAAAAATAAGAGGGCACAGGTTTAAAATTTGCTGTGGTCAATTTTTCTTTGCCCAACATAAAATTAAGTCAAAATTCAACCAGTCAGTTTCCCTTGTGGTTTTTTACTTGATATTTAATATAAACAGTCACATCTCCTTAAGTGATTCTTCCCTGGCGCTTCTGAGGTTGTACCATATAATTGGGCGTGATCCCTGGCTATACGACAGTTACAGGTTGAATGGCTTCTGACTGGCACCCCCGAACGATGACATTAAAAAAATAAGGAGACCACCAACATTAGGGCTAGATGGCTTAGTTGGTGGAGCGTTAATTTGGAGGTCGCAAGTTACAATCCTGCTCCAATCAATTTTTCTTTGTTAACCCCAAAAATAATTAAAAACATACCTAGGCAGTTTCCCTTGTGGTTTGTTACTTGATTCGTAAAATAGTGTGAGGTGTTACAACTTATACCATCACCCACTCTATGTGTACTGGTTTCGGCAATTGTATGTACCATTTTCAGTATTAACATTATTTTCGCCATCAATATTTCGACCTAACCTTTCATAAAGAACTATATTTATGTTTGATAACATATCGTCATTTCAGTGCAAAAATGTTGTATCTCCTAAAATAGCACTTATGTTATGCACGAGTTTGAAATGGTCAAAATGTGTCTCACTTAAAATACCCTGGATGTACACACAAAACAAGTAGGCTTTGACGCTCTGCACTGACGCGGTGATATCTGCAATTCCATACTTACCTCCATTAATATTAGCTACAGCAATCACAGGTTTCTGAATGATTTTCACTTGAAAGTTAATGCATTGAGATTTGTTACTGTCACTAACAAATCTCATTTTATCATCAAGTAACAAGAAAGTATTAATAAAACTGGAAATCTAATTTATGTGGTCAATATGACATCAGTAACTGTGGAACTGCTCCTTTACTTTTCTATGTAGTCACCACCAACCTCAATGACGATTGGGAAAAAGTCTTGCCGAAAATGCTTATAGAACATTTGTTTATTCTGTTTTCTGTCTTATTTTCAGGTGCGGTCATAACTTCTGCGCCACCCACCGCTATGCTGAAGCCCACCACTGCGGCTACGACTATAAATCTGAGGGACGCAAGATACTAGAGCAGAGCAACCCCCTCGTCAGCGCGCCAAAGTTGCCGAAAATTTAGACTTATGTAAAAAAAGTCACATACAAAATATTATGGGAATATTGGATATCACTGAAGTAGAGATGGTTGAGAGATAAATTTGTGTTATTGTGTGTCTAGTTGATTTGAAGTTTGCAGGTATTGTGATCTGAGGTACTAAGAAACTCTACCTTTTAAGTTTGGTTTTCTTACTACAAATTTCAATTGTTGAGTTATTAAAATTTGTTTATATTGTAGGTTTTGCGATATACGCACCAGCATGACAAATATATTAAGTACTGTTTTAAAGGCATTGGTCTCTGATGGAATACCTTTTTTTAATATTAAATTTGCCATCAACATGTAGTACTACCAGAGTGTAAGAATGAGAGTACCTTAAACGTATGAATGGGGGAGTCAGTTATAAAATTGAGTCAACGTCTACATCTGTGAGTGGTGAAAATTGATTGTGTGTGAAAATGATTTATGAACAAGTGATATAGAAATGGCAATCAATTTCAACTTTTACCTTTCCTGTTGGCAAACAAAACACATCGGCTTCTCTCGCTTACAGCAAGTTAATTCATAAATACCGGCATACCATTTTGCTTTGTTTTACTATTAACCCATTGCACAAATGCTCAACTACCATTTTTGCATTTTGGGAGTCAATTCCTTTGTGTATACTTTGACTCCCAAAATGGCAGTCAGGATAGGTACGTGGAAGTGCGCTCTGCATTATGCAATGGGTTAATGCTCCCAAATAGAATTTCAACAGTGGGCATTTCATAATCAGGTGAAATATTTCCATGCAGGTTTTTTAACACTCGACCCAGGGTCAAATTTAATCATGCGGCTTAAGTCCTGGTTTTTGCTTGAGTATAGGAAACAAATCTTGCTCAGCAGAAATGGGTTACCAGCCAAATACCATGTGGCGTATGCTGTTTGTGACCGGTTCCCTGCTAATTGTTGCTAACAATAAGGCCTATTGCTGACAATAAAGCCCTGTCAGTGGCTACGGCAGTGGCCATGGCCAGTGTGGCAGGAGATTCTGTCCCCCCATACGGCGAACTGTGTACAAACTTCGTCTGATAGCGCCCTCTCTTGAATCAACCTCCTCCAGCCCATGTTAATTTCCAATATAGGGGACAGAATCTCCGGGGGACAGATTTCCCTATAACACCGGAATGCCAAAGAGTCCTACTCTTCAACATTGTTTTTGCAGCCAACATCCAGTCGGCCACAGCTGTCGTAGCCCAAGTCAGACACAGCTTGCACTATTGTAAAGCTATGTCTTCTTGCAAGCTTGGTAAAACTGATAAACTATAATGTTCTTTATAAAATTTCATGGAGCAAATGCAAACAAGTAGGTACATGTAATGGAAAAGTGAAAGTTGAATGGTTTGTTCTGATTCTGAACTATCTCTGCTTCAGTTGATTAATATAAAATTCTATTGTGTTGAAATACTGTATATTGCAGTTGTACAGTGTCAATAATATATCACGACCATATCTTAGCCAAGTTTGACTTTTTATTCTGTGGGTTTCAATATTTGTTTTTCTTTATGGAAGCCAAGCTATTGTTTTTTTTTTTTTTTTTTTTTTTTTTTTAAAGTCTTGAAGCGGAAAAAGTACTCTAGATTTTAGGTCTTTTGAAATGTTTTTATGACATAGGTATGATTTTTATTTTGTGCCTGAAATGTGTTACTTGAACAACTAGCTTTGTTGTTCAAGAGGTTAAAATAAAACAATCGTGATTTGTAATTTTAAGCGAAGTGGTTTGAGTAAAACATTTAAAATGAAATATTATTTATTGATTTGTCTGTATAAACAAATGTTTGAAGAAAAAGTATGTGTACAGTAAGACTTGTAAAAACGAAATAAGGAAATCTGAATCATTTGGGTGAACTCTTTGCTAATGAAAACTAAACTGCTTGCTCAATTTCAAAACTTGTTGTGTCAGACTTGAGGTTTAAAATGAATCCTAAGTTGAATCATTGCAAAATAATGGAAATGCTTAAAAGTCCATGCAAAACCCACACTTATTATATGTGTACAGTTAGGTGTAACGGCACATGGTGTTTATATAATTCTTATGATATATTCAATGTCATTTTCATTGTTAATTTTCACTTTTCATATTGCTAGTTTATTTCTTAACTGTGACCAGACCTTACAAAATGAGTCAAAGAAGCAGGCAAAGTCTGCAGCTTGGCCCGTTTTATGTTGCTGCTGTTTTGTCTGTAGTTCGTTCAAATCAGTGGAACTAAACTGAGGCTTGTACGAAAACAAAGTGCACATTTTAAGGAAAGATCATTGGCAAAATATCACATGTGCAATAAAAACCTTGTTCTAAAAAAAAAAAAAAAATGGGTACATATAAAAATATAAACATAGACTGGTAACAAATCTTCACCATGGATGCACGATTTGGACAAAGGCTGCATTGGTTATAGTTTATGAAGCTCATAAAAAGTTACCATGTTGACAATTCAACAATGTATTAATATTCCTGTAAACCAAGTAAATCTCATTTTTGTTTTCCAAAACAACAAAAGTATTTATTGTACTCATTTTGTAGTATCTGGTCATAATTGGGATAAATCACATGCATTTAACAGTATTCGTTTTTTGTGGTCAGTTTGGAAACACTTGTATATTTTCAAAGAAATCGCAACTTAATCTTTCCAAAATTAGCCGTTTGCAAAAGGCAAAATAATTGTTGAACTTTTGTTTTGAGTGTCAGTTCAGTACTTCACAAGTTTTCAAATTGATTGAAATGAATATCATAAAAGGCAAGAGTATATTGTTAGATTTAAAAATTCAATTAAAGTTGCTTCTTGGATGTTGGCACACATTTTTAATGTTGACTTGTCATTTAACATGTTTTCATAGCAATGAAACACTGACATCTGATGAAGTGACTATAAAGTTTTCCCAATTTGGTTTCTTCCTTTTTCAAAATTAATCATGATCCATTGTTTGCAAAGGATAAGTGCCATTACTTATTATGCATTAAAACAATTGTTTTCCTCTCAATTTGAAACGCTTATTGTAAGACAAATCAATTTCAGAATATTAAAACACTACAAGTAGCGCATATTGATCATGCCTCTGTGTGTTTGTTCCTTGCTCGATGTTTGTTTTATAACTTGTATGTCTTGTGATGTGAAAAGTGTTCAGTCATTTAAAAACGTTTAATGTGGGTCTTCAGTCTTGCTGACTCATGCAGTGGACAAAGTCTGCTAGCCATACAAGTGGTCAGTTGCATAGCTAGACCAACAACCTCTCCATATATTAATGCTTTGATCCAGGTTGGATGGGGTCATTTTTTTTATTTTAAAATTTAAGGGCCTAAGAACATGAAGAATGGCATAGCGCCACTGTGCAAGAAAAACTGACACAAAAATTGTAAGGATCTATCTATTGTAAAACAACAAATAAAGGCGACATGCAATGTGCGTGAGGTGCTTGTTTACCCGATATTTTCGAATAGAAATTGTAAAGCTATTTCACAATTCTCAAAAAGAAAAGAACAAAATACTAAATTTCGCAATGAACAATATTAGGCAATAGTTTTTATCCAGACTCTTTTTCTTGATTGTGTAATGCATATGATGCAGGGTATCAGTCTATTTACGCTGGTGTGCTTGCTACTGTTAGGAAATACACATACATATACACAGTACCAGTCTTTCCAGGAAAATGACATCATCCTTTGACTCGACTGACTCGACTGTAACTACTACTGTCTCGTCATATTTTTAGGCATTCGAAGTCTGTGAACGTGTATAGGATGATGATTGCCATTTGAAGAACAGTAACTACTGTCCAGGTTATTTTTGCAGTAAATAACGGATATCTGAGCTTTTATGTGAGTATTAAGTCGTCTTAACAGTACACATGCGTTAGTTTAGTTTATGTTTGTTGTAAAAAGGTAGACGGGTAGACCCAGTAACTCACTGGGTCGCTAGTCTATTTTAGTAATACTAGTATTAGTAATAATAGTATTAGTATTTCTAAATCTAATTCTGTAGGTAGTACTAGTATTATTGGAAAAATTTCCGCATTCAGCCACCAGCTTTTTGGCGTTTAAAAAAGTTTTTTTCAATTTTTTTTCTCCAGTTCATACCTGAGGATGTGTTCTATCGATTCGGTGAATCTTGAAAACGTAAAAAAAATAGTTTTCATAGGGGATCGGTTTAAAAACTAGGGATATTTAGTTAAATCCTCAAATTTGGGCGGAAAAAAAACCCGCTTTTTCCCACACTGTCTTCTTCTCTCCTGTCTCCTCACTCACCCAGTCTCCATGTTGTCCCTCCATGTTTCTACCTGTATCTTATCTACTGGACAAAGCTGGAAGGAATGAACGTTAGCAAGCAATCAGATAATGCAATGTACTTACGGAGATTCGAACCTGTAACAAGAGAGAGAACAAATTATTAAGAGAGCATAGCCTGTTTTGTACCACACGGCTATGAGGCATTGACACCAGAACGGTTTGTTTGTCGTACATGTTTCTCCCAATACCTGGTTCACCAAAGGTCATAATGAATATGTAGTTTTTATGAATATTAAAATAAGCTGGGTTTGTCCAATGGCTTGCATAAACTGAATATTCATAACTTTGTTTTGGATTATCGCGTGCTTTGTGGGTTGTTCTAATTTCCCTCCTAAATATCATCTTCGATTATTACCCATTCCACAAATCAAAAAGTCCTAGCGAATTGTCCAATGCGCATGAACGATGACCGACTGATTGGAGTAATGCACAACTTACACAGACACACACACAGAACAGCAGGAAAACGAAACAACATGGCGTTTGTTTTCATCTCACTGCAAGACGAAGCCTTGCGATTTTGGGTCACCTTTTTAAGCCTTTAGAATTGTTAAATTCTGCCTGTTTTCTGGCTGTACATGTTCGGTAAACCCTCCTTGATAGGTAAGAATATAATTTAGTGAAAAAAAAACAGAACTTAGGGAGATAAATTGGTGGCAGGCAGCGGAAAGTTTGCCCAAGACAACTCGAGACAACTCAAGACAACAAGTTTAAAATACCATCAAATACAATGGTTGTAATCAGAGTGTATCTGGAAACATGTTTAAAACTGACTGGAACCATCGTGCATACATATTTTTCACGGGGAAAAATGTTTTTTTCTTAAAAATAGTCAACTTTCTCCGTCCGTAGAATTAGCCGACGTGATGCTATTGAGCTTGCGCAATGACTTTGGACCGCACCATTATGATATGGGTGGGTTTGTGTTAGGGGTTGGGAACTACCCTTGTGTACAGTGTCGGTAAGGGGGGTTGACGTAGTAAGAAAGCACCAAAGTAGTATGATGAATGAACTCCTTTTCTTATCAAATCATTGAATGTTTTTAAAATAATGAATGTTTCTTATTGTTTTTCCATTGTAATTTACATATGTTTTAATTCATTTTTACAGAGTCTTGCTTACTATCATTTTGCCTGGTTTTATTATTCTCTCCGTGTATTTCATTCTGTATAAGTCTTTGCTTTTTTACTTTTGACATCTTGTAAAGCGCCTGGGAGCATTTTATTTAAACGGATTATTAAATGGTAATAAAAAATAGGGAACTAAAGTAATAAAGAAATAATGGATAAAAAATAGGAATAAACAAATAAACAAATAAATAAAGACAAAAATAGAGACAGAAATTAAGAAAGAAAGAAAGAAGGACAAAAAGAAATTGAGACAGAAAAAAGAGTTAAAGAACAACGGAAATAAAGAAAGAAAAAAAGAAACAAACAAAGAAATACATGTAAATAAAACTATAATATGAAGAGTTTCTTACATTGACATGAGTGTGTGGGCACCATTCTCGACTTAAAAATTGCACTTATCTGTAGTGTAATGGTGTGGTCCAATGTCATTGCGCAAGCGCAATAGCATCACGTCGGCCAATTCTACAGACGGAGAAAGTTGACTATTTTTACGAAAAAAACATTTTTTCCCGTGAAAAATATGTATGCACGATGGTTCCAGTCAGTTTTAAACGTGTTTCCAGATACACTCTGATTACAACCGTTGTATTTGATGGTATTTTAAATGTGTTGTCTTGATTGGTCTTGAGTTGTCTTGAGTTGTCTTGAGTTGTCGTGAAATGGGCCTGTTGACGCTAATTAGTATGACCGCCTAGTATAGTACGACCGAAGATGTCAGCATTTCTAAAAAAGGAGTACTTACAGCGCCCCAGTTACTGGGTCTACATGTAGTCATCGGGTCATGATCTTTCTATCAACAAAAGACAACATCATGCAATTTCGAAAACGTACAGAAAAGTTGCTGAATCCGCCCCAACCCAAATCATGATTTATACTATGTAGTAGTACTGACTACATCAATACAACTTTACAAGCTTGACAAGTACAATAGCCTATAAATATGATGAGATTCAGTGAAAGAGTGGCAGTTAAATTCGGCATAATTCCTCTATCAGCACCGTCATGACCGTCATGCCCACATTGTGGGCGGTACAAATTTTTGGACAAATTTCTGTATCCTGCCACCACTTTTTCACTCATTTTTACCCAAAGGAATATCTCATTTGAGTAAATTAGAAACGATTTTATTTCATAACAAATGAAAAAGTGGTGGCTGGATACGGAAATTTTTCCCAATTTTTTACAACCATTTTATTAAAAAAATGGCATGCCTTAACTTCCTTAAGTTGTATATAGTTAAAAACTGTAACATTTAAAAACCAATTTTTATCATTCTTAGCTACATGTAAGTTCATTTTCTTTTTGCTTTAAAGCATTTATTGTTTTACTTGTTGTGTTTGTACAGGCATGTTGAAATATTTACAACTGAAGAAAAAGCATTGGGTTTGGGATACGAATTTAAATTAATTAAAACCATCTAATTTTCAATTTAACCATAAAGATACCAACCTATGAAGTTGTTAGTGAAAACTTTTTATTGATGCTTTTATCAGGGATTCTTTACTTGACTTGAGCGGTCTTCAAATGCTGTTTTCCTGACCTTCACAGTACATGTACATTGTATTTCACTTTTTCAATGTGCACTACATGTATTTCTCTTCAGGATTGGTACGGGAATGAACTTTACCAATCCTGTACTTTATCTGTAACCACATACATTACAAAGTACCAAAACAGCTAGGAAACCTTGCAATTTGCAATTAGTAGAGCATTGATTCCCAATCACTGGACATCCTTCTGTATCCTTGACCCTAACATACATGCACATATTTACATTGTTTTTCTTTTGGCTTGGCCGAACCTTGGCTGATAGGCTCGAATTCACAACAGTGGTAATCTTCAGTTTATTTGTTTGTTGTTTTTATTTATTTTTGTTATATTTTGCAACTTGTTTCCGCTACAAGTATGTACATGTAGGTAACCCTTGACTTGCATACATAAACTATTGTATTTGTGTAAATTTATTGTCTTTCCACAGTTTCAGCATTTTAAAAATATTTTAATTCACTTTTACTCTAAAGTCATGTACAATTAATCTTTTGCCTTCGATAAGTGGTATAAGCAATACCAATAGGAATTAATGAAGAAATTTGGAGCAGATAGTTTTTAGCACAAACATTGTTTCACATGTACAGCACCAAACACTTCAGCAAACTTTTTTTCAAAATTGTATGCATGGGTTAGTTAATTCATAGACCAAGGGTTAATTTAATCAAAAGACTCTTTCAGGCAGAGAAACCATCAAAGAAGAAGCAAGGAATTTTTGGAGGGTATATCAATGAGAAGGATCCGCATATTTGCATACGGGACATCAGAGCCTTGACATGAGCAATGACAAAATACTTGTAATGCGCAAATAGTTTGTACACTGGTAATGTGAGATAATGTCAAATTCCAACAGCAATTTATACAAGTCCCTTTTAACTAACTACTTGTAAATATCGATGACAAGGTTTTAGAAATTTAGAAAGTGCATACCTTTCTTGGGGATTCCTGTTCTGGGGAATGCCCTTTTGGGGGTATTTTGTCTGTTAAAATACTGTATTTTTAAAATTATTTTAAGTCTCGTTTCCTGAACGCCTTTGTGGAAGGTTGACCTGTCAGACTTAAAAGTTGAAAATTCTGGAAACAGTTTCAATCAAACCTCAAAGACTGCTATCGTTTTGTCATACTGTTGTGTTAATGTTTGTTCTTTGGTTGGGAGATAACCAACTTAAAATCCTGTTTGGTATTAGTATTGTACATGTACTTTGGAGATAAGCCATGACGTTACTATCCTCTACGTGGAATTTTCAAAAGATTGTGTTGAATTCCACCTTGATCTGTTGATGATATCATTTTGTCAATATTTCATCATATCGTTTGCTCTTGAAGTGTCATCTTCATTCTGTATTTGGACCCGACTTAAACATCATTCTAAGCCTGAATCTGACCATGAAGTACAACTTCCAATTTAGTCTTAAAGGTGCTCTCTCATCCAACTTCCTTGCAAGAGCAGTTGGAGACTTTTGGGGATGCTAAATGTGTGCTGCCACCTAGCGTTTTCAAATTTCAAAAGTTTGTACCCGTCCTGTAGGTATTGCTATGTTTCATTATTCATGTACATGTACTCTGTAGTTTTTTCCTTTTTCTGCAATTTTTTTTACATTATATTTCGTATTGTCAGTAAAGTCAAAGTTACAAACATCGAGTCCAAACCCAAAGTCCAAGTCAAACAGTCATGTGTCAGTAGGGGTCTTCCTGAAATGTAATATTGGAATATAATTTGGTTTAAGTAGGATTTGAAACTTTGCATGGTGGAAGTACTAGCCTAACTAAGAGAGGTTTGCGGTAACACCATGTGAAAATCTCTTTTGAGTAGTGTAGGTTCTGAAAAGAACCAGTGGTTAACAGCTGGTCGTTAACCACCGATTCTTTTCAGAACCTACACTACTCAAAAGAGATTTTCACATGGTGTTACCGCAAACCTCTCTTAGTTATAATTTGTTTTATTACACAGTGCAGTGCAGTGAGGTATTATTCAAATGAAAAAACACAAGACCGCTTGACTTGTCTGTTTGAGTTTACTGACCCAACACTAAAATCACTGGCCTAGGGTCAGTGGTCACGTGTTAGTTTGGAGCCCTAAGTCATTGATTCGCTTGACTCTGGTCCGAGTCATGAAAAATGTGACTCTAGTTGAGCAGGAGTCCCAGTCACCTGCTCCAGTCACCTGCTCCAGTCACCCAGTCACAAGTCTGCCACCTGTGTCCGGTACCTTGCTTATTTTTGCTACCACTCCAGACAATTTTAAAAGCAATATTTTGTATCTACAATCCTACATGTAACTTGTAAGCAGCTCTACGAAACGGGGCCCTGGCTTTATAATGTCAAGAGCTTTGCATGCGAGATGAATTCCCTTTTCCTAAGAATGCCTTTAACCAGCAAAATTTGTGAACATGAAGCAAGCCTTATTAAAAATCTTATTTGATGCACAGATGTGTTCAGACCAATGGGACAAGAATATGATGTTGGAAGTACTGACTGTTAGTGTTATCAGAAATCCACATTAATTGAAGATGCTGGTACACTTTGTACACTATATGACCATAGAACAATGCTGACAGGTGCATTCTTCGCACAGAGATCCTTTGCCCACATATTCCACAGTCAATATGCAAATCAGCTAGCCTGGGGGGTCCTTATTTATGCCCACATCATGCATTATTGACTTAATGTCTGACGTCACAATGGCTGTTTACAGCAAACAAGTCCAATGTTCAAGAGGACTGTGTACAGACTCATGGTGACTCTAAATCTCAGGAACTCAACTGTCACTATTTGACACGAACTACGTGTTTGTAAGAATCATCCGGTATCTCTCATTAACATCTCATCAAATTAGTAGGGCAGATTGATAAAGGAAGTAGAGCACTGGTACAAACAGCCTGGCTGGACAAAGCTCATGTAGGTTTAGTCAAAGGTTAGTGTCATGTCAACTCATCAGTATTTGGGATAAATCAAGCAGGTAATGTTGGTAATTCATTGAGGTTTTTGTCAATGGGTATAAGATGAAAATGTCTGTAAATCTTTTAAATAAATTTTCCCCCCGCTCGTAACATAAATTATTAAATGGCTTAGGCTGCGCACATTGGTTGAATAACAAAACTAAATTATGATCCTTTGAAAGGCTGAAATTCCATAATCGGATCTTTATTCACATACAATTTTTTAATAAGTTGTTCAAACTAAAGCCACTCTGCGCATACAATGTAACCAATCCGAAAACTTGCTGTAAATAGGAACAATAGGTTTGTATTTTGTACAATGTTCTATGCACTGTATGATTTAATGCACGGAGCAATAGGCAGTAGGTTGCAAATTTCTTACTTTCATTTTAACAGTATACAATGTAGATTGGGAAAAAACATGCGATCATACTCCATGCTTGAGCAATTTCAATAAAGCAAACGAACAATAAAGCAAACGAACAATAAAGCAAACGAACAATAAAGCAAACGAACAATAAAGCAAACGATGCTTTTCTTTTTTGTAAATTACAACTATGTACACAATGTGTGAAAAATAAACCGAGGGATTTTCTGCACTGCAGATGGACGCGCATCTTCACATGGATGGACGGATTGAGACTGGACGTGGCCTGTGTCCTTTCCCTTAAAAAAGTGTTTATCTATTCACTACTTACCGTTCTGTCAGCTGTCAAGCTGTGAATAATAGCAAAACATGTAATATACTTAAGTGAAAGACACACAATTTTCACAAACTCTGCGTACTGTTACTTTGCATGACAAAGAAAAGTCGGCCATACATTGTATGACGGTTGGCTCCAAGTGTAAACAATTATTGTTTTAAAAGCGTTTGACTCGGGAATGGAAATGACAATATTGTTAGCTTACATGTACATGTATGGTGTAGGCCTATATTCTTTTTATAAACTTTAAATCAAAAAGGAATAACCTGAAGAATAATTCTGTGTGAAACCTGCCTTTCTATTGAATAAGGAAACACAAGTACTTACACAGTCGGTGTAAAATATAAGTTGCATCACGCGTAAGTTTACAGGCGTGGTACTTTATTCTTGCAAAGGCAAGGCAGTTTCTCATTGATTTTAGGGCACCTATAAGACAGAATGTGAATTTCTACTGAAACATTTCAAGGGGCACCAAGGCAATGACAAAGTAAAATACATACATGTACATGTATATATGGGGGATGTATAACACAAGTCACTTCTGTGCTGAACCAATGCTAAATGTAGATCTATCAGTTTAACTTTTATTGTCTATTTCCTTGCTGGATTATCTGGTTCATTTTGTCTCGGTTGATTTTCGTGGAGATGTTTCGTCCCAACTTAAGAATTGCCCCGCCTATAGTTTGGACCTGTCCCAACTTGAGCTACAGTTGGGAGGGCCCAGCTATAGCTGTGATTGTCTCGGTAATTGATAGTGAAGGTGATAGTGTCGATGTAAACTATAACCACAATAATAAGTGGGCCTCTAAAATATGTTTGGATCCTTTCAGGATTCTCTCGGCTTACAATGCGGCTCGCACATGATACACAGTAATTCTCACATGGCAAAACCTGAGAATGTACATGTATAACAGGCTGGTTCCCTCCTCGATGACTGATTGATCTCTGGATACCAGCTGTACATACATGTAGTTGGCCAGGGCCATCCCAACTTTTTATACCATCTCAAGTTGGGAGTTTTTTGGAACTAGTCCCGACTGTAGTTGGTACAGATCTAAAGTTGGGACAAACATTGCAGGCAAACCGGCAGGGAGGCAATCAGGCAATTACTTCCATTTCCCTAGTTAAGTATCGGGCTTGTGTGAATGTTCATGAAGTAATTTAGTTTGTCAAACATGAATGTGTTCAAAAACACATACAGTCTTGGAACTTTTTTCTTCTACAAATGTGACTAGTGAATTTGTTTACAGTACATGTAATTAACAGGTTGGTTGTGTGATCTACTGTGTTTTGTGTTATGTGTTTTAAATGACGGAAAACTTTATGATAGGATGAATCTGAATACTACATGTGTAAACTAACACAAACTCTGCCAAAAACCATTGATACAAAATTGAAAGCTGGGTAGATTTAACATAAATGTCACGTGTACATAAGTCTAAATACAAATTTACAAAAATGTAAATAATTGAACAAAAATGTTAATGTGATACTTCACTTTCATACATGTAGGTTTACAGAGATTTCTCCTCTGACTAAAGTGAATCTAAATGTAGATCTAAAACTTTCACTTTTATTGTCTATTTCCTGCTGCATTATCTGGTTTACTGTTGATTATTTGCAGTATGTTACATGTCATTTTGATAGTACATTTGTAAGTTTTCGATTGTGTATAATTGACACTTAAGAGTCACTGCCTGTAAGAATGTACCAAGTGGTGATTCATGGGTTCTCAGATCTTCTTCTAAAAAATCAGAGTGATGCACCTTCACACCAAACTAATATATCCAAAATTTTAGCTCGCTGACTCTTTCGGTTTGGGCGTAATAAATTATCAAAGTTTTAGCGAAAAAAACCTTGTGAAACGACAAGCACATTCCCGGAAAACGCAAAAATGTGCGCCAAGCTTGTCCCAAAAAATTTTTAACATTTTTTTAAACCTCCAGTTGGGCGCATAACACAAGTAAAAAAAAAAATTTGGGATCTCGTTGGCGCGTCATGTTATGCGGACCTGAACCTTTGACGAACAGCGCCCTCGTGCTGTTTTCAAGGCCTCATAACTCGATGCGCCTTTAGGATCCCAGGAAATAAACAAGTTTACATGAAAGAACTTGCAGCCCTAAAACAAATTTAAGCACAAAGTGGGTGGGATCTCGTTGGCGCAGAGAGATAATAGAGGTCAAAGGTCAAATTTTACCAATTTCTTGCGTTTCCGCACCTCCGTAACCTTGCGCGCCAACATCAAAAAACTTTTAAAATGACAACCAGGTGTAGAAACAGTTTTCATCTATGAACAAATAAAACAAGAATCTTGGGATCTCTACAATTTTCATGTTAAAATATTTTTTGAAACTTCTCTAAGCATTTGTATTTCACACATATTAGCCTAGAATTAGCTTCGAATGGCACAACATGCACTTTTCTCATTCTTGTAAATACTTGCGCCAACAAGATCCCATCAATTTTTTCTTGTATTTGGTTTAGTTGAGTGTTCCTAAACAGATTTCAATTGGAAAATAATTGGGATCATGTTGGCGCACAAATATAACAAAGGTCAAAGGTCGTACCAAACTACAAATTTTTACAATTTCGGGAGTTTTTGCGTCATCACGATATATACGCGCCAATATGGTCCCATTAAATTGTCTGCATTTTATGATTATATAGGTTCTCAGCAACACATAACAAACAAAAACTGTATGGGATTTGTATGGCGCTAAAAAATATCACAGGTCAAAGGTCACAACAGCAATGATGATGTTGCTTCGTGCAAATCATGCAATAGAACTCTGTCATACGCGTACGTGTACACTATTGATCCCAAAGTGTTGTAAAAATGACAATTAAACCACTATTGTTATAAAATAATGATTTAATCTGACATTATTGTGTAGCCCATCTTTAAGACACAATTTTGTAAGATCAGATTAAATCATTATTTTATAACAAAAGTGGTTAAATTGTCATACAGTGTAACAACACTTTGAGACAATGTACACGTGTATTACACAGTGTGTACATGATGTACATGCATATCCTTATGCATTGCTGTGGCAACCGAAAATGGGCAAAATACCCCAATTTCAAAATGTTGCCTAACCATGAAGGAGATGAGTCTCCAAAACGAAAATTAGTCCAGATATAGATTGGACTTGTATCTACAATTGGTCTAAGTTTAATGTTGGTGGGTAACTGTTGCCAAGGTCAAAGGTCACCAAGAATGTCGGTGTTTTTAAAATATTTTCGGTCAAGAACAAACTTTGGAGCCTTGCAAACTTTTTATTAAATGAATAAGGGCTCTATCCTTGTTTGAGGATAGCCACATGTGCCTAGATATAATACAATAGCAATATCAAGCTTTTCAAACTATCAATTGTGAGTATGAGGGGGTCTGAATATGGAAATTAAATTTTTTCGGCAGATGAAATTAGTGTTTTCAGCATCCTGTAGAGAGAAAAGGGGATGTGATGCTCTCGTTTTGAGGTCAGATTTGAGCTATTTGGGTGACAGTCACCCTAGGTACCAATTTATAGCTTTGTATCTTTTTTTTAAGGCGCGTTTAAGCACATTACAAAACGCAAAATATTCATTGTCGCAAATCGCGTTCACTGAAAGGGGGTTGCCACGCCCACTTTAAGGGGCCTTAATTTTGGAACAACTTGGAGTTGGAATTTTCTTTTTTGCATGCTCATTATACACATAGATGAACATTATAAATGAATTTCAGCCAAATCTGAGAGGTGACCTGCAACCCCATTGGTTGATTTGACATGGAATGACCCAGTTACAAAACACATGCATATTATACTGGGTCTACATTGTGTGTACTATGCAAGTCCATAAAGTCATGAACTGAAAGTGTGAAGTTTCAACTCATCAACTTAATGTTATATAACATTTTTAATGTTATTATTGTTACCATATTACTGTTAACATCCATGGACAATTCAGGTACTTTGTACCCCTTCAGGAAATAGCTGAAAGAAACCTGCAGTAATTGTCTTTTTTATTTGTTTTTAAATATTGTTATTTTGTTCACAGTTTCTCTAAAAAAATATAATGCATGTGCTTTTGTTTGCCACCAACTCCGAGTCTTGATAGCCTCAGAACTTATAAAGAGATAAAGGTTTGTGAAATCATTGATTGAAATGTCTGACAGAGTTCTATTACATGATTTGCACGAAGCAACATCATCATTGCTGTTGTGACCTTTGACCTTTAATATTTGTTAGCGCCATACAAATCCCATACAGTTTTTGTTTGTTATGTGTTGCTGAGAACCTATATAATCATAAAATGCAGACAATTTAATGGGACCATATTGGCGCGTATATATCGTGATGACGCAAAAACTCCCGAAATTGTAAAAATTTGTTGTTGGGTACGACCTTTGACCTTTGTTATATTTGTGCGCCAACACGATCCCAATTATTTTCCAATTAAAATCTGTTTAGGAACACTCAACTAAACCAAATACAAGAAAAAATTGATGGGATCTTGTTGGCGCAAGTATTTACAAGAATGAGAAAAGTGCATGTTGTGCCGTTCGAAGCTAATTCTAGGCTAATATGTGTGAAATGCAAATGCTTAGAGAAGTTTAAAAAAATATTTTAACATGAAAATTGTAGAGATCCCAAGATTCTTGTTTTATTTGTTCATAGATGAAAACTGTTTCTACACCTTGTTGTCATTTTAAAAGTTTTTTGATGTTGGCGCGCGAGGTTACGGAGGTGCGGAAACGCAAGAAATTGGTAAAATTTGACCTTTGACCTCTATTATCTCTCTGCGCCAATGAGATCCCATCAACTTTGTGCTTAAATTTGTTTAAGGGCTGCAAGTTCTTTCATGTAAACTTGTTTATTTCCTGGGATCTTAAAGGCGCATCGAGTTATGAGGCCTTGAAAACAGCACGAGGGCGCTGTTCGTCAAAGGTTCAGGTCCGCATAACATGACGCGCCAACGAGATCCCAAATTTTTTGTTTTACTTGTGTTTTACACCCAACTGGAGGTTTAAAAAAATGTTTAAATTTTTTTGGGACAAGCTTGGCGCACATTTTTGCGTTTTCTAGGAATGTACTTGTCGTTTCACGAGGGTTTTTTGGCTGAAACTTTGAAAATTTATAACTCCAAAACCGAAAGAGTCTGTAAGCTAAAATTTTGGATATATTAGTTTGGTATGAAGGTGTATCACTCTGATTTTTTAGAAGAAGATCTGAGAACCCATGAATCACACCCCCCCCTAATTTGGTACATTCTTACAGGCAGTGACTCTTAATACTCATGTCAGACCACCTTGCTCTATCATGTCTATGGTCAGATGTAGGCCTATTTTGTAACATTTGTACTAGCTAGGTGGAAAGGGGTGGGGTGTGTGGAAAGTACATAATTAATCATTTACACAATGTACAAATATAATGCTGAAGTTATCAAGTGTAACATTTATTTCCACTTCAAGAATATTAATCGACAAAACAAAACTCCCACTAAAATTACTTTTGAAAGAAAAATTTAGGTCACATGAATTTGAGGAAATGCTCATGTATTGAATATGTTTGAGGTTTTGTTTTGTTTGTTGGTTGTTTTGGCAGTTTGGGGGTTTTTTTTGGGGGGGGGGTTGAACCCGTTTTTAAAATATTTTGTAATACATGTGCATAGCATTCACATAAATTTGCAAGTTTCTGAAAAATGCCATATAATGCAAAGGTTTTTTAAAGTAACATGTTTTTGCCAGGTCTGGCTTCTGCTTATCAAAAGATAACCTGCTTTGGGCATTATTGTTCAAACAATCATTTTCTTATGGATTAGTTTTGCCAAAAATTCTTAAATTTTTTAATTTTCAAAACACAATGGTTCGCCAAAAATTGGCCCTGAAGAAGACATATTGTCTAACAACAGGGTGTCAATGAGGGGTAATTCTCTGTCCATCAGCGATAGTCAAACAGAAGAAACCTTCAGTTAATTTGAAAAAGGATTAATCACTTTTGGAAAATGAAAGTTCAAATTATGAGATTAATTTTTTCAGTGGGCGTGTGGGTACAGCGGTTTTATGCAAGACCTTCAATAGGATTTCCCTCATGCCTTGTGAACAGTGCTGTCGACTGCCTTGTTTGAAAATGACCTCTTGTGGCTTTCATTCCTGTTGGTTTACTGTTTTGTGAATCACCCATATTGTGTTTTCCCCCTTGGAATATGTAGAATGTGTACACAAAGACCCAAGTGGGCGGTACAGATTTAAGCAATGGAGGCCATTGCTTGCCTCCAGGTCCCTGTTGCCTCTTGTTTTTAAAAATGTGCAGTTTACTACAAGAATGGCACCAGCCTTGGGTGCATGGTTTGTTACAAGTACACCATTATGAGCAACAGAGAAATATGAAATTATTCCGAGTTATGTTTTGATTTACAATTGTAGATCTCTGCTGAAAAAGGCAAGATGATCGATTTCTGTAAAGTTTAGTATTCCATTGATTTTCAATCACAACAGGATAAAAGAACGTATCGCAAGTACACAATAACACAAGTACAATGTACATGTATATTATGTGTATGACAGTTTTGTAACTGCTTTTGAGTCCCAAGTCAACTCATTCGACACTAACATCAAGTCAATGTGTTTGAGTCTGTCCTGTTGGTTAAGTCAAGTCAAGTCAAGTCTGTCTGTTGGTCGAGTTGAGTCAAGTCAAGTCTGTCCTGTTGAGTCAAGTCAAGTCTGTCCTGTTGGTGGAGTTGAGTCAATTTTAGTCTACCCTATTGGTCGAGGTTGAGTCAATTTTAGTCTGTCCTGTTGGTCAACTTGAGTCAATTTTAGTCTGTCCTGTCGAGTTGAGTCAAGTCTGTCCTGTTGATTGAGTTGAATCAATTTGAGTCTGTCCTGAGTGTTGGTCAAGTTGAGTCATGTTAAATGCCACATTAAAGTTGGTTAATAGTATAAATTCAAGAGTCTTGAATCAATTCTCAACTGATCTAAACCATAATTATATGGCGCTGACTTTGCAGCACAACGCCATTACAATCGCAACAAGTAATTTGTTTCTTAGCTGGTTTTACCTGCAGTTATTCCAGTGTATAAGGAGTTGGGTGAGGGGTAGGCACATGCCTAGTTGCTTTTCTCTGAATTGTGTATATAATTTTCTCTCTAAACCGTTCTTCTCTCTGCAGCTATTGCCCCTACCTACCTATCATTGTATCAATCAGCAAAGTTGTCTTCACTCTATTTAATAGTTAACCAGCACAACCCAACGTGAGCAATCATTAAAGGAGCTGAAGGATCATCGTTGTCTGAGACGCCTGGACATTTTTTTTATTGAAGCATCACTTCAAGACATCTGGAAACATGGGCCAGAGGAGATCTAGGGGAGAGGTGGTTGTATTTTGTGTTTGCTTTCTGTTAGCAACAAGTAAGTGTAATTCAATCTATAGTGCTGCAGAAATAATTTGGAAAAGGTTTTGAAAAACTGGGGTTTAAGTTGCAAATAATTTTTGTTATTACAACAGGAAGCATGTTTTAAAATGGCTGAAATGTTCATACATAAGGGAAGACGATTTAGAAGTGCATCGGCTTAACAGAGTACTTCTCAAATAAGGACTCCGTTCTGTTGTATTTATCCGAAAAGTCCAACCTGAGTGTTCAAACAAAGAGGTCTGGGCATTCATATTGGCTGCTGCTACAGAACTGGTTTGGTCTTCTTTCTCAAAAGGACATTAATGTTCTCGGTTGCTGTTTTACTCGGAGGTCTTCTTAAGCCGGTTGTGTACAGGCTTCTCCATGTGGTGTCTGTGTACCCAGTTCTTTCATTCACTTGACTTGCTTGAATCAACATTACCTTGTGGTTTATATTGAACACATTACATGTTTGTTGTGGTTGTGTTGTTTCCATTTCCTTTTTGTGTAACTTTATTACAGTTGCTTCTGTTGGAGCAGACGATGGCAATACTAACATACCACAGGCATCAACACCTGCAACAACAACGACAGCAGCAGGAGCTGGACCACCATCAACAGCAGCACCTCTACCGACAACAGTAGCACCAACAACAGCATCTCCAAAACCCACGACCAGTGTGTCTACAGCAGTACCAGCCAACACCGATGAAACAGCAGCACCTACAGTGGGAACTACAAAAGCGGTACCTGCAACAGCGGGACTTACAACAGCAGGACCTACAACAGCAGGACCTACAACAGCAGGACCTACAACAGCAGGACCTACAACAGCGGAACCTACAACAGCGGGACCTACAACAGCGGGACCTATAACTGCGGGACCTACAGCAGCGGGAACTACAGCAGAGGGAACTACAGCAGCGGGAACTACAGCAGCGGGAACTACAAAAGTGGTACCTGCAACAGCAGGACCTACTACAACAGCAGGACCTACAACAGCAGGACCTACAACAGCGGGACTTACAACAAAAGGACCAGCTGTCCCTTTAACAACTGCTGGGGCTAAAACAGCTGGGCCTGCAACAACAACACCTGCTGGCCCAAGTTCAACAGCTGGCGCTGGAACGGCAGAACCTCCAACAACTGCTATGCCTCCTGAAATGAAAACAACACCTGCCAATAATCCTACAAATGTACCTGCCAAGCCTACAGCAGCACTTACAGCAGCACCTAGTGAGCTCGCATCATCAGCGGCACCTGCAACAAAAACAGCAGGACCTACAGCAACAGCAGCATCCGGGACAAACACACCAGCCAGTCCCGCAGCAACAACAGCAGCACCATCAACAAAAGCACCAGAGGGTCAAGTAACTACAAAGAAGCTTTCTACGGCAGCCCCAGGAAAGCAAACCACAAAAGATACTAATGAAGAACCAGGCAAGAAAGCTGTCGGCGGGTCCACAGGCATCATTGCAGCAGTTATTGTGTCTGTTGTTGTTGTTCTTGGTCTCATCGCAGCTTTCTTCGTTTATAGACAGTAAGTACGGCACAAACTCCTTTTTCACTTGAGCAGTTGGCTGTGATCTGGCTCCCCACAAACTTTAACAAAGTATGCATCACATTGGTCACATCCAGAATTTCAACTTCACTTTAAAATACCACACCCAAAATAAGAAAGGGCTTTCCAATTTTTAACTGTCAGTACTTTCAAAGACTAAAGAAGAAGAAGAGTATACAGAATCAAAACACGATGTCCAAAAAAGTGCAGCCATAAGATGTCTCCCTATTTTGTCATTATCTTTGTTCGGACAACATAGGGAGACCGCCAGCATTATGGTTAGATGTCTCTTGTGTGTTTATATGATGATTAAAATAAATTGAGTAGGCTCTTTGCGAATCAAGAAAACTACATCAAGGTAAAACAATTTTCTCTTGTGTCCTCAGACGAAAATTGAGGAACAACTATGGGCGATTGAATGAGGATACAGAAGAGAGTGGATGGTCAGCCTTCTCCAAGAATCCTATCTACAGAGGAGACAGGGTAAGCTTTGACAAGCCTAGTTGTATGCCTGTGGATTATTTTCTACAGGACTCTGGGGAAAACAATCAATCAGTCCTAATTTATATAGCGCCTAAATCAAAGGTTTGTTGAAAGATGCCGAGGCACAGAATAAATAAGTAGGACATTGATGGTGGGCTTTCAGAAGTTTCCTAAATGTGTTGGAGCACAGAGTATGCTGTGTGTATTGCAGTACCTGCTGCTAATATACAAGATTCAAACTGTCCTCGTGTCACCGGGCACACTCAGCGGTCTTGTGGTAAGACTCCTGCTCTAGAATGGTAGGGGTCAGGGGTTCAAATCCCACTCAAGTAGTATGCCAGTGGATGTGTTCTTGACACACATCTGTGTAAGGGTAAAACCAAAGGTAATTTTTTTAATAGTAATCTTATCTCTATTTCATAAAGCAAGTTGAACTTGATATCAACCTTACTTAAGTGTACTCTTCCATCAATCTTGAAGTCTTACATTTGTTCCAATTCAGTCTGAGAAGTAAGCTAATCAATCTTTAGTCTGAAACGTGATATTTTGTCGGGGAGATCAACAATTTCACTGTATTTTACATTTCAAATTGTATGTCTCTCCAGTTACTTTAATTAGAGAAATGACACACTTTGCGTAGGAAGAGCATATTTAGAGATACAAAGAACCATCTGGATCATTTAATTTCATTTAAAGTTAAAAAAAAAAAAAAAATAAGGGTTCTTTAGAGAAAAAAAACTTTTTAATATAAATGGCGAATTATTGGTTTTAAATATAGATTAAGAAAATAAAAAGTTACCAACTCTGGGCCAGCAAAATGGATACAAATTAATTTGTTTGAGCAAGTCTTGACAAATCTCACACAGTGCCCCTCCCCTTCCCCCTTGTATTAGGCAAAAATACCCCATGCGGCATGCAGGGCATCAAATTCCTTGTATGATTGTTGGGGGAACAACTTGGCTGAGTGAAGAATATCAGCGTTTGATGCAGCTCTAAGTCCAAACCCAAATTGCCTCTAAATACAGCATCTGTCGGGAACTATCTATTGCTGTATATTGTGAAATCCAAAGTCATTAACTTTTAGACCTTTTTTCTCTGAATGTAACAGGACTACTCACCACTGTGAAAGACTGACACAGACTATTGAGGTAGACAAGAAGCTGTTAGAGTTGTTACAGTTGGAAACCATCAGAAGTGTCAAAAACATCAGGACAGAAAATCATCCAGCAAATCTTGGCATCACAAATCTCTTTGGGGAAAAAAAACTGGAAGTTGGATTTGTCTTGTCTATAAAAGAATGCAATACAGTGCCTTGAGGGTAGACAGTGAGTGGCCAAATTACATATTACTATTAACAATTATCTCGTTTACCCCTGTTTTGTTATTTTTTCTGCCTATCATTTCTGCAATTCATGTAGAACTTGAGCTCCCTGTTTCACCTTAGTTTGGATTCCTAATTCTAATTTCTATTTGGGATGCATACTTTACGCCTTTTTCCCCCCACAGATTTTCAACGAACTTCACAACTATTGCCTATTGTAATTTAAAGACAATTTTAATATAGCCCATTTTCAATATTCATTGTTGCACATCATCAAAATTGTGTGTCTTTTTTTTTTTGGGGGGGGTACATGTATGTGCAGGGATTGAGTCTAAATAGGGGTAGTCCACTAGAAGCAAGCCTTGAGGTTTTTGTTTTATTTTAAGGATGCTTGGGGTAAGACTCCATAGGAGTATTAAGACTACAACTCCAGATTTGTAGTATTTAATATTGCATTTATTTTGTTTTCTTTTTCTAGAGACAGTCTTTACAAATTCAGAAAAAAACTCTCTTTAAAGGCTCAGACAGTGCTAAGAACATGTGTCTTGCTCACCATGATATTTGAATAAAATTTATAGGAATGTGTACACTTGTATATTTGTACACTTGATCATTACAAGCATGAAAAAAAACAAATTATGTACATGTACTAAAAAGAACATGCGCGAACATGTACACAGAACTCTTGTGTACATTTTCATATTAGAACTTGTACATGTATCTATTTTAACTTAGTTGTTTGGAGATTTTGATTTTTTTTTCAAAAATGTTTTCTTCTTCATGCACTTCAGTTTCTCTGCCAGTGTGATGCATTACAACTTAGGCATCTCTTACTAGTGATGTACAATGTAGTACATAATTACCCATTGTGCATGTTGCTTAAAAAACCCTGAATTGTCAAGTAAATTAGGAGTCTTTACATCTTCATTCAACTGTGGGAAGTGTAGGCCATCTCTATATGAGAGTGCATTAAGGTAACGGTAGATGATACTTTTTGGAAAAACAGAATTATTTCTGTTCAGTTGAAAAAGATTCACATTAATGTAACTCTTTTTTATGGTTAGATTTTCACTAAAATGTCGTCCAAAGCATGTAGACAATTTGGTGTTAGTTGCACAAGGTGTATACACCAGTAGCAACATGTTTTAATAGCAGGGTTCTAAAGATCTTGGGGGGGGGGGGTTTGGGGTGGGGATGGGGGTGTAATTTTTTGAAAAATCTAAAGCCATTGTTGTGTAAATATTTCTTTAAAATTCAGGAATTATATAATTCAGGATGCTTTGTTTTTTTTGTGGGTTTTTAAAATAATTCTGGATGGAAGTTGTTGGGGTATTTAGTCGAAATGTGGATTTTTTAATCAAAAAATTAAAGTTCAGAAAAACAAAGGTAGAATTGTGGAAAAAATACACTCTTCTAGTATTTGTCAAAGTTCCACTAACACAAATTATTGTACAGGACATATCACTTCACAAGAACATGACCGTAAAATTGTGTCTACATTGGTTGTCATTATTTTATAAATGCGGCTGTAGACCACTTGTACATCTGTCACACTGTCTGCTCCTGGTGAGCCATTTTGTGAGTCTAATTGAATGTAAAGTTAGGGTGAACATGCAAACACGTGTGTGTCGCCTTAACAGAGTTGCCAACACCTCCTGATTCTGCAGAAAGTTCCTTGAAATAAACCAAATTTTCTTTGTTCTGATGAACAAAGTTGAAAATCTCCCTGATCATGGAAATGTTTTCCCTATTATGTTGACTGTCATTCTAAATATCTCCCTGATTGTTGTACAAAATCTCCCTGATTGCAAGATGCAAATGTTGGCACCTCTTCCTTGAGCCCGGTTCATACTTCGTGAGAAAGTGAATACAAAGCAAATGTTGGTTTGCGCCGTTTTTCCAATTGTAATGCAAGAAAGTATGAACCAGGCTTAAGAATAGATGCACACCACACATAAACACACCTGGGGAATCTGATTCTCAAAATGGCTCAACCAAGATTTCCAGTGGGTGATGACGTCGGATGAATCGGGTCAATAGAGAAGTTCTACAGGTGATAGTCCCTAACCAGTGTTCAAAAATAATAAGGGACAGTGTCATAGAGCTGCAAATGTTTGCTTAGCAGAGAAAACTGTTGCTAAGCAGAATGGGTTACCAGCCACAATACCATGCGATGTATGTTTGTGACTGGTTCCTAGCAGTTTGCTTCAAAGACGAATTTACAAAGCCTTATTTTGTCCATAGCAGCTCTTTCAAAAGACTCTTTAAAGAGCAGCAATTTTTCTTTGTTTTTGTAGAGAAGTTCCCTGTATACAATTTTCATTTAACAATAATGTTTTGATCTTAGATCATTGTATTCACCATGATTATAACTTCTTGCCTTTAGTGGATTTAGACACACTTTACGTATCATTTCAAGTCATTCTGCTTTGCTGCTTACAGACTTATGCAATATTTGAGATGTAATGGGGGTGGGGGTGTGGAGGGTGTGGCTGGCCATTCGTTGAAAGAATTATTAATGCTGTTTTTCTCTGATAGCTAGTACATGTACATGTGCTTTTGTTCAGAATGTTGTGTTTGTGGTTGCCATTGTTGCAAGTGAACATAATTGTATTGGTTGTGAAGAGTAGTTGTAGTGATGCATTGAATAGTGTGTGGTTTATTTTTTCAATTTTCTTACAAGTGGGTGTCATTTTGGAAATGTAAACAATGAGTGATAACTCCTTAGATAGCAGTATAGCGCAAGTTAATTTTGCAGTGTACAATCAGCAAGGTTACAACGTGCACAATGTGGACTGGAGTTATTCCAGAACAGAGTCATTTAAAAAGCCTGCAGATTAGAGGTAATCAACTTGTGCCCTTATGGAAGGAAAGACTGGTGGTAACTCTATCTTGTGTGTGTGGCTGTTGTGATGACAACAGAAGAAGTATTGTACTCTGCTCTGTGATAATTGCTCATAGACTTTTGTAGTCGTCTGGACATTAAGTGAATGTACAGTTAATTTTACATGCATGCAAAATCTTAAATGTGTTGGCACATTAAGATAACATGGCAACAGGCTGGTGCTGTATAAGCCAATCACTTTGTGCTTGATGTCACAACATTGCAAGTTGTAGTAATTGGCACCCAGATAGCGACTTGTATACAGATAACAATTCATACTTAAGTTTCCATAATAATTTTGCATTTTGCATGAGAACTTCCACACTTGCAATTTTGCATTACCTTCATAGTTGCTTTGTTGAATTAAAAAGCTGTAAATAGGCATCATGAAACAGTCTGACATCACGCCCAAAGTGTTTGGCTTATTATAGCCAAGACATTAGTGACTTAATGTAAAGTTGTCTGGTATCCCGTCTCACTTGCTTATATTACTTAAACTGGATCAGATGGTGCATGTGAAAGTCGCAGTACACATTTAATGCATGTACTTTGTATAAAATTAATAATAACGGAGGCTTTATGCTTTGAGAAATATTACATGTTTGTACATATTTTTATAACATCGGATATAAATGTGATGAAAATCATGGAGACCTATTATTCCATTCCACAAAACAAGTCATGATTTTTCAGGTATGTATCCAAGATTTTCTGAGTGCACAATATTTTGCATTTGTATTTTTGTGTATTATTTAAGTTAACTTTTATTCACATGTAGGTGTCGAGGGAGCATTTGTTTGTTACAGTGAAGGACAGGGCCATCAAATTTTCTGAAGAAACCCATAATGTTTAGACCCCAAGAATTTTTCAGTCCCAAAGTGGATGATATGAATTTTAAATTTTAATAAGTATGCATATTTAGAGTGAGGAAAATGTTGATATTCATGAGAATATTTGTTTCATTATGTCGCTTTGTAGCCAAGTTTATCCGTAAATGATGGAAATTTATGAGAAAAAAGAATTAGCTGTTGCAAATTGCTTACCAATCAAAAGGACCTATGGGTATAAATCCTTTAAAAAACACAGTTAAATGTGTGACAGACCCTAGCAGAGTCTTTTTCTGCAGACTCGGCTAGGGTTAAAAACATTTGGCAATAAACTATTTTTGGCAATGGAAATTTATGTGGTCTGACTGCTGGCTCCTAGTGTTTCAAGGTTCCCTACTGTTCAGTTTGCTGGTTGTGTATCCTCAATGAATAAATGCTCTCTAAGACCTTTTTTTAATGTTGTATTCATTGCATTGTTTTCAAACATTTATGTTTACCTGTTATTTAAGTTGCAAAACAGTTAACATTGTCCCATGTTTCTGGGGAAGGTACAGCTTTTGTAATTCTTTGACATAGTTTGATTTAAAGTACTGTATTAATTAAAGACAGGGTAATTCAGTGAAGGTAAAATTGGCAAACCCACTCAAGAAGTGTGATTCAAAACCATCTCTGCAAATGAGGGCTTACAACAGTGTTTCATTTTCTTTATTTTTTTCTTCTTTTGTTTTTCTTAATAAAATCCTCAAACTTAAGCTGAGTTTGCAAGAACATCTACTCTGTTCACCGGGGGGTATAAATGGGTACCTGCGATGGTAGAGCTTGATATTGTGTTTGAAAAGCCTTCGGAGCGCCATGGCAGCCCGGGGTTGCATACTCCCCAGGGAGATGAGAAAGATTAAAGGAATGTTATTGGCCCAATGACCAGGGCATTAATGTAAAGCGCATTGACACATTATTGTAACATGCGCTACATAAGAACTAGTTATTATTATTATTATTTATAGATCTCAGAATGTATTCATTTTTTTATTTTTTTTAGATCTCACTTTTTCAGATATAAGTCTTATGTAGGGGTAAAGGAGGTTAAGAGTTGAAATAAAGCGTAAGACACTTAACTCTATCACATCAAATTTAATCGCTTTAAGCTTTGGTGGGTTTGATTTACTTATTTTTTGTTTATTTTATTTACTTATTTATTAATTTTTATTTGTTTATTTATTATTTTTATTTTATTTATTTATGTATTTATTTATTTTATTTATTTTTTATATTTTTTTATTTTGTTTTTGTTTTTTTTGGTTTTTTTTGGGGGGGGGGATTGTGTATGTTTGTAAGAACTGGTTAAGTTACAATTATAGCTTATTTCAGACAAGCCTGAGGTTGAACCAGAATAATTAATTGACACAAACTATTTCAATGATTAACCTGTACCTACCCTTTTGTAACATCAGTGTTATCATTTGTGACATCCCATGCCAAATCAGGTGCTTCTCAGAAATAGTAAAGTGGTGTTAAAAGTGAAGACAACTTAAACACTAGCCATGCTATCAATGTGATGTGATGTCTTTAACATTCTGTGTTAAGAAATACTTACATATGCCCTAATTAGGTGTTATTTTAAAATTGTTGTTATCTATTTGATGAGCCAATAATAAACCCAGATATGAGTTTAGGCAGGAAGTGCCTGGTTTTTGGCTTGGGAAGTCACCCTGTTCTGGTTAATTTAACTAAATCTTGTAAAGTTGTATGTCTAATAGCTTTATTTCATCAGTTGTCATGTTTTCATGTTTTTCTGCATTCTTATAAGTATGTTTAAAAGATAGTTTCAAACTAGGATATAATCAAGTATTTAAAAAAAAAGTGCAAATTTTTACATTCATAGAATGTAACAACCTTTAAAAACAAAAAATGAAAAGCGATGATTTCAAGAATTTGTAGTTATATTTAAATGTCACTAAAGTTTAAAAAATAACTGTATTTTGGTTAAGTAAGATTATGCATGTTATTGCTTGTTCCTTTTTGTATAAATATGTAAATCTAGACTGATTTTAATAATAACATGGAAGGATTATTAATATTAATAAATAAAACAAATGCTAGCTGGATTGAGATAATGCATACTCAACGGTGTATTTCTTATCAAATGGGTGACACACATCATTATGTACTAAAAGAGCTTGCATACTCATATTTTGATGAAATACAAAACTTTTTTAAAATGTAAGAAAACAGAAAAAGGAGGATTAGCAACACATTAAAAGTCGTTTAACTTAAATACAAAAAAAGTGTCTTTCGATTTTTTCCCCCCGAAAACATGAACAATTTCTCCTGAATTCCCTTCTCACTGAATAGTGATAATACATTTTATTGTAGGAAGTGATTTGGCAGCTCTCCATTGGGAACCACTGACCAGAGCTGTGTATAGAAAGAGCTGTGACATGCAGGGACCACTTTTCTTTGGTCGCATGGTTGCTGGATACCATTTTTGGTCCAATATGTGTAGCACAACCCAATGTGCAGTTGAGTCTGGCACCGTGTATGCGCACACACGGTTTTTTATTTGGGGGGGGGGGGGACAGCAACTGGCTTCTAAACGCAAGTTGTCGCAACTCTCTCAATACATGTACACAGCTTTGCTACTGATGATTCCAGTCCTGGCCCAGCTTCAAACATGTAATAGTAGAGAGTAAAATTATTCTTTAAAAAAAGGTTACCAGTCAAAATGCTATGTCATGTACCATTTGTGACTGCTGACTTCCTACTAACTTTTGCTAACTTTAATTTGTGTCAAGCAATATTTTCTGCCTAAGCAGTCTTCATTTTGGATAGTGTGACAATAACAATAATAAACAGGACATTTATAAAGCGCCTTTTACCAGAGGATGCAAAGCGCTGGAAAATGAAAAGAAGAGAAGAAAGCCAGAAGGATGGGGGTGGGGGCAGACTGGAGAAAGCCAGATTACATGCGAGCAGAGAAAAGATGAGACTTGAGGGCCTTTTTAAAAGGGGTGAGACCAGTAGAATTTCTAACATGAGCGGGAAGGTTATTCCATAGCCTTGTGGCAGAGACAAAAAAACCTCCGTCACCAGACTGTGTGCGAGGTTAGGGAATATCAAGACACCCTCCTACACTTAGAACGAAGACAGTACGAGGAAGACTTCCTGGTATGAAGTAGAGATGAAAGGTAACTCGGAGACAGGCTGTTATTCAAAAGACTTGTATGTATGAAAAAGAGTGCGGAATTAAATACGTTTTGCAACTGAAAGCCAGTGGCAGTGGAAGTCACGGAAAGAGGAGAAACATGGACACATTTTTGGCTTCTTGAAAATGAGCCTGGCACGCCTGTTCTGAATTTTTTTAAGACGAGAGATGGAACTAACCTCCAAGAAATTCTTAATTGGAAACCATTGATACCATCATTTTAAATGGGCGGATTTCAGTTGGGGCGGCCCATTTTGAGGCCTAAGTCTTCTTAAGGTCTGGTGGAATTCTTATGGCCCGCTGTGATTGAGAGAGTTGCGACATGGAGGGACCAATTTTCTTTGGTCACATGGTTGCTGGACGTCATTTTTGGTCCACCTGATATTATGTACCACAACCATAATGTGCAGGCTAGTCTTGCATCCTGTGTGCGCACGTGCGGCTCATTTTGGACCGAAAATAGCTTCTACAATTTTCAAAACTCTCAACGTACTGCTCTGCTTATGACAACCTGCTTGATTTCCTGATTTGGGGCTCTTGTTATCTCCACTGTGGAGGAAAGTTTCAGATCAGGGTAAAAATATACCCAAATTGAGATAGTTTGGATGATGATACCCCTGTTTATCGCGTATGGACCTTTTACTTAATATTAAAGACTCACCACCATTTTGTATGGGCGGCCTTAAGTATCAAAAGTGGCACAAATCTGAACGTTTCAAACCCCGTTTTTGTGAATGTACCTTTATTGTTTTGGATATCAGAATTGATTTATCAGTGATACTAGTAAATCGATAGCATCAGTATTTAAAGGTAAGATAGATGTATAATTTCTACAGTGACGACCTCCCCCTTGATTTTGTTGACAAACATCATGGCTGTGACATTGTAAAGGAAAGTAAAGTACGTACATAGCACTGACGTCACACGCGGTTATTGTCTGCCCATGTTACGGCCTATTGTTGATAAACAAACCGCAATGGTTGGCATGGACGGCCGAATGTTAGCAAAATGTTCAATCGTGATGTTCACAGATATTTAAACAAAATTCAACATTTTCTGCAAACTTTACCCCTCATGGTTGGTTGTTTTGTTTCCAACAAATTCAAGGCTACTTTTGAATGTTGTGTATCATTGTTAAAAACGAAGTGTGGCCATCTGTTTTTGTTTTGTATTTATAGCTTTTCATAGTTGTTTCAGCCTCGGTTGGCAAAACTCGGGCTATGACGTTGCAATAGACAGGTCTAGGGTCTGCCATTTTGAAAATTAATAAATGGCCGAAACAAAAACGATGTTAAGATAATCACGCGCGTCTAACTGCGCGCGCGTCAACTAAAACGCACACTGCACGGGGAATCATCACACTCCCAAAAATAAGCATCAATATTTATTGTGTGATGACGTTATACGTGAATTGGGTCAATGCAACCAAACGGCACCCAAGGGTTTCCTGACAGGGGACCTTTGATGACTTTTTGATGTCCTCGAAAGGAGGTCAGGGTACCAAGTAGTGCGGTGTCAATGGCCCCAACGAGCTATGTTTTACCGACCAGACTTTAAAATAATTAGAGAATAGTATTCGTACAAAGCATCATCGCTAGTAGTAGTAGGCCTATTACATTATGTTTGTTGTTGTTTTGACCCGGTAATTACAAAAAGGGCAAATCAAATGATTTCTTTTACCAAAATGAACACCATTTTGTTTGCGGCCCTTCTCCGGAAAATCGATTAAAATTTAGCAAGAACTGTCCTTGATCTTGAGGTCACGGTTGTTTTTCGGACCAGATTCCATGTTTTCTGATAAAGGTAAACTGTCATGATAGGTTAATCAGGGTTGAGGTTGGACTGTGAGACATAAACTAGATAACAACTAATAATTACAGTGAAGTAAATTTTGCCTTGGGGTACTAAAAAACAACAATAACACTTCGCCTTGAAAATTGGAGGTAACTTATCACTACCAATATAGATACAGTTCGTGATTTTGAGTCAATAATTGATAGACCTTTGATAAGAGTTACATCATTTCAAACAAAGGTACCAAAATATTGAGCTTTGATTTAAATATATCTCACTGTGTAGAGTAGTAGCGGCCAGAGTCTGGCCGCTACTACTCTACACAATGCACTGCAGTAGTTGGTTTGTCCCTGCTGTGCAACCTGGTTGAAAAATAGATAGAAACTCTTGCTCAAAACTCCTTTGCCATGAATAAACAAATTCACATTATATTCAAACCCATATTGATCTTTTCAAAAACCTCTTTTCCCCCAAATCTGCAAGTAAACATATAGTGAATCTCTGTATAAAATATGCGATTTGCATGCTTTAGTTTTCCACCGCTGTACTTATCTTAACTACTTCTCACTCCAACTATAGTGCGCGCCAATAAAAATTGTGAAAGCAAATCTACCTCATAATATAGTAGGTTTTTTGTTCACCGCTTTGACGGTTCTCATCTTATTCAGTGGGCATTGATGCACAAGGAAATTCAAACTGTCAACTTGGGGGAAACCGACAGTTGAACAAAATGCAAAAGGATCACTTATTCGGTATCTATTTTTTTTTCTTGCTGTTTCCCCAAGAAAAGTTTGTACAACCATGAATTATACCAGCAGTGGTGTTATATAAAATGCCTGAGTAAAAAGACTCTGAAATAATCAAAATATTCTAAATTCAGGTTTTTTCCTTGCTATTCTTGAACAATTACTGAACTATATACTAAGTGCAATATCAAGTTAAAAAAATTATTGTTTTCAGCTAAAAAAATACTGACGTCACTCAGCGCTCCAACCGGCTGCACGCTAGTATATACTTAACATTGGCATTATTTTATGTATTTATATTTATTTATTTATTTATTTTATTTGTTTATTCATTTTTGCAGCTACGTTTCATGGCTAAGGTAATAATGCAATGTGACAAGATGGCACCTTTGATGTGTTTATCCAAAATGAATTTATCTTGTGCGATTAAAGTTCATCTGATCGAACACACTGCATGATTGATAACTTTTTTTTATGTTGTTTTCACAAAAGCAAGATGTTGTCATCATCGTCCGAAGTACATGGGACTATACCATTGTTTGAAGTTGAGTCGGCAATACCACTACTAAAACAAGGCATTTAAGAAGAAACAATTAAGAACAAAGCAACGGAGAGAGTCTTTTTCTAACATTGCAATTGGTAATCACGTTTTTAAAAATCGGCTTGCCAAAATTCAGCCTTTTGAACAAAAGTTTTATAGAAAAGCCATTCTATAGAGTTTCAGTTTGACACCGTTCTTTGATCTACGACACCCCTCTTTCAAAATTAACTAGTCCTGATCGTATACTCTAAACAACAATGATTAAAATTAATAAAAGGTGTATCGGCAAACCTTGGTTCAGATGACCAGAATATTGTTTTGGACAAGCAACCGCTGGAATGGCAGTTAGTGGTTCCAGTTAAAATATTCAGTAAATTCAGCAAGGTAGGTTTAAGTTTCTTAAAATAAATCATGACGTTTTTTAAGGGAAGAATTTTCCCGCAAAAAAACAGTTTCTTTATTAAAAACGTTTGTTGTGTGACAAATCGAGAACGTCTCTGGTACAATTTTCTGAACAAAACCAATGGGGATCACACAAAAAACCGACGTCCAGACAATGGGCGAATAAAGAGAAGTCCTCGATTGATTTATCAGGTCGACCTTATGGTGGGCAGGGAGGGAAGGGGAGGGGGCAGTGTGGTTCTTATTAGCTTTCCCCATCTGCAGTCGGGGTAGCTATAAAAACCACGGTACAGCATTGTTATTTTGGAGTGTTGTCTATAACTCTTCGTAAAAACAGGTGCCGTGAGATCATGCATGTTCTAGGGCTGTAGAATACCCGCTGTCTAGTTGCAGTTGCCTGGCAGGCAGGGTCCTTGGGTCCCGTCTAGGTTACACCACTGATCCTCCGTGGGTGATGCAGATTAAGCCTGGCAGGCTCCTGGGGTTCCGTCAAGTTTAAGTTGTTCCGAATTCCTCCGTGGTTACACCATGGATATCAGTCCTCCGTGGTCTCAAGTGACACAGAGGCCTGGCAGGACGGGTCCCAGAATTCCATGGGGAGGTCCCGGGAAGTCCATAGGGGTCTATTTTGTCATTATTTCAACACTCTCTATAGCAGTTATCCTGGTGAAAATCAAAAGCTCTTGGAGTGCAATTTTCGATTGAAAGTTTGTCGGTCTCTGTTTGAAACCCCAATTGAGCAAATTATTGCATTCGGGATAAATAACATTGATTAAAGGCAAAGTACACCTTTGGTTTTTGCAACTATGTGGTTGTTTTAATCCTATACAAATGTAGAAACATACAATAAAACTATACTAACCTCAACATTTATTTCAAAAGGTGGTCGAGTTTTTGAGATATCACCGAAAATCCAATAGGAATACACATTCTGGGAAACGTTTCTGACAGTAAGGGTTCTCAGATTTAAACTTGGGGCATTAAAAATGAAATTTTTTACATAGCCGCATTACTTCGAAGTGAAAAGTTTCTCAAAATGATTTATACTATCGAAAGCGACCGTATGCTTTTAACCAATATGTTTTTATTGCCATTAATTTTAAGAGTGCTTACCAAACGGCCTTCCCTTTAACTTTTTCGCTAGTTTTCTCTTCACTTGTTCTGTACATAACTTGTTTGTCACTTTGCTGTTGCTTTTTGTATGCGCCTTGATCGGTTTCCGGAGATGTGCGCATTATAAGTCCATTGTTATTATTAACACACATAATTATTAGCATTTGGCGGAAAATCCTAGAACGCTTTGGGTGGGATTCGAACCCATGCACTGTTCTAGGTCAGTCAGGGCAAATTGTCTCAACTGCCAATGGGTAATGTTGTCACAGTTTGACTGCCAATAATTTCAATCAGTTTGAGGGTGGTGAGAGCGTGGAATTGGTAATAATTATGGGGCATTATAGAGCAAGGCGTTAAGGAAGTCTGTTTTCTTCCTCTATGGTTTAGAGTGACTTTAAAAATGTTCTTAAGCCTTTGCATCCGCAACTTTCTCGCACACTTGATCTTGTTGTATGCGACTTGAATGATCAGTGCTTCAGTGGTTTTTTCCCCTTCTTCTACGGTGGTTATTTAATATGAGAACAATCGGTAATACCAAATGTGACCCTTAGGGCACACTTTCAGCCTTGGGCACCCTGCCACCTTTGTGTCGTCGTGTCGTGTGGTTATCGCATCAAAAATAACGACAGCTTGCAACCCCGGCGACCTCTCTGAAGAAGAAAACAAATTCGAGCCTGGGAATCAAATAATCAACAACAAAACAGGCTCTATAAGAAAATAAAATAAATATATATAAAGGCCCTATATATATAATGTTGTCAGTTTGGCTACCGTTGCCTCTGACGAAGGTCCGGTTTGGGTCGAAAGCTACGGCCATCTCCCCTACAAGTTTTATATATTTAGTGTATATAGGCCTATATAATAAAAGTACTGTTCTTTAAATGGACATAATAATTGTGCATACCCCACACTTAACCGCCTCAATTTCTGATCTGAAAGGGAGAAATTAAATGAATAAATAAATCTTTAATAATGTCATTAATTTATTTCAAAAAGAAATACAAAACAAGAACACTTGGGTGATAGGCAAGCTTTTTTTATGTACACGAACGGCTTATTGTTGCCTTTCGGTTTGTTGCTGCTGCTGCTGCTGCTGCTGCTGTTGTTGTTGTTGTTGTTGTTGTTGTTGTTGTTGTTGTTGCTGCTGCTGCTGCTGCTGCTGCTGCTGGTGTTCTTGTTGTTGTTGTTACTGCTGCTGCTGCTGCTGCTGTTGTTGTTGTTGTTGTTGTTGTTGTTGTTGTTGTTGTCGTTGTTGTTGTTGTTGTTGTTGTTGCTGTTGTTGTTGTTGTTGTTGTTGTTGTTGTTGTTGATGTTGTTGTTGTGGTTGTTGTTGTTGTTGTTGTTGTTGTTGTTGTTGTTGTTGTTGTTGTTGTTGTTGTTGTTGTTGTTGTTGTTGTTGTTGTTGTTGTTGTTGTTGTTGTTGTTGTTGTTGTTGTTGTTGTTGTTGTTGTTGTTGTTGTTGTTGTTGTTGTTGTTGTTGTTGTTGTTGTTGTTGTTGTTGTTGGACCAAGAACCAGAACCATTGACTTGGTCACATTTTGACCACATCCATCACAGGATGGGTGGATTCTATACGGTTGGGCGTTATGATAATGTGTATGATGTACAATGCATAACGTGATTTGCATAACTTGCCTCGGTGGGGCTGTTCAACCCGGGCAGAAATTCGTATAACCATGGTCTTTCCTCCATGGTAGAACTGAGTTTAATACCAAAGTGACTGGTTACAGGGCCGCGACCCGCAGTGTGTATAAAAAACAGGCCTCAGGGCCAAAAAAGTTCCGGATTACAAGTTGTTTTGCAATTGTTTTACAGTGCTTCATTGTTTATTGTTTTCTACTTGAGTCCTCTTCCGGCACTATGAAGCTGTTGTGCCTGTTGGTGCTCGCAGGGGTAACGTGTGGATCGATTATTCGTAAGCTACAGCAGGTACGAAAAACTTGATAACCCAAACCATTAAACCCCGACCGACCCCTCCCCCAACCCAACCCAACCCCAAAACAAAAAGACTCACAATTAGTTAATACAACTTAAAGATGAAGAAGTAATGTTACCTTCTTGAATATCTTCTTTAACATTGTATTCTTGTATCCCCTTATCAAGAGTGGCTTTTAGCCGGCCTTGTTTGGTGTGAACTTGCAAGTCTCCGTGTGAAATGAATGCTATAGGTTTTTTAAACCAAAAAGTTACTCACATTTAGTTTAATCGTCATAAAGAAACAATGGAAAAGAACAGTAAAATACAAAATTCGATGCCCGTAAGCTAATCTATGTATTAAGAAAAAGAAAAATGGTAGACAAAAACGGAAAAAATTAAATACCGAATAACCAGTACACTGAAAGGACAGTTTTGTAAACGATCTTTTATAATCAATTTAACAATTATGTTGCGATCGAGCCATACTTTTAGAGTAAGGCAAGTAATGAACAGTAATCATTTGCAATGGATTTACTCAATTGAGTTACATTATAGTCTAGATTCGTAAACAGGAAGAAGTGACCAGGGCCCAACTTCAAAGAGCTGCTTTAGCACAAAATGTAGCTATTAAGCGCAACAAAATTATGCTGACCAGAATAAGGTTACCAGCCAAACTAACTACCATATCACATGTCAGCTCCATGTCACATGTACAACTTGTATGACCAATGGACCGAGGCTCGTGAATAACGCCAGATACCTGCCAGACCGGATGTTGGCAGATGTACCTTTGACCTAGCATTCATTTCACACGAAGACTCGCAGTCAAAAGACCTTATGCACATGACGTCATTTCAGTAGGGCGCCCTCGCCTAGAGGTCAAAAGGAGGTTGTTCATTGGCCAATCCTGTGCGCTGCGCGTAAAAATCTGTGCGTTTCAATTGTTTCGTCATCGTTTTACCTCTAAGATGGCGGCTGGATGACGTCAATGCATAAGGTCCATTCACACGCATCCTCGTTCCCAGGGGTGATCGATCTCGCCGAGCCATTTTTTCCCAGCATGCCTTGCTCAATCATAACCCCTGGAATTGGTTCATTAAAATGTGCTAAAATCTAGCACATTTTAATTAGGCCTGGGCCGATCCGTTCTACGCGCGCGCTCAAAAACCCGTAAAAGAGGTATCAAGTCAAAAAGCAACTGGTCCTCTGTCATTCTTCTTTGATTTTGTGATAGTCTAACTGATAGTCTAACTGATTCACACCAGCCTCGCTACCATGGGCAGCGCGCCGTATCGATACCTCTCGTCTCTAACCCCTGGTAGGGATGCACTGAGAAACAACGCTGATTGGCTCCCAAGGGTGACTACTTTGCGTGCACGCTTGTTAAAAACTTTCGAGCGCATGTATGGCGCTTGTAGGACGCTTAGTACGCGCGTGTGAAAATGCAAGTATTTTGACGCGATTCTATTTCAAATGAATTATGTTTTTACACGGTCACCCTTAACTGCATACAGTTAGACATATCGAAAATCAAAGAAAAATTACAGAGGACCAGTTGCTTTTTGACTTGATGCCTCTTTTATGGGTTACCGTACTTGAGCGCGCGCGTAGAATGGATCGGCCCAGGCCTAATTAAAATGTGCTAAGTTCTAGCACATTTTAATGAACCAATTCCAGGGGTTATGATCGAGCAAGGCATGCTGGGAAAAATGGCGCGGCGAGATCGATCACCCCTGGGAACGAGGATGGATTCACACGTACATGTTCACGTTACATAGTATACAAATATTGACTGCTTTTACTCGTGCTATGGGTAAAACTACGACTCCCGAGGTGATCCCGGAACGGTCCGGGGATCACCGAGGGAGTCGGAGTTTTAACCATAGCACGAGTAAAAGCAGTCAATATTTGTTTTATAACACCCCAACAGACTATTTATCATCCTCGTACACGTAACGTTCGTACGCGCATTTCACATACACAGATGCACAACTGATTGGGTTCGAGGTGGGTAAAAAAGACGTCTGGGTACTGCGCGCGCCATGTAATAGTCGACTATTAATGGCAAACGACTATCACACGGCCGCCGGGTTTCTAGTAAAACTAAGACATATTATGTGACGCGCTCTAAACCAATGAAAAGGCAGAATTTTTGTAAGGGGTGTTATAATAAATAAAACAACACTACATGACGCTAGTTGCATGCAGCAGACGATCGAAAGTGCAAGCTCACAAACAACATCGCCTCGTAACCTCGACCAATCATAACACAGATATGCAAAGCTTACATCACAGCACGTTTATTCAATGAAATCGTTGTATCCAATGAAATCATTGGGTCTGTAAAAACAGTGCCTGTCTTTATCCTTGCGGATAAAGACAGGGGACCAGTCTAATCTTCTCCTCTGCCACCAAAGTTAGTTTTTGTATACCGATTGGTGGCGCTGTTTGACAAGCACGTGCGCGGGCTGCTGAAAAAAACCAACCCAACCAAACAGTCAGGCAGGATCGGAGGCTGTTTACGAATTTCACAGGGAGGCTGTCTTTAATAATAATACTAAAGTGTAGTAAAGTATGGTAGCGGTTGATAGCATGCAATTCCACCGTCTCAGCTGCAATGTGGGTACGGGTACGTCTGTCAGTGTATACGGTCAGTGTCATAAATCAATGTCCCCCTCTCTGGTCGTAGAGAATTAAAAGCTACTCCGATAATAGTGAGAATGTTGCCGCTTTATAAGGGTACAAACAACGCCACCGTGTGGGTGTATTATTATATACAATTTAAAAAAAACGATCAAAGTAAGTAAGTGGATATAAACAGGTATTTGTTGTGGGTTGATGATTAATAATAACTAAATAGTATTGTTCATACTTTATAATAGTTAGACTAGAGTAGAGAGCACTATAGTATAATTAAAGACCTCCATCATGAGTTAACTAGACACCTTAGCATAGTCATTAATGGCGACTACCCTCCCCCCCCCCATGCATGATTGAATTGTATTCATGACATAAGACCATCAAAGTGGGCTATCGGCTATGGTAAAGTCTTAACTATGTAATTCAATACTTATAATTGTTTTATTTTTCTCACATCACAGATTCCTGAACCAGGTGAGAATGGTAAGTCAGCAAGTCTGCTTAACAAATAGCATAGACCTTATCGCCAATCCGCCTGGTTGATTTTGCTGAATGGCCGAAAGGTGTTGTGGGAAGGAAAAGGGAGCACAGTATGCCCCTTTTCCCTTCCCACAATGCCTTTCGGCAATTCAGCAAAAATCAACCAGGCGGATTGGCGAAGGTCTATTGCCTAGATAATCATAGTATGAATTTGATATTTTCGGTACATGTATCACCATTATGGACAAATCTCTCTTATGAGTAGGCCTATGTGTGTCTCCGATGGGAACCACATAAGGTTTTACCACATGGTGATACTGCAAACCTGCAAGTATTATTTGGTATTACTAAGGCAATAATAGTGTTACTGTTAGGAGTTGGTCTTTACAGTCTTGACTGGGTTGGTTGCTGGCCGCTATCAGTGGTCCGAGTCAAAGGCTGCCAGCCACCAACCAATGTGTTGTTGTATTGTGGTGAACTAAATTTCTATAATTATATATTTTTTGGGGGACTTGGGAATCAGATGCAGCACTCACCGTCTGAAAGTTTTTAACTGACTGCTTGCCAACCTAGGCCTAGAACAATCTTGCAACCTTACAAACTTGCCTGACTTACAATACAACTTAGAAGTTGCCCTTATAGTTTCATAACTGAAGAAACTTAATGATTGGATTGCATTTATATGATAAACAAAACAAAGCTTAAAGGCAGAGTCATAGATTGAGTTTTGTCAATGTAATACTGATTTATAGGCAAAGTTACAAAGAAAGATACAAAAGCTCATGTGAAAGTTTCAGCGGATTACAACTACTTGCTAAGAAAACAGCAAGAAAACATCAAGGTGTTTTCACAAGACCGTTGAATCCATCCTTGAGGAAAAAAAAGATGGTCTCTCATGTTATTCTTTCAAAACAAACTTAAACAAATCGAAAGACTGTAAGTTGGTCTGTATTTCTGTATTTCCTTTTTACCAGCCGGGCCCACCCCGCCATGCCAGGCTGAGAGAGAAGCTGCAGGACCCAATGATTTTCTCCCAGAGTGTGTGTCGTCCGGTCACTATCTCCCCAAGCAATGTAATAGGGACAGTACTGTGTGCTGGTGTGTCTCACGATGTGGGGATGCTCTCTTGGAAACAAAAGGCGGACCTGAACTAGTTTGTGGTATGTACTTTATGCTACTTACTTTAAAAAAATATTTAACCAGAACATGTACAAAAACTTAAGTTGCAATCTTCGATCTACAAGTAAACTTCTTCTAACTGTCCCTGAAACAACCACATCCTATGGCGAATGTGCCTTTTCAGTATCCACTCACAAACTTTGGAACTCTTTACCATTAAATATCCGAGCATGCTTGAAACATATTTGTTGGGCATTGCTTTTGACTGACTCAACATACTTTGTTTTTCCACTTGTTTTTTGTTACTAACAACATTCGTGTGCAAATCACTCTTTAATATGCTCTTAATTACATCCCCTGTACACTTTGATAGTCTTGTAATAATGTATGCTTTTCTTAAAGTTTTCTTTTTTCCAGCGCCTCGGAATATGTTTGGCAAAAAGATGGCACTTTACAAGTTTTGTTTTATAATTCTTCTTCAGTACATGTAATGGTTTAACATCCTTCCTTTTCAATTTTTGCAACTCAGAAGGGAGGTTTCTGTTTGTGTTTTTCCCTCTCCAAAATCAAAGTAATTTCTGTTGCAATGGTGAACTTTGTAACCCTCTAACTCTTGGTAACATTTCCCAGCCATTTGACCAACCATTTAAAACCATTCAACTGTAAGGGTTGTGTTTGGTGACACAACTGTGTATATGTGTGTACTGTGTACATACAACCATTCTTACATTGCTATCTATGTGAGGACTTTCTTTTGTCCCTCTAACTTAACACTCTCCATAGACTTAGCACATAAAAAATGTGAGGACAGCATTGTCCCTTTTGTATTCCTTTGTTCTACTGTCCCCACTCTTCTGATAACACCATGCCATTGAGTTTTACAGGCTAACTTAGATGATATCTATCATTCAAAACTAGAGTGGATGATATAGAATGGTCAGACAAGAAGAGTGTCAGTTTATAAACTCTGGACACAGAGAGCATAGGCCCTATAGTTTAAGAATTGTTTTGATTTAAGAAAAAACAAAACAAAAAAACACCAGCAATTTTGCCCCCAAAGTGATTTTTAATGATTTGTCACAACAGAGGACGCAGATCCACCTTGTCAAACAGCTTTAAATAGCAGCATAGCAAGAGGTTTTAGGATTGGCAAATTCAAACCCAAGTGTCATGAGGATGGATTCTATGAAGACACTCAATGTCTTGGGAGCGTCTGCTGGTGCACGGATCGGTGTGGGAATCGGATGGAGAACTCAAAACACTATCTTTGGCACAGAGGATTTTGCGGTATGTAAGGCCATGAGAATGAAAGGATTAGAGTACCATTCTAATAAGCCTGAATCTGAAAAAATAACCATACCAGGGGCCGATTTCACTAACGCGTTTTGATCATCGCAAACGCCGAAATCGATCGCTAAATCCCAAATCCATCGCAACTTAGCGATGGATTTGGGAGAACGATTTCACTAAAACTTTGCGACAAACTTACTCATCACAAAACATTTATTAGCGATGACAATCTTGCGATGACTTGTTAGTAGCCGCAAAGTGTAAGTTCATCGCAAATTATGATAGATTGCGCCATTTTGTGCTTAGATTTTATTAGCGGTGTACGTCTCGACGTAGTATAGTTTGTTCGTGAATTAAAGGGTAAAATGGCGTAAAATGTTACGTTTACTCTTCGTGGTCTTTTACTGGGAGACTCGGGATACACACAACGCAGTTGGCCGATGACACCTTTCAGCTTGAATGTGGTTGTTGCCGAAAGAGCTTAAAATCGGTAAAAATGAGGAGATCGTCATCTATTGGGTTCAGTTATTTTAACCAGCAGTTTGGCCTAAAGTTAATGTAGGCCTCATAGCATCCACAATTTTTCCTTTCCGATTTTTACCATGTACACATTTTCGATGACAACACTTTGACGAAAATTTCGGGCATCTAGAAACGAATTCTTTTTGCCAATTAGGCCTCATAGTGATTATGCCTTCGGGAAAGTAAAAAAAAATTTCCCCTTTAGACGTTCGTATATGTGCTGAAGCTTATATAAAGGGTGTCAGACATTAATTACCAAAAACCAAAATCGTCATTCTCATTTTGTCAATTTTCATCCACCTCAACGTTACAATTATTAACAAGATTTTATAAAAGTAAGTAGGGGGGGGCTATAGGCCTACAAATGAAACATGTTGAATTTGATTTCATGTACACCTTTTTTTAAGTGAATGCCTAGAATTTAAGCATTAATATGGTCCTCTTGCTGTAATGTTACTTTTGATGCACCAGCATGACAACGTTTACATTTAAACTGCAATATATTCCGTTCGTTTTTAATCGAACCTCAGCATGCAACAACATTTTGACATGTGCGACGCCCACATGCGAAGACCGACGGTTTTCTTGAGGTTTGTGTCAAAGGTCACTACTTTTAGCCTCGTACAAAACGTTTAGTTTCCTTGTCATGTCATCGCAACTGCGATGACTTTAGTGAAACGCAAAATCAGCGACGTCGCAAGTGCGATGGATTTGGGGTTTGCGATCTCATTGCAAGCGTGATAGCAATGATCGCAAATGGTGACTTTAGTGAAATCGGCCCCAGGCTTTTTTCATTATTAATTACGCATTATTTTCAGCCTTGTAGTCATGGTTCCGAGATGTTCCCGTAGTAGTTGTTGTAAAAACACCTGGCAGCTAGAGGGCGCTATCTTCCTGTGGTATGATCACGCCCTCTAGCATGGATGACTTTATGTGACTAATGCAAGTGGAGCATCGTGGAACCAGCACTTGGCTGTGCTGTTATGCTTAGTGTGGATATCTTAGTCTGGGTCCAGACTCAGATGGGGCTTAACAAGTGCATGGAGCTGACTAAGCCATACTAGTGGTTTTCCACACATGTATGGCATTTTGTACATGATCATCGTGAAGTAAGTATCGGGGATGCTGCCCTATGTGAATATGCGCCACCTCACCTTGTAATCCTTACAAGGTATTGTAGTGGCTGCTTCATCTCATAAAATCATTCTTAACAGTCTCCACACACCATTTGATAATTTGGCACCGGGAATTTCATTTATGACAGACATTGCTTGTTATAAATGTTCACCATTATTATTTCGTTTTATCACAGCATGCAATAAAAAAATAAAATTTTCCTTTGTGCCAGTAACTCCAGTAGTCGGGCTACGTCCCTTAGCCTTAGTTCTAAAGGGTCTTTTTCAGGTTCCTCGCTGTTCCCAGAAGCATCGCTTTCTGTAACAGATCTACCTTCACAGTTGTCCCTATGTCATCTAGATGTTTCCCAATGCTTTGGGAATGGTGCCAAGTGCTCCAACCACCACAGGACTACTTTCACTTTCACCTCCAAATCTTGGGAAGTTCCCCGGCCAGTTCCTTTTACACACTTGTGGGCAAGCGCATATGCAGTGTGGACCTGAGAACAAAAGAGGTCCACATAATGTAGGGATCTGAAGCACTATGTGGACTTACACACGTCCACACAACGTTATTTGCAGTGTTGAGGAATAGGATTTTCCTTAAGTGTACAGAACAAAGGAATGTCCACACAACGACTGCAACACAGAGCTGTGTGCATGTATGTGTGCAATCATTGACAATAACTCAAGAATGACTTGGTATATCAACTCCAAACTTAGTGTATTGATTGGTCTTGGGATCTCCAAAAGCCATTTATTTTAAGACCACCCGGGTCAAATGGCAAGAAATGGACTGGCCTGCGGGGCATTTGTCTTTACCAAACACGACTTTTCTTGTTTTATTTGAGTGACTTAAAACACTTTCTTTTCTCGTAACTTTTGTTCAGCTTGCCCAAATGATGACCAAGCCTGGAAATGTAAGGGCAACCCCTGCGATGATGTGGAGGCGCCTGCTTGCCCAGCCCACCCAGATGCTGTCTGCAGACCACTCATGTGTGGAGGATGTTCATATAAGTTTTATGTGAACGACCAGGAGGTGGACTGTGCCGTCCCGGAACCAGAAGTGGAACCAGAACCGGAACCACAATGTTGGTACACTGGATAATTTTTATAACAGACTGGCCCCAATTACATGGTTTTTATTGACCACAGACTTCAGGGCGTACATTCCATAAAAGCTGTGGCCAGCAATGCAATGAAATTAGCCCTTGATCCTTTTAGCTCTACCCCCATATTTCATTCTCCAATCGCAACCACGAGTGCATGCCTAAAAGGCTGTCCAAAATTAGACATGCTAAAATGCTATAACAAAATGTAAAGCTTCAGCCATTTGGACTGCTGTTGCTTGTCTTTGCAAAGGACAGATGTTTGGGTAACTCACAGGAGCACTGTTGATAGACAGTGGGCAGGGCTTAGTGTGGTAGTCAAGTACTTTTAAGTCAAGTACCAAGTACTGCAAAGCAGGTGGCCGAGTATTACTCAAGTTGGAGTTCTTGGGACATTGAGTACGAGTACAAGTATCCAAATATAAAGTCCAACAGCCATTTTGAGATCGTAATTAGGTCTTCCTCGATTTAGAAATGGACCAAACTCTTTTCCTCTATCAATCTCGGTTTGGATACATTTGTTTTTGTTGGGAGAAAAACCAAGGTGTTTGAAACCATGATAAAGGTGTATGGCTGTATTTGTACTCAAGTGCATGAAGTGTGACTGAGATTTGTTGTGTAAATGGGATTTTTGGTAGCTCTGTCTGCCTTTACGCTAGATTCTTTGTTATATTTAACCAAAATAGAGTACCCTTACATTAAATGGACCAGGAGCTATGAGTTGAGGGAAACCCACAGGGCAAAATTCTTTTTTACAGGAATTGATTTGGGAGGGATGCTGTGTGTTCAATGCTTTACACACATCGGTGTATGGGTACAAAGCAAATAATATTCTTTATACCCGATGCAAATGTGACATCAAGTACAATTTCAAGTTCCTCTCAGAATTTTCAGTTTCTTTTATAAGAAATGCAGATTGAACAATGAAATGAATGATTGTTGGTAAAATTACACACAAACTTTGGATCAGCAAGTCTAGCCAAAACCTTGTGCCTATGAGGGATGTGCGTGTGACATATTAACTTACTAACAGGATACTCTGAGGGAGTCGAACACATGACCCCTGCATTCTAGAGCAGAAGTCCTAACCACTAGACCACAGACTTTGCCTACTGATAAACCAGTACAAAACCTATAATAAACATTGGGTACCGGACTGGCCTCTTACCACTGGGTCTCCTGGCGATAACTAGAGCAAGCTAGTCGAAACATTGAGACCAACTAAGAACTCACTCAGCGGCAGTGAAGTTAATAACGAGAAGTCCCCTCGATTCACTAAGCAAAAGTAGTAGTCCCAGCCGATTTCCTACCTTCCGCCCAGGTAGTAGTTAATAAGCAGGACGCTTCTTTTCAGAACTTAGTAGTCTCCCGATAGCTACTCCGCGGCAGTAGAAAAAAAAGCAACACCTAGTTCCCAAAGAACAAATCTACTCAGCAAAGTAGATAGACACTATAAAGATATACATTAATACCTCACCATGCCATGCCTCAAGAAATATTCTCGTTGGTCTAGTGGTTATGACATCTGGGCCCAATGTCATGGCACTGCTTACTAACCATGGAATTCTTTGCTGACAGCCCATAGAATCACGCACTTTACAGGATGTGGTAAGTGCTGATTTCTGTGGTAAGAAATTGGGCCCTGTTCTTGAAGTTTAACATGACTTTTTTACTGGGACACACAGTGTGTCACAAGCGGGCTTTATCTTGTGTTACGCTGGCCCTCGTATAGTTACATTGATATCCTTGGGTAAAACAAACACTAGATGCAGTCGTCTATACTGCTGGTAAGTCATTGTGGTACATCCTATCTACTGCACGACCAAAGTTTTTACTACTTCCGTCTCCAAAGTAGGTATACGTATTAGTGTAATTTCACCAAAACTCTTATGACAGAAACTGGAATTCAAAGAAATGTTTGCAGAAGGTATGTAAAGACCAAGTCCAGTTGTTAAAGTTTCCTTACACAAATCGTCAAAGAACCATACCTCAATGCAATTGCTCTTGGCCTTTAGTAATCAGTAGATCCAGTTTGTGTGAAGTGGGCATGGCAATGGAATAACAGGATAATGTGCTGATCACGCATTGGTGGGTAAAACTGAATTAATATGCCACATGTACTTGACTTGCTTACTTCATTCATTGTGGTGAAAACTTATGTAGACAGATATTTTCAAAATTTGTTTTTCTTGTGATAGCTGTAATCCATAAAGAGGGCATGTCTTGCAGTGACAGCATAGGAACAGTATACATGCATGGGGATACTTGGAAGGTTGATAAATGTGAGTCGTGCGAGTGTGTTAATGGTGAGGTACTTTGCTTATCACCGATGTGTGCTCAACCAGAAGGTCCAGAGTGCACCATAAAGCCAGGAACTCGAGACGATTGCTGCCCAATGTATGACTGTCACGAAGGTAGGTAGCCTTTGTTTATCTTTGAATTGTGTTCTTGATTTATTCTAACCAACTCAAAACCCACCGAACTCATTGGCATTCAATTCAATTCACACAATCTTCCACAGCGTTTAAATCAAGGCTAATAAGACGGATAAGTGAATTGTAAACTTTCACCAATAGAGGGCTTTGTGTTGGCGTTGCGATGTCAGTGTCAAATTAATTTCTTTGTGTGTATGCAACATGCTTTGTTGAGTTGTTATTACTTGAGAGAGCAATGTTTGAATCGCCAAGATGTCAGTGCAACACTAATGGCTCTGAGGTACAGTAGTAATAGATAATATCCCCAAATCATGAATTTGTTGAAATGGTCATGGATTGAACATACTGTTTGACAGGCAGATATTATGCTACACAATTTGGTCACCGACACCATGAAGTAGCATGCACTGCTATACCAGCAAAAAAATAACAATCAGAGAAAACGGCCTCTGAAGTTGAACATTTTTTTTGAAACCCACTTTCCTTCAAAACTTCAAAGTATTTCCATTTAAATTTCTCAATGTAGATACTTGATGACTTGAACTTAAAAATTAATCTTATTTTGACTCATTTGCATAATGTATAAAGAAATTAGACACGAGAGAAGTTCTATGCTACTTAGTGAAACCAAAAAAGTGAGAAATATGTCTTTTTGCGTTTTCACGAAGTAGCACGCACCTATACTACAACACAGCATTTTGTGTTACTTCGTGAAAACTAGGTCAGTGCGCGCGCGCTCACACAAGTTGCGTGCTACTTCGTGGAAACGTATTTACCTCACTTTGACTTGAGTGCGTGCCGTGCATTACAATGGTAAACAGAAATTGGGTGTTACTTCGTGAAAACAAAAAATGCCACAATTGTGCAAAAGTTGAAAACGTTCATTAGCTTAATTAAAAAAGTAAAGCTGTCTGAGCTTTGAAACTTCATGGAATTGTAGGTCTTCATGCATTATCAACAGAAATATAAAAAAAATTAAAATGTAAAAAAAATTCCCTTAAGCACGTAGCGTGCTACTTCGTGGTGTCACTGACGAATTGTTGAACAAGAAGCTTAATGTGCATTAACTTGAATTTTCAGATTTTTTACTCACACCCGTATTTTAACCCTGCACAGAGATGCAAACTCTCTCTGATTCTGCAGAAAGTTCCCTGAAAATAAACCACTTTTTCATGTTCTGATGAAAAAATATGAAAAGCTCCCTGATTTTTTTTTTTTTCACGCTTCAAAAAAGGTGGGATTATGTACATGTGGGCTAGTGAAACAAAGTGTGGGTATTTTGAAACTTTGGTTGATTAGTCTTACCAGCAGGTAAAATAAAAATTGGGGAACTCCCTACACAGGGATGGAAATGTATGTGAAAATGGGATTGCTAGAAAGAAAGCAGATACACGGACTGTGCTTGGGATAATAGTTTCAATACTCAAACCAAAGAATAAATGAATAAAGATGTATTTCTCCTTAAATGTCTGTTTCTTTTCCTCAATCCATGAGCCAGTAATGGTCACAACGTGTACAGACTGGAATGGAACTGTTCGAGAAAATGGGGAGAGTTGGAAAGAAGGCAGATGCATGAACTGCTTTTGTTCCAGTGGGGGTAAGGCTTGTGTTTCACCGATGTGTATGGGACCACCAGTGGGGCAACAGTGTAGAGTAAGGCCAGGAACTGAAGATGACTGCTGCCATGAATACGATTGTGAAGGTAAATGCTCATGACACATGGGGTGCTGTATTTTTCCACTAAAAAATACTTCAAAAGTAATCGGAATTTCACCTTTTCTTAACCAGGTAGTTGACATATAGTAGTTGTGTTGGAAATTTATTTTTTTTCCCTGTTTTTTGTTACAGAAGGTCCCATTGCAGTAGTTGATGGGCCTTCATGTACTGACAGTGATGGAAATGTACGCAAACTTGGGGAAGAATGGAAAGAAGGCAGATGCACAAACTGCTTTTGTTCCAGTGGTGGTAAAGCTTGTTCCTCGCCAATGTGTATGGGACCACCAGTGGGGCAACAGTGTAGAGTAAAGCCAGGAACTGAAGATGACTGCTGCCATGAATACGATTGTGAAGGTAAATGCTCATGCCACATGGGGTGCTGTGTTTTTCAGCTACAAAATACTTCAAAAGTAATTGAGATTTACCTTTCCCTTAACAAAGTAATTGTAGAATTGTTTATTTGACTGACGTATTCGGGCAGGGTTTCTGAATAACCCAAGATTGTTTGAATTGCCAAGATATCAGTGCAACACAAGAGGTTCTGAAATTGACACAGGTTGTGATAAAAAGATTCCCAAATTACAAATCTGTTGAAACAAATTGTGTTCCACAAAACATTGGCCTACTGTTTGATGGCTAGATATTATGCTGCACGATTGTCCAACCAAAATAGTTAAGAGGACACGACTTAAGTTTGTGTTTTTTGAGGTTTGGAACTCCACTTCCATGTTTTTTTAATGCTCTACTCACACCCTGTATTCTTGCCCTGCAAAGAGCTGCCAACTCTTTCTGATTCTGCAGAAAGATCTTTGAAAGTCTCTCTGATTTGGGGTTGGTTGTTTTTGAGTGAGCACATACATGCAGGCTAGTGAAAAAACTTTAGGTGACTCAACATTTTGGTTGACTAGTCCGACCAGCGAGTTAAAAAAAACCTGGACAGGGATGAACATGTACATGTCAATGGGGAGTGTTGGAAAGGAAACAGATGCATGGACTTTGCTTGTAATGATAGTCTCAATGCACAGATCAGAGAAAAAATAAATAAAGATTTATTTGTCCTTAACTGTTTGTTTCTTTTCCTCAATTTATGAGCCAGTAATGGTCACAACGTGTACAGACTGGAATGGAACTGTACGAGAAAATGGGGAGAGTTGGAAAGAAGGCAGATGCATGAACTGCTTTTGTTCCAGTGGGGGTAAGGCTTGTTCCTCGCCAATGTGTATGGGACCACCAGTGGGGCAACAGTGTAGAGTAAGGCCAGGAACTGAAGATGACTGCTGCCATGAATACGATTGTGAAGGTAAATGCTCATGACACATGGGGTGCTGTATTTTTCCACTAAAAAATACTTCAAAAGTAATCGGAATTTCACCTTTTCTTAACCAGGTAGTTGACATATAGTAGTTGTGTTGGAAATTTAATTTTTTTTCCCTGTTTTTTGTTACAGAAGGTCCCATTGCAGTAGTTGATGGGCCTTCATGTACTGACAGTGATGGAAATGTACGCAAACTTGGGGAAGAATGGAAAGAAGGCAGATGCACAAACTGCTTTTGTTCCAGTGGTGGTAAAGCTTGTTCCTCGCCAATGTGTATGGGACCACCAGTGGGGCAACAGTGTAGAGTAAAGCCAGGAACTGAAGATGACTGCTGCCATGAATACGATTGTGAAGGTAAATGCTCATGCCACATGGGGTGCTGTGTTTTTCAGCTACAAAATACTTCAAAAGTAATTGAGATTTACCTTTCCCTTAACAAAGTAATTGTAGAATTGTTTATTTGACTGACGTATTCGGGCAGGGTTTCTGAATAACCCAAGATTGTTTGAATTGCCAAGATATCAGTGCAACACAAGAGGTTCTGAAATTGACACAGGTTGTGATAAAAAGATTCCCAAATTACAAATCTGTTGAAACAAATTGTGTTCCACAAAACATTGGCCTACTGTTTGATGGCTAGATATTATGCTGCACGATTGTCCAACCAAAATAGTTAAGAGGACACTACTTAAGTTTGTGTTTTTTGAGGTTTGGAACTCCACTTCCATGTTTTTTTAATGCTCTACTCACACCCTGTATTCTTGCCCTGCAAAGAGCTGCCAACTCTTTCTGATTCTGCAGAAAGATCTTTGAAAGTCTCTCTGATTTGGGGTTGGTTGTTTTTGAGTGAGCACATACATGCAGGCTAGTGAAAAAACTTTAGGTGACTCAACATTTTGGTTGACTAGTCCGACCAGCGAGTTAAAAAAAACCTGGACAGGGATGAACATGTACATGTCAATGGGGAGTGTTGGAAAGGAAACAGATGCATGGACTTTGCTTGTAATGATAGTCTCAATGCACAGATCAGAGAAAAAATAAATAAAGATTTATTTGTCCTTAACTGTTTGTTTCTTTTCTCAATCCTTAGAGCCAGTAATGGTCACAACGTGTACAGACTGGAATGGAACTGTACGAGAAAATGGGGAGAGTTGGAAAGAAGGCAGATGCATGAACTGCTTTTGTTCCAGTGGGGGTAAGGCTTGTTCCTCGCCAATGTGTATGGGACCTCCAGTGGGGCAACAGTGTAGAGTAAGGCCAGGAACTGAAGATGACTGCTGCCATGAATACGATTGTGAAGGTAAATGCTCATGCCAATTGGGGTGCTGTGTTCTTCAGCTACAAAATACTTCAAAAGTAATTGAGATTTACCTTTCCCTTAACAAAGTAATTGTAGAATTGTTTATTTAACTGACATATTGGGGCAGGGTTTCTGAATAACCCCAGATTGTTTGAATCGCCAAGATATCAGTGCAACACAAGAGGTTCTGAACTTGACACAGGCTGTGATAAAAAGATTCCCAAATTACAAATCTGTTGAAATTGTGTTCCACGAAACATTGGCCTACTGTTTGATGGCTAGATATTATGCTGCACGATTGTCCAACCAAAATAGTTAAGAGGACACTACTTAAATTTGTGTTTTTTGAGAATTTGAACTCCTCTTCCATGTTTTTGTAATGCTCACACCCTGTATTCTTGCCCTGCAAAGAGCTGCCAACTCTTTCTGATTCTGCAGAAAGATCTTTGAAAGTCTCTCTGATTTGGGGTTGGTTGTTTTTGAGTGAGCACATACATGCAGGCTAGTGAAAAAACTTTAGGTGACTCAACATTTTGGTTGACTAGTCCGACCAGCGAGTTAAAAAAAACCTGGACAGGGATGAACATGTACATGTCAATGGGGAGTGTTGGAAAGGAAACAGATGCATGGACTTTGCTTGTAATGATAGTCTCAATGCACAGATCAGAGAAAAAATAAATAAAGATTTATTTGTCCTTAACTGTTTGTTTCTTTTCTCAATCCTTAGAGCCAGTAATGGTCACAACGTGTACAGACTGGAATGGAACTGTACGAGAAAATGGGGAGAGTTGGAAAGAAGGCAGATGCGCAAACTGTTTTTGTTCCAGTGGGGGTAAGGCTTGTTCCTCACCGATGTGTATGGGACCACCAGTTGGGCAACAGTGTAGAGTAAGGCCAGGAACTGAAGATGACTGCTGCCATGAATACGATTGTGAAGGTAAATGCGTTTGACACATGGGGTGCTGTATTTTTCCGCTACAAAATACTGTACAAGTAATTGGAATTTTACCTTTTCTTAACCAGGTAATTGACATATAGTAGTTTTTGTTGGAAATTTAAAAAAATGTTTTACTGTTTTTTGTTACAGAAGGTCCCATTGCAGTAGTTGATGGGCCTTCATGTACTGACAGTGATGGAAATGAACGCAAACTTGGGGAAGAATGGAAAGAAGGCAGATGCACAAACTGCTTTTGTTCCAGTGGGGGTAAGGCTTGTTCCTCACCGATGTGTATGGGACCTCCAGTGGGGCAACAGTGTAGAGTAAAGCCAGGAACTGAAGATGACTGCTGCCATGAATACGATTGTGAAGGTAAATGCTCTTGACACATGGGGTGCTGTATTTTTCCGCTACAAAATACTTCAAAAGTAATCGGAATGTTACCTTTTCTTAACCAGGTAATTGACATATAGTAGTTGTAATGGAAATAACAATTTTTTTTTTACTGTTTTTTGTTACAGAAGGTCCCATTGCAGTAGTTGAAGGGGCTTCATGTACTGACAGTGATGGAAATGAACGCAAACTTGGGGAAGAATGGAAAGAAGGCCGATGCGCAGACTGTCGCTGTAATGATGGTTTCCCTACTTGTACAACACCAAAATGTGCTGGCCCACCGGTTGGGAAAGTGTGTAAAGTTAGGCCAGGAACTGAGCAATCCTGCTGTCAAGAATACAATTGTGTAGATGGTAGGATAAATATATTTCTTTGTGGTTTCTGCAGGCATGCAACTGTTTAGCGGATCAGCTGTTTTTGTAGTTTTAGGTTTCTCATCTGCCATTGAATATTGAAAACCACTGTACAAAGTCTTGCTTTGCCTGGATGTTTCCTCTTTTTGTTTTGATAAACTGCAGTTACATGCCTGTTTCTAAGTTCATGTTAAGTAATCAAATCCGTGCAAATGGTTCTAGTTGACCTCCACACCAGAAGATGATTTTAACATTTATTTTACGGCTTGTCCTTGATTCTGTGAGGGAATATTATGTCCCATTGTGTACTGACAGGGATCAACATGTACATGTCGATGGGGATTTTTGGAAAGGAAACAGATGCATGGACTGTGTTTGTAAGGATAGTTTCAATGCACAAACCAGAGAATAAAACATAAAAGATTTATTTGTCCTTAACTGTTTGTTTTTTTCCTCAATCCATGAGCCAGGATTGGTCACAACGTGTACAGACTGGAATGGAACTGTGCGAGAAAATGGGGAAAGTTGGAAAGAAGGCAGATGCAAGAACTGCTTTTGTTCCAGTGAGGGTAAGGCTTGTGTTTCACCGATGTGTATGGGACCTCCAGTGGGGCAACAGTGTAGAGTAAGGCCAGGAACTGAAGATGACTGCTGCCATAAATACGATTGTGAAGGTAAATGCTCTTGACACATGGGGGTGCTGTGGTTTCCATCTACATAATGCTGTTAAAGTAATCAGAATTTTACCTTTTCTTAACCAGGTAATTGAAAAATAGTAGTTGTGTTGGAAATTAAAAAAAATGTTTTACTGTTTTTTGTTACAGAAGGTCCCATTGCAGTAGTTGATGGGCCTTCATGTACTGACAGTGATGGAAATGAACGCAAACTTTGGGAAGAATGGAAAGAAGGCAGATGCACAAACTGCTTTTGTTCCAGTGGGGGTAAAGCTTGTTCCTCGCCAATGTGTATGGGACCTCCAGTGGGGCAACAGTGTAGAGTAAGGCCAGGAACTGAAGATGACTGCTGCCATGACTACGATTGTGAAGGTAAATGCTCTTGACACATGGGGTGCTGTAATCTTCAGCTACAAAGTACTGTAAAGTAATTGGGATTTTACCTTTCCCTTAACAAAGTAATTGATGGATTTAAACAAGTACTTGAGCGAATTTTTTTTAACGGGAATGCTATTCAAACTTGTGTATAATCTGTTGTTTATCATTTAACTGAACTTTGATAATTGTACACTGAATTTTTTGTAACTATCGATCAAAAAATAAGGCTCAGACCTCAGGGTTTTGAAAAATAGAAACCCTTCTGCCATTGACAGCGTGCGTCAAAATGATATACGTCCATACTGCAACAAAGTAGCAAGCAGCTATACAAAACAGAGCTTCCACATAGGACGTAACTTGAGTGACAGGCTTTTCCCGAGTCTTTCTGAAAAGCACCAAAGAAGGGTGTTCCAAATGATTGTTTTTTTAACACAAATTTAAATCTGTTTAATTTCGCATGAACTCAATTTCTTTATTGATTGAAAACATGTTAAATGAGTTTCATCAAAGATGACTTGTTGCTGTTTTCGTTCAAGTAGGTCTTTAAAAATGTTTAACCCTTTAGTTACTGTATACTGCTAGAAACCTGTCCATTTACTCACAGGACCGCCGTAAACTGCCAGATTATAAGGCCCTTTTTGCCAGTTAAGTCTAGCATCCTCTTGTGGTGGCGTGCTCTTCACTTCTTCTTTAAATCCTTTCCAATTGTTAGTGTTTTTACTTGCCTTATCTGCTGCATTAAAAGCTATAATTCTCATGAAAACGAGTTCTGTTTTGATGGTGTATGTTGCCATCCAACACCTACTACCCTAGTGGTGTGGTGGCAGTGTTTTGAAACAATCCTATGCATCATGATTCCAGTAAACGAACGCTATCCGACACAACGGATGGCCTCCCTCTTTGGGGCCGTCTACGGACTCTAGTCTCCTCTTACTGATCAGAAATCAAGGTGAGGGGTCAGCCAGCTGAACATACAGCTGTTTTAAATAGTACTTGTATTTCTCCACAGACTTTTCACACGAAATCCCATTATGGCACCTACACATAGGGCTCTGAAACAATAAGAAAGAAAGAATAAGACAGTTGATTCATTTGAGAATTGGAAGCCTAATCTCCATAATCCCCAGTACACTCTCTCCCTTGATCCAAACTTCGCCCAATTTCTTATCGCGCCTTCACAGATATGGTCCTGGCATTGAAGATACAATGCGCCGCACCACTCGACAAAAGGTCACCATGTCGGAACTCGTGCTCGGGCAAATGGGAAGCTACTGCCCAGTCATACCCCGTAACACCATTGTACTCAACTCCACCTCTTTTTCCAACATCTGGCAGCCAATACACTTGAATTTCGGGTTCCAATCAACAGGGGTTTACTTTATTGACTGCTTCGATACAACTAAAACCAGACAAGTGCCCGGAGGGTCTGTATCAACGCATTGTAGCATTAATTGAGGATAATCTCCTTCGCAACTCCGGCATAAGCCATCATGGCCAGCCCATTCCATTAGAAAACTTCGGGGTACTCACATGGCTACAGCTCATCCACCCCATCCTCCCAAGACTAATCAAACAGCGCTATGGTACTGGGCTCCGCTCATGCACACTGGCATCTATCAAACCTGAAATCTCACAAGACCTCGACTCCCTTGTGGATGAACTCCACACTTCCGAGGATGCAGGATCAATGCGCACCTCCACCTTTTGGCCAATCTCAATCTCAAGGCCGAAACCCAGACAAATAACCCCGCGGCCCCAGAACAATAAAGCCTTCAAGTCATGTCCCCTGTGCAGGCAGGTTTGTTGATCAGACTTGCTCCACTTCCTCAGTGAGTGCCCACACTTACCTGAGCAAGACTGTAAGTACACAGTAAGAGCTCGTCATGTTGCCGGCATTTACGAGGAGGTGGATAACATCTGAGGAAACCCTGAGCTAACATGTGCATCAGTTGACCAGTTCCCTGAACCATCCGCACTCCGTGTCCAAATTCATCAGTCCCCATACTTGGACACATTTCATGGCCATCACGTAGCACGTATCATAATTGACAGCGTAGCAACTGGAAATCTGATTCACAACTCTACAGCCATGAAACTTGGGGTCAAGAACTTAAAGAGTTTCCAATCGGCACACCAGACAGTGGGCTCATCACCCTAAATGTCATTGGGGAGACCAAACTCACCCTCACGCAAGATAACAGAAGTTTTCAGTTTAAGGGCCTTGTGGAAAATCTTGATGTCAACATTTTGGCTGGTACCCCATTCATGGAATCCAATAATAATAAATAATAATACAAAGCATTTTATATAGCACTCTAACCAGAGAAAGTAACACAGCGCTTAACACAAAATTAAACAGCAAGCAAAAAAGGATTATACAGAACACATGAGTGATCATTTAAACAAGTGAGTTTTGAGAGATATTTTGAAAGCTGCTTGTTCTAGAGTTTTGGGGCAGCAGCATGGAAGCTTTTGTGGCCAGAGACAGTACGGGTTCTGGGCTCAACGAGTAATTTGGTATCTATAGATGATGAAGGCTTCTGGCTGCCTTGTACAGTTGGATGAGTTCCGTTAAGTATGAAGGTGCAGAGTCCGTATTGAAACATTTGAAGACCAGGGTCAGTATTTTGAAGTTAATTCTGTTGGAGACTGTCAGCTAATGAAGATCAAGGATAGGAGTGACTCTGTCATATATGTGAGCATGATAAATCAGTTTTGCGGCATGGTTTTGGAGCAGTTGAAGGCATTTTAGAGTCGGCAGATGACATCCCAAGAGAGGTGAATCTGCATAATCAAGTTGAGATGTTACAAGGGCTCTAGTAGCAGCATGGCAAGATGGTTTTGACGAGGTATATGACCCTGCTTTCCCGGCTAGCCGTTCGCCAAGTTATTCTGGGTTATGGCACTACCTACCTGTATAGCTCCCAAGGGACGCTCCCTCCAACCACACTGTCCGTCGAGCCTATGTACTCCGATCCCCCTCCCACAGCACTACTATATGGCTGGGTGAGTTCATTGGCATTCAACTTGAGCCCGCACTGACATGGCCCCTCAATTTGATGAACTTGCGTCTTTGTTCTTCCCGAAGATGTCGGCATCTTCGTCAAGAACCTTGTACCCTCCTTCCTCATGACGAAGCCCACAGAGATTTTCTTCCAGTAACAGCCTTCGCTGATGTCAGCTGCCACAGCAAACCCCAACCTTCACACTTGCCCAGCGTCGACTTGACTCTTCACAAAATCGCATGATGGCGTTACGTCATTGCCACTGACCTCACCAGCGCATTCTACCAAATTCCCCTTTCCCCACCAAGTACTGTGGTGTGGCAACCCCATTCAAAGGTGTACGGGTGTATACCAGATGTGCAATGGGCATGCCCTGCTCAGAAACCGCACTTAAGGAACTTAGGTACCATAACCTTGGAGACCTACTTGACAGAGGCATGTAGCAAAGCTTGCAGGCAATCTTTACTGTGGAGGTGATTCAATCGAGGAACTCCTTCTCAACTGAAGGCAAGTTTTACATGCCTTGTACACCAATGCCGTCCGTCTCTCGTCTCGCAAAACCATCATCTGTCCAAAAAAGCACCACTATATTGGGATGGATTTGGTCCAACGGGTCCATCCAGGCCAGCCCCCACCACAGAGCAACTCTCTCCACTTGAGCTACACCTGTAAAGGTTGGAGTTCTGCGATCCTTCATTGGAGCCTTCAAAATTCTTGCCCATGTTATTTCCAATTGCTCATCTCTCCTCTCCCCCTTAGAGGAGGCAGTAGCTGGTCGTGGACTATGTGGACGACAGCCAACCTGGCAACCTTGCTGGTTCCGCAAACGTCCCCTCCACTTTCGCTAGCCACAATGCCCCGGATCGCTATGACCCTACTGGCCAATTATGTACCTTTGTCAGACACATGCGAGTGTCTACCTAGGAGGGCCTCTCTGGTGAAGCTAAGCTCCCATTTTCAAGCAGAGCTGCATGGTTGGCAGTCAAAACGTCAGGACATTAAAAAAATTTGGAAAACAACCTGGCATGGTATGATGTGTCATGTGGCGTGTCGTGGCCGAGTGGATAAGATCACTGGACTCAAGCTCTGGTGTTTCTGATCAGCAGAGTGTGGGTTCGAGCCCCGGTCGTGACACTTGTGTCCTTAAGCAAGACACTTAACCATGATTGCTTCGTCCTTCGGATGGGACGTAAAGCCGTTGGTCCCGTGTGTTGTGTAACGCACGAAAAAGAACCCAGTGCACTTATCGAAAAGAGAAGGGGTCCGCCCCGGTGTTCCTGGTTTGATCGGCTGCATATTGCGCCACAGCACCTTGTAAACCATTACATGGTGCTATGTAAAGGAGTAGGTCTCATACTTCAAACGAAGCCCCACATACCTTGCAGGAAACATGAATGTTAAGCGCTTAGAGGCTGGCCTGCAGTAGGCGCTATACAAATACCATATATTATTATTATTTTCACTTAAAACTGGACGTGCTGTACTCGTAGCAAGTAATGAACTTTACCCACAGCTATGACAAGCAATCTTACTTTTGCCGTGTTTTTCACACATTATTGAAAGGAGTTCACATTGAAAAGGAATTTAAAGAGGTCGAGAAATGACCAATTCATATTAATAAAGAGGTCGGGAAATGACCAATTCGTATTTTTGATGTACTCATTTTCCAATAGATAGAGTCCTCATGTAAGTGGGGGAAAAATTGCAAGTCTCTAACATCACGTTAAAATGGTGTAAATTGCCATTGTATTTGATACCCTTCTTGTGTCAAATTTATAAACATCCAAAACATCTGTGTTGTGTTATCATTTAGCCTTTGAGAAAGACTGCCAGGGAACAAAATAATACTTTTAGGGAACAATATTTGATGGAACAAACAATATTTTGAGGCCAACAAAATAATATGCTTAGGGGGAAAAATAATATTTTGAGGGAACAAAATAATTATACAGGCTTCGTACAGGTTTTGTATTTCCGTGATTCTCGTGGTAAGCTATTTTTCTAAGGCAAATAGTTTATCTGGGAATCGTTGCACTTGAAGCAGTCAGTATTTGTATACTGTGCCCTTGTTTTTTCTGTGATCTAAAAATGGACACTACTATTTTCCCCTCCCAACCTTAGTTGGATACATCTTCATTGGTTTTATTGGGAAAAAGCAAGATGTCTGAAACCATGATAAAGGTGTATGGCTGTACCTGGCAGGCACTCAAATGCCTGATCTGAGACTTGTTTCTCTTGTAATTCTATAATTTGTTTTTACAAATGGTTTTTGTGAAAAGGAAGCATCTATCAATGTCACAATGTATCAAAGAATACATTTTTGCTTTCTTTGGTCAGTGTAACTGGAAGAACCATGGATTTGCCTCTTTACATCCAAACTTCTTTTCTTTAAAGTTTCCAGACCGTGCGTTCTCCCAGATGGAACCATTCACATCCATGGCCATAGGTGGAATGTGGGTAAATGCATGAGTTGTTTGTGTAACAATGGCTCATCGGAATGTATGTCACCAATGTGTACTGGTCCACCCATGAGTGATCAGTACTGCTCTGTGAGACCAGGTACAGAGGAAAACTGCTGTCCAGACTACGATTGTGAAGGTAGGTTTTATTTAGTATATCATAAAGGGGATTAGCAGGGACGGGGTGTGAGAAGAATGGTGCAAGATGGGCCCTCTAGCTGACATAGTCTTTTGGGCCAAATACAACCAACAAATCAATACAAAGCATTTTAGGGATTTCATCCTCATTACATTTACTGGAGGAATTTGTTTTTTACTGTCAAATATTATATCTTTCAGGTTGTGTGGACACCATGGGGAACCATTACACCGTCGGTGAGATGTGGGGCGATCCCTGCAACCGATGCACGTGCAAAGGCGACCAAGATGCCTTCTGCAAGACGGAGGTGTGCGTCGGTTTGAATCCGGGTATAACTCCTCCATGCCACTGGATCATCCAACCAGATGAGTGTTGCCCACGGGATAACGGCCCTGGTGGCACCGTCTGTGATGAGCGTGAGTGGTTTCAACGCACTCGTCCCTCTCACAAATCGTTTTTGAAAAAAAAATAAACTTAGTAAATAAAAAGTGAAAATCACTGCATTTTGGGTTAACCAGTCGCAGACAATTATACACCACATGAAATTTCGACTGACCACTCCTGTCTACAAAGCAACACCTTTGAGACTTCATTGCATGAGTTAATCTGTGAATTTAAGCACTCCTGTCTTGAAGGAATTGAGCATAAAAAACAAGACCAGGTCTAAGGTCTACTTGCAATATGCTCCATGTTCCCCGGTCTCGCTTGGCCATTTACGGGGATGGGGCCTTTTCTAGCATTGTGCCTAGACTTTAGGATCCACTACCTGAAAACCTTAGACAAACTCACCAAATCACTGTCTTTCAGCAGAAACTGTAAACACGCTTGCATTTCAAGCTATTTGATAACTTTTCTTCATATCCTACCCATACCCCAAACCGTCACCCTAACCCTCATTCCACAATGTCCTTCTTTCTTTGCAGCTGTTTCTGTCTGTCCTCCTGGTAGTGGTATCGCCCCTGAGTGCCCCACACACCTCTGCCTAGAGGCAACATGTCCGAACCACCCAGATGCATTGTGTATGATCAGTAGATGTGGAGTTTGTCACACAGTCTTCTACTTAGAGGGATACAAAGTTGAATGCGGAAATGACCCCATCACAATTGGTACTTGTCTTAATAGCATTACATGTAGCAAGTCATGGCTGGGTGGTCTAGTGCACTGTACTCAAGTTCTGGTTGCTTAGTTATCAGGGTGTTGGTTCAAATCCCACTGCTCTGTGTACTTGGTAGCACAGGTTGTATACTCCTCAGGGAGTTAAGATGGTTTAAGGAATAAAGTAAATGGCCCAGTAAATGCGGTAAAGTTCATACGCCATGTGGGTCAAAATTGGCTCAACATTATTATTATTATCATTATTATTATTGAAAATATCAAGTTTCTGTTATAAACCGCAAAGGAGACTGACTGGTTAACCAGCGACTTCCAGTTTAACGTGCTGGCACTCTATCAACTGAGCTATCTAACCCTATGTTGGTGGTCTCCCTATTTTGTCAATATCTTTGTTCTGGGGCCAGTCAGAAGCCATGTAACCCCAAATTATTATCATTGTTATTACATGGCCAAACATCACCGAGCAGGAACAAGTAGTTTTGAGTAGAACTGGAGGTGTTGTCCACACACCATAGAGCAATCCTAATCTACAGTACTTACACAGCCTGCAGCACCAGAGTCCAGCTCTCTTCTCAAGATGATCGAAGTATCCTAAACAAAAGTTCTTTTCAGAGCCACCACAGCTCATTGAGAGATAACATTTCTTGAAAGTGGTGTAACTGCAAACCTTACTGGTTTTCACCTCCACTAAGCAAAATTTCAACTTTTACTTTTATTATTATTTTTAATTATTATTTTATAATTATTAATTTTGAGTGTAAATGTTACAATCTTTCAGAGCCTGTCTGTCCAGAGCCGGTCTCAATGACCTGCATAATGTCGCCTTGCCCATTGGAAGAATGTACCTACCACCCACAAGCAGTCTGTTACACTGACTACTGTGAACCCTGCCAGGCTGTATTCTACGATAAAAATGACAGACCACTGATATGCGGGGATCCATTAAATAGTGAGGATTAAGAAGTTTGTAATATTTGTTATTATTAATGTATGTTTTAGCACATCTTTAACAGCTGGTCTATCCCATTGGACCAATATACTTGAATGCTGGTGAACAGTTCTCACCTGCATCAGAATATTGTAATATACAAGTATTGATTGCTTTGAGTGCTATGGTTAAGACTATGACTCCCGAGGTGATCCTCGGCGCACACCGAGGGAAAATGGACTGCTCCAGGGATCACCGAGGGAGTCGTAGTTTTAACCAAAGCATGAGCAAAAGCAATCCGTATCAGATACAATACTGCGCCAAGACATCAGGTATCAAGAAGCTGCTGTTGCTATGGGTATTATACATTGATTGCTGTGGGATAGTACATGTACATTGTAGTTGCTACGGGTATAGTAAATTGTTTGCTGCGTGTATACAGTGTAGCGCGTCAAATTAAAGCAGATTTCTAGTAAAAACATCATGCGATGCGCAATAAACCAATCAAAAGGCAGAATCTTTATAAGGGGTGTTATAATAAACTAATATAACATGGTTTAAGTTTGGACACTCCCAAAGGTATTGGAAGTTGAGCACTCACGTTTTGTTTCTGGAGTTGTGTATTGAATTTTTCTAGTGTGGGGCAGACTTCGATCCTGTATAGAACACTTACGGTGGTGTACAGTGGAAGGCAAACATTTTTATGCCCCGCGGTTGGCGAAGCCACCGAAGGGGCATACTGTTTCCGACATGTCCTTCCGAGTGTGTGTGTGTGTGTGTGGGTGTGAGTTTGTTTTCACATTCAAACCGGGGACCTATAACAAAAGAGGACAATAGGGTCCCCGGTTGGGTAAAGGTCCCCAGTTGGAAATTGTGTACAAAACCAATGGGAGCTGTTGCCAAAAAGTTAAAGTCCAAACAAAAGAGGGACAATAGGAGGTCCCCGATTGGAGGTGTTTACACACTTGTGTGTGTTTGTGTGCGTGTGTGCGTGTTCGTGTATGCGTGAATATGTGTTATGGTGTTGTATGGCTGTGTGTGTGTGTTTGCGTGTGTGTGTGAGTTTGTTTTCACATTCAAACCGGGGACCTATAACAAAAGAGCACAATAGGGTCCCCGGTTGGGTAAAGGTCCCCAGTTGGAAATTGTGTACAAAACCAATGGGAGCTGTTGCCAAAAAGTTAGAGTCCAAACAAAAGAGGGACAATAGGAGGTCCCCGATTGGAGGTGTTTACACACTTGTGTGTGTGTGTGTGTGCTTGCATGCAAATTGTAACTCAAGGAGGACTCAAATGTCAACTCAAAACTTGGTGTTTGGATTGGTCATGGGATTCCCCCCAGAAGCCTGTTGTTATTGATACCCCTTAGGTCAAATGTCGGGGTCATTATGGCTAAAACACTTGATAACTTGAGATGAACTTTGCATATTAACTGCAAACTTGGTTTGTGGATTGGTCTTTGGGTCCCTCAAAAGTCTATTGTTTGTGGACCCCCCCCCCCAGTCAAATGTCAAGGTCATTATGGCTAAAACAAAAGAAATGCTGTCTGAGCAATACCTCGACTAGGACTTGTCATATCAACTCCAAACTTTGTTTGAAGGACGTGGCATATTATCTCCAAACTTAGTGTGTTGCCACTTTCATGTATGGGGACCCCTGCCGTCCCCACCCCTCCTCCCCACCCAGCATCTTCTCCTCCTGTTCCAACCCAACCCAACCCTCCCCACCCCTTCCCCTAATTGCAACTTTCTTTCATGGTTTTCTTTTCTGGCAGGTTTAAATTTAAATGTTCCATCTGCACCACTAGTTCATCCAAACCAGTAACAATCTAACATGCAACTATTCTTGTGCAACTTACTACAGCATTGCATTCTTTTCTATGTTTCATTTCACATGTAAATTGTTTCAAATCCCTTAGAAGTATATTGTTCCCCCCCCCTGCCTCCGCCTCCGCCTCCCAAGGTCAATTGTATGTTCAATGTATTATGGCAAAAATTAAATTATTTTATGCCTACAAAAAAAATGTGGTCCAGTGATAATTTTAAAAGGACTTGGCATATGAACTGGTGTGTGGCTTGGTCTCGAGATACAGACACCTCCTATTTTTTGACCACATAGGTCAAATGTTGTGAAACGAACTGGCTTGCGGGGCATTTGTGTTTAACAAGCACGACTTTTCTTGTTGTTTTTGTGGCGACTTGGTATAAATCAACTGGAACAAGACAGTTGGAACAAAGTTTTCATAGGGAGTTTTAAAAATCTGCAAAAATTCTTTGGAATGTTAAGGTCAAATTCATAAAAAAATGAAGATAAAACCAAATACAATGCCTCAGATTGCAGAGTAGGGCTTTTAAAACCAAAGATAAATGTAAAGTAGGCTTTAGCATGAGGCCTTAAAACCGGCCACTCTAAGCATGAGGCCTTAAAACCGGCCACTCTAAGGATGAGGCCTTAAAAACAACCACTCTAAGCATGAGGCCTTAAAACCAGCCACTCTAAGCATGAGGCCTTAAAACCGGCCACTCTAAGGATGAGGCTTTAAAAACAACCACTCTAAGCATGAGGCCTTAAAACCAGCCACTCTAAAACATGAGGCCTTAAAACCAGCCACTCTAAGCATAAGGCCTTAAAACCAGCCACTCTAAGGATGAGGCTTTAAAAACAACCACTCTAAGCATGAGGCCTTAAAACCAGCCATTCTAAGCATGAGGCCTTAAAACCGGCTTCTAAGCATGAGGCCTTAAAACCAGCCACTCTAAGCACGAGGCCTTAAAACCAGCCACTCTAAGCATGAGTCCTTAAAACCGGCCACTCTAAGCATGAAGCCTTAAAACCGACCACTCTAAGCATGAGGCCTTAAAACCAGCCACTCTAAGCATGAGGCCTTATAACCAGCCACTCTAAGCATGAGGCCTTAAAACCGGCCACTCTAAGCATGAGTCCTTAAAACCGGCCACTCTAAGCATAAGGCCTTAAAACCGACCACTCTAAGCATGAGGCCTTAAAACCAGCCACTCTAAGCATGAGGCCTTATAACCAGCCACTCTAAGCATGAGGCCTTAAAACCGGCCACTCTAAGCATGAGGTCAGAAAAGCAGCCACTCTTAGCATGAGGCTTTAAAACCAGCCACTCTAAGCATGAGGCTTAATGGTCATTGGCCATTGCCCGTCTTTCCATCTGATGCCTGAAATTCGCCTTTACACTTTTGTTTGTACTGGGAGAGGCTATTTGAGAAGCTGATCATGTGGGTGTTTCATGGATGAGGTGTATCTCAATCCTCATCATCGCTCAGATCATCCTAAAACCTTTTCAACTCATGATGAATGTGAGAGTATGAATTCCATGTACATAATACAACAAGACTTAACTTGCATACGATAAGTGTAAGTAATGCATTTACACTGTATGTGTAATTTTATGCTGCATCTGTACGTTGTTTGGTACATTGTATGTAAATTTAGGCTTGCATTTAGGCTTTTATTGTTTTATACTTTGATGAAATATGTTATATAATTTATACTTTTCAACATCCTGTTATGGAAAGGTTGCATTAGAAACGTAATAAATTACTATTTAATATTGTTGTTTGTGTTTTCATTGTATAAAGTACTGGTACAGTGCAAAGATTCTTTAAGTACCAAGCGTGCCGTCGGAGACATGTGGGAGGAGGGCTGCAACGAGTGTACCTGTGCACCAAGTGGTATTCCGAAATGCACTCCTAAAAAATGTGCCATCGACAGAAACCGTCTGCCGCCGCTGTGCCAAGTGGTGTATGGAGAAGTGGACAAGTGCTGTCCAGCCCGCACAGTTTGCTATGAAGGTAAGGTAGCCCCAGGCAGGATGTAAAAAAGTAGACTGGTACGGCCACCTGTCTTTATCCGTCCATCAGGATATGAGCCTTGATAGTGTTTTCCACAGGACTTTGGAAAGCACTGAGTTTACACACATGGGTGTAATGGTAAAACGCTTAATATTTTTTATCCCGGATTCAAAATATCATATATTAAATTGTTTTTGGTACATGGTTCCAATACATGAGATTTGATCTGACCTCTTGTGACCGGCATGCTCTGTGGTATAGTAAGACATCTGCAAAGAATGGCAGCGGTCTTGGGTTCGAATCATGTCCCTAAGTATGACTTGGAATGTTTCCCACATGACTCTGGGTTGGGGAGGGGTGGTTGGCAAGGCACTGTGTATATAGTGCTTATCACTCATCAGTGTCAGGGTAAAACATATTGTAACGTGCCTTGTTCTAGTATTATTACCTTAGCTATGCAGCCTTAATCATCACACTAAGGGACAAAAAGTAAAGACGGAAACGCCAACAACGGCGCAGCTCGCCACAATATACAATAATCTTTTAACTTAAAAATATTGTCAAACATTGTCAAAAACCCTGACCTTTTTGTATTTGTTAGAATAGGCTGTTGAAAAGGTCTTTATTGAGATTATATGTTAACAACATTAGCGACAGAAAAAAATTGATTAAATATTCCATGTTTTTAGTTTTTTTAATTCTGTTAGTTTCGTTTGCTGTTTTTGACAGCAATCTCTGAGTGTCCAAGTGCTTCATTGGTGGCACCATCTTGTCCGGATGATCTCTGTGTGAGTGCGACCTGTGAAACGCATCCTGAGGCCAAGTGTCGCATCAGTCGCTGTGGAGGATGCTCAGTCAAGTTCTTCGACGAGAGCAAACGACTCATTGAAGAGTGTACTGGGGAGTCTCTTGGTCAGTAATAGTACTACTAATAATACGCAGATGTTATGAAGCACTGTATCTACACCCAATGGGCGTCTCAAACACTCATTTTTTTAGGACAGCTAGGTATGCCAAGCTCTGTTTGAATTATGAGACCTATAGCACCTCGGTAAGAGTGAAATGGGATGATCCAATCTGCAGTCAACCGTGCTAGAAACACATGGAAACCTCTTCTCTTACCAATAAGTATACTGTGCTTCATTTTATAAAAGCTAAGATTGATATTATTTGGTAATACTGGCGACTCATCATAAGATGATTCTTAGTGCTTTGTGAAATCAACCCCTTGATTCTTTTGTGTGCATTAAACTTTCAGATTGATATTATAATCAACCTTGTTTTATAATTACCTTTCCTGTGTTATATTCTCATTGTTGAATTATAGCGCCAATTTAGTGACAAGCTCACTAGCAAGCTCTCATGTAGTCTTATTAAGTTTGAATAAGGGGAACTTCTTGTGAATTAGGACAAACTTTGCATGTCAGTATGCTATGTGAGGTGCATTAATATGGGAGACTTTTGAGATGAAAGCAGGCTCCCCAATCACTGGTCCTTTTTAAAAAAAAATTTTAAGCGATGAGAGCAATAGAAAAGGACCAGTGAGTGGAACGCCTGCTATCGTCTCAAAAGTCTCCAATCACAAGAATGGTTCCCTTCTTATTTTTGCAAAGCAAATAAATACTTTATTCTGCATTTTTGGTCATTCTCAGCCAAATAGTGACAGTCAGTAGAGCAAAAATCAGCTCTAAAAACAACTTGAAATGGAAGAGTGCCTTTTTTCTTAGAACTATGCAATAACAAAGGAACGTCCATGGAGAGTTTCTAATGAAGGCCTAATTCAACCTTACGTTGTTGTGTTTTTGCTATAGATTTGCGCACCGTGTGTCCCATTGTCAGCCCCAGAGTGATTTGTTTTGCACCACCATGTCATGGTACCACTTGTGCATCAAACCCCGAATTGACATGCCATTCAGATATCTGCCAGCCTTGCACACCCCTCCATCACGACGAAAATAACAACTTGCAGTTATGCACCTCTGGTAAGCCTTGTAGCATCGTGGAAGACAGATACACATCTTGTTGTATAGATGCAAGAATGATGTATCTGATTCTTTATAAATCTTGCATGTCGTACGAAAGAAACACCCAGCTAAATCTTGTACCTGTCCACTGTCACTTGTGTATCTTGCATGAAGGCTAATTTCTGAGATGCTACATTGTGGATTCATACGATGATATTATAATGGGGCAGATAAGGGAAATATTTTGGAGAATTGTGCCTTTAATGATACAAGCATGGAATTTGGCACACGTTCATATTTGACATGAGAAAGATATTTAGCTACAGTACCATCATAGAGTTGTCCTTTGAACTTATCTAAGTAGAATAATAAGCAATTTTTAAAATTGTCCAAGTGATTTCCATTGTGTGTTATTCTTCCTATATTTTCTGTGATGGCCCTTTCAACCCAATTCAACTGATGTAATCATCACCAAAAGCTTGGTTGCGCCATTTTTTGCGTCTCTGTGTGTTAAACAGTGAAGCGCAAATTTTAGGCGATGCTGCACTTACACACTTACATGATGACCCCAAAAAAATGTTGAACGTGGGGGAGCGTGTTGAGCATGTGAGATGTGTGTCCAAGCGCAGGTGTCAATAGCCAGATATCTTTCTCATGGTATACTCTGACTGTGTGCTAAAGTCAATGCTTGTATCATCACAGGCACAATCCTATCTTCTACCTGCCGTACTATACACATTATGAGGTTCTTGTAATTATCATACAAGTAGTGTACATTTGCAATGGGAGACTTTTGAAGACTCTAGGTGGCAGGAGACTTACCAGGTAAATGCGTTGTTCTGGGAAATGTGAGCATGCTCAGAACGACGTTAACAATGGAAATTTATCTGGTAAGTCTGCTGCCACCTAGCGTTCAAAAGTCTCCCATTGCAGCATCTGTGTCATAAATGACACTCCTGGTGCTGACTTATCAAATCAGGTAGAGATTGTGAAAAATTATTAATTATGAGGCAAAACATGGCACCTCGAAAGGGACACAAAACAGTGAGGTTGCACATATTGCTGTTCGACCATGCCAGAAAACACTGGAGTTTATTGGGGCATAACAAAAAGGTTTGCACAACCATAACGTTGTGTCAGTGCAAAAACGTATCTCAAATTTGCTAAATCGTAGATCTCGCTGGAAAATGGTCCGTGCAAAATCATCGTATCTCTGCGCTTTCTTGTTTTGTGTGTACATTGGGGCTATTTTAACCGAGATACAACATTTTGTAAACAAACTCGCGCGTAACACGTAAAAGTGCTACTCTAGGAGTTACAATGCTTTTGCACTAACACAACGATAACGTGGCCTTACGGTGGATACAGACTTACTGGACATTCTCTGAGCTTTATTTTTATGGTGTCGAGTCACAAAGGAGCGAAGTACTTTGTGATGTTTTAAGGACCCTGACAAGCCAAACCACTATAAACCAAACCACTCTAAAGCCACACATTTGTGCTTTTATTACATGAAGTGTCCGAAAAGTGCATGGACTCTTCGAATACCAACACGTATGCTGTTGATGAGATGTGGGAGGAAGACTGCAATGTTTGCACCTGTAGGGCTGATGCCATGGCAACATGCATTGCTAAACAATGTGCCATCGACGCAAGCCATCTGCCACCGCTGTGCGAAGTGGTGTATGGAGATGGGGACAAGTGCTGTCCGGCTCGCATGGTTTGCTATGAAGGTAAGATAGTGTCTTGTGCCCCAGGCATCAGGACGTAAAGAAATTGTACCTGGTCTTTGCAAATACTGGGCAAAACTGGGATTTAAAAAAAGACGAGTTGGAAAGTGTTTTGGTGTTGTAGAAATTTATTAGTCGGTGTTGGCGATGGACTATTCCATTTTATGAGATGAATCCAAATAACTGGTAAAGCCAGATGTCACTGAGTGATTAATGATTATATTGTGCAACAATGCACGATCAAAATGCATTCAATATTTTATATCACACTCACACAGATCCTTTTCATTTAAATTTGTTTTCAAAATAAATAGAATATAGACATGGAAACTCGTCCACTCCACCACCAAACCTTCTGAACAACATGGATGACTCCATGTAGATATCAACCTGGTCCACCGGGACACAACCTTGTTTCATTGGGACGAGCAATTATTTTGGTAACGACGCTGCAAAGAATCATTGCGAAGTGTCACAAGCTTCCTATATCTATCAATATTGGCCTCCTATATTTATCAATGAAGGACGCCTATATTAAACTTTGGAGTGTCGCACATCGCTGAATTAAATACAAGGCAAAACAAAGTATAGTTGGACAAAGAAAAATTGACTTGAGCGGGATTTAAACCAACGACCTTCTGATTAATGTGCTGGCACTCTTCCAACTGAGCTATCTAGCCCTATGTTGGCAGTCTCTCTATAGGGGGTGTTTCACCAATCAAATGACAAGGATATGTGTGCTGTATGTGAAGCTATGTATTGCATACAAATGCGTGAAGGATTTGGAGGTTTTTAAGGCTTGAATATATCCTTCATTCTTAAATTCCTTCTGTCGTGCACTCTACAACTTGCAATATCTGAAAAGAAGAACAACAACATTTCAAGGGGCACAGACATTCTCTCCCAATTGCCTCTCTTAGGTCAAACAGTTTGATAAACTTGTCAGACACTCTAGGAATTTTTATGAAAAAAACCCACAAAAAACTGTTTGTTTCGTTTTGCTGTTTTTTACAGCAATCTCTGAGTGTCCAAGTGCTTCATTGGTGGCACCATCTTGTCCGGATGATCTCTGCGTGAGTGCGACCTGTGAAACGCATCCTGAGGCCAAGTGTCGCATCAGTCGCTGCGGAGGATGCTCAGTCAAGTTCTTTGACGAGAGCAAACGACACATTGAAGAGTGCAGAGGGAAGTTTGTTGGTCAGTAGTAATAATGATACATAGGTCTTATGTGGCGCTTTACTCCTATGTGATGCTTTATGAAGGACCAAGTTTGAATTACAGGGATGAGAAATTTCAGACCTCTTTCAGATATTGAATTCATATTATTTTATGTCGTGGTACAACAAAATAATACTTTAATTCTTCTGATATGAAGAAATTATCCTCATTTTCCTAACTTTGATGATCTTCTTGAAACTGTTTCAAAAAACTCCTTGAAACCAGGAAATCCAGGGCTCAATTGCACTAAGAACTAGGAATAAACTGAACAAGTGTATTGATGTTAATCGCTATGCAAAGTGTGATGCCACAGTGAAAATCACTATGGTGATATTTTTGTCAAGACGCGGACCTAAACACCAGAACTTGACTATATATCAAATTCAGTGGTCAAATTTCAGTGAAAACATTGAAAAAGGGTTTATTGTGGATCTGGGTGAAAAGATTTTATACTGGGACTATCTTTGCATGCCAGTGTGATGTATGAGTGCTTCTATCCCTTGTTATATTGTCATTATTGTTTGGCTCAGGGCCCAATTTATAAAGCTGTTAAGCAGAAAAATGTTGCTAATAATTATTTGAAAAATAGTATTGGCTGTTGTGAACTGCTTACCAGGACCTAAAAGGACCTATGGTGTAAAGGCAAAAAAATAGTTAGTGGCCTGACGTTTCGACCCTAGCAGAGTCTTTCTCGAAGGCTAAATGAGAAGAGTCTTGTCAATGACAAGATTCTTCTCATTTAGCCTTCTAGAAAGACTCTGCTAGGGTTGAAACGTAAGGCTAGTAATTATTTGCAGGGCAAAATTATTGCAGGGCACCAGTGGAATTATTGTGAAGGATATGGCATATTGGTTGGTAGCCTACACGTATTTCTGCTGAGCATGTCTTTTTTGTGCTGAGGATATTTGTGTGTATGAAAAACTGAAATGAACTTGGCCCATCAGTGCACTGCACACGACAACAAAAGTATGTCCGCACAATGGAGGATCCATAGAGTTTTGTAATACAATTAGAGGGGAAAAAACCCATGTGACACGGCCCGACAAGAAGCTTTTTTGGCCATTGAGAAAATACCGTAGTGCTGACCCATCATGTAACAGGTGACGCACAATTTCACACAACCAACATAATGTAAGTGGACATCTGTATGTAATTTACCCGTAGGCAGGGCTCCAATTAGGGTGAACATCCACAAGACCACAGATTTTTTTTGCTCAAAATGTTTACTGGACCAGAATTGTTTTTTCAAGACCAGAATCAAAACGTGAAAGTAATTTCTGACACAATTTCACATGCATTTTGTTTCTCATTTGTCTGTATGGATACACCATTATTTACTTCATGACTCAATAGAATTAAAAGGTATTTTACTAGACTTGAAGTCAACATTTTAACATAGCTTGTTTTTGTTCAAGACATTAAACACAGTGAGGTTTTATTATTCATTTGAAAAAATGCTAGACTTGTCCAGTCTTGAGTTTACAGGCTTGACACTAAAACTACTAGCCTTGGGTTTGTGGTCCAGTGTAAAATTCGAGCCCTGATAGGGAATCTTGTCCATGGTGGGACAGCGTGGTTAGGTGTGCGTAATAACGAATGCTCCCTCTAGTTCTATTATATAACTCTATGGGAGAACTTGAAACACTCTGTTGATTTAATACATCATCTACACAGGGTTGTTAATAATAAGAATTTGTTTGTTAGTGGTTATTGTCTGTAAGTAAAGTAGATTGTTAAGGATTCCAGAGAACAAAGAAAAAAAAGAGCTCTGAAAACAATTCGCAATGGACGAGTGCCTTTTTCTCAGAACTATGCAATAACAAAGGAATGTCAATTAGGAGTTTTTAATGAAGGTCTGTGTTAAATTCAACTGTACCTTTTTGTTGTTTTTGCTTAAGATTTGCACACCGTGTGTCCCAATGTGGGCTTTGTAGTGACTTGTTTTGCGCCACCCTGTCTTGGTGCGACATGTGAATCAAACCCCGACTTGACATGCCATGCAGATGTCTGCCAGCCTTGCACGCCGGTCTTCTATGATGACAATAACAACTTGCAGTCATGCACCCCTGGTAAGCCTTGTAGCATCATAAAAATAGATGCACATGTTGGGTCCTGATTTTTTTAATAAACATCTTGTATGAGAGAGGCTCAAAGTGTTTTTTTAGCATGGAATGTCTTGTTTACATTTCTTAAGCTTGACCTGACGTTGTGCACTGTCACTTTCACTTCTCTAGATACAACGTTATATAATAATAACTTGAGGTTCTTGTAATAATGCTAATAGTAAGGTACATTTTGTTGGCTCTAATCAGAAAGGACTTTATCAGACCGAAAAAGAACCAGTCAACTGGGAGCAGAAAGGACTTATAATACCTAAAAAGACCCAGTCGGCTCAGAGCAGAAAGGACTTTATAAGACCTAAAAAGACCCAGTCAGCTCAGAGCAGAAAGGAATTAAAAGGCCTAGAAAGACCCAGTCGGCTCATAGTAGAAAGGACTTATAAGACCTAGAAAGACCCAGTCAGCTCAGAGCAGAAAGGACTTATAAGACCTAGAAAGACTCAGTCAGCTCAGAGCAGTAAGGACTTTTCTAAGACCTAGAAAGACCCAGTCAGCTCAGAGCAGAAAGGACTTTTTTAAGACCTAGAAAGACCCAGTCAGCTCAGAGCAGAAAGGACGTGTAAGACCTAGAAAGACCCAGTCAGCTCAGAGCAGAAAGGACGTGTAAGACCTAGAAAGACCCAGTCGGCTCAGAGCAGAAAGGACTTATAAGACCTAGAAAGACCCAGTCAGCTCAGAGCAGAAAGGACTTATAAGACCTAGAAAGACTCAGTCAGCTCAGAGCAGAAAGGACTTATAAGACCTAGAAAGACCCAGTCAGCTCAGAGCAGAAAGGACTTGTAAGACCTAGAAAGACCCAGTCAGCTCGGAGCAGAAAGGACTTATAAGACCTAGAAAGACCAAGTCAGCCCAGAGCAGAAAGGAATTGTACTCCATGCGTGTATGTATTATAAAAGACCTTTCTACTCTGAGCCAGCTGGGTGTTTCTAGGTCTTAAAAGTCCTTTCTGCTCGGAGCCAGCTTGGTGTTTCTATGTCTTAAAAGACCCTTCTACTCTGAGCCAGCTGGGTGTTTCTAGGTCTTAAAAGTCCCTTCTACTCTGAGCCAGCTGGGTGTTTCTAGGTCTTAAAAGACCCTTCTACTCTGAGCCAGCTGGGTGTTTCTAGGTCTAAAAAGTCCCTTCTACTCTGAGCCGGCTGGGTGTTTCTAGGTCTTAAAAGTCCCTTCTACTCTGAACCAGCTGGGCGTTTCTAGGTCTTAAAAGTCCCTTCTACTCTGAGCCAGCTGGGTGTTTCTAGGTCTTAAAAGTCCCTTCTACTCTGAACCAGCTGGGTGTTTCTAGGTCTTAAAAGACCCTTCTACTCTGAGCCAGCTGGGTGTTTCTAGGTCTTAAAAGTCCCTTCTACTCTGAGCCAGCTGAGTGTTTCTAGATTTAAAGGTCCTTTCTGCTCTGAGCTAGTGAGTGTTTCTAGATTTAAAGGTCCTTTCTGCTCTGAGCTAGTGAGTGTTTCTAGGTCTTAAAAGACCCTTCTACTCTGAACCAGCTGGGTGTTTCTAGGTCTTAAAAGACCCTTCTACTCTGAGCCAGCTGGGTGTTTCTAGGTCTTAAAAGTCCCTTCTACTCTGAGCCAGCTGGGTGTTTCTAGGTCTTAAAAGTCCCTTCTACTCTGAGCCAGCTGAGTGTTTCTAGATTTAAAGGTCCTTTCTGCTCTGAGCTAGTGAGTGTTTCTAGATTTAAAGGTCCTTTCTGCTCTGAGCTAGTGAGTGTTTCTAGGTCTTAAAAGACATTTCTACCCAAACCAGCTGGGTGTTTCTAGTTTTTGAATACCTTTCTACTCTGAGCCAAAATGTTTGAATTTGCATGAACCTTGCCTGGTCAATGATGGAATTGAACCACTCACCAACTCACTGGTCTGGTAGTTAAGGCTTCTCCTCTAGAATAGGAAGGTTGTGGGTTCGAATGCTACTTCAGTTGCTTGTTGATTTTTTCATGCAGGATTGAGTAAAGCACTGAATATATAAAGTGCTGATCAAACACTGGTGTAAAGGGTATTACAAAGAATAATAAACACAATATAAAGGCCCTTGTGGGTTTCCATGTAATCAGTCATGCCAAACCTGACGCCTTGCTGTTGTTTTCCTGTTTAAGGGGCGGAGACACATATTTCGACCCCAATGAGTGTCGCCGCTTGCTAGTCAGTTGCCATAGTGGGCCTTAATGGGGCATAACATGTGTATTCATATATCATTAACTTAAAATATGCACCATCCTACAAAATGACATGGCAAACCCACCCCTATGTTCTTGTTCAGGCACTGCAAATGTATGCAATCCGGCCGTGAAGATTCTCACACCACGTGGTACCCGGACCCACCCCCGCTGCCGCTGGGACGGCAAATTCTCCCCGAAACAGTGTGACAGCATGGGCTACTGTTGGTGTGTGGAGGCAGATGGCTCGATGGATGACACTCAAGATCACTCACAGACAGGACATGAGCTAATCTGTGGCTTCAGTAGGTTTTTAATTTTAAGCATAGAGCATGCCACATTGTTTACAAAATGTGATTTCATGCATTCTCTGGCATTTCCTGTCAGGCACAATTTAAATCTTGTATCGTTATTTCCAGTCAAGAGTTGTAGCAATAAACAGATTAATCAAGTTTTGAGATGTGCCCTCTTTCTTCATATCAAAAGTTGATAAATACTAAATAGTGAAATGTCCATTTATTTGTTTTTTTTCCAGTAAGCTGTGCATACAATCTGTGGTTGCATGGTCTTTCTTCTGTGTATATAAACAGACTTGAACACTCACTTTTGATTCTAAAAGCATATATTTTGATGAATAAAAAAGCAGATAAATTGAGGCTATAAAGTTTGCATTAAAACAAAACAGTTGAAAATTCTCTATTTTGAATTTTGTATAGCATTTCATTTGGGTGACAGTAGATAACACCTTTAAAAACAAAAGGTCGATACAACAAAAAAATACTTACCTAAATACTTAATTTTTGAATAGTTCAGCACGTTGAGAAAGAGGAGTGACACCTACTCAATTTTTGACCCCACTTGTTAAGGTCTGCCGTGCCAATATGAAGTCAAGATAAACAAGGTCATGCAGGAGAGAGGAAAGACTGTGACCTTTAACCCCACATGCCTAACCAACGGCTTCTATGACACTGTTCAGTGCAATGCTGAGGAGTGCTGGTGTAGCGAGAAGGATGGAACTGTGGTGATTGGTTCAACTAAACCACAAGGGGAACCTCTGAAATGCAGTGAGCATATTTTTTTGGTTTAATTTTTAGAAATTTTGTAACACTTTCAAATTGATCCCCTATGTAAATTGGTAAACACTTTGTGGAATTGAACACTTTATGAAATTTGTACTTTGGGGCTGGAGTGAAGGTTTTTAAAAGGCACCACGCGTATAACGAGTGATTGAGGGAACATTTTGAGAAAGATGTCTAATGAGGCTGATTTCTTTCCCACTAGGCTCCATTTGTCTGGGAGATGCAACCAAGACCATGCCACATACTTTTTGCACTCGGACGGACAACAAATGCCCCAGTAACACCTTCTGTCATATCCCAACCAACCGCTCCAGTGGCAGGTGCTGCCTCCTCTAAGGAAGCCATTCATGGTAAGCCTAGTATTTACCTCATCATCTTTTATAATGGCAGCGATGAATGCTTTAAAAAGGGCCAATAATCACAAAGTATTTTTTTACTGCGTAGAGCTATGGATTATGAGACCCATTTTTTGTAGTTCCCTAAATGCTTTTACAAGAAGCTGGTGGCACATTCAGCAGCCACATGCAACATTCAGCAGCCACATGCAAATTGAAAACTTAAGGCAAACTCTTCTCTTAACGATAAGTGTACTTGGTTTTTAAACGTGCAATACATTACACGGGACCATCCGCTTTAAATTCCCTCTGAAGGATAAAGCAATAATGGTTGAGTGTTTTGCCCAAGGACACACATGTTATGACCATGATTTGAACCCAGAGTCTGCTGATCAGAACATCAGAACTGGAGTCTTGTGCACTAGACTACGCAGCCGCGCCAAACAATGTTGCATTCACAGCTTAACTGCATAATGGCAGTCACATACAGTTTATTTGTTTTATCTGTTTAACCCTTACCATATTGTGTCTATGCCTAGAGTTCTCCTGAATCTTCTAATACACTCCACTTTATGTTTAACTCAACACCCAAATGTTTGGAATTTGATAAAATTGGTGTGTTTAGCTCAATGCTGAATAATTATTTATTCTGACGTTAACAATAGCACTGGCTCACCCATCACACTCTATTCACATTATTCAAAATGTAGTTATGATCCATGTACCCTTGCTTTACAGTAGGAACTTATTTTTCTGAAACATTGTCCATAACCTAGAATTAATTACATGTGATCAGAAAAATAACTTTGTACAGTTGTGACAAGTTTACCATTTGTTTGGTATTTTGCCATTCTTGTTGCAGGCCTCTGGCTGTGACATGGCCCCAATTTCATAAAGCTGTTAAGCACGTAAAGCTGCGTAACACTTCGCCAAGCATAAATAACCAGGATACCAGCAATGAGTAGTGTATACCACATACCATTTGGGCCGGTAACCTTTCTTAGCGAAGCAAGATTTATCAGTGCTAAGCAAACTTGTGTGCTTAACAGCTATTCGAAATTGGGCCCTTTTTATAATGATTTAGTTTTCATCTAACAAACACTTTAAATGGTGGGCGCCAGGTTCAAGTCCAATTTTGTGAAGTTCTCATTTCTAATACATAGAGTCTTAATGAAAGTGTAAAGAATGTTAGAAGTCAAAAATCTCACGTTAAATTGCTATTGTATTTGATACTTTTTAAGAGCGAATTGAAATATGATGACATTGGATGCCAAAACCAAATGGGTCAGAACATTCTAAGGAGGAATTTTTTGTCAGTCAAAAGGTCAAATTCAATACCATTTTAATCGAGTGTCATGGAAAGTCAGAGATGGACCAAAAGATTTATGTACAAAAATGTACAGACTCATGTATTTGAAATGCCACTTCATTGGATGTTTTGAATGTTGACAAATTTTGCACTGGAAGGGTATCAAATACAATGGCATTTTACTTTAACGTGAGACTAGGGGTCTTGTCAAAATGAATCCAGGACAGGTAGTCGAATAACACTTCTCTGATGTCAAATTTTTGTTGGCTTTCTGTCGGACTGAATTTCTATGACAGACATAGTTTTACTAGCTGAGAGGTACTCAGTTCTCGATACAATAATAACATGCCCTGCTGAGCACTCTGCGGTTTGACTGGCTGATGAAATGTAGTATAAACAAACTTGCAGTTTTCGGGTAACCTGGAAGGTTTGGAGGTCATTTTATTTTACTAAGATGTGGAGTGTAGAGGAGTTGGTTATTGGGAGCCATGTAGAGACCCCCCTGCTTGTTTTCTCTGCGTTTATAAACAAATATGACCCCAGGCACTGTGAACTTCTCCCATGGTTTCTTTGACACCCAATTTTTAACAAGATGAAAATCCTGGAAAGCAATTATCTGCTGGTTGTCCTGGACTAACTTTGACAAGGTCCCTTAGAGACTTGTGCCTTTTTTCCCATTTTCATGAAGACTCTTTATTGGAAAATCTTGTTTTTACACTAACTTTGTTTGTTTGTTTGTTTCTCTTGTGTTTGGTTTTACAGCCTGATCACAACTTACCATCTTGAGTAACCGTTATCATTACTTTTCATGGAGGAGGTTTATTGCACCTACTCACATTAACAGCACATTTTAATTAATCAATTGTAATTGTTTTAAATGACTGCAACTTCGTAGGCATCCAAATGATTTCGATGAGTTATGGGTATAAAGTTTTACATGGTTATTGTAAACGTGATTGCTCATGAAAAAGAACTCATGATTGTTTGTGTTCTGGAAGCTTACTTTTTGTAAAATTTATATCAGTTAAAAAAAAAAAAAAAAAAGTAAGAAGAAAATGTATAACAAAAATTTAAAACCAATCCCTGGGTCCTTACATGTATTTTGATGTTGCCAAAACTGTTGAGTTTGTCCAAAAAACTTGTCCATAAAATGTGTAAATAAAAATGCAGTATTTCATGATCATATTACTTAAAAGTAAATTGTTTTTAGCTAGCACACTCTAGTCCAGTCACGGCCGCACAATTTATATAAAAGTTCCAAAGTTGTTGTATGATAGCGATGAATCATGATTGATTTAAAAATGGAATCATTTGGTAGGGAAAAGGCTGTTATTTGTGAACTTTAAATTGATAGCGCTTTATATGCTAATGTTACTTTTGTGTGAAACCTATTTTAAAGCATGCACAATAACATTACTAGTAGTTAAACACCGGTATCCACACTGTATGTGAGCCAGAATATACATGAAATAACAAACTTGTGAAAGTCTAAGCTCAATCAGTCATCTGAGTCACAATAAAATGTTCATTGTTTTCAAACATCGTGTTTTGGACTTCGGGTACAAAACTTATTCTTTTTACTATTTTCTCAAAACCTATAGCAGTTCAAGTAAAAATATTCATGGGAAGTTTTCCACCATCTGTGAATGTTTATATTTTCAATCTCACTAATGCTGGCACACCCTTTAATGCTTAACAAAATCTGATACCGAATTTAACCCAAAATCCAAAGTAGTGTAGAAAAAGGTATCATATCTGTTTTGAGTAAACAAAACCAAAAAACTAAAGGAAAGCAGATCCATGGAGTGGACCTGTTTCAGGAATGCCTTTGGCATAATGAATTCACCAGGGATAGTAATACTGTTTGCCATTTTGTTATTTAGTTTAAAACCAATAAATGTCTGGTTTTTCATTTATTTAAAATTTAAATGAGCTCAAAGTATAGAAATAGATCAACCAATATTTTAGAGTAATTTGTTACAATTTGTATCGGTTTAACGCTAAGGATGAGAAGTTATAGCCAAGTAGCATTCTTCTATATACTTTTTTTAACATTCCCTGAAGTTTCAAGAATGTGATGCGTTTTTTTGTAAAACAAATATTTGAACTTCACTTATGTAACCTTAATCAGATTGAATAAATGAATTGACAAAGCTTTGTGAAGATGCATGATTATTTAACACAATTTATAAATAGAATGAAATGGTGGCAGAGTGGGAATTTAAATATTTGTAAGTTTGGCAGATTAACTAATTTGCCTTTAATAATAATAATAACAATAGTATGCAGTTCTTATGTATAGCACTTTTCACACCTGAAGGTCATTATTTTTTTACATGTATCCAGAGCTATGTTTGAAATTATAAGACCATACATGTAACATCTTATCATGGTTGACAAGGTGCTGTGGCGTGAACTTAAAGTGGACTTTTAACTATTATTGCTTTGTCCGTCAGATGAGAAGTAAAGCTGTAGGTCCCATGTGTTGGGTATTGCACGTAATAGAGAAGGGGTTCGCCTGGTGTTTTCTGGTATGGCTGGCTGCAGATTGCGCCACAGCACCTTGTAAACCGGATACATGGTGCGTGAAAATAAATGGGTCTTATCTTTCGAACATAGCTCCGCACATATCTTGTAAAAAATTATGAGCGTTTTGAGACGCCCTCGAGTGAGATAAAAACACTATAAGAACTGCATATTGTTATTATTAGTCTGGTTTCCTTCATGAGCATGCTAGAAAGACATTGCTCCATATGGAAGTACATTGGTTGCACTTGCAGACTCTACTGCTTAGGAGTTATGCCCATTGAACCAACAGGATTGCATGTCACATAGAATTTCAGTTTTCTGCCAGTAGGCAAGTATCGTTGATAAAAAGAGAGCGGCAGTAGAGTTGCAGCGGTAATATGAGACTTGACTATACATAAAATCCTCACATTTGGAAATCGCCAAACAAGAAAGCAATTGGTTATTGCACATAACCCCTCCTCCCCCCCCCCCCCCACACACGTGGGTCCTTGTGGGGTCTAAAACACAACAGATGAATGGACCCCACAAGGTATTCTTTGTTCAACTTGGACCCCACTTCAGAAAAGGGAAAAACAAGCCACTGTCTGTAAGGGTGCCCTTACACATGCCAACTTACAGGGTATTTTTTAACAGTAGAACAATGCTACCCCACAAGGTTTTCTTTGTTCAAGTGGTACCCCACAGGATTTCTTTAGAAAAGGGAATACATGTAATAGAACAACAATGGAAGTACCCAGTAACTGTGATATGTAAGGGTGTGTGTGTGCGTAACCCAGTCTTTTGCACACTCAGTTGTAGGGACTTGCTATTGTCTATTGTTCCCTTTCCCAAAGAATTCCCTCGTGGGAACCCAGTTTAACAAAGAAAAACATTGTGGGAACTTTTGTTCCATTGTGTAAGAGTCCCCACAGCTGGGTGATGTCTACCCACAAGTGTGTAATGACCTCCAATCGTGGACACTTTGTTTAACTCTGACAAACATGTCCTGACAAACATGGACCCCATTGATTTCTTCTGTGATAGCAATCATGCACTTATTTTCTCTTTTGTTGTAAGTTCTCGGTTTGAATGTACTAAAACACCCACACAAGTGTGTGAACACCTGTAATCGTTGACCTTTTTGTACCTCCTTTGTTTTTGGCAACAGCTCCCATTGGTTTTGTTCACACTTTACAACTGGTGACCTTCACCCAAATGCCCTCTATTGCCCCTTTTTTTTCATACCTCCCCAGTCTGAATGTGTATACCTACCCGCACACGCCCATATTGACCGTATAAACTAGGGACTTCCCTGTGTCCTTTCATTGTTTGATTTTTTCCCGCATTGGTTTGTGGCACAGATGCGAACCAAGGATGCCCTCTGTCTGACACGCAACTCGGATCTCTATGGTCTCGGTATCCACACGTACACATACATGTACACACATTCTATTTTTTGCATCCCTGTAGGGACATCTTGTGTTCTTTCATTTGTCCCTGTAGTTAAGAACCTCCCACAGACTTTGTACAAAAAATTCCTTGTGGAGCAACCCAGTCTTTAGAATTTCCCCTATGGAGACCCTTTTTTTTCCCTTTTGTTTTTTGTTTTCAGTCTCCATTAGTCTTGAAATCAAGTCGGTAATTGTTGTGCTGTCTAGTTGCGGGGACGGTACACACATCCTCGATCCCAACATGTGTGTGAGTCAGTCGCAATTACCGTCTTGAATAACTTGTACCCAGCTTTGTACACATGCAATCGGACTTGCTACCAAAATTGGACGGAGCAGTTTGATTGGTAAAGAATTGTGAATACATGAATATTCATTATACATCTTGCAGCGTATGGCAAGTCACATGAAGCAAAAGGAGCTACCAAGCGCACACTTCATTCTTTGATAGGGGGTTTATTATCGATAGTAACATTTTATGATAATGCATTGGTCAAATTTTTCTTAAAAGAAAATTAAGAAATTGTTGCAATGATTAAAATGTTATGCTTTTTACATTGATGTTGACAAATAAACTGTCATTAAAAAAAAAAAAGCCAACAGAAAAGATACATTCCCATGTTTATAATGAATTCTTCCAATTTTGTCAGACGAGCTACCATTGGCCCTCTCTATGGCAACTTTTGCATATGCAATGTTAACTTACCATATATGAATATTCGGCTGGGAACAAGCTACTCAAGTCGTTAGAGCTGACGGACCTTGCCACGCGCTACCTACGACCGTTGCATGAATGTACAATAGCACTGTGACTGTTGCATGAACAGCATGATGTGTGTTTGTAATAGGCAGCGCTGGCAGACAAATAGACACTGACTAACGACTTGTCATCAAGTCTAAGTCTCCATAAGGTAGTGAATATGAAATCACATTCCACACACTTTTACCTATGCTTGTTAAATTGCACATGCAACTACCTTCCCCTCCTCTTTTGAGCCCCATTGTTTGAGCTTTCGTACACAAAAGTGAAGCGAAGGACGACCTTGCTTTGTCTAAACATCTGGATCCCTTTTGTTAAAATCCACTTAAGGACACACCCCACACTAACAATCCGCTTGGTTTGTGCAGTTCAGTTTCATGGAATCCCCAGATTTTCCATTGATTACACCAAGTAATTATTTATTAAAGTGAATAAATTATTATGAAGGCTGTTCTCATGAGTTGAGGTGCCAAAAATCAATTTAATTATACTGATGTCATAAATGGGTTTAGCTATTGTTTTATTATTCAGTACCAGATGCAACGATCTTTGCTCATAAATGTTTAGGATGATAACAACTTGTTTACATTGGACACTTTGTGCTCGGAGCTACATCACGACTAGCCTTTTGTCAAGGCCTTCGTGGCTTGCAGTGCCGCGATCCCAAGCGACACGAAGAGGAGACCACGCACGCGAGTGGCGCCACTCGGCTCGCGCGCGTGGTCTCACCGTCCCAGTCGCTCCACTGTTCACAAAGCTGTCCAAGCCACGATGGCCTTGACAAAAGGCTACATCACGACAAACTTGTTGCACAGGCTGGCAAAATGTTGAAGACTTTGATATCGGTGATGTTGCTGGGATATGTTGTTCAGGCGGCTGTTATGAAAGCAGTAAAGTTTTTTTGTCTGTCTGGTTTACCTGTCACCATTTTGCCATGTTAACATTTTGCTTTAGTATGAATTAATTATTAAGTAATTTGTTAATTTATTATTTATTTTGCAATCTGCAAGTTTAAAACAATCTGTCACTGTTTTGATTAGCATAACTACTAATAATCTATTGAATCTATTAACGCAGTACCAATTTGAACACAATTTTTGTTTTATTATTTTGTTTGGCTTAAAAGTGAACGCAAACATCTGTTTTGTTTTGTTCTTTGTTTCTTACAAATTCCTTCTGATTATCAGGTTAAATAACTACCTGATGAGTGATCACAAAACATACCAAAGCACAATATGCTGATTTCTGTGACAAAAATATCCACAGTCCTCCAGAGTGAGATTCAAACCCAGAACTTGCATGCATTCCAGGGTGAATATTTTACCTGGTGTCAAAAATATAATGGATCGTCACTGGCCTCAAAAATCAGAAGTCAGGTTCTGAATTAATTTGTTTGTCTTGATTAGTAGGCATTGTTGATATTGTTGTTGTTTGTTATCGATAATTAAATAATTTTCTACTAATCAAGGTAAGAAAATCAATCAGAAACCTAGACTTCTGACCCCTGTGATCAACCGTGGAATTGTGCATAATATGAAGTACTCCAGTACCTCCTCCTCCTACGGTCCACCTTTGGTAATACAATGACATGAAGTTGAATGCTGTTGGTGCACTAGCATAGTTATCACCATGAAACATCAAGAAGAACAAAATAACTTGTATATACTAGGGTCCCTATGAGGTTACTGGTGGCATGAGATAGCAAGCATGGGGTAAATTCATAAGTTCTCATTTTTCCAACAGTGTTTTATGGTTTTCATATCCAGCTACCTCTTTCATTGGTTCTTCACATGCTGGCTTTGATATACCCTGATAATGACATATTAATTAAATGATTCTTTCTCTTTTTTCAAATCTGAAGTTTCAAATTTTTGAAGGCCAACTTTCATTTTGCAGCTTTCTTTCCTTGGTATGCCTGTGGGTGTGACTTTGCATCTGTTTCTCAACCTGTTTACTGGTTCATTTTTCTATTCTTTGCCAATCCTCTTGTGTAACAGTGAAATAATTAAGTACAACTCTTTTTTTTAGCAGGATTCGGCACCAAGCAAACAGTACTTTACTACTACATTAGGAAAAATTTAATTAGATTTTTGCTCTAAAATTAATTAGTTAATTTTGTTTAACTTGGCATGCACATGACAGAAAGATTGCTCTCTTTGTAAATAATCAGCTGAAAATAAATTATTCAGAGTGATTTTATTCCACCGGACAGCTGTAAATGGTAAGAAGCACTGCAGCTGTTGATAATGTATAACATTTTGAGAAAAAATTCAAAGGACGGTGGATTTAGAGAGAGAGAGATTCAAAAACGTTTTAATCTAAGAAATGTTTCTATGTGAAATGTTCTCAGATTGTGTACTCCAATTATGGATTATTCTTCCTGGGTGGTTATAACCACTCCAGATTTCGGCAATATATCAAAAACACTACCACCTTTTGAAATGAAGTGGTATAGTTTTCTTGTTAATGTATATATCTACATTTAGATGTGATTAACACAATCGAACAGTTCAGAAACCAACTGTTTACTTTGCCTTTAATGTGCTTTTGAAATTATTTCTGATAAGTCGCAGTTATCCTCATTCAATTGCATTCATTTGATTGGTATATTCATTAAAGAATGTCAGATAAATATTTTTACCCCCCAAAATTGTGAAGACGCAGTCCTAAAGGGGCTTATTTAACTGGTCTGCCATCCTAAGTCTTATTCTCAAGTGCTTTTTTTTATTTTAAGAAAGTTGCACTCAATGAGATTCCAGAAAAGAACTATTTTTAAACAAATTTGTTCGGGAAATGGTAAGGTTTGGACACTTTTATGTTAAAGGGGGACATCAGGTCTGTGGCTGTACATGGAACTATGAACTCTAACCCAGTTTCATGCCTGGCCATCACATTACAAAGGGTGACCTCATTATTCTCTTGTGATGTGATGGCCAGCGTGTGTGCCCTTGCACATGCCAACTTACGGGGTACTTTTAACAATGGAACAATGGACCCCACAAGGCAATTTCAATAGGAACAATAGGGCCCCACAAGAGAATTCTTTAGAAAAGGGAACAATAGAACAACAATAGCAGTACCCCACAAACCGGATCCGTAAGGTTGGGTGTGTGTGTGTGTGTGCATGTAACTGGCTTAGAGTTCATAATTCCATGTTAAGCCACAGGCTTAGTGTTTTCCTTCCCTGATTTTCACCTCTGTGGACCCTTGCTTGAATCCCACCATAGAACGCAGCTTTGTGAATTGGGGTTTCAGTCCCTACTTGATTGTGTGGGTTTTTCCCATTGGGGTTATCCTCCCACATCTAAAACTTCAACATTTTTTCTCACTTTTTCTATTCATTCTGTTATTGGCATTCATTGTACTGTTGGATGTGTGATAAAGTAATGATCATGACAGCAATCCCCCTTTAAGCTGATGTTGTTTTACAGGTTTTTTTAAATTGTATTCATCAGCGACTGATAAGGGTACAAACCTGTACTAACACATACACAAAATGAAAAGCCCAACTAAAGAAAACTCAAGTCAACAATACTTTTCTCCCCTCTCTAATATTTCTCTGGAATAATAGTTTGTTTTTTTCACCTTCAAAGCGGACAAATTATGCACTGACAGCGAGGGAAACAAGCATGCTGATGGAGAGGAGTGGAAAGAGGGAAAATGCGTGCAATGTCATTGTTATGACGGTTTCAGTGCTTGTATGTCACCAATGTGTGCGGGTCCACCTTTTGATGGTAAACAGTGTAAAGTACGACCAGGAACAGAAAATGACTGTTGTAAAAGATACATTTGTGAAGAAGGTATGTTGAGCTTTTTATATTTTCCCTGGTGTTTTTTTATTTGTTCTCATTATAAGGAATAAACTTGATTTTGTAGGTTGTCATGGCCGTGAGGTTTAGAGCAACTTATTCAAGTTCTGGTGGTTAATTCATCTGGGTGTGGGTTCGAATCCAAGTCATGACACTTGTGTCCTTAAGCAAGATGCTTTACTATAATTGCTTCTCTTCACCCAGGGGTATAAATGGGTACCTGCGAGGGTAGAGGTTGATATTGTGTTTGAAAAAGCCTTCAGAGCACCACGGCAACCCAAGGCTGTGTACTCCTCAGGGAGCTGAGAAAGATTAGAGAAATGCTATTGGCCCAATGACCAGGGCATTAATGTAAAGTGCATTGATACGTTATTGTAAAATGCGCTACATAAGAACTAGTTATTATTATTATTGCTATTATTAGATTTGTAATTTTTATGCTGAACAAAATCGTTGACACCCTTTTTAATGCAAACACAAAAAGTGTTTATTTGTTTTTGATGTTTTTCTTTTCAATATAAAGAAAACCCAAATCAATTATAATTTGTTATCCCTCTACTAATACTTTTCTCCTCCCAGAGTATGATTGTGGTAGGAATTGCTCGATGAGTTTTGTGTGAATGTTTTTTTTTAAAAGCAAACTAATTCCCATCATCAAATATTGGATTAATTAAACACATTTTGGCCTACTTCAAATTGAATTGTGAGGAACGATCTTGTTATCTGGATGTGGTGGTGTGGCACTCATAGGTCTCTGTATATTGTGACGAGTTTGTCCACTGGGGGCGCCTTATAGCATGCGAGTTGGAATTGGGTTACACAGGTGTGATCGCCTTATGGTACGATGTGTGAACCTGAGAATCAAGGGGCAGCACACACCATGCATGCAGCATCTGCATACTTGTTGAAGGTTTTCCTGATGAAGCAAAATATTGCAGCAGTGAGGACATGTACCTACTCTAAACAACTCTACACTATACAACTACCCCATTTGTATGTTGTAATGATGTAAGCTTAAAATGAGTTAAATTTAAGAAAAATAATCAGTGGTTTATCACTCAAACCTTTGTTTCTGTTTGTCAATTTTGTCTGTGTCTACATTATGTGTTCTTTCATTCAGAGTCTAGCTACTGTTATAGTGTTAGTTTTACCTTTCCACAAGTCCTTGACTGCAACAGCGCTCTACAATATATCCAACCAGATGGGAGGAAGTCGTTCATCTGGTCTCATCACTCTGATTTTACTTCTCTTTTCAATTATTTCTCTATTTGAACCCTTTGCCATGTTGAAGGGTTACAACAATCTGATTCCATTTTTCTTTTCAAATTAGATTCCTTTCAGTTCAGTTATGCAGCTGGTTTTTCCTTTTTGCTATAGTTAATATTGTAGACATCTTTAGGAATTTCTTGGGAATTTGTTTCTGGGCTTTATACAGCCAAGCTGCAGGTTCTAAGATAATGGTTTTTTTGTTTTTGTAAGTAGATTGCTCGCTATGGTGTTTGGCATATAGATTGAGCTTCATCCCAGGAATCTGTCTGAAATTGATGAAGACCTGGCTGTAGTTTGTCATAAAAGTAGAAATGTCACAATGTAGTAAACCTACAAAGTGTATATGGTTTTTGCCAACCAGTAGTGAAGTTGCTTTGTTTTTGTCTGTAGCCTTGTCTCTGTGTCCTGTCAGCTCAACAGTGGCTCCATCGTGCCCAATCTCACTCTGTGGCAACACAGCCTGTGAAGGCCACCCTGGTGCCGAGTGTCGCATAAGTAGATGTAATGGCTGCTCTGCCAAGTTCTATAAGCATAATGAACTCGTTGAATGTGATGGAGGTCCTGTTGGTAAGTTAGAAATAAAGCTCAAAACTTAGTAGATCATTAGGTTTGTTATGTTATAGTTCTATTCTTCATGACGATGGAGGAGTACTAAGTACTTATTGTACACCATTTTGACACTTCAATAGATGTAATCAAAGATAACAGATACTACAATAATTTTGTTTAAACATGCTGGGTTATTAATCGTTATGTGTCTCAGTGCAGACCATGCAAGTCGCACAATAGTCCTGGGAAAGCATAATGTTTTTTATGCTTGAAGGAAATTGCGCACTAAACAGGTACCAATGATCGAATGGCAATGAACTTGAACAGTCTGATTCAACATAAAGCCTGACTCTGGATGATGGTCTATTTAGAGAGTCAAACTCAGTGTGTAACAATAATTAGTTTTTAAGGATGTGTTTATGCTTTTTTCTCTTTTTTTCTTTCCTCTCAGAAATCAAACCGGAATGCACCGAAGGACCGGTGATTAACTGCTTTGTGTCACCGTGCCAATATGGTAGATGTGACCCTCATCCCAACGCAGTCTGTCATGTTAACTACTGCGAGCAATGTGAGGCAGTGTTCTACGATAGCAACAATAAAGAGCTGGACTGTAGGGGAAAATAAGGCGGTGAGTGGACTTAAGCTGTGATTTAACAACGTTTTGTACAGACCATTACAGGGCTGAATATACCGGAACAAGGAAATTACATGCTCAAGGTTATCCATTTTGTTTAATTTGTTGTCAAATCAAATTGCGGTGGTGTAAATTATGAAGTATTGAAAAAGGGGCGACAGTGTACAGTGTTTTGTGTCATCTGGAACTAGCAAGCACCCAGATGTTAGAGACAGTAACTTTTGTTGTACTTTTGTTTTACCTGTTGTTTCTACTGTAGAAATTGCAACATTTTCAAAACTCAAAATGTTCACACAGCCTCTGACACCCCCCCCCCCCCCACCGCCCCCTTGTCGTACTCTTTGTATGACTGTGGAAATGGCACGTTGGATGGCACGAAAATTTAATATCAGTTTTTGTTCTTATTAACAATGTTCAATTTGTCTCATATGTGTTTGGTTTTACAGCCTGATACAACAAACATACTGAGGTCTGTTGTCTTGCATGGAGGAAGGTGCAATACTAACCCAATCAACGCATCATTTTATTAGTTTATTAGTAAAGTTCCATAAAAAGAATTAATATCCATTGTTAACTTTTCTTTTCGCTTGGAATATAGTCAGTTAGATTTCTGTATTTGTTAAGCTAAATTTATCAGAAGAATTACTGTGATTATTGATTGTCATTTTAAGTTTTAAAGTTTTTTTTGCCAGGTTTGATAAAACAAACTCTTTGAGCTTAACTCCTTTCCAGTCAATCACTTCATTTCCACAACAATGCAGAAAATAGGCTTAGTGAACAAAAGTACATTGACACAAATCAAATAAATTACATTTGAAAGTAGTAGACAGATCATAAAAGCAGCAACGATGTGGAGCTCTAGTGTTGTCTTGCATAGAGGAGGGCGCATTACTAACGACTTACTGGTTAGGCTTGCATTTAATGGCACTCCGCACTAATGCTAAAAATAGAAACTCAGTACGCAGATGTCAGACAACTTGTCAAAATTCACTTAACGTACATGCGCACAATGTCCAAGCTTTGTGTTTAATATCATGTACTGACTGCACTACTGCGGTTTGACACGCCGATGCAGTGATCATGTGAGAGCTTGTGGTGTAAAGTATGTCTGACATGTTGGTATTTTGACCAAAAGTGAGGTGATTAGTGCGGAGTGATATTTGAAGCTTTTTGAGGCATGTTTCCATTTGAAATAATACTTGAATGAATGAAAAATAAGTTAAATAATTTCTCAGTGCCTTATTTAAAAGAAAATTAAGAGTTTATGTTTCAAGTTGAAAATTTCAACCACTATAATCCATCTAAGCATGAGACAAGTGAAAGTGACTCGAAGAAGGAGTTAGTTTGGGCAGGGGTGCAGAGGTAATCTTATTCACTTTCTCATTTAACTTGATGTTTTATTGCTGCTTAATTGTTTGATGTACTCTTTTACATCTTTATGATACAAAGTGTTTCAGCAAGATACGGCACGCTTTTTTATTCAAATGAATAAATTCATTGAGTAATGTTGTTGCAAAAGATGTTTAATCATGTCTGCGTGGTTGTTATTATAATAAGTCTGATTAATATTATAATTTGTCTGATAACTGCAGTCATCTTTACACTGAAATATAGCGTCTTCCTAATGCCTTAGCCACAACTACATTTGACAAAATATTACTTGAGGTTTACAAGCATTTTGTCCTGCAAGTGTAGCTAAGAGTTTTGCAGTTTATGTGACACCATAAGCACATGACAGGAAACTCAATCAAGTGTACCACTTTAGCAATTTTTCTAATGGTTGTAAATTTTTAAAATAAGTACACGAACCCCCCCCCCCCAAGTGTTTCAACATGTGAATGGACATTCAGGCTTATGCTGAAACTAAATTAAAACACTTTCTTCGTCATGCTGGTGGATGTGTAAGAAATAAAAACAACATAAAATAACACCCCCACCACCACTCACACACAAGCACACTAAAGATCAGTACAATTAATTGATTTGCCGTTCATTTTGTGGAGTCCTTTTGTAACAGGTGTTAAACCTAGTAGCCCAGTAATTTAATTCAATTTGAAGGTTCTCATTATTCCAAAACGGAGGTGATTTGCCAAGAATAAATTGTACTGGTAGAATTAATGAGTTGACTTTGCCTTTCTTGTTTTAATTTTTTTTTATACCAGACTTACGCGTAGGTAGATTGAAAGCTGTTTTTGCTTATAAATGTTTAGGATAACAACTTGTTTTCATTGGACATTTGGTGCCCGGAGCTGTATGTTGACCAACTTGATGCGCTGGCTGGCAAGATGTTACAGTCACTTATATTTGTGATGTTGCTGAGATGTGTCATTCAGGCAGCTGTTATCAAAGAAGTATAGTTTTGTTTTGTTGTTTTGTTCTATTTGTCTGGTTTACCTGTCATCTTGAACGACTTTGCTCTGCTAAAATTTTCCTTAAATAGGGCCTATTAATTGTTTATTTTGTTTTTGTTGTAATCTGGATGTTAAAATCATCTCTCATTGTTTTGGTTAACATTTTTTTATAATTATTTCTGTTTTATTTATAAATGCCTGCCAAATTGGTCACAATTTTGCTATTTGGTCTTAAAATAAGAAATACACACTTTTAATTGTTTGTTTTTCACAAATCTCTTCTCCAGAGCAAAATTACTCAGCTAAATGCTGATTTCTGTGAAAAAGTATCCACAGGGATCAAGAATCCATGGCCAAAACAAAAATGCCAGTCACGAACAGTAAACATGGCATGGTATTTTGGCTTTACCCAAAATATTCTGTGTTTAGCTAACTTGCTTAATACAATGTAATTTGGTCCTGCTGTCAATGACTTGGGCAATGACAATACTTACCGCAGAAGTCTGCGCTTGCCATGCTTTCGGCCAATATAATTATCTGCTTGGCTCAGTAAGCGTAGAAATCTGCAGATGAAACTGGGCCTTGGTCATATTGGTGATTTCCGACTTGAAAACCTTTTGCCAATTCAACAGTTTATATGCACTGATCATATCCGAAATATGTTTATTCAAGAGATTTTATATGACTTGTTGAAAGTTGTCATTGTTTATAACAAATATCAATAAACCAAGTCAGGAGAATACTCAGAAACTATAACATTTTCAGATATTTGGGTTGTAATTACCATGTCACTGAAAATTTTGAGCAGGACTCTGAGAACACTTTGCAGTGATTTCTGATCAGTTTAAGGTAATTTTATTGTTAATAATCTGTGATGCAAGAGTTAGGGCCTATATCATAGGCCTATTACAATAACATTATTCAATACATGTACTTTTTTATGTTAGCTACAATTACAGGAATCAAGATGATTTATCACCACTGGCCTGTTTTGATTCAAACATTGCCTAATAATTTTTCACATAATAATGATAGCCATTTAAACATGCTGTATTATAAGTAGTCAAGCTATGGTCATACTAAATCACAGTGCTTATAACATCGAGGATTACAACTACATCAATCTGAGAAAAAAATAACTGTCTCTGTAAAAACCATGGATTAAGTTTGTGCTTCAGATTGATTGAGCCAAATACACATAGTCATATTCCTTTGAAACAGCTATTGAAAAAACTATTTCTCCATGTGCCTAAATTTGTTTTAAAGACATTGGGTATGAAAACAAAAGGGCTCAAAATGAGCGGAAAATATGTCCAGGGGTACATCAACACAAGATTTGTAGTTTTTACAAGATAATCATTTCTTAAATTGTTGTTGACCAAATACATGGCGCATTTCAAAAGAGTTTCCACTTTTGGAGCAGCTCTGGAATGCAAACCACTTAGATTGTTGGACGATATCTCCTCTACACTAACTTATTTTTTGAAGCAGCCCTGCATCTTATAGTCGTGCCTCTGATTTTTATGCCCCGCCGGCGAGGCAAACCGAAGGGGCATGAAGTGTTTGCCTTTTCCTTCCAAGTGTGTGTGTGTGTGTCCTTGAGCCTGTCTACCCTACAAAAGGGATCCGCTTCGTCTCGCTTCGTTTTTGTGTACAAAACCAATTGGAGAACAAACAAAAATCCTCAATTTACAGGATTCACAAACGTGTGTGCTCATTTTTCGGTACCTAATATGAAGACCAAGGACAAAACAAAAAAAGGAAAACAAAAGGTCTCCACATGGAAATTCTTATGACCGGGAAATTTGTGTACAAAGTCTATGGGAAACTGTTAGTGCAGGGACAAAGGAAAGAACAAAAGAATGCTCAACAAGATTGTTTGTGTGTGTGAGCGTGTCTACCTGTTAAAAAAAGGACTTTAACAAAAGGGATCCAGGTGTTTGACATAGCGAGGGCGTCCTTGCTTCGCTTTTGTGTAGAAAACCAATGGGGACGTCACATTTTTTTTTTATCTGCAACAATTGGAGAACAAAGAAAAGTCCTTGATTCACGGGATTCACAAACACGTGTATGTGTGTGTGTGCAATTCTTATCTGAGTGATAACTCAAGAAGCACTTGGCATATCAACTCCAAACATGATGTTTGAATAATTGGTCTTGGGATTCCGCAGAAGCCTATTGTTTTTGGACCCCCTTACGCCAAATATCAAGGTCATTATGGCTAAAACAAGAGAAATGTCCGATTGATAACTCAAGAAGGACTTGGTATAACTTCCAAATTTGGTGTGTTGGTTGGTTGGTCTTGGGATCCCCCAGCAGCTTATTGCTTTGAACCCCCAGATTAAATATCAAGGTCAGTATGGGTAAAACAAAAGAAATGTTGTTAAAGCATTAACTCAAGAATGAGATTAATCTCAGCGGGTTATTTGTGTTTGTCAACACACCATTCTTGCTTGTATGTTGTCGTGCATTAAGCCCTTGACAAGATTTTGACAAAAGCCAAGAAAACTTTTCTTAAAGCATTAACTCAAGAATGAGATTAATCTCAGCGGGTTATTTGTGTTTGTCAACACACCATTCTTGCTTGTATGTTGTCGTGCATTAAGCCCTTGACAAGATTTTGACAAAAGCCAAGAAAACTTTTCTTGCACCACACTTTAAAAACATGTTGATTTGATGGTTGAATCACAAAAACTGATTAATTGCACCTGCTTTCATGTGTAGTATAAATAAGACTTAGTTGTGTCTTTACCAGGCCAGCTGGTCATATACAGATGCAAGTGGGAATAGATTAAAGTGCTAAACAAGGCTAACTGGCGAGACTTAGTGGTCTAGTGGTTGAGACATGCATCTGTTTTAGAATGATGGAGGTCACAGGTCTGCTTGAATCAAACACAATGACAGTGCCTCATAATCGTTCATTGGTAAAAACTCATGCTTTGATTAAATGAATTTTATTTTGTAGCTACGACTCTGTTGATATGCATTCACTAGCAAAGTGCAAACTATCTTTATTAATTTTTAAACTGCTTTTTTAATGTACTTTCCCACCTATTCTTTATTTCAAACTTAGGTGCCACGTAAGTGTTTTAGCGTAAATTTTGAACTCTTTGCATTATAGGTTAAGGTTGTCATCAAGTGGTTTTAAGGGCTGGTGTCATAAGCATGAAGTTTTGTTTGTTATCATTTGATTTCTTGAGGTCTGTGCTTATCAGCTGCACACCCAAAAGGTTTTGCTGCTTCCTAAGTTCCTTTTTTCCAAAAATCTCCTACTTTATGATTCTAAAGCATTTCTTATGATAAAAATGTTCTGAGAAAACCTATTCTTTGAAGTTCATCTGCAAAAGCCAAAACTAATTATTAACGATTTCTTGAATAAATCATCAGAGAAAAACTAGTTCAATGCAACTCCTGTGGGCCTCTTGTAATCAGTGGAGTCAGTTTGAAGTAGGGGTGGTTTACAGCAAAATTGAATATGTCACAAAACATGATTGAATGCAGTACACACATGTGCATGTATGTGCTTATTGCAACGCATTTATGGGTTGCAAATCTCTAATTCACCTTGATTTTATATCTTTTTTAAATCTCAAGTTTCAAGTTTAGAAGTGCATCCTTCATTCCAGTTTTGCACACGGTTTTCCTTTGGTTGTTGTTAATAATTCATGGGACAATTTTGTTTATAGATTTTCTTTGAAATTAAGGTTTTGGAGGTGATTTGATTACAAATGTCAATGTTTTTACCTGCCTTCCACTTTGTAAAGAAATTTGTAAGAAATGCAGACTGTGTAAAAACTTTGTTTTTGTTTTCACTGTCAAAGTGGACAATGGATGCACTGACAGCGAGGGAAACAAGCATGCTCATGGAGAGGAATGGGACCAGGGAAAATGCGAGCATTGTCTCTGTGATAACGGTTTCAATGCTTGTACATCACCAATGTGTAGGGATCCACCTGAGGGTAAACAGTGCACAGTACGACCAAGAACAGAAAATGACTGTTGCCCCCAATTTGATTGTGAAAAAGGTATGCTGTTTTTTATGGCCCGCCGACGAAGCAATTTGAAGGGGCATGGATGTTTGCCCAATTGTCCTTGTGCGTAGAATCATTGTCTGAGTGATAGCTCAAGAAGGACTTTTAATATCAACTCCAAACTTGGTGTGTAGATTGGTCTTGGGATCCTCCAGAAGCCTATTGTTTATGGACCTCCTAGGAAAAATGTCAAGGTCATTATGGCTAAAACAAAAGAAATGTCTGAGCAATAACTCAAGACAGACTTGGCATACTCAACTCCAAACTTGATGTGTGGATTGGTCTTGGGATCCCCTGGAAGCCTGATGTTTTAGGACCTCCTACAAGAAATGTCAAGATCAATATGGCTAAAACAAAAGAAATGTTATCCAAGCAACTTGAGAAAGACCTTGCATATCACATGTGTGGATTGGTCTTGAGTTCCCCAGAAGCCTGTTGTTTTTTAACCCCAGGTCAAATACCAAGATCAGTATGGGTAAAAAAAAGAAATGTTGCCCAAGCGATAACTCGAGAATGAGTTTAATCTCAGTGGGGCATTTGTGTTTGTTAACACACCATTCTTGCTCTATTCCCGCTGTGTTCGTATTTCCTCATTTCAAAGATGAGAAAAAAAAGTTGCTTTTGAAATTATTTATGTTAGAAACTCACCTTAAGACATAGTAAAGACATTGTTAATTGTGAAATTGAACATTTCTGTTGCTTTATCAATTAATTTATCTGCAAACGGACTTAGAAGATTTTAATGATACAAGCCTTAGTTTACGAAAAATGAAGAGGTATTTTCCAAATAACTAAAAATCCAATGTGAATAAATGTTCTCTCTCTTCCCTTTAGGGAAAAGAAAATGAAAGGGAAATAAGTTGTTGTCAAACTTTGTTTTGTCATCCCCAAAGGAGACAAACCATGCACTGACAGCGAGGGAAACAAGCATGCTCATGGAGAGGAGTGGTTCAAGGGAAAATGTGAGCATTGTCTTTGCGATAATGGTCGCAGTACTTGTGCATCACCAATGTGTATGGATCCACGTGAGGATAAACAGTGCACAGTACGACCAGGAATAGAACATGAGTGTTGCCCTCAATTTGATTGTGAAGAAGGTACAATGTTTTTTTCGTTCCCTGCTTTTGTGATATTTTCTCATAAAGAACAAAGTTGATGAGATTGTAAAAAGGACCAACAGATTTAAACTATCTAGTAGTAAGACATTTTGTAAATAATCATGTTCAACATTTATTTCAGTTGATAGTTTTAAGTTATCTCTGAGCCATTCAGAAAGTTTTGAAGGGTTTAAATCCAATTAAAATTTATGAAAACTTGGTCGGTAGCATAATTAGGCAATTCTGATACACTTTATTGCATTCTTGATATTGAATTCAATTCGTAAATCTGCTTGTTATGCTTTTAGTGGATATAAATGTATGATTCACACTGATTCTATTTTACTTGTCAAATATGAAGCTTCATTTATTTAAAGGCTAACTTTCATTCATACTCTGCAGCTTGGTTTCCTTTGGCGTTATTATCATAGACATGTTCAGGTGTTTATTTGAAAAAGAGTTTTTGGAGGCAGGATGGTTCTGGAGGTGTTTAGGCATCTGTTTGTCTTTACCTATGTACTGGTTTATTTTTACACTTCTGAATCAATCCTTTTGTATAAAATATAGTACGATAACATGTTGTTTTCAAGCAGTTTCCTTTTGTTTACAAAGTTGCAGAGCCTAATAAATTGAACCTTACATGTACAATGTTAGATGGGAATTTAGTTGAGAGGAAGTTGGTAATCTGGTTTTACTAACATATCTACTCACTCTGATTCTATTTCTCTTTTTGAATCTTTCCTACTGATTGGTCGACAGCAGTGTAGCATATTTCTTTATTGCACCGCAAAATCCTATTGCATCCTATGTATCCTGTTTGTAAGTAATTGCATTTCACACATCCTTATCTGTTGCAGGCCCAAAGGTTTCCTGCTTCCTTCTCCAAGGCAGGACCACAATTTCTGTGTAATTTTCCAAAAACCATCCATTTCATCATTCAAAAGCATTTCTTGTTACAAAAGTGTCCTGAGAAAACATATTCTTTGAAGTTCATTTGCAAAAGCCAAAACTAATTATTAAAGATTTCTTGCATAAATCATCAAAGAAAAACTAGCTCAATGCAACTCCTGTGGGCTTCTTGTAGTGGATTCAGTTTGAAGTAGGGGTGGTTTTACAGCAGAATTGAATACGTCACAAAACATGATTGAATGCAGTACACACATGTGCATGTATGTGCTTATTGCAACGCATTTATGGGTTGCAAAGCTCTGCTTCACTCTAATTCTATACCTTTTCAAATTTCAAGTTTTTGGAAATGCCTCTTTCATGCCAAATTCGCCCGCGGTTTTTCTTTTGTTGTTGTTAATGATTCATATGGACAATTTTGTTTAAGCTTTTCTTTAAACTTAAAGTTCTGGAGGTGATTTGATAGCTCATGTCAATATATTTTATCTGCCTTCCCCTTTGTAAAGAAATAGGTGAGAAATACATATGTGTACAAAAATCTTTTTTTCACCCTTAAAGTGGACAACCGATGCACTGACAGCGAGGGAAACAAGCATGCTCATGGAGAGGAATGGAACAAGGGAAATTGTGAGCATTGTCTCTGTGATAACGGTTTCAATGCTTGTACATCACCAATGTGTATGGATCCACCTGAGGATAAACAGTGCACAGTACGACCAGGAACAGAAAATGACTGTTGCCCACAATTTGATTGTGAAGAAGGTACAGTGTTTTTTCGCTTCTCGCTGTTTTGGTAATTCCTCATTACAAAGATAATATGAGAACAAAATTTATTTAAATTTAAATTTAAATTAATAATGTTAAAAGACACAGTAAAGACATTTGTTACGAAGTCACAAATCTAACGGAACAACTTAACAGAAATTAAGGGAAATACCGCACTTGAATAAATGTAAATAGGAGTCCGGGTTTAGAACAAGAGAATATAATATAAGACATTTAATGAAATACATACTCAGCGCTTCAAAAATATACAAGCATAAGGGGAAGTCGAATTATTTAAATACAATGAGAATAATTAAATACAATGAAAGTAGGGTTGTGGTAACGGAACGCGTGAATAGGGAAGAGGTATACCTCCATTGAGACTCTAGGCTGGGGTTTGAAGTCCCGTGGCTGCCATGGTCCAGTCGTGGGCGGATCCGCAAGGTGCTCAGCGGCGCGACATCAACGTCTGTGAACCGGATGAACCAGCGAGGGAGGCAGAAAGTTGACCATCAAGAACAGGGGTGTCATCACTGCAGACGGCAGTAGGTACCGGCAAGGACTCAGTACAGTCCGCAGGAAATGCTAGAAGTCTCCGGGCCACGCCTCACGGCTGCTAGCCCGGCAGTCGAAGTTAGCACCCGTCAGTTTCTGGAAACCAAAGCTTAAAATCTGCCGAGTCGCAAGCATGGTCCGTCCTTTTAAACAACCGATTTAATCGTGGAATTCCAATGTTCTTCTGGAAAATGCGGTCGGGGACAATGGGTCATCAAGACGAGAATCGCGACCACCGGTTAGCATACTTAGTGGACTTATATAAGGTTGCGTAAACACAATAAATACGAATTCTTAACACCCTCCCCCTTGGGATCGAAAAATACGACTACAAGGTAGTATTTTTCCTATTTTAAGCATAATACATAATAATAAATACAATCATAACATTATATAAAACCCTCCATTCTAAATTCCAAATTCGATTAACTTATTGGGGTAAATAAGTTTAAAATTCTCTGGAAATCTTGAATTTGGGTTTTCACCACAATAAACAGCAGATTTTTTTTGCTCCACAATAATCACTCTTGAAACTGACACTTCATGACCTACTCAGTCCATCTGCAAGTACGTTTTGCTTGCCTGGAATGTGTATGAACTCTAAATTGTAACCTTGCAGCAGTAAACTCCATCTCATTAATCTATGGCTTTTGTTTTTGAACTTGTTAATGTACGTCAGTGGATTATGGTCTGTATAAACAGTAACCGGAAAGAGTCCAGTAACATACACTTCAAAATGTGAAATTGCCAACATAAGACTTAATGTTTCTTTCTCGATTGTAGAGTATCGTTTTTGGTGTTTATTTAGTTTTTTGGAGAAATAACTAACTGGATGTTCAACACCCTTTTCATCATCTTGCAATAATGCAGCACCAACACCAACATCACTAGCATCAATTACCAACTTAAAGGGTTTGCCAAAATCAGCTGCCAACAGTACCGGTTCAAGGGTCAAAATACCCTTAAGGTTTTCAAAAGCCGCCTGACAAACTTCCGTCCAGACAAACTTAGCATTTTTAGCTAAAAGATTAGTTAGTGGTTCCGCAATATGTGCAAAATTTGGGCAGAATTTCCGGTAAAACCCAGTCATACCAAGAAAACGCATTACTTCTTTCTTGTTCTTGGGCACTGGGAAATCCTTGATTGCCTGTACTTTAGCTGTTTTGGGTAAAACTTTGCTCTGACCAACCTGATGACCAAGGTAAGTCACGCTAGCTTGACCAATTTCACTTTTCTTCAAATTAATAGTTAAATTAGCATCAGATAATTTCTCAAACAGTGCTTTTGTTCGAATGACATGATCAGTCCATGTTTTTGAATAAATGATGACATCATCTATATATGCTCCACATCCTTCTAATCCTGATGTAATTTGATTCATCATTCTTGTAAATGTACCAGGAGCATTTTTCATGCCAAATGGCATGACATTACATTCATACAGGCCATCTGGAGTTGCAAAAGCAGATATTTCCTTAGCTCTTTCAGTCAATGGCACTTGCCAGTAGCCTTTTAAGAGGTCATACTTGCTTACATACTTTGCATGCCCAATGTGATCAATGCACTCATCCAATCGTGGAATAGGATATGAATCAGTTTTGGTAACGGAGTTCACTTTCCTATAATCGATGCAGAATCGTTGCGACCCATCTTCCTTTTGAACTAACAAAATTGGTGAACTCCAAGGGCTTTGCTTGGCAGGAGAAATAATTTCATTCTCCAACATGTATTTTAATTCAGTTCGAACAAGTTCAAGTTTGGTTGGGTTCAAACGGTATGGATGCTGTTTGATCGGACTTGCACTACCAACATCAACATCATGAAATAGCAGTGAAGTTCTACCTGGTTTATCTTTAAATAATTGCACATATGATTCGATAGTTTCAACCATTTCTTTGTAACCTTTTTCAGGTAAGTGACACAGTTTGATGCTTAGATTTGCTAAAACCTCAGAATTTTGACTCATGATAGAACTCTTAGAACTAACCGACTCAAGGCTAATTATCCCACCAGAATCTACGTCACTTTCAACCTCGTCCTCAGTGACTTCTAGGGAGGGGAATGTCACAACTACGGGTTTTACCTCCGTGGTTCTCTCGTGATATTTCTTTAACATGTTCACGTGACAAACCCTCCTAGATTTTCTACGGTCAGGCGTTTTGACAACGTAATTTACGCTGTTTAGTTTCTTCTCTATGCAGTACGGGCTGCTAAACTTAGCCCTCAAGGGCTCACCCTGCACAGGAAGCAAAACCAAAACTCTTTCTCCAGCCTGAAATGATCGTTCCCTAGCGTTCTTATCATACCATAATTTCATGCGTTCTTGTGAACTAGTTAAGTTGGTTTTAGCCATGTCATAAGCTCTATACAAGCGATCTTTGAAATTACACACATAATCTAACAGGTTAGTTTCTACATGTGGCTCTGCAAGCCATCTTTCTTTGACCAACTTCAACGGGCCCCTAACCTCATGACCAAACACAAGTTCAAATGGGCTAAACCCTGTGGATTCATTCTGTGAATCTCTTGTGGCAAATAACAAAAAATCGATACCTTTGTCCCAATCATCTTGGTTATCATGACAGTATGTTTTTATCATCGTTTTCAAGGTTTGATGATATCGCTCTATTGCACCTTGTGATTGGGGGTGATAAGGTGGTGACACCACTTGTTCAATACCCAAAGTTTGTATTACTTCACCAAACACCTTACTCATGAAATTGGAACCTTGATCGTGCTGAATTTCTTTTGGAAGTCCCATTCTAGTAAAAAACTTAACTAGGGCCTCAGACACAGATTTGGCAGTGATATTCCTCAATGGAATTGCTTCGGGATACCTAGTACTTGCATCCATAATTGTCAAAATATATATGTGTCCAGATCTAGTTTTTGGCAAGGGACCCACGCAGTCAATTATGACTTTGACAAATGGCTGTCCACATGCAGGAATAGGAATAAGTGGTGCAACCTTGATCTTCTGATTTGGTTTGCCTACAACTTGACACGTGTGGCATGTCCTACAAAAATTCCCCACATCTTGATACAACTTTGGCCAAAAGAAATGGCACAAAATGCGGTCTTGTGTTTTTCGAACCCCCAAATGACCTGAAGTGGGTGGTTCGTGGGCTAACTTCAGAATTTCAGCCCTATACGACTTTGGTACAACAATCTGAGTTAAAACTCGCCATTCGTGATCAGCGGGTACCTCAGGTGGGCGCCATTTACGCATTAACACTCCTGACTTAGACCAAAAATAACACACCGGGGCCTTCTCAGCCTCTTGTACATTAACTGCATCTTTAGCTAGCTTACATAACTCTGGGTCACATTCCTGAGCCTTAATCAATGCATTTTTGTTTAATACAAGAGGGACCGAGAGATTCGGATCCTGATTTTCTTTCTCTCGGAAAACGTTGTCATTCAACGTTTGGAAGAATGTTCCTGCCAGCTTGAAACATTCATCGTCATTGGCCGTTGAATTTTCAACTGTGTCCTCGTTTTGTGAGGCACGAGCCATTGAACGTGTTGTGACACATGCGGGAAAAATGCCCGGATATTTTTCTGATAAACGCTCTGTGTCATCACTACTGTGAGGGACATCGGTAACCTGTGCACAAGGATTACTTTGAACCTTTGTCCCTGCAATATCGTTCCCAAGTAAGAACGTTACACCCTCTATAGGCAAACTGGGTACAATACCAACTGTGACTAGCCCTGCCATAAAATCTGACTCTAGATGTATTGTTTCGAGAGGTATTTTCAAAAAACCACCCTCAACACCTCTAATTAGAACACCGGTTTTACTGGATTCACCCAAGGAGGGAACCACACCTTTTAGCAACAACGACTGTGCAGCCCCTGTATCCCTCAGGATTTTAACAACATGGGACTCAACACTCCCATTTACTGAAACACGTCCATGAGACATAAATGCTTCGTAACCATTGTTCATTGGCTTTGTCAATTGATTGTTCACCTCAGTGACATCTCTAAGAGGAATTTCAACAATGTCAATACTTCCAACATTGGATCTCGGAAAGATCATTTCGCCCTGGGGTACCCGATGTGATTGACTGGCAACTAACGCAACGGGCTTTTCAAATTGATCCTTTCGTTTGAAACACTTTTCAAAGGTGTGGCCAATTTTACCACAAAAACTACAAACAGGCCGGTTTTTTCGCCAATTGGACTTTTCTGAATGACCGGCGGGATTTTCTTTCCATTTAGTAATATCTAACTCTGTTTTAGAGTCATTAGACTGGACAGTTTTACCAGTTAGGTCGTTTTTCTTCGACCATGGTTTTGTCGTTCTGGACCGACTGGGGTCATGTCTATTGTCAGAGCCAAATGATTGCTTGTGAACAAGTTCAAAATCATCCGCCATTCTGGCAGCCTTCTCTAACTTATTGACACCCCTGTCCGCTAAATGTGTCCTAATATCACTTGGAAGGCAACTCTTAAATTCTTCCATCAGTACCAAATCACGCAATTTATCAAAACCTTTTTCGACCTCCTTTGATTTAAGCCAGCGGTCAAAAGCATTAGCCTTTTCCCGTGCAAATTCGACATAAGTTTGCCCAGTGTCCCTTCGTTTTGTTTTTCGGAATTTTTGCCGATACGCTTCTGGGACTAACTCATATGCCTTCAAAACAGTTTGTTTTACCACATCATAATCATCACTTTGTTCGGATGACAAAGCAGTGTACACTTCTTTTGCCTTCCCTTCAAACACACTATGAAGTAATGTGGTCCAGTATTTCTTTGGCCACTCTAACTTTTTTGCCAGATCTTCAAATGATCTGAAATAACGAGTAACTTCCTTGCCATCAAACTTTGGAACAAGTCTGATGTTTTTTCCAAAATCAAAGCCTAGATGGGCCTTGGATGAATTCGACGATTTAACTGTTGAATCTTTTAATTCTAACTCTTTTAATTTGAGCTCATGAGCCATTTCCTTTTCTCTTAGTTCAATTTCTTTATCTTTCAGTTCTTTGTCAGACTCTTTAAGTTTCAACTGTAATTTTAAGATTTCAGCTTGATCTTTTGGATCGATAGATTGTGTCACGCTTACATCACTCTCAATTAGGCCATGTTGAACTAAGGCATGACAAACAGTACGGTTTAAATAACTCTTTCTTGCTCCTCCAAATACCTTGACTCCAAGTGAATGTGCCACGGCACACAACTGATCTTTGGTTAGTTCATCAATGATTTCGACTTTTAAGTCGGATCTGCTTAAAAATTCTTCAGCAGAAGTAAAACTCGATTTAGATGTTTTGGCGTCCGCCATTTTCGGACGTTTTCCAAAAGGAAACAACACTATTACGAACAACCACAAAATGTAAATATTTCGGTCAGTTGAGCTTGCGGTAATAATCTCCCGGACAAGCCCCCATTTTCTGTTACGAAGTCACAAATCTAACGGAACAACTTAACAGAAATTAAGGGAAATACCGCACTTGAATAAATGTAAATAGGAGTCCGGGTTTAGAACAAGAGAATATAATATAAGACATTTAATGAAATACATACTCAGCGCTTCAAAAATATACAAGCATAAGGGGAAGTCGAATTATTTAAATACAATGAGAATAATTAAATACAATGAAAGTAGGGTTGTGGTAACGGAACGCGTGAATAGGGAAGAGGTATACCTCCATTGAGACTCTAGGCTGGGGTTTGAAGTCCCGTGGCTGCCATGGTCCAGTCGTGGGCGGATCCGCAAGGTGCTCAGCGGCGCGACATCAACGTCTGTGAACCGGATGAACCAGCGAGGGAGGCAGAAAGTTGACCATCAAGAACAGGGGTGTCATCACTGCAGACGGCAGTAGGTACCGGCAAGGACTCAGTACAGTCCGCAGGAAATGCTAGAAGTCTCCGGGCCACGCCTCACGGCTGCTAGCCCGGCAGTCGAAGTTAGCACCCGTCAGTTTCTGGAAACCAAAGCTTAAAATCTGCCGAGTCGCAAGCATGGTCCGTCCTTTTAAACAACCGATTTAATCGTGGAATTCCAATGTTCTTCTGGAAAATGCGGTCGGGGACAATGGGTCATCAAGACGAGAATCGCGACCACCGGTTAGCATACTTAGTGGACTTATATAAGGTTGCGTAAACACAATAAATACGAATTCTTAACACATTGCAAATTGTGATGTGAACATTAGCTCTTTTGCTTTACAGTCTAAATTATCTGCAAATGGACCTAGTTAGTTTTTAAAAGGATACAAACTTTGCCTCATATTTACAGAAATTGAAGAGGTATTTTCCAAGTAACTGAAAAGCAACTTTGATAACTGTTCCCTCTCCTGTTTCAAAAGAAAATGGTAGATATAATCATTGTTGATAAACGTTTTTTGTTTTGTTTTTCCCCCTCAAAGTGGACAAACCATGCACTGACAGCGAGGGAAACAAGCATGCTCATGGAGAGGAATGGGACCAGGGAAAATGTGAGCATTGTCTCTGTGATGATGGTTTCAACGCTTGTAAATCACCCTTGTGTTTGGATCTGCCTGAGGGTAAACAGTGTACTGTACAACCAGGAACAGAAAATGAGTGTTGCCCACAATTTGATTGTGAAGAAGGTGTGTTGTTTTTTTTTCTTTCCTTGCTGTTTGATATTTTTTCTCCGTATAAAGATGAGACGAAAAAGGAGCTGTTGAAATCAATTACTGAAAATGTTTGCCTTGATCATGTGCAGATGAGGCACGTCTGATCTGATAATCAACCCTTCAGGTAATTTGGAAACCTCAATGAACAAATTATGATTTCACACTTGAATCTTTTCTTGACTGTCGTGCTCCTTTAAAAACTCTGTTACCATCAGACCATCAAATCCATTGTTCTCTTCCGAGATTGTTGAGGCTCAAATGTCCTGAAATGCACTGGAGGAGAACAAAGCTTCTTGAGTCAGATAGAGACCTCTTTAATGCTCAATGTCTCCATATTCTGCGCATGATGTACAATGCAAAAAACTAAGTTTTACACAGACACATTTTTGGGCTGTAACAATCAAAGAGAAATATTGAGGATTGTTGAATCTTTATTGCACATAAAGGAAAAACCAAACTACCAATACACAACAACACCAAGGAATTAGCCTTGAAGTTAAGTGAATTCATCATCACCAAGATCAATAATACTCAAAATAATCTTGCTGCTTCAGTCTCTGCATAGATCCTTCTGCTCGACGAGTCTGCTCCTGCCCAAATAGGAAATCCGGATATTGATAACTTCGTCTCCCTCAAAACCATGCAGCATTTATTCCATTCCATTTGTTTGTTGAAAAAGCACCCGTTTGTCCTGAGTACCCCAACCACCAAAGTTGCCAATATGTCACTTCAAGATTCAGTTTTCCATGGCGCTTCAAAAGTGGCATCATCACTCTTCTCCTCAGAAAGTCAACCCTGGCCTCAGAGAATCTTAAAAACTTTTGCCCAGTTTTAAATCTCTCAGTTTTATCAAAGATAATCAAGAAAGTTGTTGCAGCCTGACTGACTGATAACCTGTCAGGGCACAATCTTTGTGAGCCCTCCCAAATCGCGTATAACAATAATAAGGATAATAATGTATATTTATAATGCGCACATATCTGTCATTCAGTGACGCTCAAGGCGCTTCAACATTCAGTATTTTCCTGCAAGGTATTTAGGGCAACGTTTCTGAAGTATGCGACCTACTTCTTTAAGGCCCTGTCACACCTTGGCGTTTTAGCCAGCGTATGCTGACGTATGAAAAATTTGGCGATTACGCTGGCGTACGTCGAATAAGTTATGGGTAAGTTTTGTATAAGTTAAGAGCACGCTGAAACACGTTGGTATACGTCGTAGTAAGGCGAGGCGTCGAAAAATTTTGTGCATGCACAAAAATTGTCGGCGTATGCCAGCGTGTGGCTCATAAGTCCCGCATAAGTTGTAGGTAAGTTATACGATCGTTGACACACGTTCACACACGTTACTTGTAAGTTAATCATAAGTCGACATACGTCGAGATAATGTCAAGCGTACCCAAAATTGATTTCTAACCTATGAGTAACGTGCTTTGAACCTATGACGAACTTATCCAACGCATATTAACGTATGTAGACGTTTTGACGTGTTCCGGACGACCACATAACTTACTAAACGTGTTTCTAACTAATAGCTACTGTATAATGGCCAATTGGCAGCGTTTAGGGGAATTTGTATATAAAAATGGGGTTCGCAGGAGGAATCCGTCAGTACTCCTCATCAAGAATCCATTTTCTTCTGCATGACGGATATTGATGTTGTGATATCTAGTGCAGTTATGATTTGAATCGTCGAGCGGCAACCTTTAGGGTACGACACTGTGATAGTCGGCGATACGCTCCGCGCGCTGTGCATAAGTTAGACTATCGTTGGGCATAAGTTGTGAACGCCGGCAACACCCTTAGCATCTAAGTTATCTAAACGTTATGGAAACGTTCTATGTAAGTTACTACTACGGTATGTATACGTCCAACTCGTTATGAATGCGCTTTGTATACGCTCAAAATTGAAAAAAAAACATCGATAGTTCAGCGTATGCCAGCGTTTTAGAGAAAATTTTCATGCGTGGGCATACGCTGGCTAAAACATCTAGGTGTGACAGGGCCTTTACATAGCACCATGTAATGGATTACAAGGTGCTGTGCCGCATTTTGCAGCCAATCAAACCATGAACACCGGGGCGTACCCCTTCTCTTTTCGATAAGTGGGTTCTTTTACGTGCGTTACACAACACACTGGGCCAACGGCTTTACGTCCCATTCGAAGGACGAAGCAATAATGGCTAAGTGTCTTGCTAGGGACACAAGTGTCACGACCGGGACTCAAACCCACACTCTGCTGAGGCGGAAACACCAGAGCTTGAGTCCGAAGCTCTTATCCGCTCGGCCATGACACGCCACTTTAGGAAACATCATGGGAGAGAAAGTGCCTTGCCGCAGTACAAAATGATATTCTTCACACAGTAGATGATAACATGGTGTGTCCTTATATAGTTCTTTTGCACCTTTCCTTAGCCTTTGACATCATAGACCGTTTATTATTAAAATGCCTGCAATCTAGGTGTTAATGGTCCTCCTCTCAAATGGATTCAATCGTTCATTAGTAGCCGAACACAAGCCGTCAACATCAATGGTGTTTTATCATCACTTGGTGCACTCTTGTGTGGTGTCCCCCAGGGATCACTCCTAGGCCTCTCTTCTTCAACATTTACTGAAAACCCATAAAGCTGCAATTGCAAGAAACTACAGGCTCATTGTACATTTGTATGCGGGAGATACTCAACTGTCTCTTGAATTCAATCATTCTAATGAGAATTCTGTTCGCCAACGAGTTGAGCAATGTGTCTCAGATATAAAGTTCTGGATGACCAATAATAAATTGAAATTCAATGATGATAAAATGGAACTACTTATTACTATATCAAAATACAGTAAAACAAAAGGTCAATGATAAAAAATGCAACCTGGCACCGCTACCGTTAAATCATCCAAAACGGCTCTCAATCTAAGTATTACGTTTGACAACACCATGTCTATGGAATCCCAGTGAAGAGAAATTGTCAATTAGCTTTTCATTTTTGTGTTTGTTATCTACTTGTTGTTTGTTAGTAAGCAAATCTCTTTATAATGTACTATTAATTACATCCCCTGTGTTCTTTGATTATGTATCTTGTTATGTTTGCTTTTCTTAAATGTTCTTTTTGCCAGCGCCTCGGGATATGTTTGGTCAAAGAGAGATGGTGCTTTACAAATTGTTATTATCTCATTATCGTTATTAATGTTGAAATGTGTTCTTAAGATACTGTGAAGACATTGTGACTTGTGATGTTGAACAGTACTTTTGCTTTACTGTTAAGATTGTTTGCGAACGGACTTCAACAGTTTTAAGGACACAAACCTTGACTTATGTGTACAGAAAATAAAGAGGTGTTTTCCAAATTACTAAAAAGCCAACGTGAATAAGTGTTCTCCCTCTCCCCTCCAGGGAAAAGAAAATTGAAGGAAATTGAAGTGTTGTTAAAATTTTCTTTTCACTCTCAAAGTTGACAAACCATGCACTGACAGCGAGAGAAACAAGCATGCTCATGGAGAGGAATGGGACCAGGGAAAATGCGAGCATTGTCTTTGTGATAACGGTTTCAACGCTTGTGCATCACCAATGTGTATGGATCCACCTGAGGGTAAACGGTGCACAGTACGACCAGGAGTAGAAAATGAGTGTTGCCCACAATTTGATTGTAAAGAAGGTGAGTTGGTTTTTTTCTTCCCCTGCTGTTTTGATAATTTTCTCACTATAAAGATGCGGCGAGAAAGAGAGATAAATTTTTAATTGATTTGGGTTAAACAAAGACAAATTCACAAGAGTGAGATTTTAATCAACGATTTCAGGTTTAGCCGGCTCATTAAACCGAAGGTCTAAACCGGCACGTTAAACAAGAGTTTTAAACTGGCCATTGGTTCTAATCCCGCTCTACTCAACTATTTTTTGTTCAACCCTAAATTATCTGCAAACCTTGCCTTATGTGTGCAGAAGAGGTATTTTCAAAAAACTAAAAGCCAAAGTGATAAATGTTCTCCCTCTTCCCTCAAAGGGAAAATGCAATTGAAGGAAATTAAATTGTCTTTACAAGTTTTGTTGTCATCCTTCAAGTGGACAAACCATGCACTGACAACGAGGGAAACAAGCATGCTCATGGAGAGGAATGGTTCAAGGGAAATTGTGAGCATTGTCTTTGTGATAATGGTTTCAATGCTTGTACATCACCAATGTGTATGGATCCACCTGAGGATAAACAGTGCACAGTACGACCAGGAACAGAAAACAAGTGTTGCAAACAATATGATTGCGAAGAAGGTACGTTGGTTATTTTATTTTCCTGTTGTTTGTATGCCCCGCTGGTGATGTCGAAGTCGCATATGGTTACGTTTGTCTTCTCCTTGTGTGTGCTAATATTCGGTAACTTATGGAGACCAAGGACAAAGTAAATGAATTGAATTTTAGAAGACTGGGGTGCTCCACAAGAAATTTGTACACAAAGTCTGTGGGAAGCTGTTAAGTACAGGGACAAAAGAAAAAACAACAGAAGTCTCTACAGGGATGCATTATTGAGAATTACAGTGTGTATGCGAGTAAAATACACATTCAAACTGTGGATATTGAACAAAAGAGGACATTTGGGTCCCAGATTAGGTAAGGGTTCCCAGTTGGAAAGCTTCTACAAAACCAGTGGGAGATGTTGCCAGAAAGTTACTGTTCTAACAAAAGAGGGACATTAGGAGTTCCCTGATTGTAGGTGGTTACACACTTGTGTGGGCTTATGCACATACCCTTGTGGGATCTTTTAGACAATAGTCCCCATAAAAATGTTCTTTGTTCTACTTGGACCCACAGAGGACAGTAGGTCCACAATTGCAACACAAAGGGACAAAATGGGTTCCACTTTTGTCGGGACAAATAATTGAACAAAGGGTCCACAATTGGAGGCGCTGCACACTTAGGTGGGCCTACTGAAGGGACATTGTGGATTTTTTTTTACACAATTAAACAATAGACCCAACAAAGTTTTCCTTTGTTCAACCTGGACCCCACTGATGAATTCTTTGGAAGAGGGAATAAGTGATAGAAAAACATTAGCAGGACCCCACAAACCCGATCCATCAGGATTGGGTAAGCATTACATACAAAGTGTGGAACTGAGAACATGAGAGGTCTACACAAGGCTTTTTTTGAAACACTATGTGGACTTACACACGTCCACACAGTGTTTTAACCAGCGTTGGAGAAAAAGTGCACAGAGCAAAGGAAAGTCCACATAGGGTATGTAATACAGAGCTGTGTGAGTGGGATTGTCTACCAGCCATACAAACTTAGGACTTTAACAAAAGGGATCGGGATATTCCGTTCGAGTGAGGAGGTCCTCGCTTAGCTGTAGGTACAAAACCAATGGGGACATCTCTAAAAACAAAAACAGAGTCCAAACAATGAGAGTACAAATATAAGAGAAGTCCTCCTCTATCTACTGGATTAACAAACATGTGTGGGCTTACAGAAGGGTCCTTGTGTGGTCTCTTTTACACAATGGAACAAAAGATCCCACAAAGTTGGTTCAAATTTGAGGAATTACTTAGAAAATGGAATCATAGAACAATAGCAGGATCCCACAAACCGGATCCATAGGGTTCCGTGGGGGTGTGTGCGTGCTTGTTTGCAATGATCATTACCTGAGCAACAATTCAAGATTAGAAGGACTTGATCTATCATACTCCACACTTGGTGTGTGGTTTGGTCTTGAACCTTCCCAGAAGCCTGTTGTTTTTGGACCTTCTAGGTCAAAATTGTCAAGGTCATAATGACAAAAACAAAAGAAATGTAGTCTGACTGATAACTCTTAAAAGACTTGGCATATGTACTCCAAACTTGGTGTGTGGATTTTGGGTCTTGGGAGCCCCCAGAAGCCTATTGTTTCTGGACCCTAGGTCAAAGCCAAGGTCATTTCGGCTACAACAAAATCCATCTTGTCCAACAGTTAACACGAGAAGAACTTGGCATATCACCTCCAAACTTCATTATAACAGATTCGAGCTTTAATTGCACTGGTAGTTTTCTTGTGTGCAACCCCTACCAAAGAATGAGATAAATCTCAGTGGGGCATTTGTGTTTGTTAATGAACCACTCTTTTTTTCTCTTCATTTCCCCAAGAACAAACTTCATGAGATTTGAAAGAAGAACCTATTAAACTTCCTAGTAATTTTCCAAGACGCAGAAAAGACATTCAAGTTGTTAACACCAAAACAAATTAAATATATTTCTTATAAGCAGAGTGTAGGTTATGAGTTCCGGTCTTGACACTTGTGTCCTTAAGCAAGTCACTTAGCCAGATGGGTTTAATTTGTTGTGTTATGTAATGCACATAAAATAATCCAGTCCACTGATCAGAATAGAGGATTGGCGTCTTTAGAGGATTCAAGTTTGCTTGAAGATTTAGATTGTTACTATGGACAGCCAGGAGTGCCAAACACCACTGACCCAGATAACCAATTAGTTCACCACACCTTTTTACTGAAACTTAGATTGTAATTGGACTTCTGAGTTTTATGCAGTTCAATTTTAATTAAATGCGGCGGGGGTTCGATTCCCGCCCGAGTAGTATACCTGTGGAATTTTTCCAGCAGGACTGGAAGGGCTCTGAAGATATTGTGTTTAGCTTACATCACCATAACTGTAATGAAATTAAAACAATTTTGTTTTCCCCCTGATTATTAAGTCTTTCAAATGCAGGTAGACATGCAGGTCTCTTAATTACTCCCTGAAAATTAATACCAGTTTTGTTTCCATACTAACACTGTTCTTTTGTCTTGTGTGTTTATTTCCCCCCAGCCTGAAACGAACATGTTGAGGTCTGATGTCATGCACGGCGGAGGTGGCATTACTTAAACTCCAATTATTTGGTGCTGGATATGTGGTATGGTGTGACCCCCCCCCTTTCCCCCTTGTTTCTTTGTGTTCCATAAGAGGCACGTACTTCTGTACAAGAGGAAAAGAGTAGGTTAAAGTACGGGAGCATTTGGGGGGGGGGCACCCTCTGCCATATATCGGGCATGGTATACAATCACCTTATCTTTCATTCATTACTTATACTTTCATTAATAATAAATACCTCATAATTAGGAAAAATAAATATTTATATCAAACTTTCCTTAAAAAAACTGTCAGGTTTGATCAGTGTTTTAGTTAGAATCCTGTATTTGATGAAAGCTAAATTTATCATAAAATGTGTTGAAGAATTGAACATTATTTTTTTGTTTTCGTCAGCCTGATACAACATACCCTTTGAGCTCGTTTGTCTTGCATGGAAGAAGGTACATTGCTAGCTCAATAAATGCACCATTTTTTCTTAATGTATTTATAATGAAGTAGTTCATAACCAGTAACGGTAGTGTGGTTTGACTAAATTTGAAGCATTTAAGTAGGCATGTTTGCATAATGAATAGAATTGTGTGCATAACAAATGAATTGAAGTATGAAACACAGTTTGAATTCTTGGAGGTGTGCCCTGAGTTTTAGCAAAGAGAAACAAAGTTGAACATTTCAACCAATAATCCATGTGAACATGAGAGCACTGAAAATTGACTCAGGGAAGAAGGGACAAAGTAGCTCCCTTAAAGGGGCACACCGGCTTCGTTGGGCTATTTGGGCTACAAAATAGGCTAACATATGCCTTCAAAGGTCTTCCAGGAATGGAGAAGAACGGTTCCTAAAAGAAACCATCAAATTTTGCCGTTTTTGAGCATTTTTCAAAAAACGAATGTCACGTGATTTATCCGAACCAAAAAAGTGGTTCGGATAAATCACGTGATTTTCGGAGTTAGTTTTACTTCCAGCCGTATACAAGTAAATTACTGAACCAAATTTAAATCTGTTTTTTAAAAATTATTCATGAGTATTTGAAAAAAAAGACTATGTATTCAGATTATTGTTACAATTTGTAAATAATGATGAAAAATCGAACGTAAGATTCGCATTCAGAGAGTCCGTGCAACCGAAGCGTGTTTTACAGCGCACCAGCGTGGGAGCTAGCGGAACGTAAACCTTGGGGCATATCCCGTACAGCCGGTGCCGTGTCTCGTGGGGCCAGAGAGACAAACCCCGAGGCATGAACTCCCCAGCTTGCCGGTCTAGCCGTGAGCGTGGGAGCTTGTCGGAGGGGTAGGGAGCCAGACCAACAATTACGGTTTTTGTAGGAGGGTTTTAGTCTGATACCCCTAGCTATTATCCCCTAACTATTGCAACGTGTTGCCTGCGCTACACACGCGGGACGACGACGGGGAATATTTATCCCATACAGCTGGTCTACTTCTATGATAGCTGCACAATGTCCACCCCCCCCCCCCCAAATTGCTGCTTTTGCTGGCTTTCCCTTTGGATTTATCGTGGTTTTTCTTTTACTTTTTACTTTTCGTTGGACCACCTTCTGTGTGTTTTTCCTTGCGATGTTTTTGTACCGATCCTTGGATGTCGAAGAAACGTTCTCCATTATTGCAAGTATATAGTACGTCGTCGTACACAGAATACAGGTTGGGGTTTAGTTTTCGCGGTCGTAACCAATAACTGTTTCAATGGCAAGTTCAACCGAAACAGTTATTGGTTACGACCGCGAGCGGACTTCGACTAGGACTGACCATAGAGCAAGGAACCTTGCTCTATGGACTGACGTCCGCTCATGTCACTGATCTCTATTATACTGACAGGTAATAGATATCAGTGGCATGGTTCATGTCTGTTTTTTTTATTTACACGTGAATTTGTGCTTGATGGATATGAAGTCTGTATCCTCATGCCTCGCCATTGTTATAATTGATACATAAACAGAGCACCAGTCTACTTACAACATCGCGCATCATTGCCACGTAAATTGGACAGTTGCAACGGCTGGAAAAGCGTATAAGCTGACCTTTGACCGCGTTTTGGTTTTTTTCACATTTTTCGTTAATTACGTGATATTTTGATGATTTTTTTTTACAACAACCATTTAAAAATTGTTGTCTGTCATTCCACATCACAATATTAGGTAAACAGTAAGCCGGTGTGTCCCTTTAAGGGCCTGCCATTGTTTTCTGCTTGTATGTGCTAAATAAAGGGGAAAGTCAAAGGTGAAATTAATAACAAAAGGATTGTTGAAAGGGGAGGGAGCACCGTTATTGAAATGTTGCATTAGAGCGCCACCTATCTGCAAGAGTAGGAGAGGCGTAATTGAATCGGCACAGTCATAATCAGGACGTTATAAAATTTGATGAGTAGGAATAGTCTGCAAAATTTGTTCACTTGGTATAAATGATTAATTTTTCGTTTTCTTTTGATGTGTTGTAACCAGTTTGGTTCCATTTATTGATACAAAAACTGCTAAGTGACATTGAATAAACAGAATATGAAACATTAAATTAAGTAATAGTAAACAATGAATATCAGTAACTACTACTTCAACGTGAAAAGTTATACAAAACAAAAACATACAGTTAAAAAATTACTGAACAAATATGAAGAAGACTTGAAAAGACACACTACATAAAATTTGATTTGAAGGGATTTGGTTTCAACTTCGCATAAGGCTTTGGATTTTGTTTTCTTCTAAACAAACCTGTCTTCTGTGAGTTTACTGAAACAGAACAAATTGTATAAGACTTCTTTTTAAAATCAAACAGAACTTCTTGTGGTCTCTTCTGACTGTTAAGTTCTGTTTTGTGACAAACATTTCAGATGGTTCAATGCAGTTTACTGATGAGAACTTTAAACAACTACATCTTTTGTGTTGAAATTGCCTGTTATTCTGTCACAGTCATTCAGATAGAAGTTATGGCAGAAAGTATTTCCTAGGAAAATCCAAGCTTGCAAATGTTTTTGACAAAAAAACAAAGATGCTCTATTGTTCTTCTTTACACAAACTACAAATGTTGGTATCAGTTGTTTTCCATTTGAATTTTTTTTAAAACTCAATTAGTCAATTTCCAAGGCAATATTTTGTTTATTGACCAAATTCGCCTGACGTCATCATCACAATAATCTTGTGTGCGCTATTTTGGTAGTCAATGACCCCGTGTGTTAAACAGCGAAGTGCAGATTTAAGGGAAATGCTGCATTTTCACATTACATGTAGACTCAAAAAATTGTGATTTCGGCAAAGTCGGTGTGTGTGACGTAAGTGCAAGGATCAATAGTGGGAAAATCATCGTTAACAGATTGAGGGCACACTTTATTCATTAAGTTTCTTCAAAATTAAATTATTTTTGCCTGAAAATATAAATCTGAACAAATCTAAGCATAGACAAACAAAGCACCCTCTATTGGTAAAGGAACTCTGAATAACACTTAAATCTCTTAAATCACTGAAATCACTAAAATCTATAAAATGACCTTCTTGTATACTCAGACTCATTTAACCTATGCTATTGTGAATGTGCGTTGCGTGCAAGGTAATCCTTTTTACTGCATGATACTGAATTGCAAAAAATCGTAAATTTTGTGTTTTTAAGTGACAGTTGAAAGGTTTAATTGAAAAGAAAATCTCAATGCAGCACATTTCATCTCCACAATCAAAACCTCATCCTTGTAAAATGATTAGAATAGCAACAACATGGCTTCCCCCAATTTTTTCCAAAGCATGTTTTAAAACTGAAATAGCACCCTCACACACCCTTTCACCAGCATCTCACGCTGTGATCGTTCCATTTTTTCACCCGTGTCTGGAAAAGCCATGAGCTTTTTGAAAACAATTTTGAAATACATACAACAAAACAACTACTAGAATGACGTGAATGACCTTCCTGCCTACTCTGTTCAGCCTATGGTTGTTGCTGTGTAATTTCTACAGCGTATATTGCTTTGCATTGCTTTGACAAATCCACTGAGACTGGCCCAGTTGTTTAGATGACTATTGATCTGTTGGATTATAATAAATTCAATCGGCATTTGCAGAAATCAATGTTTTATTATATGTTATGTTATGGTTATGGCAGTGTGAGGGCCCAAAGGCACCTTTTGTATTGGCCATCTGTTAATACTTTACTTTACCTTGTGATCTAATAATGTCCATAACGTCCTGCCCTGTTGCTGCTTTTGTGCAGCCAACATTATCAAAATGTAATAAAGTCAAATCAGATTTGTTCAGATGTAATTTACCATAATTTTGACCGCATGAGGGCGCTTTTATCAGGGAATGTCTTGCATCACAATTACAGTTTCATCTTATTTTAACTGCCTGTATGTAGTTTTCTTGCATTAATGACGAAATACATGAACATAATAATAACAAAAATGAAAAAAAAAACATCGTTTGTTAACTTGTTTTCATCATGTGAAATTTAATTGGTCCACGTACGCCCTCATGCGGTCAAAAATATGACGAATTATTAGAGTGTTGTAACGCTACATAGGAAGGGTACCGTACCCTGTGAACAAAAGAGATACACATAATGAAGAGACTTGAAACACGTTGTGGACTTACACACGTCCACACAGTGACGTCCACACATTGACAGTGTTGAAGAATTGAATTTCCTTAAGTGTACAGAACAAAGGTGACTGCAACACAGATGGGTGTGGCTGTGCATACATGGGTCCAAGTGGGGTCCAAAACACAACAAAACAATGGACCAGAAAAATCAACTCTTCAGAAAAGGGATTAATAAAACAATAGCAGGATACCAAGCCCCCATCGCTGAGGGTGTGCTCATATTCGGTACCTTATGGAGACCAAGGACAAAACAAAAAAGGAAAAACAAAAGGTCTCCACATGGAAATTCTAAAGACCGGGGCGCTCCACAAGGAAATTTGTGTACAAAGTCTATGGGAAACTGTTAAGTGCAGGGACATAGGAAAGAACAAAAGAATGCTCCACAAGGATGCATTTTTGAGAATGTGTGCCCTTACACATGCCAACTTACGGGGTACTTTTAACAATGGAACAATGGACCCCACAAGGCAATTTCAATAGGAACAATAGGGCCCCACAAGGGAATTCTTTAGAAAAGGGAACAATAGAACAACAATAGCAGTACCCCACAAACCGGATCCGTAAGGTTGGGTGTGTGAGTTTGTTTTCACATTCAAACCGGGGACCTATAACAAAAGAGGACAATAGGGTCCCCGGTTGGGTAAAGGTCCCCAGTTGGAAATTGTGTACAAAACCAATGGGAGCTGTTGCCAAAAAGTTAAAGTCCAAACAAAAGAGGGACAATAGGAGGTCCCCGATTGGAGGTGTTTACACACTTGTGTGTGTGTGTGCGTGTGGCACACGCATTTACAGTTAAACCTGGGACTTCTCACAATAGTGGACAATAGGGTCCCCAGGCCAGTTGGTTTGTATGTACAAAACCAATGGGAACTGTTTAAAAAGTTAAAGCACAGACAGAAGAGTCACAAAAAGAGATCCCCTACTGCAGGAGTTTATACAATTGTTTAGTAAGTCCCCATTATTTTTGTACACAGATGAGAAGCGAGGATCCTCACTCTGTTAAAACATTCGGATCCTTTTTTGTTAAAGTTTTCGGTTTCAACCAGTAGACACCCCAAACACACCCATGTTTGTCAACCAAAAATCGAGGAATTCTCATTCTCCCAGTGTTTGGAATTTCGTACACAAAAGCAAAGCAAGCACATGTTTACTTTTTCAGAAACACCTGGTTCCTTTTGCCAGTTTGTTAAAGGGGCACAATGCCTTCGGAACAGGCGTTCTGTAAAAGCATCTGTTTTGACATGAATATGGTAGGATTTCTTTTTTAAAAGTAGACTTTAATGATGATAACAACAATTGTGTGGTTTAGTGTGTAATTTCATGACAGAACATAATATGCTATTTTATGGAACCAAATTTTTGACTCCACAAAATGACAGACGGTATGTTCTGCTGTTGTATTTAAAGCAGTGGCATAGCCGGGGGGGCGGGGGCATGTGCCTTCCCCTACCAAAACATTCTTGGTTACGCTGCTGATTTCAAGAGACAAATTTATGTTTTGTTATTAATGACTACACAACACTGTAGGTGTTTTTGTGCGTGAACAACTCCAAAAAAGGGATAACGAGTAATTCCAAACATATTGTTTTTAGATTTAAAGACATTGTACCCTGTCCCTTTCAGCAAACATCAGGTCAGCTGCTCAGTCTGTTCTGTTCAGTTTCATGGAAGCCCTTCAACAAATTATCATGGAGGTGTTAACGGATTTCACAAAATATAGGTTATTGGTTTATTTACATTAATGCGAAGGCTGTTATTAATAATACCTCAATAAGGTGCCAAAACGCATTGATGGAATTAGGTGGTTTGTCAGAATAACACCTTGTTTACATCGGACACTTGCTGCTCGGAGCTGTATGACGACACAGGCTGGCAAGATGTTGAAGACTTTGATATCGGTGATGTTGCTGGGATATGCTGTTCAGGCGGCTGTTATTCAAGCAGTAAAGTTTTGTTTTGTTCTTTTTGTCATTTATCTGGTTTACCCGTCATCTTGCACCAAGTTGCCCTTTAAACGTTTTGCTTGAATATTAATTATTTATCTGCATGAATTATATTATTTGTGTGGGTGTGGCATGTGTGGGTGGGCTAACATTCCATACCAAGTGGTTACAAAGGGACTAAAACACTATGTGGACTTACACACAACCCCAAAAACAGTGCTTTACGCTAATATTTAATAACCGTTTTTTTCTGAAGTGCACAAACAAACGAATGTCCATAGAATGAAAGTTATAGTAAAACAGATGAATGTTGAATAGTAACATAATGCATGTTGAATAGTAATATAATGCACGGGTTATGATGCATGGTATGTAAAAGTTTGATTAATGAATGCCGCATGACCTACAATCCTCCAATCGAATTACAAGGATCTACTTGGTCTTTATGTAATACAAACTAGTGCATTGATTAATTTAATTTGATATTAATGTTACCTGCGTTAGTACCCCAGACAGTTTAGGCAGTCTTATAATTTGAATGGTGGTCACCTCGACCACGTTCACCTCATATTAAATGGCTGATTAGCAATCATATAATTTTTAGCCATGTGTGTGTGGTGCGCAGGCTTTGCGGTGCTATAGATTGTCCACAATCATTTTAGTGGGGAAATCACTCAAAATCTACTCTTACGGCAAGTACGGGCATGTCGCACAACCCTTAAAGGTTGCATGCTATTTGACCATTAACAAAACAGAGTCTGGGGACGTGACAGGAAAACAGACACATTTTGAAAAACGTCCAAATTTTTAAATAACAAACAAGGGTGTTTATGAATCAGAGTTAAAGAGTAGTACTGACTTGATCTTGTATGGCCGTTTAAAACCTTGCAGGGTTGTGGCCGTGCGATAAAGGACCTCGCCTTCAGCTTGGTCATTTATCGCCTTGCCATGACTCTGTTGATAATCTTCAGTAAGGCTGGGGCCCCATTTCATAGAGCTGCTTTGCTGAGCACATAAGTAGCTAAGCACAACAAATTACGCTAGCCAGAATACGGTTACCAGCCAAAATACCATATAACATGTACCATCTTTGACAGGTTTCCAAATTATTGCTTAGCTGGAGATTATTAAGCACTGTTGTCTGCTTATTAAATCAGCTCTTTGAGTTGGGCCAGGTTTGTCGCCACTCTTTAATTTACTACTATAGAGCTAGTACTACTCTCATTGTTGAAATGCATTTACTAGCAGAGTGTCATAGATAGATGCAAAGTGCAAGCAAAACTCTCATATTAATTTCAATGCTCCCTTTTGTTTCCCCCACCTATTCTCCAAACCAAACAAAGGATCAACGTAAGTGTTCTAGTATCTTTGCTATATTTAAATTGGTCATCATGTGGTTTTATAATTAAAACAGCAGATTTTAAGTGCCATATACAATTTGAAAACATAAATAATAATTTGTTTAGAATCAGTTTCCTCTTGTTTGTGATAAAAACCCATTTATCAGTTACAATCTGGAACCTCATAGAGGGGTTAATCTTCATAGAGAAATGTTTTGGGCTGAATGTGTCGAAGTTAGGAAAAAACATTTTACAACCCTCACTGTTACTAATTTCAATTGCAGCAATTGGAGTAAGTTAAAGGTGAACATGTACAGAAACGTTTGCACTTTTCATTGTTTTTTTTTTATATTTTTTTTTTACTGAAACACACAGCTAGGGCCCTATACCTTATTGGATGAAATGTTCACAGTGTGTTTGTTGCAAAATAAATGGGATAAATTGACTTTTCAAAAAGCCAATAATGCCTTATCCCTGTAAAATCAGTAAAGTAGGATTATCTTACTCTGGGGATGGTGGCAGTAAAAACAAATATAGATATAAATATAGTTTTGCAAGCATGAAATTTAAACTTTTGGGGGGTAGGGCTACTTCGGAGAGAATCGCTGTGCTGTTTAATTAAACAAATTGCTAAGGGAGCTTTTAAAGGTTCTGCATTAGCTTGTCCATTGGTCTGCTAATTTGTGGATCATTTTCTTAACAGCGGTTATAAAACACAGTGGGGTGCACCTTGATAGATTCCTTATAATAAAATCAAAATGGAGTGTTACGGGTAGTAGTCGTGTTCTGGGCATCACAGCATAGGTTTAAGTCACGGTTCACTTATTGCTGAAGATGTTTGCCCCGGTGTTCCTTGGCACAGTTGGTGTGATTTTCAGTAATAAAATTACCGAGCTAACTTAATTTAGAACCAGATATCAATCTCATATAATTCTACGGAGATCCAAAAGTGCCATGCAACTTATCCAGATAGCAAGATTTATATTGCCGAGTTAACTTAGCAATACACACAGCAAGGCTTTTGCACTACATGCTGAAACTAAGATGTGGACTTGTGATCTAGATTAAATTGCTAAGTCAACTTTTTATGAAACTAAAGTTGCAAGTCAACTTATTCTTTCAGTATGTTGTCTTGGAGACATAAAATAAAACACAAATATTGTTGTTTTCTCCATAAAACAGTCAATGTGGCAAGATAAATGGTCAGGTTCTATGTATATGGATAGGTTGGGGCACTTCTGGATCTCTGTATAATCCAAAAAGTATGGAGGAAGTTGTTAAAGAATGTGGTATTATTTATCCATCTGGGCTCTGTGATTATGTTTCTATTTTTTGTTTCAGTTCTTGTATGCACAGCACATTCCCGACAAATCTGACAATTCCTGGGTATTGAATGTATATCACGTATGTGCATGTGTGTGCTATTTGCATCAAAATAAGTATTCACAAAACTCTGCTACACTCTGATTTTGTTTGTCTTTTAAAATTAGAACATTCAAATTGTTTAGTTCCAACTTTCAGACTTATCTTGCACCGTGTTTTTCTTTTACAATTAATACTGTTGGTCGTTTTTTTCTTGGAAAAAAAATTCTCCCTGGTTGTTTTGGAGATGATCTGGTATTTATTTCGCCTAACCTGTTTACTGCTTCATATTTAAGCTCTTTAGTCAATCCTCTGTTGTTATTTTTTACTTGCAGATACTGCACCATGTTTTAATTTATCGTGCCAAGATAATTTGTTTTTCAATGAAACTTAAGTTGTTAGTCAACTTTTTATTTCAGTATGTTCTCTTGGAGAGATAATACAAATATTCCCTTTTACCAAAAACTGTTGTTTCCTCCAAGAAATAGTCAAAGTGGCAAGATAAATGATCTATGTGTATGTTTATGTTGGGGGCACATCTGGATCTCTGTATAATCCAACAAATTTTGAGGAAATTGTTAATGGGTGTGGTATTATTTGTCCATTATATGTCGCGTATGTGCATGTGTGTGCTTATTGCATCGAAACTAGTATTCACAACTCTGCTTCACTTTGGTTTTATTTGTCTTTTATAATTAGAATACTCAAATTGTTTAGTTCCAACTTTTAGACTTATCTTGCACCGTGTTTTTTTTTTACAATTAATACTGAATGACATTTTTTCTTGGAAAAAAATTCTCCCTGGTTGTTTCTGGTTGTTTTGGAGATGATCTGGTATTTATTTCGCCTAACCTGTTTACTGCTTCATGTTTAAACTCTTTAGTCAATCCTCTGTTGTATTAGTAGTGAAACAGTTATGTCAGCCTTTTAGATGTATTTCTGTCGTAGCACCACAAATGAACAAATACATTAACAAGATAACAAGCTGCAGGCTTGTAACAGATGGGATGAGGCAACAATCAATGTTTTTATTTTTCACATTATAAGATGACATTTTAATTTAAAACCCAATCTATCTGTGTAAGTTTTGCATTTTCTGTTTTATATTTTTCTTGCAGATACTGCACCATTACCCAAAAAACCATGTGTTGATCGCAATGGAAAGCAGCATTTGCATGGGGAGGAATTTTCTATGGGGAAATGTTCACCTTGTACTTGTATTGATGGTGAGCCTGTGTGTGCAATTGTGGATTGCCCACCACTACCATTTCCTGAATTTGGACCCTGCCTTGTGAGGCCTGGAACAGAAGACCAATGCTGCCCAGAGTACGATTGCGGTAGGAATCAATGATGATTTTTCTGAAAACAAAAGGAGAGTGTGCCATTGTTTTTTATATATTTTTTTTATTTATCTCGCCAAGTTAATTTTTTTTCAATGAAACTGAAGTTGTAAGTCAACTGGTTATTTTAGTATGTTCTCCTGTAGAGAATTTTTTTTTAAATACAAATAATCCTTTTTACCAAAAACTGTTGTTTCCTCCATCAAATAGTCAATGTGGCAAGATAAATGATCTGGTTGTATGTTTAATAATATGTAAGTTAGGGCACTTCTGGATCTCTGTATAATCCAAACAGTTTGGAAGAAGTTGTTAATGGATGTGGTATGATTTGTCCATCTAGGCACTGTGATTCTATTTTTTGTTTTAGTTCTTGTATGCACAGCAAATTAACATATCTGATAATTCCTGAGTATCGGAAGTATATCGCGTATGTGCCTGTGTGTGCTTATTGCATCGAAACTAGTATTCACAACTCTGCTTCACTTTGGTTTTATTTGTCTTTTATAATTAGAATACTCAAATTATTTAGTTCCAACTTTTAGACTTATCTTGCACCGTGTTTTTCTTTTACAATTAATACTGAAGGCCTTTTTTTCTTGGAAATAAAATTCTCCCTGGTTGTTTTGGAGATGATCTGGTATTTATTTCGCCTAACCTGTTTACTGCTTCATGTTTAAGCTCTTTAGTCAACCCTCTGTTGTATTAGTAGTGAAACAGTTATGTAAACCTTTTAGATGTGTTTTTATAGTAGCACCATAAATGAACAAATACAATAACAAGATAACAAGCTGCAGGCTTGTAACAGATGGGATGAGGCAACAATCAATGTTTATATTTTTCACATTATAAGATGACATTTTAATTTAAAACCCAATCTATCTGTGTAAGTTTTGATTTTTCTGTTTTATTTTTTACTTGCAGATACTGCACCATTACCCAAAAAACCATGTGTTGATCGCAATGGAAAGCATCATTTGCATGGGGAGGAATTTTCTATGGGGAAATGTTCACCTTGTACTTGTATTGATGGTGAGCCTGTGTGTGCAATTGTGGATTGCCCACCACTAACATTTCCTGAATCTGGACCCTGCCGTGTGAGGCCTGGAACAGAAGACCAATGCTGCCCAGAGTATGATTGTGGTAGGAATCAATGATGATTTTTCTGAAAACAAAAGGAGGGTGTGCCATTGTTTGTTATATATTTTTTTATTTATCTCGCCAAGTTAATTTTTTTCAATGAAACTGAAGTTGTAAGTCAACTGCTATTTTAGTATGTTCTCCTGGAGAGAATTTTTTTTATAAATACAAATAATCCTTTTTACCAAAAACTGTTGTTTCCTCCATCAAATAGTCAATGTGGCAAGATAAATGATCTGGTTGTATGTATATGTAAGTTAGGGCACTTCTGGATTTCTGTATAATCCAAAAAGTTTGGAAGAAGTTGTTAATGGATGTGGTATTATTTGTCCACTGTGATTCTATTTTTTGTTTTAGTTCTTGTATGCACAGCAAATTAACATATCTGATAATTCCTGAGTATCGGAAGTATGTCGCGTATGTGCCTGTGTGTGCTTATTGCATCGAAACTAGTATTCACAACTCTGCTTCACTTTGGTTTTATTTGTCTTTTATAATTAGAATACTCAAATTATTTAGTTCCAACTTTTAGACTTATCTTGCACCGTGTTTTTCTTTTACAATTAATACTGAAGGCCTTTTTTTCTTGGAAATAAAATTCTCCCTGGTTGTTCTGGAGATGATCTGGTATTTGTTTCGCCTAACCTGTTTACTGCTGAATGTTTAAGCTCTTTAGTCAACCCTCTGTTGTATTAGTAGTGAAACAGTTATGTCAACCTTTTAGATGTGTTTTTATCGTAGCACCATAAATGAACAAATACAATAACAAGATAACAAGCTGCAGGCTTGTAACAGATGGGATGAGGCAACAATCAATGTTTATATTTTTCACATAATAAGATGACATTTTCATTTAAAACCCAATCTATCTGTGTAAGTTTTGATTTTTCTGTTTTATTTTTTACTTGCAGATACTGCACCATTACCCCAAAAACCATGTGTTGATCGCAATGGAAAGCATCATTTGCATGGGGAGGAATTTTCTATGGGGAAATGTTCACCTTGTACTTGTATTGATGGTGAGCCTGTGTGTGCAATTGTGGATTGCCCACAACTAACATTTCCTGAATCTGGACCCTGCCGTGTGAGGCCTGGAACAGAAGACCAATGCTGCCCAGAGTATGATTGTGGTAGGAATCAATGATGATTTTTCTGAAAACAAAAGGAGGGTGTGCCACTGTTTGTTATATTTTTTTATTTATCTCGCCAAGTTAATTTTTTTCAATGAAACTGAAGTTGTAAGTCAACTGGTTATTTTAGTATGTTCTCCTGGAGAGAATTTGTTTATAAATACAAATAATCCTTTTTACCAAAAACTGTTGTTTCCTCCATCAAATAGTCAATGTGGCAAGATAAATGATCTGGTTGTATGTATACGTAAGTTAGGGCACTTCTGGATCTCTGTATAATCCAAAATGTTTGGAAGAAGTTGTTAATGGATGTGGTTTATATTATTTGTCCACTGTGATTCTATTTTTTGTTTTAGTTCTTGTATGCACAGCAAATTAACATATCTGATAATTCCTGAGTATCGGAAGTATGTCGCGTATGTGCCTGTGTGTGCTTATTGCATCGAAACTAGTATTCACAACTCTGCTTCACTTTGGTTTTATTTGTCTCTTATAATTAGAATACTCAAATTGTTTAGTTCCAACTTTTAGACTTATCTTGCACCGTGTTTTTCTTTTACAATTAATACTGAAGGCCATTTTTTCTTGGAAATAAAATTCTCCCTGGTTGTTTTGGAGATGATCTGGTATTTATTTCGCCTAACCTGTTTACTGCTTCATGTTTAAGCTCTTTAGTCAACCCTCTGTTGTATTAGTAGTTAAACAGTTATGTCAACCTTTTAGATGTGTTTTTATAGTAGCACCATAAATGAACAAATACAATAACAAGATAACAAGCTGCAGGCTTGTAACAGATGGGATGAGGCAACAATCAATGTTTATATTTTTCACATAATAAGATGACATTTTAATTTAAAACCCAATCTATCTGTGTAAGTTTTGATTTTTCTGTTTTATTTTTTACTTGCAGATACTGCACCATTACCCAAAAAACCATGTGTTGATCGCAATGGAAAGCATCATTTGCATGGGGAGGAATTTTCTATGGGGAAATGTTCACCTTGTACTTGTATTGATGGTGAGCCTGTGTGTGCAATTGTGGATTGCCCACCACTAACATTTCCTGAATCTGGACCCTGCCGTGTTAGGCCTGGAACAGAAGACCAATGCTGCCCAGAGTATGATTGCGGTAGGAATCAATGAAGATTTTTCTGAAAACAAAAGGAGAGTGTGCCATTGTTTGTTATATATTTTTTTATATATCTCGCCAAGTTAATTTTTTCAATGAAACTGAAGTTGTAAGTCAACTGGTTATTTCAGTATGTTCTCCTGTAGAGAATTATTTTTTTAAATACAAATAATCCTTTTTACCAAAAACTGTTGTTTCCTCCATTAAAAAAAAATGTGGCAAGATAAATGGTCTGGTTGTATGTATATGTAGGTTGGGGCACTTCTGGATCTCTGTATAATCCAAAAAATTTGGAAGAAGTTGTTAATGGATGTGGTATGATTTGTCCATCTAGGCACTGTGATTCTATTTTTTGTTTTAGTTCTTGTATGCACAGCAAATTAACATATCTGATAATTCCTGAGTATCGGAAGTATATCGCGTATGTGCATGTGTGTGCTTATTGCATCGAAACTAATATTCACAAAATTCTGCTTCACTTTGATTTTATTTGTCTCTTAAATTTAGAAATTTCAAATTGTTTAATGCCAACTTTCAGACTTATATTGCACCCTGTTTTCCTTATGCTGTTTGTATACAATTAAAACTGCAGGCCATTTTTCTTGGAAATAAAAATCTCCCTGTTTGTTTTGGAGGTGATTTGGTATTTATTTCTCCTAACCTGTTTACTGCTTCATTTTAATTTTTTTTAGTCAATCCTCTGTTGTATTAGTAGTGAAACAGTTATGTAAACCTTTTAGATGTACTTCTGTCGTAGCACCACAAATGAACAAATAACATTTAAAAAAAATAACAAGTTGGAGGCTTGTAACAGATGGGAATAGGTAACAAACAATGTATATATTGTTTTCAGATACGAAGATGACATTTTAATTTAAAACCCAATCTATCTGTGTAAGTTTTGCATTTTCTGTTTTATATTTTTCTTGCAGATACTGCACCATTACCCAAAAAACCATGTGTTGATCGCAATGGAAAGCAGCATTTGCATGGGGAGGAATTTTCTATGGGGAAATGTTCACCTTGTACTTGTATTGATGGTGAGCCTGTGTGTGCAATTGTGGATTGCCCACCACTACCATTTCCTGAATCTGGACCCTGCCGTATGAGGCCTGGAACAGAAGACCAATGCTGCCCAGAGTATGATTGCGGTAGGAATCAATAATGATTTTTCTGAAAATAAAGGGAAAGTGTGCCGATGTTTTTTTTCATTTGTTTTAATTTATCGTGCCAAGATATTTTGTTTTTCAATGAAACTTAAGTTGTTAGTCAACTTTTTATTTCAGTATGTTCCATGGAGAGATAAATTATAATACAAATATTCCCTTTTACCAAAAACTGTTGTTTCCTCCAAGAAATAGTCAATGTGGCAAGATAAATGATCTATGTGTATGTTTATGTTTTAATATTATGTTGGGGGCACATCTGGATCTCTGTATAATCCAACAAACTTTGAGGAAACTGTTAATGGATGTGGTTTTAATTATCAATCTAAGCACTGTGATTCTAATTTTTGTTTTAGTTTTTGTATGCACAGCAAATTACCATATCTTATAACTCCTGAGTATTGAAAGTATGTCGCGTATATGCATGTGTGTGCTTATTGCATCGAAACTAGTATTCACAACTCTGCTTCACTTTGGTTCTATTTGTCTTTTACAATTATAATACTCAAATTGTTTAGTTCCAACTTTTAGACTTATCTTGCACCGTGTTTTTCTTTTACAATTAATACTGAAGGCCATTTTTTCTTGGAAAAAATTCTCCCTGGTTGTTTCTGGTTGTTTTGGAGATGATCTGGTATTTATTTCGCCTAACCTGTTTACTGCTTCATGTTTAAGCTCTTTAGTCAATCCTCTGTTGTATTAGTAGTGAAACAGTTATGTCAACCTTTTAGATGTATTTCTGTCGTAGCACCACAAATGAACAAATACAATAACAAGATAACAAGCTGCAGGCTTGTAACAGATGGGATGAGGCAACAATCAATGTTTATATTTTTCACATAATAAGATGACATTTTAATTTAAAACCCAATCTATCTGTGTAAGTTTTGATTTTTCTGTTTTATTTTTTACTTGCAGATACTGCACCATTACCCAAAAAACCATGTGTTGATCGCAATGGAAAGCATCATTTGCATGGGGAGGAATTTTCTATGGGGAAATGTTCACCTTGTACTTGTATTGATGGTGAGCCTGTGTGTGCAATTGTGGATTGCCCACCACTAACATTTCCTGAATCTGGACCCTGCCGTGTTAGGCCTGGAACAGAAGACCAATGCTGCCCAGAGTATGATTGCGGTAGGAATCAATGATGATTTTTCTGAAAACAAAAGGAGAGTGTGCCATTGTTTGTTATATATTTTTTTATTTATCTCGCCAAGTTAATTTTTTTCAATGAAACTGAAGTTGTAAGTCAACTGGTTATTTCAGTATGTTCTCCTGTAGAGAATTTTTTTTTAAATACAAATAATCCTTTTTACCAAAAACTGTTGTTTCCTCCATCAAATAGTCAATGTGGCAAGATAAATGATCTGGTTGTATGTTTAATAATATGTAAGTTAGGGCACTTCTGGTTTTCTGTATAATCCAAACAGTTTGGAAGAAGTTGTGAATGGATGTGGTATGATTTGTCCATCTAGGCACTGTGATTCTATTTTTTGTTTTAGTTCTTGTATGCACAGCAAATTAACATATCTGATAATTCCTGAGTATCGGAAGTATATCGCGTATGTGCCTGTGTGTGCTTATTGCATCGAAACTAGTATTCACAACTCTGCTTCACTTTGGTTTTATTTGTCTTTTATAATTAGAATACTCAAATTGTTTAGTTCCAACTTTTAGACTTATCTTGCACCGTGTTTTTCTTTTACAATTAATACTAAAGGCCTTTTTTTCTTGGAAATAAAATTCTCCCTGGTTGTTTTGGAGATGATCTGGTATTTATTTCGCCTAACCTGTTTACTGCTTCATGTTTAAGCTCTTTAGTCAATCCTCTGTTGTATTAGTAGTGAAACAGTTATGTCAACCTTTTAGATGTATTTCTGTCGTAGCACCACAAATGAACAAATACAATAACAAGATAACAAGCTGCAGGCTTGTAACAGATGGGATGAGGCAACAATCAATGTTTATATTTTTCACATAATAAGATGACATTTTAATTTAAAACCCAATCTATCTGTGTAAGTTTTGATTTTTCTGTTTTATTTTTTACTTGCAGATACTGCACCATTACCCAAAAAACCATGTGTTGATCGCAATGGAAAGCATCATTTGCATGGGGAGGAATTTTCTATGGGGAAATGTTCACCTTGTACTTGTATTGATGGTGAGCCTGTGTGTGCAATTGTGGATTGCCCACCACTAACATTTCCTGAATCTGGACCCTGCCGTGTTAGGCCTGGAACAGAAGACCAATGCTGCCCAGAGTATGATTGCGGTAGGAATCAATGATGATTTTTCTGAAAACAAAAGGAGAGTGTGCCATTGTTTGTTATATATTTTTTTATTTATCTCGCCAAGTTAATTTTTTTCAATGAAACTGAAGTTGTAAGTCAACTGGTTATTTCAGTATGTTCTCCTGTAGAGAATTTTTTTTTAAATACAAATAATCCTTTTTACCAAAAACTGTTGTTTCCTCCATCAAATAGTCAATGTGGCAAGATAAATGATCTGGTTGTATGTTTAATAATATGTAAGTTAGGGCACTTCTGGTTTTCTGTATAATCCAAACAGTTTGGAAGAAGTTGTTAATGGATGTGGTTTATATTATTTGTCCACTGTGATTCTATTTTTTGTTTTAGTTCTTGTATGCACAGCAAATTAACATATCTGATAATTCCTGAGTATCGGAAGTATGTCGCGTATGTGCCTGTGTGTGCTTATTGCATCGAAACTAGTATTCACAACTCTGCTTCACTTTGGTTTTATTTGTCTTTTATAATTAGAATACTCAAATTGTTTAGTTCCAACTTTTAGACTTATCTTGCACCGTGTTTTTCTTTTACAATTAATACTAAAGGCCTTTTTTTCTTGGAAATAAAATTCTCCCTGGTTGTTTTGGAGATGATCTGGTATTTATTTCGCCTAACCTGTTTACTGCTTCATGTTTAAGCTCTTTAGTCAACCCTCTATTGTATTAGTAGTGAAACAGTTATGTAAACCTTTTAGATGTGTTTTTATCGTAGCACCATAAATGAACAAATACAATAACAAGATAACAAGCTGCAGGCTTGTAACAGATGGGATGAGGCAACAATCAATGTTTATATTTTTCACATAATAAGATGACATTTTCATTTAAAACCCAATCTATCTGTGTAAGTTTTGATTTTTCTGTGTTATTTTTTACTTGCAGATACTGCACCATTACCCAAAAAACCATGTGTTGATCGCAATGGAAAGCATCATTTGCATGGGGAGGAATTTTCTATGGGGAAATGTTCACCTTGTACTTGTATTGATGGTGAGCCTGTGTGTGCAATTGTGGATTGCCCACCACTAACATTTCCTGAATCTGGACCCTGCCGTGTGAGGCCTGGAACAGAAGACCAATGCTGCCCAGAGTATGATTGCGGTAGGAATCAATAATGATTTTTCTGAAAATAAAGGGAAAGTGTTCCATTGTTTTGTTTTTTAAATAAAGCTGATTGCCATCCTCTAGTTTTGTAATGAAAACACCATGCAACCCCCCTGTGAAAACTTTGTCAATCTATCGATGTCACAGTTGAGTGAAAATGACGAGGATTTCGTGCATATTTATATTGTCCTTATTTTGATTGCAGCACTCTGCACTATAATGCTACAAATAGAAGCTAACTCAGATCTCAAACAAAAATAAGCAACAGTTATTTTGGTGCTGAACTGCATCTCTGGAGGATTGATTCTGATAGATCTAGTTAATCGGTTAGATTTTACACTGAAGTTAGTCTTTCTTTTTATTGGTATTTACATTGATGTCCTTTTAAAAAACAAATCTGAAAGTGTGAAAATCTTCCTCTGGGATGGTGCAAGTAAAAAAAAAAACCCAGCCAAAACCAAAAACACGTTTTTGCATGCATGGAATTAAAACGTGTTGGTGTTGCGCCCCTTTCTGAGAGAACCACTGGGCTGTTCCATTAATCAAATTGCTAAGGGAACTCGAGTTTTGCATCAGCTTGTTCATTGGTCCGTCTCAAAGCTCATTTGCGGATCATTTCTAAAGAGTGGTTAAAAAACACAGTGGGGTGCAACTTGATAGACTCTTTAAACTTAAAAAAAAATCCTAATGGAGCCTACCGATCTCAACTTCTAGTGTTCTGAACATCAGAGCCTGGGTTTTAAAGTCGTGGTTCACTTATTGCTATGAGAAGGGGTTTGCCCTGGTGTTCCTTGGCACAGTTGGTGTGATTTTCAGTAATGAAATCACCGAGCTTACCTAATTCAGAACCAGATATCAATCTCATCTATTTCTATAGAGATCCAAAAGTGCCATGCAACTTATCCAGATAGCAAGATTTATGTTGCCAAATCAACTTAGCAATACATACATCAAGGCTTTTGCTTTATGCTCAAAATAAGATTACGACTTGTTGTGATCTATTTCACAGTATTGTCACCAAGCTTACTCCCTGTCACTACTAGATTATATCAAAAGTGATACTTGGATGTTTCAAAAAAACATACAAATCTCAGAAACAACATAGTAACAAACAAAAAGAAGCTTTGGGGTCAGTTTAATATGTGTAAGTATAAAATAGAGACATTTTTAGATGGCAGTTGGATTACACTATTTGTTAATAATCATCTTACAAATATAACCATGGTACATTCTATCCAAAGCTACAACCCAAACTGGAAAAAGAATCTATGAAAGTTAGTGGTCTTGAAGTTTACTTCAGACAATTGCAAAACTCCTCATCTTTACCAATTCATTCAATTACATTCAATTCCAATAGTACTTTACAGATAAATGGTTTATTTTTTCATACTAGAAATTATTGAGATTGTAAGAAAGACCTATTTCAGCACTTAATATTTAAAGGTGTTTTTATGGGCAATACTTTCATGTTAAGCTGATGTTGTTATTTACTACTTTATGCATTCATCAACAAAAAGACAAGGGTACAAACCTATATTAATATGTGCACAAAATAATAAGGCCTTTATTCTAAAAAAAGACCCCAATAAATAAATAAATAAATAAATCCATAGTTCCTGAACCACATGTCATAATGTAAGTCATAATCTTTTTGCCCTCTTGAAGCATACAGCACATGTACTTTTTTTCAAAAACATGACTAAACTTTGACATATTTTTCCGGTCTAGACAGGAAGTTCAAATCAAAAATCATATTTCCTAAACCACTTGTCGTAAAGTCATAACCATTAATCGTTGTGCCGTGTTGTAGCATACAGCACATGTAACATTATATTTTAAAACATGACTGCGCTTCAGCTTTATGGGCTAGGTTAGAGTCAAATTCAGGGTCTGTGTTAAGTTGATAGTGTTGGCCTCAAATTCAGAGTCAGTTTCAGGATGTGGATCATATGATCGTAAAATAAAACCAGAACACCTATTTTCTATTATATGTTTGTGTTACATTAAGCAAAAAGTAATTTTCTCCCCAAAAGATAATAAACCATGCATTGACAGCGATGGAAGGAAGCATGCTCATGGAGAGAAATGGAACCAAGGATGCATGCGTTGTCACTGTGATAATGGTTTCAGTGCTTGTACGTCACCAATGTGTATGGGTCCACCTAGGGATAAACAGTGTACAGTACGACCAGGAACAGAAAAAGACTGTTGTAAACAATATGATTGTGAAGAAGGTATATGTTTGTTTGTCAGGTTATTCAATATGTTTGCCCTGATGTTCCATTATCCTTTTCTGTGAAGCTTCTATTTTCATGCTGAGCTTATGTTGTGTTTTAAAGTTGAGTTCATTCATCAGCAAAAAGCAAATGTACAAACCTCTTGTAAAACGTACACCAGTCGAGCTCTGTCAGTTTAGACTAAAGAAAACTCAAACTAACACTAATCTCCCATCGAATAGGAATAATTAATGACAATCGTAATATTGTTAAACTTTTTTTCACTGTTGAAGAGGACAAGCCATGTCTTCGCAGTAAAGGAAATAAGTGTGGTCATATATGTTATTCTATAAAACCAAGTGAAAACTCAACCCACTTCCATCTCTAAGAAATAAATGATGAAAACTGCGTTGTTGTTAAAACTCTTGTTTTGTTTCTTTTAAAGAACATAAACCTTGCATTGACAGCAGTGGAAACAAGCGTGCTCATGGAGAGGAATGGAAAGAGGGGAAATGCGGTCTTTGTCATTGTAACAATGGTGGTAGTGCTTGTGCAATCCATGGTTGTGTTGGTCCACCTATCGGTAAACAGTGTACAGTTCGACCAGGAACAGAAAATGAGTGTTGCCATCAATACGATTGTGAAGAAGGTAAATGTCAGGCTGTTTCATGTTGTACCTGATGTTCCCTCATTCTTTACAGTGAAGTATTTTTTATGTTAAGCTTATGTTGTGTTTTAAAGTCTAGCTCATTCCAATGACGTGAAAATGTACAAACCTTTTCTTATATGTACACAGAGCCCTGTCAAAAACGACAAAAAAAAACCCAAAACCCAAACTCAAGTTAACATTAATCTCCCATCTCATACGAATACACACACAAATCACCCTCAAAGAGGACAAGCCATGTCTTTGCAGAAATGGAAAGAATCGTAGTCATATATAATAATAATAATAAAAACACAGTGAAGCCTTTCATGTTAAATATGTTGGTTTACAATTTTAACTAATATTTAGAAAAATACAATCCTCACAATGTTAACACAACAACTTGTTTTCTTTTTTTCCCAATGAATAAAAACCAATTGAGTACTCGACCCACTTCCCATTTCTAAAGATTAAGTGATAAATGTGCATTGTTGGCAAACATTGTTTTTTACTCTCACAGAGGAAAAACCGTGCATTGACAGTGATGGAAACAGGCATGCTCATGGAGAGAAATGGAACCAAGGAAAATGCATGCGTTGTCACTGTGATAATGGTTTTAGTGCTTGTATGTCACCAATGTGCATTGGTCCACCTATGGGTAAACAGTGTACAGTACGACCAGGAACAGAAAATGGGTGTTGCCAACAATACGATTGTGAAGAAGGTATATGTATGTCAGGTTGTTTTATAATTTTCCTGATGTTCCCTCATCCCTTACTGTTAATTCATGTTAAGCTGTTGTGTTTTAAAGTTAAGTTCATTCATCAATGACGTGCAAATGTAAAACATATACTCATATGCACGTCATTGATGAAAAACCCTTTTAATTACGACTAATGAAAACTCAAGTCAACAATAATTTTCTCCCTCTCAGGAATAATTAATTACTGAAGCATTATTGGTAAAATATTTGGTTTTCTCATGTCTTTGCAGTAATGAAAGGACGGTCATATCTAACAGTTTTGCAAGACAGAGCACAGACTTTGTACATGTGTATGCTAAACAAATATTTTGGTTCACAGTTAAAACTAAAGGTTTGAATAGCACAGTCCTCCTAAAGTATTCAGAATATAACTTGTTTTCCTCTTTTTTAACCCAATTTACAAAACCAAGTGAATACTCACCCCATTTCCCTTTGGGGAATAAATGAAGAAATCTGCTTGTTTGTAAAACTTGTTTTCACCCACAAAGAGGACGAACCATGCATTGAAGAAGGTATATGTTTGTCAGGTTGTTAAATATGTTTCCCCTGATGTTCATTTACCCTTTGCTGTGAAGCTTATACGTTCATGTTGAGCTTATGTTGTGTTTTAAAGTTGAGTTCATTCATCAGCAAAAAGCAAATGTACAAACCTCTTGTAATACGTACACCAGTCGAGCTCTGTCAGTTTAGACTAAAGAAAACTCAAACTAACAGTAATATCCCATCGAATAGGAATAATAAATGACAATCGTAATATTGTTTTGTTTTTTAAATCACTGTCGAAGAGGACAAGCCATGTCTTCGTAGTAAAGGAAAGAAGTGTGGTCATAGCTATTATTCTATAAAACTCAGTATTAAACACTTTTCAATTTAAACAAACATTTTTAGTTTACAGTTTTAACCAAGATTTTGAAGAACACACTCATCTCAATATTAACACAACAATTGATTTCTTCTTTTTTCTCCCATGAATACAAACAAAGTGAATACTCAACCCACTTCCCTCTCTAAGAAATAAATGATGAAAACTGCGTTGTTGTTAAAACTCTTGTTTTGTTTCTTTTAAAGAACATAAACCTTGCATTGATAGCAGTGGAAACAAGCGTGCTCATGGAGAGGAATGGAAAGAGGGGAAATGCGGTCTTTGTCATTGTAACAATGGTGGTAGTGCTTGTGCAATCCATGGTTGTGTTGGTCCACCTATCGGTAAACAGTGTACAGTTCGACCAGGAACAGAAAATGAGTGTTGCCATCAATACGATTGTGAAGAAGGTAAATGTCAGTTTGTTTCTTTTTTCCCCCAATGTTTCCTCATTCTTTACTGTGAAATATTTTTTTCATGTTAAGCTTATTTTGTTTTTTAAAGTCTAGCTCATTCCATTGACAAGCAAATGTACAAACTGATATGTTTACTGATATGTACACAGAGCCCTGTCAATTACGACCAAAGAAAGTTAACACTAATCTCCCATCTCATATTATACGAATAATAAAACAATCACCCTCAAAGAGGACAAGCCATGTCTTTGCAGTGATGGAAAGAATCGTAATATATCTAATAATAATAAAAACACAGTGAAGACTTTCATGTTAAATATGTTGGTTTACAATTTTAACTAATGTTTTGACAAGTACAATCCTCTCAATGTTAACACAACGACCTATTTTCTTTTTTCTCCAATGAATAAAAAGTGAGAACTCCACCCATTTCCCATCTCTAAGGAATAAATGAAAAATATGCATTGTTGGCAATTATTTAATTTTACTCTCACAGAGGAAAAACCCTGCACTGACAGCGATGGAAACAAGCGTGGACATGGAGAGGAATGGAAAGAGGGAAAATGCAAATATTGTCATTGTTTTAATGGTGGTAGTTCTTGTGCATCACCAAGGTGTATGGGACCACCTAGGGGTAAATATTGTACAGTACGACCAGAAACAGAAAATGAGTGCTGCCAACAATACAACTGTGAAGAAGGTAGGCCTATGCTGGATTTACTGGACTTCTCCTGCTGATTTTATTTGTTCTCATTATTAAGAAAAAAAGTTGTTGAGAGTTGCCCAAAACCCTTATAAACTATCTAATATTTCAGGAAAGATTTTGTACAAGTTTTGATTCACAGTTTACATTGTCTGCAAGGAAACTATGAATTTTTTTAAGGTACAAACCTAATGTAAAGAAAACCTTTTAAAAAAAATCAAAAATAACTAAAACCCAAGTCAACAAAACTTCAACATTAATTCCTGAAAAACTAAACGCACACTGTGTGGGATATAGATTAAGCTTCATCACAGGATTCTTTTTGAAATGATGAAGCTTTGGCTGCTGCCCAGCTCGCATTAAAAAAATTGCCATCAAGTTTGATCGTCATAATGTTGTCGTAGGGTCATTCCGTGCCAACTCACCTGATGGGTTGGCAGGCTCCGTCTCAGATTTTGCTAATTTTTTTTAACAATCCTTTATGGGTGCCATGAACACACGCAAAATTTTAGAATCCTACTCCTCATAATTTTTGAGATATGACCCTCTAAAAAATTAAGCCCCGCCCCTTCAAATTGACTTTTTGTGTTTTCGACATTTTTAGAGGTCTGTATCTACAAATGGAGAGAAGATATATAGCTACAAATTAATTTGAAGGATATCTGGTATCCACTAAATTATACTGTCAAAAGTAGCACAGGTCATTTGTATACTACGGTGTAGGTATGGTTTGTACACTACAGAAGCCTAGTGTCGCCACATGAATAAAAACAAATCCCACTCTTATCAGGTACGTACACAATAACTATCGTGTACGTACATGATACCATATACATTTTTGTTCATACATTATATATATCATGTATCTACACATTAACTCCAGACTGAACGTGAACGTAGACAATAACTATCAGGTTCATACATGTACCATGTAGGTACACAATAATGATCATGTACGTACACGATAATTATCGTGTACGTACACGATAATTATCTTGTACGTACACGATAACTATCATGTAAGTGTATGTAAGCAATAATTGTCATGAACGTACTTAATCTCTTTCAGAGTTATCATGTTTGACACAATATTGTGCAGCATCTCCATGCGAAAGAATAACCCAAAACATGTTGGGTGTTAACTATTTACGTCCTAATAAAATCCAAACAAAGCCGTGTTTCCGTTGCCATTGTAAATTATTAATATATCATCTCTGTATAATTATATAAGCATATATCTGGGGGTTGTTTGGGAGTATTTTTTCACATGAAGATGCTGCACAATATCGTGTAAGACATGACAAGTTTGAAGAGAATCGTGTACGTTATACATCATCATTATCGTGTACGTACACATACATATGTAAGAACCTGACAGTTAACGTCTATGTACATGATATTAAGTCTGGAGTTAATGTGTACATACATGATAGATATAATGTATGTAAAAGGTATCATGTACGTACATGAAAGTTATTGTGTACGTACATGATAAGAGCGGGTTTTTTTTATTCAAGTGGCGGCACTACGCTTCCGTATTGTTCAAACAATGCCTGCTTACGTGAAGGAGTTGAAAAACCATTTTTTCCTTTCTCACACAAGTAGACTGGATACCAAGTGTTATTGGGAAAAATGTGTAAATATGTCAGTAATGTCCCACGTTGTCAAATAACCACTTGAAAAAGGCATTTTATGGCATTTTTACAGGTGGACCCGTATTCAGGCCCTGCCAAGTACCCATCAAACGCGTGATTGGTCTATCCTCATATCAGGTCACACATATGCACCTAGTTTATAACCAAATGTAATATAAAAGCAATCGGACATTTCACTTGGGCTCTAGGGGGTTTCAAAAATGACGAAAAGTCATCACGCAGGCTAAAATGTCCGTTTTTAAAGACCTTCACCGTAATATACAAATGACCTGTGCTACTTTTGACAGTATAATTTAGTTGATGGGATACCAGATACCCTTCAAATTAATTTGTAGCTATATATCTTCTCTCCATTTGTAGATACAGACCTCTAAAAACGTCGAAAACACAAAAAGTCAATTTGAAGGGGCGGGGCTTAATTTTTTAGGGGGTCATATCTCAAAAATTATGAGGAGTAGGATCCTAAAATTGTGCGTGTGTTCATGGCACCCATAGGGGATCGTTTTAAAAAAATACTAGCAAAATCTGAGACGGAGCCTGCCGAACTTTTCAGGATTTTAGGTGAGCTGGCACGGAATGACCCCGTAGTAAATCCCCTAAAAACAGTTATGTTTGTTTGCCGACCAGCAGTGAAGTTGCTTTGTATTTGTCTGTAGCCTTGTCTCTGTGTCCTGCTGGCTCAACAGTGGCTCCATCGTGCCCAGACTCACTCTGTGACCACTGTGAAGGGCACCCTGATGCCCTGTGTCAAATCAGTAGATGCAAAGGCTGCTCTGCCAAGTTCTATGAGCATGATAAAATCGTTGAATGTGCTGGAGGTCCTGTAGGTAAGTTAGAAATCAAGCTCAAAATTAAGTAGATTATAAGTTTGATTATCCCAGTGTTACTCTATGTGGATGGAGAAGTAAGTTTACCGAATGTACACCATTCTGACACTTGATATAACCAATGACAACAGACAGCATGACACCGAGTGGTTTCAACCCATGATGGGCTAATGATTGTTTATTTTCAGTATAGATTGTTTCCTCTTGAGGTCATTGTTAAGCCGGCCAATTTTTACAGGCAAATACATATTTCTACCACGCAACTATGAGTGAATACATGTGGATTCATTGCATGTTGGTCGTTGAACCACTTGGCTATGTGGTAAGTTAGAATGCTTGGCAGGGCCTAAAGCCAAAACCCATGTTTTCCATTAAGATGTCGTTTATCAACAACTATCTATAGACCATGCAAGTCTCACAATTCAACGATTTCTGGGAGCCTTGGTTTCCCACCTTTATTGCTTTTCTGAAAGAAACAAAATCAGGCACTTTAAAAAGTACCAATACTTGAATAGCAAGACTCCTTTAAAGTCTGAGTTGACATAAACCTGACGCTGGCTAATTAGGTTCATCCTAGTTATTCCAACTATGGTCCAACTCATGATTGTCCAAAGTTTTCAACATTTCTTTACGGGTGTTTACACTGAATTACTTGGGTCATTAAACTTAGTGGATGAGCAGTTGGTCTACCTGGGGCGTCAGCAGCCCTACTGATTTGTGCATGATGTAATTGTGAGTTGCTAGACGAAAAAAATGTTTTATTCCCCTTTTTTCTCTTTTTTTTAATGGAGCTTTCCCGTAATGTTTTCAGGTCGTACAGGGAGTACTATTTTTGAAGACCCCTTTCTCCCCCAAAGTGTACTTATCAACAGTTTTCTTAACACATTGATGCACATTGTTTAAGCCCTCTCCCCTCCATTCATGCTCTTTATGACTGTGAAAATGTTGAAAACTTTGGATGGCCCCTAACATATTTTTTTTTAAATGATTTTTGTAAAGATTTGGGTCATTTAAATCTCAGCAATGATGTATGTTTTTCCTGTTTTCTGTTTTTGTTTTTGTTTTTTTGCTTTCCTCTTAGAAATCAAACCAACATGCTCCAAAGGACCGGTGATTAACTGCTTAGTGCCACCATGCCAACATGGTAGATGTGACCCTCATCCCAACGCAGTCTGTCATGTTAACTACTGCGAGCAATGTGAGGCAGTGTACTATGATAGCAACAATAAAGAGCTGGACTGTAGACCATTGAAGGGAAAATAAGGCGGTAAGTGGCTTAAGCTGTGATTTAACCATGTCTTGTACAGACCATTACTAAGTGTCGTGTCGTGGCTGAGTGGTTTAGTTCATTAGACCCAAACTCTGGTGTTGTCAGCAGCAGAGTGTGGATTCGAATCCCAGTAAGGACACTTGTGTCCTTCAGCAAGACACTTAACCATAATTGCTTTCTAAAAAGTTGGAAAGGTATTGCACTCTGCTCTGCCAACCAGGCTCCTAGTGGAAACGTGCCCCTGGTGACAGATGATCTGGGTCGACAGCCCAAATCAGTTAAGTGTAGCCCTCACCTTGAAGTGGCCATCCGGCCTTGTGAGTTGGGCGATATGTCATTAAAAATTACATATTTGCTTAACTTGCACAAGGTAAGTATTTTTTCAAAAACAATAGCAATGGTGTAGAGTGTTTGGCTGTGTGGGACACAAGCTCTCAGTTGACAAAAAAGCAGACTCTACTGATTTTTCATGCTGCTTTCATAGGACACTGAAAAAAAAACCACTTAAAAACTCTCTCCTCTCAAAATGCACCAAAAGAATAATGGGAATAATCATTTAGAGATAAAAAAAACCCACCTCATTGTTTATGGCTTTTTTGCTCTTGCAATTAGCATTACAAAATACAGACTTTAGTAGGCCTATACACTAACAATGGATAAACATCACTGTGCCATTCCACGTTATTACAACGAGCATTATTATACAGCTGTCACATGATCAGTATGCAAATTGGGTCATAATATTTTCCAAACAATGTTTATCATGTTCAAGCAACTAGAAACACACAGTAAGCATTATTTAGGTCTGGAACAAAGATGGTGCTGAGAGTGTTTTTGTCCAGCTTTTTAAAATGTCAATCAAATGTTTGGTAGCTTTTTGCAGTTTTAGTCATATCCAAACCGGTCATCTTTTTTGAAAGATGTACCGAGAGTATTACTTGTTAAACCCTCTCCCACAGCCTCTGAACCCCTTCCCGGTTCTCTGTATGACCGTCAAAATGTTGAACACTTTGGACAGCTCCAGTTTTTTTCTTCTTACTAACACTGTTAAATTTTTCTCATGTGTTTGATTTTACAGTCTGATACAACTAACTTGTTGAGATCTGTTGTCTGCATGTTGGAGGTTGCAATACTAACTCAATCATCTCATCATTTCATTAGTTTGTTAGTAAAGCTTCGTAATTAGCAAAGATTTAAGCATTAATTATAATTATCAAATTTCTCAAACTTGTCAGGTTGATCAGCATGCTGTCAGTTTGATTCCTGAATTTGGTGAATTAAAAGCTACATGTGAATTTTCCATAGAACATGTCACTTTATTACAGATCATGTTAGTTTGTCGTAGAACTGTTACCTTTCCTTAGAATGAATCACTTTATTGTGGGAAAATTCTGCAATTAGTCATTATGTTACATTCGCTTACCAAAATATTCAATTCAATTTTCTTATTGGAACCAATTGGAATTTGTCCACTGTTGTGTTTTGGCACAAAACCAATTGGACCCAATTGGACCCAGTTGGCCACAATTGGACTCAGTTGGACTCAGTGAGTTCCCCCCCCAAAAAAAAAAAAATGTTTTTACCCATTGGTCTGACAGCTCAATAGTCTAATAGGATACAGATCATTGGACCATTGAGCAAAAAACTAGTTTATACCCATTGGGCTGACAGTCCAAAAACGTATGGGGATATAATATATCCCACCCCACTGAAGGATTTACACCAGTACAATTAACTTATTATAAGTCCAGTTTGAATAAAAAGAAGGTTTTTTTTAATGAGTTGGACATTTTGGTAAGGGTTAGTTTAAGTTTTAAGCCTTTTTCGATCAACCTGATACAACATACACTTTTAGGTCTTTTGTCTTGCATGGATGAGCTCGCATTACTAACTCAATATACATAACATTTTATCAATTCATTAATAATCAAATATAGTGTATAAAAGTAGTGTGGTCTTAGTTGCTTAAAGCCTTTTTTGCGTATTTGCATTTGAAATAATACTTGAATGAAGAAGACTTCAATGTTTTAACTTTCAAAGTAAATTCAAAACGTACATTTCAAGTTGAAATTGCATTCATTAGTATAACCGATGTAAGCACGAGAGTAATTAAGTTAAACCCCCAATTGTTTTCAAAAACTATATATACTTTTTAAATACTTTTTTTCTTCCTTTTTTTTTGAGGGGGGAGGGGGATTACAGAGGCAAGCTTATCAATTTTCAGAATTTCAAAAAACCCCATAAAGTTTTATTGAAATATTTTATTGAAAGCCATGTGTCAATTTATCGTAGAAATTGTCAATTTAGAAGAATTGTAGTATTCATTTCATTTTATTTCAATTTCTCGTTATAGTGGCCAAACTGTCATTGACTGACAAAATAAACACTATTATTTGGTGTAAGATCAAACAAGAAATGACATTAGATTTTATCAACTATATTTCTGCTTTTTAAAGTATAAAGTTAGAGGCTTATTGTGATGGTGAATGACTTAAAAAGGTAAATAAAAGGTCAGTGTTTACTTTCATGAAAGCAAGATTGTAATGCTTTGATGCTACTTATGACAATTCAAAACCGTAGGCGATATCTATACCAATCAATATCATTGGTCATATCATTATTAATATGACATTCAATACTATTGGTAATATCAAAAGTTATACACTTTCAATACCATTGGTGGTATCAATGGTATACAATTCAGTATCATTGTGATATCATTTGGAATACACCATTCAATACTATTTGTGATATCGATAAAACACCTCTCATTATATACTCAGATAACAAATTATAGGACATTTCTGTTTGGATTTTTGCGGCAGCTCAAGCTGTTTTTATTCCACGCCCACAAATGTAGTTAAAATCTTTGAAACCAAACGGCACTTTGTATTCATAGCTTCAAAACAATAAAAAGGGCCCTACAGGTTAGAACTACAATCCTCAATTCGAAATTTGTGCACAAGATGAAAGACAGCTTATACATAGCTCCTGAGGGACAGTCAGGCACTTGTTGTACACTTTTCACTTGTCACAAAATTACATCCTAAATACTACTGAACCTACTAGTACTAGTAAAAATAACCTACATGCCATTGTCGGTTCAATTACAATATATCCCATGAAAAACCTGAAAGGTAGAGTCATAGGCCCTACTGTGTGTAATTTCTATCCGTAAGCTTTCTTTTTTAAAACCCTTAAAGGAGGGAAAGGGCCAATAGATGGTACCACACACAATGATTAATTAAGCCAAAATTGAATGACCTGGGGGAGTCAATTTCAGTGATATCCTAGAATGGACCATTCACATTAAATAAGTGGAGGGGGGCAGACCCCAGAGTTTTTGTTTTTTTTTAAACAGGAATTTATATTGGATTTTGTAGTAGTAAATAGTGGCCCTTTCGCTCGTCGGGGTAAAGTTGGGGGCATTGCTTAGATAATTAGATTTTAGCTAATTAGGGGGAAAATTAATTACTGGGTAACTAAATGACTCAAATTAGTCTAGACAATAGCTGGCATGTAAAGAGGTCACTTAGATGTAAAAATTGTTGGGAAATGGACAGAAAATATTTTTTAATTAGACTTAATTGGTTAGGTATGAACAATTGATCCTTCAAAGCAGTTGCGTATATATAGTCAAGGGGGGGGGGGGTAAACGCAGTTAAGGGTTTTAACCCTCAGCCCCATAGGCTGAAAGGGGTCTTGTCATTGCCTACGGCGTCCGTCCATCCGTCCGTCGTGCTGTCCGGCCTTCAGGCTGGCTGGCTGTCCTTCTGTTTGGGGTTTCCGGACCACAACTTGAGTTAGAAGTGACATTTGGATTTGTAACTTGTGTGGGGGTGGGGAAAATGTTGATTTTTTTTTTGGATTTTTTTTTTTTTTTTTTTTTTTTGGGGGGGGGGGGTGAAAAGACCAAAGGTCAAGGTCATGGTGGTGAGTCATAGGCAGGTGGTTTCCGGGCCGTAAATTTAGTTATATGTGACATTTGGACTTGTAATTTGGGTTGGGTTATTTGCTCTTATAGAGAAAGGAAAGTTTGGATTGTTTTGGGGATTGAAATGTTTAAAGGTAATTTCACAGGTCAAATGTCAAGGTCACAATGCTCAGGTTTTGGTAATATTTTGCGTTAGCTACAATAAGGGCTGAGGGCATCGCTGTTATTTTATAAAGATGGTAAGCATCCTGTGAATTTATTGCTTTGGAAATGCCCCTGTTGATTAGAAATCAATAAAAACATCATAATCTGAGAAAAACAATTCCTGCATGAATCATTCTCAGATTTCTTAGGGTTGGTATTTATATGGGATTGCTGTGACCAGACATGGGGTTCGGTATCTCGCTGTCACCTCACTAAACATGGATATACTCAATGTTCTTGTGAAAATACAGTCACAGTTTTCTCCGTTTTCTTAACAAGTAGACTCTGTATTCAGCTGAAACTTTCATGGTGTTTATGGTGTTAAAAAAATGTTTTCCTCTTAAACAGCAATGTGTTGACAAAAACCAAATAATGACCCTACCTTTAACCCCTTAAAGTCTTTTCTTAGACTTTGTTAGATCTGTCACTTTTTCTCAAAACACTGCCTAGTGAATAATAGAACAACAATAGCAGGACCCCACGTACCGGATCCGTAAGGGTGTGTGACCGATCCATCAGGTGTGGAGAGGTGAACAGCACCCCTCCAACCCCCCCCCCCCCACACACACACAAGTGTGTAAACACCTCCAATCGGGGACCTCCTATTGTCCCTCTTATTGTCCCTCTTTTGTTTGGACTTTAACTTTTTGGCAACAGCTCCCATTGGTTTTGTACACAATTTCCAACTGGGGACCTTTACCCAACCCGGGACCCTATTGTCCTCTTTTGTTATAGGTACCCGGTTTGAATGTGAAAACAAACTCACACACACCCACCCACCCACCACCCCTTACCGATGGTGGCTTGTGGGGTCCTGCTATTGTTGTTCTATTATTCCCTTTTCTAAAGAATTCTCCTGTGGGTCCAGGTTCCACAAAGAATTCCCTTGTGGGGTCCATTGTTCTGTTGTGTTTTGGACCCCACAAGGATCGGAGGGTGTGTACACTATGTTGAGTATTAATACATCATTTTGGTACTTTAGAAGAGGTCAGTCTTAGGCCTGAGCTTAACGTTGCACTCTTGCCGTGTCGAATTCAAATGATTTTCGCATGGTAAGAGTTCGACACTTAAATCGAATCAGTGACCTACGTCGAATTTAAAATAGTCTGGCGACACGGGAGAAAATTGCAAAATAGTCACGTTTCATAATGGCAATTCGAGCTGACACTTGTAGTTTTTGTATACTAAATAAATTTGTGTTTGGGGGGGGGGGGGCTAATGTGATTTGGGAGTGGGCGAATATGGACATCAGCGCAGTACATAACACACACACCCCCCCTTTGCGCCGCGACATAGGGGGAGTTGGAATTTTTTTTAAATGAAGACCATATTCAAGCCATTTAGTCCATTTTTGCGCTGTTTTTGTGTGTGAGCACCATATAAAAAACATTTGTGGACTTTTTCTCCTTTTTTTTTTTTTTTTTTTTTTTTTTTTGGGGGGGGGGATTTGGCGGTGGGCCTGTCAATTCTAGCCATGTTTGTGACCTTGGACAAAAGCGAAGCAAGGACACCTTTGCTTTGTCTCAAAACATCTGGATCCCTTTTATTTCATGGAATCCCTTTGTGACAGTTTTTCTATGAATGTGTAATAAAGCGGATTACCCTAAATAATAGTCTATTGAACTAATGCAATTTATATGAAGGATCTTCTTCACAATACCCTAGAAAGGAGCTGACGTTCCAAAAACAATTGTACTGTTGAACTAAGGTGGATTGAATGAAAAATGTGCTCAAAGATAACTATAGCACTCTGTTGTCATCGCCACTTGGTGCTCCGAACTTGTATCTTGTTGCACAGGCTGAGAAGTTAAAGACATTTAGTTTAATGATGTTGCTAGGCTATGTCATTTAGGCAACCATTATCCGAGCAGGAAAGTTTTAAATAAAAAAGTCAATCTGTCAAATCTATGACAGCATTCTCTTCATAGTTGAAAATCAGTGTAAATAGATAGAGGGCACACTTTAGCTCGTATTTTCACTAAAATGATGCCTGAAAGTAGACTCCAAATGAATCAAAATAGAGAAATAAACAAAGCGATAAAGAAACCGCAATGGCACTGTGAAATGTATACCAATGAAAGTAATAATAATACTAAATGTATTTATTTGTAATTATTTGTTTCTTATTTTACCCTGAGGAGACCTCTCAGCAAAACACTGTTTTTCAGAGGTGCCCAGCAGCTACAAACAAACATTAATATAAAAAGAAAATGACAAGAACATAGATCTGTTTAGCATACATATAACTGAGACCATGTAGTGTGCATAGTGCATGATACTGACTTGATTAAACCCTCTGACATTGACCCAATTGTTTAGTGGGGTAATTGATCTTTTGTTTAATAAATCTGTGTTAATTTACAATAAGTGACAGCTGAGAGAAAGATTAAAATTATCACTCAGTGGCACATCTCATCTCCATTGTCATAACTTCATTCTGTGAAATAAAAAAACAAAAGAAATTATCAAACACGTAGCAGAGATAAGCTTACTTAAGATTCACAAGCAAGTGGTTGAAATCCTTGTTAACAAAATATTTTAGAATGGAAATAACATGGCTACCCCAATTGTTCCCAAATTATTTGTTTTAAAGGGACTTATTGCCTCGGGATTGGGTGCTTTGGGGGCTATAAGAGCTTTGGCCATGAAGTTAATATGGTTAGAAAAATGTTGTAAAAGTAGAATATAATGATTCACACAATTATCCCTCGAAATTGTGTGGGTTTCCTTTTTCTTCGTGAACTAACATGGTTCGCCATTTTGTAGAACTGCAGTTTTGAGCGAGTCCATAAAATGGCGGGCCGTGCTAGTTCAGAAAGTAAATGGAAAACCACACCAATTCAAGGAATATTTGTGTGAATCATTATTTTCTACTTTTAATTACATCTTTCCAACCATATTAATTTCATGACAACGCTTTCTAGCCCAAAGCGCCCAAGCCGAAGGCAATGCACCCTTTAAAATTGGTGTACTGCCATCACACACCCTCCTACACCCTTACACCCTATGACCATCAGAATGTCTTAAGTTATCTGTATCGTTTAAAGTAAAACCTCTGCATAAAGTTTACTACTGGTACCATTTGTCTTGTGACAGTACTAACATGAGAAGTGTTTGGTCTATTCACCCTATCTCTGGAAAAGCTTCACTTTTTGAAAACCAATTGTATGAACCTTTCTTTAAAAGAACTAGAAATTGCATCCTGTATAGTGTATCCTAAATGACTTTCCAGCCTACTCACACTTGAACAGCTAAATCTGGACCCAAATGTTACAGGATATATTAGTAGATTTTGGAAGAGTACAATCATTTTCATATCTGTTTTTGCAGTGAAAACAACTAAACACAATAATGTTTATTTTCCTGCGTGTCCGAACATGTAGTGCTTTTGAGTGATTGTTAAATTCTGTAAATGCTATTTCCTTGATTTCAACACAATTTCTCTGGAAGATTGGAGCTGGGTTGAATTTTGTAATAAGTGAGCTTTCAGATTAAAACTAGTCAGTTTTGTTTTGATACTTACAATCCTTCACTTTTGTTAACTAAACTTAACAAAATGACTTTAACTTTATTACTTTTTGATAAGGGACTTTGTCATGTTGGTTGCACAAAAGCAGCAACAGTGTGGGACTTTAACAAGACTGTTTTAAGATCACAAATAGGCCTAAAGTATAGGTTGACAAAAGGCCCTACTGCTATTATATAAAGTGACATAATAAAATGCTCTTTAAATATTTTGATTTAATTGATTAAAAACAATTGAACAATAATTCCTATGAATAACTAGGCCAATCTCAAAACAAATGGTCAAACAATAGAATTCAGTAAATTCGATACCCAGCACTATATATGGAGCAATCGATGGGTTGTGGGGTTATGGTAAGAAGAGAACAATGGACCCCACACAAGGCAATTTTATTAGGAGCAGTAGACCCCCAACAAGATTCGTTTCAGAAGGGAGATTTTGGGGTACAATGCAGGACCCCACAAACCTGTGTACAAGTGTTTGTGCGTGAGTTTGTATACACATTAAAACCGGAGACCTATAACAAAAGAGGACAATAGGGTCCCCAGTTGGGTAAAGATCACCAGTTGGAATTTGTGTACAAAACCAATGGGAGCTGTTGCCAAAAAGTTATGCCCAACAAAAATGGACAGTAGGAGGTTGCTGATTACAGGTGGTTACATGTGTGGGTGTGGGTGTGGTGTGTGTGTATTGGGGGAGGGGGTGTGGAGGTGTCACTACTATTGATTAACGTGTTATCGTTTTGAAATTTGCAAATTAAAGGAGATAAGTCCACTTAACTATTTCAGGATTACCCCTTGAACACCATGAGGCATGCAATCAATAGCAGCTGTCGCTAATAGTGAAGTAAATATTGGGACTGAGCGGCATGCAAGCCTCGTGGACGCCAACAAATTAATGCATGACTGGGTGGAGTCGGTTGATTTTAATCATTTTTGTTGAGAAAACCTTGCATATTTAATTGGGGAAAAATCAGTTCTGGTGCTGTATACACCTAAGGAGTTAAGGGGGGATTGTATTTTGAATGCTTCACCCCTCCGCACCCAAACCCACACCACACCCCTCATACACCCCCCAAACACGTCATGTTGGTTTATGCTGTTTGATTTAATCCAATTTTCTCCAGAATTTCCATGGAGGTGTCGATGTGTTGTGCCAAATATAGTCTATTGAATTAATTCAATACGAAGGTTGTTGTTATTATTGTTCCAAGGCGGAATTGGGGTGCCAAAAATCAATTGTACTGATGGAATTAATTGGTTGGGTTTACCTTTCTTGCTTTGCCTTTCAATACCAGACGTGGGTAATTTGAAGCGTTTTTGTGGTGTGTGCTCATAAATGATTAGAATATCAACTTGTGTTCATGAACATCACTTAGTGCTCCAACCTTAATGGGGACTTGTTGCACAGGCTGACAAGATGTTAAAGACGTTGATATTGGTGACGTTGATGGGACATGTCGTTCAGGCGATTGGTCTGCACAGAGTAATGTTTGGTTTTGCTTTTTTAAAATTTTATTGTTTGTCTCTTTTATCTGTCATGTCATCTTGCATCAATTTGTGCAGTTAACCAGTTCACTCCAAGATTTAAAATCATTTTCCCTGTACCTGTGCAGAAATATTTTCAGTCAAACAAAAACTTTTTTTCAAGCCATTAATAATTTGTCTGTCAAAGAATCTGTGTTTGGACACCCATATAAGGATGTTTTCTCATTGAAGGCATTTTGAAGGCAAATGTAATGGCTTACATTTGTTTTTATGGTTCGTGTTTTTCAAAGCTCAATCAGACTATTGGAAATGTGTTAATATGGACGATCATAAACCAAGTGGAACAGACATCCGGCAAAGGACTCATGACAATGCAGTATAAACAATCTTTACAAGTTCTTGGATAGTGTGAAAGAACAGGTCTTCCCAACAGGCATTAGGCACAAATCCATTTAAAGCTTTAATCCATTGTTACTAGTGCCTTTTGACTTGGGCCACCAAACCAAACCACATTGGGACTCCATTAAAAACAGTTGCCAATACCCGCAATCTGCTACAGTGTCTTATCATGCATAACCACTGCCAACATGCTCAGAAGCTTGAATGCTAGTTTATAAGATTGCCGCTATGTGTTTATACGTAAGAGACTTGCGTCAGTGCACCTTTTAAAGTGAACTGGTTAACATTTTGGTTTTAATATGTTTTTAGTAGATAAAATTTGCATCTGGGATGAGGAATATTATCTGTGTCATACCCATACATCGGTGTGCAAAGCACTGTTATACTCAGTACTTTCCTGAGTCCTCTAACAAATCATCCGGAGACATGTTACTCGAGTGGGATTTAAACCCACGACATTTGCCATTCCAACCCTTACCACTATACCACAAGCTTGTCTCTACTAACGGGCAAGCTCGGTGGTCTAACGATAAGATCTGCTCTAGAATCACAAAAGTCAGAGGTTCGATTCCCTACAACCTGAGTAATTTGCCTATGGAATTGTTTTCTTTTTCACAGAGCTTGGGGAAAGTACTGAGTCTACAGCACATACCACATTTGTGTATTGGTCAAAGTCAACTATCATGCTTTAATATGAGCTAATTGTTATTATTATTGTTCTTGTTATTATTTGTTGCCAGCTGTATGTTTAAAATCACCCCACACTGTTTTGATTAACATTAATACTTCTGTTTCAACTATAAATTCCCGCCAACTAAAAATCTTATCGGTTCTGGTATTCTAAGTTGCCTGGATATAATTGAGTCTGATAGAGAGTTGCTTACTATTTTAAGCCAGTGGCATCCAGAGGTGGCAAGAGGCTCAAGCCCACCCTGAAAACCTGCTGCTCTGTATTAGTGTTTAGTTTTTCATTTACGTTTTTCCCCCCAGCCCTCTTTACAGAGGCAGTTATGGGTGCCACTGTGTCTCCTTCCCAGCACTCATATACTGGAAATGAATCTTTAAATTACATAGTTTTGGTTCTGCGCAGGCAGTGGGCCTGTGATATCTTCTTTGTAAAAACTGGTTCATACTAAAGGCCAAGTAAAACGAAACACCAGTCTCGCCTTCATTCCTGTTTTTTTACGCATTCTTTTTAATTTCCCCCCCCCCCAAATACTATATTTTTCGTGTATTATTGCTTCATCCTGGCACTATTCATTGATTGAATTTACACATATTTTTGACTTTTAAGTTCTACAAAGCCAGCAGATTTGTAGTCTTGCTCATTCCTCCATGAAACAAATATACAATAAAAGTAGGCCTAAATAACGAAAAGGCCCTCATCCTCTTTCTAAAAAAAGTGAATTTCCTTGTTGGAAAGCAGTTTCTGATGATTGATTGAGTCATGGAATTAGCTTCACTTACATTTTGTGTAAAAAACCCAGACTTGTGTCTGTGCCACGCCAGCTGGTCATTTAGACTTGAATATTTAGAGGGTTTTGGAGGGTAAAAAACTCAGTTTACACGTGGTTTAGCGATTGAAACATCTGCTCTAGAATGCTGTCAGTTGCAGGTCTGCCTGAGGCATAGACAGTGATTGTAATCATTTGTTGGTAGATACTAAAGCATTGATTAATTTAATTTGATTTTTTTTCAGTATTCGCTACTTGCACGGATCTGCCACGTGCGTGCGTATAGAGCCTCGACTTTATGCTTCATTTGTATTGCATTTATGCATCTGTTTGTATAAAAAAAGGGTCAATAAATTAAAGTGACAATTCAGAGTTACTTAATGCTTCTATTCACTGCATGTCCCCAGTTTGAAGCTCTACACGCAAACGGCTGACCGTGCAAGGGGCGAATAAAGCTATAGTACCGTCAAAACACTTTACTACAGAATGCAATCAAAACTTTCTCATTAATTTCAATGCTCCTTTTTGTTTTTCCCACCAATTCTTGAAACCAAACACAGGTGCGAGGTAAGAGTTCCAATATCTTTACAGGTTAAGCTCATTATTATAAAGTGGTTTTGAAGTGCTGGCTAATCAGCACACGGCTAATATTTTTATTACCTTATTTGGTGCATGTGTGTAACATTTAAAAACGCAAAATTGTGTTTGCATGCCGTTATATTTTGTGATACAAAGTTGTGGTTTTCTAAAGTTTCAAAACCTTTAATGAACCATAAATGTATATAAAATAGTGGATGAATAATCCTAAAAATATCAAATCATTTATAGTTACAATCTGGAACCTCCCAGAAACGTTTGTAGCAGTGCCAATCATACAGAGTAATTTGTTGGTCTAAAATACTGTCAAAGTTGGGAATAAAATTGCATTTGACGATACTCCAAATCACTGTTGGTTATTTCATTTGCAGCAATTGAAACAAGCATATGATGAAAGTGTACAGAGTCAGAAGAAAAACAACAGGTGTGATGTGTTTACTGAAAACTAGAGGGCGGAATGAATTGACTCAAACAAAAACTAATAATGCAGTATCATTTCAAAATCAGATCTGCACTCTCTTGACAGTTCCCTCGAAGTTGCATGGCCCAATTTTTGTCGAAAGAATGATGATTGTTTTTTTCTCTAAAAGAATTTGAAAGATGGTGCCGTTTCAAATCGAAAAAAAAATAAAATAAAAATAAAATAATTTTTTTGTGCATGCCATGTTTTGGCTGATGGACGTGATTTCATGTCGGGGTCACAACAAGCACTCATTTTGGGGGTAAATTAACTATTACTCATCTTTACAGAACTTTTCTTGCAACAAGTATTTGATTCTATGCCTCTTTTCAACTTCTCTTTTCAAATCCTCGGTACTTATTGGTCACCAGCAGTCCAGTATATGCACTGCAAAGTCATTTTCTACATTTTTTAAAATGAATGCAATTTAAATTGTTTGAAGGCCAACTCTCTTTCCAGCTGCTGTTCCTGTTGCTGTCTTTTCTTAATTATTGAACTAAAATTCTCATAGATGGTATTGTTCTCCTTTTTGAATAAATTAAAATTTCTGTTATCCTTCTTTTATTTCTGCAGTAGTACACACCGGCAAAACAAATAAAAAACAAAAAATAAAATACAAAATAAGAAGACGAAGAAGAAGATGACGAAAAAAATATATAATTTATTATTACTTTTTTTACCCCCCTCCAAATTTTCTGAGTATTATGTGAAGTGGACAAGTTTTGTTTCGTGTTTTTGATGTAGTTATCAAATTTTTTTTATAACTTTTTTTTTTTTACCGTTCACACCGATGTGTATTAAGCACTGTATACTTCTGTGAAAAAGGAAAAAAATCCACAGGCAAATTACTTGGGTAGAATTTGAATCCTTAAAAGGGTTTGAACTTCGTTGGTAAGACATCTGCTCTATCCTTGCAAAGATCGTTGTTCGAATCCCACCCAAATGATTTGCATGTGAATTTTTTTCACAGAAATCGGGGAAAGTAAAGGGTATAGAACAAAATTATATTATCTATACCCAATGCAAAACTAAATTATATTAAATTTGTTTATATCCACAGCTATGTGTGATGAAACACATTTTATGGGTGAGCGCTGGGAAGAGGATTGTATGGACTGTTTTTGTGATACCAACCAAAAAGTAGTACGAAGTGCCCATGAATGTGCACCTCTCCCGGAACCCCCCAGTTTTTGCCACTGGGCAAAAAGTACGCCCAGTGAATGCTGCCCTTCAAAACTGGTGTGTGAAGAACGTAAGAGGAAGACTTAAACTTTTCTTTGTAGTAGATGTGATAGTTCATTTTGTTTGTGCAGTTCCTTCCTTTTTATTGTGTTTGTAGTATAGTCAAAGACGTACTCCCAAGAAAAGCAACACCCCAAACCAATTGGGCGTATTTTTCCACACATGGTAGTTCAGTATGCACATACAATAATATTGCTCTTCTACAGTCATCAGCTAACAAGTCCTATTTTTATGGAAAACTAGTTTAGGATGTTTACTTTATTTGTGTTTCCTTTATTAAGTTTCAAGTGAAACGGACTGTTCAAACCCAAATTTATTAAGTTTCAGTAACATATTTGATCCATTTCCTGACGTGCAGCACACTCATGCCCTATATCCTGTCTGCATTTGTTTGGAGACGGAGTGTTAGCAAAGGAACTGACTCCCAAAATGGTGAATGGTAGACTGTACTGTGGGGGCGTGCATTCCAAGTCATGCAAGGTGTCATTATTGTTTGTTTTTTGTTGATTTTTTCAGCTCTGACCGCCTGTCGTTCAGGAGCGTCAGTGGCTCGATATTGTCCAGACTCTCTCTGTGATGACATAATCTGTGAGGGCCACCCTGATGCTGAGTGCCGCATCAGTAGATGCAAAGGCTGCTCTGCCAAGTTCTATGAGCATGATAAACTTGTTGAATGTGCAGGAGAATCTAGAGGTAAATAAATCAGATGAAGTTTACAAAGCAGGGCTTCTGTTGACAGATCAAGAAGCTTTAAAGATTTCCCGCTTCAACTTTTTCAGATTTCTTCTTTTTATGACAAAGTGCAGGATTGGTAATTGTCAAACAAAATTATTAAAAACTTTCAATCAGAAAAATGACTAATTTTAAAGTTTGTATCAGTTAGTGCTTATCCTCGAGATAATTATTCCTGCCTGAATAGCAGTCAAAGTTGAGGCATTAAGGTTTGAATACCATTGCTACAATTAAAGTAGGCCCATTACAAATATGCATATAAAAAAGTGTTAGAAAATGTCCACTGTTAGTATGATGTGCACTAAAACCTGTAGGATTGATATAAAATGTTCATTTAAACAATGGTTCCAATAAAATACATTATACAACACCAAGTAGATTATTGTCAATTGATTGGAAGATTAAAGGTAATGTGGCAATTCAGTCAAACCACTTCATAGAACGTGCATTTTGGTACTATTTACCGTGTATTTTCGTCTTAATAGTTCGCCATGGCATTCATCATACACAGCAGTACAAAGCGCCCTCGTAGTGGATGCTAAAAGCCAATTCTTGTACAGTTCGTTTATTATTAAATTTGTATCCTCAAATCAAATGAAAAAAATCTACTTAAGTTGGTTTTATGTTTTATATAACATCCAGGTATAAAACTTGGATGTTATATAAACAAATAATGAAGTTTTTGCATTCATGCAATGGAGAAAATGTGTGCATTTGTTAAGATGCAATGCTCTTTTCAGCTTTGCCTTAGTATAAAATCTATTATACAACTTGCACAACTATTCCAAACATTGCACTCCGAAATAGTTATTATTTGTACACTGTTTTTCTGTAACGTTGTCACCACTCAAATAGATAATTTTAATAACTTTTCTTTGTGTTTTCTTGTCCAGAAATCAAACCGATCTGTCCCTATCTTCCTGTAATCACCTGCAAAGATTCACCGTGTGTATTTGGTGGATGTGAGGAACACCCAAGCGCTCCTTGTCGAGTTGACTTTTGTCAGCCATGTACAGCAGTATTTCACGATGAAAATAACAAAGAGTTGAAATGTTCCCAATTTGGAGAAACTGAACCGCTGCCAGATTTTGAAGTATACAAGGAGACAGAACCAGTCCAAAAAGTACTTGAACCAATAAAAGAAGAATTTGAGCAAAAAGAAAAACCAATACAAGGGGAAGCTGAACCAGCATTGATCGCACCAGTAAGAGAAGATACTGAACCAGTGGGAGAGATTGAACCACCACCCAGACAAACTAAACCAAAAGGGGAAATTGAACCACACAAGGAAAGTGAACCATCACAAGAAGAACCTGAGCAAGAACATAATGAACCAACACAACTAGAAAATGAACCACAAAACGAGAATGAACCAGTACGAGGGGAAACTGAGCAAGTGGAAGAGATTGAACCACCACCCAGAGAAGCTGAACCACAGAAGGAAAGTGAACCATCACAAGAAGAACCTGAGCAAGAACAGAATGAACCAACACAACTAGAAACTGAACCACAAAATGAGAATGAACCAGTACAAGGGGAAACTGAGCCAGTGGGAGAGATTGAACCGTCAACCGGAGAAGTTGAACCACATGATGAAAATGAACCAGTACAAGAAGAACCTAAGCAAGAACAGAATGAACCAACACAACTAGAAACTGAACCACAAAATGAGAATGAACCAGTACAAGGGGAAACTGAGCCAGTGGGAGAGATCGAACCATTAACTGGAGAAGTTGAACCACAAGAGGAAAGTGAACCAGTACATGAAGAACCTGAGCAAGAACAGAATAAACCAACACAACTAGAAACTGAACCACAAAATGAGAATGAACCAGTACAAGGGGAAACTGAGCCAGTGGGAGAGATTGAACCACCACCCAGAGAAGCTGAACCACACAAGGAAAGTGAACCATCACAAGAAGAACCTGAGCAAGAACATAATGAACCAATACAACTAGAAACTGAACCACAAAACGAGAATGAACCAGTACGAGGGGAAACTGAGCAAGTGGAAGAGATTGAACCACCACCCAGAGAAGCTGAACCACACAAGGAAAGTGAACCAGTGCAAGACGAACCTGAGCAAGAACAGAATGAACCAACACAACTAGAAACTGAACCACAAAATGAGAATGAACCAGTACAAGGGGAAACTGCACTAGGAGAGATCGAACCATTAACTGGAGAAGTTGAACCACAAGAGGAAAGTGAACCAGTACAAGAAGAACCTGAGCAAGAACAGAATGAACAAACACAACTAGAAACTGAACCACAAAATGAGAATGAACCAGTACAAGGGGAAACTGAGCCAGTGGAAGAGATTGAACCATTAACTGGAGAAGTTGAACCACAAGAGGAAAGTGAACCAGTACAAGAACCTGAGCAAGAACAGAATGCACCAACACAACTAGAAACTGAACCTCAAAACGAGAATGAACCAGTACAAGGGGAAACTGAACCGATAGGAGAAATTGAACCGTCAACAGGAGAAGTTGATTCACAAGAGGAAAGTGAACCAGTACGAGCAGAACCTGAGCAAGAACAGAATGAACCAACACAACTAGAAACTGAACCACAAAATGAGAATGAACCAGTACAAGGGGAAACTGCACTAGGAGAGATCGAACCATTAACTGGAGAAGTTGAACCACAAGAGGAAAGTGAACCAGTACAAGAAGAACCTGAGCAAGAACAGAATGAACCAACACAACTAGAAACTGAACCTCAAAACGAGAATGAACCTGTACAAGTGGAAACTGAACCAATAGGAGAAATTGAACCGTCAACAGGAGAAGTTGAACCACAAGAGGAAAGTGAACCAGTGGGAGAGATTAAACCATTGACCGAAGAAGCTGATTCAAAAGGTGATCCTCAAATCATTCTATTTTGTAACCATACCACGAGTAAAAACAATCAACTTAATTGATAATACCTTATTGTACACTAACATAGACGTGTAGGTACCAAAGCTGTCGTAATGTTGCTATGGGTTAACTTGTACACTGGCTGCTATGGAAATACCCCTCCCTTTCTATGCTTAAAATCCTGCGGTAAGCGGCCGAGCCATGATTTTCAAGGCAGAATTAGCATTTTTGTTAATTACTCCTCTAATGAATAAAGTAGAAAGCCTTTTTTTCTTGACTTCCTCCATAATACGATTGAGAAACATAATGGAGAATTTGAGTGGCCTAGCTTATCTGGTTTACCCGCTACATCCAATTCAACTGGCGCTGGTCCAAGGTATATGGGGATTTCCCCATAGACTTGCGGTGACATTCCTTAGCGTAGGGCCTATGCCTTAGCATACATGTACATGTTGTATGCTCTGCAGGCAGGCTTGTCTGTCAACAGATGAAATAACAATACAGACTTGATGGTGCCAGCTGTTGGGCTTCACCAAAGGTTTCCAAAGAGTTATTTATTTGTGCGGTAAGGGGGGCGGTGCTTATGTTTTGGACTTTGTGAATGGAGGTTTTTTTTTTTTTTTTCTCTCTTTTTCTTTTTTCTTAGTGATATATAGTGGAATCCTTCAGGGCCCATGTGGGGGTATGGGGGAATTGTTTTACTATCTCTAGACCATCTCAAAGGTGTTGGGGATGCTCAGAGTCCATTTATGGAGCATTAAATCCCCTGTTAGTGTGTGTGTTAGTGTGCCATGATTTTCATGGCCAGCCCAATGCATAGCGATTTCCGTGCGCGTATAACGACTTAAGGAGTATTATAGAAATGTCATTGTTGCTAACAAATTGTTCTTCCCTTCTCTTAAGTGGAAACAAAATGCCTTGATGGTGAGGGAAAGAACCATGCTGACGGAGAGGAGTGGAAAGAGGGAAAATGCATGCATTGTCATTGTAATAAGGGTGTCAGTCAATGTGTTTCACCAATGTGCATGGGTCCACCTGAGGGTAAACAGTGTACAGTACGACCAGGAACAGAAAATGAGTGTTGCCAACAATACGATTGTGAAGAAGGTTTGTTGTTTTTATTTTTGCTCACAATAAAGAACATATCTAACAAGATTTGAAAAAGATAATTATTGTTAGGTTAATTTTTTTTGAAGACATTGCAAAGGTTTTGCAATTTTCTATGTTTAACAAGAAATTGTCACTTTAATTTATCTGCAACTAACTTTTTGATGGTCTAAACATAATATAGTGTTTGCTTAAAATGAACAATTTTTCATTCAAAGAACTAAAACACTAGCCTAACATCTGATGCCACACTTTGATTGAAGTTTGTGAATAGTGACAGGTATCGGCCTCGTGGAACTTGGCAGTTTCCTGCCAAATGTACCTTTGACTTTGCAGTTCACCGAGTTGAGTGATCACGAACGTTACACTCACTCGTGTGTGTTATACCAGTAGTTATGCTTCATAGTTAGAGGTCATATCCCTCCGTGGTCTATAGATCCAATGAACCAATTGGTTTGTAAAACCAGTGCCTGTCTTGCGGATTAAAACAGGACCAGTCTACTAAAACCCAATTCAACAAAACTTTGTTACCCAATAACATTAGTTTCCTGTGGAGGAACCAGTTTTACATGCCTGGCATTTCAGTTGCATGAGGGTAGGGCTACTTGAGAGAAATGGGCTGTTCCATTTTGGTGGTTTTCATTGGGTTGTTTCTTATGAGTAGAAAAACACAAAAGGGTGTGTCTTGACAAATTCTTTAAAACACAATCTCATCAATGTAATCTTATCTTACGGAAATCCAGGAGTGCCACACCCCTTTTTTGACGATGAGATCCTTTATCTTATCAAGTCAGTTTACTAACACAAAGAATGCGTAAATTTGCATCAAAAACTTCCTAGTCTTAATAATCTAGCCTTGTGGAGATAAGTTACCACCACAAGTCGACTCATACCACCCAAGTCCATGTAGCAAGATATATGATACTTGTATCTGGACATTTGGTAGGCTTATGGTACTCCGGGACCCCTGTATAATCCAAATATTTAGGCCTTTTCACACTACAGGAAATAAAACAATCTCCATTATGAATTGAACATGAGTCTATCTCATGTAAGCTGGACTGACCTTTTCACACTACAACATTTCAACACAGCATTGACCACGTGTTGCACAGTGTAAACACATCTGTGGGTTTCTTTATGTTCATGTCACTCAAAGGTAGTGTGAAAAAGCCTATAAAATTAGTTGCTAAAACACTCACGAAAAGTTTTTTACAAAGCGTATGCATTAACATATGGTCAGGGTCACATGTGTTATGGGTTCATTAGATTGAGACTCAAAGGAAAGAGGCAATGACTACTTGACTTGTTTAAGAACTCTTTGGGTCATGTTCAGTTCAAGTAATGCTTTAGTACATGAGTTGTATTATACATTGTAAGTTGTCAATAGAGGGCGGTATATAAGATGAGTGGTATACTCTCAACATCTTTCTTTTTTAAGTCAAATGTTCAATTGAAATGTTCATCTCCAGAAGTTCAATTAAAAAGTTGAGTAATGTAAAAACTTATATTTGACTCAGGAATAATTGATTTGTTGGTTTCTTGAGTTCATGACAGTATTTAGTGTCCAATGTCATGTGACAAACTACTTAAGGATAAAATCCTTGTATTTGGATGGTGGTTTGATGTTTGATCTAGTACGAGTGGATTTCACTGAACTCTTGCCAGGGCTCGGTGGAATCTCTGCTGGGTTGGTTGGACCTTTTGATTTGTCCATCTGAGCATTCACTGGTTCATCCTGTAGACCATTTGAAGTAGAAACTGCTGGCGGTTGAACTGTTGCTCCACTCGAGTTGGTCACCTCTGTCTGAAGAGTAGATGCGCGTAGATGTTTACGGTTACGTCTTAGCACTTGTCCATTATCTAGTTCAATGAGATATGAACGTGATCCATCACTGTCAACGCATCTGCCTTGTTTCCACTGGATGTTGTGGTTGTTTGGCTGCAATCTGATTGGCTGTCCAATTTGCAACTGAGGTAGGGGTTTAGCGGTTTTGTCATACTGTTGTTTGGCTCTCTGTTTCTGGCGTCTAATGGTCTCCGGTACTCCTGTGATAATCTTCGGTTGAAGACAGACCTCTGTTGTCGGCAGTAGGGTACGTGTTCGTCGAGACATCAGTTTCTGTACTGGACTGCTACCATTTGCAGCGGGTGTGTTACGCCAGTCTAGAATCGCAAGATGTAGATCCCGTTTTGCTTTGGTCACCTTCTTGATGATGTTTTTCGCAATTTTGACAGCTGATTCTGCTTTTCCATTGCTCTGACTGTGGTATGGTGAGGATGTTTGGTGCTCGAACTCCCACTCTCTACTGAATTCCTCATAATCTGCGGCTATGAACTGAGGACCGTTGTCGGTGACAACCTCTGTGGTATGCCGTGTCTGGAAAACTGTTGTTTTGTATGTTCAATGATGGTTTCTGCTCGTGTATCTGTGAGCTTGTCAAGTTCCCAGAAATCGCTGTAGTGATCAACGGTTATCAGGTAGTCGGTATGTCTGTAGTGAAAAAGATCCTGACTGACTATACTCCATCCTCGTTCCGGTATCTCGTAAGACATCATCGGTTCCTTCTGCTGTTTGTTGAGGAACTCGTTACAGGCATCGCATTGACTGACTCTGTCTTTTATCTGACTTGTCATCCCTGGCCAATACAACACTTCTCTAGCCCGACGGAGGCAAGCTTCTGCACCAAGATGACTGGAGTGAACTCGCATCAGCATCAGGCTCTGCATTGATTTGGGTATGATGGCTCGCATTCCTTTATACATTGTGCCATCTTGTACTGTGATCTCATCTCGAAATCCAAAGAACTCGCGGATACACACTGGAACTTCATCTCTGTTCTCTGGCCATCCTCCCAGTACAACTGTCTTCAGCGTTTGAAGTACTGGATCTTCCTTCGTCGCATTTTTTATTTGAAGTTGAGTAGTATCCTTCATTCGGATGTATTTGGATTGTTGGATTGATTCAATTTCCGCATACAGTTGCTCTTCTTGTCTGAGATGAAATATCTGATGGTCAGACAATTGGCTTGTTCCGGTTGTCTTCAAGTATGCTCTGCTCAGCATGTCGGCAATGTACATCCGACTGCCGGGTAGGTACTGCACCTTCAAGTTGTACTTCTGTAATCTCAAGAGCGTACGTTGAAGTCGTTTTGGCGCTGTATGTATCGGCTTGGTGAATATTGGAACCAAAGGCTTGTGGTCAGTATTCACGGTGATCATCTCTCTACCATGTAGATATTGATCAAATCGCTCACATGAGAAAACTATGGCTAGACACTCTTTCTCGATTTGTGCATAGTTTTGCTCTGCAGATGTGAGGGTACGGGACGCAAACACAACTGGTTGCCCGTTCTGAAGGAGAGTTGCTCCTAGTCCTTTTTCTGAGGCATCACATTGGATTGTGACTTCTTCCTTCAATTCGTAATACTTGAGTACTGGAGCGCTAGTGATCATGTCCTTTATTTGTTTGAAGGACTCTTCTTGCTGTGACTGCCAAGTGAATAGCGCTGTGCTCTCAGTCAATTTTCGTAGTGGCTCACTTACATCTGCAAGCCTTGGCAAGTATCAGGAAAGGTAGTTGATGCATCCTAGCAGACGCTGGACCGCTTTCTTCGAGTCTGGTCGTGTCATGTTCTGAATTCCTTCTACCTTGCGTGGATCTGGTCGTACTCCATTGCTAGTCAACCTTTGACCCATGTATGTTACTTCACTGAGGCGCAGTCTGAGCTTTTTCCTGTTGAGCTTCAGATTTGTCTCTCTGGCACGTTGCAGTACTGCTCTCAGGTTTCTATCGTGTTCAGCTATGTCACAGCCATACACAAGAATATCATCAGCGATGACGGCTCTTCCAGGTACGCCCTGTACAATCTCGATCTGTCGTCGCTGGTATTCTTCTGGAGCCGAATTTATCCCAAATGGCATTCTGAGATAGCGATATCTGCCAAATGGAGTCCAAAATGTTGTTAAGTACGAGCTTTCTTCATCGAGTTTCACTTGATGAAATCCTTCTTTCGCATCAAGGACAGTGAAGAATTTTGCGTTAGCTAGTGTTGGCAATATCTCATCGAGTGTTGGCATCTGGTATTTGGGTCGCTTGATGGCTTTATTTAGCTCGCGTGGATCTAGGCAAATTCGCATCTTTCCTGGCTTATCCACTACTACTAGGCTACTTATCCATGCTGTTGGCTCAGTTACCTTTGCTATGATGCGTCGTTTCTCCAATTCACATATTTTGTCATAGAGTTTATCCTTCATGGGAACTGGAACACGGCGTGGTGCATTCTGGACCGGTCTCACAGTAGGATCAATCTCAATGTGGTAATCTCCCGCAAGGCATCCAAGTCCTTCGAACACATCCTTGAATTCGTTAACCAAATCTTGCTCTGATATGGCTTCAACTGCATCATGTTGTACAACACTATTGACTGCATCATCTATGTGTACACTTATGAGACCCATCTGTGTACATGTCTGGCTTGACAGTAGTGGAGGTTGTTTAGCATTAACTATTTTGAAGTTAAGTCGATGTTGATGTCCTTTGTAGTGACATTTGAGATTACATTCTCCCATGACATCAATGATACTGTCATTATACAGCTTCAACTTGGCAGTAGATTTCTTGATTTTGGGGTCTGACGTCTGGTGAAGTTTGCACAAGCTGGCAAAGGACATTACATTGCAAGTCGCCCCCGTGTCAATTTGACATTTGACTACAATCTCACCGTCGTCTGCATCAAATGTTAATGGAACAGTAAGCATTCTGTTTCCACTGTTGACAGCCCCAATCAGCTGTATGCCAAAAATTGATTCATCAGAATCAGTATCTGAAGAAGCTTCGTGTATTTGATTGAGTTTCTTCTGTCTGCATACCAACTGGAAGTGATTCATCTTTCCACACTGTGAGCATTTTTTTCCATAAGCTGGACATTTATCTCTGTTACGCATATTCGCCAGGCTAGTTCTTTACACTGTTTTAAGTCTCTGTTAAAAACACATTTGTTTGAAGCTGCTTATTTGTAATCTGCTTATTTGTAATTGTTTCTTTCACTCTTTGTATATTTTATTGTTCTCTTTATGCGCTTAGAGGCTTATGCATTAGGCGCTTTACAAATGTCTTTATTATTATTATTATTATTACGCTCATGTGAGGAGCCACAATATTTGCAGGTTTGCACTTTTTGACTCTGCTTGTCATCTTTGTGCTTAGTTTTGTTCTTATTGTGCTGCTTCCGGCCACTGGAGGATTCTTTGCTTTTGCGGTGCTCACTGGATTTTTGTTTCTTCACATAGCTTACTGTTTCAGTGAGGGGAACATCTATTTTCTTTAGTTGTTCTTGAGTAAGCTCACTTATCCTCAGGCTTTCAATTGCTCGCTTCAAATCACACTCTTTTTCTCTGAAGAGACGTGCTCTGGCAGCTTTATCTTTGGTACCAAGCACTAGCCTGTCTCGTATCATCTCTGTTTCAAGCTGAGTGAATTTGCATTTCTCCGCCAGTTGCCTCAATCTAATAACATACTGATCCACAGTTTCATTCGGCTGCTGATCTGCGGTATGAAATATGTATCTCTCATATAGTAGATTTCTGGACGGAGCAAAATGTACCTGAAGCTTATCTAGGATAGTAGTGTGGCTTTTCAATTCATCATCTGTGAGCTGAAGTTGCTTAAGAATGTTCTTGCATTCTTTCCCCATAACACTTTTGAGCAGTGCAACTTGGATTGATTCATCCTTTTTATCTAGCTCTACAGCTTTACGATAATCTTCGAAACTCTCTCTGAAAAAACTCCAGTTATTGGTAAGATCCCCTTTACAGTTCATTGATTCTGGTGGCGGTATTTGATATGACGCCATCGTGTGTATCGGCGTATGTACATACACACATGTGCTTGGTTTATAGAGAAAATGGCTCACCAAGTAAAACTCTCTTTTCCGGTTGAAGGCTGGCTACTCCAACTCTCTAAACGATCTCAATCACTTCTCTGATGTTTACTGTTCACTATATCAGCTCACTTCTGACACCATGTTATGGGTTCATTAGATTGAGACTCAAAGGAAAGAGGCAATGACTACTTGACTTGTTTAAGAAGTCTTTGGGTCATGTTCAGTCCAAGTAATGCTTTAGTACATGAGTTGTATTATACATTGTAAGTTGTCAATAGAGGGCGGTATATAAGATGAGTGGTATACTCTCAACAACATGTATGTGAACAATGTATAGCATTGACCACCAATTACATGTACAGTACTTATAAACATGGTAAACTTGATGTGATCGGATCAGTATTTTAAATTATATTCCCACGATCTTAATCCCATGCAAAATTAAATATTTAACTCCTTCTCTATGACTTTAACACTTATGTATGATCTACTCACCAACTGATGCATAAATACAAATGAAATCTGAAGGGTTTTGTTTAGTCAGAAGTCTTGTACTCTGTACAATCTGTCTTACTCCAACAGGAAAAGGCTGAATGCTCTCAAACCGCTTTACACAACAAGCAACATATCAATGCGCGACACCAAATCTGACCACAAACTCCCTCTAACCACCAAAATAATCCTGGGTCTGGCCCCAGGCAACATTACAGTGATCATTATAAGATAAACAGTTGTAAATTAATGTAATTATGAGATTTGCCACCTTCAATTAAATTAATTGTTTGAACTACACTCTGTCCCAATCAGATTCCCTCTAGTATGTCTACATCAAAGATTATAGAGCGCCGAGATGCAGAACTGAAGCTTTATCTATTGTTGGAACATGAAATACGCATGGGCGCCATTTCAGCAAGTGAATGTTTTGTTTCCCATTGATAGGAATGGTCATTGTCTGCACTGATCTGCACTGATCTACTGTTGTATCAAAAGAGTTACTTGCCGAAATGGCGTCCAGTGGGATTTCACATTTCAGCCAGAGTTCCGCATCTTGCGCCTTCGGCGCTCTATAATCTTTGGTCTACATGCATATCTGATGCACCGATCAGTATCAGCATACCAAGGAAAATAAGCCTGATCAATATTAACTTGCACAGCTTCCATTTTACTACATGAAAGATAGTTGCTAACACACTTTTTTTCTCACTCTCTAAGTGGAAAAACACTGCGTTGACAAGGAAGGAAACAAGCATGCTGAAGGAGAGACATGGAACGAGGGAAAATGCTTCCATTGTCATTGTAGTAATGGTCACAGTACTTGTGCATCACCAAGGTGCATGGTCCCACCTGAGGGTAGACACTGTACAGTACGACCAGGAACAGAAAATGACTGTTGCAAACAATATGATTGTGAAGAGGGTAAGTTGTTTTTATTTTTGCTCACAGGGAAGAACACTTCTGATGACATTTGAGAAACAGAACAATAGTAATTTTAAATAGTTTTTTAAGATTAGTAATGAATTTATAAATTTGCATGTTAAAATGAATGTTTTGATTTTCTGTTAAATGTTTCTGGAAATTTACTTGGAAGTTTTTAAGGGTACAAGCATAATCTGGTGGTAATGGAAAATATGTGAGTTTGGGCAGAGCTAGTGTGAAAGGAGAAAAGATTTGAACCATAATGAAATTGTATCTAGTCAACACCGAGTTGACCATGTGTAGATCAGCGTGGATCTGACGTTGGTATTGTGAAAAAGCCTATAGAAGGGAGTAACTTAATAATGTTGTCTCGTAAATTTTTCTAGCTTTTCTGTTTCTCTTCTCAAACTGTTTGTGTCCGAGTCTTTGACAGAGACGTATTATTATACAAACACTTGAATATTTATGAGTGCAATGGTGAGAATTTTTTTCTTGAGTAAGAATATGGAATGTTCCGTTCAACGAGACAAAACCAAGTTGAATGGAAAATTCATATTTCAAGAAAACTAAATATTTTCTGAATTGCACAAATGCAAAATATTCAACAATTGTTTTGTTTAGGCTCTAACGTCTAAGTAAATCTTTGCAATTTGATTGGAGGATAAAATTAACATATAGTTTTGAACATTTTTTACAAAGATCTGTCTGGAATCATGACAATGTCAAGGAACTAGCATTTAAAGACTACCAGTATCACTATTGCTCATTTTGATAACTGCATTTAAGGAAGATAACATTGACATTAACTTGCACAGCTTTCATTTCAAAACATAAAGATCTGTTTATCTTCTCAAATTGTTTGTGTCTGAATCTTTGCTACAGATTTTCCATCAGTGACGTATTTATTATACCAACCTTTGAATATTACTGAATGTGAAGGTGAGAATATTTTCATGAATGGAAATTTGGAATGTTCCATTTAACAAGGCAAAGCTGAGTTGATTGGAACATTCATCTTTCAAGAAATGAATAGATTTTCTGAATTGCACAAATGCAAAACATTCATAGATTGTTTTGTATTTCATCCAAGTACCTCTTTGGCAGGTAATTGGAGGATGAAATTGATGTAGAATAGTTTGAGACATGTCAGACGAAGATCCGTCTCAGAGAATCTCAAAATCATAGAAATAGCATTTGAAGACTGTCAGAATCACATTGGCTTATTTTGATCACTGCAATCAAGAAAGAAAATCCTGATATTAACTTGCACAGCTTCTGTTACAAAACATCAAGATTAGTTGCTTATACTTCACTCTCTTTTCTCTCTCTTTCAGTGAAAAAACTCTGCACTGACAAGGAGGGAAACAAGCATGCTGAAGGAGAGACATGGAGCGAGGGAAAATGCTTCCGTTGTTATTGTAGTAATGGTCACAGTTCTTGTGCATCACCAAGGTGTATGGTCCCACCTGAGGGTAGACAGTGTACAGTACGACCAGGAACAGAAAATGACTGTTGCAAACAATATGATTGTGAAGAGGGTAAGTTGTTTTTATTTTTGCGCACAGTGAAGAACACATCTGATGACATTTGAGTAACAGAACAATTGGAATTTTAAATAGTTTTTAAGATACAGTAAATTTTTGTGTTAAAACAAATTGTTTGATTTGCTGTTAAATCTTTCTGCAAAATGACTTGGAAGTGTTTAAGGGTACAAACATAATCTAGGCCTAATGTTTACAGAAATTTTTTGAATTTGCACAATGAGCTAGTGTGAATTTTCAGATTTGAACCCTAATGAAGTTGTATCTAGTCAAAACGAAGTTGAACTGCGTCGATGTCAACACGGATCTGACGTGGATAGTGTGAAAAAGCCTATAATAGAGAGTAACTTATTAATTTTGTCTAATTTAATACTGTAGCTATTCTGATTCTGTTTGTCCTTTCAATTCTTTTTTGTCTGAATCTTTGCTACTAAATTTTAACAGTAAAGTACTACTATACAGAACTTTGCATAGTTTTGAAGCAATGGTGCGAATGTTTTAATGAGTGGAAATTCTGAATATTCCATTTAACAAGGCAAAGCCGAGTTGATTGGAACATTCATCTTTCAAGAAATGAATAGATTTTCTGAATTGCACAAATGCAAAACATTCATTGGTTGTTTTGTATTACATCCAAGTACCTCTTTGGCAGTTAATTGGAGGATGAAATTAATATAGAATAGTTTGAGACATGTCAGACGAAGATCCGTCTGAGAGAATCTCAAAATCATAGAAATAACATTTGAAGACTGTCAGAATCACTTTGCCTTATTTTGATCACTGCAATCAAGAAAGAAAAGCCTGATATTAACTTGCACAGTTTCTGTTACAAAACATCAAGATTACTTGCTTAAACTACACTCCTTTTCTCACTCTCTAAGTGGAAAAACACTGCGCTGACAAGGAGGGAAACAAGCATGCTGAAGGAGAGACATGGAATGAGGGAAAATGCTTCCATTGTCATTGTAGTAATGGTCACAGTACTTGTGCATCACCAAGGTGTATGGTCCCACCTGAGGGTAGACAGTGTACAGTACGACCAGGAACAGAAAATGACTGTTGCAAACAATATGATTGTGAAGAGGGTAAGTTGTTTTTATTTTTGCTCACAGTGAAAAACACATCTGATGACATTTGAGAAACAGAACAGTAGTAATTAAAAAAAAAAAAAAAAGATTAGTAATGAATTTATAAATTTGCATGTTAAAATGAATGTTTTGATTTGCTGTTAATTGTTTCTGCAATTTTACATGGAAGTTTTTAAGGGTACAAGCATAATCTGGTTGTAATGGAAAAAAAAGTGAGTTTGGGCAGAGCTAGTGTGAAAGGAGAAAAGATTTGAACCATAATGAAATTGTATCTAGTCAACACCGAGTTGACCTTGTGTAGATCAGCATGGATCTGATGTTGGTATTGTGAAAAAGCCTATAGAAGGGAGTAACTTAACAATGTTGTCTCGTTAAATCTTCTAACTTTTCTGGTTTTTTTCTCTCAAATTGTTTGTGTCCGAGTCTTGGACAGTGACGTATTTTTATACAAACATTTGAATAATTATGAATGCAATGGTGAGAATTTTTTCTTGAGTAAAAATATGTAATGTTCCATTCAACAAGACAAAACCAATTTGAATGGAACATTCATATTTCAGGACAACTAAATATTTTCTGAATTGCACAAATGCAAAATATTTAATGATTGTTTTGTTTAACGTCCAAGTAAATCTTTGCAATTTGATTGGAGGATAAAATTAACATATTGTTTCGAGCATTTCAGACAAAGATTTGTCTGGAATCATGACAATGTCAAGGAACTAGCTTTTGAATACTACCAGAATCACTATTGCTCATTTTGATAACTGCATTTAAGAAAGATAACATTGATATTAACTTGCACAGTTTTCATTTCAAAACATAAAGATCTGTTTATCTTCTCAAATTGTTTGTGTCTGAATCTTTGCTACTGATTTTTCATCAGTGACGTATTTATTATACAAACATTTGAATATTTATGAATGTAAAGTTGAGAATATTTTCATGAGTGGAAATTTGGAATGTTCCATTTAACAAGGCAAAGTCGAGTTGATTGGAACATTCATCTTTCAAGAAATGAATAGATTTTCTGAATTGCACAAATGCAAAACATTCATTGATTGTTTTGTATGACATCCAATTCAAGTACCTCTTTGGCAGTTAATTGGAGGATGAAATTGATGTAGAATAATTGAGACATGTCAGACGAAGGTCCGTCTCAGAGAATCTCAAAATCATAGAAATAGCATTTGAAGACTGTCAGAATCACTTTGGCTTATTTTGATCACTGCAATCAAGAAAGAAAAGCCTGAATTTAACTTGCACAGCTTCCGTTGCAAAAGATTAAGATCAGTTGCTAAAACACTCTCTTTTCTCACTCTCTAAGTGGAAAAACACTGCGCTGACAAGGAGGGAAACAAGCATGCTGAAGGAGAGACATGGAGCGAGGGAAAATGCTTCCATTGTCATTGTAGTAATGGTCACAGTACTTGTGCATCACCAAGGTGCATGGTCCCACCTGAGGGTAGACAGTGTACAGTACGACCAGGAACAGAAAATGACTGTTGCAAACAATATGATTGTGAAGAGGGTAAGTTGTTTTTATTTTTGCTCACAGTGAAGAATACATCTGATGACATTTGAGAAACAGAACAATTGGAATTTTAATAGTTTTTCAAGATTAGTAAAGGCTTTATAAATTTGTTTATTAAAACAAAATGTTTGATTTGCTATTAAATCTTTCTGCAAATTGACTTGGAAGTGTTTAAGGGCACAAATATAATCTAATAATAACAGCAAAAAAATTAATTTTTTGCAAAGCTAGTGTGAAAGTAGAGCAGATTTGAACCCTAATGAAGTTGTATCTAGTCAACACGGAGTACACCTGTGTAAAAAAAAAAAACACGGATCTGACGTTAATATTTTGAAAGAAGCCTATAGAGAGTAACTTAGTACTAGATTTGTCCCATTTATGATTCTAGCTATTCTTATAATGTTTCTCTTCTCAGATTGTTTATGTCTGTACGTATCTTTCTACTGATTTTTCAACATTGATGGAATATTTTTGAAGCAATGGTGAGAATATTTTCATGAGTGGAAATATGGATTGTTCCATTCAACTAGGCAAAGTCTAGTTGAATGGAACATTCATCTTTCAACAAAAGAAACCATTCTCTGAGTTGCAGAAATGCAAAACTTTCATTGACTATTTTGTATTACATCCAAGTACCGCTTTGACAGTTAATTGGAGGATGAAAATCCTATAAAACAGCTTGAGACATTTTAGACACAGATCCATTTGAAAGAATCTTAAAATCATAGAAATAGCATTTGAAGACTGCCAGAATCAGTACTGCTTATTTATGATTACTGCAATTGTAGTATTAATGAAAGTGAATTCTGCTGGACGCCAAAGTGGGGTCTAGCACTGTTAAGTGTGTTTATTCCACCTTCAACACTCACAAAAAAAAGCTATTATACAAAGCGTACGCAATAACCAATGGTCAGGGTCAAATGTACATGAACAATGTATAGCATTGACCACCAATTACATGTACAGTACTTTTAAACATGGTATACTTGACGTGATCAGATCAGTATTTTAAATCATATTCCCACAATCTTAATCCCATGCAAAATTACATGCTTAATTCCTACATGACTTCTTGATGACTTTAACACTCATGTATGATCTACCCACCAGCCCATGCATGAATAAGGGAATAAAAGAGTGGCGACGAGTTCTTAAACGGCCGTTTAAAACCGGCAGGGTCGTGGCCGTTATTGCACGACCACGACCCTGCAAGATTTTAAACGGCCGTTTAAAAACGAGTCATTAATCTTTTATTCCCATTCATAAATGCCCTTTTGTTAAATAGCGAAAAAGTGTTAAAGACAATCTGTGACAATCATACTGCTTTGCAGCAAATTTTCGAAGTTTGTACATTTTAAAAAACTTTTTAAAAACTTTTTAAAACTTTTTAAAAAGTGGTGCGCGTTGGGTTGTGTGTACGCGCGTGTAAAATAAGATTACGCGCTGGTACTAATAGTTATATATTGCATTCCGCGTAATTAAATTGGCGAACATGAGCTTGCGCGCCCAACGCGCGAAGCCAGCCGGTCTTAAACAGCTCAGCTGGTCTTTATCAGCCGTTTAAACACCCCCATGTGACAAGCTCTCGACCAATAGGAATAGCGAAACTGTCTGGGGTGTTTATGAATAAAAATGAAATCTAAAGGGTTTTGTTGAGTCAGAAGTCTTGTACTCTGTACAATCTGTCTTACTCCGACAGGAAAAGGCTAAATGCTCTCAGACCGCTTTACACAACAAGCAACATATCAATGCGCGACACCAAATCTGACCACAAACTCCCTCTAACCACCAAAATAATCCTGGGTTTGGCCCCAGGCAACGTTACAGTGATCATTATAAGATAAACAGTTGTAAATTAATGTAATTATGAGATTTGCCACCTTCAATTAAATTAATTGTTTGAACTACATTCTGTCCCAATCAGATTCCCTCTAGTATGTCTACATCCAATGACTGTAACACTTAAGGTGCGCCCTCAGTGGTCATAGGTAAAACAGAAAGAAGTTTAGAATCTTCAACATGACTAAAGCCAGTATCAGCATAGCAAGGAAAATAAGCCTGATGAATATTAACTTGCACAGCTTCCGTTTTTCTACAAGAAAGATAGTTGCTAACACACTTTTTCCTTACTCTCTAAGTGGAAAAACACTGCACTGACAAGGAGGGAAACAAGCATGCTGAAGGAGAGACATGGAGCGAGGGAAAATGCTTCCATTGTCATTGTAGTAATGGTCGCAGTACTTGTGCATCACCAAGGTGTATGGTCCCACCTGAGGGTAGACACTGTACAGTACAACCAGGAACAGAAAATGACTGTTGCAAACAATATGATTGTGAAGAAGGTAAGTTGTTTTTATTTTTGTGCACAATGAAGAACACATCTGATGACAATCGAGAAACAGAAAAGTTTGATTTTTAAAGTAGTTCTTCAAGATTAGTAAAGGCTTTATAAATTTGTTTGATAAAATAAATTGTTTGATTTGCTGTTAAGTCTTTCTGCAATTTGACTTGGAAGTTTTTAAGGGTACAAATATAATCTAATGTTAACAGCAAAACATTATTTTTTTGCAAAGCTCGTGCGAAAGTAGAGCAGATTTGAACCCTAGTGAAGTTGTATAGTCAGTATGGAGTTGACCTGTGTTTGATGTCAACACGGATCTGACGTTGATAGTGTGAAAAAGCCTAAAATAGAGAGAGTACATTATTAATTTTGTCCCATTTATCATTCTAGCTATTCCGACAATGTTTATCTTCTCAGATTGTTTATGTCTGTATTTTGCTTCTGATTTTTCAATTTTGATGGAATATTTTTGAAGCAGTGGTGAGAATATTTTCATGAGTGGAAATATGGATTGTTCCATTCAACGAGGCAAAGTCGAGTTGAATGGAACATCCATCTTTCAACAAATGAAAATATTCTCTGACTTGCACAAATGCAAAACATTCATTGCTTTTTTTATTACATCCAAGTACATCTGTGCATTAGAATGGGGGAAAAATTCTTATATGTTCGCTTCCGTTACAAAACATCAAGATTAGTTGCTAAAACACTCTCTTTTCTCACTCTCTAAGTGGAAAAACACTGCGCTGACAAGGAGGGAAACAAGCATGCTGAAGGAGAGACATGGAATGACGGAAAATGCTTGCATTGTCATTGTAGTAATGGCCACAGTGCTTGTGCATCACCAATGTGTATGGCCCCTCCTGAGGGTAGACAGTGCACAGTACGACCAGGAACAGAAAATGACTGTTGCAAAAAATATTATTGTGAAGAGGGTAAGTATTTTTAATTTTTTCGCACAATGAAGAACACATCTGATGACATTTTGAGAAACAGACCCATAATGTTTCTGCAAATTGACTTGTAAGTTTTAAGGGTACAAACGTAATCTAATGTTAAAACAGAAAATATGTGATTTTGCACAACGAACAAGTGTGAAAGTAGAGCAGTTTTGAACCTTAATGAAGTTGTATCTAGTCAACACAGGCGAGCGGCAGCCCTACAGTACTGTGGTGGAGGTGATTTGGCAACCTTATATCGCCGCGCACAACACTTTCTCCTGGGGACCCTATGGAACGGAGATAAACACCAGGCAGAGCAGCACATGAACCCACTAATCTGACAAAGAGAGATCACTCAAGAGCCGCGGGGTTTACCCTTTATTATAACGCAAACACCTTCATCACTTAAGTTAGGTTGTGGATTCCTTAAGGGGCTGCTTGCTTCTTAAGGTATAGCTTTGAGCTTCCTTTTAAGGGTTTCCTGTATCTTTAGGGATATGATCGAGTTTCATACTTAGTCTAAGAATTACTGATTGAGAGGTTTATTACTGAATGTGATAACTTGTGGGGAGGTTTAACAATATCGGTCCTGAACAGTGCTCATCATTAACTTTATCAAAGAAGTTAGCCTGACATACCCAGCGCCATGAGCTGCTGCCGCTAGATTCGGACTCTCTGACATGTCTCTGACAGCCCAGCTGTCTTGGACACTCTAATCCGTCTCTCTCACGCAGCTCTGGGATCCGGCAGTCGGTTGCTCTACCACTCTGCCTCACTGCTACCAGCTCCGACTGCACACTAACAGCATAGAGAAAGGTGGTCCTTTCTCTATGCTAACAGCAACGCTGACGCACACAAGCCAAGTGCTCTCTACAACTACTCTCTTAAGAGCTCCGCCGTCTCACGTCTCTACAGTCTGCTAGCTCAACAACAACTCCCGCCACGCACAAGGGGCAAGCAGCTGTTATGTAACCTAAACAGCACAATGCGCATGCTCAGCAAGTATGGCACGCCTTAGCGCGATGACATGTGAAAGATACAAGCACTCAGGCCAATTTCGTTACAATATCAACACGAATCTGACAATAATAGTGTGAAAAAGCATATAATAGAGAGTACATGTAACTTAATAATTTTGTCCCATTTCTTATTCTAGCTATTTTGTTAACTTCTCAATTTGTTTGTGTCTGAATCTTTGCCCCTGATTTTTCAACAGTGACATATTTTTATACAAACATTGAATATTGGCAATGGTGAGAATGTTTTCATGAGTGGGAGTTCGGAATGCTCTATTCAACAAGGCAGAGCTGAGTTGAATGGAGCATTTCATTAAGCAACAAATACAAATATTCTCTGAGTTGCACAAATGCAAAACATTCATTGATTGTTTTGTATTACATCCAATTAACTCTTTCTCAATTGATTTGGGGACAAAATCTTTATAGAATAGTTTCAGACATTAAAAAAAAAGATCCGTTTGAAAAAAAAAATTTTTTCAAAGAAATAGCATATGATGACTGTCAGAAACACAATTCTTTATTTTGATTAATACTGCAATCAAGAAAGAAAAGCCTGCTATTAACTTGAACAGCTTCCGTTACAAAACATCTAGATTATAGTTGCTAATTAACTCTCTTTTGTCACTCTCTAAGTGGAAAAACACTGTGCTGACAAGGAGGGAAACAAGCATGCTGAAGGAGAGACATGGAATGAGGGAAAATGCTTGCATTGTCATTGTAGTAATGGTCACAGTACTTGTGCATCGCCAATGTGTATGGCCCCACCTGAGGGTAGACAGTGCACAGTACGACCAGGAACCGAAAATGACTGTTGCAAACAATATGATTGTGAAGAGGGTAAGTTGTTTTTATTTTTGCGCACATTGAAGAACACATCTGATGACATTTGAGTAACAGAACAATTGGAATTTTTAATAGTTCTTCAAGATTAGTAAAGGCTTTATAAATTTGTATGTTTGATTTGTGTTAAATATTTCTGCAAAATGACTTTGAAGTTTTAAGAGTACAAACATAATCTAGTGTTACTGGAAAATATGTGAGTTTGCGCAGAGCTAGTGTGAAAGGAGAAAAGATTTGAACCATAATGAAATTGTTTCTAGTCAACACCGAGCTGACCATGTGTAGATCAGCACGGATCTGCCGTTGGTTTTGTGAAAAAGCCTATAGTAGGGAGTAACTTAATAATGTCTTGTTAATTTTTTATAGCTTTTCTGTTTTTCTTCGCAAATTGTTTGTGTCTGAGTCTTTGACAGTGACGTGTTATTATATCAAGTTATAAACCACAATGGAAACTGACTGGGTAACTCTTTTAATAATTTGGGTTTGAACAAAGGAAAATTATTATACAAACATTTGAATATATTATGAATGCAATGGTGATAATTTTTTCTTGAGTGAAATTACGGAATGTTCCATTCAACAAGACAAAAACAAGTTGAATGAAACATTCATATTTCAAGAAAATCTAATATTTTCTGAATTGCACAAATGCAAAATATTCAATGATTGTTTTGTTTAACATTCAAGTAGATCTTTGCAATTTGATTGGAGGATACAATTAACATATTGTTTCGAACATTTCAGACAAAGATCTGTCTGGAATCATGACAAAGTCAAGGAACTAGCATTTGAAGACTACCAGTATCACTATTGCTCAATTTGATAACTGCAATTAAAGAATATAGCATTGATATTAACTTCCACAGCTTTCATTTCAAAACATAAAGATTTGTTTCTCTTCTCAAATTGTTTGTGTCTGAATCTTTGCTACTGATTTTTCAACAGTGACATATTTGTTATACAAACATTTGAATATTTCTGAATGTAAAGTTGAGAATATTTTCATGAGTGGAAATTTCATGAGTGGAAATGTTCCATTAAACAAGGCAAAGCTGAGTTGATTGGAACATTCATCTTTCAACAAATGAAAATATTCTCTGAATTGCACAAATGCAAAACATTCATTGATTGTTTTGTGTTACATCCAAGTACCTCTTTGGCAGTTAATTGGAGGATGAAATTAATATAGAATAGTTTGAGACATGTCAGAAAAAGATCCGTCTGAGAATCTCAAAATCATAGAAGTAGCATTTGAAGACTGTCAGAATCACTTCGGCTGATTTTGATCACTGCAATCAAGAAAGAAAATCCTGATATTAACTTTCACAGCTTCCGTTACAAAACATCAAGATTGGTTGCTTATTACTACACTCCTTTTCTCACTCTCTAAGTGAAAAAACACTGCGCTGACAAGGAGGGAAACAAGCATGCTGAAGGAGAGACATGGAGCGAGGGAAAATGCTTCCATTGTCATTGTAGTAATGGTCACAGTACTTGTGCATCACCAAGGTGCATGGTCCCACCTGAGGGTAGACAGTGTACAGTACGACCAGGAACAGAAAATGACTGTTGCAAACAATATGATTGTGAAGAGGGTAAGTCGTTTTTATTTTTGCATGCAATGAAGAACACATCTGATGACATTTGAGTAACAGATCAATTGGAATTTTAAATAGTTTTTCAAGATACAGTAAATTTGTGTGTTAAACAAATTGTTTGGTTTGCTGTTAAATCTTTCTGCAAATTGACTTGTAAGTTTTTAAGGGTACAAACATAATCTAATGTTTACAGAAATTTGTGAATTTGCACAATGAGCTAGTGTGAACTTTCAGATTTGAACCCTAATGAAGTTGTATTCAGTCAAAACGGAGTTGAACTGTGTGGATATCAACACGGATCTGAGGTTGATAGTGTGAAAAAGCCTACATTATATAATACAGAGTAACTTATTAATTTTGTCGCATTTATTGTTTTAGCTATTCTGATTCTGTTTGTCCTTTCAATTCTTTTGTGTCTGAATCTTTGCTACTGATATTTAACAGTGAAGTACTACTATACAAAACTTTGCATAGTTTTGAAGCAATGATGCGAATGTTTGAATGAGTGGAAATTCTGAATATTCCATTTAACAAGGCGAAGCTGAGTTAAAAAGAGCATTCATCTTTCAACAAATGAAACCATTCTCTGAATTGCACAAATGCGAAACATTCATTGATTGTTTTGTATTACATCCAAGTACCGCTTTGGCAGTTAATTGGAGGATGAAATTCCTATATAAAAGTTTGAGACATTTTAGACACTGATCCGTCTGAAAGAATCTCAAAATCACAGAAATAGCATTTGAAGACTGCCAGAATCAGTGCTGCTTATTTTTGATTACCGCAATTGTAGTATTAATGAAAGTGAACTCTGCTGTACGCCAAAGTGGGGTCTTGCACTGTTAAGTGTGTTTATTCCACCTTCAACACTCACCAACAACTTTTTACAAATAACATCATATGGTCAGGGTCACATGTACATGAACAATGTATAGCATTACCACCAATTACATGTACAGTACTTTTAAACATGGCACACTTGACGTGATTGGATCAGTATTTTAGATTATATTCCCACGATCTTAATCCCATGCAAAATTACATACTTAACTCCTACATGATTTTTCTATGACTTTAACACTCAGGTATGATCTACTCACCAACCAATGCCTAAATACAAATGAAATCTGAAGGGTTTTGTTTAGTCGGAAGTCTTGTACTTTACAATTTGTTGTACTCCGACAAGAAAAGGCTGCATGCTGTCAGACCGCTTTAGATAACAAGCAACATATCAATGCGCTACACCAAATCTGGCCACAAACTCCCTCTAACCACCAAAATAATCTAGTGGGTTTGACCCCAGGCAACGTTACTGCAATCATTATAAGATAAACACTTGTAAATTAATGTAATTATGTGATGTGCCCTTTCAATTAAACAAATTGTTTTGACTTCATTCTTTCCCAATTACGTTCCCCTTAGTACGTCTACATCAGATGACTGTAATAGTTCAAGTGCACCAAGGCCTCAGTGGTCAGAAGTTCAGAATCCCCAACACGACCAAAACCAGTATCTCCATACAATCAAGAAAAAAAGCCTGATAAATATTCACTTGCACAGCTTCCGTTTTAAAACCTGAAAAATAGTTGCTATCATACTCTTTTTTTGTCAATCTCTAAGTGGAAAAACACTGTGCTGACAAGGAGGGAAACAAGCATGCTGAAGGAGAGACATGGAATGAGGGAAAATGCTTGCATTGTCATTGTAGTAATGGTCGCAGTACTTGTGCATCACCAATGTGTATGGTCCCACCTGAGGGTAGACAGTGTACAGTACGACCAGGAACAGAAAATGACTGTTGCAAAAAATATGATTGTGAAGAGGGTAAGTTGTTTTTATTTTTGCGCACGATTAATAACACATCTGATGACATTTGAGAAACAGAACAATTGTAATTTTAAATAATTTGGTCAAGATTAGCAAAGGCTTTTTAAATTTGTATGTTAAAATAAATTGTTTGATTTGCTGTTTGATATTTCTGCAAATTGACTTTGAAGTTTTTAAGGGTACAAGCATAATCTAGTGGTAATGGAAAATATGTGATTTTGCGCAAAGCTAGTGTGAAAAAAGAACAGATTTGAACTTTTATGAAGTTGTATCTAGTCAACACGGAGTTGACCTGTGTAGATATCAACACGGATCTGACGTTAATAGTGTGAAAAAGCCTATTATATTAAAAAGTAACTTATTACTAAATTTTAACCATTTATTATTCTAGCCATTCTGATAATGTTTCTCTTCTCAGATTGTTTTTGTCTGTATTTTGCTACTGATTTTTCAACATTGATGGAATATTTTTGAAGCAATGGTGAGAATATTTTCATGAGTGGAAATATGGAATCTTCCATTCAACGAGGCAAAGCTGAGTTGAATGGAATATTCATCTTTCAACAAATGAAAATATTTTCTTAATTGCACAAATGCAAAACATTCATTGCTTTTTTTATTACATTCCAGTTATCTTTGCATTTGATTGGGGGACAAAATTCTTAAATTTCCATTTCAAAACATGAAAATTAGTTGCTAACACACTTTTTTTTGTCACTCTTTAAGTTGAACAACACTGCGCTGACAAGGAGGGAAACAAGCATGCTGAAGGAGAGACATGGAGCGAGGGAAAATGCTTCCATTGTCATTGTAGTAATGGTCGCAGTACTTGTGCATCACCAAGGTGTTGGGTCCCACCTGAAGGTAGACAGTGTACAGTACGACCAGGAACAGAAAATGACTGCTGCAAACAATATGATTGTGAACCGAGTAAGTTGTTTTATATTTTTTCGCACGATTAAGAACATATCTGATGATACTTGAGAAACAGAACAATTGTAATGTTAAATAGTTTTTTAAGACATAGTAAAGGCTTTATAAATTTGTTTGATAAAATAAATTGTTTGATTTGCTGTTAAATGTTTCTGCAAATTGACTTGTAAGTTTTAAAGTGTATAAACATAATCAATTGTTTACAGAAAACTTGCACAAAGCTAGTGTGAAAGTAGAGCAAATTTGAATTCTAATAAAGTTGTATCTAGTCAACACGGAGTTGACCTCTGTAGATATCAACACGGATCTGACGTTGATAGTGTGAAAAAGCCTGTGATTTTCTCATTTATTATTCTAGCTATTCTGATTCTAATTCTCCATTCCAATTGTTTATGTCTGTATCTTGCTTCTGAATTTTCAACAGTGATGTATCATTTTACAAACATTGAATATTTATGAATGCAATGGTGAGAATTTGTTCATGAGAGGAAATTTGAATTATTTCATTAAACAAGGCAAAGCTGTGTTTATGGAACATTTTGTCTTGTAACAGCTGAAAATGTTTTCTGAAATGCAAAAATGCAAAACATTAACTTTTTTTTTACAGAAGATTTTGTCATTTATTTGGAGGTAAAAATTAGTATAGAATAGTTTCAGATATTTCAGACAAAGATCCATCAGAAAGAATCTTATTTTTCATAAAAATAGCATGTGCAGACCGTCTAAGAATCACTGTAGCTTATTTTGATTACTGCAATCAAGAAAGAAAAGCCTGATATTAACTTGCCCAGCTTCCCTACAAAACATCAAGATTAGTTGCTAAAACACTCTCTTTTCTCACTCTCTAAGTGGGAGGAGTACCTTGCTTTGGCAAAGACGGAACCATTCATGGTCCAGGAGAGACATGGGACGAGGGAACTTGCATCCATTGTTATTGTAGTATCGGTAGCATATCTTGTAGAACACCAAGATGTAAGGGTCCGCCTGAGGGTAGAAATTGTACAGAACGACCAGGAACAGAAGATGGCTGTTGCAAACAATACGATTGTGAAGAGGGAAAGTTGTTTGTATTTTTACGCACAATAAAGAAAACATCTAATGAGATTTGAACAGAATTGTTGTAATGTTTAATACTTTTCAAAGATATAGTAAGGCATTAATGAATTTTAAACTTAAAATAAACTGCTTGATTTGCAGTTAATTTTTTCTGCACATAGACTTGTAAGTTAATGTTCACAGAAAATGACTGATTTTGCTCCGAGCTTGTGTGAAAGTATTGCAGAGTTGAATCATATTGAAATTTAACCTTGCCAACCGGAGTTGACACGTTTAGATATCAACATGGATCTGACACTGATAGGCCTATGCATTGTGAAAAAGCCTATGAAGAGGGATTTTTTAGTCTTGTACTGTTTATTTTTGTAGCATTGCTTGTTCTTTTTTCTTTTTTTTAATTATTTATTTTGATCGCTGCAAACAAGATGAGCCTGGTGTTAACTTGCACATCTAAATGTACCCTGACAAAACAAAAGTTCCTTTGAATTTTTACAATAAAGTGTGACTTTTAAATCTGATGACACTCTAGAGGGCGTTTGCTCCTTGAAAACTAGAAGTTTGTACTATATTCGTTTTTTCAAAAAACACTGGGATACTTTTTTGGAGATAAAGATGTCTTTTTTTGGACCTGGCATCAAGTTTCACACATAAGCAAGTGCCTCTCTTTTCTTTTCGTTTCTTTCCTTTCTCATTAATAGCCTCATCTGTGTGTGGTGAAACACACCATATAGGTGACCACTGGGTAAAAGATTGTATGGACTGCATTTGTGAGGATAATACAGTTTTATGCCTTGCACATGACTGTGCTCCCCTTTTACCATCCCCTGAAATGTGCCACTGGGCACACAGAACACCTGATGAATGCTGCCCTTCAAAACTTGTGTGTGAAGAGCGTAAGCGAACAAATGCCCACACTTTGTGTTTGTAAAAGTAATAAAACACAAATTTATTTGGCAAAATACATATTGTATAGATAAGTCCAACTGGACGTCACACAGTGTGAAGTCAGCCGTCTTTACGGGCAATGCTAATCACTTTTTGGATGCACAAACACAAGAGTGTTTATCAAATTCTTTTGCATGACTGGTACTAGAACCGCCTAGCTGCATAGACAAATTTGAACACTTGATGCGGCTCAAAGCCAAAATCTAAGGTGCCTGCTGTAATATATTGGGGGTTTAGATAATAACACGAGACACAAAGATGGCTGCCATTGTAAGAACACTTTTATTGGACCACATCTCATTACCATAATTCCAACCAACAGAGGGCTCACTTCAGGTATGACAGTTAGTCATTACAAAGTTACTGTATACTACATTCCTCCCCCCTTAAATATACTGTCACCCCATGAGTGAATAGTGTAGACATTTAAATGAAAACAAACCAGGTATTTTGTCGGTATGCAATAAGTACATGTTATAATTACAGTTACAGGAGCACCTTCTAATTATCCGTTTACTACAATATAAACATCTTCACATCACATTTTTAACTCTGAAAACAATGCAATCAAATACCTTAATTGTTGTTTCATTCTTTCTTTTGTGTAAACTTAACAATCAAAATAAATCATATCCTGTGTTTTGTTTCAATCTGATACCGCTTTACCACTGACTGAATTGTTTAACTTTAACTTGGCTTACAAATTAAGTTTAACTGGTGCCTTACGTACCCTCATAGGATAACGTCTCCCCAGTGAGACTTCTGGGCTTGGTACGCGTGCGAATACAGGTACAGGTGAACTGGTACATGTAGTTTGGTCATCAGCTTTGCCCTGTGCATCAGGATTTGGTTGAAACTGATTTTTCACAATTTCTGTCTCAGAATGCGTCTGTTTTTGTTCACACCTTTCGTGTTGGCCTCTGCTGTGTTTCACCAAACCTGTATCACGCTGTACTGGAGACTCAACCGGTATCTGTAAGTCTATTAGTGGATAAGTGCTGTTACTGGATTCAGGAACACCCTTTTCTTGTGAACCCAAAATGTGATCAATGTGTACAAAACGAGTTCTGCCATTGTTGTACATATGTATCAAGTATGTTCGTGGCCCACAGACTTTTGTAACCATTCCGGGCAACCACTTAATCAATCCATTGACATTACTCTTTACCCGAACTCTTTGATCAAGTTGCAATGCTCGCTCCTGAACTCGGCCTCTATCATGGTACTCTTTTTGTTTCTCCTGCTTTTTGTCCACTGTTTGAGCCAAATGGGGCTTCAGTAAAGAAAACCTTGTCCTAGGTTGTCTTTTCAAAAATAACTCAGCAGGTGTTCTACCAGTGGTAGTGTGGGGAGTATTCCGATACGTAATCAGAAAATTTGCCAATTTGTGATGTACTGACAACTCCCGTTTCCGCGGTTCAGGATCAAGCATTTGCTTAATGAGCGATCTCTTCACCACTTGAACAGTGCGCTCAGCGGCTCCATTTGAGGCTGGGTGATATGGTGCAACACGTTTGTGCTTTATACCGTTTTTGGTCATGAACTCTGCAAACTCTTTAGAAGCAAATTGAGGACCGTTATCTGATACTAACTCCTCAGGCAACCCATATGCACTAAACAATCTCCTCAATATGTCCAAAGTTTGACCTGTCGTCGTTGTTTTCATGGGATAAACTTCTACCCATTTTGAGTGGCTGTCTATGACTATAAACAAATGTTGGCCCTTTAACTCGGCATAGTCTATGTGCAGTCTCTCCCACACCCTACTCGGCCATGTCCATGTTTGGAGCGGTGCCAAGGGTGGTGTATTTCTGACTGATTGACATGTTTCACACTGGTTTACCAAATTTTGTATGTCTTGGTCTAACCCCGGCCACCACAAGTAGCTACGAGCCAGCCCTTTCATTCTACAAATGCCAAGGTGCTGTTCATGTAAATCATTTAACAATGCACACCTAAATTTGTCAGGAATTACAACTCGCAAACCCCACAAAATACATCCCTTGTCAACCGACAGTTCGGTCTTACGAGAAAAATAGGGCTGTATGTCTTTATCTGAAACATAGTTAGGCCATCCATTCATCACATGGTCATACACTCTTGCTAAGACTGGATCTTTGAGTGTTGCCTTACCAACATCTTCTGCTGTTATGGGTAACCCATCAACATACGAGAAGTAATTCACTTCTCTGTCATCTGTATCACCTTGCTTTGGCAACCTCGATAGCATATCTGCATTACCGTGTTCGGTAGATTTCCTGTACTCAATCTTATACTTATAAGCTGACAATATCAAGGCCCATCGCTGCATACGCGCAGCTGCTAAGGTAGGAATAGGGGACTCAGGATTTAGAATTGCAGTAAGCGGCTTATGATCTGTGAGTAAAGTAAAGTTCCTACCGTACAAGTATTTATGGAATTTCTTCACTCCAAAAATTATGGCTAAAGCTTCACGTTCAATCTGTGCATAGTTTTGTTCACTTTTAGAAAGTGTACGTGACGCAAATGCAATTGGTCTCTCATCACCATTTGGCATGATGTGCGAGATGACTGCCCCTACTCCATACGGAGAGGCATCACAAGCTAGCCTGAGTTCCCTGTTTACATCATAATGTACAAGTAATGAACTATTTAACAACAAATTCTTGCTGTTTTGGAAAGCCGTTTCACATGCTTTGGTCCAGCGCCACACTGTTTCCTTGCGTAACAATGCATTCAGTGGATTGATCACAGTTGCTATGTTTGGGAGAAACTTTCCGTAGTAATTTAGCAAACCCAAATATGAGCGCAGCTCACTTATGTTCGTGGGGCTGGGCGCTTGCATGATAGCTTCTACTTTGTCCAAGGTTGGGTGGAGGCCATCTCCATCCACCTTATGCCCCAAGTAAACCACTGATGTTCGACAAAATTCACATTTCTGCGATTTTACTTTTACTCCATACTTCTCCAACTGCCTCATCACTTGATGTAGTCTCATCAAGTGTAATGACTCATTTGGAGCAGATATTAAAATATCATCAAGGTAGCACCCTACCCCTGGAATCCCTGATAGTATTTGATCCATCACATTTTGGAATATACCCGGTGCAGATGATACCCCAAACGGCAGACGATTGAACTGATACAACCCAAGGTGAGTATTGATAGTGAGATACTTCTTTGACTCATCATCTAGCCCTAACTGTAAGTATGCATTAGTAAGGTCTATTGTTGTAAATACCTTCCCTCCTTCTAGGGTCGCAAACAGATCATCCGCAGTGGGTAAGGTATGATGTGTTTCTTCCAACACTCTATTTACTGTCACCTTATAATCCCCACATAGCCTTATTTTCCCATCTGGCTTAGGTACAACTACAATGGGAGAAGCCCATTCACTACGATCTACCTTAGATATTACTCCATTATCTTGTAATCGTTTAAGTTCAAGTTCAACCTTGTCTCTCAGTGCATATGGAACAGGCCGCGCCTTGTAGAACATTGGTTTGGTTCCTTCTGGAATTCTCACAGAAGCAGTGAAATCCTTGATGGGGTCTCCACACTCTGCAAACACTTCTTTGTGCCTTTGCAAAATGTCTCCAACTGTCTTTGCGGTGGGAGCTGCTGTCGTCTCCACCTTAAAGATACTGTTCCAATCTAACTTGATCGTTTCCAGCCACTGACGTCCAAAAAGAGCTGGTTTGTTACCAGACACAACAAAAAGTGGAAGTTTGCACTCCGGTTGATCCTTGTACTTCACTGGTACCGTGGTACACCCTAACACTTTAATGGCTTCACCTGCGTAAGTACGTAGTTTTACCGAAGACTCGTGTAAGGGCCACGTCTTAAGATGCTTCTTGTATACCGTGTCCGATAAAATAGACATAGCCGCGCCAGTGTCCAACTCCATCTGGATCGGTGTGCATCCGACTTGTACATCCAGCATTATACCAGATTTTGATGGAAACTCCTTAATCGTGTATAAATCAAATTCATCATCATCATCACTAGGAGTGGTAGAGGTAGAGCAAGTTTTACCGTTTTAGGTTTCTGTTGTCGCTTCTTTCTACATGCTCTGGCTATGTGACCTACTTTCTTGCAGTTATAGCAAGTGGATGACTTGTGAGGACATTGGCTTGCATCATGATCCTCTGCTGCACAGCGGTAGCACGTGGAACTACCTTTAGGTTTGAAAGATTTGGCTGAATTTTGCTTCGGAACTGATCCGTCTTGACCACTCTTCGCCTTACACGGATAACTCCTATTAGTATTAGGTTTATACCTAATCTTGTTAACAGTCACTGGTTTACTTCCCAATGTATCTGCAACATGAGAAGAATTCATATCTCTGGCTTGTTTATTAGCCATCTCCATGGCTGTAGAAATATCTACTGCCTTCTCCAGTGTAAGGTTTTTCTCAGCCAATAACTTCTTTTGACATGTTGAATTTTCCAGGCCACAAACTAGGCGATCTCTTAAAGCTTCATTGAGAAAAGCCTGAAACTTGCATGTACTCGCAAGACGTTTCAATTCTATCAGATACGTGGCTACTGTTTCATCTTGTTTCTGGTCTCGTTTGTGGAACTTAAATCTTTCGGCTATGACCAGCGGTTCGGGAGTGTAGTGGTTCTTGAGTAGCACTTTTAACTCTTCCAATGACTTATCACATGGTTTCCCTGGTGAGATTAAATTCTTAAGCAGACCATACGACTTCGGTCCAATCACCGTCAAGAATACGCTTACCGCACGGTCGTCTGCAATTGCATTAGCGACGAAGAACTGCTCTAGTCGTTCCAGGTAGTATTCAAACTGTTCTTCTCCCTCCCGATATTCACCTATCTTGCCTATCAACGCTGCCATCGTGCTCCCTAGATGTTCCTATATACTTAGCTGGAACTTTTGAAACACTGTTCAGAATTTGTATCCCATCCTCGTCGCCAAATATGTAATATATTGGGGGTTTAGATAATAACACGAGACACAAAGATGGCTGCCATTGTAAGAACACTTTTATTGGACCACATCTCATTACCATAATTCCAACCAACAGAGGGCTCACTTCAGGTATGACAGTTAGTCATTACAAAGTTACTGTATACTACACCTGCAAAGATAACTTTCATTGAGAACTATCTATAGTTATCGGAATTATTAGAACAAAATATTTTGAAGCTTATTTGGTTTAAAATTTACACTGCTACAAATCACTCTGAGAAATATGTTCAGCTCAAATGATGTCATCTGTAAATTTTGATTTAATCCAATCTTAATAAATTGACCCCGAAGATCCCTTCAATAAAGAGTAAGAACACCTGTTCTAATGATCTTATTTTTAGATTCATGAACAAAATCCAGAGGGCGTACTTGACATAATCACTTGTAAATTTAAGAGTGATATATAACAACTCACATGGTTTAGAGTTTAAGATAGTATTACATGTATATACCAATAATGGCTGTGTGAAGGTTAGGGTTTTCCGCCAAACTTAATTAGTTTAGGGAAACAACTCTGTGTGCCCCCTTTCACCCTTCCCCGATCTTTGCCATGGGCCAAAGAGTACGCCCAGTGAATGCTGCCCTACAAAATTGGTGTGTGAAGAAAATAAGACTTTCAAATTTTTTCTTTGCACTTAATAAATAACTGAGATTAAAATGAAGCATGATATACAACAGTGTGGATGGTAATGTTTAATAGCTGAATGTATGTCACATGTTATCTTTGGTCATTGTCAGAAATACTTGTGTTTACTCTTTTTACAACAGGAGAGATTGAACCACCACCCAAAGAAGCTGAACCACAAGATGAAAGTGAACCAGTACAAGAAGAACCTGAGCAAGAACAGAATGAACCAACACAACTAGAAACCGAACCACAAAATGAGAATGAACCAGTACAAGGGGAAACTGAGCCAGTGAAAGAGATTGAACCATCAACCGAAGAAGTTGAACCACAAGATGAAAGTGAACCAGTACAAGAAGAACCTGAGCAAGAACAGAATGAACCAACACAACTAGAAACCGAACCACAAAATGAGAATGAACCAGTACAAAGGGAAACTGAGCCAGTGAAAGAGATTGAACCATCAACCGAAGAAGTTGAACCACAAGATGAAAGTGAACCAGTACAAGAAGAACCTGAGCAAGAACAGAATGAACCAACACAACTAGAAACCGAACCACAAAATGAGAATGAACCAGTACAAGGGGAAACTGAGCCAGTGAAAGAGATTGAACCATCAACCGAAGAAGTTGAACCACAAGATGAAAGTGAACCAGTACAAGAAGAACCTGAGCAAGAACAGAATGAACCAACACAAGTAGAAACTGAACCACAAAACGAGAATGAACCAGTACAAGGGGAAACTGAGCCAATGGGAGAGACTGAACCACCACCCAGAGAAGCTGAACCACACAAGGAAAGTGAACCATCACAAGAAGAACCCGTGCAACAAGAAAAACCTGAGCAAGAACAGAATGAACCAACACAAGCTGGACAGCCAGGGCCGGTTGAACCTCAAGGTGATTTTTTAAGACCAAAGACCAATAAAGCCAATGAATTTCAAGTCTTCAGTGTGTTTTTTTTCTTTTTCCCTTTTCAAAACTTTTTTTTGGTGCTACAAAGCGAGATTTTCCAGAAAAAGAACTTTCTCCTTTACTTTCATTATACAAATTTAAACATCTTTCTTGTCAAGTGTCTTGCTTTTCTACCTTTCATCTTTAGTTTTATCGGTTTTGAGGCCATGCATTGTGGGGTATCATTATGTTTGATTTACGGTAACACATTGTGATTATATCTACACTGTTGTGTCGATTGTCCTGGTAAGAACTTGTCCTGCTGTTATTCTGCTACCTTAGAGTAGATTTCTGAATTGGGGGGGGGGGGGTGCTACCAAGCTCTGGAAAGAACTGTTCGGCTTATTTTAATGAGAAGGGCAGTTCTTGCAAGTTCCACTTGGGGGGTTGGTGGGAAAAGGCCTGGACTAGTACTTAGCTTCGGGGATCTAGGAGACTTTGTGTAATTAACTTCACTGTTGCAAACAAGTGATTAATAATTGGTCTGTCTATATAGTTATGGTCTGTCTCAATAACATAGTATTAAGCAAGACAATGTCTAACAAGAGAAAAATCTACACATAAAAGTATAACCACATGGTGTAACTGCGAACCAAATATTTATCATTAGTTCTTTTCATGTTTAGTCAGTCATTTGAAATGACAGCAACAGACTTCTTTGACTCCCTCCATTGATTTCATATCATTCTGATATTCAAAAATTCTCCTAGATCCCCCTACCAAGCTTGACTGTGCAGCAATATCTTGCATAATGCCAAGAAGCAAGCTTCCCCCTCGGTGCCGATGGATTGTTTTACCAGGGGAATGTTGTGCTAAGAATTTTGGAGCTGATGGCATCGTGTGTGAAGAACGTAAGTTTTTATTGTAAACCCTTTTTTAAAACTGACATTTGGTGCCATACATTCAGAGAATCACTGCCTGAATAAAATTTGGACCAAAGCAGAATCTTTCTGAAACATTTAACATCTTAATCGGAAGAGAAAGACTTAGTAAAGGATTACAAGGTGGCTGAGATGTTTGAAGGAATACTTTTTTAATGAAGAGCATATGCAAGCAAGCACTACATATTGACGCACTTGCAAATTGATAATAATATAAATATGCAGTTCTTATAGAGCTCTTTGTTTCAATGACAGGCATATCGAAGCGTTCATTAGTTTTTAGGGTAGGTATAAAAAAAATGCAGAGCTTTGTTTGAATTATGAGACTAATTTATATAGCACTTTGTAAGGGTTAACACTGTAGATTAATGTGGCGCAGTCGGCAAAAAACCATGCCAGAAACATTGTGGCAAACCCCTACTCTTAATGATAAGGGTAAATGTGGATTACACAAGAAATGGCTTTCATCCCATCTGAAGGACAAAGCAACTTTGATTAAATGTCTTGGTGAAGGAAACAAGTGTGATTATTGGGACACACTCTGACAACACCAAAACTTGTTTTTGAAGTGTTTTATAGTTTTTGTTTGAAGTGTGTTTTTGTTTTTATAGCTATGTCAGCACCTTGAGCACAGTGGATTTGTGCGCATTTTAAGACTCTGTTATTATCTTATTTATGCTACTAGTTTTCAACTCTGCTTTAGATTACACCTAAAATGTTTTAGTTGTTTTCGAAAAATGAGGGAAAACTTCAAGAATTTAAAAAAGTTTCTTTAAAAATTCAGCTATCAACGATTGCCCTGCGTCTATGGCTGTGGCACCTTTCTGCCCTGATGACTTTTGCGCGAAGGCTACCTGTGAAAGTCACCCTGATGCTAAATGCCTCATCAGTCGTTGTGGTCGATGTAGGGCAAAGTTCTATGATGAAAGTGGAGAAATCATTAAGAGTTGCACTGTGGAGGATAAAACAGGTAAGACCTAATATGGGACTGACTGCAGTCCAGTTGGTCGAGTGGTTTCTTTCCATGCTGGGGGCACTATGTGGATTTGATTGATTATAGTTCCTACCTGATTGGGTGAGTTTTCCCTGGAACAATTCTCTGGGGTTTTCCTCCCTCATCTGAAAACGGAAACTTCCTTGTTTTCTCTCCATGGGGTTCTTGGCTAGTGTAGTGATTAAGTTTTCTGAGAATTTTTGGCATTAACCAATTTTATAAATAAATAAATGGGATAATCTCTTTTGAGATAAACTACTTCTTTATGAAAAAGACATGTTGATGTGAAAGTTGTTGAACCGACCACAGCCTCTGGATCACTACACAGCCCTGCTGAGATGTACACCAGTGCTACATCAGAAGCTAATACTGTCATATATTTGTTTGTGCAACAATAATTTGTAATGGGATGAAATTGTAGGCCCCCTTTTTTTTGTAACTCCTAGTTTACCCATTTCCAGCTCAGACTGGGGCGAGTCTAGGCACACTTGTGTTCAATCAACTGACCGTAAATGTACTACAGCCCTGTTCAGTTGGTGTACATCATTGCGACTTCTAGAATGTACTATTTTCTCCAATTGGGCTATCTGATAAGCAATTGACCATGTTTGCCATGTAATTCCTTGTATGCAATAGCAATAATTCAATGTGACTCTCCTCATACAGAAAAAGGTCAGACTGTTTTCACTTCCAGCCAAAGTTTATTCACATAGGAGAAAAAGGGCAATAAATTAGGAAAGGTTGAAATTATCAAATGCTCATAGTGCTTAACAGTAAGCTCTGGAGAGTTGGTAGGTTTTTATAGATGTTCTGAACATGGAAATAGACTTACTCACAGTAAGATCAATGATTTGTACAAACTGATGAGGATTAATTAATTACCGGTGATCCTTATCCCTTTCAAGAGTATACAGCAGAACTGGACTTGAAATCAAGTGGCCTTGTATGGGCGGTATGGCAGTAAGGCTCTGCTTATTGCGGCATTCTGCGCTTATGTACACAAGATAGCGTGGAAGAATTAAACATTTTTGGACACCCATTTTCTCATTGACATCATATTTTTATGGCTTGTATTTTGTTTACGGTCATTTTTTTGAGGCACAGTCTGACCGTTTTGTACTGGCTGGTCATCAACCTACACCTAGTTGAACAGATCCTCAGAGTTGTTCGTTCCTGTTGCCACCAACTTAGATCATCTAGACTGACAGGTCTCAGGAGGGCCAGTTAATAAAGTATCGTCATCAAGGGTCGTCAGGCCAGCAGCACCGTTTGGGGGTCCAAAACTTTTGCACTCCTTGATTATATGGTTTATAGTTTGGGTGGATCTGCACACACAGAGATCGAAGTAGCAGCACCCATTTTACAAAGATACTGCTAGGTGCAACCAGATCCTGATCTCGGATAGTTCAGGTTGGTCCATGACTTGCAGGAGATCTCACATCCCCAGTGGCCTGCTTGACAGGTTGTCGATGTAGGACTTATAGCTGTTGTGGACCAAAGCCCTGCACAGGTCATGTTGATCCAGTCAGGATGGTAAGGCTAAGAAGAGGCAAGTCTATGGGCTTCTGTAGAGAAGTGCTTGTGAGGTAGTCTCTCAGGCAGGCTGGGTCTACAGGTTCAGGTCGCTACATTTGCGGGCTAGTTTCATCGTCTGGAAGTTTTGGCCAAGCTCAGCAGGTGCAATGCCAGAGAGAACAGGTAGGCATTCAACAGGTGTTGACGTGAGGGTGCCGCTGACCTAAGTCTCATCGCTGAGTTGAGGGCAACATCGACCAACTTGGTATGGGTGCTGTGGGACCAGACTGGAGCAGCGCATTTGGCAGTGGAGTATGCCAAGGCCAGACCAGAGGTGTGCAGGGTGGTGAAGGAGGCACCCCATCCAGTGCCAACAAGTCTCTTTAGGAGGTTGAATCTGGCTTCAGTCTTGGATGCGACAGAAGTGAGGTGGTTGGAAATGCGAGGCTTTTGTCCAGTGTCATACCAAGGTACTTTGGCGTAGGGTCAAAGTTGAGCTTGGTGCCAATCAGCAATCAGGCTGATGTCCAATGTCCGGTTGGCCAGGTGGAACACTGAGCAGACTGTCTTTGGGAGGCTTAGTTTCAGGTGCTACTGGTGGAAGTAGTGGCTCAGGCTGTTGAGGTCTTTCTCAAGTGCTGCTTCGATAACTTTATCAGCAAAACTCAAAGCAGAGTCATAGCGTAAATAAACTGTGAGCAGACACAGGAAGGCATATCAGCTATGTAGATGTTAAAAAACACAGGCGCATTAGGACAGAGCCTTGAGGGAGGCTGTTTCTGAGTCTCCTCTTCCTGCCTCGTTAGCATGTCTCAAGGACGAAGAAGCGATCTTGTATTATAACCATGAGAAATTTCACAAGTTTTACATCATATAAGGGTTTTCAAGAGCTTTAGATAAAGGCCTCTGTGCCAGACAGTGTCATAGGCTGCAGTGAGGTCTACAAACACTCTACCACTTCTCCATCTTCTGGAAAGCAGCTTCGATGTTGTTGACCAGGATCTTAACGTGATCAGTTGTGGAGCGGCCTTTCGGAAACCAGCTTTGGTGTGGGGGAGTTTCTTCTCAACAGTGTCATTGATTCTGGTAAGGAGGACTCTCTCAAGCAGCTTGAAGAGTTGTAAAAAGAACAAGATTGGTTGGTAATTCTCGGGGTCATCGTGTGTCTTCTTTGGCATGAGCATAGCAGTGACTTTGACTGCCTGCCAGAGCAAAGGAATGTTGCTGGTTTGGACGCAGTTGGTAAAGAAGAGCTGGAGCCAACTCATGGACTTTGTTTTCATGTGCTTCAGATGCTCTGTATGAATGTTGTCAATTTCAGGGGCTTTACCCTTCTTGAAAGACTTGATGGTTCCCGCTATTTCTTTGAAAGAAAGAGGCTGCAAGAGGGGGCAAGACTGTGGCAGCGTGTTGGTCAGCACTTTAATGTCAGCATTGACTTTGCGTGTGAAGGACTTAGCCTCTGGAGATTGATCTTTCCACCTGGTAAGTTCCCTAAACTTATGCCAGTTGGCCGTACTTAAGTTCCATCATTTTTGAAGAGGCTGAAGATAGCAAATTTGATATCGCTTAAGATAATGACGGGGCAGTGGCCTGATCTAGGAAACTTGGTCTGTCTTGAGCAACAGCTGCTTATGTTGCTTGACACAAAGGACAAGGCTGGGCAGGTCCAGGTGCAGTGTCTGTCGGAGTAGAATGTGCATGGATCCTTGTTATCAAATAACATGTAGATTTTGGGCTTCAGCCCAGTTGCTTGCAGTGGAGCCATTCTTGTCAGTGTTGGAGTATCCCCATCTTGTTGTTCTGCAGTAAAAATTACCACAAACAAAAGAGCTTGCAGGAAACATCTAGCTTAGAGGGTGGTTTGTACAGTTGCAGAAGGTGGTGCCTAGGGCTTCTATGGTCAGCCGTTGGATACCTGTGGGTTTTCTGGAGAATTGTCAATTGCTCTTGCATTGATGCCTTGCATGGCGTAGGTGACAATGCTATGCTTCTTGTGAGCAATGCTACTGATCAGGTCAAAACCTTCCAAGTGCAGCTTTTCCTCGGACTCACAATGGGTCCCCTGGAGTAGGATGATGTTAACATGGTGTTGGGCAGCAAGATGTTGGATGACGTCTCTTTTAGCTCTATAGTTAGACCTTCTACGTTGAGCTGCAAAATGCACATGTCGGTAGTTGTCATAATTTGCTCATCCTGTAATGGACGCGTGTTCAATAGTGCGTTGTGGCAACCGCTTGGAGGCTAGTCTTGGCGGGTAAATGCTATGTATTGGATGATGATTGGGTTGACAGCTTCAGTTGGAAAATAACTACTTCATCTGGAGAAAACTGCAGTATTATCCGTCTTTACATAAGCTTTGCCTGTATGTGAAAGGAACAGGTCTTTGACAAATACACTTTTTAGGCACATCTTTTTAGGTTTATCCGACCAGTGTTTGCTGTGCGTTTTCAAAGGGGCCACCAAACCATAACCACAGCGCAAAACCACAGAGTTGTCTGTGTACGCGCAACCACCACAGTGTCTCACCACAAATGGTGTGAATTGACATTACCACCACCAAACACTAAAAAATCCAGTTTATAAGACCGTGCCTGCATGTTGCCTGAGAGTTTGTTCGCAATATTGTGTCCTTCTAAGTGAACTGGTAAAGGAAACAAAGTAAAGTGTTTGTCCAAACATTTAAATGCTTGCAAGATTTAAAAGGAGATTGTCTGATGGCTGATCCATGGTTGCAAAATGTGACATTCGGTTTCTGGTTTTTTACCTGTTTTTTTGTTTTTCAGCCTTTAAAACCATATGCCCGCATGCAGAGCCTCAAGGTTGTGCTCCTGTTTGTGATTCTACATCATGTCCAGCATATCAGGAGGCTGTTTGTCATCGAGACTTTTGTCATTTTTGCACAGCCGTCTTCTATGATGGAAATAACAACAAAATAATGGACTGTTCCATTGGTAAGTCAGAGCAGATTGTTTGATGTTTCTATTAAAACACAGTTATTCTATAGCGCTTTTATCACACCTGATAATTGAGACCCATTTACATTGCACTTTAAGGATCTACAAGGTGCTGTGGTAAATCTGCAGCTAACCAAGCCAGAAACACCAGGGCAATCCTTTTATTTTAAACAAATAAAGTACTGAGTACTTGTGCACTTATGACTGCACAAAACAAAGGACCTAGAAGTTTTACATCCAATCCAAAGGATGCAGCATTTTTGGTTAGTGTGATTGTATGGCGTATTAACTGCAATGACCTGGGACTGGATCCCACATTCTGGCAACACCAGAACTTGAAGAGTCTATTCTTCTTAGTAAAACTCTATTATGAACAAAGGATAGAAAAACAAGTAAATATTGGAATATTCTTAATGTTCACTATTGACGACCCAAGGAACACATTTTCTGATGGCTCTACTTTTTGAACCAAGTGGATGGATTGATCATAAGGCAAAATCGAAACACTCTGAAAATATACACTTACATTTCAAGTGGGTGATTCTTAGGGCTGTAAGCTGCCCTGGGCTGGATTTCACAAAGAGCTGAGTTTGACTATCATGTTTATCAATCTTAAGGCGAAGTATACCTTTGGTTTTTGGACCGTTCAATAGTTTGAATTCTAAATAAATGTAAGATAAATAGGCCACTACAATAAAAACTTGTGAAAATTTCATTTGAAACGGTTGTAGCAATTTGGAGATATTGCCAAAAGTCTGAAGTGGTGAACTGGAAGAATAGCTCGAAATTGAAATAGACAATCTGAGAAACGTCTCATACATGAAATGTTTTGCAGATTGCTATTTTGAGGCCTTTTGTCCAAAACCACATTCCTTAGAAGGGAACTGTTTCTGAACATTTATTACATTATCATCAGCTACAGCGCTACCAAGTAAGATTTTGTGGTCATAAATTTTTGGAGTATTTACCAAAGATATACCCTCCCTGTAAGTGTAAAGCAAAATGTAATGTTCCAATACAAATCACTTTGGTGATATTCAAGACAACTTATGAGTCTTAGTGCTTTGTAAAATCAATCCCAGCTGGTTTCTCTTTAAAGTCACTGTTTTTGACAAAAATGCCTATGAAAATGACATGAGTTATGTCATCTTTACAGGTAACTCGGGTTTTGGCTTTGAGTCGCATCGAGTGCTCTAATTTTCAACAGCACCATGTGGTTCACTGACAAATCATGCAAGGAATTTGACAGAAGTCCCACATGCTGCAAAAAATTACTGTTAAGTTCTTATGCACTTTAGCAATATATGGAAATAATAATCTAAAAGGTGCCAGAAGCAAATGTTGATTCAGTTGGCTGTCTCCATTCTATTGTGAAACTGCCTAGCAGGAATGTTTTACACAGTGGTTGGTGCAAATGTGTTTTTTCCGAAGACAGCTTTACTAGTTCTCAATTAGTAACTTTGTCAAAAGTGTATAATCGAGCCAAACCGTGTAACCCCATCACTTTTGCCTATAGCCACTAATACAACCATAATTAACCACACAGGAGATATTGAACAACCAGCAATTAAAAAGTCAGCAAAAGTCAATAAACCAGCGGACATTGATCAACCAGAAGATATTGATCAACCACTGGATATTGAACAACCAGCAGAAAATGAAAAACCAGGAATTGTTGAGCATGAAGAAGATATTGAACAACCGATAGTTGTTGGACATTCAGTAGGTGATGTAAAAGAGGGTCATGCAAAACAAGTGCAGAACAGTCAAGATACACAAAGTAAGTAAAAATCACAGATGCAAGAAATTCAATGTTAATGGCTCCATGTAGTAGAGTCTTCTCATAGGCTAAATGGCAACATAACACACCCATACAAGTATATTAGTGAAACACAAGCCTTAGGTGGAAAAGTGGTAAAGTTAGAAGGGAGCAAAAAAGTATATAAACAATTTTTTTTAAATGTATTTGTTGTTGATGATTTTGAACAAAGTTGTGGAAAAATGCAACATAACTTTGTAAAAAAAAGATACCCCTTGCACTTGCTTTTCACATTTAAGGCAAACAAATAATGTTGAGAACTGTAACACACAAAACTAAACATGAGCTCAAAAAAAGATTTCAAAACAAATCACAGAAGAACAAAGTGTTCAACTCTCCTTTGGACAATATTAAAGTATTCAAAGTTATATTTTTTTCTAAAACTAATTAAAGACTCATCCTTTTTGCTTTTCTTTTCAGGATAACTGATTGAACTACTTTCATTATTATTTTTGTTCAAATTTTAAAATCAAACAGACTGACAGCTTTGCCTCCATTGATTTCCAAGTCATTCTGATATTCTACACTTTTCCTAGATCGGATAGACTGTGCAGCTGTGCAATGCATAGTGACAAGACGCAAGCTTCCCCCTCTGTGCCGATGGATTGTTTTACCAGGGGAATGTTGTGCTAAGAAATTTGGACCTAATGACATTGTGTGTGAAGAACGTAAGTGTTGATTATACTCTGGCGGGATATTATTTGATTTGTACTACTTCTAAATTAAGGTATTTCAAGGGAGAGATAAGGATAGAAGCCAAACAAAGAGGATCAAAAATGCGAAGAGAAAAAAAGTAGGGTGCCCTCACCTAAGTCAAGTCAAGTGCAAGCTTATTTCAAGTCAAGTCCAAATCAATCTGTCTCTTGTTAAATTTGTACTGAAATAGAAAAACAGAAAAGCAAGCTATAGAAAGTAACTAAAGTGCATAAGCATTGAAAGAACCATTTAGCCTATCACAGTAGGGCAAGCTTATGAAATTGTTTCTAGAGTGTACAAGATATTTTGGTTCAATTCCCTTATCAGCCATTTGTTGATCTTTTTTCACTGATCTGTAGTTATATTGCTCGATCAGAAATAACTGTATGAGGCACTCTTCTACCGCTTTTCAAAGAAAAAGGGTTGTAAAGTATACAAAGTGTGGAAGAATGTGCACACAGAGAAAAAATTACACAGCTTGTGTAAAATTTTACCTAATTGAGTAGTTGCAGGTGAACCTCATAACTGTTATGTAAAACTTTACCCAACAGGGGTTGGGTAAGGTTTTAGTTAATAGTTGTGTGAAACTTTACCTCGATATTGGGTAAATTCATTTACTGAATTGTTAGGTAAACCTCAGTTATGTAAATCATTACCCAATTATGAAGTATGGCTTTACCTCGTTTCAGAGTAAAAGATAAGATCTTAGTAAATAGTTGTGTAAAACTTTATTTCGGTATTAGATAAATTTATTTGTTGTATATAATACATTGCTAAAAATCATTTGGGAAAATTGTACCAAATCAGTGGGTAAGCAGGTAAGTTAGTTCTTGCGACATACACACAGAAAAAAAATACTCGTAGCAATAGTGTAAAAAATGGGGGGGGGGGGGGTCAGCCCGGCAGACAAGGTAAAAAATCTCTTCTGGAAAGAGGTGCTGGCTCTGAAAAGAGCCGGTTGGTTTAATCAGACCTTTTTCGACGGTTTAATTTGCCCCAGTGCTTAAGCCTTCGTGTTGAAAGTCTTTGCAGCTAGTACGCCATGGTTTTCCTGGATGAGTCCTTTCCCTCTTCGACAGACTGTTGTTCCACGACGATCATAAAGCCAAAGTCCCCCTTGCAACTTTTAACACGCGAACTCCAAGCATCAAAACCCTGCAGCATCAGTGTTCTGTCCACCCCCGTCCATCTTGGATTGTTATGTGTGCCTGCGACTTGCTTACTCTATACTTATACATGCACGAGTGTATTACATTTGCATTATGGGAAAATGTTTTCACGTGGACCAGTTTACTTCAATTTCGGTTACTTTTTACCACTTCCTTGTAAAACTTACAAATTACATGTAAAGTTTACTCTTAACTTTGGTAACTTTACAAAACATAAAGTAAACAGTAAGTTTATCCTTTGATTATGTTTTTATTTTTTTACAAAACAACTTAGTATATTTTTTTCGTGGCTTTTTACTTCAATTAAGTAATTTCTTACACAACATTGTTTACATAACTTTTTTTTACCTTTTGTTCTGAGCGTGTGGGATTGACAAGTGCAATGTAGGTCGTGGTCAAATGTCATAATCCAGTAAGTAGTGAGGAAGCATTCATACCCCATTGAATTTGGTAAAGTTACACAAAGACCTTGACAATACCGAATGTTTTTTGTGGTATCTGCCAGCTCTGTCTGATTGCCCAAGGGCAAGAAGCGTCCCACAATCCTGTCCTGATGATCTGTGTTTGAAGGCAACCTGTGAGAGTCACCCTGAAGCTAGATGCCTCATCAGTCGTTGCGGAGGATGCTTTGCCAAGTTCTTTGATGATAGTGGCAGAGTCATTGAGGAATGCAGCCAGGATTTTGCCAGTAAGTTTCTGTTGAAGCAATCTGAACTCTCAAAAAAACTTTCAAAAGCAATTGTATCTATTTCTGCTTTTAATACAATGATTTGGTTGAACAAAATGAAATGGCTGCTAAGTGTAAAGATCTAGGGGAAAAGATGACTTTATCCCACAGAAATAGAACCTGGGGTATGCCCATTTTATATAGCTGATTTTTTTTTTATCTATGGTGTAGTACTCAGGGTATGACAGCCTTTGCCATACAAATACTACACCAAATAGATGAACCAATAAGAAGCTAAAATAATTAAGCTAATAAAAAAGACAAAGTTACGTGCAGTATCAAATAGCCATGTTTACTTGCAGGGCACAGTGTCGCAGTTGAGCGATCAGTGTCTTTGTGGTTTTAATTCTGTTGTTCCACAGTACACACATCTGTTTTGTAAATTTGTTTGGCAGCATTAAATCTTCTTGGTTGTTTCTATGGTGCACTTGAACTAGTCCTGGTTCTGAAAGTGTTTTGATAATTTGATTATAGATCGCAGCTTGATGTGTCCACCACCACCACTCAGCATGTCTTGTATTTCACCTCCTTGTGCGTATGGGCAACGTTGTGAGGCTTATCCAGAGGCTGTTTGTCATTCCACTTACTGTAGCTTTAAGTGTGGTCTTCCTGAGATCTTCCATGATCAAAATAACAACGAGATCAAAGATTGCTCTATTGGCAAGTGGTGATTTTTATCAGTACCTTATGGAATGCAATTTACATGTTTCCAATCTGTTTTTGTAATGTGAGCTTGGCCTGGTAGTTTAATGAATGCATTACAAGTGTAGATAAAAGCTAATTCTATTTTCAACATAAGCTGTTCAACAGCCTCTGTTGTCTCAAAATATAAAGAAATTTAAGTTAGGCTTTTAGAAGAAAAAAGTTAAACTTTACACTGGAACACAAATCACAAACTTCAAGCTTTTTATGCTTTTTTTACCACAAGGGGATAATACTTCAGTTATGAAGATGCACATTGTCTTTAGAATTTTTCAGTTAATTCCTTATTTCTTGTCTCCTTTTGTAGAGGGCTTCAAAAAAAAGTGCGAAGAGAAGGGTCCTTGCAAAGATCCGCCAGAAGGCATTCTTCCTGCTGACCCTCTCTGCCGTTGGATTGTCCAACCGGAGGAATGCTGCCCTCAGGATTATAGTCCTAATGGTTTCGTGTGTGAAGAATGTAAGTCATGCCTATTGACAAGATGGTTGATACCTAAAAGCTATGCAGAGCCAGCGGGACAGTCACAGAATAATAATTGAAACAAACAAATACTGAAAATTATGGAAATTGTAAAGAGCCAGATTTTGTTCACAATTCTCTTTACAGCGATATCGGCTTGCGGTGATAAAGTCGGGACTTTGCAACAAGACTGTCCGACTCACTTGTGCCAGAAAGCAACATGCGAGAACCACCCTGATGCTACATGTAAGATCAGTCACTGTGGAAAATGTCACACTGTTTTCTATGACAGTAACGGTAACAAGGTGGACTGCGGAAACCAGGCTGTGGAAAGTGGTAAGATGCATGTTATATCTGGGCCCAATTTCATGGCTCTGCTTACCGTAAGCAAAGAATCGGCTTTCAGAAGCAAGGAATTCCGAGCTTATGTCAAGCGTATTTCACGGGTTAGCAGAGACTTTTTGCTTGTGCCTACTCCACGTTGCTAGGCATTCTTAGCTTATGCAACTAGCACAGAAACTCGGCGCTTGCACAGTAAGCGGAGAATGGTGATCGCAAGCGCAGAATTCGGCAGTAAGCAGATCCATGAAATCGGGCCCCCGTCTGTTATTTTGCTAAAGTAGCTGTTTGGTATTGAGGCTGTTTCAACTGAGCTGAATAAGGTGTCAGCAACATATGGAAAGTGGTAAGACATAAGAATTAAACTGTTCTTTAATTTAAGTTGTATTTCTTCAATTTGTTAAAAGCTTAGTAGCCCTTTAATAACGCAGTTGTTTCAAGCAAATTGTAACCAAAATTTGGGGTAATAGTTTAGCTCCAACACAAGACTTCACAAAGGAACGAGCAATTAAAGGGGGGTTTGGGGGGGGATTTGGTTTTAGAACGACTTTTAGAATGTTACATTCAAATAAAATACACTTGAAGTGATGAATCGAAAAAGGAAACTGACTGGGTATATACTAATCAATTATTGTCAAATTTGTGTGTTTAACAAACGTTGATTTAAAAAGATGAAAACAAGTTTTGTAAAGAAGAGGGATTTATATTTCTAAAAGTATTTTTTTGAAAAAGGGAAAAAATTGACATGTGTTTATAACATAACAAACACTGGGGTTTTATTATTGTTGGAACAAAAAGAGAAAATGACATGTCATTATACTTAATAGTCTTGTAAAGTTTGGACTTGCTGTTTGGACTGTTAGGAAATGTCAAAGTGGGGCCATCTTGACTTGAATCTTGACAAAGATTATGATTTTATGACATGTGGTGCAGGAGATTATTTTTTTTCATTTTTAAAGCTTCCTGTTTGTAGTCAAAATGAAAGTGGGTTACTTTTTAAAATAAAGTATTAGATATGCTGCAAGCTAGAAGACGGCACAAAGATTACAATTGTATGATGTGTGGCTTAAGACATGAATAATTAATTTAAAATGTTGTATTAATTTAATAACTTGACACCTGATGACATCACATTGACGAGAACATGATTTTCATTTGAAATTTGTTATAAGCAAGAAGAAAACACAAAGATCATGACTTTATTTAACTTTTTGTTTGGAAGAGAAAAAATCATCAAAGTGGGTTCATGTTTTTAGTAAGAAGAAGTTCGGCCTGTATTATTAGTTTTTTTTTACTCGCACCTTAAGGAAAAAGAGGTCAAGCTATCCAACACGTGGGCCAGGGGTCTGTGGACTGTTGAGGGCCCTGTTGCGGTGTGCTGGTAAAAAATAATTTAGTGAAAGTCTATGGCTAGAGGTATGCAATCCCGGCAGGATCCCGCTAGGATAGATAAATCCTGGCGAGATCTCAATTTCTTACCAAGATCCCAGTTTTGGTCATTCGGAAGAAGCGGGATTCTAAGCTGGATAATTCACAACTGGGATCCACCTCTGCTCTGATCTGAAAGATCTAAAAGCCATTACAACAAGAGCATTACCCCATTGCTACAGTCGAGGAAGTGTTGTCTGCAGTTCCAAACACCAAGATATTCTCTGTTATTACACAAAGTAAGGCCTTCTGCAAATCAAGCTGGACTATGATGAGACCAGAACTACATCATTACATAAAACTAATTTAAAATCTTGGTTTTTCTTTTCAGATACATACTGCGCACCAAATCATTTCGAGAACTGTCATATTCCATGTTTCCTACACTTGCCACTGCCTGGGATGATATGTCCCAAGTGCTACATTGACTGGTGTTCTCCTTGCACGGCATATAACTATGACGCAGAGTTTAATCTCTTGGATTGTGGCTATGAACCTTGTCCCTGTGCAATGGCACTAGGTAAAGTACTAACTGAGGTTCAACACGATTAGAATTTTAAAAAATACCCACTTGTCTTGTTTCTTATGTACATATTTACATAATAGGTGTTTCATACAGCCTCTTGTTTTAGTCGACTTTACTCATAGGTGACTACATTGATTGTTTGTACCACCATAGGTGATCCTTTAGTCGACTGCTTCTACCTCCCTCTTCCTAATATCACAGGTGACTTTAATCGATCACACGTCCCTCCCTCTCTCTTGACATGGTGACTTTAGTTGCCGGCTCATGCTTAAAAAACCCAAACATTCAAGCCTTTTGTTGAAAAGCTGCAGGCCCCCCGATAGAGTTTTGTACGTTCACCCTCCATACACAAGCCTATCATTTTCTTATATCCTCATATTTTGTACTTGCAAGGTCTCTTTTGTACAACAAAACTACAAAAGTCTGGTATCAAAAATTACAAAATAACCCAGGGAAAAAGGGAGATTTGGTGCATGAACTTATGTCCTTCTTTTGTTGAGGTGTAGGTGCATTCCTGCAGGCATGCCACCCTATGGACTGTCCCGGACTTATCATCTGCTAACCAACCAGAGTTCTGCAATGTTTCAAAACAGATACATCCACCAGTATTCATTTTTGGAAAATCATAAGATGTCATAAGCTTTTATATGCCATGAAGTGGTTAAACCTGATTGTCTTGTTGTATATTGATAAGGAAGTGTTTGAAGGAAGTGAAGGAGCAAAATGCCTTGGTGCTCCGCACTAGAGTATTCAGTGCTTAACACACAACGATGTTTCGTAAAAACTCATTTCTTTTTCTTCAGTGTGGATTTAAAAATACTATTCAATGTATAGGAATTGTTAAAGAACCTTTTCAAAATTCAAATCAATATCAATCCCTTACAGGATGCTTGGATGTATCAGGTATCACACACAGACCAGGTGACACATGGCAGGAGTCATGCAAGCAATGCACCTGTACAGAAAACGCCAATTTAGAGTGTATACCTTCCACAGTATGTGAGATTGATATAAACATCCTTCCGCATCTATGTGAAGCTGTTTATGGGGAGGGAGACGAGTGCTGTCCAGTGCGCATGGTCTGTTATGAAGGTAAATGTTGGCATCCATTATTCTTTCGATAACCACAATAGTGACATGCATTTCATAAATATTTTTGGTGGAGCATGTGCATTGACAGGTTTTTGTGTTTTGACAGAATTGTGTTGCTAAAAATGATGTAGTACATGCAGTGAAGAACAAGAGCTCAAGTCAAGTCAATGGCTCAAATTTTAGTCTTAATCACTTCAAATCTCTTAATGAGTGTTTAAAGCAAAAGCAAAATCAGAGATCCAAAACTGGAAATTAACATTTCTGGGTGGATATATGCAGTGACAATACCAAACCGTAGCTTCGTCAGTTCGTGAAATCGAAGCTTGAATGCAAATGATCTGTTGGTTTGATTCCTTTGCAAATTGGTTATTTTGTGATGTTTTTTACTTATCTGTATTTACCTTGTATTACCAAGTGAAAGAGTCACACTTGATTAGAAATCAACTGTTTATATAACTGAGCATTGTTATAATGCTTGCCAGAAGAACGGGCTTAACAAGAAGAAAACCCTCTTGCAAATACACATTTTTGAAATTGTGATTAAAGAGTGAAAGATTTAACCTTAACCTAAGCAGCCTACCAATGATGTAAATGTGGGATTGACAAGTGCAATATAGGTCTGAGTCAAATGTCATAATCCAGTAAGTAGGGAGGAAGCATTCATACCCCATTGAATTTGGTAAAGTTACACAAAGACCTTGACAATGTTGATAATGTTTTTTGTGGTATCTGCCAGCTCTGTCTGATTGCCCAAGGGCAAGAAGCGTCCCACAATCCTGTCCTGATGATCTGTGTTTGAAGGCAACCTGTGAGAGTCACCCTGAAGCTAAATGCCTCATCAGTCGTTGCGGAGGATGCTTTGCCAAGTTCTTTGATGATAGTGGCAGAGTCATTGAGGAATGCAACCAGGATTTTGCCAGTAAGTTTCTGTTTAAGCAATCTGAACTCTCAAAAAACTTTCAAAAGCAATTGCATCTATTTCTGCTTTTAATGCAGTGATTTGGTTGAACAAAATGAAATGGCTGCATAGTGTAAAGATCTACAGTAAACAGATGACTTTATCCCACAGAAATAGAACCTGGGGTATGCCCATTTTATATAGTTGTTTTTTTAACATATATAGTGTAGTACTCAGGGTATGACAGCCTTTGCCATACAGATACTACACCAAATAGATGAATCAATAAAAAACTAAAATGATTAAGCTAATAGAAAAGACAAAGCTACGTGTAGTATCAAATAGCCATGTTTACTTGCAGGACACAGTGTCGCAGTTGAGCGATCAGTGTCTTTGTGGTTTTAATTCTGTTGTTCCACAGTACACACATCTGTTTTGTAAATTTGTTTGGCAGCATTAAATCTTCTTGGTTGTTTCTATGGTGCACTTGAACTAGTCCTGGTTCTGAAAGTGTTTTGATAATTTGATTATAGATCGCAGCTTGATGTGTCCACCACCACCACTCAGCATGTCTTGTATTTCACCTCCTTGTGCGTATGGGCAACGTTGTGAGGCTTATCCAGAGGCTGTTTGTCATTCCACTTACTGTAGCTCTAAGTGTGGTCTTCCTGAGATCTTCCATGATCAAAATAACAACGAGATCAAGGATTGCTCTATTGGCAAGTGATGATTTTTATCAGTACCTTATGGAATGCAATTTACATGTTTCCAATTTGTTTTTGTAATGTGAGCTTTCCCTGGTAGTTTAATGAATGCATTAAAAGTGTATATAAAAGCTAATTCTATTTTTCAACTTAAGCTGTTCAACAGCCTTTGTCGTCCCAAAACATAAAGAAATCTAAGTTAGGCTAAATAGAGAGAAGTTAAACTTTACAACTGGGAAACACAAATCACATACAGAAATTTTCAGTTTATTCCTTATTTCGTGTCTCTTTTTGTAGAGGGCTTCAAAAAAAAATGTGAAGAGAAGGGTCCTTGCAAAGATCCACCAGAAGGCATTCTTCCTGCTGACCCTCTCTGTCGATGGATAGTCCTACCGGAGGAATGCTGCCCTCAGGATTATAGTCCTAATGGTTTCGTGTGTGAAGAATGTAAGTCATGCCTATTGACAAGATGGTTGGTACCTTAAAGCTATGCAGAGCCAGCGGGACAGTCACAGAATAATAATTGAAACAAACAAATACTGAAAATTATGGAAATTGTAAAGAGCCAGATTTTGTTCACAATTCTCTTTACAGCAATATCAGCTTGCGGTGATGAAGTCAGGACTTTGCAACAAGACTGTCCGACTCACTTGTGCCAGAAAGCAACATGCGAGAACCACCCTGATGCTACATGTAAGATCAGTCACTGTGGAAAATGTCACACTGTCTTCTATGACAGTAACGGTAACAAGGTGGACTGCGGAAACCAGCCTGTGGAAAGTGGTAAGATGCATGTTATATCTGGTCTGTTATTTTGCTAAAGTACTTGGTGTTTGGTATTGAGGTTGCTTCAACTGACCTGAATAAGCTGTAACCAACATAATAATAACAACTGTATTTATATAGCGCCTAACACCTTCAGAAGAAAGTCTCTGAGCGCTCAACATTTCGAAAGTGGTTAGACAAGAGATTGAAACTGTTCTTTAATTTAAGTTTTATTTCTTTTTATTTTTTTAAAGTTAAGTAGCGTTTAAATAATGCAGTTGTTTCAAACAAATTGTAAACAAAATTTGGGGTATTTGTTTAGCTCCAACCCAAGACTTCACAAAGGAACGAGCAGGTTTTTTTAATTTTTTTTTTAACATCGCTGCCAGACTAGTTTCTCTCACCATTAAATATTACCGCATCACTCCTGTATTACATGATCTCCACTGGCTGCCAATATCACACAGGATTCAGTACAAACTTGGCCTATTCGTTTACAAAATCCTTCACAACAATGCTCCAGAATACCTCATCAACCTCATCCACCCATACACCTCAGCACACACCGGACTGCGTTCTAACATGGAGGAAGGAAATTTTCCTTCCTCCATGGTTCTAATGAGCTCATGATGCTTCATCAGCCCAGATCTTCCACTCTTTGGGGCAATAGGTCCTTTTCTATAGCATCAGCCCGGGTGTGGAACCAACTCCCACTGACTGTCAAATCATCTCCATCCATAACAACATTCAAGACAAACTTAAAATCTCACCTGTTCAAACAAGCGTACTCACACAATCCTCAGTCCTAATTTGTCTTCCTCTCCTCAAGCGCCATGAGCGCCTTCTTTAGGCGGTTACCGGCGCTCTACTAAGTGTTCTTTATTGGGGGTTTCGGCCATCAGCCACCTTTGTTTTCGTCGAGATTTTTATTTTTTGGGGGGGTTTCGGCCAACCGCCGAAACCACCTTTGATTTTGTCGAGATTTTAATTTTTTTAAATTATTATTATTATTATTATTATTATTATTATTATTATTATTATTCTTCTTCTTTCCGAAAGTTCTCATAACATTTACACGTTCAAATTTGTGAGCGTTCGTTCTCAGGAACTACGGTCTTAAAAGACACAATCAATACATCAAATGAAAGCCTGTGCTCTAACTTAGATTTAGCAGCAGTTCGACCGAGGGTTTTTAATCCTTTGTTGACGATTTTAACGATTTAAAAAACACGTATCATCAACAAAGCGCGATCGTCTTGTGTGTGTACATTGCACGTAATTCACGCTGTACATCGCATACGGCCATACCCACACAGAGCCCATTGTCAACACGCGTAGCATCGTAACATGCTGCATACGGCCAGACCCACAGTCTTCACGTGTGGCATCGTCCCATCTTTGTACCGTTCATTTTGGTTCGCTGCTTCGCTTCTACAGTTAACGGTGAACCTGTATAGCGCCCTCTTGCTTTTGGAGAGTCCTCGAACTATTAAATACTGAAGCGGTTTGGGATATTAGTACGGCTTCATTCTCATGCAATTTCATTTAATTCTCCCACCACAATTTATTTCAAGGTCTGTGCGGTATAGCTTATTAATAGATTTAGCCTTGCCTTGGTAGTTTATTATTTACAATTTATTATTTAAAACTTTATATCGTCTGAACCATACGTAAAAGAGTTATAATTTGTTGTACCACCTTGTAACTTACGGCAAATTAAACATGTTATTTCCCCACCTGTACAAAAGTTAATGCATATCACAGTTAACTATTATGTCATCATGGCATCTGAATAAATCACATGTTACTTTGTAATCTTTAAGCTTTTTTGGAACACATGTAACATTATAGTTTGTAACGTGACCGCACATCAACTTTTCCTTTTGATTCAAACAGGTCTCTGTGTTAAAAAAAACCTTCAAACGTTGTGCGGCGCTTTTTGCTATTTTTGCATTAATTTTAACTTTATTTTCTATGTTAATTTTGGAATCTCTGCAAGACCCAAGCTTACAACTTTCAATTACTAATTTTTATGCGGTCCCACATGTTACAGAGCCCTCTATGAATGTGTATACAACACACGTTGACTTTTCCTTCCAGTCCAAACAGGAAGTTCAAATTAAAACAAATCATATCTCCTTAACCACATGTCATAGAGTTATAGTTCTTGTGCCGTTTAAAAGCTTAATACAACACATGTAACATTTTATTTAGAGGCGTGACCCACTTTGACCTTTACTTCCGTTACATACAGGTAGCTCTAAAAAAGGTAGCTCCTGAATCAAATGTCATAAAGTCACAATGTTTATGCCATCTTGTAAGTCTTGACACAAGTGCATCTTTTTCTTTAAACGATCAACTTTGACCTTTCCTTTCAATCCAAATAAGAAGTTCAAAGGGCTAACGTCCAAACTTAGCATTATTTTTATATGACACGTGATTTTGTCCATAAAGTCATGATATTTTACATGCCGAAACCCCAGTGTTTGTTTGTTTACAAACTAATTTCTAGTTTCACTATTATTATTCTTCTTTCCGAAAAAGTCTCATAGCATTTACACATGAAATTTGTTAGCGTTCGATCTCAGGAACTACAGTCTTAAAAGACACAAACAATACATCAAATGAAAGCCTGTGCTCTAACTTAGATCAAGCAGTAGTTCGATCAAGGATTTTTTAATCCTTTGATGACGATATTAACGATTTAAAAACACGTATCGTCAACAAAGCATGATCGTCGTGTGTGTGTACATTGCACGTAATTTACGCTGTACATCGCATACGGCCATCACTCCACACAGCCATTGCTTCTCACGCTAGGCATCGTAACACGCTGCACACGGCCAGACCCACACAGCCCATAGTCCACGCGCATGGCATCGTTCGACCTTTGTACCGTTCATTTTGGTTCGCTGCTTCGCTTCTACAGTTAACGGTGCACCTGTATAGCGCCCTCTTGTTTGTGGAGAGTCCTCGAACCTTATACGGAAGTGTTTTGGGATATTAGTAGCGGTTTGTTCTCGCACAATTTCATTGCATTCTCCCACCACAATTTATTTCAAGGTCTGTGCGGTATAGCTTATTAATTACTTTATCATTGGTATGGTAATTTATTATTTACAATTATTTAAAACTTTATATCGTCTGAACCATAAAGTAAAAGAGTTATAATTTTTGTACCGTCTTGTTGCTTATAACAAAGTTCGTACGAAAAACGTGTTTTCATCATCGTGATGTCATCAGGTGTCAAATTAGTTGTTACATTAATTCAACATTGACAACAAAGCCGAAACCCCAGTGTTTGTTCGTTACAAACTCGTTTCTAGTTATTATTATTATTGTTTATTATTATTTTTTTTTGGGGGGGGGATTTGGTTTTAGAACGACTTTTAGAATGTTACATTCAAACTGATTAGATTTAAAGTGATGAATCGAAAAAAGAAACTGACTGGGTATATACTAATCAGTTGTTGTCAAAATTTGTTTGTTCAACCAACATTGATTTGAAAAGATGAAAACATAGTTTTCTAAAGAGAGAGGGATTTTTATTTCTAAAAACATTCTTTAAAAAAGGGAAAAAATTTACATGTGTTTGTAACTTAATAAACACTGGGGGTTTTCAATTTTTGAAACAAAAAAAGAAAATGACATATCATTATACTTAACAGATATGTAAAGTTTGGTCGTAATATCTAAAGGAACTCGTTGGACTTGCTGTTTGGACTTTAAGGAAATATTAAAGTGGGGTCATATCTTGACTTAAATTTCGAGTGTGTAGTAAGGTACCAGACGGTACAAAGATTATGATTTTAAGACATGGGGTGCAGGAGATTTTTTTTTCTTCATTTTTATAGCTTCCTGTTTGAAGTGAAAATGGAAGTGGGTAACTTTAAAAATAAAGTATTAGATATGCTGCAAAATTTCAAATTTAATTTTGAAATTGGAACCAATTGGAATTTTCCCAAAGTTGTGTATTGGCACAAAACCAATTGGACCTGATTTGACACAATTGGACTCAGTTGGATTCAGTTAGATTTTTTTTGCCAACTAGATCCAATTGAATTTTTCAACTTCACCCAAAATAAGTTTTACCAACTGGTCTGACAGCCCATTGGTCCGACAGCTTAATAGTCCGACAGATTGATACCGATCATTGGACATTTGTGCAAAAAAAGTAGTTTATACTCGAATTGGGCTGTCAGTCCAAAAACTTATTGGGATATAGTACATCCCACCCTACTGGAGGGATTTACACCAGTGCAATTAACTAATTCTAAATCTAATTCTAATTCTAAATTCTAAATTCTAAATCCAGTTGGTGACATTGGAATGATATAAAGATTTTTTTCCAATTGGACCCTGTTGGGAAACAAAGTTTCCAATTGGAAAAAAATTTGGAGGTGAAATTTCCAATTGGCGGAAACAAATTCCAACTAATTTCAATTCAATTAAATCAAGCCAACTAACTCCAATTGGATTTCCAATTGGACTGAGTTGTTCTAAGATTTTATTCCAGTTGGAAATTCAGTTCCAATATAAATTAACTCACACCAACTCAATACCAACTTGATCCAATTTTTTCCAACTGAATATCCAATTGGAATGAATTGGACAGTTTGGTAAGGGAGCTTGAGCAAGAAGGCGCTATACAAGTTCAACATTGTTAGTAGGTATGCAATCACGAAGTGCCATCGTTAGATAAACCATGAAAGAGAAGCAGAATTCAAACTAAATGCTCGATGAAAGGTGGGAAGGTGGAACGATGCCAACTGTGATATACATTGGTTTTGTGCGAGGTGATACGTGCAATGTATACTGTACATGTACAATGTGTACAATGTGATTCGTGCAATGTACAGTCATGGCGTTATCGTGCTTGTTGCTCGATACATTTACCGGCGGTTGTTTTAAAATTGGTACTATCATCAACCAAGGAGCAAACACTAAAAACAACCTGCTGTTGGATCTAATTTAGTGCACAGATTTTCATTCAATGTGTTTCCTGAGATCCAATAACAAATTTCACATGTAAATGCAACTAGAGTTTTTTCCGAAAAAAACAAAACATGAAGGGAATAAAAGAAGATGAAAATCTGGACGAAGACAAATGGAACTGTCAAAGTTTTCCTGTGAAGTTAACTTTGGAACTGTAAAAAGCTGTTGACGCATGTAAATCTGCTACTGAACAAATTCACACAAGAATTGTTTTGTTTAGTGAAGTTGACCAGTCAGAGACGTTATATTTCTGGTCATGAACTCTTTACTCACACCCTTTACTCAGAAGACCAGAACTACTTTGTTAAAACAAATTATTTTAATTTTTTTGTTTTTTCCAGATACATACTGTGCACCAAATCATATGATAAACTGTCATCCTCTGTGTCCCAACCACCCACCACTGCCTGGGTTGACATGTCCCAAGTGCTACATGGACTGGTGTTCTCATTGCAAGGCATATAACTATGACGCAGAGTTTAATCTCTTGGATTGTGGCTATGAACCTTGTCCCTGTGCAATGGCACTAGGTAAAGTACTAACTGAGGTTCAACACGAATAGAATTAAAAAAAAAAAACACTTGTCTTGCTTCTTATGTACATATTTACATCATAGGTGTTTCCGTTACATCACTAACTGTGAGCTAAAGGGAGCATGAGCAGACAGCGTTCACATCTCAGCCAGCAAAGCTTCAGTATTTCCCAATCAAAATCTTACCAACCTAGAAATTCTTCTCATAAGGACAAACACTAATCTAGTGTCTGTTGGTTCTTCCTTAAACTTGATTGTATTGGTGTATTGAGAAGACGAGTCCAGTTTCCACCTATATGTGCCTCTAGTCTAGCGTCAGACCATTTTTTCTCTTACAGGGATAAGACTCATTGCTAACAAAAACAGATCAGAAAGTAGGATCCATATTTAGAGAGGCTGGTATATTGAAATGATGGCATCTCCACCTTTTTCTAACCCCTTGAGTTACAGATGTCCAGGAGCTTCTTGAAACAGTATCCTCAGCACTAGAAGTAAATTTTTAAAATGTGACTATTTATATCACAAGAATTTTTTTATTTTTGTTATCATAATAGAAAAAAAGTCTGAATTCAGACAGAAGTCGGAAATTTGTGATCCCTGAGACAGCAAGTTACTATTTAAAAAAAATCTTGATTTCATCAATGATCAAAGAACAGAAAATCACAAAAACCTAACAGAAGGACCAGCATGGCTATTGATGGTACGATTGAGCTAGGGTAGTGTCATTGGTCTTGTCATGTCTGAGGAATGTACCCTACAACACTGGCGACGGCACCAGTGTAGCCAAGTAATAAATACTGGGTTCATATACAGCGCACATATCCTAGTAGCTAGATCAAGGCACTTTACAACATTATTGAATCTGTTCGTCAGGCATACTTAGACTGCTCCTCTAACTTTCTCAACTCCTTGGGAATCATACATAAGATGTAAAATTTCAGCATCTGGCTAACTAAGAATCTTCAAACTGTTCACCTTATTCTTCCGTACTTTTTCCCCCCAGATATACAGTGATACAAGGCCTCATCCGATTAAAGACTTCAGACATCATGTGTGTGTGTTTGATGAAGATATAATAAAATATCGCTCATTCCTTTATTTTTGTTTCTTTTTATGGGGTTAGTATCTCCCGTGATTTCATGTTATATTTACTTTTACAAAATTATTTACTTGCATTGTTTGGTGATTGGGGTTATGTATTTAACAATTTGAAGACTCTTTTTAGGCTGTTATAATCAATTTGACACTAAGTTGACAAAGGTTGTTGAAATCAAAAGGCATCTTTCAAACAGCTGTTTGGGGCTTAAGGTTTCTATAAAATCAAAACGATCTACTAGTGTTTTTTAATGCGAAAATGTGAGTGTATGGTTACCACTACCAGTGATACCAATAGACCTCATGCACATGACGTCATCCATGACGTCATCGACGAGTTTTCCATTATCCCTTGGTCATTTAACCTTTAAGAAACTCAGAATGCTCTTCAAAAGCATGTTTAACTGGATTTTGGATTTGCCCATAATCGTTTTAACCTGGCAACGAGGCACCTGTTTGGTCCTAACATTGCTACAGTTTACTGTCACAGACGTTTGGCCAGCGTAATTGATAGGTTAAGAGGGTTTGTTATGCCTTTTCTCAATGATTTCTTTAGCTAATTGTGTTGCTTACATGTCAAGGAATACCTTCAAGCCCATTGAACCGGTAAACCATAGAGCAAGGATCAGACACAACAACCATGCCTTGTCACCAAGCGGTGACTCACTCACACCACGCCCACACAGAGATAGGATTTTGTGCATGCAATGGGAAATATTTTTTTCCACCACCCCTCCTGACCAAATTGACGACCCCTGTTGATTGACACCCCTTCTAAAACGTGTGTAATGGTACACTGTAGGATATCATGGAGTATCACGGGGTTGGGATCTACCATTTTGTAATGGTTATGTTTTTCTTTATATGTGCCACAGCTCTGTGATAACGTGCCTCATTGCAAGGTTTTAATGTGCAGGAATTTGATATCTGTACAAGTTAATTCAATGTAGACTTGTATATATCCATGGGAACCAATAATTGCAGAAAAGGGTTGAATAAGAGTGAGACTTGCACAGTCGATAAACTACAAATTATTGGATATATACATATGAAAGCATAATCGCAGAATATGATCACAATCACTGAGTAAAATGAAAATGCCAGATTTCACCAGGTGATTGTATTAGACAACTAACACACAAATCCTTATCATTTGAAACAAAATTTCCCCAATAAACACAAAATAGATACAGAAACTCATCCTTCCCACTCCTCTTGACAAATTTTAAGGACATCTTCTAAACAGTGTGGATGACTCGACGACGTAGACACCAACCTTGTCCGTAGTGACATAACCTTGCCTTGTTTGGACAAATGGGTGGAAACGATTATTTTAGAAACAATGACGCTGTAAGTGCCGAAGTATCCTATAATTATCCATAATGAACTCAAATATTAAACATTGCAGCAATTTACATGGCAAAATGAAGGATGACATGCGACGTTTGTTGCACCAATTAAAAGAAAAGATCTGTGTGTGGCAGTGGGGTATACAAAGTATTATATTTTAGGATCTCTTTTATTTACTCATTACTCTGGTTATTAAAGGAACTTACTTTAAAAGTGATGCACAAGTAAAGATAGTTCATATGGTCATTTATTTGTGTCTACAGAGTTTTTGACAATAATGTATAACACGTGACTCGGACTTGAGTTTGACTCGGTCCCATTTTTTTTTATGACTCGGACTGAGTCGTGATGGACATGAATTGGACTTGGACTCAACTATCTGGCATATCTGGGCCCAATTTCATAGAGCTGCTTAACGGCCAATTTTGTGCTTGACTGCACGGTTTCCATTTCATAGCGCTGCTAACCGTAAGCACACGAAAAGGCATGCTAACCTTCCGGTGCTTACTGCACAAAAATGATTGACGTCACAATGCAAATCCATGGTGAACGTGCAAGATGGCCGCTTAATTTTCTTGCTAACCTGCGCTATGAAATTGGGCCCTGGACTTGGATTTTGGACTCGGACTCGATGTTTGTGACTCATGACTCCACAGCAAAATGATAGTTGTTAGTTACTTAAAGATTAATTTCTTGCAAAAAAATAGTGACTTTTTCCCTTTAGAATGGCTGTTACTCAAAGAGTTGTATGCTTCAGGGTTTCCTTAACATTTCAACGAGCCTGCTAATCTACACAACTTATTAAACACTAACGAAATAAAACACAAGCATTGAGTACTTGTACTCACTTGGACTTGAGGATTGAGGATTCAAATACAAGACTGGTTATTGAGAGTCTAAAATTGTCAAACGCCAATGTGTGCACCTTCAAGCTAATAACACACTCTTGTTATCCATGTCATGTCCCCTGTTTGAAGTAGCAGTAAAAAGGGGCCAGACTATTTGCACTTTCAGCCTGTTTGGTGACACAGATACGAGTCAGAGGCCAAAATGACTCCTGCTCAGCAGCAAATATTGGTTATATTTTTCTGCTATCCAAAAATGAGCAGGGTCACCTTCAAAGATGGTGCATGTGGGATGGTATTTTGGCTGGCAAATTTATTGTAGTAAGCATAGTTTTGTTGTGCCTTTACGCAGGTCTATGAAAATGAACCCTCATAAAATTATGAAAATGGAACACGAACAATGCCCTGTCTGCTGTGCACACCCTCTATCTCAGTTGTAGACTTAGTATATCAAAACAAAGAGTCATGCATCAAAATTAACCAGATCAACCTATGGGAAAGCTGAAAATTGGCGTACAGCCAAAAGGGCAGCCCCCAAGAGTAGACATTTAGCAGGCTCTATTTCTTTGGGTAAAAGAAAGTTGAATGATACACAAATAAGATGGCTACACTATGATAATGGTCTGTTGTTTTAGCTACAGTAGTAAGGGGTGTGTTCAGCTTGCACAAAGTAATGTTCGCCAACGCTTGCAGACACTTTCTAGTGGATTGCAAATTTCTGAGGTGTTTGCAGAGCTTTAAAAATGGCCATACATTTGTAAGATTTCAGAAAGGCAAGTTAAGCGTCGAGGCCATAACTTTGTTGCCATGATATTAATTGGACAGATGTTTTTCAGTGGTGGGTAGTACGCCCCAAAATAGCATGGCTGGGTCATTCATTGCACTCACATGATCAGTTCCACATTTGCATTGTGCTGGTGCAAGCAGAATGCAACCCTGTATCTAGCTTCAATCTGTATTCAGGTAAAGTGGGTCGTAATGAAAGTGAGGGGGGAGATGGTGTCTGGTCTGTATCAAGTTTCTGGTTGTCTCTGTGTCGCTGGTTTCTGATCTCCTTCTTCAGCTTTTCTATCTTTCCTCTCCCAAATCTGGAACAATAAAAAAAATACCACATATAAATCACAAACTCGGAGTAAGCCGGTCATGTATTAAAACCCCCAAGGTGTTGGAAACCTTCCTCAATCCTTGAATAAATCCTCAAGTCTGTGGTTACTTAACGGTCAAATGTTTGACTACTGATAAGTTTGGTATGCCTGGTTTATTAAAAAGTTCATCAACGACAGAAAAAACTTGGACAGACCATCCATGACCAATGTACATCCAATTTTTGAAATTTTGGTTGCATGTAAACATTTTGCAGATTTCAAAATGAATTTTAAGGGTTAAAGTGGTTAAATCCAATGATCAACTTCAAACATTCCAGAGTTTTTAATGGGTTTCAGCACGGTCTCGGACTTAGACTGTTCAAGACCAATGCCCGAGACCAAGTCAAGACCAAGACCTCAACTTGGCTAAGACCTGATGAATATGGTCATGAGACCGAGACCAAGATCAAGACCTTGGTTGAGACCTCCATTACTGCTTTATGCTTACCTGTATATAAGCTTCTGATAAGGTGATCATCTGGGGTAGAATGTCAGCTACGTGAAGATCCTGAATCTCATGCCATTTACCCGTACTCTATAATTATAACAAGACACGGTGAAATAAATTATGACATTGTTTGGGGTATTTGTTGACACAAAATTCTCTACATAAAAGCTATTAAAATTATCCTGATGCAAGAATTAAAAGCCATAACTCCATCTACTGAATTGTTTTGACAAAAACAACCACTGGTGACTGAATTGTTTGACCACTCAAGTGCAAAGTCTAACACAACAGCTCTGCTGAGTTCAGAGGCCGATTTTACAAACTCCATATTCACCCTGAACATTTCATTTTAGAGCAAAATGAAATCTTTCTTGCTTAATAATCACTCCACATTGCTATTCAAGAATCTTTTCCATGTCTCTGTGTGGTACTTTTTTCAGAAATTTTAGGAGTAATAATATTTCTTTGAGAATATCATTGTCACAATGAAACCCTTGACAAAGGAAAGACAACAAAGGATCTCATTAGCACCAGGATTTGTTGTTCATTCAAGAAAATTTGAGTATGCGTTCACCGTGAATTGCAAAACCTCAGCCGAAAGCCACAGCCGATAATCTGCCATGGCTGCTGAAATCTTTGGCTACTCAAGTTTACCTCACATTAAGCCAAATACAATAACAAAATAGTTGCAGCCTGTCCATTCTTGTAGGCCACAAGAATGGAAAAAAAACAACACAAAGGTCCACAATCTGCTATTACACAATAACACCAGGACAAAGGGAGATTCTGAGCATGAAATCCAGTACCATATATCCTTCTCTGTACAGGGGACGAAGGATATCACAGTAGGCACATGCCAGTGCACAACACACAATGGAATATTCGGTTGAATATACAAGTCAGCCAGCCAACTGACAACAAAAAGAAGCTCTGCCAGGCATTATTAAACGTCCACCGTAAACCAGTTTGGAAAGTTTGGCATGTATAAATGCCATCTGACGAGGAGTGGTTAAATGGTCATACAACTGAGTTGCATGGATAATGATTTGCTCAGGTCTTGTTTCTGTGGTGTATACATACTTTGTGTAGTACATGAGCCCTGTAAGTGCCTTTCCCTGGTCCTGGTTCCCCGTCTTGTACGATGTTAGCTATCAGATCGTAGCTAGCAGAAGGATTTCTCTTCTGAACCTCCGGATCCTTGGACAGGTACTCGGTGAAATCCATGTTCCTAAATTAGAAAGAAAAATGAAATTCACGCTTCAGTGAAATCATGTCAGGCCCGGGTACAATACAGCAATGAGACAGCAAAATACAATGAGCTATAAACTATAGAGGGTGCCATTTATGCTAAAGTCTTGGGGTGTCTTTTGGCGACCCTGAACAGATACAAGTTTCCAGTGATGTCAAATACACAACATCTGAGAGCTATGCAAAAATTTAATAATAATAATAATAGTGGCTTCTTATATAGTGCTCATATCCGTCACTCAGTGACGCTCAAGGCGCTTCAACATTAAGCATTTTCCTGCAAGGTATTTTGGGGCTACGTTTGAAGTATGAGACCTGCTCCTTACATAGCACCATGTTATAGTTTACAAGGTGCTGTGGCGCAACATGCTGCCAATCAAACCAGGAACAACGGGGCGGACCCCTTCTCTTTTCGATAAGTGCACTGGGTACTTTTACGTGCGTTACACAACACACGGGACCAACGGCTTTACATCCTATCCGAAGGACGAAGCAATCATGGTTAAGTGTCTTGCTTAAGGACACAAGTGTCACGGTCGGGACTCGAACCCACACCCCGCTGATCAGAATCACCAGAGCTTGAGTCTGGGGCTCTTATCCGCTTGGCCATGACATGCCAATTTTCATGACAAAGGTAAAACTCTAGAAAAATAGTGTTCTCCAAGTACAAAGCCCTTCTTAAAATTTTATGTTAAGACACCTCAGTTTTTAGGATTTTATTAATATTGTTGGATTCTATCTTTCACTGACAGTCTTTGAAAAAAAAATTCAGTACACACACAACTTTCATCAGTTTACAAGGATACGCAGCATAATTTGCAGCCAACCATGCAAAGTACACTAGTTCAAACCCCTTCTCTTATTGAGAAATGAACTGGGATAGTTTAGGTGCATTACACTACACACGAGAGAAGACCTACAAGTTTAAACTCCTATCCAAAGAACAAAGCACTTAGGGTTAAGTGTCTTGCTCAAGGACAAAAGTGCCATGACCGGGACTCGAACCCACACTCTGAAAACACAAGAACTTGAGTCTTGTGCACTAGACTGCCCGGTGTCCGGCCTCGACTCTACCATGTAAATAACCTTCTGAGATTAACTCACTTAACTGGGAAGTTAACGATTGTCCGATTCTTCTCAATAAAGAAGAGGTTTTTGTTGAATCGTTTCATGCACAGTATGAGGTACGGAGGTAGTCGAGTCAGTTGAAATCGCTTGATGGTCGAGTCTTTGTAGGTCTTGTACTCCTGATACCAAAAAAACGACAAACAACTAAACATTAATTCAATAAAATGCAAGTCCAAATTGCTTACTTAACAATATTAGACATGTTTTTAATGAGTGACAAAAAATTGAACGTCCAAATTTAAAGTGCCCTGGATGCTTCGATGGCTAATACAAATCACTACAGATAAGAGATTCTAACTATTGTACTGGCTTTGTCACACAGGGAAATTTTCACAGGCAACTTGGAGGCAATCAATTTTACTGTAAGGTCACTCAGTCAAATCTGGTGCAGGGCTTGAATGAGTTCTTTGAGATGTAGGCCCTACCTTTTCAGAAACTCCATCAAACTTTGCCATGAGCGAGGATAATGGAATCTGTGGGATGATGTTCTGCTCTAGCTCATCCTTGAACAGCGGTGCTTGAGGAATGTCCAATGTTAGGTACAAGAAGGGGGTCTCTGTGACAGTCTCTGTAGGAAACACCAAAGTATTAAGAAACTGTTATATTGAAGACAGAAAAAATAAACAAAAAAGATTAGTTACCTTCAGAGAGGAAACTGACTTTTGTCTTTAATTACTATTATTGTTATACATTTCTGGTAATAATTTCTGGTAAACTTTGCATGGTGTAGATAATAGGAAGTAACAACAAATAGTAAACTTGCGGTTACAACCACTTGTAAATATCTTTTGGGAGGTGGTGTTGGCTCTGAAAAGAGCAGTTTGTATGGTCTTGATGCTTCCTACAGGTGAATGCTGGACTGCTGCTGATTAGAAGCTGTTATAAATTTATACATCCACATGTACAGGTGGATGTTATTTCCAACAACAAACAAATGCACACTGTATTGAATTGATTTGAAAAAGGAACTAGTTCTGGTGTCATCAAAATGATGCAGAGTCCAGTGAAAGGTCAGACCTACAAGATCATACCCCAGTGAAGATTTGATTTTTATACGTGTCTATCATTAGACCATCAAACCAGCAACTTGTCAACCCATCAACCTACCTATTTTTCTAGAGTTGTACCTTTTTCATGACAATTTTTTGATTGTACTGAGACTGCCTCATGTGAAAATTGTTACAACCAGGCATGATACTTTACCCTTGAAAAAAAGGCTGAAAATTTTATTTTGTTTAAAAACGAGACTAAAAAAAAAATCAAGGCTAAATGTACTGTACATGTACATGTACCTACAATTGCAAAGCATGGTCATCGTCACAGCACAATTGTCGTTTTCTAGTGCCGTGTTGCAGTGCAGTAGACTCTTGGTAAATCCTTTCTCTCCAATATGTTTTTTTCCAGAGGCTATGATCATGTGTTTACCTGATGATCTGCCGATATAGCTACCACTTTGCAAATAACTGACAACCCTATTTCAAGTACTACTCATTGTTTGAGACACCATTTTGTTAAACACACAAACGGTTGGCAGTTAAGTTCCATACAAGCTGTGATACTAGCTGTACATGGTAAACTACCACACATGTCCAATCTATAAATGTACTACATGCTGCAGGGCTTCACTGGCTCAAACCAATTGACTCGGGGAGGGGGAGGGGTTCCCAAAATTGAAAAGACTGGCAAAGTTTTATTTTGGATGTAAGTTAACAACCTCTGTATTTTACAACTTCATTTAATTTATGTAGTTGCAAGTACTTTCAAATTCAGTTTGACTTGCGTTTTTGCTGCACACATTTTTGCAACTTTCTATTTCTGCCTACCCTTTTTTGTAAAGTGGCTTTTTTTGTAAATACGCATTCGGTGTGTTAGGTAGCTGTGCTCTCTACATGGCAGAGCATATATAACATTAACATTTACAAACCTGAAAATAAACAATTTCCTGCATTACTACAAGGACAGGATTTGAAATAATTTGTTTTCTGTCTGTACAAAAAAGTTGGAAATGCATACATCCAATTGAATTTTCCAAAAGCAAAAAGTCGAAAATTAGATTCAAATTGGAAGAATATCATGCCTGTTTAACATGCTGGTGTCATGAGATGACATGTATTGGAGAGAGTGCGTGTCTAAGAGAGACACTATATATAACCACACCATTCTTACCTTTGTATTCTTCTGTTTTCAGCAATTCTTCTTTGTCTTTCTCTGGCGTATCCATTGGGATGATTTTCTTTGTGAATACCTTCATTCTACCTTGGAATGTACTGTAGACGATGCTACTCTTGGCTTTTCTGGTTCCGCCCAGCGAAGCATGAAGGGCGTTCAGGAACCAGGAGAGGATCTCCACTGGATCACCTGTGAAGGAAGGAAACAACAAGATTACGTAACCCTTTCAAGACCGTGCCTTACTGCCTGGCTGATTTTGCTCAAATTGTACTTTTTTTGAGAAAACATTTCTTTAAAAATTAAAACCTTGTGGTTTATTACTTAAAAAAAAAAGCACAAGTTTGTTATGATCTTGAAATAAAAGCTAGCATGTCAAGATAGGAAAGATGTGAAATTGTGAAGGATGGGACAACCTTCATTGACCATGCATTTCTATGAAACCAATAACTCTACCTGGATTGATGAGCATTAAACAAAACAAACTTTTCCAGTGTTTGGGTTAACTAAAACATATTTTTTGGTTTTAGAAAACTAGTATGCCAACAGTTGTATGTTTGAACTTGTGGTGTTATATGCAATAAGTCTATCCTGTTGTTTAGTCAATACGTAGTATGCTTGTATCTGCTATATCAAAGTTTACACTACTTCAGACTCCAAAGCTGGCAAATCTTTGTGGGTTAAATTACCAAAAATCACTCGTTTCATCATCCAAATGCATCTCTTATGGCACAAAACCGATAATTCTGACCAGAGCTTGAGTCTTTGCAAAACTTAAGAGGAAGGCACGTCCAAAACATTTTTTTTTGCATACACAAATTCTTAAAGAAAGCCTTGTTCAATGCATTTCCTATGGGCGTCTGGTAATCGTTAGAGCCAGTTTGTGTGAACTGGGCGTGGCTTAAAGTGGAACTATGTCTCACTTACAAACAGGCTTAGGTGTTTGAATAGTGGTACATATTTAAAAGCTCTCTTTCTCATGTGTTTGATGAGCAAAGAGACTCAGTTTTTAGTTTCAGTAGGAAGTGCCTGGTTGCAGCTTAAGGTGTCCCATTGGTTCCCACCCTGTTCTGTGATCTGGAATCTCTTCTTGCTACACAAAACAATGGCCTGCAGCATCTCGTGTGGACTAACGTGGGCCTTGAAGTTCCGGGGGTTCCACATCTTACGCATGAGCTCCCCAAAACGCTGCGACAGCAGGCACATGATGTCGCCAGGTGGGAGCTTGATGTTAATGTAGTTCTGCTCTTCAAGAAAGTAGTTCCGGAGGGGGACAATGTGTGCAAGGGCCTATAGGTAAAGAATGAAAAACAAAAATAGTTTCTAAGCTTTGTTTGAATCCTTGCAAACAGTTTGCACACTAAAATGTTGAAACTGTAACTTTGGTGTCATGGTATTGGATTCATGTACCTCAATTCAAACTTGAATCTATTAGAAAACTTGTACTGGTTAAATAAAAAAAAACATTCTGATAAGGGAGCATAGCAACACTCCTGATGATTGACAGTATGGGTGGTGTGATCCTGTTTTCTCAAATCCATTGAGCTCTGACAAAACCAAGGATTAACTGGCCTGGAAATTTATGTTTGAAATGATGTTCTTCAGTTAGAATTTCTTTTTAATATAGGGGAACAATTTTAAGGGGTGAAAAGGTGAGTTTAGGGTTCAGTGCTTATCTATTTTTGCTTCCAGTAATAAACCATAAGGGAAACATACTGGGTAAAATGCTAACTAATTTGGGGTTGAACAAAGAAAACATGACAAGAGCGGGATTTGAACCTGCGACCTCTGGGTAAACATGCCTGCACTCTACCAACTGAGCTATCTAACACTATGTTGGTGGTCTCCCTATTTTGTCAATATATTTGTCAGGGGGTGCCAGTCAGAAGTCATTCAACCTGTAACTGCCATATAACCAGAGATCACACCCAAGTTTACGATACAACCTGGGAAGCGACAGGAAAGGGATCACCTTAAAGTGATGCAATTTTTAAATTCAAATATCAAGTATTAAACCACAAGGGAAACTGACAGGGTATATTTTAACTAATTTGGGGTTGAAAGAGGACAAATTGACTAGAGCGGAACTCAAACCAAGTTTTGCTTCAAAAATAATAGTTGTAAACATTGTTTTCTGAGAGGCAGTTCTATGAAACAAAACCCTGGATAAAGATGGCAATGACCTCCATGGCCTCCTTCACATGCATGTAGCAGGCCCAGGGTTACAAAGCTCATGCTTTATGAGTGGTTAGGTTTAATGCTGGAAGGCTGGAAGGAACGCAGGTCTAATATTTCACTGAGGCAACACAGGAAAATACCTTCACATTCCTTGGTCCTTGCCTTGCTGCCCTTTAAAATGTTCTAGTAGAAGTTTACATTTCCCTCATAGTGGGTGCCATTTACAAAGGAATAACCGCCTTGCCCTTTACAAGAGCCAAGTATCAAGCCTGGGGTGTATACTTACATGAAGCAGTACATTGCAGTAGTCATTTGCTTTGATGTTGTTCAGACCCACAATGCCTGGCAGATACGTCGTCTTGTCATACGCTCTTGACAACTTGGTGTTACTGTCAAGGTTGTCAATGTGCTCCTTGGTAAAGGTTGGTTTCAGGACATACTGAAGGAAGAGTAACATGAAGTTGATGTATGTCAATATTAGTAAAAGGAAAGTTTATCAAAAACGATTCCCTTTTTAGGAATGTGGTTTTAGAGAAAGACAATTTAAAAAATTTCAATCTAAGAATGTTTCATGCATGAAACGTTTCTCAGGTTGTGTATTCTAATTACGGATTATTCATCCTGCGTAGACATAAACCCAGAGATTTTCAGCGATATCTCAACAAATTTTCACAGATTAGTTTTATTGTATACATCTACATTTACATAGGATTAAGACAAGCGAACGGTTCCAAAAAATGTAGGTATACTTTGGCTTTCAAACTTGGATTTGTGACTTGCGGCTTTTTCCAAACCTTGGCTTAGGCTCTGGCTCCAGGCTCCGCTTTATGTTGGAAATACAAAATGCACAATCCTCCACAATTGATGATAGAGCCCAGGTTGGCGCCGGATCCCAAGCTAAGGTTTTGAAAATGCCCGGTTGGTTCCAATTTTACCTAAACAACTCTTGACTTGGGTTTGGATTCAACCTAAGCGACTCTATCAATACAGATTCATACTCCTGATTTTTCAAGAAGTAAATCTGAAAATTTACCGTGACACTTTTACTGAAATTAGTTCAAGTTTTCAATGAAGCAGTGTAGAGTGGTTTATTTATCTTCTCATCTAGCCTCACTCACAGTAATATCCTCCAGTGACGAGTCAATAATCTCATAATTATCCGGTAGGCAATAAAACTTGAGGGTATGTAGATTAAGGAAGACATGATGGTTGATCTGAACACTGTGGGTGTAGGCATGGGACTTCCTGCCTCGTCCTAATGAAAGAGGGAAGAAAACAGGAAAATGGTCAAAAAGACAGAGTCACAAATGGACAGTAGAATGAAGTTTTTACATATGTATGATATAAAAATATTAAACCAGGCTTTGAAATTAGTTTTTGTTGGAACAAGTTATATTTAAATTAAATACACAACTGTTCCAAAAACCACACTCCCACTCAGATACACAAGCACATTTGTCTTGATTTCAGCTCATTTCCGCTGTGAAAGTCAATGTAAGAAATGAAATATTCTTAAAGAACAATTATGTTACTTTTCTATAGTCTGATATTACTTAAACTTAGATAACTAAAGTATATTTAACCTTTTTTTAGCAAGTTATTTCAATATGTTTTGACTGTGTTTGAAAAGATTTCAATTTCTTAGATGTGTGTTCAGAAAAAATCACACTAAAGGACTTGTTCAGTTTTTGGTAAAATAGCCCAGAAAACAAATACTAGACTCCAGTGATACAAATTTTGTTTCAAACCCTGCTCTTGACAGCATTGTCCATTTTGCAAAGGGTACTTCTATTGACACAATCTTAAAGACACTGGGAATATTTTGAAGTGGCACCATGAAGAAATCAAGGGACAACTGACAGGAAATGTATCTCCGGCCCATGAAAAGTGAATCCATAAAAATAAGCAAGACTGGGTGATGGATTTTGAACAACCTACATAAAGGGTAACTAAGTTAGGGTGATTGTATTAAGGAACATTGCCTCACCTTGGAAGTATTTGGCACATACAAGGCAAGCATACACGTTGAGATGGGACAGGGACACTGAGCACAATTTCTCAAAGTCAAAATCTAAGACTCGCCTAAAAGACAAGAAGAGAAACGAAAAAAAGGTAATAATACACTCAAACTACACAAACTCAAATACAATTATTTCAATAATCAGCTAATGAAAGTACAAAAATTACCAATCCTGAAAAATATTTAGCGATCTTCTTATGGTCTGAAGTGCCCCCCCCCCCCATCCGCTTTTCAGAGGAAAAAAATCCCCTAAAACTTCCAGCATTTTCAGAGTGGTAGATTCAACAGGATTTACAGACTCCTAACATCACCAGGGCTCAATTTTATAGCGCTGCTTAAAAGAACAAAAAAGTAGCTAAGCACCAAATGATTTTGCTTATTACCAGAGTAAGTTTACCTGCCAAAATACCAACTTCCATGTAGTTTCTTCGACTGGTTTCCTGCTTATTCATACTAGACGGTAATTATTAGCAAATTTTCTGTTTATGCAGCTCTAAAGAAGTGGGTCCTGAAGTGTATGATTAGAATTCTAAATGTACAGTATTTTTTTAAAATGGGTATTTTGTTGATGTTTTTTTAAATGAGAGATCGCCTAACATTACAATGCCACGGACAGCCACTCCAAGGTGAGGGCTACACTTAACTGATTTGGGCTATCAACCCAAATCAACTGCCTCCAGGGGTACGTTGCCACCATTCCTGAGGCTGAAACAGGGTTACTCCCTTTACAATCCATAAGGATGTAGGCATGGGTATCAGGGTTCTCCCCATGTACAAGCTAGCGTATCGGGCTGATACGCAAGAATTGCATGCCATTACGTGCAAAAGTTCTTGTTTTTTTGTGGGGTTTTTTGTGGTTTTTTTGTACAAAAATTAAGAGAAAATCATAAAGAATTCTCCAGATTGCACAGTAGAGCTTTTAAAACCAAGATAAACACCAAGTAGAAAACATTCCATAAATTGAGCGTGCTTCGGCCAAACATCAAACAATTTTGGTCCGGAATGCCCCCCAAAAAACCTGGGGAGAACACTGGGTATCATCCACTAGGAGCCTGGCTGATAGAGTAAAATGCAAACATTTTTTTTACAGAAAAACAAAATCCTGAAATCAGCAAGAAATTCTGACATGTCACAGGCCTGCTTCATACTACATAGAATACATTGTAACAGTAGAAAGTTTACCTGTTGATTGTATCCAGGTAAGGACAGCTTCTGCTCTTATCAACTTTAGGATCCTTCACTGGAGCTGTGTGATAGAGACATCAATATTAGTAACATTTAGACATTATTGTATTGCACAAAAATAAAAGTTAAACTTTAGTAACTTTTTGAAAATTTGCACTTTTAATTGTTGTCAGAATAGGAAATGTCAATATCACGACCCCGCTAATGCAGTAACATAGGATTTTTTTTTTTAAATCACGCAATCTGATTTTAAAATTTTGAACTAAAGTTTGCCCATAGAAATAAAAATTGCACGGCTGAGGCATGAAATTGACACAGAGGCGGCTTCTATTTGTTGGGGTGGTTGTTGTAAGAAAAAGCAAAAACAAAAACAAACAAACAAACAAAAACGGGATGCATTTGTCTTGCAAACAAATTTTGTAATTTTTTTCTTCTATTTTAACAGAAAGTTTATCAACAAGTTATCCGATACGGGAATCTGCCAGCGCGATTGTCCTGTGATTTGAACTTTACAGTTTGAGAGCAGACCTAGTAACACCTAAATAGGTTCTCAACATTCTTCCCAAGTTTTTGAGCGAAAATATTACTTCAGACAGAAGTTAAAATCCAGCAGTAGTATACTACTACTTTGAACTTACCCTTTTAATGTATATTCCCTTCATTTTCATGAAAGCGTCTATTTCACAACAAATGGTGAAAATTATGGTAAATGGTTGAACGAAAAAGATCGCGCAGTGTTCAATTAAAGTTAGCGCCCCGACCCGAGCTATCCTACGCAAATTTTAAACTCATCCAAGGAAACAAAGTTTGCACCATCACAAAATGGCACACTGCGCAAACTTTTAAAAAGGACAACTTCAAAGATTTCACCCAACAAAACAAAACCTGTTTCTCGACATTCTTCCCAAGATTTTGAACAGAACAATAGAATAGTATCACACAACCAAGTCACAACCACAAGACAAGTGGCATGAGTGGTGAGAAATTATGATTGAAAATGAAAGACAAAGAATTGAAGGATGGCGCGGTGTTCAAAAATTGCGCCCGAGCTACCCTACACAAATGTTAAAATCATGCAAGGAAGCAAAAAGGTACAACTTCAAAGATTGCGCCCAACACTGCAAGCTCTACATTCATTCAATTCAATCTTTGAATTGATCTCAAGTCAAGGACAAGAGTCAAGCAAGTCGATGAACATTGTTGATCATCAACATGTCAACTTGTTTTTTCAAACTGCAATTAACACAAAATTATCCACTCAAGTGTTAACATATTAAAGGCGAATAATATGGTGTAAAACTCCTTCATAAATTACCAATTTCATCGTCACTATCGGAGAAATCGTCAGGAACATCAACGAGTTTTCGTTTTACTCCTGTTGTGGTGGCCGCCATGATGGTTGTGTTTTGTGGTTGTATGCCGGATGGTGGCGCCCTTGCCGAAAACACGGTAGTCTGGTCACTAAAGGTCAAATAGCTACCAGACTCCACATGGTAATCTTGCGCAATATTTATCGTCCTCCATTGAACACAGGGCATGTGCGTGCACTGCCTCGTCTTATGATGAATGTACGTAGTTTTAGGATCAAATTTTACGTCCGCCTCTGCACGAAAACGAGACGAGTTGTTGACAAGTAAGTAGGGTGTGCTGGTAGACGAATGGAAAGCCATATAGTTAAACAGATGTCTCGGCAAAGGATTGATGGAAGGATGGAAAAATTGCTTTAAAAGGTTATTTAACGTTAGTTTATTTATTATTATAGCGGTTCAAGTCACTACGTCATTCTCATTGCGGTCCGGACGTGTGGCCAAGGATTCAGGTTTCCTGTTCCTTGGCCACACAAGGGGGCTAGTGTGTAGCCCTACTCCTAGAACTATTCGGTTCGTTCCGCTATCGTTTCCCCGACCCTCTGTCATCATGTACAAAATCCTATTCGAAACTTTTTCCCCTTCACGTTTATGCACCTGGACTTCTCTTTTGAAAACGGAGCTAGCCAAAATTAGGCTCTATGTGTTCATTGTTTTCACAGTGAGCTCGGGGTGGGTCCAGAAAATCCACTCCGCAAAAAAAAAGTGCAAAAAATGATAAATTCCCATCGTTTATTCAGAATCGTCGCCTTCCGATAACAAAAATGGCCGCCGTCGCTTGTATCACTGGTATGCTGCGTGCAACGCTGGTCCACAACATGCCTTAAGATGGTATTCAATAGTATTCTGTGCGCAACACTGGTCCACAATAATCAATCAATGGCTTATCTTTTAATGGTAAACCGTTGCAACGCATTGGTTTTAATTGTGAACCAGCGTTGCGCGCAGCATACCATTGATACAAGCGACGGCGGCCATTTTTGTTATCGGAAGGCGACGATTCTGAATAAACGATGGGAATTTATCATTTTTTGCACTTTTTTTTTGCGGAGTGGATTTTCTGGACCCATCCCGAGCTCACTGTGAAAACAATGAACACATAGAGCCTAATTTTGGCTAGCTCCGTTTTCAAAAGAGAAGTCCAGGTGCATAAACATGAAGGGGAAAAAGTTTCGAATAGGATTTTGTACATGATGACCTATGAGGGTCGGGGAGGCGATAGCGGAACAAACCAAAGAATAGTTCTAGGAGTAGGGCTAGTGTAGCCCCATGTACTGAGCGCGGCCATTTTGGATTGATTCTAATCGTGCCAATCAATTCATGATGTCACCGGCCGGCAGGGTTGTGGTCGGATCGAGGATGCGCACATTGCAATGGTTGCTTTATGTATCCGCTCCGCCCACAACCCGGCCGGCCGGTGACATCATGAATTGATTGGCACGATTAGAGTCAAGTGGGGCTAGGGCTAGTGTAGATCTACCTAGTTGCGATGATCATAACCCTCCATCCTCCCGACGGTCGGGAGGATGGAGGGTTACGATCATCGCAACTAAGAATAAGATCTACCATGCCTACTGTACTCCTCTCCTACTACTGTACTAGTCCTACTACGAGGACTATTACTGTGATGAGGTTCGTTTCACTATCGTCTCCACGAACCTCTTTCATAGAGTTGGTCCTGCTACTGTACAAGTACTCATTTATTACTGTCAACGCACCACCAACACCTCCAAGCAATATACATTTTAAATCGACAAAAGAGGAATAGAACTGTATAGAAGTATGAGGTAAAAGAAGAATTTCCATTTGTTTGAGGTTACATTTCATATGTGAAAATGCAGGGTTTTTACGCGAAAAAATTATTGCTAAGCAGCGTAGCTGTTGGACGCCATCTTCATGATCTTGCCTTCTCATGGAGCTTGTACAATATGGACAACAGAGGGCGCCTTGCTGCAGGTGGCTAGCTTGGTACCGGCTAGCTTTTGGATGGCACTCTTTCCAGTCCAAGCTCCGTAAAAGGCAATATGGCGGCCAGCGGCTATGCTGCTTAGAGATCAAAATTTTTCGCGTGAAAAAACCTCCATTTTCATTAATGAAATGTAACTTCAAGTTCTCCTTTAGCCCATACTTTAAAGTTCTATGCCTCTTTTGTTGATTTAAAATGTATATTGGAGGTGTTGTTGGTGTGTTGGCGGTACTGTTCGTGATCCTGTTGACGGTGTGTTGGCGGTATTTAGTGGGACCCATAGAGTGATATGTACAAAATCCTATTCGAAAATAGGTTTACATGCCTACAGCTTTATTTTGAAGTCAGATATTGCCAACATTAGGCTGTATTTGTTCTCTGTACTCTCATTGAGTGTTGTGCTGGTCCAGAAAATCCACTCTGCAAAAGAAATTGAAAAAAAACATTAAATTCTCACCATTTTCAGAATCCTTGCCTTTTGGCAACAAATATGGCTGCTCGGGTTGGTAATCAGTAGTATTCTGCGTGCAATGCTGGTCCATGATAATCGGCGGTACATGTGTTTATACATGAACCAATGGTTATTGTGAACCAGTGTTGCGTGTAGCATACCAGTTTGGTTCTAGGAGTAAATGTAGACCCAGGCAGTGAGAAGTACACACTAATAGTACAGGTGTACAGTTATTGGGTATGTGGTAGGGTACTATTTTATACTAGGCTACAGTAATCAGTGTCTGGGGCGCTGCACTCTTTTTTTTATAGATTTTGACGCGACCAGACAACCATAGATCATGTCAAAACTTTGAAAAAGGCTCACAGTGCCTCATAGAATGCCCTATAAACAATGATATAAGAAATAAAGCCCCGGGCAATAATCTGCAGTGGTATGCAGGAATCTCGCAAATGCTCGGACTTGCCCCCATTGAGTGGAAAACAATGATAAATAACGTTGACAGACTGTCCATTCTTGCATGCCACATTCGTAGCAACTAAGGACATAACAAAGGTCAAGAATCGAGGATTGCACAATAACCCACAGAAAAGGATTACAAGCATGAATTCCAGTACTCTCTGACTGTGCCTCCTTGTACCTGTGTATATGGATGAAGCAAAGAGTTGCACTAGCACTAGCAGGGTAGGTGCATGCCTGTGCAAACTACACAGTGGAATGTCCAAATGGATAGTCTGGTTCCGCTCTAATATTGTCTACATGTATGTGACTTTGTAATCACAAGATGTGAATCAGACCATTTATGAATTTCAGACTTTATATCCCTTGAAAAAGAAATCCATGGGAGCCACAAATCAGAAAAAGAAAAAGGCGCCGGTTCCATCCATTTAAATGTAGGAATCAATTTATAATAATAAAATATGAGTCTAACTCCTTTTTCAAACTGATGAAGTGTGTGTTCTTTATTTGATTTAGACACCTGACAGATGAGAAAATCTGTGAAATGGATCAGTTCAGGAGAATCTTCCTTAGTGATGAAGAAGATGCAATGGACTGTTGTGAGAGTGAAGACGAAAGGAGACAATATTCCAGTGAAGAGGATGACATTGATGAGATAGAGGAAGCACTCCTACAAAGGATCCACTATGCTGAAGACTACCAGGAGGACTCATCCCCAGGGGAGGAAGATGAGAACGGTTCACCCCGGCAGCTAATGTCCAATGAAACCTTCCCCCACATCAAAGTCACGAGTGTCAGGAGAGATCAAGTTGAAATAGGAAATACTTTCCATATCAAAGTTCCTGTAACAGGTGGCGTTAAAAACTCTGACAAAACAGGAGGGCAGACTGAAACGTTGGATGTCACAGTTAAGTTGGAGTTAAATGAGTCTACCGAGAAGGACAGTAGTGCAAAAACTGCAATGACAGTTATAAGTAAGCTTTCTACAGCCCCTCAGAATGCCGAGGAGAATTATGTGAGTGCAATTAGTATTGACTCCGATTCAGATCAAGATTCCAAATATAAATCTATACCCAAATCCACTCTTAAATCTAAGATCTCAAGTGATGCAGAGAACAGTGTTATAGAAATCAGTTCAGATAGCAGGGATGAAAAAGGTAGATTGCCGAGAATATCCTCAACTCAGAGTAAAGATGAAGCTGAAGCTATATCAACATCAAGCAGTGACAGTGACGTCGAATCTATTTCGAGCGAAGTATTAGAATTACCCAAGGAAGGAATCGCTTCTTCTAATGACCCACCACTGTCATCCACAAAACGACAATGGAGCAAGTCATCAGGGGTTTCAGATGATGGTAGTGGGGCATTGTGTCAGGACATGCCAGCCAAGAGAGTGAAACTGAAACGTAGTGATGTCTCAGAGCTGAGACAGATTTTAGATGTCATCAAGGAGGAAGTGAATGACGATGATCTATCCAGTGAAGGGGATCTGTCTGGTGCCATGTTGATTGAATCCCATAGTGAAGATGAGGCATTGGCTGTTCACTTTACTAATCGTGGGGTGAGTCCTTATTTATCAAAAACGCTTCACCAACAATAATAAGAAACATTTATCAAGCGCTAAAACCATTGAAGGGCACCATGTCAACTCCTTAGGAGTGTGCAGTACCAATGACCAAATGGGTGCACAGATTTGTAATCGGTCACATTGACAATTCACAGGTACCCATTTGCTATTGGATGATGGGAAACAATTATAGTCGGGTGTCTTTCTCAAGGTCACACATGTCGCGACTAGGATTCGAACCGTCAATCCAATGAATCGACCACCAGAACATTAGTTTGATTTGCTACACTTCTTGGTCACACTACGCCACAATTCTATGTGGTTTAACAGGGAAATTTGATGGTTAATTGGTCTGTTATTTAAAAAGACTGAGTGTCATTTGTCCCTCGTTTAGAAGCAGTGTTAGTGCAGTGATGCACAGCACAGGTTACCTAAGATTTAGAGTTCCACACTCACTGCCCATGAAATTACATGTTTCACCAGGTGCAGAAACTGCAGAATTCTGTGGTAAGCAGTGCCATGAAAATAACAGCACTACGCAGTTCTTGTATGATGCTTTATCACACCCGAAAGCGTCTCAAAGCACTCATTATTTTGTCTACAAGGTATGCAGGGCCTAGTGCATATTCAAATTATAAGATGGAATGGTTTACAAGATGCTGGGTTACAATCTTCAGCCAGTTATACCAGAAAACACCATGGCTAACCGCTTCTCTTTACGATAAGTTTACTGGGCTACATGCATACACAGCACATGGGACCTACAAAGGACGAAGCAATAATAGTTTAGTATCTTGCTTAAGGACACAAGTGTCAAGACTGAGATTCAAACCCACACTCTGCTGATCAGAAACACCAGAGCTTAAGTCTAGTGCACTTAATTGCTTGGCCCGAACACACCAATAACAACAAAACAACAAGTTTCAGTTTTAACAACCCATTAGTAGTCTTTATAATTAATAAATGCTAAACAAAGGCCTTGTCCTAATTAAGCCTGGTTCTAATTGATGGCTACAGCAGTGGCTATGGCTGTAATGCTAAAAAGTCTTACTCTTCAACATTGTCATCATAGCCAACATCCATAGCCATAGCCAGAGTTGTGTACATGTCAGCATGTAGTTCAAATACGGCCAAAGTTTTATCAAAGTTGATCACAAACCATACCAATGAATGTTTTCAACTTTTAATGAGCAGATTGTGTGAAAACTGTCTTAATTTTTGCAATCCAACAGGAAGGACGATATTACCAGAATGAGGGAGACCTTTTCTGCTACAAATGTAAGCGGTCTGGACACAGAACGCAAGACTGCACAAACCAAAAGGTATAGTAGTAAAAATCTAAGCAATCTGTACACGAAACACAAGACTGTACAAACCAAAAGGTAGATAGTAGTATAAATGTAAGCAATCTGGACACAGAACACAAGACTGTACAGACCAAAATGTAGTAGTACAAATGTAAGCAATCTGGACACAGAACACAAGACTGTACAAACCAAAAGGTATAGTAGTATAAATCTAAGCAATCTGGACACAGAACACAAGACTGTACACAAAACACAAGACTGTACAAACCAAAAGGTAGATAGTAGTATAAATCTAAGCAATCTGTACACAAAACACAAGACTGTACAAACCAAAAGGTAGATAGTAGTACAAATGTAAGCAATCTGGACACAGAACACAAGACTGTACACAAAACACAAGACTGTACAAACCAAAAGGTATAGTAGTATAAATGTAAGCAATCTGGACACAAAACACAAGACTGTACAAACCAAAAGGTACATATGTAGTACACATAACATGGTGAGAATATTAGATTGAAAAAAATTAGGTCTGGAATTTCATCTTTGAGAGGGTAAGGCGATTTTTGTTTTGCAATGGGCACTTTCATTTGAAAATCTTAAAATTGTTAAACTTTTAAAGGGGCACCAAAGTCAAAATAGGGCAACAGAGGAAAAGGCCTCTGTGGCCTCCTTGTAATTCCAAGCCTGGATCATAAATGCAAAATAGGCTTTACCTGGGCACTCTGGTTGGCTGAGTGCTTTCTTCCCTGCCATTTACCTCAGTAAACGCTGGTTTAAGGCCTGCCTCAGACCAGAGCCTTGCGTGTGGATTGGGTTTTCAGTCCCAGCTGACTGTTCTCCAGTCCAGTTCTCCTTCAGATTTCGTCATCATCTTCTCTTCACAGACATGTTCAGGCCTACGGGTTACAGTGCGAGGCATTTTGAGGATTGGTTGGTTTTATTCCCCAAAGTATACAATACTACTCCCACTAATAATAACAAGTTTATGCTTTCTAAGTTTCACTAAAAACAAGTTTGGTTGTGCCTCACTGGGATACAAACATTTCTGTTCTGTGGCTGAAGGTGAAGGTGAATAATTAATTTTGGGGCTTGTGTTTTTTTCATTGTCTCAGAAAATGAAGGTCATCACGTGCATCCTGTGTGGTACCAAGGGTCATTATGATCGCCAGTGCTCTGAAAGGCTGTGTTTTATCTGCCTGGAGGTTGGGCACCAGGCTAAAGATTGCCCCAATAAGAAGTTTCAATATATGACGTGTCATCGCTGCTCAATGAAAGGCCACACAGCACAGGTAGAGGGATTTTTTGCTGGGTTGGGTATTAGTTGACAATCTTTGAGGAAGGATGGCCTTGTAGAGGTGCTGGTCACCTGTTCCTCCTTTCCATTCACTGGCTCGGTATTTTATACAATTTTGTTAAATTTTATCTATCCGTTATTTTTTCAATCATAGTTACATTTTGTGTATTGTAACTTTTACTGACTTATTGTTGTTTTGCCAGCACAAAGTGTAATAAAATAAATCAATACAAATAAGTTAAAGTCTGGAACTATGCCTTGCTCGATCTCAAATGAATGCTTATTTGAGTTCCTTGGACTACATCCAATGTTGCTATATCGCATGGTCAGGGAAAAGTTTAATTTGTAAAAAAAAAAAATGTATGCATAGTTACATAAAACAAGGCAGACACCCATATACAATGTTCAATGAAATGTGTGGCACAAGGATACCAGTCTTTGCTAATCTGGTGTTTCTAACGGGCATGATGTTCTTCCTTCTTTTGTCTGATTTCCAATTTGTTTGCCCTTGGAAAAATCAGAAAAATAACCTGAGAAGTTGATTAAAGTCAACACCATGTGTTGCATGTAGGTCAGCCCTTGTATCCGATAAAATGTTTGAACTTTTTTTCCAAGGACTAAATATCATGCCTGTGCTAAGCAAATGTTTGTCCCAAATTATGTTAACCATTTCTTTCTTCTTCTTCTTCTTTTGTTTGTTTGAGTGTTTTTTGGGGTGTTGTTGTTTTTTTTTTTTTTGGGGGGGGGGGGGTTGGGGATTATATGGAAGGCACCGAGGTCATGACCTCTGTTGCCAGACGTAACTTCATGTATGGTTTGTCAACCAATAGACTTCTTTTGTTTCTTGGTTTCAGTATTGCCCGGATCGATGGAGACAGTATCACCTGACGGTAAGTGCTGCCGGGTTTGCCATTTATTTTCTTGTTATTTCATGAGATAGCAAGTCCATTAAGCTAGTCCAAAGTTGTTTTGTGTAGTATCAGGTTAGCAGGCCACTCATCCTGGTGCATGGTTTGGATACATGTATATGAGTCTCTGCGGTTAGCTGTTGCTATTCAAACCTGACTTCGAGTATAAATTCAGCAATGATTTAAAAAAAATACAAGAGTTGGCTTTCTTAATGACAATTCAAAACATGTATGTGAAAGGCAAGTCCATAACTCAACAGTTTCTTGTGTAAATTCTAAAAGAAAAACTGCCTCAATGCATTTCCGGCGGAATTCTGATAAATGTTGGGATTCTGATAAATGTTGGGATTGTAGTACATGTTGGGATTCTGATAAATGTTGGGATTGTGGTACATGTTGGGATTCTGATAAATGTTGGGATTCTGATAAATGTTGGGATTCTGATAAATGTTGGGATTCTGATAAATGTTGGGATTCTGATAAATGTTGGGATTCTGATAAATGTTGGGATTCTGATACATGTTGGGATTCTGATAAATGTTGGGATTCTGATAAATGTTGGGATTCTGATAAATGTTGGGATTGTGGTACATGTTGGGATTCTGATAAATGTTGGGATTCTGATAAATGTTGGGAGCCAAACTGTGTACTGTGGACAGGGTTTACGTTGGAAAAAATCACACTGGCCTACAGGATAGCAGAAGGAAGACAAGATAATTTATTACCCAAGTGTAGTTGGACCCAAGTAAGAGTGTCTGCAGCCCACATTTAACAAAGTAGAAGGCTGTGAGCTTGATTTTGGACTCATGTGCACTATGTGATTGATGTGTATTCCATGAGGGCCCATGTGATAATGAATTTATCATCTATCCAGCAACTTGAAACACTAAAGTGTTTAAAGTTTGTGTATTTGTGTAAGTACAAACAGCATTTAATGCTCAACAAGATACACTTTGCAGTCTTTGAATAAAGGTTTTTATATAACATAGCATGAAGAATCTAGGATTCAAAGGAGCTGAATGATAATATTTTGTTCCACATGTTTCTCTTTTCCCACAGACTGAGCCAGGGAATATCATTCGATACAACGGCCCCAGAGCAGACCAAAGGGTATCAGTGAGTGGAAAGGTGTATTGCTACAACTGCAGCTTAGAGGGTCACTTTGGCCATGTAAGTATTCAGCAACTGTTTTATAATAATGTCGGGTAAAGAACAATGTCATTTGTGTGGTAATGGCTGCGGGGAAGCTGGAACTGAATCCTAGTGGAAGTTGGCCGTGGGAAGTACATGTAGGTGCTTATTGAGCTTTGTCAGTCGGAAACAAGGACAGGGGAGGGAGGATGGGGCCAGTTTAGAGTATAGACTAAGGGTATAGATGACCCAAGTCCAAGGGTTGGTGATGTGACCGTGGATATTGAAGACCCATTGGTTGGGAAGAGGGGAATCCACCAACCTGGATGCTGAAGTCTTGCGGAATGGTATGATGCTTGTGAATCTCCATGGCTTCTCTTGTTGTTTTACCCTTTACCCTTTAACGATGGGTCATAAGCACTGTATACTTGTTACTTTCTGAGACCTGTTGACAAAATCCACATGCATCTCATGTTGGATTTTGAACCCAAAACCTTCCACATTTAATTAAAGACAAAGTACAGGTTAGGTTATTCTCTTTAGAAAAACAAATGATTAGTTTCCATCTGAAAGCTCACTGATTATGAAGTCCTCCAGAGAAATATTTTGATCTGAAATATTGTCAAAGTAGAGGAATTAACGATTGAAGACCCTGCATACCAACCCTGTTCCCAGGGTTTGATTGATCTCGCCATGCCATTTTTTCCCTAGCATGCACTGCTCGCTCATAATCTGTGGTATTGGTATGTGCCAATGGCACATTTTAATTAGACTTGTGGTCGATCCACTCTACAAGTGGCTCAATAATGGTTGAGTGCATTTTTTAGGAATCACGCCAAAATACTTGCATTTTAACACACACATACTGAGCGTCCTACATGGGCCATACAAGCATGCCTGCAAAGCAGTCACTTTTGGGAGCCAATCATCATTGTTTGTCTGTACATCCCTACTAGGGGTTGGTGACGAGAGGTATCGATACGGCGCATCCATGTATCACTGTCAATACATGGATCACCAGGATCAACATCTCCTGACATGAATAATAAATGATTAGTGCTAAAAAAGTAAAGTTCACACCAAGCACCAGCAGTCTTGAATCCGTTCTGTGTAATTGTTTACAGAGAAGATTTTGTATAGAGGGATTGAAAAGGATGATTAATCAACCATGCTGGTGGACACAGTGGTTTCCAGATATTGGGTAGGTGCAAAATTTACATTGATTATTACATCTATGTTTTGCCTGGCAGGAATGTATGGAGGAACCCATGGACAGATATGCTCCGTTGATACTTCCATATGTGGTCAAGTATGATTTCATTCCCAGGAGGTTCTGGAATGTACAGATGGATCACGGCCCACCCCTTGCAGACTCCATTTCAAAGGTCAACCCACAAAATGAAGATGAAGCAGACTTTAGAGTTCCCCATAGTGGCAGTAGGCAAGGCAAGGAAGCAAATCACAAACGAAAACTGACAGGTTAGTTGACAATTACACTTTGACCACACTGTGGTATAGGCACCATTATTCTGTTCCACTCAAACTGAGGCTTGCAGGAGATTTAGTCTGGCCCCTGTTTGGTATAATGAATTTTATTATTCCTAACTCTTTTTGAACAGGATAAAACTTTAAAAATGTAGTGGCAGTAAAATGAAGATCTATAAAACACAGCATCTTTGCATTAGAGGCTCACTAAAACTCACAAATAGCAAAACATTTTCTGCACCAAAGTAAGTCTGTAACGTACATTACTCATGTTCCACTAACTTTAAGGTGTGATACAGCATTTTTGTAGTCAAAAGAAGACTTGTCATTGGCTGAGAGTTGTGCATTGTGCATAAACATGTACTCATGTTCTCAGTGATGGTGGCCCTATGCAAGGGTTCTTTCCTCCAGTTTCCAATAAAACACCTTAACAAAACCTTGTAAAATTTCATCAGATACAGTGCTCATGTTTCTTTAGTAAACCCAGAAGAAAATATCATGTTTTCAGTTGTGTTTTGTACCTTCACATACATACACATGCTTGTTTAACTTGACTTGTTGGTAAAAGGAACTTTAGTATTTCAAACCCAAATGTTTGTCGGGACTATCGGTACAGTTATCAAGTTCCTAAGTTTCTGAGTATTTTATGGTTTTTATTACCAGAAGTATATAAAAATAATAATAACAACAATACTATATACTTCCTGTCTTTTGAAAATAGAGGGAGAGTTACAACGCATTCAATCAAAGAGGTGCAGGCTGAAGACAAATGAAGAAAAGGTACAGTATAACAAATACCAATGAAATCACTTTTGTCCTTCACCAATGTATCTAAGAGAGCGTTTCAAAACTCCGTACCTTCTAATGTGATAAGTCAAGTATTCAAGCAGGTGTACATTGGACCACTAGAGGGTTCAAAATGCAACTAGTAATTCACTGGTGTAGGAATGCTCCCATAGTTTGGCACAATGATGCAGCCCAGCAGAGTGTCCTCTGGATTGCAGGTATGGGCCTACAGGAACATTCCTTGGCTCTAGAATGTGCCAGACTTATGAGAGGCTCCTGTAATAATAGTAATAATAATAACAAGTTCTTATATAGCGCATTTTACAATAACTATCAATGCGCTTTACATTAATGCCTTGGTCATTGGGCCAATAGCATTCCTTTAATCTTTCTCAGCTCCCTGGGGAGTATACAGCCCCGAGCTGCTGTGGGGCTCTGAAGGCTTTTTCAAGCACAATATCAACCTCTACCCTCACAGGTACCCATTTATACCCCTGGGTGAAGAGAAGCAATTATAGTAAAGCATCTTGCTCAAGGACACAAGTGTTATGACCGGGATTCCAACCCACACCCCCGATGAATTAACCACCAGAACTTGAATTCCATGCTCTAAACCACACGGCCATGACAACCTACAAACTATACAACTGTATAACTGTAGGATCATGCATGATAGTCTTCCTACTTAATCTAATTTCTGATTTTGTGTTGCCTTCAGAAAAACAGAACAAGATTATCATTAACAAGCTTAAAAACCCTATAATGCCAGCCCTACACTCAATAAATATTCCCGTCTTTTTTCAATGGTCGTGTCGTGGCCGGGCGGTCAAGTGCATTGGACCCAAGCGCTGGTGTTTCTGCCCAGCAGAGTGTGGGTTCGAGTCCCGGTCTTAACACTTGTGTCCTTAAGCAAGACACTTAACAATTATTGCTCTGTCCTTCAGATGGGATGTAAAGCCATTTGCCCCGTTTGTTATGTAATGCACCTACAAGAACTCAGTCCACTTATTGTTAAGAGAAGGAGTTCACCTGGTATTTTCTGGTATGGTTGGATTGTGCTCCGTGAATAAAAATTTGGTCTTAACTCCGCATACATAGTAGAAGAAAACAAAATGAGCGTTCTGAGATGCCCTCAGGTGTGATAAGCCGCTATGTAAGAACTGGGTATTACTATTATTATTATTATTATTATTATTATTTAGGGTCAATTTCATGCCTGGATTTGAGGGTTTGCATGATAGATACCAGTTTACTCTTCCAGGTGCAGATCTGATACTTACATGTAGTTCTTGAAAGGTCAAGGCAGTTTTTCCCTGGTAAAGGGCACCTCTACGATGGTACTTCAAAATTTTGACTGGATCAATTCAAGGGTACTAAGTAGTGAGCAGGAGTACGGAGGCAATTGCCCTCGTTGCCTCCATGAGGTATCAGGCCTGTAGATGGTGCAATACACCTTGTATCTGCCCCATTTCCTTCTCATCAGAATTTGATACAAGATTGTTAACCGAGTAACTGACGTCTTCATATAATGTAAGAGATTGAGTTGTGTCTACTTTGTGCCTGCAGTCAGTCAAAGGCTTTGTGACTCTTTTATAAACATTTTGTGTCATGAGTTACAATGTCTTGAAATGTAATTATTTGATCAATGGTTTGACAAAATCTTGGCATGGGATGTGATGACTTGTCCATTCCACCATGCCCTGTTCATAATCAACAGCATTATCCCCTAACAGTGGTCTGCAAGCCAAAATTATCACCAGGTGGTTTGGCTGGCTAGTTTAGTGCTAAAAAGTATTGACATTTTTACTGAAAAAGCTGGCGGGCTAGTGCAACGATCAGCTAACTGGTCCCGCAAGCTAGTCACTGGAAAGCTATGGTCAAACCCTTTAGATTTTATAATTTAAGATTTTTTTTCAACTTGAAGATCTAAACTCGTGTCTTTTTCAAATCATGCAGGAACAGGACAGAAAACTCACAATCCTTCTGAAGAAAGAGAGACAGCGAATTAAGAGGCAAAGCTATAAAAAGTCCTTGGATAGGGAAGAAGCCTTAGATGACTATGAAAAAACAAACTCTTATATCCAGAAAGGGGGCCATGTGTTACGTAAGAGAGACAGGTTGGCAAGGAGGCAGTATGTGGTTGACGAGCGACCCAAAGAAACTAAGCAAAACAATCTGCCTGCAAAGACAAAGGAGAAGATCGAGAAAAGGAAGGAAAAGAAATTGAGACAAAAACTGAAGAGAAAACAAGACAGGGCAGATTTTCAGGAACTGAAGCACCAGTATGAGGAGCAGAAGAAGCTGGACAGACAGCAGCAAGTAACGTTCCGTCCATCTCAAGAACTGTTTGAAAAGGAGCTCTTTGGTCAGGAAGATCACAACTTTGATAGTCAGAAAGATTTGGGGCATTCCAAGGGAACACAGTCAATTAAGGGCAAGAATAGCAGAAGGAGACAAAGACGCCGGCAAGTTCCAGAAGCAGATGTGTATAAACAGTTCAAGAGGGAGTTGCCCAAAGGTAAATGCTTTGGACATGAAGCTATTTTCCACCTTTCCTCTTCATATCTTTGTGTTATTTAAAAAGTGAAGGAATAAGCTAATTGGCAGTGGGGCTGGGGTTTAATTCCTGAGCCAGCTGTGTGACAGTAGCTGGGGCTGTAAACCAGGCACTTTGTACAATATTACATAGTAATACATGTAATAATACGGTGACTGTTCTATGTTTTGACCCCCAGATGTTCCAGCAACCCTATGTTCCGATAACTCCTCTGATTTATATGCTAGACTTAGGGTTAGATTTAGGGTTAGGGTTAGGATTAGGAAAATGCATCAGGGATGTCGGAACATAGGTTACACACCAATATTACATTTGATGAAATGTAATGCTCTCCTATTAGGCAATTGCCCTTTTACTGAAACAAGTATGTTTGTGTCCCAACATAATCTGCATGTACATACTTTATAAATATAGCAGTAACAGCCTGAAGTGAATATATTGAGTAGTCCTATTATTTATGACTTTTGGGAAACAATATCTCAACAGAAACTGTTGCCCAGCTAAGAACATGTTCACTTCAGAATGTACAACTGTACAATGTAAACGTTATTGTTGCATTCTAATTAAGACATTTGGTCCAGAATTTTTATTAATAAAAAAAATACTTTGACTATTTGGTTGGCAACCCTTGAAGACATGAGCCTTTTTCGGACTCAAGTTCTGATAGTGGAGTCGTTATAATTTAGGTTTGAATCTCAGTTGTGACACTTGTGTCTTGGGAAAGACACTGGACTATAATTGCTTCTTATCACCTGGGAGTAAATGGGTACCCTGTGAGGTTAGAGCTTGTTGATGAGATTTGTCAGCAGTATGTGGCTGCCGGTGCTGCATATTCCAAAGGAGTTGAGATGGTTCTAAGGAATGCCTAATGCCCGCTGAACGGGAGTAGTATTTGTGTAAGGAGCTTTGATACTTGGACTTTTATTATTATTACTATTTGTACAATCAAGACCCTATTATCATTTTTTTTCCTTCTTATCTCCATCACTATTCAAAAATTAGATATGGGAAAGCCTGTGCTGGAGCCAGGGGAGGCAGCGTCATCCACAAAGTTGACCAAGAGGCAGAAAAGAAAACAAAAGAAGCAACTGAGACAAGCTAATGATAAACTCCATCATAAGAGATTCCTACAAGCTCATCATGATCAGAAGGAATGGAACAGACAGCAGAGGACAGTGGGACAGAGGTTTATATCTGATAAGGGATTTAGAGTACAGCCAAGATATTGAGCACGATGAGTGCATTTTAGCAGTATGTTGAAGAAGTACAGGGAGGGCTAGGATAGTGAGTCAGGTGCAGATTTCAGAGTGTCATTTGTCGAGGGTACTTGAGATTCTTTTGCTGGGGTTGGCGTGGGTGTGGGTTGTGGGTGGTAACTTGGTGGCCAATGATCGAGATACAGTCAGCATCATTTGTCGAGGGTACCCGAGATTCTTTTGCTGGGTTTGGCGTGGGTGTGGGATGAGGGTAGGAACTTGGCAGCCAGTGATCAAGGTACCATCAGCTTCATTTGTTGAAGGCACGTGAGATTCTTTTGCTTGAGTTGGTGTGGGATGCGGTTGGAGGCTTGGCGGCCATTGACGCAGGTGCCATCAATTCAATTTTTTAAACTCACTTCATTTCTTCATCAAAGCACATAATTTTTTATATGAAGTTAGAGTAATACAATGTAAGCATGACTAACAGGAAATTATTATGAAAATGTGTCACACACATACTTCCGAAAACTAATTAGAAACAAAAGAGTGGCAAGATGTTGAGGATGGTTGCAAAAAGCAGCGTTTGTCAAGTGCAAGACCTCACAATTATCTTTTCTGTGCTTAAAGATGCATTGCCTGTATTTGATAAAAGGATTAAACAATTAATTCTCACACGCAAACAAATTACAAAATGTTACATGTTTGTGTAACAAAAAGCTTAAATTGTTTTAGATTGTGCTTTTGTTTTAAACGGAGTTTGTTCTGATTGGCTGACTGATGGCCAATCAGATTTAGCAAGTTAAAGAACACAAATGACTCTTGTGGCCTCTTTGAGCTGTGAAGCCATCAGCCAGCCACAAGATATACACACACACTACTTACCCTTGTGGACTGTACTCTTGGACATACATGTATTCTTGGATGTGGGTGTATGAAGTTTCAATGAAACTTAAGAAATAAATCATTATATAATCATCAAAATGGATAAGAATGATGCACTAGCCATACAGTTATCACAAAATCCAGTCCAAAAGTTACCTTATGAGTGGTGAAAAGGGTGAGGTCAATGTCACTGATGTTTGGAAACTGCGATGTTTGGAAACTGTGCCATCTTTCGCTGAGAATTTGTTGTCATTCAACCCAGCTGTGTTCATTGTGTTCCCTGCAGGGCTGTAATTGGGTGATGCAAAATTCAAATACAGTAACCAATTAGTTCCCCATAATTTGCAATATGTATATTCTTGGCTCAGACGTTTGAAAAGTAATGAATTAAATTTATACTCGACTCGTCATAGAAGATGAATGATGGTAGTTGTGGTGGCTGTGGATCACTCGTCGTAACCGGCCATTGTACTTGTCGTGTGTACATGTAGTTGACTCACACATGCACTGACTGTCACATGTATATGATAAGCTCACAGTGTATAGCATTTATAGATCTTGGACTGCGGCTGCAACACGCACATTTTGTATGTCGTGGAGTCTGAAGATTAAAAGACTGACCCAGCTTTTTATTAATTTTCGTTCTTAATTTATTACCACAAATCCATGACAAATTTTTTCCTTTCAAGGTATCAAATGAAAGTTAATAACTTTCCTTACCCTATAAAAATAGCAATTAGAATTTAAGATGAGTTTTGATCATAAAATCAGCCTAAAGTCGGGCAATGCATCTTTAATGATCGTTTATCGTCAACTGTCCAAAAGCGCACAATTTAAAGCACAGAGAATCTTCATAAGCAATAAACAATGGTTCAGTTCTACTTTGTAGGGCATGTAATGACAACAAACATGAGAATACAGGGTAACACAAAACAATACAATAAGTTTACGGCAACAAAATTTGAAACAATATTGAACATGCACTTATGATTCTGAAGAGAAAAAACAGCATAATTTCAGTTTCGGTTACAGAGGCAATTAAGTAGGCATGAATTCCTTTTTGTTGGGAGTTGCTCACTCTCTGTGCATCCCCCTGGGTCCACCACTGAAAGTATGGGATTGGGGCTGGGAATGAAACGGGTTTAGAAAAGGGTTAAGCATGTCGGCCATGAAATTTGACAATTCAATGAATAACCACATTGCAAACCTTGATTATAATGTGCCCATCTATGTTGGATCCCTGTTTGTGCCAGTATGATTATAGTATTGTTCATCAATGTGTAAAAGAGTACCAGTCTGTAACCAATACAGCCTCCATATCACAAGATGAATTTGTTATGGGAGTAACAAGTGTATGATGTATGTCCATGGAAGACATAGCTATGCGAAGGTTGACTATCAAGTTTTTGCAGGGTTTTTTTTTTGTTAAGATACAGAGCCAGTCAAGATGGGTGTTGAGGTTCAGAGGTGTGTATAACTGTATACTATGAGACTTATGTGTATTAAATGTTTATGACCAGGACCTAATTTTATAGTAAAGTTGTTGTTTTTTCCTGCTATATGAAAAATTAGCAGGGGACCAGTCGCACACAGTTTTTTACATGATATTATAACTGATAACCTGTATCTGCTAAGCGATATATTTCTTCGCTGAGCACATTTGTATGGGAAGCAGCTGCATGAGATTGAGCCTCAAAGAAAAGAAAGCAGCTGGCGGTAGGCTTTCACTTCAGGACTGATGCCTCAAATGTCTCACCATGACCTGAACGGAGAAGCCAAGGCCAAATACACTCTTTTATTACTATTTTAAAAATGTATTATGCAGGAGTGGTAGAGCGGACAAAATATTTGTAGACAGTGTTCGTGTTTTGAGTGATCAACCATATACATGAAGTAACAAACCTGTGACAAATTTGGGCTTAATCCGTTGTGAGAATTTACTGAAAACCATACACAATTTTCAGCATGTAATCACATTGTCCTTAATTTTGGTTGTAGCAACTGAAATCAGCTGTTGCAGGTTTTTGTTTGTTTTTAGGTTTCAGATAGCTTCCTGAATATTACTTCATTTCAGAGGGAAATATTTCACAGAAAATAATGATTCTAGTATGAAATTCATCAGTAAGCTTTCAGACTGAAATAATTAAACAATGATGTTTTTATCTTTACAAATCCAGTATAATACCTCTATCACATATAAAATAACAAAAAGTCAAATGAATACAAAGCCTCAGTGTCTAAGCTTATGAGAAGGAGATAAAAATCAGAAAATCAAATGGTAATGCGAATAGAAAGTTGGAATGCTTAACTTTAAAAAGAGATAAAATTGTAAGCTAAAAGTCCACATGGATAGTTGGAATGTTGCATGATATAGAGTTAGCCAGAGGGGTGTCTGGGTGCCTTTTGGACACCCTGTTTTTGTTCTCGTTTACATGTAAATGTTTTGTAAGTGAACAATTTGAACACCCAGTTTTTAAACTTCCTGGAAATGTTGACACCCTTTTACCAAATCTTGGCTACAACCTTTATTGCAGATATGTAGTCGGATAGTTGGAAGTTGGATTGTCTGAATTTTAAAACGTGAGGTAACACTTTGTAATCAAAATGTTGTATGACTTGTGACATGGAATGGTTGAATTTTAAAAAGGGAGGTAGAGCCTTAGAAAGGTCATAGGAATTAAAAGTTAGAGATGTCTACATTTTAAGAAGGAACGTAAAACCACAAACCTCTCTCTCCCCCCCCCCCCTCTCTTTATGTCTCTCAGGAACTGAACGTTTGAATCCACTCAGGGAGTATAGATGTAATATACATTGTCAGATATGACACCCTATCAATAAAATTGGGATATTTAATATTTGCAGCTGACAACTCTGTATTTTCCCAAGTGCCTTTGAGGTAATAACTTGAATCTTTGGTTGATTTACCCATCTTCGACTTTTACGTCACTCAACATTTTTTCCCCTGTAATGCATGTGATATTTCCAACCATGGTGCTGGCCAGAGGGGTGTCTCAGTGTTGTAGACACCTCAGAGCCTTGTACTTTGATATGTGAACTTTATCTTTCATGTAGGCGTACATGTAAAAGCATTGTACCTTGGAAGAAATATGGAAGCCTTACTTTCCAATCAATTTACCTTATACGCATGACGTCATTTCACTATTTGAATTAGATCCTCTGATGCATATTGAACAAAACAAGTAGAAACTGTAGGCTGATGATATGATGCGTGGATATTTGCCCTAGGCTGTTAATACTAATGCATTATTGCCAATTTCATAAAGCTGTTTGGCAGAAAATGTCTTGCTTAGCAATAATGAGTTACCAACCCCACAAAAACTTGCAATTTAAACTGCTCCTGATTGGTGCCCTGCCATTTTTTAAATTGATTTTTATTAAGTTTTTGCTCAGCAAACAATTTTGTTAAACAGTATTTTTCCCACTGAACATTTTTGTGAAATAGGGACCTAAAGTAAATTTGCTAAGCTCAAGACATGTCTTGCTTAACAAAAACAGGTTGCCCTATTGCTTGTCAAAATGACATGTGAATTCACATTAATGCAACTGGTGCCCCAAGTTTGGTCAAGTGTTATTAATTTAATGGAAGGCCAAATATTTACTTGGCAGGCGCCTGCTTGGAATTGCTCCTTGTGTCAATGAAAGACAAATAGTAGATTTTTATTTTATACAAAAGATAACAAACAACCTTTTTGTGCTTAAAGGGTCTGCATGCGTTTGGTAATCACTCTTAAAATTTATGGCAATAAAAACTTACTTGGTTAGAAGTACAGCAGCTTTGGGTAGTATAAAAGCATTTGAGAATCATTTCACTTGGGAGTAATGTAGTTATGGAAAAAGATATAAGTTTTTATCCCCCAAAATTTGAATCAGAGAAAGGTTACTGTCAGTAACCTTTCTCAGATTGTGTATCCCATTTACGAATTTTTCTTCCTGCGTAGATGTAACCACTCCAGATTTTCGGCAATATATCAAAAATGCGACCACCTCTTGAATTGCAATTTTCACAGGTTAGTTTTATTGTATATTATCTAAATTTGTATAGGATTAAACAATCCAAAGGTTCCAAAAACCCTTTAAGTATTCACATTCACCATTTATTTGCAATGTGAATTTTGTTCTCAGCTGAACAAGTCCTGGCACCAGTGAATTTTCAGGGCTTTTTATTCTTCAACTGTCAAAGGCTCTATATATCTTATATGCTTGATTGTACAAATAGTTTTAAATAAAGAAAAGATGAGAGCTATTTTAATATCAAATCAATTGGAGTTATTATCATATACTATAAAAAGCAATATTACAAGCATTGGGGAAAGAATTAATAGCAGGAAAATAATTGTAAGATGCATGTCTGTTCATGGAAAAGGTCTTTAACTAAATCATTACGTGGTAATTTTGAAAACACAACTTGTATGTATTCATTTCTTGATGGAACAAAGAAAGGTTAACTAGAATGAGATTTGAAGCTGTGACCTCCTAAGTAATGTCAGTTCTTGTGGTTTATTGCTTTAAATTTTTAAATGGGAGCTTTTTCTGTTTGCGGGGGCAGGTTTTATAATAATATCAAAGGTCATCTGACTGATATAGCAGTTGCTGTTGAAATGCCCCTATGACCAGCAAGTCTCTTAAATTGTGAAGGCTGCTGTATTATGAATAAGCTGTCTATCGTTGGTTTTGTCTTTTGTTTTGCTGCATTAAAAGTACAGTAGCACGGAGATTCAAGTACACATCCCACTTGGTCATGGTGTATTTTGAGAACCTTGTCTGTTAATACAGCATAGGTGACGTGTGCCCGGAACACATGTAGGTTGTTGGAGTATACACTTTGACACGCCTGAATGCTCACTTCAAGGAATCTCCAGTCAGGTGCGTCACGATGAATGCCGCAGACAGTCATGCATGTCATACATTTGACTGGAAATTTAGCACAAAGAGACAAGTTGAGTTCAATGAAATATAAAGTTCATCACATGAGTCAATTGCCCTTTCAACGGTATTGTGTTACAACATGATCCATTCAGTAGTGTCAGTCGTAATATTTCAGAGTGTTCTATTTTTGACCATCGAAAAGTTTCTATAGTCTGACTATTCCATTGTTTGGAAAATAAACAAATAATTAATGTACACCTCGGTCTATTGTTTTTCTTGTTTTGCTGTATGAATGTTCAAGCACCATTGTGAAGGTTTGTATATTGATTCCTTCTATCGATCAACAAAATAATAGAATTTGCTTATCTATCTATCTGATGCCGTTCCCTGACAGAGGGTGGAAGGCAGCCTACTTTGCAGTGGTCTCTAGGATTGGTGATCTCAGACACGTTGAACAGCTGTGTGGGTACTGAGTTCGGTCTAATCTTTCGTATTGCATTCCCAGTTTGTTTTGGACATCCTCTAGATCTTTTTCCATCAACCGTGCCTTCTTAGCTACTTGTACCCAATTCCCCAGCACTTTGCGTGGCCACATGTCCAAAATAGCAAAGCTTCCTCCAGCAAACAAGAATGAAGATGCGTTCTTTTAAGTTAAATCTCTGGTAAAGTTGATTCATTGGTTCTTCTGTCTGTCCAGGACACTTGCAATGCATGGTGGTGGCGCCACATCTCGGAAAAGTTGATTCTTTAAGCATCTACTTGTTTAACTGCCCATGCCTCATATCCATAAGCTTGTGTCTGTCAGAATTTCAAAGCCAGTGTTTTAATATTTCTTTCTTTCATCTATGTAAGAAGGAAAAAACTTTGCTCTAAATTTGCTTTAAAATTTTCAGGTCAACAGAATTTGCTGACTGGTTCCCCAAGTCAAATAATGTCCACGGAATGGAGTTAAGAACCAAACGGGTGATCTTCAACATAAAGGTTCCACCAAAAGATTTCATAACTGCCCTATCCCATATCTCACTGGATTGTTAAATGACATGCTTAAAGATTGCTTTCTTTTTCTCTTTTAATGTTTGTATATTGGTGCTTGTGCTAGTTTCTGTGTCCTGTTTTTTAAAGATTGATATCGCCCGTGTTCTTTAGTGTTTAAAGTTTTTATCGACTTTATTACTTTTTAATTTCCTTCTGTATATTGTATCCTCCGGGCTGCAAAATGGTGTGAATAAACCAATAATAATGATAATAATAATTTAAACAAAAATAATAATAATAATAATAAATGCATAATTTAATCAGTATTTTACTGTTTTTTACATAAATTATTTGTTTAAATCCATTTAGAAGTATCAAATAACAAAAAAGCTTTTTAGTTTCAATATAGCACTTAACGTTGCTGTGATCTACAAGTTATGGAAACAAAACTCTTACCGTTATTCTTTGATTTGAGGGTAAAATGTTGGATCTGCTTAATCGGGAAGGTGTAATGAGTAATTTTGATGCACAATGCCAAAACCAGGGTCCTGCCAAAACTAACTAAAAAAGACCAGAATAAAATCCTCCAAATAACACCTATAAGGGCATTTCTCATCACTATAGAAGGTTTAGTAATACCACATCACATTTATATCAAGACTGATCTTGTATTAAGACTGAGGTATTTTTGTTTCTTCACGTTTAATTCCATTTCACAATTTCAAGAAGTGCCTTATTTTGGTAGGGTTGTTATGCTGATGGATATCTTCTGGCAAGACAAAATAAGAATCACATTTTAAGGGGGCATCTTTTCTCATTGTAAAAATTCAGATGAAAGTAATTCTGACAACTGAAGCATATTTACCATGTGTAACCAAATAGAAAGTATGACATAAAATAACTCAAACTTGTTCTTTTGGATTATGATCAATCAGGTTTTGTGCCTTTTAATTGGTAACGGTACCTAATTCAAGTAAAGTTAGTATCCCTTATCATGGTTTCTTGATTAGAAAGGAAATTATGCTTGAGTGCAATCTTACCTTTAAATTACCTGTCCAACATCTTAAATATACACACTATCATGTACAATAGATGCCAAAGCAGTAAGGGCCTCCCCCAATTGATGTCTGTTCCCCACCATTTGAAATGTTGACTTTTCTGAAAAGGGGCTTGTCTTAAGAAAACTGCAAACAGAAATTGGCCAGACTTACCCCCCCCCCCCGAAAAATGGTGCACCCCATTGTGACCCCAAAATGTTACCCTAGTTTTGGCTCTGACAGTCCCGAGTTAAAGACAATTACATTTTCTATAAAATTGCATGGTCCATTTAGAATTTGCTAACTTGAGATCTGTAAACTAAGTTTTGCTCGTACTGTGGCTCTGAAAACATCAGACAATGCACATAGGCACTAAAACAATGAACTTATGTAAGTGCTACACACACTGTTTATGTGTTTTCTCAAAAACATGGCCACCCTCTTTAGTGGAATTTCTTTTGTTGTTTTTGTTGTTATTTTTGTTTTTCTCAAACACTAAGATGTTCAACGATTTACCCTTTCTGTAACCCCCCCCCCAATGTTTTACCATCCCTTAAAGAGAGCATTCAAACACACATTTTATAACCTTTTAACTCAAGTTATAAACATTAATTTGGCGTTCTTCTATAAATGTGAAACTTTGTACAGTGAGAAAATCTGCAAACCGGAAGGCAATCTTGCGGTAAATTACATCTTGATGTGTTATTGTCACATTATCAGTAGTTGGTAAATATCCCAACTACTGTACTCTGAACCTAACTTATTTGAACAGGATTCTTTTGTTTAGCTTCTGCGGTTATGATCTCAAGGCGCTAGTTATTATGGAATTGGTTAAAGGTGTATTACATCACTGGGATATTTTTTGGATGAGTTGGAATTCTAATAGATGTTAAAATGATGTTAAATTTGCATCGGAGATGTAGAATATTCTTTGTGTTTTACTGATGTGTTTAAATTACCAATGTGTGAGTACACCCACCCCAGAGCAGGTTTCTGCACAGTACTTGAAGATGAGATGATGAATGAAGCACTGTACCCTCAGTACTTTCCCTGAGTCTTGTGAAGAAGAAAAAATCAACAGACATTACTGAGATGTAATTTGAACCCATTACCTTTGCCATGGTAACTTCATTTCCATTCCGTATAGTTTTCATTCATAAACCAACCTGTGAAAATTTCATCAAACATGATGTCAACATTTTTTGTGAAACGATGAAAACAGTTTATGCACATTGTTAAGGTCTTTGTACAAGCGCATACATTGTATGCTTATTTTGATTGTGCACATTCAAAATTAGCAGTGGTTTTGTGGTATTCAAATGCTATTTTCTCGACTCTACAGTATTTCAGATGGAAGTTTTTCTCGAAACTAACCAAAAATTTGTTTTTGATAATTATCAGTGACATACATTGTCTTTAAGGGGAGGAATCAATTTGTTAAACAGGGATTTTGTTTAATATTCAACCCATTATATACCACATCAGGAAATCCACTGTTTGCTTTATGGTCACACAACAGGTGTCCGCGTTAGTTTCCTTGAAATTCTTCATTGTTGATGCCAATTGATACTTCTGTATGGGGGAAAAACAGTTTTAAATTTAGGCATGACTTGAATATGCACACAAATGGCCATTTCACTGCTTTTAGGTATTTTGTTTGCACAAGTCATAGTATGTGCTTCTAACATGTTTTAGTTTATTTTTTGTCTGTACTTGTGACTTTGCACCATGACTGTGGTACTGATGAGCCACAAACCATAAGTTTAGGACATGCTAGTGTACACATGGTGTAACCATGGAGGAAGGAAATTTCCTTCCTCCATGGTGTAACGCAGGAAATATGCGAGGTCTTGAGATGTCTTTCTCAACTTCCCTGGTTAAGTATAAAACTGTTCGAGTGAGCGAGTGCCGGAGCAGAGGGCGAGTGTAGACATCGATGAACAATAACAATGATGTACAAGAAGCAAGCGTGGTTATGCCAAAAACTTATTTATAATTTATTTGTCTGACAGCAGTTGCAAGTACACGTGTACAACAATTCTAACTTGCAGATGCAAGAGGCATGGTGTATGCAGCAAGTTGGATCAATCAAGAGTTAGAGTCGGAAACACCCTTGATGGAGAATTTTTGGGACTTTATATAGGGTTTCTGGAGGTGGGGTAGATCTAGATTTAGAAATGGTGTCATACTAGGTTCTAATTTGTGTAACTAAGTGGACATTTATACCAATTTAACATTATGACAATTACAAGAAGTAGTCATTATTTATCCATATCACATTCTTAAACAGCTCAACTTTGTACAGGAAAATAACAAGTATAACTTAACATACACTGTGTGTGTAACACTAACAAAATGTAGACAGTTTTGTGTTGCTCCTTGCACCCAGCATGCTGGGCACTACTTTGTGTCAACAGTGCAGCAGAAAATTAAGTGTGAAAGGGATGTGAAAGAGTTAGTACAAAACTTATTTTTTGCTTCATTGTGATAAAATGCTTATGATCCTTTCCCAATGTTTTTGTGTGTGTTTTTGAACTTGTCTTTCCAGTGTGTAATCTGTACTCTTTTAAGCACTGAAGTGGTGCAGAATACCTTTTTTAAAAGCTGTGACAGTTGTATGCTAAGAGTGAAAGTCATTTTGCAGAGGACTTTGACAGTATTTCTGAGGGAAATATTTCTCTGGAGGATTGGTACCTTAGCTGATCATTTTTTGGTAAAATGCTAGAAACATCTGATAACTGACTACAAATGGATTCACAGCATTGACCAATTTGAAAAGCCAACGAACAGATAACACTGTGTAGCAATTCTCAAATGGCAAAGCTGTAACAATGTGGACTTTATGTGTTATTTCATTTGGTAATCTACTTTTGCTAAGCATGATTCCTCTGTGCTTAGCAAGTTTTGCTTAGGGGTCACAGCTGGTAAATGTGCATTTGTATTTTGGCTGGTAACCTCATTCCGGTAAGCAAATTTTGTTGTGCTTAACTACTTCTTGTGTTTTAAAAGCAGCTCTGTGAAATTTGGCCTATTAGTGTTGTGGAAAGACCTTTGAATATAAAGTCATTGTGAATGTATGCTCAATATTAACCGATGAAAATATATTTGAATGTTGTTGGGTACATGTACACTGACTTTGGTCACACATAAAGTAAATACTCAACTTCAAAGTCTATGACAAAGACGGTTGCCAATTTCTGATAGTAAAGGGCAATGCTTTTGCATAATTCATAAGAGATTGCAGACAATAGTGTACAATTTCTTTGAATTTTTTTTTGGCACAGGGGTTCCATGGCTTAGCACTTCATGAGGTTTCTAAAATTCAGCTTGCTCTGAACATAGTGAAGAATTTAGCATTCTCTTGTGTCCAAAAGGCATCTTGTTCACTCACAAATTATGGCTTTTTCTAGAAAGATGTGCTCATACCACTTAAGAATAATGCATAAGAGATATTTTGCAATCTTTAGCGTGTCTCTTGGTTGTGTGACTGACTCAAGTGATCCCACTAGGGAATTAAAGGTATAATGTTGCACGGTCATAGGCCCATTATCTGCAAAACCATTAATAACTAATGTATTTTGCATTCTTACTGCAGGGCAGTTTCCAAACAGAATGCTTATAGAATTTCATTCCTGTGGCTGCCTGTCAGGGCAAGGTTGTACAGTTGTTGTTTTTTACCTGAAAGCACTTCTTGTATGGAATTTGAATGTCTATGAAAGACCACGTACAGGATAATAAATAAATATAGGTATAAATAGGTAAGTGTAGATAAATAAGTATAAATCAATAAATATGTTATGTAATAATAAAAAAATAATAAAAAATAAATACTACTACTACTACTAATAGTATAATTCTAAGGCTGCACGACGTAGCCCAACTAGAGGAGTTACCGGCACAAAGGAAAATGTGATCTTTCTTGTGCATGTTGTGATAAAATGAAATAATAACAGAATAATAAAATAAAATGAATTAAAATACCAACCAGTTTCAATCTGAAAGCTTAGTCTGTCTGATAAACTGATAAAGTTGCTTATTTTGTCGAAATCAAATAAGCCTGATATGCTAAACCATTTTGGTTGTTTGTTGGGGTGTTGGGGTGTTGGGATGTTTGTTTGTTTGTTTGTTTGTTTGTTTGTTTGTTTGTTTGTTTGTTTGTTTGTTTGTTTGTTTGTTTGTTTGTTTGTTGGGGGGTGTTGGGGTGTTTGTTTGTTTGTTTTGGGGGGGTTTTTTTGCTTTTGAATTGTGATCAGCTTAAAAAACTGTTACTCTAGCAAAACACTTTGCCGGTGATAATACCATGTTTTTCCCCGTCATTGGTTAATGTAACTGGTTCTCTGTTAATTTGTGTTTAGCTCATAAATTTGTAATAGGCAGATTTATGGAATTAGACCCATAAAGCAACGCGAAGTACATACCTATACTATCCATTTCTAGTTACATAACAAACATCTGAGCTGCAGTTTTTAAGTTCATACAAGCTGTTCATTATTAAAGGGAAGCAATTTACCTCATTATAGAGCGATTAATTATTGGCCAGACATTATTTATAGATGAGCGCCATCAGACAAAAAAGTTATATGGAACATCTGAATAGTTCAAACTGGCAGGCTTTATTACAAAAATCCTAGTCAGTGTTAAAACAGCTTCCATTAATTGGTCACACCACTGTATGTCGAGATATGTTTTGTTAAATTGGAGTTTAGATGGAGCCGCAGTCTAGGAGACCCTCGGGGTAAATAAAATGTGTTCATGGCCACAGGGGAAATAACATGCATGGACCTTATCCATCATAATGATGAGTATGGAGTATTGTGGGATCCTCTAATGATAAAAATGTCAAATCAACTAAATAAAGCAGTTGACCTAGCTTGTTTTAACCTCAATTGATGAGGAAAACAGCAACGTTTCTGGAATAAAGTGCTTGTTCCATCCATCGATTGGTGACTACAACGTAGAATAAATTGAAATTAACAACTATCAAGTTGTATATCGAGCTGGAAACATCTGAAGTCAATCATCCAACACAAGTTTGTTGTCGGTTCTTTTTCACTGAATCTTTTTATGGACAAAGTACAGGATTGATAAAAAAAAATCTTTTTTTAATCAAACTGAAAGCTTACTGATTATAAAGCTCATACCAATAACAATCCTACAGAGAAATATTACATCTGAACTACTGCTATTATATTCAGTCGAGGCAAGTACTGCAATCAGAATAAGCACTCCAGTAATTTGCAGGCAGAATACTGTTGCTTATTTTGACTGCAGCATTAGAATTAAGTAAATGTGCACAAAATCCCTGACAAATTTCACATCCTGCGTACTTAAGGAGCGTTGCCAGGAACTAGCAAAGCCCCTTTTCTTGATTTTCAGAAAACTCTTGTTAATGGTCATTTACCCAGTGACTGGAAGACGACAAGTGTAACCTTGAAATTCAAAAAAGGCTCAGGAACAAAGGCTGGAAACCATAGACATGTTAGTCTTTACCTGCATTCCATCTAAGATCCTGGATATATGCAACAAAATGTTACAACATGCCAAGATGCAGAATATTTTTGAAGATTGCCAGCACGGTTTTATGCAATGCACGTTTTGCCTTACTAACCTACTTGAGACCTTTGAAGACATCCCAACCAGTCTGGATGAAGGCGATGCTGTAGATATTATATTCCTTGACTACTGAAAAGCATTTAATTTGGTTCCTCACAGAAGACAGTAAGAAAAGTTACAGGCATATGGTTTGAATGAACAAGTTGGATCAAATCCTTCTTGAGAGGGAGAAATCAAAAAGTGGCAGTAAGAGGAGCTTTGTCTAATTCAACAACTATGGTGAGTGGCATCCCCCAGGAGTCTGTGCTTGGACCCATGCATCCTATTCCTTCTATACATCAACGAATGACCTACCAGACCACATGAAAAAAAAAACATTACATCAAAATGGTTGCTGACCAAATTATACAAGTACGGTCAACAAAGAAGAAGATGCAACAAGTATTCAAGAAGGCTAAATAGTCAACCCTCAGAAGTGGTCAGAAAAATGGCTTTTGCATTTTTTAAATTCTGATAAATGCAAGACTTTAATGCATATTGGAACAGGCAATCCACAGTACAACTACCACATGGGTCAGACAACTAAAGACACAACTGGAAAAAAAGACCTTGGTATGTTTATATCCAACAATTTCAAGCAGAGCACACAATGTACGAAAGATGCATTAACGAGTAAGAACAGCCTCAGTTGTGAAAAGACCATTCAAGTACATAGATGTTGACAGCTTTTCTATTTTGTACAAAACCTACACAAGGCCGCATTTGGAATATTGTTTCCAAGCCTTGAACCTTGGATTGCAGAAGGACAGATAAGTAGGTCTGCTTGAAAAGTACAGAAGACAGCTACAAGTTAAGAGTAGTTAAGAGCACCAAACTCAAGCTCTGGTGCTTCTGGTCAGTAGAGTGTGGGTTCGAGTCCCAGTCGTGACACTTGTGTCCTTGAGCAAGACACTTAACCATTATTGCTTCATTCTTTGGATGGGACGTAAAGCCGTAGGTCCCGTGTGCACCAACAATGTATGTAAAAGACCCCAGTACACACTTATCGCTAAGAGAAGGGGTTTGGCCCAGTGTGTCTGGCAGTACGTCTATCTTCAAACATTTGAAGGCTGCACTCAAAATGAAGAAAGACAAAAGAAGAGGCCTTTGATCCAGGGAAGTTGTGTGGTTAGCCATGAGGAAGTTGGGCAACTGTGCTGGTGACGTATACATTTATGCATTGCCACAGAGGTCTAACATCCAATGGACTTATTTAGTTCAGAGTTTGGTGTGAAAGTTGGTGTCTATCAGGGTTCAGCACCGAGCTCAGTGCTTTTCATTATCGTGATGGAGGCACAGTCTTGTGAGTTCAGGGCTCAATTTCACAATGAGCTAAGATTGGTGGTAAGTGTGAACCAATCTTAACTGCAACTCATCTCAAGATGAACCTTAGTGCTTTGTGAAATCGAGCCCAGGACTGGCTGCACATATGAACTGCTCTTTGCTGTAGCTCTAACTAGTTTGCACTGGACCGCAGGCTTGGGGCCAGTGATGTTACTGTTGAGTCCAGTAAACCCATGACTGGAAAAGTTCGGTGGTCTTCGGTTTTCAATTTACTGAATAGGCCTAGACCTAATATATCTAAATAAAAAACAAAAATTCTACTAAATTGATGATTGAGTTTGATCATTATCTTTCAATTTTGTTGAGTATCAAGGCATGCTAAACCATACGAAATAATGAGATAAATCTTCTCTTAGTGCTTGTTCAAATAAAACAGTTTCTTACATTTTGTTTATTGTAAACTGTTGTTTACTGAATTTACCTTAGGTCACATGTTCTGGAAGTCCCTCTGCAGCAGGGGACACTTTTTCAGCTATGTCCAGTCAACCCTGTCCTCCTCCAGTCTGGCCCTCTGGTGAAAATATCTCTTGTTGGACTGAAATGACAATGCCATGGTGCATTGGATGTGCTCAGCCAAGATTTTGGATATAACTGGATGGACTACGAGTGTGTCAAAGTGCTCTTGGACATTTGGTGCTCGATATGGGGCATGGTGGTACCGCCCCCCCCCCCTTCAAATTTGTCTTTAGTGTGTGCTTGGAATCTCGGGAGTTCTTCAGAGATTTTTTTAGAAGGGATAGTGTGTTAAAATGGGGGTGGGGGTGGGGGTGGGGGTGGGGGTGGGGGTGGGGGTGGGGGTTATAGTTGTCGATGTTGAAGAAATAGTCTTAGGCATTACCAGGGGAATGGGTTTGGCAGTGGTGGGGGTCATCATTTTATTTCTTTGGAAGGCGGATGCTGCAGGGGGCCATCTTCTTATGTTCTTGGCATTTTGTGGCCGTTAGAATACATTGGATTATACAAACACACATTTTCCTCTTTTCCCCCCCCTTTTTTTAGCACTCATTTGGGGCATATTGCTGCCAGACAAGCCAGAAAAATAGCCATTTAGAATTTTAATTCAAATTTTTGAGTAAAAATTGCCACAAAATTGGACCTAGCATCTTTAAACTCTGTACAAGTAGTAGTATCGGTAGAATAAACCAATGACCTTTGATGTATTATCCATTTGACACAGAAAATCAGGAACCTTTGAGCTTTGTGGGACTGTCTCAATTTTTAAAGGGTGAACCTGTATTTTTACTACAATTCAAGCATTTGACAAGTAATAAGTCTTTGAAAATTAAATATTTATTTGCTTTATTGTACAAAAACTTGCAAGTGGAATTCACATATAATATATGTACAAATATAATTAACTGAATTATTAAACTATACAATGACAGGTACAAATGTCCACTCAATAGTCTTGCTTCATAATGTACAAATTAATCTAAATAATATTGCATAATATAGCTTTTTTCCTTTTATTATTCACAACCAACAAAAATATACAAACATGATTCACTGAAAGACAGGCTTACTCATTTGGTGTTTTGACGACAACTTATGAGACATTTTTACTCTAGGTGGTTGTGTCTAAGACACGGCTATGGCTGCAGCTAGATCACTGCATTTCCCTATACTTTAATATTGCTGCTTAAGCCAAAAGCCATAGCCAGTAAGACCCTTAACTCAAACATATCATACTTCTTAAAGCCAGTAAACACTTTTAGATAAATTCTAAAAATGCACACACGCTTGTTACGATTTAACAAAGATTTACAGGAATTTGTGGGTAAAAACATTAAAGTAAGCAAGGATGAATTATCATGCTGAGAAGATATTTTATGGGCTTTTTCAACTTCTAGATCGGCCCAACACCAAAGAGAATTATGTTAAGCTGGAAATAGTGCTGAGCACCACAACTATGTGCTGAGTAAAAGCTAACAGGGAACCTGTCATAGTCTTTCCAATTTATTTTGGCTGGTACCCAGTTTCTTTTGATCTTTTTTTTTCACGTACTCAGCAAAATTGTATGCTTCAATTATCTGTTTAGAATTGGAACCAGGTCTGGCTTTAAATCAAGTCAGCCATTTTTAAAGATGCGTGCTCTTAATGCACATGACTTCAAAATGGCTGACCAATTATTGATTTGTGTACACCACCTTGTGTTTCCTACAAAGATAACATCAAGACTGACTGGGAGATACCTTTGACAAAATATTTTTCTTTAGTTAAAGCACCATTGCCAAAATGGTATAAAAAACATCAGAAATCATTCGCAACTTCTCAAAAAGAAAAATATCAAATATATGTAAGTTTTAATTGATAGTGTTTAGTGGCTTTAACAGTCCTACAAGACTGCAAGATGGTGCTACTATAAAATGTGAACATTCACAAAAATTCTTGGAAAGGTTAAAATGTAACATCATATTATTAAGTTTGATTATGTTTGTTAAATACTTTTTTTAAATTGTTTTTTACTCAGTAATGTAATATTTCTAGCACCCTCTTGTGGTTGAGCATTAGGCAAATGGTATCAATTCTCTATCTTTGGCTATGTCCAAATAAATAGCTTTGACTGTGGCTATGATCAGATCGCTGAAAAGCGCTGAACCCGCTGCCTATGGTCATAGCAATAGCCGAGGTCAGTTGACTCAAACACTGCCTTCTCTGAAAATGTAGTGAATAACAAGTTTCACTGTTTATGTATTACTTTGGTAATGAATTTGAAAACAAGTTGAATACAATAAAAGTGTTTTTGGCTCATCTGCTCTTCGTACAGTTTTCTTGGAATGGTTGTAAATAATTTCACATCAGCCAATAACTTATCCTTAAATAAATTGTTAAATACTGTGTTTTAAACATTTTCTGTAAAGAAAAACCTAAAGCAATTTCTCATCCCATATGTGCTTCGTTGAAAAATACAAAAATACTTGACATCTGTAAACATCCAAAAAAATTCAAGCAATTACCATGGCAAAATATTGATAGTGCCAACTGCTCAATTTGTCACAGAATTTCTGTCTTTAATAAATACATGTTTAGAACTTGAGTGGACTGTTTTCCCTCAAGCTTCACTTATTAAAACGGAGTTCAGTTTATACAGCAAAAGAGATTTTAATCTCAGAGTGAAGGGTATCAAATGCAAATTGTACTGGCAAATGAGAAACATTGCATTGAAAAGAATGTTGTGGGAAGGAATACATGGACTCAAGTTTCAGTAAGGAAGAAAATATTTTTAGTTTTCTTATATCTGCATAATAAATATCCACGTCTGAGTAATTTTGCATTATCTGCATATCATATTTTCTGCATACAGCGATTTGACTTATTTATTTACTTAGGTAAACAACGCAGATTTTAGAAAATGGAAAAAAAAGGAAGGAGTTAGCGAATTGAAAATGCTTACCAACCAAAATGACTTGTAGTATAGATGCAAAACAGGTTGATTGTCTGTGGTTTGGAACCTAGCAGAGTCTTTCTCAAAGACTTAAAGAGTCTGCTAGAGTCAAAACATCAGGCCATTAAAACATTTTGCATTGGCTTTAGAAACATGCACTTTAACATCACTTTTAAGAGAACTGGAAGTAAAGTAAAACCCATAGGAGTTTTTTCGTTGATACACACACAAGATGGTAACAAATGTTGAACAATATTTGTCACCCACCTTTCTTACAGACTTTGATAAATATAATGAAAATACCGTAACATTAATCTGGTGCAATTTACTAACACTGATTTCACAGGAAAACAAAAAGTATGAGAAGGCCGAGCTCAATCACACACTTAGGCCGTGTCTGAATGGGCGGCTGCGGCTGTTGCTTTGTTTTTTCAATGATTCAACGTTTGTTGACTTGACGATCAAGCCGCACCAACAGCCACTATGGTACTTTAGACACGACCATAGTCTAGGCCTATTTTCAAAAAATATCTTGCCTAACAAATTTATGTCCTGAGCACCAACCATCAGAGGACCAGTAAGGAATGTTCTTTGATATGATAAACCATTTCTACTCAACAAATTAGTTCTGTGCTTAGCAAATTTTTGCTAGCTACAGACAAAAAATGTCTGTTGCAAGGCCATGTGATCATTATGAATCCTTCAAATTTACTGGATTGACCAAAGGGACAATTGCCATTCAGCCAAAATGGATGCGAGCATAAAGGACCTTACATCTGGGCCCAATTTCATAGAGCAGAAAACATTGCTTAAATATTTCTACTAAGCGAACAAAAAGAGCAGGCTACCAGTCACAGGTTGTACATGTGTAATTGTACTTTGGCTGGTAACCTTATTCTGTTAAGTATGATTTTGTTGTGCTCAGCTAGTTTATCTAGCTGAAGCATTCAGCTCTATGGAACTGGGCCCTCAGGCTTTCAGTAATTGATGCCCTTCGGGCTCTATTTTGAGGTTTTACCATACATTTTAAGGCAATGATTTTTTTCGATTAAGCTGCATGTTGGCTTCCATCCTTTAGTCTCCACAAAATATGTTCTCCTATGATTCAATGGTACATCAAATTGTGTAGGCCTACAATATTAATAATGTCAAATAAACACAGCACATAATAATTGAGTTACAGGATGACAAAAAAAATGTACAGAAAAAAACCTGAAGATTTTGTTTTCCTTCTCTGTTACAGGAAGTAAAAGATGAACTGTTGTCCTATAGACAGACCGTACTTGATCTAGTATATCTTATCACCCTCTGGTATAATATTGACGCCTAGATGATTTTGACACCAAAATAGTAAGGGTCAGTGTGTTGTCTTAAGGCAGTGAAATTAAGGCAAGTACAGTCTGTCCTTCGGAGGGAAGCCTGTAGAGATTAGTTGTGTGGCAGTTTTTCCTGCAGTTCCAAATGGATCCTTTACTTTTCAATAGAATCCTTCAATTCTGGCAAATTTAAAACCCACTCCATGCATACAGATCCTTGGGCAAGCATGGTTGGTTTGGGCTTTGTAGTACTGTACCCATCAAACTAAGAAAACAGGGTTTTAGAATTTGGTGTGAAGCATTGAGTACAGAGCAGTAAAACGTTAAGATTGGAATGCCTTGTCCTGTGTCAAGCAACTGAATCCATCAAAATGAAGTATTTATAAAAAGTACATAGTACAAAGAGTCCATTAGTGAAGTGGAAAGTGGCTCAATGCCGAGAATCATGGTTGATTTAGCTACACAGTACTGAATCCATCAAAATCAGGCAAAAACACAAGTTTGAGCATGGTTACACTTACAAAGTAAAGGTGCGCATATCAGTTATTATGACAAACAGTGGTAACATATCAAATTCATTATTTTAAAAAAAATCTTATGTGGTGTTATTACTGTTAGAAAAAACTGAGATTTATGCACTCGTTCTATGAATAATTTTATGTGAAATGCTTTCCATATAAAAAAAATTGTTTGACTGGATTTCTGTAGACAATAAAAAAGAAGATGTTAACTTCGTTTGTGATTGTTTGAACAGGTGACCTGCTGTGGTAAAGTTTTATGAGCTTTATTTTTTCTTGTATACCTTGTGTGCTGGATGAGCCAATGCATATAAATATAGGGCAGTTGCTGGAAACATTTTGGTTTAATAACCCCTAACTCAATGTGAAATTTTTGTTGGTAAATGTGAATCTCATCAAGAAAACAACTTTTTTTTTATGAGAAAGGTTTGTATGCAGAAATGCATACAAAAATGCATATAAAAGTATTCTAAATGCAAATATATGCACCCTTCATACCAGCAGCTAATGACATTTATTATGTACATACACCAAAGTCACCTGCCTTATTTCTAGACAACAAAATTACCATAAGCTTCTTCTTTTTCGTTGCTGACACTGTATCTTTCCCATCCATACTGCATTACACATCCTGGTTCAACCAGTACACAACGGTAAGATTGGATTTACTCAGCAGGTAAAGTTTCACCTACATGTAACCTGATAGTGCAACCTAGACGATCATTTTCAAAACATCCTTTTCTGGCATATATATGAAAATTAAAATTGAACACTGATTTTACTCTTATGCGTACGTCAAAATATAAAATTTCAAAATCACTTAAGTTAATCAAATTTGATGCGATTCTCTGGACTGAAACCCTGAGTTTTTGTGTCCCCCCCCCCCCTCCTTGGTTGGGAACAATTTCTAGCAGATGGTTTCACCATCAACCGAGAAAAACAAAATATGAGAAAGATGGATCTAGCCAGCCTTCGAGACTATTCTTGCTCTCTGATTAAAATTCGCCTTGAATGGTTGAAAGCTAAGATGCTCTGTGGCCACAGAGCTCTTTAAACATTACAGTGTAAACAACTGTTGGCCTGGGGCCAATTGCCAGACAAAGGAATCAAAGTCAAAGGCGGATATAATTTACTGCCTTGACCAACCTAGCATCAAGGATTGCCAACTTACAGGGCCTTGTGGTAAAGACAAATACCTCGGTGCACATGCTGCGTATAGTCAGAGAGAGAGAGTCGGCATGCTGCTTTTGTCCACGGAGAACCTTGTGAAAATTATGCAAATGAAGCACTGCTTAGAGATGATGTGGAGGGTGGAGAAGGGGGTGGGTGTGGGAGGCCCCCTTTATCCAAAAGATCACAACAATTCCAAAGAGAATCTTACTGAATCAACAACAGTGTTAATTCCAGGATTGGTCATATGAGGAATAAAATGACGCATCAAATTCAGTGCAGGTGAAACATCTCAATTTCGCACTAAGTCAGGCATGGACTTATCACTTTATGCATGTGACCTCTGTTTTCATATGCATACTATGGGCTGTCAATGCTATTAGCTATGCAAGGATACATCTTATACTGACAGATTCTTGCATACCTAAACCAAATTTTCATTATTGCTGCCAAAAGGTTATGCAGATTTCTTAGAAATATAAAAAAATCTAGATTTTCCTGCATAAAAAATTATGACCGTATGTGGCCCCCAACTCCACAACTTGTAATAACTTCAGTACACAACTGCTGTATGTACAACCACTAAATGCATCCAAAATTTGTCTTGTTCTGCATGAAGAAATCCAAAAATTATATTGTGTAGCTCAACCTTACAAAATTAACCTGTCAAATGTCATGACAGGTGTTGACTATTTGACTATTTGAGCATTGTGCAAAATGTAGGCTTACACTGCGGAGTTGGGATTTACGATCTGTTTATCAGAATGTATATTTTGGATAAATTATTTGTTAATAAGAATGTAAAGTTGAAATTAATCATTTTTTAGTCTGGATTCCAGACAATCAAGTAAAAACGTTTTGTAAGATATGAAGATGCCATGTTGGTAGGTTTTTTTTAAATTTAACCTCTGCCATTCTTATATAAAAAAAAGTGTTTTTTTTTTTTTACTGGTGTTTCATGGCTGTTAGTCTGGTCTCTTTAATGTGGTGGCCCATTCCATAGTGATATTCACTTTGCCCCCAGGGTACCAGATTATAAACTTAGTTGTGTATAACACAGTCTAGACGCATTAGCATACATAACCTCTTCCCTGTTCCGCAGTGAATGCTTTCCACAACAAATCTGAATACATATTCACACACAAGTCACACCATACGATTTTCAGCAATAGTCAAAAGACAAAATTACGTGTACACACACACAGGTAACTGGATTTACAATTTTCACTGTCACAGTCTGCTCAATTTTCCATTAACGTTTCTTAGTCTCTGTATACAAATAAACATTCACTTGGTCCACGGAAGAGTACATGTACTCGGTGCAACCGAATAACAATTGTCGATAAAAAATTGCAAGATTCTGTTGAAGTAGGAGTTAATCACTGTGTATACATAAACTTTTACGTCAGCCAATAGACTACATACACAACACAATACATTCTTTAAGATAGGATGAAGAAGAATGTATACACTGTACATGCTTTGTGTGCACAAAAATACTTTAGTTTGATTAAGTTGGGCATTGAATACATGGCGGAACAAGTAAACAACTACAGTGTTGTTATACTTTTGTGAGATCAAATTAAAAGTTTTAGTGAGCAGTGCAGGTTTTTTCAGAGAAATATGGTCATTTCTGCGTGGGAAAGGTCACTGTTTAAGAATTCCCACCTGAATGATTTTCACAATTTTAACGGTTGATTAGATGTTAAACGATCATGACAGCCTCAAATGAGAAATACATGTATGCTGGCGGAAAGTAGCATCTGTCAGAGATTCAGATACTCATCTGAACTTTTTGTCTTCCTGTCCTGACTGAACACAACAGTGTCCACGTCTGCAGTGAATTGGATTCCCCCATCATTGACAGTCTTGGCATTCTTGCTAGCTTCTATTTGGTTGAACTGCATGCTGCTTGGGGCAGACGCAGAGGTGGGGAACCCATCCTGATCCACAGAGGGCGGATTCTCTTGAATAAACTTACTCACACTCTCATTGAAATCAGGGTCGTCAAGGATATCCACCTCTGTCGAAGAGCAAGGAGTTTGTATCCTTGGCTGGGTGCTGGAACGCCGAGACTGCCTAACAACATCCCCTGGATCAATGCTTGCGTAGTTATGTTTGTGGCGAGGGCGTGTCATGTCCACCTTAACTACACCCGCCGAGTTTCCTCGTTTGCGCATAAACCTCTCCATGAAGCTCATACTGCTCTTACGATCCCTGGGTGGGGTTCCTGTGACTCGGGCAGGACGTTCCCGGAGACTCATTGTCCTGTGATTTGGGCGGGGTGATAGTGAGCCCACCTCTCCGCTGACTGTTGCAGAACGTTTCAACTTGGCCTGGATGAAGGAGAATTTATCATTGGAATGGAGAGGGCTCTGGGGGACTCCCTGGAGCACAGGGCTGGAGAACTTTCTGGCTTGAAACCGCTTGAGTTTCTCCTCATAGACTGGTTTCATGATGAGGTATCCATCGGTATCATCTTCATCATCATTTGGGTCGCGACTCCACACTGTCCCGTCAGTCACAGCAGAGAATGTCAGCGAAGGATCCGTATTACAACGTTTACGCCTTGTGTAGTTGTCAACACTTTTGTCTTCTGGTAAACTCACTTTGGTATCATCTGAAACAAGAACAAAAATTATAACATTTGGACTTCTGTTGAGGATAAAGCAAACCATGTGACTAAATTTGAATGAATTTGAGGAATTTGGGTTAAATCTTGAGAACAGGGTTGGAATAAAAGATCAGCAAGGTTTTTTATCACACAAGATCAAAGTAATGAATGTTCTCACAGTTTGAAACATGTACATGTACTTTTTGGATTTTCTTCTTTGAAAGGAAGCAGCAAGGCACACACCAAATTCTGAGTTAGATACCATTGTGACTTACCTAGTGAACCATCTGCCCTTTGAAGTGACTGTCTCCTACGGGTGATGTAAGACGTGACAGACGGTGCGCTGGATATAGGACTCTCTGGCCGCCTACTCTCAGGTCTTCGCTCCACTGATCCCTTCCTCACGTAGATAAAAGCCTCTGGGTCCTCATCCCTCTGGCTCATCATCCTGCTTTGAAAGTCAGGATCTGAACTCCGGGATGAGATGGTGGATGCAAGTAGAGGCGGGGACGAGGAACGCTCGTCTTGGCTGTGGGACTGTCTCTTACAGAAAGCCCTTTGGCAAGACGACCCTATGGAGGATTGTCGAGGCCGGCTGAATGATGCACCACGAGTTATTTTAGCGTCGAGTAACGAGTCACAAGCCGAGCTGACTGACTCATTACTACTACTTGAAATACTGTTCAGTCTCAGCATGGCGATGGGTCCAACTGGCTTCACAAGGTCTCCGTGTTGGAATGGAACCGGGATATCATTCTCTCGTTCATTTGATGCTTTTTCTGCATCGGGTAGTTCCTGCAGCATACCGTGGAGAGTACTTGCAGGGAAAAGATTGTCAAACGGTGGGGGAAGGGAGTCTGAACGCTCCATGGAGGGATGTACTGACAGACTTCTGCCTTTACCTGCCTTGCTGGATCCTGGCTTAGAGTTTCCGTTCTCGCTAAATTTCATAAGTAGATAATCTTCATTAAGTGGCAAGCTCATTGTCCGCGCGTGTGCAGCGTTACTGGAAAATTTGGGCGTCCGATTCTCAGATTTTTCCGGTCTGTCCTCAGACAATTGCATTTGACCATCAGCCGAACCCTGTGGCTTCAACTTCTTGCTGTTTTTAGGTCGTGGCAGATTCACATATTCATTCTCTTCTTTATCGCTGTCAACCCCATGGGGTTTTCTGCCCCCATGGCAAATGGAGCATGCCTCATGTAACTCTCCCATGTGAGGATCATTTCCATTGGAGGTATCCTCATGATCTCTAAGATGATTAAACGAGGCCATGATCTCATAGTTCTGCTCACGGATTGGCGTTGTTTTCTTCGGAGACCGAAGGCTGTCGCAGTTATTAAATATTGTTTCCACACTACTGCCGCTGCTACTGCCTCCGCAATAGCCAACATCGGTTATGGCTAACCCCGAGTGATCCAACTCTATCATTTCAACATTGCGTCCCAATGAGTCATTCCTGTGGAGATGCAACAGAGTCTGGTTTCGGTTATTGCATGCGTTATTCCGATGTGAACATTGTTCCAGCATCCCCGCACTCCTGGTCTGTGCCATACAAGCATTCCCTGCCTGGACTCCACCGTGTCCATTCCCAGCACCGTCTGACGTATTGTCGTCTTTTCGGGCACCGCTGATAAGGTGACGAACTTCTTCTGAAAAATTGCGCCTCCTTGGAATGAGTTCCTCATGAATGGAAACTGCCAAATAAAGGAATTGAAAGCATTTAGTGTGAAGAATTTACTTTTACAAGCCATTACATTACATTAAGTTACTATACTTTCTTTTTGCAATTGCAAACACAAATTCCGGAAACAATGACCGCAGTCAATTAGTCAAATTCCTAATCTTTATTTTTGTCGTAACTTGAATTTTCACACAACCATTTTTAAGGTCACGGTGGCGTGTTGTAACATGATATAAACAGGGCCGATTTACTTGGCCCTGCCAATACATAGTCAACAAAAATTGTCCGATTCAATCAGATCAAGACACTGCTAGGGTTAACGGTTCAATGAGAAAGATAACAGGTGTTATAGTTCAGATGCCTCACCTGTGCTGGAAACATGGGACCACCTGTTGGAGCTGCTGTAGGTAGCTGCATCAAAGTGAGACTTAAGCGTCTCTCCCTGCTCTGTAAGCACCACGAAGGCACCACCATCTGTCAACCAAAATACAAGTACAATGTGAGCAATCAGTGAGAAATAAAAAACATTAAAGAAGATGACTTCCTTGGATTGAGTATACACTGTAGTCAGTTCAAGCTTGAATCAGCCTTTTGGGCATGATTTTTTACTGATACACAACTGTTTCGTGTTGAACTGTGGGCAAGAAAAAATAGATATCACAATGGTTTAATTACAGGACACTTGGGCATGCTATCTTTTCAGGTTGATGGTATAAGTAAAGAATAAAACTTGCTAATATCATAATAGTGTACACCAGGTTGATAACTTAGGGCATATGTTCTATTGGGAGAACTGACTGTTCCTACAATGTATCTCTTGATTAAAACAGGTGGCTTTCCTCTTAGGAGTGTGCTTTGGTGGCAGAGGTGGGATATGCAGGGTTATTATGTTAGATGAACATTCAAAGAATCAACAATATTTGTTCACCTTTATCTGATCGGACTTCAAATGCAAATCCCTCGTCGATCAGACCGTATCTCGTTAGGTTAGCGAGACTCCAACCGCCGATAAGTTGTGACGGCACTTCATCCGTGATTGCAAAGTGGTTGTCATGGAAGTACAAGAGGCCCGGGCCTGCCCGCAGACGACTGCCATTTGGGATGTTAACCTTGCATTTGAACGTCGTCACTAAAAAGAAAGAAAAAACAAGAAAAAAAAAAAAAACATTGTAATTAATAGACTGCTAACAAAATTTGTTCACAATCAATATCTCGACATCAACTTTGAACCACAGAAAAAAACCTATATAATTCAAAACAAATGCAAAACAAATGTATCCGACAAATTTGTTTTGAAATACAGTAGTTTTCGATCAATAAAACAAAAGTAAGTTTGCAACCCCAACTTGATGACATATTTGATGTATACAATTTTAACACATTTTCAGCTAACCTTTTAATCATCTGTGTCAAAGTCAATTGTATATTCCATAATGAAAATCCCTTACCGCTTCCTAGTGTGTTATGTGTCCTGTAAAACCAGTCCAGAAGGTCAGAATGGCAAGCGAATGACAGCAGCACAATCTGATTAATGCATACGATGGTCAGCACAAAGGGGTTCTTGGGATGCCGGATGCACGACTCCACCCCGCAGAAGTTCTCCGCTGAGATGACAATCTGCTCCCTCCGTAGCTCCTTGCCTGATAACAGTTGGTCTTGGCCTTTGTAGAATTTCAACACAATTTGATCTGATAAGGGGGCAAACAAATTCAAAAAAGTGTTTACTAACAAGAATAAACAACCCTTTAAGGTCTTCATGAATTGAATTAATAATGATAATGGATCTGAGCCAAATCAACCAAAAAGACACTATACATATAAACAATGCTACTTGTTCAATAAAGTCATTAAGCCCATTTTATTCAACAGACCAACCAATGGACTGAAAAACAAACTCCACCTAACCAAAACACCCCCACCCAAAATGCCACCAACACTCTGTACCCTCCTCATCCTGTGTACACAGCCACCAGTTGAGCCAGGCTAAACCCAGAATTTGCCTTTTTGATAAACACTTTAATCACCCCTTTGGCCAATCCTCTTTACAATGTTTCATCCCTCTTTGTATTACAATACAAAAGAGGAAAAAATCCCTAGTCCCTAAAGGAAAAACAAACTAAGTATCTTTTTCTGCAATCTCTTTTCCTTTTATTCGGAGGAAGATCTTGGTGTATTGTATCTCCGGATAGTGTGGGGGTGTGGATGTCATACCTGTGGGGACCCTTGCCAAGCTAACACTCTTGTGATGCAATGATTTGGTGCAGCACATAGATGTCACAGAGTTATTGCTGTGGTTGTAATGTTCGTTTTTGTACAAAATTAAAGTTTGGATTTCATTTCAAGACAAATATACGAGATTGGTGATTATCAAAAATGAACAAAGTTGATCAGTATCAATCTGAAAGCTCACTGGTTTAAACTTTAAAGTACTACCAAATAACCAATCCCCCAGAGAAATATTTTATTTCTGTCAGGGAGGATTTAGCATTGGAATATCCAAAAAATCACCATGCTTCTCAAAACCTTCAGAAATTCAAATATTTGAAGCCTTCATAATAAAAATACAGCAGTAGTTGCAAGAAGAAGTCAATAACATGAAAAAACAAACAGTGGGAAAAAAAAATTACCCTCGAGACTTCATTCAGCATATTTTAGAGACGGGACAACAAATATTGTGTGGAAAGTATTTCCAGTATGTATTGGTGCTGACTTTAAGAGATCCTGGATGAGGTCTTGATAGTGCCAACGTTGACTATAAAAACCCTTACAATAAAGGAGCCTGTACACTGCATGGAGGCAAAGAAAAACACTTCAAATATGCATTTACTAACGCTTTGTGAGTTTTGTACCCCTGGGCGAAAACATGACGCTTGGTTCAAAGTGCTACAGCAACACAAAGGAAGAAAGAAACAAGGTTCTTTTTTTTCTTCTTTACATTTTATGCTTAACACACTCTAGAATTTAAATGTTTTGGGGAAAGACAGACGCTGAACATGTACATGTATTCATGTTGGTATGTTTTCATAAAATATTGACAAAAAACCTGTTTCAGATGACCAAATCTTAACAAAAAACGAGGAAAAACAAGAAAAAAAAGCTAAGCAGAACAATTACAACTAGTGAAGAGTTGGTAATTAATCTCATACAGATTTGTGTAAAAAAAAGGAAAAAAAAAACCCAAACTATGCAATACATGTATAAATTACAAAAAGCATTACAAAATTTAAAACAAACGCGAATGCTAAAATATAAGTTTGGAAGAGACCGGAAAGTGTAGAAGACAAAATGAAAAATAATCATTAAGTTCGGTTCCATTAGACATAATTGCAATTTACTAATTGATCTGGCAATTGGAGGGGGGGGGGGAGTCGGCTTCATAACCTGCTGTTCAATAAACATATTGAGGACGAGGCTTTGTGTCTAAAAAGCACGTTTTGCATTTCAGCAATTTTTCTCTCTTTATTGCAGACATTTTTAACAAGTGAGAGTGACAAACGCAATTTTTGTGAGCGATGGCCCTTCTTGTTCCTGTGGACCTATTGATTGCATCCAACACAGTGTTGTTGTTGTTTGCGGTGATGAAAAGTACTGCACCTTCTATACCTGGTTCCCCCTATGCACATGCAAATTAGAACACTTTTGTTGGAGTGTTCCGAGAGGATTTAGCACCAGCCCTGTCTTATACGAAAGGAATGTGGGGGCACTCTTTCGCTTTTGTCGATCTTTCTTGATATCCTTTTTTTGGGGGGGGGGTTAGTACTTGGGTGGAGTATTTTGAGAGGAAAACACTTCAAGAAGACCGAGCATGTTTGATGGTCACTGAGCGCACTCTCCGTGTAAACAGCAGGGGAGAGTTGCAACTCCCAGTACATGTAGGAGTTTAAGGACTATTTAGGAGATGAAAAACAAAAGGGTGCTTTGAGAATTGTTTTGTCAAACTGCAAGTCAAGATTCAGGGCCACGAACTGTATTACGGTGAATGAATAAATATCTTTAAGTTCCTAAATTGTTTCTACTCCCAAGTGATGTCTTAAAAAGTTTCACTTGAGTTTTATGATCCTTCTACGGTATCAAGTGACCTTTTTTCTTTCAGATTCCATTAACTTTAATTAACATCCATCACAAGATTGAGATATCTACAAAACGAAAGTATCTTAAAAAAATGGAAGACTTTTTATGAACGATGTGTCATTGTGTTGTAGATCAAATACAAGTAAAATGTTTTCAGGACTTTGCAGTATCAATTACAATGACTATTATTATGCAGCATTTCTGTGTTTCTGTTTTCTGTAGGGGGGAAAATGATACTAAAAAAAGATTGGTGAATTTATAGAACATCTTGAAAACTCCCCGACATTTGTACTTGTTTATCATGACTCGGACATTCCTTTAAGCATCGATGTACATGGATCTAAAGGATTTGTGCTCCTGACAAACAAATTACAACAAACACTTCAATTGAAGACTGAGGTGTGTGCGAATCTTACAAATAAAGGGGGAACCTCAGGAATGCAGAGGGGCCACTCCATTTAAGAAACCATCATAAATAATATAGTGGCAAGCATGTCTTCCGATGCCAGGGGGTAAAGACCTGTCCACTTCCCCTCGATCAATGCCCTAGAGTTGGGGGGGAAGGTACTGAGCCGCTTTGATGAAGTTCCAACGGCATGCCTTTGTCATGTTATTAATTATTAATAGTCATGTGTATGTGTCAGGAAAATGTACAACCCTTACTCTTGCACACAGAGGTTGTAATAATGGAGTGTTTACAGGGGATTTACGGAGGATTTGAAAGACCGTCTGTGTTTGCGTTTAATAAGAGGCATGGCTGGATTAAAAAGGCGTTTTTGTGGCCATCTTGTAAAAATTCAAAATGCTATTGTCTATCAACAAGGTGTCAGAGTTGGTGAGAAGTTTGAAAAAATTTAAACGACAAGACCAAAGAGAAATTTTAAAAAGCATGTTTACATGTATATGCCAAACAATAAATGCTTGAAATGAGTATAACCAGTTAAATTTATTACAAAGTTAAGTACCAAGATATCCAACAAATTATGCTCAACAAAACTTTTTGCTATAAGGCAGTCTTGGATGGGAGCCAAAATATTTAGAAAAAATGTATTTGAACCAGAAAGGCTTTTCATTACAAAAAGAGGATAGAAATGTTAAACACAAAGCTTTGTACAGTGTTTTTTTGCTACATGAATGGCAGCTTGTACAAATATAGAGAAAAAAGGAGAGGAAATTAGCCTACCAGCTCAAAAACTGCATACCTGTGTTATTGACTGCAGCTCAACCGGGTTAGTGACCCCACATTTGTCAAGTCTGTATCTCCTTTAAAACCCTTACAGTCCCTAATCCTTCATTATCCAATTACCAAAGTGAGGATTCAGAGGGACTAGGGCCTGGCCCCAAATCAAAAAGTGTTTATCACAGTGTCAGGCATACCAATATTTTTAAAGTCCAAACAATGTGGTGTGGAGATACAAGCACATAGGAGAAGAGAAAATTGGAGGAATTGGGTCCATGGGTCTCACTCTAGCCTACGACCTACAGAGCGTACATGATGTACCCGCATACTGTGCATGTATTATGCTGGTACACACGATATAAAATTATTGCTTATATTTTGAAAGTCTGCACTTGCCTTGTTAAACAAAACGTGTAGGGAAAAAAGGGGAAAAAGGGAAACACTATATGTATATTCTTGTACATGTGCATAATAACAAGTAACAAAGTAGCCACAGTGCGTAACACAGTAGCAGTTGCAATGCCAAACCAGCCACTTTAATGCCAAGATGCCCCTAGGGACTAATTACTAATTGCTACAATTAATGCCATAGGTCCCCCAGGACAGATCTGAAGGATGGACAAACAGCAGTGTACAGCTGTGAATTTGCTTTTCCACTTTCACCAATTCCTTTCTCAAATAGCACTTTGTTTGTTTCATTTGGATTCACTGTATTATTTCACAGACAAATAGACAAAAGGTAAAATTACTTAAGTTACATGTGGCTGGTATGTATGTGTAATATTTTGAAATATATTGTACATTACATGCAAAAACATTATAGTATGGATGAATTCTATTCTGAAAAGGCAACGTACTATAGTGTCCTCTGCAGTGCACATGTAATAAAATGTTTATGGCACTCTTATTATTTGCTGGTTGCGGATGTATTTGTGTTGAGACATAAACAATATAAACAATATAAATGCAAACATGTTCCCGAGTTGTTTTTGCTATACCCAGAAATGGACTCATCAGTTTAATAATAGCCTATTTGTGCCTACATAAACATTTATAAATTGAAGATCTTCATTGTGGCTAATTTGTTTTAGATATATATGTAAATCACACATCATTGTAAACAACTGTACATAAAATATTAAAGGAATTATAAATTGGTAATTGTCGTTTTTAAAATAAACCCAAAGTATTACACACGTTCTTCTAATTTTCTACTACTCTTTTTCACTAAAACTGTTTATTAATCACCACCGACACACAAATTCCTTGAAATTTCGCTAAAAATAGAAAAAGTGTGACATTTTCCTGTGATTAATAGCCTTGCTCTTAGAAACATGCTCTTCAACATGTAGTCATGTTGTTTTTCAATGTTGCTGTGACATCAAGTCAAGTTGCAGTCCGACCATGGAGTAAATACTTGACTTGAGCTACAGCGCGACTGTCAAAACACTAAAAAATTCATGCGCATCCTCCATAAAAGATGAAAAATTATCTCGACGACAACAACATTTCCCCCCCCCACCCTGCGAGGGGGGGGGAAACAACCCATTGGGTGATTCATCTATTAAGTCGCGATGTGACACAGATGACTACAGCTTGCCTCGTCGCGTCTCTCGAATAAATCCCCCCCCCCTACACCCGGCCGCCCGCCGTCCGTCCGTCGTCGGAAACTGAAGATTGTTGTTTATTATGCACTTGCCTGGGATCTGACTCATCCAGGGTATGTGTATAAACGGTATAGTGACCCCAGTTGAGGGGCGGTCTGCCTGCCGTGAGCAGCTGCATTTAAGACCGGGAAGAAGAAAAAGAAAAAGGAAAAAACTAAACAAAAAAACTCTCAGAAAAAACAAACCAGTCAAGGGAGTATATTGTAAGGGATAAGATTGATTGGGAGTGATGATTTATCATTTTGTCTCTTTTCATTTGTGATGATGTTTTTATCCAAAGTTTCACTTTGATTAGCGAGCTCTTGAATTATTTACTTATTCCATTTTGCCTAGAGAGAGGGGAAGGTCGTTGTTTTCAGAGTGGGAATTCTCTGATTTGACTAAAGCATCTTGGCAATTAAACATAGTTCAATGTCCTTAAAAAGTACGGTGCAGCGCAGACTTTTTTTGTACTGATACAACTATTTCTACCACAGCAAATACTTACTCTATTTTGAAATAAATAATACATGTATATTATGTTTTGGTATTGAGGTAGTGGGGAAAAAAACAAATTTGACAGAGAAAAAACAACGAAATTGTAGGCCATCAGCTCAAGGGGCCAACTTAATAGAGGTTTTACATATTTGTAAATTAAGTGCACCAATCTACTGAACTCAAACATTACCAATCAAAATCTTATCCTCAGCTCTTTACAACTAGCCAAATTTCATCTGTAAACAGCCAAAGATAAGATTTTGATAGAGCTGCTTAAGCACAAAAAGTAGGTAAGCACAAAACATTTCTGCTTACCAGAAAAAGGTCACGTGTACCTTTTGTGACTGTATCCTTCTTACTTCTGCTAAGCAATATTTCTGCTGAAGCAGCTCCATGAAACTTGGCTCAGGTTAGGCTCCCTGCTTATTCAGCTTAACAAACAGATTTGTTTAAAGAACTTTTTGCCAGTTTCTTTTTTGGCCAGATGCTATAGATCTTTGGCTGACAGTGTTAGTTCTTTGTTTTTGTGCATGTATTACATCTATTTTCATTGTCTTACTCAATTTACTTTGCCATTTAATTGGCTGATCAATGGTTAATGTGCTGGTAAACCCTTGCAGTTGTAATTTTCTCCATGTTCAGTTATTGTTTTAAGTTGAATTATTGGCTAAAATAACAACATAAAATCACTTTAGATTTTATTTTGCACTTGTTTGTCTCAACATAAACAGTCTCATTCCTATCTTTATAAAAAGTAATGCTAATCCTATGTACACCTGTTTCTGCTGCAAACAGAAACGTAATAACATTTGTAAAAAGATTACAAAAAGAAAACATCCCTGGATAATAAAAAGGTATGGCCCTTCAGTGTGGCAGTGCATTCAACTCAGCAGGTCAGTGCAACCGAGGACATTTGTCTTTAGAAAACGTATCCAGGGTTCTTGCGTTTACAGTAAACAAAATCAACTTGTTATATTACATGTAAATTGCACAGGTTTTAATGCCACTCCTAGGGTAGTGTTATTGCTGATGTAACTATTCTAATGGAAAGAGAAAACATCTGCTTTAAAGTACATGTAGCATGTGTTAAATCCCTTCAAATCCTTTAGTCTTTCAGAATTTATAGACTAACCTGTGAGAGGCTTATACTGGGTTTTTTTTTACAAACAAAAGGTTGAAAATGGGAGGGCTGCAAGGAAGGTACATTCTAAAAACAAACTATTTTACACAGCATATTATATAATTTATGTTTTAGTGGAGAATATTTGTAACTAATTTCTTTTCTTTGAATAGAAAACATTTCTTGGGGTGGCAAGTTTCTTGTGTGGGGTGGCAAACTTCATAATGTAAACCTTAGTCATCTTTAAGCATGTAATTAACACTTCTATAGTATTAGACATGTGGGCTCGGCCATTTTCATTTTGCAAAGGTCACTTCATTGGAAAATCAAGTAGGCCTATATGATGATATTTTGAAGGGGCATTAAGGCCTTGACCAGGATTGTTCCTAAGATGTGTATCGATCTTGCTAAGCAAAGTGCGATGTCACAAAACAAATCACTATAGAAATATTGACAACACATCTTTAAAGGATGAGTCTTGGTGTTCAGTAAAATCAAGCCCCTGTCTACACTGGACCAGACTATTAATAGCAGATTCATTTTGTTTCTATTGATTTAAAGCACGAGTGAGAGAAATCACTGGAAAGAAATGGTTTGAAGCTAGGATCTCAATTAAAAGGAGTCAATTTTGAAATTATGGCTTTTCCAACCTTTTGGTAACAAGGATTTTAAGTAGCTGTTGAAAACAGTATCCTCAGCACTAGAGAAGTGGATCAAAGAGCAGGATTTCACTTTATCTGTAGAAAATGTTCAGCTTGTTTTTCTATCACCAAACAGATCTGATTTCAGATAAAAATTCAGACATTTCTCAACCCTGTTAAAGGCACTAACCAGATGGCTACATTAATTAGAAATGACTCCTTTCAAGGATTGCATGGCCGCCTGTTTCCGAGACAAAACATCTGATCGTTGTTCTATTCTTGGCAGTGGGAACGTTTATTCACAACTAATAATTATTTTATTCACACGGAGTGTCTATGCTTTTTTTCCCCAGTACTTTTGTCATAATGAGTTGGCAGGTAGCCTACATGAATGAAAACAAATGATGATGATGTTGATGGAAGAACAGTCTGACAGGCTTGCAGAAACTCAATAATCAAACCAACAAATTCATGCTTTCTATTTGCACAGATTTTGAAAAACTAAATTACAGAGACCGTTTTGCAATTGAGTCTAAGCTGTCCAATCCCCCCTCCCTCTTTCCGCAAATTGATCTACACATAAAGTCTTGGAAAATGACTGATAACAAATTCTCATATTTCAGCCAATCCTTGTTCCCCGAGATGAAAAACTTGATATTGTGATTGATTTACCATCAAACTTCAGTCAGCATGCACCATGTACACTATAAGCCCTCACTACTGTGCAGCAGTCGGCCTCAATATAACAACACATCACGAAGTCGGACCGCATATCACAGTTCGTATGAGCACGGCATCTAATGAGATTGAATTTTTCATAATGGATCCCGGCAATCGCATAGATTTGGCTCGTGTACATAACTGCAGGTGATGTGCAGCAGAGTGGTTTTTATTGTCTTGGTTTTTTTTCTTCTCACTAATGAAATAACACTTCTCAAGTCACTGAAGTTGCAATAGAGATTACTTGCAATTGCATATCACGGGTGGAACACAGGTCACTTACATTCACAGTTTGTAAGAACTGTTCAAACTCAACAAAAAACTGAAAACAAAATTTAGTTGCACATCCACCAGCATCAATAACAGGATAAAAAGGAGATGATGAGGCCTTGTTTGATGGGGGAAAATCCCATTCAGCATTCAAGGAGATTCTGAAACACAGATCCACATACAGGATTTCAACCAATGTGTTAAACCAGGGTCCAATGAGGTGAAAGCAGTGGCGCACCCAGACATTTTAGTTATTTTTTTTTTTTAGGGGGGGGGGGAAGCGAGAGAAAATAAATAATTGGGGATGGGCACTATTTAATGTATTGAACCAATCATTTATGCATTTGTTTGTTCTCATAGGGGGGGGGGCACGTAAGGGGAGGGCAAGGTTTCTGAGCTCCCGCCCCCTGTCCCCATCTGGTTCAAATGTCACTGGGTGAAAGGCAAGGACAGAAACTACTATAAGAGCCAACCCCCTTCCAAATCTCACTGAATATCTTCCTGAGGAAAATGCAAAATGATGCTTCAAAATCTTACATCATTCCTGACAAAAATACATCCTCAGGAATAATATGGTACGTACAAAAAAGAAAGAAAGAAAGACTCCAATATTCCGCTGCTCTGCAAGATGCTGTGAAACTGGTGAAGAGGTGGCCACACTGTCTGGGCCCTAATGCCAGTGATACATGTATGGAACATGATGCTTCACACCCTGCCCACATTGACAGAACTTGGGTTGAATTTGAGCTGAAGCAAAGTAGCACAAGCTTCCACGGCTACGAAGATTGACCCATGAGAAGACTCTACATGATGTTTTATCAAAACAATCCCTCAGGGAACTATCTCCAGATATCTCTAATCAAAGGATTATTCTATTGACAAAACAAACATCTGATGACAGAGATTACAAGGATGATAGGATGCACTTACAATGCAATCTAAGTAATTGTCCCAAGAAGCAAGAATTGATGTGAATCGCAACTTCCTGTAAGAAAAATCCTACTTTTTATTCTGTCAGAAAAAGTGTGCATCATCAAAGGCTTCTAAAGTTTACCAAATCCTAATGACCAAATCTTTAATTAAGAAGCAAAACTTGTTTTGAGAAAATAATTAACCTTATAATTACGGAAGAATATATCAAAGACTGGTTTCACATCCCTTCTTCACTTCAGTATACCTTAAATTCCAAGATTTAAATTACAAATTTGGTTGAGAATCTGACTGTTTCTTTTTTATGTTACAAGTGAACCTTCCAAAGTGACATTCAGATTTCATTGCTTTAGTACAGGAACCCTGTAAAATAAAACCGATAACATATTGCACTTTCACAGGAGACCTACAGCATGTCGTTGAAGGTTTTTCTCGTGATTTCCACCACAATTTACAAAGTTGGGTTGACAGATTCCTTTTTCAAACGTATCAGGGAGCATTTTCACAGGCACTTTCATCAGTACCTGGACAGAACACGTGGCTGCCTTTACAAACCATGGTACTGTCAGTCTAATCGCCCCACTGAGAACTTTAACTGAATTGGCCAATCCATGTTTGTTATATAAGTGACAGGGAACCATTGATTGATGGGACGGAGGTTAAAGTGAAAAATTTACTCATCCCCTTGCAAAACAATTTTAATTTCACAAAACCTTGAGTGAGCTGTAGGTGCACATGTATGTAAGTTCCGCCTGCGCCGAGGAAGAATTATATACAGCAATGTGATTGACGATATTATAACGATACTGGGACATCAAACAAACAGCCTTTATGAAGTCTGGGTAAACAAGGCGATATCATACCATATGGGCTCATGCCACACGGCGCTGACACACATGCAGCCGGGGAGTAAACATCAAAAACAGCTCGGTTTATTGCAGTTCATTGAGAGATAATTGCCAAACAGAGGAGGGGGAAATAAATAACGCAGGGTGCACAATGACAAAAAAATTCAGCCGATGACGTGTGAATTGTAATGTTGCACTCACAGAATATTGGATTTTCATACACTGTCTGAAAATATTAGCATTGACTGTAATTAATTAACTTCATGTAGCACTGTAGTTCACAATAATAAAAAATGTATTACAAACCCTGATGCAGAGTTGCACAATGGCAAATTTGTTGGCAAATGAAGTTTTGTTTACGAATTAATTAAAGTTATAAATAATACAAAAGATGCAATATTTTTCAAGTTGTTTGTGTTACTATACTGAGTTGGTTAAATTTACAAAATAGAATGACAGTTTGAAGGTGGTTTATGAACTTGTAAGTATGTATGACCCATAGAGTTACAATCCTAGTAAATAAACAATGTGACAATTCACTTTCCACTTCCTCCAAATTGGTTTTACTCATTTCTTTCTCTCTTTCTCTCTAATGGCTTTGAAAGAGACTCCAGAATAGGTTTTTCTCAAGGCTACGTGATGACATGTAAGTGAAGCTGTATACACCCTGCCTGTTTCTCTAAAACTGACTTTCATCTAAATTGCAAAACTCCTCATGCATGTCAATAGATGGAAAAAAAAACGGCTCGCCGTCAGTTTGTCTAAAAACCCAGGGTACCTCCCTCCATCAGCTTGCATGCTGTCAACAGGCAAAAACCTGACGGCCAGCCTGGTGAGGCAACGATGCGTTCAGGTATAGCAAGAGGCAACAATATCGGTATTTTAACTGGCCGCCATTGACGTTTTTTCACTTGCATGCTTGCAATAATCATCAAACTGTATTTAGGATGATCCAACCATGTGTTGATTACTTTCCTTGAATTTGTAAACTATTACATACAGCAGGACTGGGCCAACATGTTCTATAATTTGACTCACATTTGTTAGTCCAAAAAACTGCAGGTAAATTGTTCAACCTCTGGTTGGTGTAAGATTCCCTTTTGTGCACAATGCATACAAGAAGTATGAATCAGAGCCGAGCTTTCCAAAGCAATGCCCAGTCATGCGCACACGAAAGTGGTACAAAATAGCCGACCCCCTTAACACTAAGTCTATTATTTCCTTCCCAGACCTTGTTTCTATATACACCTCAAAGGTGGTCGAGATTCTCTTCCCCTTTTTTCCCCCATACACAAGCTGCGGCACAATAGCATGCCATCCTTATTTAAGAGTGTCCTGGTGTTAAGAATAATACGGGAATACCATGCGGGAATAAACATGTTTGCCAGAATTTTGAAGGTAAAGTGGCTCGCTTGAGTGGGTCTGAATATGTTGACTGGGTTCAGTAACCTAAAGCCGCCCCGGCGTGGTGTTCGATTCCATGTACAGCACGTAGCGAACGTGTCCATGGAAATAATATTTTCCACGCTCTGCGACTCGCACACACAGAAGTTCAAGGCTTGCAGGCGCTAATCGGATTTCAAGCGAGACGCTGGCTGAATATAAACAACATGTTTGTCACAAATTTTGTTGGTGGGGGATGCAGCAGTCTGACAATTTAACATTCAGGCCTTTGATAATTTTAGAATAATACTAGATGCTTTCACTCGATCATAAATAAAACATACATGGTGAAATATTTGTGTATAATTCAAGCCAAGCTCGTATCTTTACTCACAGAGTAGTTTTTTTTTGTTTTTCTGTTACATATGGCCCATGTTTTGAAATGGAAATCTAGATATACATGTACATGTAGATGTACAAAGTAATGTGCAAATTTAAGATTACTGTATATGCAGCCCAAGGAAATTTCTCCTGGAATCATCTGGGCCAAGGTACCTTCAAATTCCCAGAACGATATGAAAAATTGAGGTAAACAATGTAAAACACCAATTAAAACAGGGCTATGTCCTCTTTAAAAATGACCTCACCTTAACATGTAATACTTCTTTGTTAAGCTGTGGATTAGAAAAATAGACAAAGCAAGACAACTGAAAATGCCAAGACCAACAAGAATGAAATCCTCGTCAAAAAACAACCAGACTTCTTCAGTGCAGGTCTTTAGTGTGCAGGTTTCAGTAATACATGTACATGTAGATTCAAAAGTAATAATAAAAACAAGGAATAAAAAAAAGCTTTCAAAATTTCCTGACAACTTAAAAGATTCACACCTGACTGCAGATCTCCACAGCTCTAGTATAGTTTTTCAATCTGAAATTACCCTGTGCAACAGCAACACAAACAGACAACACTTTGTGACACTGACGACCAGTCTTCAAACCTGTCCATCTAGAATTTCAATAATCAATAAATGTACATTTACATCACGGTACTAACCTAGAACCTTTTTATCAAGTGGAACACGACGGAACAATATAGTACAGTGTCCACAATTTGATTCAGTGTGTATGTAGAAAAACAGTGTCTCCTTTGGGATCAAACAATTTATTTAATAGTGATAAATTGTAATGTTAAAGATGCCAGGTCCAATTTTTGGCCGATTTGACCCAGGAAAATTTGGTTCAAATTTTAAATAGCTACTTTTATAGAATCAAGAAAGTAATAGGATTTTAAAAAAATGGGAAAAAAAAATTACATTTTCTCAAGTTCCTTAGCCATGTCCAAACAATTTAGCATGTTACATGCATTTTGTGTATGGTGCATTTGTGGCATATATGCAAATGTTTCTGTATGTTTTTCATTTTTAACAGCATCACCTCACAGAATCTGTGCAGAGAAAAAATAAATAAATACAGAAATAATTTTTTCTGATAAAAATAGGTCCATGCAAAAAAAGTCATGCTCAAAATGCACACAATTGGCAGAAGTGATATTTAACAGTTTTTTTAGCATGAATGTATTTCACAGCTTATTTAAATTGTGTCCATAATTAGTTCATTAACACGTACATGTACCCTTCTGTACATGTCAATAGAGAGTGCTTACATAACCCAGCTAATTACTTAGGGTTAAGTAAAGTCACACACATTACATCATTACAAAGAGTCGGCACGTTGAGCCCTATACACGTACATGTAATTACAAACGTGACAAATAACAAACTCAATTCAAGGAAAAGTTGTTTGTGCGCAGATGGAACTACAGTTTAATGTATCTCCCCTGAAGGCTTACACAAGGTTAAATTTTTATTATAGTGAATTACTAGCATAAAACACTTGGACATTGAAGGGATGGTACTTGTATTTATGACACCCATTTTTATAGGAAGACTATTCCCTACCTCATACATGTATGCCATGTAGTTTCAAGAAACATAAATAAAAATTGAAAATGTTTGTTTACTTGTTTGATTGAAATAGCTCTGCTCATTGCTATTGACAAAATATAAATATAGAGGTGTAATCAGGGATAAGAGTCATTGCTGACAAAAAAAGGTCTGAAACTATGATCTAAATATTAGGACTTACATTGAAATGGTGGCACTTTCACTTGTTGGTAACCCCTGGGGTTAAAGATAAAGATTTCAAGGAGCTTTTGGATACTGTGTCCAAAAGCAGATAAGTGCATTAAAGAGTAGGATTTCTTTGTATGTGGAAAAATAACAGCTACTGCTACTGCAAGCAATAACAAGTCTTAATTCGGGTAAAGGTCTCAAATTTCTCATCCTTGATTAAGCATTAATTTAAATTTTGTCTATGTTACAAACTCATGCCTCTTGCCTAGTCATGCACAAGAAATGACATAAAATGATTCAACACGCTTTCTTTACTGACTGAATTCCACAATGGAATGTTTCAGTGGATAGTGCATTTTATGCCAACTTCATTTGAAAATTTTATACTACTGGCCTGGAATTTCATTTTTGAAAGGACAAGGTCATTTTCATTTTGTAAAAGGCACTTCCAATTGGAAAATCTTGAGGTCTATGGGGAAGAGCGACTTTTCCTCTCAGCCTTAAAACCTAATTAATTCCTTCCAGATTCATTCTGAAAAAATAAGTTGCACAAATGTTTTACGGAAACGAACTTTAAGCTGGAGGTGAAAAGACCTTCTTTTTAGTCAGGTGCCACTGAAATGGTTTGAAACCTGCTAACTACTGTCTTTCCTAAGAAAGACACCAGACCATAATTTGTCCTGCAAGCCTCGATTTGGTTATTATTGACTGGAATGGAAGAATTGCAAGATGGCTGTTCCCATAAAACTAGTCAAACACAGGAACTTTCCAAATGCCTGGATAGCACATTGGGAGTAGCCTCCCCCAGCACACACTTAAATCCAATGTGAACACAGCTTTACCTCAAACAACATACTTAACAGGAAAAGATTTAAGGCTGAACTAATTTGCTATTCACATGAAGCAACATACATGGTACTATTAGACACCTCAAACAAGTTATCTTGGACAAAGGTGAACGGACTAGGCAAGACCGGACTGCTTGGCATATATAGCCTTTGAACTATAAATATCAGGTTCTGTGAGCCAATATTTACTTTAGTCATTGTGAAACGAGTCCACCAAATAAAATGAGTCCAGTAATCATCGTAAACAAGACTTGTTATTGTTTTTGCTGAAGATGACGGTTGGACTGGGGTTTAAAAGGGGGACAAATCTACATATAAAAAAGTGAGGTGCCTGAAGATACAATGAGTAGTACTAGGTTTATGTTTTAGTTAAGGTGATGAAGTGGGTACAAGTGTGCACTTTCCATTCATTTCTTATTTTCCTCATAGACAAAGGAGACTACGAATTAAACCAGTGTGTGTGTGGGGGGGGGGGGGGTGGGAGTCCCAAAACAAAAGGGAAATAAGTATGCAGCATAAAAGTCCGGTCTGTTATGAAAGACGCAAGTGGTGTATTTCCCACTAAGAAACAGGGAGCACTTCCTTAATGACCTACTAGAAGACATGGGATGGGGAGGGGGTAAAGATATAGCTTATAAGGGCAGGGTGAGAAATTAGGGGGGGGATGATTTTGCCCTTTCAACCAGAGAAGTTCATTAATTTGATGCAGCCCAACATTTCAAACCAGAGCCAGAATCATTTAAATTGTTATTCAATTCTTCTTGCCCTACCCCACTTTTTCTCTAAAATTAGCGACAAACTCAGCATTATAAATATGCAGCCACTCCAGACACAGTCGTGCTAAATCCAGCGTTATTAAAAGTGGTTGTTGTCCTACATTCTCCCCCATAGTCCCCACCCATCAGGCCATCACGCCACACTGTCCCGAGGCTCGAGCTGGGTTGTGGCGTGCAACCACAGAGAGTGGTGAGAGAGCGAGAAAAGAAAAAAAATCCATGCGTATGAGTGGCTGTTGGGAAAAAACATTTGCATAGCCCAGTCAGGGTTCCGCAATTCGTGTGTGTTACACATGTTTATCGGAGTTCAGGCTGGCAACGCAAAGTGCAAGGAAACACAGTAAGAGGGTGATTCCATTCACCATAGGGTTTGCCTGCTCCAATTGGACGGTTTCGTTTGCATGACTGTAAAGAGAGCTCCTATGAGTACTGGCTTCAATTCCCATGAATGGAGCTTTATTTTTATCACTGGGCGCTGTTTTCTCCCCCAACACAATGGCTCTGAGAGGCTTGGACTTTAGCACAAACATGTCTATTGTTGATAAACCCAGGGCAAACCAGAGTGGTACTAGGTTTTTTTTTGGTTTGTTTTTTTGGCAATAACAAGTCCGGGAAGGAAGCTTTAGATTGCAGAGGGAGTTATTTTTTAGGTGCTGGTTGAAACTTTGAAAGAAACCTACAGTCATTTATTCTCATCCCACTTTTCTGTCTAAAGATCAGAGATCAAATTTAGTACACAAATTTAGGGTTGCAAAGAAGTAAACAACTATAATTTGTTTACTCATAGTTGTTTACTCCTTATTAACCCTAAATTAGTGTACTTGATATTCACATATTTGATTTATGCATAAATGCTATCGTTTTACAACAATAACTTAAGCAAATTACTGATTGAGCAGCCAGTGATGCATCTAACATGTGTGAGTATGGTACCATGTACTTATGTGATTCTCTTTAACACTGTATTACATTGAAAAGTTCTCACCTTGACAAAGGGATTTTTTAAATCAATGTTTCCCCCCATGCATAAAATTAAAAAACCACAGATGGAGAAAATTACCATATTTTGAAAACATCATTCTCCGAAGTCAACAATAGTAATGACCTCAATTTTTCCAACTGGTCGAGCACGAGCATTGGCTGGATAGTTGTTTACGTTTTATTCCTAACCTGTACATTATCTTGGTACAATGCCAAGTCTGCATCGTTCCTGCGTGTCTGGGCTGAAACTAAGTACAATTGACTTGCCGATATGTTTACTGTTTAAGTATTTGCTTGTAATGCGGAAACATTCCATTGTCTGAAAAATAATTGTTTGTTTTTCAAAGTTGTTTATCGATGCACACATGTGGTAACATTTACCATGAAGTTTATGGGTACTCTATCTTTCTGTACATGAGCTGAAACAGTGCTTAAAACTAAATGTGCATCATTTTAAATCTTAAATCATTGTGCTAGTAGTGGAAAGGAGTGTCTAGTTTTGCCGTATTTAAAAAAACTGTCCAAATCGCTCACTTAATAATTTATAGGTACAAATAATAAAGCAACATGTCAACAATTTTTTCAAAGTACACAAAAGACCTTCACATACATGTACGCCTCTATAACATCCGTCTAATAATAGGGTAAACAGAAAATGGCATAAGCGCTCATTGTTAGTGTGACACAGTGTACAAAAATGCATCACAAACATGCACACTTCCATTAATTAACTTCCAGTACTACTAACATTTTCCAAAAAATAATCTGTTTACGTCGCTGTACTTCCCAAACTCTTCAAATGCAGGGGAAAAACTTGTCAATAATTATTGTGAGCTGAACATTGTTTGCCAACCTATCAGCTTCTCATGTGTCAACACTGGGTTTTTTCAGCTGTGTGTGTGCAGAGTGTCTAGTTGTTGATTTTAAGTGTAACTCCCTCAAGTGGGACCATAAAAATAAAAATAAAAATAAAAACCAGGGAAAAAAATCAGCTGTTTTGTTCTAATAATCCAAACAACAATCTAGGACTGGGTGGTTTAAGGCTACTTTTATAACACTTGTTGTCTGCCACTTTAGACTATCGTTATTCAAGTGTGCCAAGAAAACAGCAATTCAAGTGTTTTAATTCTTTGACTCCAACTTCAACTTGTGCATCAATATCAAACAATATTTATCCTGAATCTAACAAAAGATCCAACATTAAATATAGCCCAAGGCTCAAAAATTGCAGAAAGCTTACTTCCACAGAAAGCAAATATCAAGATATGCTGGAGGACACAAAAATCTGATGATGTACTCAATGTTTTCTTCCTTATTTTGCTCTTGCATTCCAATAAGCCTTGGGTACTTCCTCCTAGAGGAAGGAGTCCACCCACTCCTGTCCCTTAAAACATTTTCCTCCTGTAGCCCAAGATACCTTAATTAAAAGTCTTCAGACCAGGCGATTCAAAAACAAACCCAACTGCTGCACAATATTGTTTAATCTTCAATATACAGAATTATTTCGCTTGGTCACCTTCGCGGCGGGCTCTGTTGACACTAAAGCCTTGTCGTTTCCGCTTTGCCTAATAGATATCTACAAGGCCAGTCCTTTTGTAACAGGGAAAAACACACAGCGGGAATGAGCCTCCCTACGCGATCTGAACATGAACGATGTAGTCTATTCAGTGTTTTGGTTTATGCTTTTCAGGGTACATTGCAAGGGGTTTCTTTTGTGCTGAAGAGACAGAGCAGTACAATGGTGCAGGCATATGTTGTTGTCGTGCAAAACAAAAAATGCTATGAGTAATATGTGTGTTTTGAGCGTGCTCAACAATACCTTACTAATTGAATATCCTTAAAACTGTTTTCAATACTCAGAGCAAATTGAAAGACTAACACCTTGTAAAATTCTAGTAAACAATTTGAAGCGGACAATAGAATCAATGAAAAACAGAGCATATTGTGCGGATAAATACAAAATAATCTTGCACCTCTGTCAAACCCACTCCTCAGAATTTATTAAGCTCATGTAAGATGTCAAAGTTGTTGTGACATTACCCAGGTCTTTGACAGGATTTCAATCTGACAGACTCTGAATACTTGGAGCTTTGAAAATGCATTTGTCATTATCAAACCCATGACAAGACAGGATAGACAGTCCAACTTGTTTTTACCATCTGCAGACCGACAAGAGTCTTCTGCAACCCCCCCCCCCCTTCCCTACTCTGACATGTTTACAATCCTCACCAATGCAATAAAAAAATCACTGTCACCCAGACAGTGAGATCACGCCGAACCGGCAGGGGAAGCACTCAAATGTATGCAGCTACATGTACGTTCCTTCCTCCTTGCTTGGCTGTCTGCATCACTACCACTAAACAGTCATACATGTGTACATGTCGGAGGCAGACGTTGCATCCATACGTGTATCTGATGACAGATGCACCCAGAAAAAGACTTTACTGTATCAGTAATCCTCCAATGGGATATTACAAAAACTGTTCGGCCAATTGGGAAATAACACAATGTCAGTGCTTTGGCTGAAATTAGTTTCCCCCATTTACTCTGATAAGGTCTACATGTTATTCATTGCCATTTATGTATATACATGTAATTCAAGTTTGGATATATTAATTGTTAATTTATCACGGCTTATGATTCATGTGATTTACATTTGTGTGAGATAAACCTTTCAGGATCATTGAATAATTCATCATTAGAAAATGAAAATGAAACACACAGTTTACAACACAATGTCCTGATTGTGGACAAACGGCCCCCAGCAATACAATAGGAATGTGGAGTTAGTGACAAAAATGTGAGAAAAAAGCAAACACTGTTGCAAAAAAGACAAAAGTTTCAAATGTTTCCACAGCCTGCCAACCCAGCTAAAACAGCTTTATGTCTGCCCCGACTATAATATCAAATAACGTTGTTGTCAACAAGCCTGTTTTGAAAGCTGAATGTCGGCTCGCCTATTGACATAGTATTGACTGCTATCTGTGTGTCCGCTAGTCTCCCTGTGTGAACACCTTGCGAACCTGTTTACAATTTGGACAGACACAGTGGGAGTGTGCTCAGATCTTTGAAGAGCTAGGGGACGAGATAGAGGCAAAAGGCTTTCATATCATCCGAATGCAAGCAGTACGTTAGCCCTCCCTTGGGAATTTCACGGGCAGACTTAGGAAACTCTAGTATTTCTGTATGATGATAAGACGTCTTAATTGTAAACAAAAAACATGATTGACCCTTCTTTACTCATCTCATGTTTTTTCATAAGTGGGAGGTACAGCTTGACTTTCAAAGCTTAAAACATTTTAGCTTAAATGTTCCTGTGAACAATTGAACCTGGGGGGAAAAAGGAAAAACAAACTATCAGAAAAACCTTGTCAAAATGCTCCTTTATGTTCCTTTCACAAAGTTCACTGATCACAATCTATATCATTTGATATTTCATTCATTAAAAACATAAATTCAATAAAATTAAATGAAAATAAAAACATATTCTAGGCACACTCATTACGTACAAAAACACACTACACCCCAAATGCACAGCCTGTTATTTGTCTATGTTCCATAGTGCAAGTCAAACTAGTTTTTTCTCCCCTTAAAATACCAACCCAAAATAATGTGAACACTTATGTGACGAGATGATTATTAAAATGTGATTTTCCTGATTGTCATTTCCTCAATACAGGTCTTTACTACCAAACTGAGTTAACTTCCTAGTTCTTAAATCCATTAATATAAAGTAATTGGATTTCTTTCCTAATCTGCAGTGCAACTCTCTGCAGACTTCACTCAGTCCCGTCTGGCTGACCCCTAGCCACTTGTTTTTGGTTTATCCAAAAAGGGAGCTCCGTAATTGATAGTCCATAATTGCCTCAGTTGCTGGCATGGCTTCCACTTGTTTGTCACTTCCTACTGGAAATTAAGACTGTTTTTTATTTACACTTGCAACTGGAGGTTTCTCTTAAAGGAACTTACTGATATTACTGGATCTATATTTGTGAGCAATGCTGTGTCTACTATTGTCTGGTTTCTTGTGCACAAACTTGAGTTGAATGATTGGTCACTGTCACTTTAAAAGAAAAACGGGGCCAGTCTATGTGCTCACTTGCAGCCTCATTGCTGCTGAATGCAGTTACTTGTATGGTACAACCACGTTGTAGCACCAAGGCAATGTTTTTAAATTAAAAAGCTAAATTTCCTGGCATCTTTTCTGTATTTTATTTTATTTTTTTGTTAATTAAAAAACAACAGGGAAAGGACTTTGGTATTTTTGTTATAAAAACAAATCACTTGGGAATCGGTATGACATTTATCTTTTTATTGTTGTTTTAAAATTGAAAATTTTCACAAATTAGGCAGAAGTGCAACATGTGTCATACTTCAGTCTTATTTATTTACTTATTTTAAACTTCTTTATATATGGTGACTCATTAAAACAAGGTTGTTGTTAAAGGGTCCGTATTGCAAGATGTTAAATCTTAACTGAACATACAAATCTTGCCAATAAAGTAAACTATTAATTGTAATTAAGTTTTTAAAAATGTGTGTACTTTGTCGGTCATGTACATGCCCTTTAAGACTGGAATGTCTTGCTGGAATCAAATTCTGATTGTTATTCTATGATTTTGAACAAAAGGACTAGGTGTACATAGGGGGAAACACTATAACTCCCGTTATGCTCAACAACAAGTGCTTGTTTTCCAACACTAGTAATGATTACACCTCACCTGTTTCATGGCCACCATTCAGGAAACAACCAACTGATTTATACGAAAGTACAAAGTTATTCAATGGGCGTATCATGCCAGTGCTAAAGTCACCAAAACATGTATTCAATAATTGAAAAAAAAGTTACTGTTTCCTAGTTCTATTCTTTCTTGTTGGAGATGGGTTTGGAAAGATCAACTGTATTTTTCTGGAAAAAAAATAATTCCAGCTTGAATGCAAAAAGTTTTTTGGCTAAAATAAAAAAAGATTAATTTATTTGACAGTTTCATTGTGTTACATTGTTACATTATCTTAAATTGTTACATTATCTCAAGAAGGTGAGGATAAAAATATATTTTCTCAAACTTGAAGTGAACCACTTGCTCTCTGTTTCAGCAAATACTGCATTTTTGTCCTGTTGTACAAAATTAATGATTGATATTGTTTCATTATGCTCCATACACATCAATCCATTGACTGCATTATGAATCATCACAATAAAGACTGCACACAAAGGTTCCATCACCAACAAAAGAGAAAAACAAGCTCTCAATGTCAACGATTTGCTATGCCAGCAGGCCAGAAGTGAAACAGGTTCTCATTAAACGACGAATGCACTTGACAAGAAAAAAAAATAACATAAATAAATAAATAAATAAAATCTGTGAGGGTTTCTCCAACATGGGAAAAACACTTGGCTCTTCTTCCCACAACATGGGGCTAGGCTAATAAAGTCAACTTTGAAAAACAAATTCTGGTGTAGACAGTAAATGTAAAAACTCTGTGTATGTTTTTGTGATTCTTCTCAAGGCTTTCTAGGTCACACTTGTAAGGTAGAATACTTGAGTTTGTTTTCTTCTTCAGCAACATGGAAAGAAAGTGAACAAAAAAACAGTAGCTGTATTGAAAATAACGTAGTTTTCAAATAATGTTTTGATTGACTGAAAAAGCTTACTTAAAGCCCTTTCACACTAAACAAATTTCTGCAAAATGTCCAGGACAACTTAGTTCATCTTTTCACACTTGCTTGGGAGTAGGGTAGAGACCCCGTTTACACTAGATCTAGAAAGGTGGATCAGACCCGGGTCTGATCCGGCAATGTGGATTAACGGCTAGTGTAAACGCAAAAAAGCCGGATCAGACCCGGTTCAAGATCCGGCAATTTTAATCCACCTTTTGAGGAGGGTTGAATCCGGCAATTGGTGGATCAGATCCGGCAAAGTGGATTCCAAATACAAGTGTAAACGCAAAGGTGGATCAGACACCGCAATTCGATGTGGTCATTTCCGGTTTCGCTACGAATGGCGCGCTTTTTGCTTGTGCTTTGGTGGGACATCCGTCGCTGTTTATATTTGTGTGTGTGCTGTGTGCACATGGACTGTGCGTGTGTGAAACGTTTTGTTGTTTTCAGCGTCCTTATACATACATCGTTACGTTCGAAGCTTGCCTTGTTGCTGTATTTTTTTAATTCCGATCTACCAAATATTTCTACCTGCATGGTCGTTGTTATCCGTATCATTTGCTGTACTGTATTTTCTGCATTCTACCTTCGCCTTGATAATGATTATTTCTAGAAGTGGCGCGCTGTAATCGTGACCTTTGAGCTCTTTGCGAGGAGCGGTGACGTCACGACCAATACACATCCGGTTCAAAAGTGGGATCGGAGCCGGATCAAGCGCTGGTGTAAACGCGACACAGGATCTTGATCTGCGGTCGTTAAAAAAACGCCGGATCTCAATCCACCTTTCTGGATCTAGTGTAAACGCGGTGTAAGCCACTTAACTCTGGGGTTAGCATCTTGTTTGTGCAATTTTCCCCAAGAAAATTGCATCAAGTGTGAAACGAACATGGAGTTCTGATGGGGTTAACATTCCCCAGGAATTTCATGGGGTTTGTGTTTTAGGGGTTATCCAAAGTTACAAACATTTTAATAGTCTTGAGTAATATGGTGTAAGCAAGGATGTGTATGACTTGTTTTAAAAAACGTTGTGTGCCCAAAAGAAGAGCGTATAAGGCTCTAAGCCCTTCTTCCGTGCACATGAGGTACATTTTTCCAGTAACTAAAGGCCATAAGCGATAAAATGGGCCCTGACAAACAAACAAAATGTAGTATTACTGTTACATCATTGTTGCTAGAATTCCCCAACGAGACAATTTCCCATTCCTATGCAAAATTCAGGCCTTCCTATGATGACTTGGCAGAAAATTGATCAAACTTTCACACTCAGTTATCTTGAACCACATTTTTGCACGTTAATTTCTTGCGCCCCTTTTCCGATAACTTTTTGTTACGTCGTCCTTCCTCACACACAAATTATTGATGTATTTTTATGGTAGACTAAACAGAGAAACTAAATCAAGTGAATGAAAATTATTTTAAAATCTTGGCAAGAAAGCATGGATTACAAGCTGTGTTTTTTGATGACCCCTTGTCATGAGTTTGCTTTAAAATATAATATATGTATATCGTTTTCTAAAAACAATTTCAAATTCCCTTTTGTTAAAGAAACAAACAAACAAACACCCCAACGGATAGGTTTGTAACAATAAACAGGCATGCTTCTTCATGTAGACAACTATTATTATTATGCCACTTGCCATTGCCTTGGTTCTTTTTGTTCTCCCAATAGAAATTTAAATTTTCCTTTTTTAGATACTATTCACGTATTCACTACAAGAATGAAGTATCTTGCCTCAATTGAACTAGCATTAATTTTTACTTCAGGAGAATATCAAGGATTAATTCAACTGAATCCACAGGGAAATCAGCTGCTTGAGTTATAGCTGATGTTTTGCATTTTCTTCCGGGTCATAAATTGTCTTTCCCTGGATGACAGTCCAGGCTAAAATAATGGCCACTTATTGTAGTTTTTATTAATTTTTTTTTTTTTTTTTTTAACACACAAAATAAATAATGAGTAAGTCATACAAAATGGCCGAATATGAATATAAATTTTGAAATATAAATAATATCTATGGTGAAAAATATCTCAATAAAGTTACTTCACAAAGCTTGTTCAATGTCAAAAAGGTAAAACTTTAATTTAAATACTGATTGCAGAGTCCTAGGTGATTATTTATTTATAAAACAAAACAATGCAGGATTCTCATTTACTGTTTTTGTGTGTGTGTGTTTTTTTTAAGGAAAACATCTGTTGTTATTTTCCACTGTGTGGTGCTACAAAATCTATCTTTTTTAAGGAAAATGAAGAAGAAAAAATCCTAATATTTCATATTATTGATTTAAAACCTTAATGGTACATTTAGTGCTACATGTATGTTTTGAAATGTTGATATGAAAATTGATTTGAGTGTATGTAAGTGCTAAGTGTATTATTATAAATTAAATTGCAGACTATAATTTTGCCAACCAACACGACCAACAGGCCGAGTGGTGCATGCAAAATACACAGATTTGTTTTTACATTGCTTTGTAAAGGAAGTCAGGTAAACAAATACAGTCCCTTTGGGTAATTATTGACCTCCACTTATCATTCCAACAGTTAAATTAGTCCAGTGACTCTATTCTCAACTGTGGAAAGACACTTGCAAGTCTAGGGCAGGTTGTTTGTGTCCGAATGTCCACAAAAAACACACCGGCTCGGGGGTTTCTTTTGTCTGAGGGTGTGAGGAAATGGTCTCAATTGTTCCCTGCTTACACTATCGACAAAAACAACTCTCCCATGGTCAGGCCATGAAGTGGCAGCACCATGGAGCACATGATGGCGGTGGTGGCGGCGTGCATTCACCCCCATCTAAATACTAGGCAATAATTGCCCCATTACAAGCTGCCTTGTCTGGTGAATTCACCACCATTTAATAATGTAGACTTAACACAATATTGAAACCTCCGTCCTCACAAAAAAACACTGGGCTGAAAAAAAAAAACAGGAAAAAGAAGATATGCAATTTACGGCAGATGCTGCATCAATGTGAACAACAACTTCCAGAGCAGTCGCCCCCCAATACCTTCTTAGGAAGGCGCCTATTGTCATTGATGTCGGAAGAGGATTTGCAGGGAACTCTACGGGTGTGGACCACACAAGGGGGATCACAAATGTGGGGCAGGATGGAAAAACATCGTAATAACAGCCAGCCTGCAATTGTTGTTATTTCTGGAAATCACATTTTAAGGCAGGTCTACATTATTGCATGTAATTAAAGAGAAATGACTGGGACTTTGATGCCATAATTTGGTCCATAAAACAGACCTTGTTCTGAATTTTAAAAAAATCTTGTCAATCAGAAAAGAGCTTTCTTTTTGCTTCACTTTTAGGAGGTATGGTATTGAAAAGGTAGTACAGTCATGTATGTGCATTAGTAAATTTCCCTACAAACATGTTTGGAAAACACTAAACTACTAGCTATACAACATTTTAAATCTTAAGCCCAGTTCATACTTCCTGCGAATGCTTCCTGCGAAGCGAATTTGTTTGCGTCACAATTCGAAAAACAGCGCGTATCGGTTATTGTGTCACCAAATTTTGCTTCGCATTTGCATTCGCAGGAAGTATGAACCGAGCTTTAGTCATTTAAATTAAACAGATAATGTGCCCTGTGAATCTACCCATGTGCCTGCTTGTTTTGGCAGCGTTCTACGGTCACATTGTCTGAAATCATGACGTCATTCTTTAAATATTAATAATAATGCAAAACATCAGTACTGAAAACAAACTTTGACCGGTACGAAAACAAACTTTGAGGTTTAGGATCAAACAATAATTATCAACTGATTAGTATTTGATACAACCGTAACCCATAACTTATTATTTAAAAGCAAGGTGGATTACATATAAAAACTCCTAACAAGTGAAATGAGTGACGTATCAAAAGTTGTTTTGAATATGGTTTGACGCAATTATAATTCAATTGTTTGCTTAATGTTTACCGGGTGTCCCTTAATTTAATAAAGTCACCTTACTCCCACGAGTAATTACTCTGCTGGTTTGACCTTTACAAAAACAAGTTAATGTAACTATTCTGTTTCACTCACTTTTTTTAAAGATAAACCAATAACCCATATCAAGAAATGCATGAACCTCAGTCTAACATACATTTTGAACACAATTTTATAAATAGATCTTTCATTTGGTGCAGTGACTTGAATACCTTTGATGTTATGAATTCACACTTTTAACTTAAAATGTTTTTACATTGTGACACATTTTTAAAGAAAAATATATCTGTTTTAGTTTGTTTTGTTCCTTAAAAATGTTTGTTCTAACTTCTAGTAATGCATGACTGAAGATAACTTGGAAGTTTTACTAACAAAGATCAATTTCCATTCAAAACCCTTCACAGTGACAGTACAACCACCAGGCATGCATTAGCAGATTGTCAAAAAATGAGGAAAGTGCCTGACACAATAACTTGTTCTGTTTTTCAGTTTTCAATGGTTCTGCTGAGCAACCCAAATTGAGAAGTTGCATTTACCTGAACTACTTTTCCCCCAAAACATACAAAAGAAAGACCGGCATAATGAATGTTTTTGGTATTTTAAGCTAGTAACGGTGAACTTCATATAACAACAAGTCTGTGTTGACTTGTTTTTAGGCCTACTTTAAAGATTTTTAAGGTTCAGACGAAAACTCATTTTAAGAGTTTAAAGTAGGTGTGAAAGAATGCCTCATCAGATTGGAAGTCAAATGGTTTTTTTTTAAACACACCACCTTTCTTTTCTTTTTTCCTTGCCCTTTTCACGATCCCATTTCTGAAAAGCCGGTGCGGTGAAAAACATGTTTTTGTTGTGTGACTAATTTAAAGTTGTTTGTTACTCACCGGATACTGGGCTTAGTTTTGTCAGCTCGCACCACCGCGTTTTCCACTGCAATTTATAAAGCAGAACGACACACAAGTAAGGAGAGAGAAAAATCATAACCTGCTACCATGCCAAAAACCAAACCTTTCGAAAAATGCGGGATTCTGGTGGAAATATGAGAACCCTTACCTTTCGGCCGTGTCGAATTTTTAGCGAGCACTGGAGCAACGTGTTGGTGTGGTCGGCCATCTTACCACTGGGGCTCCCCGTGTGTTAGCTGACAAGCGCTTTCATATTATCGTCTGTCCGTATATAGAGCTAGCTCTCTGACTGACTACCTGCATGCAGTGTTTGTGTGATGTTTTCCCCCGTCGATCCCATCTACCCGTCATGCACCGCTAGCTGCTCTGAAAAACAACACACACTGGCTGAACCCAGTCAGTGCATTATGATCAATAGAGGCAACCCGTAAACAACTCCAGTCGTCCGTTGGGTATTTACCATCAACACGTCGAGTGGGTTGATGTAATTGAATATGAAAAAATAAAGCCAAAAATGATTTAGGTGCCCCGCAATGAAAATGAAACGGCTTTAACATCGCGGCTGGCAAGATTCCTCTTTATACTTCCAATTATTTCTGACTCGCAGAACATCGGTGAAAATAATAGAATGAGCGCGACACGGTTGTGGAAATGATCTTTGAGACCGGATGGTTTTTGAATTTTGTTCAAAATAGTTTCATTTTAAATTAGGCCTATTTATATTTCGCAAGATAGTATTGGCGAAATGACAACGTCACTTATGTTTGCATCATTTCTTTTCGGGGAAATAAAGAATGGCGTAGGTAGTACAAGACGTCAGATTTATTATACCCGTCGATGAACTAGTTTCGCAAAGTTGTTTGCTGTACCAATTCGAACATTTATGATCGTCAATGCCATTATGCCAGGGGCTTGCAAGTATTCAATTCCAGCGTCTGCAATTAAAGGGTGTGACACATGATTAGTCATAAAAACATTAAAGTGTAAATTTTTACACCCAACTATGCAAATGTCAATCATTTGTTATATAGTAAATTAGATATTTGCCTTTGGCAACCAAATTTGACGTTTTTAATCACGAAATAAAGCTTGAATGGGCATCAAAACCCGAAACCAATAGTATATGCAAATGAAAATTCCGTCTTTTACCGACATGGGTGAAAAATTGTCCCTAGATTCACGTGCACTTATTTTCCCTATTTTAAATTAAATAAACCATTTGTTCCTGTTTTCTTGCTTTGAAAGTTCCTCTTAGTTTTATTTTTTTTTCTAGGTGGTTTATGATTTAAAATTCTCTATTATATGTCAATTGTTAAAGTTCCCGCACTTTGTGTTTTAAGTTGGTTTTGAAAAAAGCATGTAGAAATAGTTAAATAGATAAAGAACTAGAAAATATATAACCGCCATGCGTATCAACCAAGAAGAGTCTAAGTTCGAATCATCGATACCATGAGAGCCAACACTCCTCCCGAAGAGATTTGTCGCACCCGCGAAGTTCAAAATTCCCACGCAAACGTTTCAATCCCTTACAGACTTTTACTATTCTTAATTTATATAGGTTACGTGTGACTTTTCCTCATCAAAGTTTCTCAAAAGTTTGTATGATTTTGATTTATCGATCTCAACTTTGCCCTCTTTGCTGTATCTTGGGCGGGGTTTCCTCAAACTCCGTCCATTGTTCACATAGCATATGTAGCCAATTGAGTTGTTGCTATTTTACTTTTTAACATCACGAATAACTAGTGTTGGTTTTATAAAAAGTTAGTTTTCTTTTGCCTTAAGACTACCACCACTAGAGTGGTCTCTGACGACATCACACAGTAGCTGTTTCTTTTGCCCCATCTTGAACATTATTAATGTAATGTTAATTGGTTTGTTGCTAAAATTACATTTGCAGCCAAATGCTGAATTACATGAAATTTACTATATTAAGAATAACAATATTAAAAACCCAGTATATAGGGCCTACAAGAAACCAAATTATATCGAAATATATACTAAATTAAATAGACAGTCAGTCCGTTATATGCAGATTGATTAATTAAATTTGGTACATAACATTTAAACAGACAGATGAATATATACACCTCAAAGAAAATTGATTAAATACAAGAGACAAGAGTAAATGGGTGACTTATTAATAGGAGAAGATTGCACTATTTTCCATTCAACAACTCGGCCATGTAAGGCAGAGGGCTTGTCCTGAATCTGGTAGTGCTCTGTGGACCTGTATGATTTGAGTTTAGGTTGATATCTGAGAGACATTGAGGATCTGTTCTCAGAGTGTGGAAACCACTGAGAATTGCTGAGAGGAGCAAGCTTTTGTTGAAAAATCTCTCCAAATTTGCTTTCGCCTTACATGACGAGGTTCAAGTTCCAATTGTGTTGTAGGATGTGTGCTGTGTAGGCTAGGCCTACCAAGGATGTACCAACAGACGCACCTTTTGATCATCCGAAACGATAGCACAGCCAGTAGAGGGCGGTATTCCGTTTTGATATAATTTTAGTTAGACGATATCTGTATGCCCTTTCTGGTACTCAAGGGTCGTGTCCCTCATTGTGTTCTGGGAATCCCAGTAATTCGTTAGAGGAACTTGGGGGGGGGGGTGTACTTCTGTGCAAGAGAGGGAGATTCTGTTTAAGTATAGAAACACTGTTGCATGTATTAGTTACATGTATTGTTACAAGGAAACGCGGTTTCTTTTTTTGGGGGGGGGGGGGTGGGGTGGGGTTAAAAAAGAAACAAATTACTAGAGCAGGATTTGACCTCCGACATAACGTGCCGGCGCACTACCAATCTAGCCCAATAGGTACTCTCTCTGTATTTTCATTGTCCAGGGGTGCCAGTCAGAGGCTGTTCAACCAGTATTCTGCTGTTAGTAGCCAGAGTTCACACACACCAGTTTACGATAGGCCTGCGGAGCGGCAGACCGTCAATAGGGATAGGTAGCTCAGTTGGTCGAGCGCCGGCGCACCGTTAATCCGGAGGTCGTAGGTTCAAATCCCGCTAAATTGTTCTTTGTTCAACCCCAAAATAATAAAAATTTACCCAGCAGTTTCCCTGGTGGTTTATTATTAAGGTCATTCCGGCGATGCGGCAGTAGGCCTACCCGTACAGGTTGAATAGCTTCTGACTGGCATTTTAGAACCCGATATTGACAAAATAAGGAGACCCGAATATGGCTCAGATAGCTCAGTTGGTATAGCGTCAGCATGTTAATCCGAGGTCATAGGTTAAAAACCCGCTCTAGCCAGCATTTCTTGGTCAACCCCAAAATAATTAAAATTTACCAAGTCATGCAGTTTCATTTAAAAATAATTATATCTGTATGATGCTTGCAACACGTATGCCTAATATAGGCCCTTCTTAAAGTTTGATGAATGATTACGAGTGTATCCACCTCGTGAAATGGAAAAGTCAAGATTTTACCTCATGATTATTCTGAGATAATGTACAAACGAAACAGATCCCATCGTTTCATAAACTTGACACATGCTTGTCATTTCAACTTTTTAAAATAAACACAAAATAGACGCGGAAACTCAACCTGATATTTCTAAACCCCTTCTAATCAACGTGGACAATTTCATATAGACACCAACCCCTGCGACACGTCTTTACCTTGTTTTGACAAACTAACAACGGGGATCAAAATAATTATTTGGGGAATGATGCTGCGAAGTGTGCAATATTATTATCTATACTACACGGCGCGTGTCCAATATTATATTCTCGAGCGACGTGGCAGTAAATACATGACAAAATAATGTGTAATCGGTGTCGCGCGTGTTCCAATGGTCTAATCAAAATGTCAAGGATAATCATGTGTGATCATACACAGATCCTATTGAACCTTATTGTACGCTTTGCTCCGTTCACATGAATTTTTTTTTTTGATCAGTCGGAGTATTTTTTTGTTTGTTTTTTGTTTGTGTGCACGATCCTATTGAACCTTATCCGCGAAATAGTTAACTTCGTTCACTCGAAATGTTTTCGTTCCCTCCAGATATTATTTACGAGATATTGTTTCAAGAAAACTAAATAAAAAAGAAAAGAAACAAATTGTACTAGTGGTTCGTCCTTTACTTGTCTCTTTTCAGTGCTCTTTTCCGCCGTCCCTTCCCAAAATCAACAAGATGCCTCAAAAGTCACGCAAACCCTCCTCCTGAATATAAAAACACGTTATATTACAATACGCGGCCAGATAGTGACTCATGGGTCACGATATTAACTCGGACGGTTGTAAAAGGGAAGTCAACCATTTTGGATTTTAGTTGTTGATTGTAGAAGGTTGTGGAATCACACTAAACACAAACTCATACAGATTTATGTGCATTGACATTAAATAACAAATACAAAAACACAATGATTAGATGTGTCTCGTTTTTCAGCAACATGCATTTTTTCTCAAATAAAAATATCTTTAATAAAAATAAGTGTGTAATAATAATATCTTCGCCATACCATCCTACCCTTTCAAACAAAAGGCCTAGCCGTCGTAATGCTTCGTCCTCTCTATCTCATAATATGAGATAGAGAGGACGAAAAAAAAAAACCTTTATTTAAAAAAAAAATCTCGTCAAGTTACCGACGCTGGGTGCATCGATGTGAAAACATTGTATTGTTTTTGTCCTATCAAGTGAACAAGTTATTAGAAACGTTTCTTCTGGTCCCTTATTGCCAGGTAAAGCTCACAGACGCAGTTCCTTTTTCACTATACTTGATGGAGTGAACGCCTTGCCAAGGTAGGATAATTCCACCCACACGAGAAAGACGGGTCTTATCATACTCCCAAGGGTTTGTCAGTAAAGCTTATTAGCAAGTACAACATCTACACCCAGCAACTTTGATATTTGCAATTCTGAGAATGGATGGAGCAGCGCTGGCATTTCTGATGGTGTCTGCTGTGACAGGTACTTGTTCAAATTTATTTAAAAATGGGTAAAGATTTGTAAAAATGTGTAGTTTGATGTTTCACTTCCATGAATACTGGGAGGGAGTTAATGAAAGAATGTTTTGGAAACTTAGAGAGACGCAACCTAGATCAGGAGTGAATGATTGTTATGGTTGCAAGTTGAAAAAAACCCTTTATATCGTGGTTTTTCATCTATTAAGACCTAAGATGTAAATTTAAACTGTTTTGAATAACAGTGCTGTCCAATCTCTTGTATTTGCCTAATCTAGGATGAATGGAGTTTTTGAACTGAATTAATTTGAATTGATTGAACCTTTCCGAGGTTTTCTCCTTACAAATCGAACCTATAGTGATGACCTTGGCTGGAACCACCAACCTAGTTTTTTTTTTTTTAGTCATAGTGAAGACCGGCTCCTCACATTGTTATTGCCTAAACGGCTGATAAAGACATAGCTGGAGCCAGACTTATGGACAAGCCTTTAAATTTCTGTCGCGGTGATAGCGAACGGCTCTCTCGCAACTATCTCGCGAGACTGCTGATCCGCGCGAGACTACTGCTCTCACCACTACGGTCCAACGAGAGCCGTTTCACTATCAACGTGACATAAATTTAACGACTTGTTCATAGTCTAAGCTGGAGCTGTTTTAGACAAGTGCCCAATTTCAAAGAGCTGCTTAAGGAGGCAATTTTGCTTAATAAAAATGTGCAAGACATCAGTCAAAGATGGTGAATGAGACATGGTATTTGTGTGTTAAACTTGTAAGCATAATTTTGATGTGCTCAGCCACTTTTTAAGCAGCTCTTTGAAATTGGGCCAAGGGCCTAATTTTACAGAGCTGCATAAATAACATTGCTAAGCAGATTTTTTGCCAAGCGAAAATAACCAGTACATCTGTCAGGTGGGTAAATGTGAGTTGGGCTGGTATCCATATTCTGGTAGACCATTGTGGTCTCCCAGCCACTAGCCTTGCATCAAGGCATTCGTGTGTTATACAGCTATAGCTGTGTAGCCGCAACGCGACTGGAATAGGAGACCTGACAAGCGAGTGGAGAAACCATGCACGAGGGCCTTTTCCAACTTGTCAGGAATTTCTTAAGTTTGTCTTAATGAGGGTAGCAAAAATCCAAATTAATCATATGCGATGGGGTCAGCATACATGTATGGTCAGCATACCTATTCTGCATCGTGATTGGTTAAACCTTTCAGGGGCCGATTTCACAAAGAGGTACTAAGATTCATCTTAACTGTGTATCAATCTTAATTGCTGAGCAAAGTGTAATGTCACAATACAAATCACTAAGGTGATACTGACAACTCATCTTAAGATGAATCTTATTAGCTCTTTATGAAATCGACCCCAGCACTTACTTGTGTACAAATTATGAACAATGTTTGAATCGTTTTGATTAATGCATTAACAAAAACACACAAAATCAAGCTGGGAAAGGGCCTCGTGGCTCCGCCACTCGCGCGCGCGCATTATTTATTTTGTCTCTCTTTCCCGACACTTCCCGGCTGCGTATTTTTTTCCTCAGGACGAACGTGGGCAATTAACATAAATATTTAGAGGGCCGGTGTCAGATGCAATTGTGTCCGCCATGCAATACTGTCCGCTCCGGACACTTTTGCATATGCAATCGTGTCCGGGGCTATGCAAAACCGTCCGGCGGACATGTACATGTACATGAATGTGCGTAAGCGAGCGTGCATGCACTGAACGTACGTATGCACATGTGCAGAATGAATATTCACGTATTTTATGATTGCAGCGAATACCCAACGGCCGAATATTTTCCCATAGGCTACGACGGGGGGGGGGGGGGGGTACCTCTAGTGAGGGCGCTATTTTTTGTTGTGGTGTGGCTGACACACGTTCACGAGTTGTATTTCCATGTAAGTTTTACGTCAAAGACCTCCTTTTCTAATGGCCTTCCTATAGCCAGGGAATCATAAACAGTTGTTGAATACTACAACTAGGCCTACACTTGACTACATACGTATTGTTGTCACCAATAAAATAGAAGCACAGCAGTAGAAGGCAGTTTCATGTGCAGTCTAATTTACTGCAAGGACGGTTTTGCACGGGGGCGGACACGATTGCATATGCAAATGTGTCCGGGCGGACACAATTGCATTATGCAGCAGCGTCCGGGCGGACACGATTGCATATATGCAAAACCGTCCGGCGGACATGATTGCATATGTTGACATGATTGCATATGCAATCATGTCCGCCGGATAGTATTGCATAGAGGACATAATTGCATGCGACACCGGCCTATTTCCCTGTGTCTCCTTGAGTATATTTGAAAACTGCTCATTTAGTTGTTGCCGTCATCACTTAATCTTTTTAGGGGACACTTACTCTTTGCATACACACACTTTTAAGTTAATGTGACATACAAACGTCAAAAATGTCCAACAGAAGACAACAGTAATATTCTTAACTAAAAATTTGAATGTTGACGCCATTATGACGTAATGTTATTGTTATCATTCTTGTGATGATATTGTACCTACATGCCAGGCTTTATGACAATCGAAACTTGTCTTTTGTATTTTTCAAAAATCTACCTTTTCATTACTTCATTGGGACGTAACATTTTTCTCCCGATTCTGTGCATACCTCTATGCTATACTTAAGCTATCACAAATATAACTGTGAATTTAGCACCCTTTTTCTCTAGATATTTTGAAAAGAAAATTTTAATTCAAAATGTAAACAATTTCCAAAAAATGCCAATGACGTCGTCATGACGTGACCTCAATTTTTTAATGTAACACATCTTGGCTTGAATACTTGCAAAGTTGCAGCTTGATCGTGTATATATAATAAATTTTGAAAATTGCAAATTTAAGGTGAAGTCACGTGATACGCAATGACTTTATAATTGTGTGGTCTTTGCTTGGACCAAGTTTGATAAAGATCCAAGCTTCAGCTTAGACAAAAAACAGAAGCAATGCTTTTCCGAGGTTACTAAGAAGGTCCATAAAAACAGAAAAAAAACTTTTCTGGCAAGACTGACGGAAACTTCAATTAAAACACAATATCGGGTGGACAATTAATTTGGTGACTGAATGTAAAATAACCCAAATAAATTCAAGCAGAAAGTCCCTGTCTTACAAACATTTTCCGATCAAATAATGACATGAAGCTCATGCGCAAATACTGCAAACCTCCATCAGTATAAATGTGAGAAACCAAAAGGCATTAATTTTCACGAGCAAGATGCAGCACTTATTATGTCATCGGCTAGAAAGTCGTCATTTGAAATGAAGTTAACTACCATTAAACATTATATTTTATATCATAACTTCATAACTTTATACACAAATATCATTGAGGCAAGTTGTTACTTCTTAGGGTGATATGTGAACACTGTTGATAGAGGAATGACATCTAAAGAGCTAAATTTTTCAACTGTCTGTAACCGAAGTTTTTAAATGGCTGCCGCACTGAATAAAGTTTATTCATCATGAATGTAACGTCATCAAGCCAACAAAACCACCTTTCGTGATGGTTCAGTCTGGTTCCGTATTTTGACCAAAAACAAGTATTGGCTTCAAACCGAAGCCGATGCCAGGCGTTTCGTAGAGAGCTTCAAAATGGCGCTGCCTAACGGTCGATAGTTCACAGAGCCAGCCTTTTTATCACACGTTTATATACCCCCACATGACCAGTCTTAGACCAGTCAGAGTGCATGAAGTTTTTATTAATACAAAGTAAACATTCATATTGTGACCACCTTTTTAACCAATAGGACCTTCTACACTGTCTGGGTATTTATGATTGCTATTTTTAGGTGGTGCGCTAGTCTCGTCCCATCAAATTTGTTACATCGGATCGGAGTTCGATCCCACCTCTAACAGCCGTCACCGTTGGGTCTTACCTTTGAAAGATCCATGCAAGTGCAATGCTATATACCTTGGTGGTATGACTGCATCATCAAACCAACAGGAGGCGCCCTACTTGGATAACCTCTTCCTCAGCGAGGACCCAGCTGAAGTGAGGGCATTTTTCAATTGTAAAGGTAATCGATAGACTGGTCCCCTGTCTTTAGACATGCACTGGTTTTACAGACCCAAATGATTTCATTGTATCCAATGATTTAATTGGATAAACGTGTAGTGACGTAAGCTTTCCATATCTGTGTTATGCTTGGTCTGCTCCGAAGTGACGTGTTTATCAGCTACACATCAACAGGAAATTTTCGATCGTCTGCTGCTGCACGTGTGTACATTATGTAATGTTGTTTTCTTCACAATGTAATGTGTGTAACGTGTGTGTAGACTACAAATCTCCACCATGTGAATGGATGCGACGCAACCGGCAGGATCCTGCCTGTTGCTCAAGGCTGGTATCTGGCGTTATCCACGAGCCTCGAAGTGTGATGTCATCAGATGTTCAGGCTAAGGTAATCATAGAGCATGTTCGGGTGCTAAACTTTAGTCAATTTGCCATTTAAATTACGCATGCGTGGTCTTTGTTTCACTCGAACGCGTTTAGTCGATTAATTCGTCAAAATGTTGCAACAACAAGGCGACGACGTATCGAATGGGAAAAACTGTAACAGCCCATAACTAGAGTAGTTGGCTTGCATAATATCGTGAACATATAATTATGATTTTAATAATTGACACAATAATTAATTGGCAAAAAAAACTACCATTTATCGTTAAACTTACTTTTTGTGTGATTGCAAAAAAAGTTACAAAACTTTCTCCGTCACATGTAACCCATGGACTCTCCATGCGTAACCTAGCCGCCATCTTGACAAAATGACGTAACTTCGTTAGTTGACTAGAGAAACAGTGCACCGGAGCTAGGTTGATTCAGATGGACTAGCTAATTCAACCATGCAGGTTCGAGTGACATCTAGATCGACTATAACTATAGTCCACTCTAGTCAGCCACCCAAACTTGCTCCTACATGCGTACCATGGTCGATTCTTTACCCAGCACTCTGGAGGGCGCTATTCATGTATGCATGCGCAATGTGTGAACGTAGAGCATATTCATTGAATTCAAGTATTCTTAATTTGTCAACCGCTTGTTTAGTGATGTCATTTCTTCATTTAAAATCTACGAGAGTTTATATTTAGTTTTATAGCCATAAAACCTAAGCTCACTCATGGATTTAGCTTAACAGAGGGAGAATTTACCCGCGTTCTTTTCCCCTGAAAAGCCGAAATAGAACCCACGCTAAACTGTTTGGACACCCCTTGGTAGAGATCAATAAGTAAATTATCTAACCATTAATTAAATAGCGAAACACATGAATGATTTGGAGCCACAAAATCCTTGCTGTCTTCTGACGGTCATTTATTAAAGCTATTGTCAATGTGAAGTTTAAGTGGAACAGAATTCGACTCCAATTCGACGAGTCATAGTAAAACTCATGAAACCACAATAACGGGTTCATTCACGATTTCCAAACATTAATCTTTATTTTGTCTTTGAATGCATTACTTATTGCATGTTCCCGGTGATGAGTGTTTTTATCCAGAGCCTTTGGGTCTTGAAGACGGGAGCATTCCTGATTTGAGAATAAGTGGATTGAGCAATGTTCTTGCTGATCGGCGAGGGTTTGGGCGTTTGAATGGAAATACCTGGTTGCCACGGTGAGTATCAATCTAGATACTTGTGACAATAATAACTACATAGGCAACCAAGCCGGAACTTTCTAGAAGTGTCTTGGTTGGATCAATTTTTAAGTATAGAAAAGGGTGAATTCGTAAGCATGGCTCGGGTTTGGCCAAGTGTTCCTAAATTCAGTTTAATATTCTAGCGACAACACATCTTCTAGTCCATCTCTTTGTTTAATAAGCAAATTGAAGCAAAAGGATCAATGCATGGTTTTGTCTATTCAACAACAATCCTTCCAATGGTTTGATTCAATGTTTTTATGTTCGGTATTGTTGAAAAACTACACAGGGAGGTATTACCTACCGTGTTACTCAGTACAACGTGAAGTACAAGAAGCTACCAATCTCGGACTTTGATGACGTCTTAGATCGCAATGGATCCATTGTGGTACATACATTTATTTAAAGCTAAACTCACAGCAAATTATTTCACATACGCACACAGCCTTACGGATCCGGTTTGATGGGATCTTGCTATTGTTGGTCTATTATTCCCTTTTCTAAAGAATTATCTTGTGGGGTCCAGGTCGAACAAAGCTTTCCCTTGTGCGGTACATTGTTCCATACCTGATAAGACCCCACAAGGGCGCTCCCGTAGTTTGGGCACACAAGTGTATAAACGCCTGCAATCTGGGACCTCCTATTTTCCCTCTTTTGTTTGTACTTTTGTGTGTAAAAGACCCCACAAGGGCACTCCCGCAAGCACACAAGCAGCTCTTTGGAAATTCCTTGTTTTGTACAATTAAGGAAAATCTTGTTCTCAAACCTTAGAAAAAAAGAAAAGAAAAAAAAACCACTGTGTGGACAGGGTAAGTCCACATATTGTTGCAAGTCCCTTTATTATTTGGACCTCGTTTGTTCTCAGGTCCACACTTATGATACCCTCAAACACATTCTTTAAATTGAGTAATTTTATTCTAGTATTAATTGTGGCTAAAATGTGATGCCGATTTACACTTTATCCTATCTGATATCATTATTGCTTGACTTTCTTCCTTATATTACATTTATATTACTTGCAGGTGTTCGATGGTAACTTGGAGGATGTTATGACCCCAGTCACCAATATGTTTGATCAGAGCATCGTGGCAAACATAGTGCGTATTGTGCCCGTAGCGTACACGTATGGCCTTGCTCTAAGGCTAGAGTTGCTTGGATGTCACACTGAAGTTGGTGATGAAAATAGCTAATAATTATCTGTATTGTTGTATGGCTTCTGATTGGTTACGAACTTGGGCTCGAAATAATGTCTACTCAACTCAAAAACTTGTTTGTTCCCTCAAAACAGTATTTTGTTCAATCGAATATGTTCTCGAAATAATATTTCATCCCTCGATATAACGTTTCGTGAACTCGAAAAACATTTCGTTACATCAAAGTGTTATTTTTATTTTATTCGAAATGATATTTGATACTCAAATCAATATCTTATTCCCTCAAAAAAATATTTCTGCCCTCGAAATAATACTTTGTGTTGTCGAAATATTATCCCATGCACTCAAAATAATAACTAATTCCCTCAAAATAACATGTCGTGCCCCCAAAAATAGTGTGTGCCCCCGAAAGAACAGTCAGCTCCATCGTAATAATATTTTGTTCCCTCGAAAGCCTATTTTGTGCCCTGACAAAATAATTTGGTCTCTGGTATAGTATTTTGTGCTTTTGTGAAATTATATTTCATTTTCTTTGAAATAACTTGGTGTTCTCGAAATAACAATTTGAGAGTTCCGTAACTTAGCCCAGTGAACAAAAAGAACATAGACGGGATCAAGTATTGATGTGGGACATTTAGCTTTTAAACAGATTTTCTGTAAAAGTTTGCCCATTTTCGGACATCGCAATTTTTGACAGGTCCCTTTTGCTACCCATAAATAACATTTTGGACTAATTTTTTGATAAATGAACGATTCAAGTATTACAACCTTTACAAATTACTTCAGAAGAAAGTTTTTCGGCATTTTAGTACTAAAAACAATGAGTTTAAGAGCTATTCGAATACTTTAAGAAAACCCACTTTTTTCAGGAGAATAGCGATCATCACTGAACTTTGAAATTCTAAAGAAAATATCACTTAAGAATTGTAAAATTTACTAAAAAACTGCAACTAAAACCCACAAAGACATATTTAATATGCGTGCATTCATTGATTAAAACAAAGTCAGGTTACTAAGCAATGATTATCTTAGTGATGACGTCCAGTCTTTCATTTAACCCTCAACTTTGGAACTTATAATGTGTTATGAGATTAAAGTGACGACCCCGCCTAATTTGAATGCCTTTTACAATCTTTAAAATAATAAAAATTTACCACCCATCACTTAAAATGTATTCTTTTTGTTACAACATACCGCTATAAGTATTTAGCCCACATGTCTACCAAAAGGGTACTCAAGGCGTTTGAATAAAAGATACATATTTTAAGAACACTTTTTGAAATTCTTGAGAACGATGCGTGTAGCATCTTATAGGGTAAACAAGGTGTTGCGGCGCACTCAGCAGCCACTGCCAGAAACACCGAATCCCTTCTCTCTGCGGTAAAGTGAAACTGGGTTCTTTAATACCTGCATTACCAATGCACGGCACCTACGGCTTAACATCCAACCAAAGGATCAACTCAAAGCAAGACTGGTGAAGTGTCTTGCTTAAATTCTAAAGGGATCTCGTTCATAAACGACCGTTTTTCAGATGTTATTGGTTGTTGGCCGAACATCTGAAGTTGTTTATGTACTGTTGTTTTTGTCGGCGTCCCTCCCTGAACCTTCCCCAGAATATTTTGCAAAAAGCTAAATTTGTACATACTGAAATTACCATGTACTTAGATCTTAGTGTAAAGATGAAACCGCAACTTTTTGGGGGATGAGACGTGTTCGTTGACGTCATTACGATTAACGGTACCAAAATCCGGGGTCGTTGGTTCAAGTCCCGCTCAATTTTGTTTTGTTCAAACCCAAAATGGTTTAAAAAACAATTTACACAATCAGTCTCCCCTGCGGGAGAGAATCAGTGCGACGTTTAGCGCAGGCCTTAAGATCTATACCTTCATGTCACAGTCTGACAAGAAGAGGGGCCAAGTCAGCTGAACAGTGTCGCACACTGTGCACATTTCTTAAATGTTTGCTTTTTCTTAAGCTGGTATAAAATAAACTTTCAATTGTAACTAATTCCTTCTACATTTAGGGGTTGTTCATTTTTATTGCGGCCTTTTCTATATGATGAGAAATGCAACCTTTGAATTTTAATTGACAATTGTATATTTGCTATATGTTGTTGAGATTGCCTTTATTATTGCAAGTGAATCCAGATAGCATACTTGTATAACATTCCATTAAAAAAATCCAAACACAACGATTAAATAACTTAGTGACTCCCCCAAACTGAAAGGATTTACAGTAACATGCCTTTTTCCTCAAATAAAAATATACAATGTAGAACTTATAAGGAGCTAAACAAAAAATAAATTATTATAATATAATCTTTGCCATACCATCCTAGTGGCGTTGTGCTTCGTCTTCTCTATCTCAATAATATCTAAATATCTAATCAAGTCAACGAAGCTGGGTACATCGATGTGGAAAATAAACGAGTTTTTGTGCTTATCAGGTGAACAAGTTGTTAGAAGCTTTTGTTACAGCTCCTTACCAATTTGTTTGTCAGGTTGAACTCACAGACGCAGTTTTCGTTTCTCATGTACTTGTCAGTAAAGCTTATAGCAAGGTACGACATCTTTATTCAGCAAGTTTGATTTTTGAGAATGGATGGAGCAGCGCTGGCTTTTCTGATGGTGTCTGCTGTTTCAGGTACTTATTAATTTTTTATTTTTGTTAATTTTTTTTTTTTAAGAAAAGGGAATAGATTTGTTAAATTTGTAATAGTTTGTTGTTTCACTGTCTTGAATACTGTGATAAAGTTGATGAAAAACTATTTTGGAAACGCTCAGTAAAATTGCAACCTTGATCAGCAGTGAATTATTTTTATGGTTGCAAATCTAAAACCCTTTTGTTTACTGTAGTTTTTCATCTATTAAGCCTCAAGTTGTAGTTTTTAACTGTTTTCAGTTACGGACGTGCCCAAATCGCTTGCATTTGCCTAATCTCTGCTTTCCTTTTCAACCGCAAGTTGAAGGTTGTCCTTGGGGTCAATCTTCTCCTACCCGTTCTATCAATTCCGGTGTTCCACAAGGCTCAGTACTTGGCCCCACTCTCTTTCTTGTTTACATTAATGATTTGCCCGATGAAGTTCTGTCTCAGCTCGCCATGTATGCTGATGATTCAACCCTCTACTGTGTTTCCCCTAACTCTTCCAATACTTCTCGCTGTGAGGTGGGTGTCTTGCTAAACAATGACTTAGAGAATGTGCTAAAGTGGGGGAATGATTGGCTAGTAACCTTCAACGCAAAGAAAACTAAAGTTCTGTCTCTGTCTCGCTCAAGAGATGATACATTTCCTTCTATTCAGATGGGTCCTTTGACCTTGCCTGAGGTAGCAAATTTTCGCCTTCTTGGACTTGTTATCAATGCCAGTTGGGAGAGGTGTATCTCAGGCATTGCAAAGAGTGCTTCCATGCGAGTTTGTTGTCTTTACCGAGCTCGGAAGTTTTTACCTCCTGATGCTACCCTCTACCTGTACAAGACAACTATACGTCCCCTAATGGAGTACTGTTCACACATTTGGGCCGGAGCTTCTGCCTGTCATTTATCTTTATTAGATAGAGTGCAGAAGCGTATTGTTAATCTTGTTGGTGAAGGGTTGGGATCAACGTTACAACCTCTTTCCCATCGTAGGTCTGAAACCAGCCTCTGTCTTTTCTACAATTATTTTCATGGTAAATGTGCCACCAGTGTGTCCGACCTAGTTCCTCCTATCAGGATGTTTGAGCGTGAAACCAGTTCATGTCCACCAATGAAGATTTTAGGAGCAGGAGAAAGTTGAGCAGGAGCAGGTTGATGAAGCACCTTAGTTTTGTTAATGTTGAGAGACAGCCCCAGACGTTCGTATGCATCAACGAAGAGGTTTAGAGTGGATTGTAAACCAGCCTCGGAGTGTGCAACTATTGCACAATCATCTGCATACTCAAGCAGATTTACTGCAGTCACAGTGGTCTTGGTTTTGGCACGCAAACGAGCAAGATTGAAGAGTTTTCCATCCATGTGATACTCGATGTTTACCCCGGGCTGAAGGCGGTCTCCAACGAGAAACAGTATGGCAGCTAAGTACAGGGAGAATAGGGTGGGAGCAATGACGAAGAGAGGTCTTATCTGGAAATAAGCCATTTCCGTGTAGGCCCACGCTAAACGTCGCATTTTTGCCGTGTCGAACTTAAATAATAAGAAAACGATAAATTAAATTCGACAAAAGAGCGACGTTTAGCGCAAACTTTTGATTAAAGTTCGACACTACCGTGTGGTTCGGCAAATTCAATAATGTAAACTTTTTTCGTGTTAGTACCGTAACTGGGAGTATTCCGGGATTGGATAGGTATTCAACTTCTGACTGGAACAAACATTATCTGTAGAATTTTGGATTTTGTTTGACACTATAAAAAAAAGGGACAATGAACGCCACTAACAACGTTGGGTATAATAATGACAACATTTAAGGTGGGGAAAGTTATCACTTTGACAATGTCGTTAACATTTGAGTGTCACAGATCGAATTGATATCACTCCTTAGCAATTTTCTGTCGAGTCTGCCATTTTGAATCACTTTAAATGCGGCAAACTATTTTACTAAATTCGACTTTTGTCAACGAGTCGTTCTAATTGCCGCACTTTTGCCGTGCAAAAATCATTTGAGTTCGACACGGCAAAAGTGCGACGTTTGCAGGCCTTAGATTTAAATATTGTTTGGTACATTGACGTGCTTGATCACAAGTTACCACTTAAATTTAAAGTCCTCAGACTATCGAGACAGTTGCTACGTCACATGATTCTTGATGCGTAGTTACATAAGAGTCTCTTCGTGAAAATGCAAAACCATGATGGCCTTGTTTCGCACACATATTATATGGTGTATGGTTTACAGAGTAAAGGGCTGGCATGTCACATGATCACGAACGCGCTGACAGTGCCCGTCCTTTCTACCGGCGGTTTGATAACAATAGCCCTCTCCATGACCTAGCTAAAGATCAACTGTGTGCTACGTTTGCTTCAAACATCAATGATAACAATAGAACTCTGCTGACAACTGCCCAAGTTGAAAAGTCTTTCAAGAATATCAAACCCAATAAAGCTGCAGGACCAGACGGGATCTCTGGAAGGATCCTTAAAACCTGCCGTAAAGAACTGGCTGAAATCTTCAGACAACTTTTCCAATGGTCCCTTGACTGCCATATCGTCCCAAGGATTTGGAAAGCATCAACCATCACTCCTGTTCCGAAGAAGTCAAAGCCAAAGGATTTTAATGACTTTAGACCAATTGCCCTCACAGCCACGGTGATGAAATGTTTCGAACATATTATTAAAGATGTACTTTTAGATGAAACTAATAACTTGTTGGACCCTTTTCAGTTTGCCTACCGGGCAAACCGTGGTGTATCGGATGCCCTAGCTACATTATTGCATAATATATCAAACATCTTGACAAACCTAAAACCTATGTGCGTACATTATTCATTGATTTTTCATCGGCTTTCAACACCATTAAACCGCATATTCTTCTAAGTAAATTGCTTAATATGAATATTAACCCACATCTTGCCCTCTGGATCGCTGATTTTTTTAATTTTAGGCCACAAAGGGTCAGATTTGCCAACACATTTTCTGACATCACTCACATTAGCACAGGTGTTCCCCAAGGTTGTGTTTTGTCACCATTGCTATTTTCTATGTATACCAGTGACTTCCAGTTAGATAATAATCAGTGTGTTCTTACCAAATATGCAGACGACACAGCCCTAACAGGGCTCATTACAAATAATGATGAAGTTGGGTACATAAATGAAATAACTAAATTTCTTGTTTGGTGCGAAAACAACTATCTAGTTCTGAATGTCAAAAAAACTAAAGAAATTGTATTTGATTTCCGTAAAACTGCAAACACTGTTGAACCTGTAGAAATCAAGGAAGAATCTGTTGAGATTGTCAAAGAGTTGAAGTATTTAGGTACATTTATTGATGGCAAACTAAACTGGAATGCAAATACTACCCATGTGTATAAAAGATCTAATCAACGGCTTTACTTTTTAAGGAAACTGAAATCGTTTAACGTAAACACGAATATTCTTAAGCTTTTTTATCAAAGTACAATTCAATCTATTTTAAGCTTTTGTTTTATCTGTTGGTTTAATTCCCTCTCTCAATCTAACTCTAAGAAGCTCCAACGTATTACCAAACGAGCTAGCAGGATTATTGGAGCTGACGTTAAAGGCATGCGGGAGATTATGGAGGATTGTATCATTTCTCAAATCAATAAGATCATTTTGCGACCCCAGCCACCCCCTGCACCCTCACATTATCCAAAACCACTCAGGCAGGATCCGACAGCTATGCTTAAAGACCAACAGGTTTAAGGATTCCTTTCTCCCTAGTGCAATTAAGCTTTTTAACAGTAGATGGTCGAGATAAATTTGGTTCACGCTTATATTTTGTACTTTTTACATGCTCCCCCATATCTTTATATCTTTATATTTGTATATATCTGTAAATTGTAATTTTATTCTTGTTGTCTATTGTTGCTATGCCTTTCTTGTATGTATTGTATAGTCTCCTTTACACAGGGAAGACAAATTTCATGTTTTTTATCATGACAATAAATATTTTAAATCTTTAATCTAATCTTAATCTTAATACTGCAGACTGGTGATGATTGTTTGTCTTCGTCTCTATGCATTTACTGATTGGTTTCTTGGTATCGTATCCTATTTCTTAAAAAAAAGTAGTACATTTCAATAAGCTTTCATTCCCCCAAACACTTTCGTTCCCTTAAGAAGCATTTGCTCCCTCGAAATACACTTAAGTTCCCCCGAAATAGATTTCTTTCACAAGAAATGTCGGTTGTTTATACAATGACTTTGAGCTGGATGGATATGTAGACTATTCCTCAAGCCTCGCCATAGTAATACAATTTACATAAACAGAGCACCAGAGTCCTATTTGCAACATTGCTCATCAATACATTAATGTCTCGTGTGGTAAATTGTGTACGCTGACCTTTGACCACTTTTGTTTTTTTGAGATCATTCCTCGTTAATTACGTGACATGCTTTTTTTTAAATAAATAAATAAACCAACAATAAATAATTATTTACGATTCAACATCACTAATGATGTATCTATGATTCTAAACTACTTAAACAGTAAACCGGTGTTCTCCTTCAACTTTTGAAAAAAAAGAATAAGGTATTAAACGACTGATAAAGACATAACTGGATTTGTTTGTGGATTGATTGCACATGACTTCATTGACAAACAATGGGAATGTGGACGCATGCACGCGCTGCACTCAACTCTCAGCCAATATAACAGCCTTTCACGCGTGCACGTTTCCTCGTTCTCACGATGTTTGCCAGTGCAAGGGTCTATTAGATCAATTTGCTTCAGCGCATTCTGCATTCTTAGCCCAGCCTCGCTATCACGTAGCGTGCCGTATCGATACAAGATATGCCGGGGGAAATGACGCGGCGAGATCGATCCCCCTTGGGAACAAGGTTGTTCTTAGCCATACGAGTGTTGGCCCTCACGTTTACGCGGGTGCTAATAGCGCGTGAGGCAATCAATACATTCTTTAACTCAATGTTAAATCTATTAGTAAGCCCAATAAGGTGGTTAGTATAAGACCTCGTTTTGATTTGTTTTTCCCCACAAGATGGCGCTTTCTTCCTAAAACACCTCTCACAGAACGATCCCTCCTTCCATATCTTACCCATTAACCTCTATTATAATAGAGATCAATGATGTATATTCGGTTTGCAGTAACAGCATGTGTATATCTACTAGCTATGTAGATTTGTTCTAAGAGAACTAGGTCTCGCTTTTCTATTCTACTGCCGCGGAGTAGACTTTTGGAAATCCGGAGACTACTTCGGGAGACTACTTAGTTCTGAACAGAACTGTCCAGCTTATTAGCTACTACCTGGGCGGAGGGTAGGAAATCGGCCGGGACTACTGCTTTAGCTTAGTAAAATTTAAAGGTGTCAAACAATCATATTGTGCGTAATCAAAACCGTTTGTTTACTTTAGGATTCAGAAACAACAATTCAGAGGGAAATATTTTCAGGCAGATTTGTATGAATATCAACTTTAGAAATGTTAAGCTTTCACATTGAAACTACTTAATTTGTTTTATTATTTGTTTATTGGTCATTCCAAACCTAGAAAATATGTTTAAGGCATTATATAACAAGGCAATTAAGAAGCAATTAATTAGTAAAAGGCAATATGCCAAAAGAAACAGTCATTTCATCATATACTTCATTGTGAACATGGGTTGCTTGTACAAGTTGCCTTCTGTGACTAGGACTTAGGCTAACCCCAATCTGCCTTGTGAGGGCGCTGTAACCTAAAACTTTAAAGAATACTCTTGGTAACCTTGAAATTTCTCTGGTCACCATTGCATTAGTTGCAAGTATCTCTTAGTACTGAAAGGGATGTCCCTTCTGTTGTTATGGATAGGTTGGTGACCGGCAGGATTGCAGTGAAGGCCCCCCCCCCCCCCATCACATGTGGATGTTTGATTTAGCCATGGAAGGATGATTGATGATTGTTATCAAAGAGACTGGCAATTTACTCCCTGGAGGATTTGCCAAGATTTATGTGTACAAACCAATGGATTTCCAAGGCCATGGAACTCACCCAGTTCAAATAAAAACTGGAATTTGTTTCTGCATGGTGTAATGGTAGACTACCAAAATTTTGTGAAAATTCTTGGGCGGAGTTATTAAAAAAAATAGCAAAAACCTACACCACAAAACAGTACACCAGACTCGCTGTCGGGTTTCAATACAATGTATTTATTTTCATATTATGACATCCTTTTAACCATCAGTATCTGCCTAAACTGTTGAATGCTATTTTTAGGTGTTGTGTTAATCTCGTCCCATCAAATTTGCTACATCGAATCGGAGTTCGATTCCGCCCGTAACAACCGACACCGTTGGATCTTACCGTCCAAAGATCCATGCGGGTGCAATGCTATACACCTTGGCGGTATGACCACATCATCAAACCGACAGGGGGCGCCCTACCTGGATAACTTCTTCCTCAGCGAGGACCCAATTGAAATAAGGGCGTTTTTCAACTGTGAAGGTAATTATACATGTTTACCATTGTTGCATCGTGTATCTTGGTTGATTCATTAAGCGCATCAGCATATCACAACGGTCATCCTTGTTCGGAATAAATCCGGTTCTATATTCAAAAACTTGTTTTCAAGTGTACAAACTGCTTATCTGTGTATGCCAAACCTAATCACAGGGTTAACAATGCTTTTATTATGACAACATAGTTCGTTAATTAATCGATCAATAAATATGTAAAGCGACAGTTATATTCTAAATCAACAATGTAATGGGTTAACTCGCGATTTTCAAAAGCATTATTCTTTTGAATCATTTCTGAATATGATTGCATTATTTATTGCATATCTCAGGTGAGGATTGTTTTGATCCACAACCTTTGGGTCTTGAAGATGGAACCATTCCTGATTTGAGAATAAGGGTATCAAGCACGTTATCAGTCGAAGGGTCTGGGCGCTTAAATGGACAAGTTTGGGTACCAAAGTGAGTATCAGTCAAGATGCTTGTGACAATATTAGCTACAAAGGCAACCAAACCACAACCTTCTTGAAAAGTCTTACAAAACATCAAATATCAAACAGTTATCACTTGGATCAATTATTGAGTAAAAGGGGTTCGTAAACATGGCATGGGTCTAACCAAATACAAGTAATCCAAAATTCAGTTTAATATTTTAACAACAGAATCGTCTAGCCCATCTTTGTCTAATAAGCAAACTTATCTTAAAATTAGTTCATGGTTTTGTCTATTCTACAACAATCCTTCCAATGGTTTGATTCAATTTCGTTATGTTCGATATTATTGAAAAAGGTACATCAGTCCTACCTGGTTTGAAGTTGACCTTGGTGTGAGTACAGTGGTGTCTGGTGTCATCACACAGGGAGGTAGACGGTATCGTGTTACTAAATACGAAGTGAGATATAAGAAGCTGCCATCCTCGGACTTTAAAGATATAACAAGTCGCGATGGATCCGTTAAGGTACTAAATAATTAAAAGCTTAAAATGAGTCTGGGCTCAACGTCACACACACACCCACCCTTACCGATGGTGGCTTGTGGGGTCCTGCTATTGTTGTTCTATTATTCCCTTTTCTAAAGAATTCTCCTGTGGGGTCCAGGTTCAACAAAGAATTCCCTTGTGGGGTCCATTGTTATGTTGTGTTTTGGACCCCACAAGGATCGGTGGGTGTGTTCACACACCCAACCTTACGGATCGGGTTTGTGGGGTCCTGCTATTGTTGTTCTATTATTCCCTTTTCTAAAGATTTCTCTTGTGGGGCTCAGGTTGAACAAAGAATTCTCTCGTGGGGTCCATTGTTCCATTGTTGAAAATACCCCACAAGGGCGCTCCCGTAAGCCCACACGAACACAAACACGTGTGTAAACAACGGCAATCGTGGACCCTCCTTCATTCAACCCTTTGTGATAGCAACCGTGAACCTATTGTCCCTTTGGTGAAAGGTCCCCGGTTTGAATGTGTATACCTACCCCCACACACACACGCAAGTGTGTAAACACCTGCAATCTGGGACCTCCTATTGTCCCTCTTTTGTTTGCACTCAAAATTTTAGGCAACAGCTTCCATTGGTTTTGTACACACTTTCCAACTGGGGACCTTCACCCAACCGGGGAACCTATTGTCCTCTTTTGTTATAGGTTCCCGGTTTGAATGTGTATACGTACCCACACACACGCAACCTTAAGGATCCGGTTTGTGGGGTCCTGCTATTGTTGTTCTATTATTCCCTTTTCAAAATATTTCTCTTGTCGGGTCCAGGTTGAACAAATAATTTCCCTTTGGAGTTCATTGTTCCATTGTTGAAAAGACCCCAAAAGGGCGCTCCCGTAAAGCCCACACACGCCCTCACGGCTAATGGCTTGTGGGGTCCTGGGGCCGATTTCACTAAACGCTTTTTGATAATCGCAAACGCCGAAACCGATCGCTAAATTCAAAATCCATCACAACTTAGCGATGTATTTTGGATAACGATTTCACTAAACCTTTGCGACCAACTTACTCATTGCAAAATAATTATTAGCGATTACAATCTTGCGATGACTCGTTACACCGCGTTTACACTAGATCCAGAAAGGTGGATTGAGATCCAACATTTTTTAACGACCGCAGCGTTTACACCAGTGCTTGATCCGGCTCCGATCCCACTTTTGAACCGGATGTATATTGGTCACGACGTCACCGCTCCTCGCAAAGAGCTAAAGGGTTACGTGGCAAAGATCAAAGGTCACAAATACAGCGCACCACTTCTAAAAATATTATCAATGCGAAGGTAGAATGCAGAAAATACAGTACAGCAAATGATACGGATAACAACGACCATGCAGGTAGAAATATTTTGTAGATGGGAATTAACAAAATACACCAACAAGGCAAGCTCCGAACGTAACGATGTATGTATAAGGACGCTGAAAACAACAAAACGTTTCACACACGCACAGTCCATGTGCACACAGCACACACACACACAGTCTTTTGCACGCAGAGTTGTGGGGACTTGCTATTGTTGTTCTATTATTCCCTTTTCTAAAGAATTACCTTGTGGGGACCCGGTTTAACAAAGAAAAACGTTGTGGGGACCTTTGTTCCATTGTGTAAAAGTCCCCACAACGGTGTGTGTGCTAACCCACACATACACACTAGTGTGTAAACACCTCCAATCGGGGACCTCCTATTGTCCCTCTTTTGTTTGGACTCTAACTTTTTGGCAACAGCTCCCATTGGTTTTCTACACAATTTCTAACTGGGGACCTTTAGCCAACCAGGGACCCTATTGTCCTCTTTTGTTATAGGTCCCCGGTTTGAATGTGAAAACAAACTCACAGTCAATGTGCACACAGCACACACACATACATATAAACAGCGACGGATGACCCACCAAAGCACAAGCAAAAAGCGCGCCATTCGTAGCGAAACCGGAAATGACCACATCGAATTGCGTTTACACTTGTATTTGGAATCCACTTTGCCGGATCTGATCCACCAATTGCCGGATTCAACCCTCCTCGAAAGGTGGATTAAAATTGCCGGATCTTGAACCGGGTCTGATCCGGCTTTTTTGCGTTTACACTAGCCGTTAATCCACATTGCCGGATCAGACCCGGGTCTGATCCACCTTTCTGGATCTAGTGTGAACGGGGTCACGTATGTCCGCAAAGTGTAAGTTCATCGCAAATTTATACTAGATTGTGCCATTTTGTGCTTAGATTTTAATAGCGGTGTACGTCCCGACGTAGCATAGTTTGTCTGTGAATTAAATAGTAAAATGGCGTCACATTATTTTACTCTTCGTGGTCTTTTACTGGGAGACTCGTGATACCCACAACGCAGTTGACCGATGACACCTTTCAGCAACGCGATTGTTGCCGAAAGAGCTTAAAATCGGTAAAAAAAGGAAATGTTTTTTATTCGGTTAATGTAGGCCTCATAGCATCCACAAATTATCCACAAATTGTCCTCGGGAAGATAGGCGGCTCCGGGGATCACCGAGAGTGACTAGTTTTACTACGCCACGAGACAAAGCAGTCAATATTTGTTTTATAACACCTCCTCCATTTTTCTGGTAGAATCAATCGTCAAACAACTTTACGTACGTGGCAATCAATCGTCAAACAAGAACTGTAAAATCTTACGTTGAAATACCGAGTTTTGACAAAATAAGAGGCTACTAGACTACTGCTATTACGTTCGTTCTCTAAACCGTATTTAAAATGCACACATTCTGTTCATTACACCGGGTTCGAGGTTGTCAAGCAGCTCGTTTAAATCAATGTTTGAAGTCAATGTAGTCAGGGTACCAGGGTATCCATGCACTAGTACATCGTACGCTAGGCTGTCGTTGAATAGTTCCGTTGAATAGTTTGCGTTGCGTTCGTGGCACGCACTAGTAAAACTAAGGCATATCATGTGACGCGCTCTAAACCAATCACAACGCAGAAAATATGTATGAGGTGTTATAATATAGGCTAGTGCTAGTCTTGATTGGCGACGTTCATTTTGTTTAACGTAGTGCGATATCGCAACACGAATTACTGGAGAAGAGATATCTGTATCACACGAACATCTGGATCAAAAGGAACGTCTTGACGCTTATGGCTCTAGATCCCGCCCACATATTTTTTTCTGGCAGCGATTTGAATATTCATGAAATGAAACGCGTGCGCACAACAGTGAGCAGGCTGTGACCAGACTGTTCCCCTGTCTCCCCTATCTGTTTACATAACACCAACACTGGTTAGAATTCTACCTCCATGGTTAACTCATGGAGGAATAAGAACACAACTCAACCATAAGGCCATAAGAATGAAAGTTATAGATTTGCGTCCGGGCATTTTTGAAATGACATGCGGCTTTTTTTCATTTTTCATTATTCATTATTTTCTCGTAGTAAGCTTCTTCAACGATAAATTGCAATATAACAAGTGTGTATGTAGTTATTAATGCTAGTGATGCGTAATACCATGTGTACTGCAAGCTTATGCATACCCCTAGTTCGTGGAGACGATAGCGGAACGAACCTCTCATACTAGATCGTCGAAAATCGTACAAAATCGTCGAGCGCCCGGCCCGGCCGGGCAACAGAATCACGACGTACATTTACACATGCACAAGCCACCGTTTCAATGCGCTATAGATCGATCTTTTTGTATAAATAGTGTGCAGCGACTGGTACCCAGAAGTCGGCTATTTCGTAACGGCATTTCGCGTGCATTTTTCTCTGTGTCGCAGGGCATCCTGACTACATTTCTCGAGGCATCCTAGCTACGTCTACGTACGTCTAGGTACCATACACAAATATCTGTCGCTGAACGCCTCAATGTAAATATGCAAATTAGCCTCGTTTTGATCTGCCTGGTTTTTTCCGGGCAGCAAATCCAAAATCGTCAAGACGTTGTTTTGATCCAGATTTATAGACTTGCCCAGTCCTTCTGAGTCAGTCTCCCAAACAGTTAATGTAGCGCCCTCTACCGGTGGCTAATACAAAAAACAGCGTCGCCAATCAAGACTAGGCTAGTGCATGAGATTTGCACAACCATGAACTAGACATCGCACGCGCGTAATGCGGGAATGATAGTTCCCGAAGCGGGCAGCGATTTTTTTCCGTACCACACGCTAGCTATGGGGCCACAAAAAAGCGTTCTGATTAGTCCGTTTCTGCAGAGGTCGTGCATTTCAAATAAAGTAAACTAAGGAAAGCGTTATTACACGTACTGGTGGTACAAGGCCCTGGCGTTATGCAAGGGGTGTTTAGAAATACTTTGGTTGGTGTTCAGCATTGCATTATTTCGGTTTCGTGCGCGAACCAGCAAGCTTAAATTGATACATTTTCTGCGCGTACGCCTACGCGCGGTATGCGCATGCACGTGGCACAAAAACAGTACGCACTAATTTGAAAACACTTGATTTGAAATACTTGATGTGCTCAACAAGCACATTGTGCATAAAAATATGCTTTTTTTAGGGGACATTTTCGCGCTAGTTCACAGAGCCGGTCTCTGTATCCCGTGTAAATTAAAAATACACATCAAAGAATACGTGAAAATGCATTTCAGAAAAATATTAACAAAATTCGACCAGAAATGTGCAATACGGGATCAGCCCATGTTTGCAGCAATCCTTTCTGTCTAGGCCTATATTACGTATGTTTCAATACTCCTTAAACATTATTTTAATTTAGTAATTTTTTCACAGTATTGTGTGTGGTTAAAATGTCAAGCCAGTTCACAATTTTACTCCCATAAAATATGTTCCAACCCTGTGCTGGGTATCACTATTGCTTGACTATCGTCATAATGCTACATTTATTTTACTCGCAGGTGTTCGATGGTAACATTGAGGATGCTTCGACCCCAGTGATCAATATGTTTGATCAGAGCATCTTGGCGAACGTAGTGCGCATTGTGACCGTAGCGTTCAATTATGGCATTGCTCTACGGCTGGAGTTGCTTGGATGTCACACTGAAAATGAATAATAAAAAAGTTTATTAAGGGGGGACGCTAGGTGGCAGCAGACTTCCCGGGTAACCCCTTGTTCTCATAGCAACGTTAACAATGAATATTTGCCTGGTGAGTCTTCTGCCACCTATAGCGTTCCAAAGTCTCCCATTGCATGTATTGTTTATTTGCTACTCAATGTTAACTTTGTGGGCTCTTAAGATATTAACACGCTTGTTTGAAGGAAAAATGTACAGTATAGTTCTTTGTTTCAATAGCAATTTATGGGATGAAGGTTGAGCTACTAGCATATTAGTTTGTCCTTGATGGGGAACAAAAGCCTTGAGATGTCAACTGAACTAGCTAACTGGAAATTATTTCGGGGCGGTCACACATTTTAAATAACGTCGAGCTGTAAAGTTATTGTTAAAACAAAAGTTAACCAGTGATTGAATGAGACATTTTTTCTTCTTAAAATTCACACCCTCCTAAAGTCGGTAGTTTATTTGACCCTGCCTGTGTCTTTAGTCATTTATGTCACAATCCTTCAAAGTGAATGAGGGAACAGAATTCTACAGAAAAACATTAATAATAATTTTTGAAGGAGTTAATATATTTAAAAAAAAGAAAATGTAATTTGGTTTCTTCAACTGATGACAATAGACACACCGAATTTTTACCCTAACAAAGTCACTGACCCGTCTTGATTGACACCCGTATTTGACGTGTGGCATTACATTATCATTGCTTATGAACTGACTTTTGTGTACGAAGTGGTTTAGACAATGTAAATTTTAAAATGGGTCAGCATGTGATGACAACAGCCTTCTCTGTAAGGTTTTAACTAAAAGTGCGGGAAAATCGCCTTAAGATTTTAAAGGAAGATTTCAAATTTTGAGTTGTCAGCCCGCATTGCCTTGTAATAAAGGAGAGAGCAATGACTTATTAACTTGACGAGTAAAATGAACTTTCGGAAGGATATCCTTGTTAGACTGACAACAATAGAGCGGGAGCGGCTTGTGATAAGACATGTAGTAAACATTTTACATTTCTATCTTTTTGAAATGAAGAAGAAAACTAACCTTATAACCTAAAACGTAATCTCTATACTTTATGGGTTAAGTTTTTAAAAAAGTGGTCATCAAGTTGACAGAGGAATGTCACTTGAGGTCAATTAATTAGTTATTTTTCTCACCTGCTATGAGATGATTACCAGAATATAAAAAAATGCAACCAAATTAATTTTATGAAGATGTCTGACAAATCTTTTGATTTGATGGTAAAAAAGAAGAAAATTTTAAATTGCTAGTTAAAGTGATAAGAAAAGCTTTTTGATATCTTGAGCAAAAAATACTCGTCAAAGACTAACCGCAGTTAATAAAAAAAATTATAAAAGGCTGGGGTAGCCTTTTAATTTTCAGACTCATGACGTATAAAACTTCCACGTTGCACTTTAAATATTCATTATATTCACAATATGCGGTGGAATGTACATGTATTATACAGCCACTTTGTGGGGTCAATTATTCTGCTAGTACACACAATAAATAGGCCTACACTGGCCGGTTAAGAACGATCATCAACATTCATCCTGTATGATGAGTACAGTGTTTTTAATTCATTTGTAAATGCACCTCTGCGCCATTTGCATATGATGGGTAAATACTGTGCAAGTCTTACGCGTATCGGTTTAAAAAAAACAAGTCAAACGAAGAATGATGAATCTGAAGTCAAATTCATTTCTCGGGTTGTCTTCATTATATTGTTGAATTGATTTTACTTTCATATGTTTTATCACTTAGGCCCCTAGTATTACATTCCCATAAAAAAATATAGTTTGCATGGTCATTAACTACTTTAAAATAAGATATTTGACGGGAAAAAATCTCGCCCAAGTAAAACTCCTTATGGTTGGGACAACAATGGTCCCGGAAATTCGAATACGCGCGAGACCTGCACAGTCTTCTGTACTTTTTCCAAATTTTACTTAGCTCATTAAAGGACAACTTTTTTTCCTATAGAAAAAATGTGTTTCTTCAAAAGAAAAAAAACGTTCTTAAGAAATGATAATATGTGTCCTTGAAAAAAATAACCATTTCATTCCCTCAGAGTATCAAGTCTTAACCTCGAAATATTTGTTGTGCCCTCGAAATATAGTTTTGTGCCATCGAAGTAATAGTTTGTCCCCTCAAATTAATATCTCTTGCCCTTGAAAAAAAAAAGTTTGTTCCCTCGAAACAATTTGTTGCGCCCTCAAAACAAGGTTTCGTTCCCACGACATAATATTTCATTTTGTTTGAAATAACAATTTGAAATGATATCTAGTATCTTCGAAGTAATATTTTCTGTCCTCTAAAAACATTTTGTTCACTCGAAATAATATTTTGATGATTCCTGTAATACAGCCAAGTGCACACAAAGAACGTAGCTGGGATCAAGTGATAATGTGGTACACAACAGCGAATTATAAGGTCATTTAACAAAAAGTAGAACATAAGTGACAGGTGATTAATATAATTATTAACATTACGTGAGATCATGTATAATTGATGGGAATTTGCTAGTCTATTGGCCTAAGGTAGCGTCATACAAATTGTATGACCCTGAAAAGACGCTGTGTAATTTTATCCGAAAATAGTTGTTATAGTATAGTAATGATAAGTAAGCATCCTGCCAAATTATTGCGTTGGAATTGCCCCCGTTGAATACAATTCATTAAAAGTATGTCAAAAAATCTGAGTCTGGAAAGATTGCCTTCAGGCAACCGTTAAAGATTATTGTGGTTTTCGTTTGAATGCTGCCATCAATGCGACCAGAGATGCAGGTCCGCTGTCACCTTGCTAAACGTTCTTTCTTCGACCTTCTTTACAGTAAAAGTTTCTCGAAGTTTCTCGAAGTTTCTCGAAGTTTCTCGAAGTTGTCGTGTTGCCTTTCAACACTGCAAGGAACAAAGTGCTCCAAGTGAGCGTCACTTGCAATTTGACCTTTCGCAAAACGGAGCCCGAGAACGTGACATGAATTGAAAATATTACAGAAAAGCCTTTGGCGTTTTCTTTTATCGCGCAGCCACAACCTTGCTGTTTTTAAACAGCCGGCTAAGACCTCGTCGCCACTCCTTTTCTCCCTTATAGTTTCATCAGCGCACATACCTTCTGTAAAGCACCAGGCAGAAGAGTACAGTGATGTCATCGAAGGAATAGGAAAATACAATTTGGAGATCAATGAGACAGTAAAGCCAGTTGTTCATCCACCACGAGTTCCACTAGCAAGGACACAACAACTCACAACCGAGTTGGATAAGATGGTCAATGCAGCAATCATCACACCAGTGGCAGACCCCCATGGTGGGTTTTCAGTTTGGTTTGCGTTGAGAAACCAAGCAAGTTGAGAATTTGCTTAGATCCAAATGATTTAAATGAAGCGATCAAGCAAAACCACTACCCGATGAAAAATATTATGCTTGACCTGGGCAAAGCCAACATTTTACTTATTTATTTGTTTGTTTGTTTTTGACGCCAAATGTGGATTTTGGAATGTAGGCCTAGACCCTAAGGAAGTTATTGCCTAAGCTTCATCACTCCCTTCGGGAAATATTGCTGGAAGAGGATGCCATTTAGCATAAGTTTGGCGCCCGAGGAATTCAAGAGGAGACTGGATGAAGCATTGGAAGAGCTGGGAGATGACATGTCAACGACATTGTCTTGTTTTGGGAAGGTGAAACAATAATTGAGGCAGAGAAAGACCGTGGCAAACAAGTCAAGCAGAAAGAATTCAACTTCATGGGCCACAAGATCAGGTCTGATGGTCTCAAGCCTGATCGAGCTAAAGTGAAGATAGTGAAAGAGGCGTTAAGACCCACTGATCTAAAGCAGGAGTTGGGCGTTTTCTGCGATTTGTTTTTATAATTCAGCAAACTTTTACATTACCTTGGCGTAGTGTGTGAACCATTCCGTTAGTTAACAAGGAAAGCAATTTAGTGGTGCTGTGTGAAGGTACATGAAAAAGCAGTAGAGCGCATCAAAAAGATGGTAACCTCAGAAAGAGTCCTACGCTACTTTGATGAAAAGAAGGAGTTGACACTCCAAGCTGACGCATCAGAGTAAGGGAACAGGGGCAACAATATTAATGTAGGACGGTCAACCTATTCCACACAAGTCGAGCTCTGCTGACAGAAAGGAGCTGTTGGCTGTGACACTTAGGCTTGGAAGTTTCCACCAGTATACACATGGAAGAGCAGTGGAAGTCCTATCTGATCACAAGCCACTGGGAGTGATAGTCAAAGAGAGTATGCATCAAACGTATAATGTGCTGTCTACAGACATGATGCTCACATTGTCTCTTAATCTCTTAACCAGATCGGGAAGAATCAGCCGTCCACCAGACAACCTAAAGGACTATGTGAGAAACTAATTTGTTGTTGTTATCCAAATTCATAGAAAACAAACATCAACAGTATAGTATCGTCGAAAAAAAGTGGAACCTTGTTCTATGTTAGAATTGGAGTTAAAATAGGAAGCCATTGCCGTTACATGTTTCACATTAGTAGTTCAACCATATATAATTGCACTGGTCTCGAATTCGGCACTCCCACGACGTATGATGCATGCAATGCCGACGTCGAAACGTCGGCCTACAGAAATCTGTGAAATTAACAATTAACATGAGTAGCGCCCTCCCTTGGAAAGTTCTCACAGGAGCGCGTTCAACAAGTTTACCTTTATTTTACACATTTTTCATACATAATGAATTTGAGATAACTATGTCAAATAAGTATGATTTGTTTATGTCATAAACATTACTTAATCGGCACAAGTCATAAGTATGAGGTATAAGTCATAGTTATGACTTGTGCTAATGAATATTTTTGTCTGTTAACGTTCCTTTTACACTTCCGTAATTGAAAATGGGATTTGAGCAAAATGTTCAGACAAAGACCCGCGAGAAACTTGTTTGGTGCCCCCCTCCCCGTGACCACTCTATATTTTGTAGTGTTATTTCCATAGGATTGGGAACTTTTTAAGGAGATATCACATACTTAACATCGTCCCACCAAGACAAGTAATTATACCGAAATGTAGTTTGTAACTTAAATCAATATTGAAACAGATGGCGTCATCCTGACATCATCAGGCATCAACTTACTTCAATCAAATGACAACATTATGAGTTCATTTTTTGCAACATTAAAGCTCAGTACAAGTGTCAAATGTATTACTTGCACGTGACCTAAAACATTTCCCCTTCCATTCGTTACAAATCAGAAAGTCAAATAAAAAATATACAAATTAGTCGCGTCTAGAACAAAATAAGTTAACTTATCATACGAAATTTCTGAACGAAATTTTTGAAAAGGGGCATGCTGATATCATAATTTTGTATTGCGCCCTCAGACGAGAGGTTCAGTTTCCATACTCAATTTGACACTTTCACATCGGGACATTTGATACACTATTATTTGGACTGCAATTAGTCAACAAACTACATTAATTTAGGGTTGAAAAAAGAAAAATTCACCGAGTAATAAACCACAGGGGAAACTGACTGTGTAAATTTAATTCAGAGTGAACCAAGGAAAGTTGACTTGAATGGGATTTTGAACCTGCGACCCCAAGATTAACGCACCGGAATTTAAATGTACCCAGTCCCTCGTTGTTAATTACTTGATTATATTTAATAACAATCAGCTTGGTTAAACAGCCTCATGAACTAGTACGTCTAGATTTCCCATTGGATGCCAAACCTCATTGGATGCATCTGATGGTGGCGTGTTGAGTTTCCCAATACTTATCTTATAAAAGATGTTTGGGTTTGAACAAAGAAAAATTGACTGGAGCGGGACTTGAACCAACGACCTCCAGATTAACGTACCGGCGCTCTACCAACTGAGCTATCCAGCCCTATGTTGGCGGTCTCCCTATTAGTCAATATCTTTGTTCGGGGGTGCCAGTCAGAAGCCATTTAACCGTTAGCTGCCGTGTAGCCAGGGATCACACCCAAGTTTACCATACAACCTGGGAAGCGGGGGATGCGACTTTTTAATAATAAATTTCAAGCAATAAACCACAAGGGAAACTGACTGGGTAAATTTTTTAATAATTTGGGTTTGAACAAAGAAAAATTGACCGGAGCGGGACTTGAACCAACGACCTCCGGATTAACGTATACCGGCGCTCTACCAACTGAGCTACCAGCCCTATGTTGGCGGTCTCCCTATTAGTCAATATCTTTGTTCGGGGGTGCCAGTCAGAACTACATTAAGTCACACAGAATTCATATATTTCTCTAGCCCTACATAGGACTCTTCCTCTGTACGTTAGTATAATACGAAAGTGGAAGGCCGCCAGGGCTAACATTTCTCAACCTTTTATCTCGTTATACCCGAAACCCCCATGTTTTTTATGCAACAAACATATTTCTAGTTTTAGAGATTTTTAAAACGTGCATTGTATTTTTTCGGTTTGCAATATTTCTCATGAGAAGATCGGTTACGGAATTGATTTTCTTTCCGATCACTACCGATCATGTATCATACCTTTACGATCATCTTGACAACTGAGAAATTCATGCAGTCTGTTGACAATTTTATCCAGGTAGTCGGGCACCCCCTGTCGGTATGACTTATTGTGAGTCAATCCGCCGAGTACAGTAAGATACTCGTATGGATCTTTGTACGGCAAGACCCATCTGTGTGGATTGTTAGTACGTGCGTGTAAAAATGCAAGTATTCAACTCTAATGTTTTACCTAATTCTTTTAAGAGTATGTTTACACTTAATTCTCAATTCCATTCTTATCAAACTAGACATGCAAAAGATTTTCATGTACCCCGTGTCTACTCATCTAAATCCATGAGTTGTGTTTATTTTCAAGGTCCAAAATCAATTATCAATTATTTATTTGAATGCCGCCGTGCGGTGAGCCTTTCCAGCTATCTGTTGTCCTGTTTAGTGTTTGTCTTGTGTCCCCACGTCTTGTGTTTACGTATTCATTGATGTTCCATTAAACTAGTATTCCTAACTCAGTACTTCCTTAACCCAGTTACATAAATGTCGGGGGGTCTCCACCCAACAAGCTTGCTTTTAGGAGACTCCCACCATTTAATCATTACATTGTATCTAAAGTACCGTATGTGTATTTTTATGTAAGCAAACTGATTGAATGGAAATAAACTGAACTGAACTGAACTGAACTGATTTCAATTAAATGAATCATGTTTTTACGTGGTCACCCTAAACTGCATACAGTTAGACATATCACAAGACCAAAGAATAATGAGAGGGGAACATTTTAATTAACCCATTCCAGGGGTTATGAGCGAGCAAGTCATTCAGGGAAAAAATGGCTTGGCAAAAAAAACACCAAAAAAAACGCCGCCCCCTCCCGAAAAAAGCGCCGCTACCCCCAAAAAGGCGCCGCGTGAAAAAAAGTCGCCGTGTTAGTGTCATTTATACAACACCACGGAAACGTGATATTTAAAACGTGAGATTTGTGTCTTTTAAATCCACGTGGACGTTATTTTTAGCTGTCAATTGTATTCACGATTTTTTTTTCAGCAGGCACTGCCACAAACCCGTTTGCGAAACTGAGCTGTTTATGGATGAAACTAACATTTTGTACTTTCTTGGCAAGAGACTTTGTCCCGAAGACTTGCCTTGATTGTCTAGAAATAGAGTCCCCCATAGACAGAATTTCCCAAGAAGATTAAATGGCCAAGTTTGGTTGTCAGGTGTTGTTGCGTACTCTTTAGCTTTATGTTGTGGGCCATGCTCTTTGGTGGCTTCCGTTTTACAGCAAGGAAGGAATACCCATCAGACGCAGGGCTTACGGGAAGCTCTTCAACCTGTGTAGTCTGCAAATTAGTCTTCCTCTTCGCTGATTACTGATTACTGATTACTGATTATTGGCAGAAAGCAAGCACCAAGTGGGACGACCCAAGCTCCACTTCGAAGTGCCCGTGGAAACCTGGAAAACCTTGCCTCAGACCAACCTTCACGGCGCAGTCTGAAAATAAGAAGGGCCAGGTCACCTGGGCAGTGCCGCAGAGCTGTGCAAAATTATCATTACGCTTAGTTTAAGTGGTGTAAAATATAAAAAAATCAGTTGGAACTAGTTTATTAGGGGTTGTTCACTTTTATTGCAGCTTACCTATAACAACTTGGAATTTACCTTTTTGGTCAAATTGGACAGCATGTGCTAAAACTTGGCCTCTTTTGAAATGTTTAAACCTCGCCAACCCGTCTTGCCTTGTAAAGAACAATGGAATGTCGGCTCCAAGCGTATTTGCAGTTAAACCTCGCTCATACAAAACAACACATTACTTACAGCTGCTAAACCAAAGAAGAGGGGATTTCTTACTATAACTTTGACTCATCTTCTTACCTCTTTGGGGAGGTTTCACCTCTTTGGAGAGTGTGTGTTGCTTGATCAAATACCGAACGTTGAATCACGCATCCATACATACCGGCTCTTTTCTGCTGCTTCAGTTTGTGCTTTGAAGGAGCAAAGCAAGTGCGTCTAAAAAGTACGTGTACGCCTGAGTAATCAAACACTGCAAACTTACTTCGCAATCACCAACCAATTATTGGTTGTTTATTTTTAAACTAGGAGCTAGAAAACACGGGGGAGAACAATGTCGACTGAAAATGAAAGGTGGTTTGACAAGCTCGGAATGGTTTTCATTAAAGTCTCAATGAATAGACCTTGTGTATGATTAGCCCGTGTATATGAAAGTCGTTATGCTAGAGATGGCATGATATAGCAGTAATTTATGTCCACATTGAACACTCAGTACTTGACCAGACAATGGACAACACCAGGGTTAGACATGTTGTTTACCTTGAACACTGCACCAAAAGTGTATGTGAGAACCCCCTTCCAACCAACCGACCCTATTGGGCCAAAAATGGGAAACCATAGAAATTAAAAAGGGCGCCCAATCATGTCCGAATACGCACGAGCCTTGCATTGCCTTAAATAAAATTTTAAAAAACAATAATAATGACTTTTCGTTTGATAGTTAATGTTACTTTAAAAGACCGAACCTCAATGCACTGTTATTTTATTCTTGTGTTAAATTAGTTTTTGAATAATTATTATGCTTGTAGTATCAAGTCATCAAGTTTGCTTAACCGAATCAGAGTTAGATCCAAACTTTCAACATACACCGTTGGTCTTATCGTACAACGACCAATGCCAGTGTGTTTTAATACGCCTTTATACGGTGGGATGACTACACATACCGCATCATACCGACAGGGGGCGCCCTATATAGATAACCCAATCCTCATCGATGACCCAGTTGAAATACGGAGGTTCTTCGATCATTCAAAATTTTTACGAATAATAACAACCTGGGATGCGAGATATTAGACTTAATAGAGCACCGGCACGTCAATCTGGAGGTTGAAGGTTTAAATCCTGCTCAATAGTCAATTTGTTCAACCACTATAACTAAAAATAACCTAGCCAGTTTCTCTTGTGGTTTATTATTTAATGATAACAACAGATAAGAAACAAAATTTGAAACATATAGTTATGGTTCTTGCAGCACGCAATGCACAATATTTGATGCATATGAGTGTATCCACCTCTTGAAAATTAACTAGTCAAGATTCCACAATGTACGAACGAAATGCATTCAATATTTGTTTATATAATTCACACATCCTTGTCAGTTGAAAATGTTTCCAATAAACACAAAGTAGACACAGACACTTGTCCATTCTACGCTCGATCGTATGCACATGACGTCACTGACCGCCATCTTTGATAAAAAAAATTGAAAAGTGCACGCGTGTACGCGCTGCGCACGACTCTCAGCCAATGATAGCCTTTCACGCGTGCACGTTTCAACAAAGATGGCGGCCAATGCAAGCGGTCTATTGTTATACGCCTTGGCGGGATGACAACACGCAGGAATGTCTAAACAACGTTGTCCTGAACATGTAGATACCAGCGGCTGTGACAAGACTTCACCTCGTTGGGAAAAAGCTAACGGGGATCAATGGATTATTATGAGAATGAATGATGCTTCAAAGTATCCAATGTAATTACCCATACTGCACGGGCGCCTGTCCGATATTAAATACTGGAGCGTCGCGGCAGTTAATACATGGCAAGATAGTATACAACAATTAATATTGACTGCTTCGAGTGCTATGGTTAAAACTACGGCTCCCGAGGTGATCCCCGGAGCGTTCTATTTTCACGAGATGCAGCCGAGGGAAAATAGAACGGTCCGGGGATCACCGAGGGAGTCGGAGTTTTAACCATAGCACGAGTAAAAGCAGTCAATATTTGTTTTATAACACCCCAACAGACTATTTATCATCCTCGTACACGTAACGTTCGTACGCGCATTTCAGATACACAGATGCACAACTGATTGGGTTCGAGGTGGGTAAAACAGACGTCTGGGTACTGCGCGCGCCATGTAATAGTCGACTATTACATGGCAAACGACTATCACACGGCCACCGGGTTTCTAGTAAAACTAAGACATATCATGTGACGCGCTCTAAACCAATGAAAAGGCAGAATTTGTGTAAGGGGTGTTATAATATAACACACGTTCATACACGTGACGTGCGTGTTCTATGGATTAGTCAAAATGACAAGGATGTGTGTGTATTAGATCCTGTGGGGGCGTTTTTCGTGGCTGATGCAGAGGAATAACTGCGATCTCAGACTTGAAATAAAGTCTAGGCATAGCCGCGAGGCAGTGCTCCCGTTTTCATGGATTATTTTTTCAGAATTTTTAGTAGATATTGACCCGATGATGCATTGTACATTAAGTCATAAATGTTAGGAAATTCCTAAAATGAAAAAAACTAATGGAAAATTTCATTTTAAAACAAATAAATTTCATTCCTTTCCAAACATAATATTTTCGCGTAGGCCCTACAGAATGTAAAATTAATTATATCGCCACTAGTCAACAACTGATGAGGACAAGGCAGATTTGGTGTAAAGTTTGTCCTGCTGATTGTGACTCTACCCATACTGCATATTAAGTTAAAGGAAACTGGAGTCGTCAAAAAGTTGTTTGATTGACTTTTGCTGATTTTGGGGGAGGAAATCCGTATAGGAAAGTATTAAACAAAACTATTATACATAGCCTATAGGCCAGGGCCTACAGGACTGTCAGTTTCTAAGCTTTCGTGTCGTTTTTAACGTGTGAAAAAACACACTTTCACATTGAAACTTAAACATAACACTTAATAAACATTATATACGGCCGTTTTATAAATGTTTGGCGTTGAAGTTTAACTGTTATTAACGTCGTTTCTACAGCTTTTGGTAAATAATCCACCGGACTCACTGTATAAAACAAAATTGTGCACACTCCGCCCTCCTTGCATGCACGCCTTCGGCAAGTTTGTGTATGCTCGCGTGGAATGCACACCAAACAATCGCGTATATCAGTACCACGTTAATCTATAGGCGGTACGCGTCATCAGCGCCCGCGCAAAACATGCACCGACGCGCACTTTGGCCGGAAAGTGTGTCACGAACAATTTTTTTTTGTTATGGAGAAAGTTCAGTAAAAAGAAGAGAAACGGCAAACAACTAACGTGAGAAATGGTATCGAGATATTGACTAAACACTGTTTTCTAGTCTGATGACTTGTTCACGCTTAAAACGCAGATTTATTTACACACTCTCCCATTGCTTAACACATGTTTTCCCTTGCCTTTTCGCAACCTCGTTCCCAGTGGTGTACAATCTCGCCGCGCCATGTTTTTGTTTCTTTCCCAGAATGCCTTGCTCGATTGTAATTTTTGTAATATTTTGTAGTTTGCAAATAGTTCCCAATGCATTGTCTCATCTGTTTGCTTAATTGCTTGCTGGTTTGAACTTTTCGTTATCATTTTAGTAAATTGCTCATTTCAGTAATTGCTGTGCCCACCAAGTTTGATGGCATTACCTCGGTATTGGCATTCACGTATAACGGGGCACGGGCTTTGTTAATTGGGTTCAAAGCTCCCTGGATCACATGCGTTTCTAAATAAAGTCGTCGCTGTAGGTTGTACAAAGCTCACTGCACCGTTTACTGAAAATCAAATAATTTCAAATTAAGTACAACGATTTGTTTGTTTCACCTCAGTGAATTTAATCATTTTCACTTGCAAACACGACCAAAAGGGGTAAAATTGTAAAATAACAAATGAACAAAAACAGAATACTTTTCAATACAGTGCGTGCACAAGAAACATAGAAGTTAGAAAACACCTTTATAATTTGATGTTTTCATGTTTATACCATAAAAGGCCTTTTACGTGCGAAAAACTACCAGTAGTTTCTACTTATTTCTTTTTTTCGTTTTGGGTGACGCTGTAAATCCAGACAGCACTAATTGTATAAACAATTGAAATGCTTAGTTTTAGTGTTAGAAAGGGATTCACCAACTTGTACTCCAGGCTTGAAGAATGAGGTTAAGTTTAATGATATAGTTTTCACATAGAACGTTATTTTTGTGTGATTCCGATCATTGGTTCTATTCGAATGTAATGGAAATCGTAATCTTGTCCAAGTTTAACTGTTCCAAACAACATATCTGCGTAATCGGGCTCAATAAATGTTATCTCGCGATGCTGACTAAAAAAGAACGCCTATTCTGAAGTAAAAGGTACTAGCGGCAAAATGATCTCCCTATTCATTCCCTAGCATGCTGGTCAAATATTCATTCCACGACTAGCAACAAAATCTGAGCGGTTACTCCCTCGGTAGGTAGGGTTTAATCGCAAGCATGGCAACATCTAGCCAAAAAGTTTGCTGACCGGACTGAGTGCCAAACAAATTACTTAAGCTTTGTGCAAGTCTCGCGTGTATCAGAACGAGAAAACACGTCAAACGAAGAACACTTTTTCTGAAATTAAATCTTTGTTTTAAATTGACGAAATCTGAAGAAAACAAATTACAATTTAATTTTGTTTAAATAAAGCTTTTATAATAAATACACAAATAATGTGTTAATTATGATTATTAAATACCTCGGAGAGTTTACGCACTTTAATTGATCGGTGACGTTCAAAGAAATGTTCTGTACATTTTATTTACAGAGAATTGACTGGTGCAAAAAAAATCCTCTCTTTGGAATGTACAGACTCATTTATTTTTGATGTCCGATTACGTTAAGTTTCAAATTTTGCTCTGAAAGAAGATCTCAAATTCAACGACATGTTACACCATTTTATTGTGAGTTTAGAGACGTGATTTTTTGGTGTAAGAACTTGAGCAAATTTATAGGTGAAGTTGAGTTGCCCAGGTTCAGACGTGTTTGAGTTATCAGATCACAAATTACAAATATCAGCCCTATTAAAAAATGTACACGTGAAAACGATATCTTAATTATGTTCACAATGTCCACTGCTGATCGATAGGTGACTAGTATGACAAATTCGTGGACAACCCTACAGGACTCGAACCACTGAAGCATTGACCAAGTTAGTTTGTAATCGGCTAGGGGAGAAGAGGAGGTTTGTAAATATTTATGAAATGACCACTGATGACCTATAGGTGACCACTGGCCCCCAAAAATGTACACCCCAAATCACCACTACTGACTACCATATGACCGTTTGCAAAACTTTATGACAACCCGTAGGGCAGGTGGCAATGTTTAACTCGACCAACTTCAGTTAAAATAGGCCGAATAGACTGTGCAAGTCTCGCGCGTATCGGAACGAGAAAACACGTCAAACGAAGAAAGAATGAGTAGAAAAATCCAATTAGTAAATAAGAAAGGAGGGGGACAAATAACTGTAGCATTACACAACACACTTCATTACTTGTCGAGTAAAGTTTTCTGGTTAGCGTTGTTCCCTGTTCAGCGTATGACAACCCAGTTATAGATTACTCTACGGAATGCCGACTTCAGTGAGTGTAGGTTCAGATAAGGTGCTATACAAAATAAACAGTGCAGTATTATGATCTAGTTATGCCGCTGGTAGTATCATGTCATCTCTGTTCGTATTGCGTCTCTCATCGTTATTCTCAGACTAATCAAAGTTCTGGCCGTTGCTCCATGGGCCAATGGACATCATTCCGATTTCCGCTTTGAACTATCTGTCATTTTAAGACAGTATTTTTTTTTCGTCATCGATAACTCTTTTCATCAAAACTAACCAAAATAAAATCGCCAGCTCAGTGTGAAATTAGTTTGCAGTAGTTGTCTTCTAATCAGCTGCACTTGTCATTAATGAAACAGTGCTCCGAACGCTGTAAGGTTTACTTCATTGACGCTGCGGTTCTTAACGTTGACAGCGTAAGCTATAGTTAAACTCAAATAGTTTGGCCCCGCCCATATGAGAAACAGAATGAATATTTAACAAAATGTTCATCCCATTCCAAAGCTGTTGTTCCTTCTTGATGAAGTCATTGTCAGAACATATGTAGATGCACATTTGTTGCATTGCCAAGCAGTTCGGGTTTGTTGCATCGCCCATAACATGGAAGGAAGAGCGTCTGCTATTCTGTTGGTGTTTGCATTATCAGGTATTTATTAGAATTATGTTTTTAAAATTCCCGGCGACTATCAAAAGCAACTTCTGTGTTAAGTGTCAATTTGAACCTAATCACTCAAACTAATTTGAACATTTATATAGTATTTGTTCATTGTGTGTTAGTTATTATTTGGTCATAAGTTAGGAAGAAATGGTGCAACATCATTTTGGGCTGTCAAAATTATTTTTCAAAGAACATTATTTCGCTATAATTTTTTTGAGATTATTTTGAGCGCCCAAAATGAATGATTTGAGCGTTCGAAATGATTTCGAGCAAAATCATGTTGATAGATCAAAACGATCTCGTCCAATGTAGTTTTGTGAGAACTAAATGATCGCAAGTGGACGAAATAAATTATTTCGATGGCGTAAAATGAGTTCGAGCTCAAGAAAATATTTAAAGTATTCGTACACTTGAAATCATATTTACTGACTGGAAAAATATTGTGTTATGATATTTACTTGTGCTGCCAGTTGTTCGAACCGGTGTTGCTCAGCTTTGCGAACTAGGGCATGCTCCTCCAAGTCTTGTCCTCTCCCTCTTCTGGAGAACTCCCCATGTAACTTGAGCTGATATAAATTCCATCAGAAGTGATTGTTGGGCAAACTTCTTCCTCATCAACACTGATGTTTCCACGTGCTGCTGCTTTCTGACATTTTGATCAGCGTTTCCAATTCAGCTATATGCTTTTAGTGCATATACACGATTGTGTGTATGATGAATAAAACGAGTTCGTATTGTGACGTCGCATTTCTGTTTTGATTCCCAGGCGCTAAGGGCTATTTGTGAAACTCGGCAGTTTTGCCCAAGTGACACTGATCAAAATGTTTCTTTTTAAATTATTATGGAATCCTTTTTCAGTTTCAGTCACAAATATTATTACTCCCTGATTTACTTTTCTATAACAAAATAATTTAGTTATTAATTCGAGCAAACTTATATTATTTAGGATACAAAGCTGTAAACAAGAAATCAGTTGCAGTGAAAGTAATTTATTCCAATTGAATCTTAAGTTGCAGAACTGCCCCTGACACAATGGTCCAATCTTGTAAAACTTTATGGTCAAACCATTTGCAAGCCGAACCATGTCATCAAGCCGCCATCTTAAAGGCAAACCAATGATGAAACGGTGAAAACGCGCAGATGTACGCGCGGCGCGCATGATTGGCCAATGAGTAGCCTCCTTTTGATCTCTAAGAAAGGTCACCTAACTCAAATTACGTCATATGCATGGCAACGTCTCACTCTGTTTTTTAAAAGTGCAAGGGGCCCGCCCTTCCACCGTTCATTTCCATCCTAAGCCACATAGCTAAAATGATTGAAAATGCAGTTTAGGTCCAACTTTCAAACAATCTCACTTAACAACGTGATAAATGATGATCATTTTGCTTTTCTTAGGAATAACTCGACATAATGTAGTTTGCATCGTGTTACTGTTCAAATTAAGTTAGTATGATGTGTTTAACAATGAGCATAAGTGCTTTAAAAATATACTACTGAAAGGATGCAAGTCATAAACTGATATGGTAAGGTTTCCAAACTTAATCAATGATGTTGTTATCTATTATAATGATCACGAGAGGGAAACTGACTGGGTAAATTTTTCATAATTTTGGGCTGAGCAAAGAGGACATGTTTAGAGCGGGATTTGAACCAACGACCTCCGGTTCAACGTGCCGGCGCTCTACCAACTGGCAGTCTCCCTTTTTCCAATATCTTTGTTCGGTGTGCCAGTCAGAAGCCATACAACCGTAAGCTGCCGTGTAGCCAGGGATCAAACCCAAGTTTACGATACAACCAGGGAAGCGGCAGCCAGGAGGTCACTTTGAGAGGATGCGCTTTCGTTATGTCAGATATTAAGTTATAAACCACTTTGGACTCAAAACCCACACTCTACCAATCAGATTTTCAAAATGAAATATTAAGTAAAGATTACAAAGACGGTGTGTATAAACTAATCTGATTTCCTCAAAACTGAAGAAGTTCATAATGATCTAGTCCCATAAAGCTGCGAAAAACTTTAATGAAAAACTTTAATGAATCACAGATTACATTTCCATTACTGACGACTTCTTTTATCATTTTGAAAAGAGCTGAAAGTTTTTGCTTTGACGAAACTGGTTAGCACACCATTATGTTTTTCTCACAAATTACGCTTGCCTGCAGATTCATATACGCATTGTAGCTGAAATGAGAAAATGCTATCTTATGAGTAACATCAATTTAATGCAGCCCTCCACATTATTGATTTCAAAATTGTATCACCATAAAGACAATCGTTGTGGGTTTTTTTTCAGTTTATAGCTCTTTTTATGGAATTGGATGATAGTTTGACAAGATTTTTCTTTCTCTCTACCACCCCCTCCTTAAAAATAAAAACAAAGGTCAACACGGAGGGATTTTCTTGAGCCTGTCTCCAGCCTCAGATCACCACTGATTAGCGGAAACATCTTAATTTCAGAAGGTGTCAGTGTAATGAAAATTGTGACAAAAACATATTCAAATGTACACAATTCGCTACTATGGGTGGTCATTCTGAAAGTATAAAACTGTGTTTTGATAAATTCACAAAGTTTTATTGTGATTCATACCTAAGGCACTCTTCCAACTGTGCATCGTAAAGAAAAACGATAAAATAAAACAATGGAATTTAGTACACACAATGTTGACACAATGTCGCCTCCAGCAAAGTCTTAATCTGAATCTGAATCACAAAGGGTCTTCTTCTAGCACTTCCTATAGCAAAGTTCCCCACCCAACACAATAGCCCCTGACTCTTTTCTGATGCAGTACTTGTTTATCATTCATTTCTGCCCCGTGTTAAAATTGATGTAACAATTCAGAATCATGTTTTTAAAAATCATATAGACAATGTATTTTCCCTCAGAAAAAACTAATTTATATACTTATATCATAAACAAATATGAAATCTAAATGATGCAAGTGAATTTAAAACCATTTCTTTAAAAAAAGTAAAGTGAGAAATTATTCAAAACAACAGTGTGTAATATAATAATAACACATACTCAGCAAGTGCAATAATGATAACACAATGTCTGCCCCGGTGGGATTTATTTATTTATTTATTTTTTCAACCAACCAGCAGACAACTAATTTGGTGACTGTCAAAAAAAATAATAATAATAATAATGCCATGAAATGTAGCTTATTTTCATCAGTAAATGTCTGGAATAACACCAAAACACGGTTTTCACGAATAAGATGCAGCACTAATTTTATACATCAGGGCTGGTTTTCAAGATTGAGAGCTAACCCTGAGCTAAGTGACAACGACTTCCATCCAAGGCCAAGACTCAGTTCTAGACACCCATCCTGGTCAAATATCCTGGAAAGCACAGCGACAGCAAAGTACCAATGGCGCACGTGGTGGCAAGAAAAAAACTGACGTCCCGCACAAGTTCCTGGTAACTGATCCCACCATCCAGCTCCCGGGAATGAACCTTCCCTGCGGCCAATGGTACCTCCTGAACCCGTTCCGTACTGACGTTGGGGCCTTGCCGGCTTGCCGCAGCAGTCTACATAGTTTGGACTACTCTGCATCCCTGCTTTGTGACTGTAGTGAACACCAGACGTTGCACCATATTATGATAGCCGACTGCACACACTTTCGCCTTAATGGTGGCATCGTAGTCCTTCACCAGGCTGGGGACCCGGCCGTCAACTGGCTGACACACAAAGAGATCGACATCGTATAATTTTGTGCTGCAACTCATACTGATGGCTGATACGATTACAGAAACAAATGTGTTCATAGAGGACAGCCCACCCCCTTGTGGTTGTGGTTTGCTCAGTTTGAGTTGCGAGTTTGTTTGTCTGTCAGAGTTGTAAGTTGCCCGTCGGAGTTGAAAGTTGTTAGTTGTGGGCGAATTTTTGTTTGCACATACGCCTATTGTGGTCCTTTATGAGTTCTCGCATTTGTTTTTTCTTTTTTCGTTTTTATATTTAAAAGTACACAGGAAAACATGGCAAACTTGCACGGGACACCCCCCCCCCGCACCATACCCATCACAACCCTGACAGCCAACTCACAACTCCAACTGGCCAACTCACATCTCCGACGGACCAACTCACAACTCCGATTGACCAACTCACAACTCCAACTGACCAACTCACAACTTCAACGGCCAACTCACAACTCCGACTGTGCAACTCACAACTTTGACTGGCCAAATCACAACTCCGACTCACAATTCCGACAGACCAACTCACAACTCCGACTGGGCAACTCAGTAACTCACAACTCCGACTGTCCAACTCACAACTTCGACTGGCCTACTCACAACTTCGAATGGCCAACTCACAACTCTGACTAGCCAACTCACAACTCCGACGGAGCAATCCACAACCACAATGGAGGCTATCCTGTCCTCTATATGGAACATCATAGAAAAAAGTTGTAGGCGCGTCGAACCAAAGGGTGTGTTGGATAGAAAACTCGATGCTGGGGTTATGGAAGGAACACTGGTGTAGAACGGTCAATGTTGGTCAGTTTTCGGTAGAAACTGTGATGGAGTGAGCTGTCTGGTTTCTTTGTGATGGAAACATCAAAAAGGGTATCTTGCCGGACTGCCCTTGTTACATCATTGGACTGGAGCATCAGCGTTTGGCTATGATTCCAAGCTTGTTGGGTTGCATGATCCCTTTTGGGAAAGTTTAAGGAATGGTCCATTTATGCCTGATGAAAAGGCATAAAGATGTAAAGCACCTTGATCTAGCTACTATAAGAACCTATAGTGTATTCTAACAACACTTTGGATGCACTGACGCATCCCTTCGACTTCCTGTAGAACCAGTGACTGTGACAATGTAATGCAAGAAAACAATTGTTTTCAAATAGGGTTCAATCATTAGAGAGTGTTCCTTCAACCTCTGCCACTCTGCCTCCCTTGTTCAACACGTCAATTGTGCATGCTTTTAAAATAATTGTTTGAAGTTATGTCGACATGAACACTAAGCCACTGCCAAGCCAGTTTGATTGGGAATGGTCAAAAGTGTTTGGATTGTAGCACCCAAGCTTTCACTCATCAAGAGGGAGCCAAGAAGTGCTCGGAGTCAATGTAATACACTGTTACGTAGTAGATGCTGAAATGTGGAAATACTGTATTCAAATGCCTGTACCTACATCTTTTGCATGTTTCAGTTTTAGAAAATGAAAAAATCAAGATGCTAGAATGGCATACTATTATTTTGCCCCCACTTTTCAAAAATGTAACTCCGCCCACAGAAGGGGCGGAAATAAAGATAAGTATTAATTTTTAAATAGTTATTCTACTGTAACCATGTATTTTAGTTTAAAAAATGTGCAGAGAAAAACATGGTGTAGTCAAAATGAACATATTTAATTTTGTAACCCCACTCTCAGAAAACGTAGCCCCGCCCCTAAGATGGGAAAGATCCGAGATGGGTCCACGTCTAAAAATGATTATTAGGGTATATATAACAACTGTAGGAAGTTTCATGCTTTTTACCACAAAGTGCACAATTTTCCCACATTATGGGCCTTAGCAGCTGGACTAATCTAATGTTTAAAAACATGTATAACTCCTGAACCACACTTTGGATTTTTACAATCAATACATCAGCTATAAGGTCCTAATAAACTAAACGCGTGCTACACAAATTGCGACCTAATTTGATCTTGACTTCCGGTTTAAGTTGAAATTTTTGGGTTTTATCATCTATACCTCTTCAGAAAGGCATCCACACACTTTACAAAAGCTACACAGTGTGACCTCATTTAATCTTGACTTTCGGTTCAAACCGGAAGATTAGTGATATTGTTTCAAGAAATTCATACTTTTTTAACCACATATTGGATTGTTACACTCTATACATCATTGGGAGACTATGTAACAACTTAAGAAACGATACACAAAATGTGACCTCATTTGACCTTTACTTCCGGTTAAAATCGGAAGTTTAAATTTAAAATGTAAAAAAAATCATAATTCATGAACCACCTTTTCGGTTTTTATCATACGCCACCAGAAAGGGCCCCAAAGACTTAGCAAGCATTGCACAGTGTGACCTCATTTGACATTGCCTTTCATGTCAGACCGAAAGTTTTACTTTGGAAAAAATACAACTCCTTAAAACCAGACATTGGATTGATAAGGTAGTTTGTCGTAACCATTTCATTTATTCATAATTTGATGACATCACTCACGAACACCTTGTCTTTGTAGTTTCTTTGTTTCTCCAAAAGTCCCAAAGGTTTTTTATACACACTTTTTCACCCCTAAAGTTTTTCTACACTTATTATAAGAGATTCACTATAAATAGTTTCTTGCGCTCGAAATCATTTCGAGCTTTCAAGATAATTTATTTTGTGCACTTAAAAATATCTTTTAAGCTCAAAATCACGTCGCGATCTCTTCTTCTCGTTCTCCTTCTCCACCTCCCCTATTCCTCCTCCTCCGCCTCCTCGTCGTCCCCTCCTCCTCGTCGTCCTCCTCCTCCGATCAGATCTGCGATTGCTAGTTACAATTACATTAGATCTAGTAACTTTTATTATAAGGTGTTCGACGAACGGCCGAAAAACTTTTGTTAATGCACTGTTTTTTCCACGTCCTCTTCCTTCCCCCTGTTTAGGAATGATGACGTCATCGATGACGTCATAACACCAAAGTTTAAAAATAACGTGAAATATTTTAAAATGTCATATCTAGAGAACCATTATTGATACATACAAGATCTTTGCACCATATAAAATCCCTAGATTCATTTTACAAATCTTACACAAAGTATGACCCCACATGTGACATAAACTTCTGGTCGAAACCCGGTTTGAAGATAAATGAAGATAAATAATTTGAAAACATTATATCTTCTAAACCAAACGTGCTACACTAACAACCATTGCACCATCTGAAAGCCCTTGAACGATTCTACATATCTTTGTTAGGTGTGACCCCATATGACTTTTACTTCCAGTCAAGACCGGAAGTTAAATTGTGTTACATATAGAAAACCCATCATATCTCACGAACTAAAAAGTTTTAGACTTAAAACTAATCAGGTACTTAGATCTTCGTGTTTTCTTTATGAATTTTGGTTTGATGACGTCATCGATGAAAGAAAGTTTTACCCCTGGGCCTTTGAATTAAAAGTGTAATGAAGTAATTTTTCAACAGCGCCCTCTTTTGACAACTTTTTAAAAAGGAACTATTAATTGCTGAAAACCTGTTGCATTGTTCACAAAAGATTCAAACTTAACACGAAGTTACAAATCTCAATGTCTGCATAAGAAATAATCTATGAGGACGTCACGATGATTTTATGATGATGTCATCGTTTCAACTAAGGCTCCATCGAAATACCTTGATTCTTAAATGCAAATTTTTAGAGCCACAATTAACTTTACGTACATGGATGTTTTCTACATAGACGTTTTCCCAAGTTTTCTAGTTACTTTTCACCAGCTCTGCTAATTTTGATTTTTAATTTTATTTACCGAACACGTTTTTTTTTGTTTCAAAGAAATCTTAATTCTAGTTATTTAGTTTTTATTATTAATAATCCATACTTTATCGATTATTTTTATCATTATTATCCAATTGTGAAATTGGAACCCTTTGGCCCAATATGATGCCTTTGTCAACGCTGTGGAACTCTTTGATATATATGTCCATGTCCATAGCTCTCCTCATCAAGACTGTTCTGTGCAAAATTATGCTTACATGCGCTGTGGAGTTGTATGACGTATGATGCGGGGACATAATTTCCGGACAAATTCTAAGTGAAGTACAAACATAACTTAAAGGGCGACTCAATTTCTAGGCAATCAAGGAATTTTTGTCTTGGGGACAAAACCTCGCGCCACGATAATACAAAATGTTAGTTTCATCCGTTCACAGCTGAGTTTTCAAACGTGTTTTGGACAGTGCCTGCAAGAAACTACGTACTCATGGCTAAAAATAAGGGCTGTGTGACTGTAAAAAGAGTAGACTATTACAGCACTAATCTCACGTTTTTATTATAACATTTCAGGTGTTATTGTGGTGTCGTCCCATGGCGGATTAAAGTATGACATCAACTCTAACAATCCACACAGATGGGTGTTACCGTACAATGATCCATGCGAGTATGCTGCAGTCCTTGGCGGATTGACTGACAATTTGTCATACAGACAGGGGGCGCCCTTCTACCTGGATAAAATTGTCATCAGACTGCGTGAATTCTTTGGCTGTACAGGTATTAAACATTTTTGGTAATAATCGGAGAGATGATCAATTCCAGAACAATTTTTTTAATGATAAATATTGCTAACCGAAAACAATACAACGAGCAATTTAATAATGCACACCTTATGGGTCAAACCTAATACCCAACTCAGTCACAATAGAAACTAAAAATGTCTTTGTTTCATAACAAACACGGGGATTTGAGTGAAAAAAAAATTTGAGTATAAAAAATGTATGATGACGTGGTTACGTAGTGTAGTTTGTTGACCAATTGCGGTCCAAATATGGTGTATCAATTGCCCAATATAAAAATGTATGCACGATCGACACGGTTATGCATAAATAATGAGCTTGGAGGACAAGTTTACAAAATTTCATTTCGGGCAAATCAACCATTGTAAGAAAACAAAAACATCACATTAACGGAGCAATACTGTTTCATTGTACCTAAACAATTATGACAAATTTGTTTGTGTTAGAAATAAAGAAATAGGATGCCAAAAATGTTAGCTTCTGTGTGCAGAAATAAGGGTCTCTTGAAAAGTCATTTGTTTATTAGTTAACGAAATTTGTGCAGAGAAATTTTACTGATGGAATGTTTCACTTTTGATCCAGTCTTTTGCTGTATTCGTTATTTCTAAGGAAACCCCGAAACAGTCAATAACACTCAAAGAATTCGTCTTCGTCAGCGTAACCATTCTGAACAAAAAGTCCGTCATGGCTCGCTTGCAAAATGAGAGTCCAATCGTGATTGCTCAAACCATGAACGGACTTCACTGTATTAGCTTGCCTGAGTAACCAATCAGCTGCCTTGTAAAGGTAACTCTAATCAAAATGGTTATGTCTGGCTCCCTTAATAACGATGTAAAACTAAACGTGGTGTTGGGTAAACATCGAGATGCCTGACTATGTAGTGGGAAGACTTACAAGTCATTGCTAACAAATTATTTCATCGAAGTTTAACGAAAGTTTACGTTTGTTTTATATGAAAAAATTGTTCCCCTGTCATCTTGATTACTTAGGGGAAAACCAACATTGTTAACATTTTGTTATTACAATTGTTTCACTTTGGCGTCCTCGCATTTGGCTTTTCAAACCGTCCAATCGTCCAAACCCATAACAAGTTTTAAAGCATTGTTATTCTATTCTTCCGAAGCTAAAAGTAGATAATCGTCATGGTTAATACTTATATTTTAGATGCACTAATTGTCTAAATATACTAAATGCATAGTAGCAAAGCTTGTATTGAGTTGAATCTGTACATGTAGTAAGAATATAACTAGCAGATGCGGAGTAAGCTGTGTCGTCATTATGACGTCATCATGTATTAAACTAAAAGCTATCTAAGTTTAAAAATGACAATATGCTTATCGCTGTATTTCAATAATTATGAAGCTATAAGGTTTATAGTTGGGCATAGATCAAGACAGGGCCAACATTTGAAAACACGCACAATTAAGCTAAAACCTTGCATGTATTCAAGCCGGGATGTGTAACATCCGAAATTCAAAGACTCTTTCTAGTGTCTACATCAAATGACGTCACTTTAATTGATTATCCGAAATTTGGAACCATAATCTAATGACAACATCAATTTTATTTTAAAAATGCGCGATTAACCTAGCATGTCTAACATTCAAATTTAAGGTCCTGTTCTAAAGACTTCATCAAATGTCACATGACGTCACTTTAAAGTTGCAGTTTTAAAGGGAACTCGCACTTTTTCTGTGTAATTTTATGTTACCAAACACCTAGTATTATAAGATGAAAACACTCGAGCTCTATAGTTCTTTTTAGTTTTTCATCTTCTTCTAGAGTCATATGTCCGCAAGCAAATGCGTAGTTGCGAAACTTGCATTAGCTGAAAAACTTTGCATGTACTTAGACTGTAACTCGAAGATGATCAAGTAGTTGTGACTTCACGATGACGTCATCACTTGTTAAAATACATTAAATCGACACTTTTATTTAAAAAGAAAATAACTCCTGAACTACAGAATGTATTTTACACAGTTGTGATGCTGATCCCGGTTGAAACCAGAAGTTGAAATTGAAAATATTCCCCAGTTTCGTTTTGTCCTCTGGTGCCAAAATGACAGGAAATTTGCACATAGTTTTATTGAATAAAACATTTTTGAAATGTAAGCTTATCGAATTGAACATCGATGACGTCATAACCTCGTTACTGTGGAAATTATTCAAGGTCAAAATAAGATTTACTTGCTAGCTAGAATTTTTTTTATTAAAATGTTTTCAAGTTTTCAATCCAAACATCCTATGTTAATATAAACTCAATTTCAAACAACAACTTAAGATAGGCAATGACAATAAAAAAATAATGACACAACTTTGAAGGCACATAACTGTTAAAGTTTGCCATAAATTCTCTTGCATTTTTTTATGTAAAGATTGGTTTTATAATTTTTTTAAATATAAGGAAGTTCATTTGTTGATCGTAAGTAAATTAGACTTTATTGCCGATATTATTTAGAGTATAACGCCGCAATTCCAAACAAGATACAACTTATTTAAATACGTTAATATTGAACGGAAAGCTCATAGAGCCGCCGGTGCTCATTGAAGCGTTACTACATACTGATAACAGCGCCGCCAGGTATTTTAACAGAGTTATCTTTCTCGCAGCTGTAGGTTTCTAGGAAAAAGCATTATTTCGGCACTTCACAAGTGCAACCTGTGTCAAGTTCAATATGAGTATTCCCCCGTGTTTGCCTTCTGATGGCTTGATGGTCAATAGCGACGACTAAAAGAGTATATTTTGCTGAGATGGCCGCCCGCTTTGGGGATTTGAATGAGTCTTGACAACATGAACATGCAATCGGAAAATGAAAGCGTTAGTTTGATTCTGATCAACACCAGTTTTTACGAGAATCCAACCTTGCATTTATTCAGGCCGGGATATGTTAAATCTAAAATTTGAGGTCGCATCTCGATGATGTCATAAAGTTTCATGTGACGTCAAATTGAAGTTTCACTTTTCGAAGATTTAAAACAGACGTTAACGGTCATAGTCAAAATTAATGGTCATGTTTTTATCGCGCGCTGTGACATTTATTATTGGCTCGCTCTGTGACATTATACTGGCTCGGACATCTACGTCATGAAATATTGTAATCTTTGAAAATTAGTATAAAATCAAGGGTATGAGACCCTGGGTTGCTTTTTGCGGGACTATACAAAGATAGTGTAGGTTTTCAAGTGTGTGATATTACGTGACCTCTACTTCCGTTCGAAACTGGAAGTGCTTTGTAATTCAAAAGTGGCGACTTTTTTGAGGTTTTGTTAACGATGTTATAGTCCGGCAAAGGTCTGGTAAAAGAAAAATAGAACCGTTGACGTCATAACATCTTTTTGAAACCGTGTATATCTACCAAACCACAAATTCAATTGAGTTAATACTAACAGGACTGATTAAAAATAGAGTGACGTCAGATGACGTCATTACAATTTTTTGTTTACGAATTTTTGAAATTTTGACCTATTATTACATATCTTTATATCAAAGCAATTTGCAATCAAATTTTAGTTTGCATCAGATTTTGAAGGTCAAATATGGCTTATATATGGAGTGAAGTATTCATGACGTCATCATTTGTCGTTATATCACCGCCAAGGTAATGTGTTACAGCTGAAACTTGGAATGTTTTCTAGCTGGGATGTGTTACATCAACATTTGTTTGTCCTGTCACGGTGACCTCATCGGGTTTTTACATGACGTCGCCTCAAATAATAGTTTTCATCTACATAATAAAATTCTTAATTGAGCTGAATTTGTGGATGTACTCAAGCTAAGAAATGTTAACATTTTTGTTTTCCTTGAAAAATGACGTCACTAATTGTAACACGACTTCGCCTTTAAAGTGCAGTTTTACCGAATCTGTTTAATAACACACCTTGAGAGCCATAGCTGTTATGATTAGAATCTTTGCTTCACCTGTGAAAGTTTTGTGTGTCAGAGTTGTGTGTTATGGTTTTTGTATTCTCTTCATCTTATTCTTCCGTGGAACTTTTCTCAGTCGCATAACTCAAGATTGAAACTAAATTAAACCTTGAATCTCATCGGAAAATTGAATCTCAACAGAAGGAAAAAACACTTGTCATGGCGTCATGATGACGTTATCGGGTGTTGAATTACAAGGTTTCAAAGTTGACAAATTACCATTTTGCTATTCACTTTATTTCATTGACTTTGAAAGCGATGATGCTCATAGTTGAGCATCTGATAGTTCAAGATTAAATTGAATAGAACATTGAAACTCATCAGACAATGGAACCTAAATATCAAGATAACACAAAATTGATGATGTCATGGTAACGTCATCAGGTATTGAATTTAAATAAAAGTTTAATTTTTGAAAGAATCATAACTCATGAACAACAAGTTGGATTTTTAAAATCTGTACATTATCGGAAAGGTAGTTGAAAGTTCAACTACCACTATAAAGCACGTGATCCCGTTTGACCTTGACTCCCGGTTCAAACCGGAAGTTGAAAACCTCAAAAATTGATATCTCAAAAACTATGTAGTTTTTCTCCACAAATTTGCAACATTTAGAAATGAGTGAACCTGCTCAAAAATTTGCACAAAGATGGCAACAATCTTTGCATTCGATGAAAATCGGGCGTTAAAGCGGACTTATCTGTTGACTATAGTGTACTAATACACTAGGCATATTCTGAACCTGTACAGCCACATGTACATTGCACGTGTGATTTGTGTTTACATGTACTGTATATTATGTACTCTACAGCTACATGTTCATTATATTCATCATGTTTTGTGCACAAAAATTGGGAGCCAGAGGTCGTGTTCGGTATAGCTGATGGTTCGTTATTGCGGTGTTTGTTATAGCAGCGGGGTTTTTTTGTTCAAGACTTTAGTTCAAGTTTGAGACCGCGGTTTACTTCTCATTATCAGCCACACAAAACTTCGCAACAGTTTGGCTATCACACGCCCTAACTAGCGATCTCAGACTTGACCCCCTTGTGTATACAGGATAATTATTCACGCGTGAACATAACAATACCGATGCCTGAGAGATGGCCAATCATGAGGCCACGCACCAGCGGCGTAGCCACGGGGGGGGGGGGCCTGGGGGGCGCATGCCCCCCCACAAATTTCCAGTTCTCCCCAGGTGCCCCCCACGAAAAAATCGCGATAGTGCCCACAGAAAAAATAAAGTAAAAGAATGAAAGCAAAACATTGCACAGTTATATTCTTAATACATCTGCTAGCTGTAGGCCTTCTTTTAAAATATAGTTTTAAAAAACCTCAATAGTGTACTAAGCCATTATTTTTTAACTAATGCGGTGGGGGGGGATTGTTGCACTCGTATCAGAAAGCGCGCGCGCGCCCACGCACTGATCAATGCAAGGCATGCAGCGCGGAATGAAAAATTTGTCATTTCTTGTTGAGTTGTTATGAACACAAAATAGAGAGGGGCCCTGGGCTGGGCATAATAATGATCATTAATGCTGAATAGGCATGTCTGGCTAAACAAAAAGCCAAGAACGATTGTGGCCCCCTGCAGCGCCCCCTTCCAAAAGCATGACCCCACCACTGACAAACACATTCCCCCTGCCCCCCCCCCCCCCCACTTAAAAGCAATGCCCCCCCCCCTGTGCCCCCCCCCTCCACCGAAAAAGTCCTGGCTACGCCGCTGCCACACACCCTCTGCTGGCCGCGTCTATTACCAATAGTTGTATTTCTAAACTCTAGCCCGTAGTGTAAACGGTTTAAAATGTATTTTCTTGAAGGCTTTTGCGATTCTGACCAATCAGACTGTTCCGTCCACTTTCGCACTTATTCGGCGTAGGGCGTGTACAAACCGATAAAAAAGATTCACAAGTCTGTAATCGGAGGTGAATGTCGGGGATTAATCCACAAAAGGGCGTCAATTCCAGCTATACTGTATTGGCTATCAGGATGCCAAAAAACCACGATCACAGACTTGGAACCAAGTCTATACAGCTACATGTAGTAAAACATTGAGCATCGCTGTTACAAGGTACACTGCCCACCCAAAGATAACCACTTGAATCTAATTTGAAAAAATCTTAACTTTTGAACAACCAACTGGACTTCTACAATCCATGCATCATCCTTTTTACCTTGTCTTATGTTCAAACTGGAGGAAGAAATTTAATATTTGAAATTCCTGAACCACACATTGGACTTTTATTATATAAACGTTATCAGAAAGGGCTCCAAAGACTCAACAAACGCTACATATTGTGACCTCATTCAACCTTGACTTCCAATTTAAAACGAAAGTTGAACTTAAAGATTTGAAAAATTCATAACTCCTGATTCATACATTGTTTTTTATACTATATACATCATCAGTTTTCCCAAAGACTTACCAAGCTCTACACAAAATGCGACCAGTTGACCTTGACTTTCGGTTCAAACCGGAAGTTAAAGTTTAATGATGCAAACAATGCCTTTTTACAATTTAAGTGTGAACCCACTTGACTTTGCCTTCCGGTTCAAACCGAAAGTTTATGTATATAAAAACAAAAAAATCATAACTCCTGAACCAAACATTGATTGATTACAGTTTAAACATCATTGTTAAGGTCTTCAAATAGTCAACAAATACTACACAAAGTTTGAACCATTTATACCTGAATTTCCAGTTCAGACTGTAAGTTGATGTTTGCTGCTGGGGGAAAAATCCTGAACCAAACGTTGGATCTTTACAACCCATCAATGATCGTATATGTCTTTCAAAAGTTACAAACGCTACACAGAGTGTGACCCCATTTGACAATGACTACCAGTATAAAACCGGAAGTTTTTATATTGCAAAAATCTAACTCCTGAAACACACACTGGATTGATAGAGTAAAATAAAAATTTGTTTTTGTGATATACAATGTCTACATCTTCCTATTTCTCTTAAATCCCTTTAATTTTTCCCATTTTAATAAATCAATGAATAAATAAGTAAACAAATAAATGGAAAGAGAAAAAATACAAATGAGTTGGACCGTCTAACCCCTTGCTGTCTTTGGACGGCCATTTAAATCTGATGTCAGGGTGATATTAATTAGAAAACTTAGGAGGTCAAATTCCACGAGTGATATACACTGCAAATTTGTTGGTCAAAAAATGTGTTGGGTAAATGCATTACTAATTTGTTGGTCACAGATAATGGGAGTTGGTTAAACAAAACCGTTGCCCAACACGCTTGGGCGGAGATGACCAAATTATTGGTTAACTGGTTGGTCCAAATTGTAGTTGGGCAAAGATTGCCCGAGAAGTTGGTCAAAATTACCACAGTAACCAATGGTGTTGTGCACAAAGTTTTCTGGTTGTTGGGCAAAGTTCCCGGTACTCGTATTGTAACAAAACTGCAATGATTTAGTATTAGTGTACATACAATGTTAGTAGTACAATGCCTACACACACACAAGCAACATCATGGCGGCCGGCTGTTAAAAATACTCTTCGAGATTGGGGGATGGAGTGCCTCGCTGAAACGTTATAGGTAAGATGCTAACAACAGCCAATATTTAAAGGTTTACCCATAGAATACACTGATTCATGTGTAGTGACACACAGTTTAGTTTTCAGAAAAATAGTAAGTAAAGAAGGACGGAGCCCACCGTGCATAGTTTGATGAAAGTGATACATTGTGAGTGTGCACAATGCTCCCGTGTTGAAAATGGCTGAACAGTCCGTTCAGTCGTTAACGATCGAAAGGCAAGGGTTAGATTCAATCCGTTGTGTTCCAGACTTTTTGATCGGGCTCAGTTATCTCGAAATAATTATATAGAACCAATATGCTTCGGAAATGGTATTTTTTTTAAAGCAAAAATTTAAAAGAAACTTGCAATGAACACTTTTGATTGCTGACTCTTTTACCAGGTTACTTCTGACATGATAAATTGAGTTACCTCACAGATTGAAAAATACTACGCTGCCCAGTTTCTAGCAGATACAACAAAGCAGAAGTTGACGCAGAAGTGGGGAGGATTGGCTAGCTGAAAACATTACAGACTGCACAGATAAGATGAATCCAGTGTGGAAAGAGTACCGCAAATTAGATGTACCAGCAGATAGATGCCCTTTCCGAATTGAAGTTGTTGGATTTTTTTGCAGCCATCATATTTTACGTTTCCAAGCGCGGAATCAAATGAACAATAAATGTTAAGTTTGATTTTTTTTAATGTTGTATTTTTCATTACAGAGTTACTTGTATTGCAGTGTGCGGTATTGTAATCTATATATGTTGAATTTATGCTGAATAAATTGAATTAAAAAACTCCAAGATGTTGTTTAGTTGCAGCGTAGTGTTAACACTTTGTTGGTTAAATTATAACCAACAATCGAATAAAGGAGTAACCCAACAAATAATCAATCATTGCTACTTTTGTTGGGTAGCAACCTTTGCCCAACACGGTTGCCCAACGTTGGTTCAAATATCAACTGACTACATTATTGGGTAACATTTTAACCAACATAATGGTAAACAAACTTGCCCAACTATTAATCAAAAGTTATTACCCAACTGTTGGGTAAAATGATTTGACCAACTTGTTTTGTCAAACTGTTTGCCCAACTATTGGATAAACGTTATTGCCCAACCACTGTTGGTTAAGTTATGCCCAATTATGTAGTCAGTTGATATTTGAACCAACGTTGGGCAAAAAAGTTGGGCAAATTTTGCCCAACGGGATTTGCAGTGTAGTGATATTCATGAAGCCACAATATTATGGGTTTATTAACCATTTCCAATCATTATTCTTTATTATTTTGAATAACTGCATTATTTTTTATTGCATATCCCAGGTGATGGGTGTTTTGATCCGCAGCCTTTGGGTCTTAAAGATCGAAGCATTCCTGATTCTAGACTGAGTGCATCTAGTTATTTGGACGGGAACGGGCGTTTAGGAGAAAGTGCTTGGCTGCCACTGTGAGTATCAATCGAGATACTTGTGACAATAATAGCTACAGAAACAACCAAATCACAACTTTCTTAAAAATAATTATATAATATCAAACATTTATCCCTTGAAACAACTATTGGATAAAAGGGTGAATTCGTAAACATGGCCTGCGTCTGTCAAAATGTTCCTAAAATCAGTTAAACAGTTTAACAACAGCATCTTCTAGCCCATCTTTTTGTCTTATGACTATTCTATATTCTTATGACTATTCTATATAAATCCTTAAAATGGTTTGAATCAATCTCGTTATGTTCGTTATCAATTGGAAAAAAAGGTACATCAGGGACGCCTGGTTTGAGGTTGACCTTGGTGTGAGTACAGTGGTGTCTGGTGTCATCACACAGGGACGTGCTTACTATCGTGTTACTCGATACAAGATTATGTATAAGAAGCTAGCATCCTCGGAGTTTGAAGACGTCAAAGATCGAAATGGAGCCATTAAGGTGCATACATTTATTTAAAGCTTAAATAAGTCTGAGCTTGATTTCATACACACACACACACACACACAACCTTACGGATCCGGTTTGTGGGGTACTGCTATTGTTGTTCTATTGTTCCCTTTTCTACAGAATTCCCTTGTGGGGCCCTATTGTTCCTATTTAAATTGCCTTGTGGGGTCCATTGTTCCATTGTTAAAAGTACCCCGTAAGTTGGCATGTGTAAGGGCACCCACACAGGTACAGCACTCCTATACGTTAGAGGACACCTATTGTACTTTCTGTTGTTCCTGTATTGAAGCAATCCCCATTGGTTTTGTACACAAATGACTAGTGAGGACACCTGAAAACAAAGAACCGACTAGTGAGGACCTATTATTTTTATTTTTTATTATTGAGCGCCATCCTGGCAGCACACTGTTCTATATCAGTCTCTTGAAAATCTCGTTTTTCTACTGGATACATCCCAGTTACTTGCCTGGAACTGTTATAGAAGTTGCTACATATACCTTGTGACTCTTCTGATCATCTGTAACTGGTCATTCTCAGACTGGTTTTACTGCTTTTTGACTGTGATTCCTTCTGCCTGGAGTGGGATCCGTATGCTCACGGCCTGCATAGTACAGAGGACCACTACACTCAACACATACATATATAGAGTGCATGCATACAAGCAGTGGTCGAGCTTGACCACCCTTCTATTGTTCATCATTCATCTAACCACTGGCAATTGGGACATCAATACAATGTGTTACTCAAGGAGTCAACTACTACAATTGAACACAACTGCAACACGTAATGGCAGACTGCCACCCACTGTGTACAACACAATAACTGCCTTAGGAATAAATTGCATTCCTGCCACTCGCCGAGGGACCCGGGCTGGGTTGAAGAAGAATGTTTTACCTGTTGCTGCAGATTCTACTGACTTCCTGAATGCGACCAATACCAGTCCGCCTGTTACATCCCCCTCTCCCCCTCACAAACTTGATCATCTGAAAATTGGCCTATGGAACGCACAATCTATTAGGAATAAAGTTGCAACACTACATGATATCATCACCGAGAATGATCACGGCATTGTTTTCCTAAATGAAACGTGGTTGAGATACGACGATGAGGTTGTTCTAGGTGAGCTTTGCCCACCTGGATACTCGGTTCTCAGTGTACCCCGAGTGACAGGAACCCGTGGCGGAGGTCTTGGTGCTGTCTTCAAAAACCAGTTGAACTTGGAGGTGAGAAAGAACATGTTACCTCATACCACATCCTTTGAACATGCCCTTGTTGTCGATCGTCAGCACAATATCAACTATGTGCTCATTTATAGACCCCCCTCATTCTCGACTAGCGAATTTCTCACTGAGTTTGAAGACTTTGCTGCTGCCGTTGATCTTCTCCCTGGAAGACCCGTGGTCCTAGGGGACTTTAATCTCCATTACGACTGCCCTCATAAAGCTGAAGTCATCGGTTTCAACACAATTACTTCTTCCCTCAATTACCAACAGATCATCCAAGGCCCAACTCATGTTGCAGGACACACTCTTGACTTGATCCTTGTCAAAGATCGCGACTCTTTGTTCGAGTCTTACACCAGTGAGCACCTCCATGTGTCTGACCATCATCTTATAAACTGTACACTCAACCTACTCAAGCCACGTGACGAAAAAACAACATATGTCTCACGCAACTTTAGATCTATTGATCCCAAGGCTTTTGATCAAGATCTCGCTGCTGAAATTGACTCAGTTCTTTCTGCTGACCACGATGACATTGATGTACTTGTCAGGTGTTATAACCGGGCCTGTCTGCAAGTACTGGATGCCCACGCGCCATCAACAGTCCGAACCCGCACCACCCGATGCAAGCCACCTTGGTTCAACAACTCTGTTGAGGATTCTCGTCGTGCCCGACGGACTTGTGAACGCAAATATAGAAAGTCACATTCTGAGACTGATCATGTAGCCTATATTCAAGCACAGAGGAATCTCTGTGATGTTATAAATGAGTCTAAGGCAGAATTCTATAATAACAAATTGTCTAACTGTTCCTCTAAAGAGATGTTTAAGACCGTAAATAAACTACTTAATAAAAGCAGTAATAACTTACCTGATTGTACCTCATCCTCAGATTTTGCTGGTAATTTTTGTGATTTTTTCACAGGGAAGATTGACAGAATCCGTGATGATATTGATAATATACATGTACCTCCCTCTGATGTGAGTTTTCCACTTACTGACAAACCCTATTGTTCTATGTCTAGTTTCGAGACTATAACAGCTGATGAACTCAGCAAGATTGTCATGAAATCTCCCTCAAAGAGTTGTGTCCTCGACCCACTCCCAACCTGGTTAATCAAAGAACACTTGCCCACCATTATTCCTATCCTGTGCCGCATTGTTAATGTTTCTCTCACTACGGGTCAGTTTCCCTCTGAACTCCGTAAAGCAATCATCACCCCTGTCCTGAAAAAACCCTCTCTTGACCATCAACAGCTCAGCAGTTATCGTCCTATTTCAAATTTGCCCTTTTTGGGTAAGTTGATTGAAAGAACTGCATCCACCCGAGTAGCTGCCTTCATCAACTCTAATCATTTGGGAGAGCCATTGCAGTCTGCGTACCGTAGTGCACACAGCACTGAGACTGCTCTTCTCACTGTGCAGGATACTTTTCTCAGAGCTATTGACCGACAAGAAGCTGTTTTGCTAGTGCTGTTAGACATGTCAGCCGCCTTTGATACGGTTGATCATTCCATTCTCTTGCAGCGTCTCACTGATGACTTTGGTATTCGTGGTGCTGTTCATCAGTGGTTCGGGTCATACTTAAGTGGAAGATCAAGCCAAGTTAGTGTCGAAGGATCTTTTTCGTCCGAAACCCCATTGAAATATGGTGTCCCACAAGGATCAGTCATTGGACCCCAAGTTTTCACATATTATACCCACTTCATTGGTCATATTGTCCGGCAGCATGCTATCAACTACCACATATATGCCGATGATGTGCAGTTACTTCTGTGCTTTGATCCAAAAGTTCCCGGGGACGCAGCTTGTGCTCTATTCAGACTTGCCAAGTGTGTAAAGGAGCTGCAGGCATGGATGATCAGCAATAAACTGATGATGAACTGCACAAAAACTGAGTTCTTCATCGCCTCTTCTCCTAACCATTATAAGCGCCTTCAACACCTTACATTCCAGCTAGATGAAGTTCAAATCTCCCCATCTCCTGCCGTCAAGAACTTGAGTGCTGTTTTCGACCATGACTTGAAAATGACTAGTCACATAACCCAACTTTGTCGATCCCTCAATTTTCTGATCCGGAACCTTAACAGAATCAGACGTTTCCTAAATGTTGATGCATGCCATAACGCAGTTCGTTCCCTTATTCTATCCAAGTTGGACTATTGTAGCTGTCTTCTAAATGGTGTGTCTCAGAAAAACATCTCTCGTCTACAAAAAATTCAGAACAGTTGTGCTAAGCTTATTTTCAGGAAGCCAAAATTTGTCCATGTTTCTCCTCTTCTTCGTAACCTCCACTGGCTTCCAGTTGCTAAACGCATTCAATTCCGCACTCTTGTTCATACATACAAGTCTCTCAACAACCTGTCTCCAAGTTACCTCTCATCTCTCCTTCATACCCGGAAGTCCTCCTCGTACTGTCTTCGCTCTTCTGTAGGAGGATGTCTTCAAGTTCCCAAATCTCGCAAACAGGCTGGTGACCGAGCTTTTTCTGTCTCTGCCCCAAGGCTATGGAATAACCTTCCCACTCATGGTAAAAATTCAACTGGTCTCACTGTTTTTAAAAATATAGTATAAAAACATGAGATGAATGTGAGCTAGTAGACTGTGCAAATCTCGCGCGTATATCGGATTGAGAAAACACGCCAAACGAAGAATTTTTAACGAAATCAAATCTGTGTTTTAAATAATATCTAATGACAAAATATGTTGGTCAAATTGGACAGCATGTCTTATTTACGCCTCAGTTGAAATGTTTTAGCTTCTGTCAGCCTACCTTGCCTTGTGAAGAAGAAAAATGGAAAGTTGGCTCCATCAGTAATTTTTTTTGCAATAAAGTGGGGCTTACAACTAACAACTGCTAAACCAAAGAAGAGGGAGTTACCATGTTGAAGTGTTTCAATGATCAGATTATGTAATGCTTGATCAAATACCGACTGCTCAATACAAAACAGTGTGTACATATGATTGTTGTATCATGTCATCCAATCATAGCGCTTTCGTCAGCTGCTTCATTTTGTTCTTTGAATGAGCAAAGCAAGTACGTCTAATAAAGTACGTGTACGTCCCAGTTAACAAATACTGAAATCTAACTTCACATTATCAAACAATCATTGGTAGTTTTTACCTTAAAACAGTGAGCTACAAAAGACGGGGAAAAAACTAATGCCGACTGAAAATTAAAGGTAGATGGAAAGGCTCGCTGGATTGGTTTTCATTAAAGACTACAATGTTAAGGCTTTTTCTATGATTAGCCCGTGTATATATACACGGGCTAATGAAAGTCGTTATGCTAACGATGGCATGATACAGCAATCATTTATGTCCACATTGAGCACTCAGTGCTCGACCAAGCAATGGACAACACCAGGGTTAGACATTGTATTGTTTACCTTGCACACTGCACCAAAAGTGTATGAGAAAACCCTTTTCGACAGACCAACCCTTTTTCAAATAGAAAATCACTATATCAAAGAGGGACCCAATATTGTGTATAAAATTGCAAGGGCTTTTACTGTCAAACGGATACCTTAAATCAAAAATAACCAATAACTTGCTTACGATAAATTTTGCGTTGACAGGTATTAATATTCACATGTTATTTAAATCTTTGATTGTTTTTGTCAGTCTCCACCCTTCAAATTTGCTTTATCGAATAAGAGTTACGGACGGGGGCGCTCTATAAGGATAGCCTCATGCTCAGCAAGGATTCAATTATATGGCACTAGATCTGACTGAAAACTTTATGCTGTGTTTGTATGATGTTTTCCCGTCTTAATTACCCGCCATGCATCCACGTGGTATTAGACTGGTCCCCTGTCTTTATCCGCAAGGATAAAGACAGGTACTGGTCTTAAGGCCCAATGATTTAATTGGACACATCACGCAGCGTTGTTTTGTTCTGCGAGTGTCCGTGTGAAATGAATGCTTAGGTAAAAGGTACGTTTGGCAACATCCAGTCCGGCTGGTATCTCGCGTTATTCACGAGCCTGGAAGTGTGACGTCAGATGTTCGGGCTAGCGTGGTATGAGCGTTCACGCAGCACAAGCTGTCCTACCTTGCCAAAGAACACAAAAATAATACGCAAAAAGAAAACAGTTGATTTGAGAGTTCTCCGCACAACAAGCACATTGTGCATAACAATATATTATGTATATGGTAAGTTTTCTCCCTATCTCTAACTTTCACCCGGTAGTCGTGTTTGGCTGTCTTCTTGGTAACCTTAAACCGCCCTTGCCATTTGCATGAGTAGCTTGTTTTGGTTTGTTGGAAGGAGAATTAAGACTTCATCACCAATTTCAAACTTTTTGTTTCGACTTCTGACGTCATAGTACTTGCAATAACGCTTAGAGGTTTTTCTTAATTCCTTTCTAGCCATGTACACGTAGCTTCCATACGTTCCCTTAGGTCAACTACATATTGATGAGTTGTTTTTACTTCTCCGTCGTCGGGTCTGCCGTCCACAGGTCTCTCAGTATGGCCATTGGTCCTCTGAGTGTGCGGCCTTGAGTTCGAACGGTGAAAACCCTGTGCTCTCTTGCGGAACCTCTTGCGAAGCTCGCTGCACATTCGTCGGAGCACCCGCTTGATGGTGCAATTAAATCTTTCTACTAGCCCATTACACATGGGGTCATAGGGCGTGGAGTCGTCCCACTTCCTTCATTAGGTCAGAAGTAAATTACGTCCCCATATCGGACAAAATCTCCTCGGGTATCCTATGCAAGAAAACATCTAAAGGTAGTGCCTCGGCAAATCTCTCTGTTTCGATTTTCAGAAGAGGAAGGGCTTCTGGGTAGCTTGTCGCATATAGTCTTAAATGATATCCCTGTGCCCTCGGTCCGTTATTGGCGTTATTGGACCAACCAGATCCACAGCAACTCTCCTGAAAGGGGTATCAATCAGGGGTATCTGACCTAGTGGTGCTCTGGTGATACTTCCCTCAGCTTCCCTCAGCTGCGTTGACAAACATCACAGGATACTATAATAGCGTCACTGAATACACCTAGCAAATAAAACTTGGACAAGACTCGGTCAGCAGTACGTTTAGAGCCCAAGTGTCCTGCCATTGCAGAGTCATGAGCAATTTGAAGGAAATAGTCTCTGACTTGTTTGGGGACAACTAATTGTTTAAATGTGCGACCTCTGTCAGCCTTTGGTGAGGTGAACTCCTGATACAACAAACCATTCTTAGCTTTCAATATTGTCTAGTTGTCTTTCCCTGACAATTTAACTTCCCCTACACCAGCCAACTTCCACGACCTTTGAAGAGACTCGTCTTCCTTCTGGGCCTCTTGTAGTTCCTCTCGGGATGATGGTACCTCAAAATCTCCCGCGGTGTTTGTCTTCAGCCCTTTTAACGACTTTTCCCTCTCCAACTTCTGCCCCTTGCCTCCTCTACTGCCTGAGCTTCAAATACCTCTACATCTGCTGTACCAGCATCAAGCACCTTGACCTTTTCCGGAATGACCCTGTTCTTGCTGACCTTTTTTGGGTTGACCTCATCTGTGTTAGTCTCGCCTTTCTCGTGTGAATCACCAGCTTGATGGGGGCATAAGCTGGCCTCGCCCAAAAAATAATCCCGATGACGACATCATATACTTGCTTGTTCATACACAAAGCTTTAACAGTATACCAGAAAAATGTGGTGTACAATGGTTAACTTCAGCTACTATCGGGGTATCTACGTACAGTCCCGTCCATTAATATGCATTTATTCCTAATAACTGTGACTCTTCAGCTAAGTTGCGCCTGACTACTACGGTGCTGCATCCAGTATCACACATGACTCTGACTAGAGTCTTACCTATGTACCCCCCTCGGTAACTGGCATACTGCAACTCACTGTGCATGCGGCACTAACAATTGGTAACTTTATGACCTCACTTAAGAGTAACATCTTAAGGCTGTAAGAAAACTCCCTACGACGGGCTCGTATGCCAATCACTTCATTTACCATGCAATAATTGATTTACAAAAAAGTTCTTATAATAAAATTAAGCAAAACTTAATGACATTTATGGACATAGGTCATTGATCATTTACAATAGGCCAGGAGCAAAAGAATCCTGTGACAAGGAACGGAAAGCTAACCAAATAGTTATGCTAATTCTTATCTGGGCTAACTTGAGGTTACATAACATGCTAACACGCAAAACAAAATACAAAGGCGTGGGACAAGGAGCGGAACGCCTATAGGCTAAGCAATGAACCGTGTTCAATACCATTTTGAAAAAACACTTGCACTGCGAGAGCCATCTGCTACGGAGCGAAACAAAATTCATTCCTGTTCGTACAGGCAACTACATCAGTGTAAGTATTCTTTATACATTTGTTTGATTACCTCTTTTACTTCCCGTTTGACGTCCATCAATCGGGTTAGATTTTCAATTATGGCTTATACCAAACATAAAGTCTCTTTATTGGGACACTCCTTCATAAGAAGGCTTCGATTAGATATCATAAATGGACGACATAATTTCAAGTTTAATTTTTGGAATTAAGGATATTGATGTACGCTCCTTATGCAAAGGTGGTTGGCAAATAAAAGATATTGAGGTTAATTTGCCCAGATTGGTGGCTCAGGACCCACACATCATCGTTTTTCAATGTGGTGGTAACGATCTGAGTTCTGGTAAAAGTTGTGACGAAATAGCCTGTCAGTTAATAGAGACTGCAGTGAAAGCCCTACAAATGACAGGGGCAAAATGGATTATGATATGCCAAATTTTGTATAGGAAAAAGGGTACGTACTTAAAGACCGACCATGAAGTCGGCAAATTTAATGCACGTGTAGACGAAATCAATTCCCTGTTAAAGTTTAGTTGTGCAAAGCAACAAAGAGTTAAACACTGGCGTCACCGTGGGTTGAAACAACTATGTTCAGGGCAGTCAGAGCCTATTTTAGGTCACGATGTGGTCCATTTGTCAGCAATGGGTCAATTTAAGTATTACAAGTCAATTCGCGGTGCAATATTGTTTGGTTTAAGTCACTCATCTGAATAAGTCGGGTCACCGCCAGTCATAGGCAGGTAGCCATGTTGGAACAGTTGGCCCTTCAGCGTCCTATTACTGCTACAGCAAGGTTATTATAATGGTTAATATGTAAAAAAAAAATAATAATAAAAAAAAAAAATAAAAAAAATAAAAATAATAATAAAAAAAATAAAATAACAAAACGTGGTTTTTTGCTGTGCCAGTATTTTTCTTCGCTAGTTATAGAGCCATGGCTGAGAGCGGGGAGCCCTCGAACTCGGTTCCAGGTCACTGTCGCGCCAAACTGTTTTCCAATCTTGTTTGTACTCCGAATGGAGCAATTTTAGTGTGCAACAGTCGTATAATCTAGCAGATTGCTGGCCAAATGAGGAAGAAAATATATAGGTGTATGTGTGAGTTTACATATGTGTATGATAACAATCAAATGTTAATAACGTTTTGGCTGCCAGCTTGTTGACTGTGTTTGCACCACTGTACTGTTGGGCCATTTTTATTTTTTCGTTAGGCAAATGCCAAACGTACTGTGCGGAAGTTGGCCCTTGTTAAAAAAAATAATAAAAAATAAATAAAATAAAAAAAATTAAAAAAAATCATTAATAATAATAATAATGAAAAAAAAAATAATAATAATAATAAAAAATATATATATATAAAAAAAATATATAAAAAAATTTCATAATTTGTATAATTATTGTAATGCGCACAGTTATTTAGATATGGCCTACCTGCCGAAAGTCTATTCACTCAAACAACAACACCAACGTCGAGCTTGTGGATAAACAAGGCCGGCCAAGGAGTCCGTCAAAATGGGTCATAAAGGTGACAGTCTAGTTAAGTAGTTTGAGTAGATTAAGCCACGTAGCAATATGGGTTGTCATAAGTTCCTGCCCTAAGTTAAAGGCGCTTAGTGATTTCTAATTATGGAACTCATGTAAAACATTAATTGCTGTCGTGAGTTTTTATGTTGCAGAATGCCGCGTAGAAAGACTGCCCAAAAACGGGTGGCACCTGCTACACGTGTGTCTAAGAGAAAAAAGCTCGCACACAAGAGCTTCCCCAAGAATTACACATCAATGATGACGAAGTTACTGGTCATCAACAAGAGACACAACAGCCAGACATGCGGCAGAACCAGCAGTCTGACACAGTGCTAGATATTGACACCAATGGTCTGCATCACACAGTAACAGAGTCAGTCGTCTCTGCTATAACAGACCATATAAAACAGGCAGTGCGAGCAGAATTGGACCGGGTGCTGCCGCAACGGATACAAGAATCTGTAACAGCAGTAGGCTCACACCCTTTGACAACAGCAGCACCTTCAACTTGGACACCACAGAACCAGAGAGGAGGAATTCAACCAACCATACCAGTAGGCAACACACAAGAACAGCCTAGCAGAGTGCCGGCACCCCGGGGAGCGACGGGGGTGGGACAGGGGCCGACTCCTGGCGCTGCTCTGGGTGTTGGCGTAGGCGAGCTGTTTTCGGGCAGCTCTGGTGAGTTAGAGGGTATAGGGCGGCACACGCCTTTTTCTGCACCTTTGTCACTTGATTTTGCAGTCAACCAAGAAACACGAAACAAAATTTGGGGAAATGAATATGTTGAATTCGGAAGCCTGCTAGACCCCTCGAACACAAGTCAGAACAAAATTTATTTACAGAAGGCAGAAAATGGGGATAATACTTTGTGTGTGGTTCAAAAAAAAAAAAAAAAAAAAAAACCAAAACATCAATGAGTGGATATCGGCATTTTCAATTTTCTCAACAGTATCGGGCGACAATGATAAACTGTTGAAATATGGGGAAGTAGTGCGTCAAATTGCCGCTGAAGGCGGAAACTTTAACTTGTACGATGTGAACTTCAGAAAACTGAGGCAAGTAACTGACCTCCCATGGGATCACTTTCACACCGAATTGTTCCTTAAAGCCAATCAATCAAGGGTAACAAATAAACCACAATCTCAAACTTTGGGGGAGTCTCAGCAATTTCCATTGGGGTATTGCTTTCGTTTCTGCCGTGGTTTACCTTGCAGAGGTTACTGCGGCTTCAAACACACATGCACGAAATGCAAGGGTAACCATCCGGTAAGCCGCTGTAGGTTTCAGTTCCAGTCAAACACCAGAAACTGGGGAACTTTTCGTAGACCATTTCAATCAAAGCCACAACAATTTCCTCCACAAAACAATTCCCCAAAGGAACAAGCAAACCAAAGTACAGGAAGAGGAAGGGGTTTCGCTTACCATAGACGCCCCTTCAACGCCAATAAATAGGTACAATTTAGCACTAAGGTTGAAACGCTATGATAAAGATAAAACCAGGTATTTACTTAATGGGATTACGTTTGGTTTTAAATTAGGTTTTACTGGTACTCAAAAGGTAAGAATGTCCATAAATCTGCGTTCAGCTCTTGAAAACCCACAAGTTGTATCTAAAAAGCTCGAAACCGAAAGACAAAATAACAGAATTGCTGGTCCATTTCAAGAAATTCCACTCCCAAATTTCTGTGTTAGCCCAATTGGATTGGTTCCTAAAAAACAGCCGGGCTAATTCCGCATCACTCATCATTTATCTTATCCAGAAAATGGGTCAGTAAACGATGGAATTCCAGATTGCTATGCCACCGTACAGTACGCTATAACTGACAATGCAGTTTCCATAATAAACAAATTAGGTCCTGGTTGCGTGCTATCAAAAGTAGACATTCAGTCGGCATTCAAAATAATACCGGTCCATCCAGACGACCATAATCTGCTGGGTTTCAAATGGGAAGGAAGTTTTTACTACGATAAAACATTACCAATGGGTTGTCGTTCAAGTTGTGCAATTTTTGAGGCGTTCAGTACAGCAGTAGAATGGATTGCAAAAGAAGTGTTCAGTCCGGGAGGAATGGTACATATACTAGATGATTTCCTCATTATATCAACATCAAGACAAATGGGGCAATCAAACTTGGAAAGTTTTCAAAATTTAAGTGAGGAGCTAGGTATTTCACTGGCACCAGACAAAACAGAAGGACCCTCAACATGCATTACATTCGCAGGAATTGAATTGGATACTTATTGGATGACCGCCCGGTTGCCGGCAGACAAGTTAGAAAAAGCAATAAAGTTAGTAAGCGAAGCACTAACAAAAAACAAATTAAGATTACAAGAGCTGCAATCAGTTATTGGCTTTCTTAACTTTACTTGTAGAGTTGTTATCCTGGGCCGTGCATTTTTGAGAAGACTTATTAATTTAAGTATAGGTATTAAGAACCAAAGACACTACGTACGGATTAATGCACAAGCTAAAAAAGACTTGCAGGCGTGGCTATTATTTCTAAACCAGTTCAATGGCAGAGCGTTCTTTCTCTCAGGACAATGGCTGACATCAAATTCACTACACTTACATACTGATGCTTCTGGCTCGCTGGGGTATGGCGCGATTTTCGAAAAGAAGTGGTTCTTTGGAAGATGGCCTGAGGAATGGGCTACGGAAGGTATTACTTTAAAAGAGTTGTACCCAATAATTGCTGCTATTTGTGTTTGGGGTGATTCTTTTGCTAACAAAAGAATCACAATACACACAGACAACAAAGCTCTAGTCAGCATTCTGAATTCCAAAACGTCTAAAGACCTTAAAATAATGACGCTAGTTCGCAGACTAGTCGTTAAATCAATGACAGATAACATTCAGATTAAGGCAGCCCACATACCGGGGGTAGACAACGTTTTAGCTGACAAATTATCCCGACTACAGGTAGAGTCATTCAAAAAACTAGCACCGTGGGCGGAGAAACAACCGATAACGCTACCTCTCGAAATGCTACCAGAGAATTGGTTCCAGGGCTGTTAAATCTACTAACTAACTCAATGGCGCCGGCCACATGGAAGACTTACCAAAGGGCAATTGAGGTACTAATTCATTTTCTACATCGATATGGATTTAACAATACACTACCATTACCTCCTATCGTAATGGCTCTGTGGGTCACACATTTATATGAGGCCAAATATGCAGCCAGCACTATTTCAACATTCATGGCAGCGGTTAATTACATACATAAGTTGTACAATATGCAAGAACCAGGCAAATCATTTATGGTACAGAAAGTCATACTGGGCGTTCACAAAACCAAGCCGAAGTACGACATACGACTGCCAATAACGCTACAACTGCTGCATAAGATTATTGACGCCCTGGAGTATTGTGCACAAACAAATTACCAGAGGCTGATGTATAAAAGTATGTTCTCATTAGCATTCGCAGCATTTTTACGAGTTGGCGAGATGACAGTCTCGAATCAAAATACAGCAAACGTCCTCAAAATGGACAGTGTTCAGAAAAGACCAGATAACAAAGGGATCAAATTGATATTTAATAACTACAAACATTCTGGTGACAGGCAGGTCAGCATAGATATCGAGAGAAAAGGGGATCAGTTTTGCCCAGTTGACGCCATAATGAATTATGTTAAGAAGAGGCATTCATTTCGGTCAATCTTTTTATATTGCTGGCCTAACGGAAATCCAGTCAAAAGGACCGAATTCGCGCAGATATTACAAACGACGGTAAAATTTGTGGGGTTAGACCCTAAGAAATACACAGGACATAGTTTTAGGATAGGGGCAGCATGCCATGCACTTTCATGTGGCTTCTCTGACGCACAAATCAGAGAAATGGGAAGGTGGCGTTCAGACGCATTCAAAAGTTACATCAGACTGTAATTTAAGAATTCATAGTAATATTATCAGGCGTCCGGGTGTTAATCATACAGCTAGAGTGGCATCGAGGCTTCTTGTGGGAGAGCCGCCCCACCCATTAAGCGTGGGACGACTTGTGGCGATTTGCCCACAAAAAACGCTCTATGTTTGCTCACAGAGTCGAAATGTTGTGTTTTATATCTGCAAGAAAATGGTAAAATATTGTACTTACTGGGTAGCTCAAAAGAAGATATCATATAATTAAACTAAAAACATTACATGCAATAAAGAAGCTAAATTGGGTTACAAAGATTATGGTCAAGGAAGAAGTATTATTGTTGAGATTGTCACTAAATAAGAAAGATTAAGCTGACTAAAACTAACGGCAACGGAATGTTAAAACGTTGCCCAAACACTGCAAAAAAAAACTAGTAAGATTAACGCTAGGTAAATTGACAGTGCTAAATGTGGTAAATGTTTTTCATCAACAAATTAATTAAATGTATATTTGAGTCTAGATAACTCTACAGTTAGAATAAGAGATAAGTATATTTAATGTTGTCATCTTCTGTGGAAGTAAACACTTAAACTTATTATAAGAGTATGATAATTATGTGATTATTGTGACTATAAAGAAACTTTGTATGACAGTAAAGAAAGGACTCCTAAACCCAAAGCCAGTTTCTAATTGAACATTTATTTCGAGTCAAGGACCTTAAGCCATAAATGGTATATAAGACGTTGGGCAACACCCCAAATATTGGGTTTTCTACGTTTTATACTTAACTAAATATTAACATAAAATACAGAACCCTCTTGTGACATTATGCTTGTTTAGGGGCCATTTATTTGCTAGTTCACAGAGCCGGTCTTTATATCACATGTTATTATAGTACACCCCACACTTGACCAGTCTTCGATCAATTAAAGTGCGTAAACTCTCCGAGGTATTTAATAATCATAATTAACACATTATTTGTGTATTTATTATAAAAGCTTTATTTAAACAAAATTAAATTGTAATTTGTTTTCTTCAGATTTCGTCATAAGGTATAATTTAAAACAAAGATTTAATTTCAGAAAAAGTGTTCTTCGTTTGACGTGTTTTCTCGTTCTGATACACGCGAGACTTGCACAAAGCTTAAGTAATTTGTTTGGCACTCAGTCCGATCAGCAAACTTTTAGGCTAGATGTTGTGGCATGCTTGCGATTAAACCCTACCTACCGAGGGAGTAACCGCTCAGATTTTGTTGCTAGTCGTGGAATGAATATTTGACCAGCATGCTAGGGAATGAATAGGGAGATCATTTTGCCGCTAATACCTTTTACTTCAGAATAGGCGTTCTTTTTTAGTCAGCATCGCGAGATATGTTGTTTGGAACAGTTAAACTTGGACAAGAATACGATTTCCATTTCATTCGAATAGAACCAATGATCGAAATCACACAAAAATAACGGTCTATGTGAAAATCAAACCAATGACCAATGACCATTCAATTTCTGGTCACACCAATGACCATTCAAGCCCAAGTCATGATAATGATCCACAGAGCACGTTAAACGACCCATCTTTTTACGATTGTCTCAACACCTTCTCAATTGTATGGAGCCCCTAAAGGGACAGGTAAAAAATAATTGAAAAGGTAAAACAAAAATCCAAAATTATTTCGTTCTCTCGAAATATTGTTTTGTCCTCACGAAATATTATTTCATTACTACAAAATATTATTTCGTTCCCTCGAAATACTATTTCGGTTCTCTCGAAATCATTTCGAGGAACGAAATTGTGGTAATCTATTTTTTCGTTATGATAGTTTTCAGTTTGTGTACAACATGTAGAGCCTTATTATAATTTTAAGTTGTTAACTTTTTAGCATAAATGTATGCACATTATTGTAAAACGTGTGTTTTTCTATATTAAATATAGTGTAATAAAGTGAAAACTATATCATTAAACTTAACCTCATTCTTCAAGCCTGGAGTACAAGTTGGTGAATCCCTTTCTAACACTAAAACTAAGCATTTCAATTGTTTTTACAATTAGTGCTGTCTGGATTTACAGCGTCACCCAAAACGAAAAAAAGAAATAAGTAGAAACTACTGGTAGTTTTTCGCACGTAAAAGGCCTTTTATGGTATAAACATGAAAACGTCAAATTATAAAGGTGTTCTCTAACTTCTATGTTTCTTGTGCACGCACTGTATTGAAAAGTATTCTGTTTTTGTTCATTTGTTATTTTACAATTTTACCCCTTTTGGTCGTGTTTGCAAGTGAAAATGATTAAATTCACTTACGTGAAACAAACAAAACGGTGCAGTGAGCTTTGTACAACCTACAGCGACGACTTTATTTAGAAACGCATGTGATCGAGGGAGCTTTGAACCCAATGAACAAAGCCCGTGCCCCGTTATACGTGAATGCCAATACCGAGGTAATGCCATCAAACTTGGTGGGCACAGCAATTACTGAAATGAGCAATTTACTAAAATGATAACGATAAGTTGAAACCAGCAAGCAATTAAGCAAACAGATGAGACAATGTTTACAACAATGCATTGGGAACTATTTGCAAACTACACAATATTACAAAAATTACAATCGAGCAAGGCATTCTGGGAAAGAAACAAAAACATGGCGCGGCGAGATTGTACACCACTGGGAACGAGGTTGCGAAAAGGCAAGGGAAAACATGTGTGAAGCAATGGGAGAGTGGGTAAATAAATCTGCGTTTTAAGCGTGAACAAGTCATCAACAGACTAGAAAACAGTTTTTAGTCAATATCTCGATACCATTTCTCACGTATATAATGTTTATTAAGTGTTATGTTAAGTTTCAATGTGAAAGTGTTTTTTTTTCACACGTTAAAAACGAAAGCTTAGAAACTGACAGTCCTGTAGGCCCTGGCCTATAGGCTATGTATAATAGTTTTGTTTAATACTTTCCTATACGGATTTCCTCCCCCAAAATCAGCAAAAGTCAATCAAACAACTTGCAAATTTCGAGTTGAACGAGTTGTGTGCAACCAATGAAGCAAACGTTATCAACCATGAGCGAACGTATTTCTGAGGTGTTGGTGGTTGGTTTAAAAATAGCGGACTACACAACAAGATGACCGAAAGGTTAAGAGACGATATTTTTCTTGTCACGAACAAATGTGTCTTCAGTTGTTAATAAAGAACGAAGTCAGGTGGAGTTGAGATAACAACCTAATTAGTTCTGTTGATGTCGTGATGTACAAAGGAGGATTTAAATATGCCTACAATACAGTAACAACCAACGTTACAAAAAAATATAACAAAATACGGTTTCCCCATCTTCATTATCGCTGTCAAATTGACATAAGGAAGTGCGCCACCAATCCGTCCAATCGGTCGCAAATGAACACAAACGTCTTTGCGAATGGTTGCGATATCTTTGCGCAAGTGGAACGCAGCTCTTGCTTCAGTTCGGGCTTTAGTGTGCTTGCTCAATAACCTACAACCAAAACTTCAAAAATGGCAGATACCCTCGTTACAACCGAAACGTGTAATTATCTAGACCCGTAGAGTTACTATCTGGTCGCGTATAAAAATGCCCATAGATTCAGGGAGGAGGGTTTTAAGAGATCTTGGAAGCATCATATTGGTTATGAAAAGTTTCTTTGAAAGGAAGGGAAAAAAGTACAGAGAAGGGACAAGTAAAAAACAAAATACTTGTACTGTTCTTGTCAATTAGTTTTATTGTTCCCTCCAAATAATATCTCGAAATAACATTTTGAGGAAACAAACGATTTTTGGGGGAACGTACTTCAAGTTAAAAAAGTATAACTCTTTCGTGGGAACGGTGCAAAGCGTCCAAAATGGATCCACAGGATCTAATACACACACATCCTTGTCATTTTGACTAATCCATAGAACTCGCACGTCACGTGTATGAACGTGTGTTATATTATACTATCTTGCCATGTATTAACTGCCGCGACGCTCCAGTTTTTAATATCGGAAAGGCGCCCGTGCAGTATGGGTAATTACATTGGATACTTTGAAGCATCATTCAATCTCATAATAATCCATTTGATCCCCGTTAGCTTTTTCCCAACGAGGTGAAGTCTTGTCACAGCCGCTGGTATCTACATGTTCAGGACAACGTTGTTTAGACATCCGTGCATGTTGTCATCCCGCCAAGGCGTATAACAATAGACCGCTTGCATTGGCCGCCATCTTTGATGAAACCTGCACGTGAGAAAGGCTATCATTGGCTGAGAGTCGTGCGCAGCGCGTACACGCGTGCACTTTTCCATTGTTTTTCATAAAAGATTGCGGTCAGTGACGTCATGTGCAATCGATCGAGCGTAGAATGGACAAGTGTCTGTATCTACTTTGTGTTTATTGGAAAAAATTTCAACTGACAAGGATGTGTGAATTATATAAACAAATATTGAATGCATTTCGTTCGTACATTGTGGAATCTTGACTAGTCATTTTTCAAGAGGTGGATACACTCTTGAACAAATTGACTATAGAGCAGGATTTAAACCTTCAACCTCCAGATTGACGTGCCGGCGCTCCATTAAGTGTAATATCTCGCATCCCAGGTTGTTATTATTGGTAAAAATTTTGAATCATCGAAGGACCTCCGTATTTCAACTGGGTCATCGATGAGGATTGGGTTATCTATATAGGGCGCCCCTGTCGGTATGATGCGGTATGTGCAGTCATCCCACCGTATAAAGGCGTATAACATCACACTGGCATTGGTCGTTGTACGATAAGACCAACGGTGTATGTTGAAGTTTGGATCTAACTCTGATTCGGTTAAGCATAATAATTATTCAAAAACTAATTTAACACAAGAATAAAATAACAGTACATTGAGGTTCGGTCTTTTAAAGTAACATTAATTATCAAACGAAAAGTCATTATTATTGGTTTTTTTAATTTAAGGCAATGCAAGTCTTGTGCGTATTCGGACATGATCGGGCGCCCTTTTTAATTTCTATGGTTTCCCATTTTTGGCCCAATAGGGTCGGTTGGTTGGAAAGGGGTTCTCACATACACTTTTGGTGCAGTGTTCAAGGTAAACAACACAATGTCTAACCCTGGTGTTGTCCATTGTCTGGTCAAGTTCTGAGTGCTCAATGTGGACATAAATTACTGCTATATCATGTCATCTCTAGCATAACGACTTTCATATACACGGGCTAATCATACACAAGGTCTATTCATTGAGACTTTAATGAAAACCAATCCGAGCTTGTCAAACCACCTTTCATTTTCAGTCGACATTGTTCTTCCCCGTGTTTTCTTGCTCCTAGTTTAAAAATAACCAACCAATAATTGGTTGATGATTGCAAAGTAAGTTTGCAGTGTTTGATTACTCAGGCGTACGCGTACTTTATTAGACGCACTTGCTTTGCTCCTTCAAAGCACAAACTGAAGCAGCAGAAAAGAGCCGGTATGTATGGATGCGTGATTCAACGTTCGGTATTTGATCAAGCAACACACACTCTCCAAAGAGGTGAAACCTCCCCAAAGAGGTAAGAAGATGAGTCAAAGTTAAAGTAAGAAATTCCCTCTTCTTTGGTTCAGCAGCTGTAGGTAATGTGTTGTTTTGTATGAGCGAGGTTTAATTGCAAATACGCTTGGAGCCCACATTCCATTGTTCTTTACAAGGCAAGGCGGGTTGGCGAGGTTTAAACATTTCAAAAGAGGCAAGTTTTAGCACATGCTGTCCAATTTGACCAAAAAGGTAAATTCCAAGTTGTTATAGGTAAGCTGCAATAAAAGTGAACAACCCCTAATAAACTAGTTCCAACTGATTTTTTAATATTTTACACCACTTAAACTAAGCGTAATGAGAATTTTGCACAGCTCTGCGGCACTGCCCAGGTGACCTGGCCCTTCTTATTTTCAGACTGCGCCGTGAAGGTTGGTCTGAGGCAAGGTTTTCCAGGTTTTCACGGGCACTTCGAAGTGGAGCTTGGGTCGTCCCACTTGGTGCTTGCTTTCTGCCAATAATCAGTTATCAGTAATCAGTAATCAGCGAAGAGGAAGACTAATTTGCAGACTACACTGGTTGAAGAGCTTCCCGTAAGCCCTGCGTCTGATGGGTATTCCTTCCTTGCTGTAACGGAAGCCACCAAAGAGCATGGCCCACAACATAAAGCTAAAGAGTACGCAACAACACCTGACAACCAAACTTGGCCATTTAATCTTCTTGGGAAATTCTGTCTATGGGGGACCCTATTTCTAGACAATCAAGGCAAGTCTTCGGGACAAAGTCTCTTGCCAAGAAAGTACAAAATGTTAGTTTCATCCATAAACAGCTCAGTTTTGCAAACGGGTTTGTGGCAGTGCCTGCTGAAAAAAAATCGTGAATACAATTGACAGCTAAAAATAACGTCCACGTGGATTTAAAAGACACAAATCTCACGTTTTAAATATCACGTTTCCGTGGTGTTGTATAAATGACACTAACACGGCGACTTTTTTTCACGCGGCGCCTTTTTGGGGTGGCGGCGCTTTTTTCGGGAGGGGGCGGCGTTTTTTTGGTGTTTTTTTTTGCCAAGCCATTTTTTTCCTGAATGACTTGCTCGCTCATAACCCCTGGAATGGGTTAATTAAAATGTTCCCCTCTCATTATTCTTTGGTCTTGTGATATGTCTAACTGTATGTAGTTTAGGGTGACCACGTAAAAACATGATTCATTTAATTGAAATCAGTTTAGTTCAGTTTATTTCCATTCAATCAGTTTGCTTACATAAAAAACCACATACGGTACTTTAGATACAATGTAATGATTAAATGGTGGGAGTCTCCTAAAAGCAAGCTTGTTGGGTGGAGACCCCCCGACATTTATGTAACTGGGTTAAGGAAGTACTGAGTTAGGAATACTAGTTTAATGGAACATCAATGAATACGTAAACACAAGACGTGGGGACACAAGACAAACACTAAACAGGACAACAGATAGCTGGAAAGGCTCACCGCACGGCGGCATTCAAATAAATAATTGATTAGGAGACAATAGTAATAATTATTGTAACAAATTGGGTCTACATCTGACAATACCGGGAAAACTGAGGAATTGAGGACTCAGTATTTACCAATAAGTTCATTTTAAAGTTTTTTTCTTGAACGACTGAAGACTCTTACATGTTTTTATTTCATTGCTGAGGGAGTTCCAGTATTTTGGACCTTGAAAATAAACACAACTCATGGATTTAGATGAGTAGACACGGGGTACATGAAAATCTTTTGCATGTCTAGTTTGATAAGAATGGAATTGAGAATTAAGTGTAAACATACTCTTAAAAGAATTAGGTAAAACATTAGAGTTGAATACTTGCATTTTTACACGCACGTACTAACAATCCACACAGATGGGTTTTGCCGTACAAAGATCCATACGAGTATCTTACTGTACTCGGCGGATTGACTCACAATAAGTCATACCGACAGGGGGTGCCCGACTACCTGGATAAAATTGTCAACAGACTGCATGAATTTCTCAGTTGTCAAGATGATCGTAAAGGTATGATGCATGATCGGTAGTGATCGGAAAGAAGATCAATTCCGTAACCGATCTTCTCATGAGAAATATTGCAAACCGAAAAAATACAATGCACGTTTTAAAAATCTCTAAAACTAGAAACATGTTTGTTGCATAAAAAACATGGGGTTTCGGGTATAACGAGATAAAAGGTTGAGAAATGTTAGCCCTGGCGGCCTTCCACTTTCGTATTATACTAACGTACAGAGGAAGAGTCCTATGTAGGGCTAGAGAAATATATGAATTCTGTGTGACTTAATGTAGTTCTGACTGGCACCCCCGAACAAAGATATTGACTAATAGGGAGACCGCCAACATAGGGCTGGTAGCTCAGTTGGTAGAGCGCCGGTATACGTTAATCCGGAGGTCGTTGGTTCAAGTCCCGCTCCGGTCAATTTTTCTTTGTTCAAACCCAAATTATTAAAAAATTTACCCAGTCAGTTTCCCTTGTGGTTTATTGCTTGATATTTATTATTAAAAAGTCGCATCCCCCGCTTCCCAGGTTGTATGGTAAACTTGGGTGTGATCCCTGGCTACACGGCAGCTAACGGTTGAATGGCTTCTGACTGGCACCCCCGAACAAAGATATTGACTAATAGGGAGACCGCCAACATAGGGCTGGATAGCTCAGTTGGTAGAGCGCCGGTACGTTAATCTGGAGGTCGTTGGTTCAAGTCCCGCTCCAGTCAATTTTTCTTTGTTCAAACCCAAACATCTTTTATAAGATAAGTATTGGGAAACTCAACACGCCACCATCAGATGCTTCCAATGAGGTTTGGCATCCAATGGGAAATCTAGACGTACTAGTTCATGAGGCTGTTTAACCAAGCTGATTGTTATTAAATATAATCAAGTAATAAACAACGAGGGACTGGGTACATTTAAATTCAGGTGCGTTATTCTTGGGGTCGCAGGTTCAAAATCCCATTCAAGTCAATTTTCCTTGGTTCACTCTGAATTAAATTTACCCAGTCAGTTTCCCCTGTGGTTTATTACTCGGTGAATTTTTCTTTTTTCAACCCCAAATTAATGTAGTTTGTTGACTAATTGCAGTCCAAATAATAGTGTATCAAATGTCCCGATGTGAAAGTGTCAAATTGAGTATGGAAACTGAACCTCTCGTCTGAGGGCGCAATAAAAAATTGTGATATCAGCATGCCCCTTTTCAAAAATTTCGTTCAGAAATTTCGTATGATAAGTTAACTTATTTTGTTCTAGACGCGACTAATTTGTATATTTTTTATTTGACTTTCTGATTTGTAACGAATGGAAGGGGAAATATTTTAGGTCACGTGCAAGTAATACATTTGACACTTGTACTGAGCTTTAATGTTGCAAAAAATGAACTCATAATGTTGTCATTTGATTGAAGTAAGTTGATGCCTGATGATGTCAGGATGACGCCATCTGTTTCAATATTGATTTAAGTTACAAACTACATTTCGGTTTAATTACTTGTCTTGGTGGGACGATGTTAAGTATGTGATATCTCCCTAAAAAGTTCCCAATCCTATGGAAATAACACTACAAAATATAGAGTGGTCACGAGGAGGGGGGCACCAAACAAGTTTCTCGCGGGTCTTTGTCTGAACATTTTGCTCAAATCCCATTTTCAATTACGGAAGTGTAAAAGGAACGTTAACAGACAAAAATATTCATTAGCACAAGTCATAACTATGACTTATACCTCATACTTATGACTTGTGCCGATTAAATAATGTTTATGACATAAACAAATCATACTTATTTGACATAGTTATCTCAAATTCATTATGTATGAAAAATGTGTAAAATAAAGGTAAACTTGTTGAACGCGCTCCTGTGAGAACTTTCCAAGGGAGGGCGCTACTCATGTTAATTGTTAATTTCACAGATTTCTGTAGGCCGACGTTTCGACGTCGGCATTGCATGCATCATACGTCGTGGGAGTGCCGAATTCGAGACCAGTGCAATTATATATGGTTGAACTACTAATGTGAAACATGTAACGGCAATGGCTTCCTATTTTAACTCCAATTCTAACATAGAACAAGGTTCCACTTTTTTTCGACGATACTATACTGTTGATGTTTGTTTTCTATGAATTTGGATAACAACAACAAATTAGTTTCTCACATAGTCCTTTAGGTTGTCTGGTGGACGGCTGATTCTTTCCGATCTGGTTAAGAGACAATGTGAGCATCATGTCTGTAGACAGCACATTATACGTTTGATGCACACTCTCTTTGACTATCACTCCCAGTGGCTTGTGATCAGATAGGACTTCCACTGCTCTTCCATGTGTATACTGGTGGAAACTTCCAAGCCTAAGTGTCACAGCCAACAGCTCCTTTCTGTCAGCAGAGCTCGACTTGTGTGCAATAGGTTGACCGTCCTACATTAATATTGTTGCCCCTGTTCCCTTACTCTGATGCGTCAGCTTGGAGTGTCAACTCCTTCTTTTCATCAAAGTAGCGTAGGACTCTTTCTGAGGTTACCATCTTTTTGATGCGCTCTACTGCTTTTTCATGTACCTTCACACAGCACCACTAAATTGCTTTCCTTGTTAACTAACGGAATGGTTCACACACTACGCCAAGGTAATGTAAAAGTTTGCTGAATTATAAAAACAAATCGCAGAAAACGCCCAACTCCTGCTTAAGATTAGTGGGTCTTAACGCCTCTTTCACTATCTTCACTTTAGCTCGATCAGGCTTGAGACCATCAGACCTGATCTTGTGGCCCATGAAGTTGAATTCTTTCTGCTTGACTTGTTTGCCACGGTCTTTCTCTGCCTCAATTATTGTTTCACCTTCCCAAAACAAGACAATGTCGTTGACATGTCATCTCCCAGCTCTTCCAATGCTTCATCCAGTCTCCTCTTGAATTCTTCGAGCGCCAAACTTATGCTAAATGGCATCCTCTTCCAGCAATATTTCCCGAAGGGAGTGATGAAGCTTAGGCAATAACTTCCTTAGGGTCTAGGCCTAAATTCCAAAGCCCACATTTGGCGTCAAAAACAAACAAACAAATAAATAAGTAAAATGTTGGCTTTGCCCAGGTCAAGCATAATATTTTTCATCGGGTAGTGGTTTTGCTTGATCGCTTCATTTAAATCATTTGGATCTAAGCAAATTCTCAACTTTAAAACCCACCATGGGGGTCTGCCACTGGTGTGATGATTGCTGCATTGACTATCTTATCCAACTCGGTTGTGAGTTGTTGTGTCCTTGCTATTGGAACTCGTGGTGGATGAACAACTGGCTTTACTGTCTCATTGATCTCCAAATTGTATTTTCCTATTCCTTCGATGACATCACTGTACTCTTCTGCCTGGTGCTTTACAGAAGGTATGTGCGCTGATGAAACTATAAGGGAGAAAAGGAGTGGCGACGAGGTCTTAGCCGGCTGTTTAAAAACAGCAAGGTTGTGGCTGCGCGATAAAAGAAAACGCCAAAGGCTTTTCTGTAATATTTTCAATTCATGTCACGTTCTCGGGCTCCGTTTTGCGAAAGGTCAAATTGCAAGTGACGCTCACTTGGAGCACTTTGTTCCTTGCAGTGTTGAAAGGCAAACACGACAATGTTCTCAACCATAATTTTGTTCGTATATCATTTTAATTCTGCATCTGATCACCGCCAAAGGTTTTGTCTTTTCCCAGTGTCAATCAAGGGTTATGACCCTCTGTAAACAAAAATAGTTGTATCGGGTAAGTTCCTAGCATCTCATGTTTTTTTAATAATATTGTTTTTTGTCTTTTTTCCATAAAGTTTCCACTCGCTCTTGTCCCGCCTTAAAAGAATTAGCAATGGAGTTTGACTTAATGGTATTAAATGAACTTTTGGAACTCATAAAAGCCGCCATGTTGTGTTTTGTGTTTTCAGCCCTTATGTAAGGGGTCACGTGACATAAAATCAACTTTGTGTGCTGTCTTGTACCTTATTAGTTTCACATTTGACATTTTATTAAACAAGAAGACCCCACTTTGAAATTTCCGTCACGGTCCAAACAGCAACTTTAAAGAGTTCAGTAAACTTAAGGTATACGACCAAACTTATTTTATAGGGATTATTTGTTAATTTCTAGCTATTGCTATATTTGTTAACATACTGTCTAGACTTGGTGGCCAAAATGATACCAAGTTCTCGCAAAGTATCTCGAAGACAAGCTAAGTTAACATTTTAGGAGCGTAAAAAGTCCTTCGGACGGCCCTTGTTGTCGCCAACTACGATCTGTTCATTAAGAAGGTTCGTCGTTAGTTTTTTTGCAAAATGCAGTTCTGATTTATAGGCGAAAATTACTAAAAGAAACTATAAAAGTGCCTATTTGCAGTGCCAATTTGCTGACAAAACTTCGAGAAACTTTTACTGTAAAGAAGGTCGAAGGAAGAATGTTTAGCAAAGTGACAGCGGACCTGCATCTCTGGTCGCATTGATGGCAGCATTCAAACGAAAACCACAATAATCTTTAACGGTTGCCTGAAGGCAATCTTTCCAGACTCAGATTTTTTGACATACTTTTAATGAATTTTATTCAACGGGGGCAATCCCAACGCAATCATTTGGCAGGATGCTTACTTATCATTACCATACTATAACAACTATTTTCGGATAAAAGTTACACAGCGTCTTTTCAGGGTCATACAATTTGTATGACGCTACCTTAGGCCAATAGACTAGCAAATTCCCATCAATTATACATGATCTCACTTAATGTTAATAAATATATTAATCACCTGTCACTTATATGTTCTACTTTTTGTTAAATGACCTTATAATTCGCTGTTGTGTACCACATTATCACTTGATCCCAGCTACGTTCTTTGTGTGCACTTGGCTGTATTACAGGAATCATCAAAATATTATTTCGAGTGAACAAAATGTTTTTAGAGGACAGAAAATATTACTTCGAAGACACTAGATATCATTTCAAATTGTTATTTCAAACAAAATGAAATATTATGTCGTGGGAACGAAACCTTGTTTTGAGGGCGCAACAAATTGTTTCGAGGGAACAAACTTTTTTTTTCAAGGGCAAGAGATATTAATTTGAGGGACAAACTATTACTTCGATGGCACAAAACTATATTTCGAGGGCACAACAAATATTTCGAGGTTAAGACATGATACTCCCGTCAAATATCTTAGTTTAGAGTAGTTAATGACCATGCAAACTATATTTTTTGTTGGGAATGTAATACTAGGGGCCTAAGTGATAAAACATATGAAAGTAAAATCAATTCAACAATATAATGAAGACAACCCGAGAAATGAATTTGACTTCAGATTCATCATTCTTCGTTCTTCTTTTTTTTTTTAAACCGATACGCGTAAGACTTGCACAGTATTTACCCATCATATGCAAATGGCGCAGAGGTGCATTTACAAATGAATTAAAAACACTGTACTCATCATACAGGATGAATGTTGATGATCGTTCTTAACCGGCCAGTGTAGGCCTATTTATTGTGTGTACTAGCAGAATAATTGACCCCACAAAGTGGCTGTATAATACATGTACATTCCACCGCATATTGTGAATATAATGAATATTTAAAGTGCAACGTGGAAGTTGTATACGTCATGAGTCTGAAAATTAAAAGGCTACCCCAGCCTTTTATCATTTTTTTTATTAACTGCGGTTAGTCTTTGACGAGTATTTTTTGCTCAAGATATCAAAAAAGCTTTTCTTATCACTTTAACTAGCAATTTAAAATGTTCTTCTTTTTTACCATCAAATCAAAAGATTTGTCAGACATCTTCATAAAATTAATTTGGTTGCATTTTTTTATATTCTGGTAATCATCTCATAGCAGGTGAGAAAAATAACTAATTAATTGACCTCAAGTGACATTCCTCTGTCAACTTGATGACCACTTTTTAAAAAACTTAACCCATAAAGTATAGAGATTACGTTTTAGGTTATAAGGTTAGTTTTCTTCTTCATTTCAAAAAGATTGAAATGTAAAATGTTTACTACATGTCTTATCACAAGCCGCTCCCGCTCTATTGTTGTCAGTCTAACAAGGATATCCTTCCGAAAGTTCATTTTACTCGTCAAGTTAATAAGTCATTGCTCTCTCCTTTATTACAAGGCAATGCGGGCTGACAACTCAAAATTTGAAATCTTCCTTTAAAATCTTAAGGCGATTTTCCCGCACTTTTAGTTAAAACCTTACAGAGAAGGCTGTTGTCATCACATGATGACCCATTTTAAAATTTACATTGTCTAAACCACTTCGTACACAAAGGTCAGTTCATAAGCAATGATAATGTAATGCCACACGTCAAATACGGGTGTCAATCAAGACGGGTCAGTGACTTTGTTAGGGTAAAAATTCGGTGTGTCTATTGTCATCAGTTGAAGAAACCAAATTACATTTTTTTATTTTTTATTTATATTAACTCCTTCAAAAATTATTATTAATGTTTTTCTGTAGAATTCTGTTCCCTCATTCACTTTGAAGGATTGTGACATAAATGACTAAAGACACAGGCAGAGTAAAATAAACTACCGACTTTAGGAGGGTGTGAATTTTAAGAAGAAAAAATGTCTCATTCAATCACTGGTTAACTTTTGTTTTAACAATAACTTTACAGCTCGACGTTATTTAAAATGTGTGACCGCCCCGAAATAATTTCCAGTTAGCTAGTTCAGTTGACATCTCAAGGCTTTTGTTCCCCATCAAGGACAAACTAATATGCTAGTAGCTCAACCTTCATCCCATAAATTGCTATTGAAACAAAGAACTATACTGTACATTTTTCCTTCAAACAAGCGTGTTAATATCTTAAGAGCCCACAAAGTTAACATTGAGTAGCAATTAAACAATACATGCAATGGGAGACTTTGGAACGCTATAGGTGGCAGAAGACTTACCAGGCAAATATTCATTGTTAACGTTGCTATGAGAACAGGGGGTTACCCGGGAAGTCTGCTGCCACCTAGCGTCCCCCCTTAATAAACTTTTTTATTATTCATTTTCAGTGTGACATCCAAGCAACTCCAGCCGTAGAGCAATGCCATAATTGAACGCTACGGTCACAATGCGCACTACGTTCGCCAAGATGCTCTGATCAAACATATTGATCACTGGGGTCGAAGCATCCTCAATGTTACCATCGAACACCTGCGAGTAAAATAAATGTAGCATTATGACGATAGTCAAGCAATAGTGATACCCAGCACAGGGTTGGAACATATTTTATGGGAGTAAAATTGTGAACTGGCTTGACATTTTAACCACACACAATACTGTGATAAAATTACTAAATTAAAATAATGTTTAAGGAGTATTGAAACATACGTAATATAGGCCTAGACAGAAAGGATTGCTGCAAACATGGGCTGATCCCGTATTGCACATTTCTGGTTGAATATTTTTTGTTAATATTTTTCTGAAATGCATTTTCACGTATTCTTTGATGTGTATTTTTAATTTACACGGGATACAGAGACCGGCTCTGTGAACTAGCGCGAAAATGTTCCCTAAAAAAAGCATATTTTTATGCACAATGTGCTTGTTGAGCACATCAAGTATTTCAAATCAAGTGTTTTCAAATTAGTGCGTACTGTTTTTGTGCCACGTGCATGCGCATACCGCGCGTAGGCGTACGCGCAGAAAATGTATCAATTTAAGCTTGCTGGTTCGCGCACGAAACCAAAATAATGCAAAGCTGAACACCAACCAAAGTATTTCTAAACACCCCTTGCATAACACCAGGGCCTTGTACCACCAGTACGTGTAATAACGCTTTCCTTAGTTTACTTTATTTGAAATGCACGACCTCTGCAGAAACGGACCAATCAGAACGCTTTTTTGTGGCCCCATAGCTAGCGTGTGGTACGGAAAAAAATCGCTGCCCGCTTCGGGAACTATCATTCCCGCATTACGCGCGTGCGATGTCTAGTTCATGGTTGTGCAAATCTCATGCACTAGCCTAGTCTTGATTGGCGACGCTGTTTTTTGTATTAGCCACCGGTAGAGGGCGCTACATTAACTGTTTGGGAGACTGACTCAGAAGGACTGGGCAAGTCTATAAATCTGGATCAAAACAACGTCTTGACGATTTTGGATTTGCTGCCCGGAAAAAACCAGGCAGATCAAAACGAGGCTAATTTGCATATTTACATTGAGGCGTTCAGCGACAGATATTTGTGTATGGTACCTAGACGTACGTAGACGTAGCTAGGATGCCTCGAGAAATGTAGTCAGGATGCCCTGCGACACAGAGAAAAATGCACGCGAAATGCCGTTACGAAATAGCCGACTTCTGGGTACCAGTCGCTGCACACTATTTATACAGATCGATCTATAGCGCATTGAAACGGTGGCTTGTGCATGTGTAAATGTACGTCGTGATTCTGTTGCCCGGCCGGGCCGGGCGCTCGACGATTTTGTACGATTTTCGACGATCTAGTATGAGAGGTTCGTTCCGCTATCGTCTCCACGAACTAGGGGTATGCATAAGCTTGCAGTACACATGGTATTACGCATCACTAGCATTAATAACTACATACACACTTGTTATATTGCAATTTATCGTTGAAGAAGCTTACTACGAGAAAATAATGAATAATGAAAAATGAAAAAAAGCCGCATGTCATTTCAAAAATGCCCGGACGCAAATCTATAACTTTCATTCTTATGGCCTTATGGTTGAGTTGTGTTCTTATTCCTCCATGAGTTAACCATGGAGGTAGAATTCTAACCAGTGTTGGTGTTATGTAAACAGATAGGGGAGACAGGGGAACAGTCTGGTCACAGCCTGCTCACTGTTGTGCGCACGCGTTTCATTTCATGAATATTCAAATCGCTGCCAGAAAAAAATATGTGGGCGGGGTCTAGAGCCATAAGCGTCAAGACGTTCCTTTTGATCCAGATGTTCGTGTGATACAGATATCTCTTCTCCAGTAATTCGTGTTGCGATATCGCACTACGTTAAACAAAATGAACGTCGCCAATCAAGACTAGCACTAGCCTATATTATAACACCTCATACATATTTTCTGCGTTGTGATTGGTTTAGAGCGCGTCACATGATATGCCTTAGTTTTACTAGTGCGTGCCACGAACGCAACGCAAACTATTCAACGGAACTATTCAACGACAGCCTAGCGTACGATGTACTAGTGCATGGATACCCTGGTACCCTGACTACATTGACTTCAAACATTGATTTAAACGAGCTGCTTGACAACCTCGAACCCGGTGTAATGAACAGAATGTGTGCATTTTAAATACGGTTTAGAGAACGAACGTAATAGCAGTAATCTAGTAGCCTCTTATTTTGTCAAAACTCGGTATTTCAACGTAAGATTTTACAGTTCTTGTTTGACGATTGATTGCCACGTACGTAAAGTTGTTTGACGATTGATTCTACCAGAAAAATGGAGGAGGTGTTATAAAACAAATATTGACTGCTTTGTCTCGTGGCGTAGTAAAACTAGTCACTCTCGGTGATCCCCGGAGCCGCCTATCTTCCCGAGGCGAAGCCTCGGGAAGATAGGCTGCTCCGGGGATCACCTCAAGTGACTAGTTTTACTACGCCACTCGAAGCAGTCAATATTTGTATAATAGTTCATCCCAAGTGACCGTATTTCAGCCAACCAGAATACAGAACTAGCAAGAGGTGTGTTATAAAGTAAAATAAACATTACAGTTTAAGTCAATACAGCTTCGTTAGTTTGGGGTACTTCTCCAATAAGGAGAAGTGCAAACATGGTTGATTGTAAAATTGCTATTTGTTTTTGGCTTTCCAGATGATTTGTCATTGTCATCGTAAATTTTGTCCACATTTGGCAATTGTTCAGTTGTGTGAGGTATGTGTGGGCACATGCATGCTTGTAAGGTCTAAAATACAACAGAACAATAGACCCTACATGGTAATTCTTTGTTCAGCTTGGACCCCACAGGGGAATTCCTAGAAAAGGGAATAATATAACAACAATACCAGGGGCCGATTTCACTAAAGTCCCCGCTTGCGATCCTCGCTATCACACTTGCGATGAGATCGCAAACCGCAAAATCATCGCGCTTGCGATGTCGCTGATTTTGCGTTTCACTAAAGTCATCGCAGTTGCAATAGCATAACAAGGAAAATAAACGTTTTCTATGAGGCTAAAAGTAGTGACCTTTGACATAAACCTCCAGAAAACCGTCGGTCTTCGCATGTGGACGTCGTACATGTCAAAATGTTGTTGTCGCGGTTCGCTTAAAAACGAACGGCATACATTTAAATGTAAATCGTTGTCATGCTGGTGCTTCAAAAGTTACAACAAGAGAACCATCTAATGCTTAAATTCGAGGCATTCACTTAAAAAGGGCTTCACATGAAATCAAATACAACATGTTTCAATTGTAGTTCTATTAGTATAATTACTTTTATAAAATCTTGTAAAAAATTGTAACGTTGAGGTTGATGAAAATTCGACAAGACTGGTTAAATTTATGGATATGAGAATGACGTGGTTTTTTTTTTTGACATATTTTAATTAATGTCTGACACCCTTTATATAAGCTTCAGCACACATACGAACGTCAAAAGGGGAAAACAGTTTTTTAATTACTATAATTTTCCGAAGGCATAATTTTTATTAGGCCTAATTGGAAACAATAATTCATTTCTAAATGCCCGAAATTTTCGTCAAAGTGTTGTCACCAAAAATGTGTACATGATATCAATTTGGAAAGGACAATTTGTGGATGCTATGAGGCCTACATTAATCGAATAAAAAAACATTTCCTTTTTTACCGATTTTAAGCTCTTTCGGCAACAATCGCGTTGCTGAAAGGTGTCATCGGTCAACTGCGTTGTGGGTATCACGAGTCTCCCAGTAAAAGACCACGAAGAGTAAAATAATGTAACGCCATTTTACTATTTAATTCACAGACAAACTATGCTACGTCGGGACGTACACCGCTATTAAAATCTAAGCACAAAATGGCACAATCTAGTATAAATTTGCGATGAACTTACACTTTGCGGACATACGTGACCCCGTTCACACTAGATCCAGAAAGGTGGATCAGACCCGGGTCTGATCCGGCAATGTGGATTAACGGCTAGTGTAAACGCAAAAAAGCCGGATCAGACCCGGTTCAAGATCCGGCAATTTTAATCCACCTTTCGAGGAGGGTTGAATCCGGCAATTGGTGGATCAGATCCGGCAAAGTGGATTCCAAATAGAAGTGTAAACGCAATTCGATGTGGTCATTTCCGGTCTCGCTACGAATGGCGCGCTTTTTGCTTGTGCTTTGGTGGGTCATCCGTCGCTGTTTATATGTATGTGTGTGTGCTGTGTGCACATTGACTGTGAGTATGTTTTCACATTCAAACCGGGGACCTATTACAAAAGAGGACAATAGGGTCCCCGGTTGGCTAAAGGTCCCCAGTTAGAAATTGTGTACAAAACCAATGGGAGCTGTTGCCAAAAAGTTGAGTCCAAACAAAAGAGGGACAATAGGAGGTCCCCGATTGGAGGTGTTTACACACTTGTGTGTGTGTGTGTGTGTGTATGAAATCAAGCTCAGACTTAATTAAGCTTTAAATAAATGTATGTACCTTAATGGCTCCATTTCGATCTTTGACGTCTTCAAACTCCGAGGATGCTAGCTTCTTGTACATCATCTTGTATCGAGTAACGCGATAGTAAGTACCTCCCTGTGTGATGACACCAGACACCACTGTACTCACACCAAGGTCAACCTCAAACCAGGCGTCCCTGATGTACCTTTTTTCCAATTGATAACGAACATAACGAGATTGATTCAAACCATTTTAAGGATTTATATAGAATAGTCATAAGAATATAGAATAGTCATAAGACAAAAAGATGGGCTAGAAGATGCTGTTGTTAAACTGTTTAGGAACATTTTGACAGACACAGGCCATGTTTACGAATTCACCCTGTTATCCAATAATTGTTTCAAGGGATAACTGTTTGATATTATATAATTATTTTTAAGAAAGTTGTGATTTGGTTGTTTCTGTCGATTGATACTCACACTGGCAGCCAAGCACGTCCTCCTAAACGCCCGTTCCCGGCCAAATAACTAGATGCACTTAGTCTAGAATCAGGAATGCTTCCATCTTTAAGACCCAAAGGCTGCGGATCAAAACACTCATCACCTGGGATATGCAATAAAAATAAGGCAGTTATTCAAAATAATAAAAAATAATGATTGGAAATGGTTAATAAACCCATAATATTGTAGCTTCATGAATATCACTATCACTCGTAGAATTTGAGTTCCTAAGTTTTCTAATTAATATTACCCTGACATCAGATTTAAATGGCCGTCGAAAGACAGCAAGGGGTTAGACGGTCTAACTCATTTGTATTTTTTTCTCTTTCCATTTATTTGTTTACTTATTTATTAATTGATTTATTAAAATGGGAAAAAATGTAAGGGATTTAAGAGAAATAGAAAGATGTAGACATTGTATATCACAAAAACAAATTATGATTTTACCGTATCAATCCAGTGTGTGGTCCAGGAGTTAGATTTTTCCAATATAAAAACTTCCGGTTTTATACTGGTAGGCCCTAATCATTGTCAAATGGGGTCACACTCTGTGTAGCGTTTGTAACTTTTTAAAGACATATAAGATCATTAATGGGTAGTAAAGATCCAACGTTTGGTTCAGGATTTTTCCCCCAGCAGCAAACATCAACTTACAGTCTGAACTGGAAATTCAGGTATAAATGGTTCAAACTTTGTGTAGTATTTGTTGACTATTTGAAGACCTTAACAATGATGTTTAAACTGTAATCAATCAATGTTTGGTTCAGGAGTTATGATTTTTTTTGTTTTATATACATAAACTTTCGGTTTGAACCGGAAGGCAAAGTCAAGTTGGTTCACACTTAAATTGTAAAAAGGCATTGTTTGCATCATTAAACTTTAACTTCCGGTTTGAACCGAAAGTCAAGGTCAACTGGTCGCATTTTGTGTAGAGCTTGGTAAGTCTTTGGGAAAACTGATGATGTATATAGTATAAAAAACAATGTATGAATCAGGAGTTATGAATTTTTCAAATCTTTAAGTTCAACTTTCGTTTTAAATTGGAAGTCAAGGTTGAATGAGGTCACAATGTGTAGCGTTTGTTGAGTCTTTGGAGCCCTTTCTGATAACGTTTACATAATGAAAGTCCAATGTGTGGTTCAGGAATTTCAAATATTAAATTACGTCCTCCAGTTTGAACATAAGACAAGGTAAAAAGGATGATGCATGGATTGTAGAAGTCCAGTAGGTTGTTCAAAAGTTAAGATTTTTTCAAATTAGATTCAAGTGGTTATCTTTGGGTGGGCAGTGTACTTTGTAACAGCGATGCTCTATGTTTTACTACATGTAGCTGTATAGCCTTGGTTCCAAGTCTGTGATCGTGTTTTTTTGGCATCCTGATAGCCAATACAGTATAGCTGGAATTAACGCCCTTTTGTGGATTAATCCCCGACATTCACCTCCGATTACAGACTTGTGAATTTTTTTTATCGGTTTGTACACACCCTACGCCGAATAAGTACGAAAGTGGACGGAACAATCTGATTGGTCAGAATCGCAAAACCCACCAAGAAAATACATTTTAAAATTTAACCGTTTACACTACGGGCTAGAGTTAAGAAATACAAATATTGGTAATAGACGCGGCCAGCAGAGGGTGTGTGGCAGCGGCGTAGCCAGGACTTTTTCGGTGGAGGGGGGGCACAGGGGGGGCATTGCTTTTAAGTGGGGGGGGGCCAGGGGGGAATGGGTTTGTCAGTGGTGGGGTCATGCTTTTGGAAGGCGACGCTGCAGGGGGCCACAATCGTTCTTGGCATTTTGTTTAGTCAGACATGCCTATTCAGCATTATGGAGTCCCCCGTCGATGACAACGGATGGGTGTTCGGCTACATATGGTGTCCTCATCGGTGTGTCTTCTCATGAGAAAGGAGACCTATTCTGGATCCACAGACCCTGTTGCAGGTACGGCAGGGAAAACCGTTGCTTGAGGTGGTACCAGTGTTGGCTTTTCTCCTTGCCCTTCTTTCTCTAAGTTGTCTAGTTCGGTTTGCCTCAAATGTCTTGATGCCCTCATGACACGTGTGGCGCCAGTCGCCTCGCTCCTGGGCTATCACCTCCCAGTCATGGTTGTCAATATTGCACGCCTTGAGGTTTTGCTTGAGTGTGTCTTTATATCTCAAGCGGGGTCTACCATGAGCTCTCTTTCCACACTTAAGCTGGCCATACACAACTGCCTTGGGGATTCTAGTGTCAGCCATCCTCACAACATGTCCCATCCAGCGAAGCTGAGACTTTAGGACCTGACTTTCCACACTAGTTGTGTTGCAGCGTTCCAGGACTTGGGTGTTAGTGACCTTGTCTTGCCACTTGATGTTGCAGATGGAGCGGAGACATCGTTGATGGAACTGCTCAAATTTTCTGATTTGTCGTCGGTAAGTAGTCCACGCCTCACAGCCATAAAGAAGGGAGGTAAGGACGACGGTCTTGTATACCGCAATCTTGGTTGCTAGCTTTACACCGTGCTCAGCCCAGAGACGATGACGGAGTCTTCCAAATGAGCAGCTGGCCTTAGAGATCCGCTGAGTGATTTCTTCATCAAGGGATACTGTGTTTGAGAGGACACTGCCAAGGTAGCAAAACTTCTCTAGCGATTTGAGAGGGTTGTTGTTGATAGTCACAACTGGGTGATAGTGGTTTTTGCCAGAAGCAGGCTGGTACATCACCTCGGTCTTTTTTATGCTGATTGTGAGTCCGAATCTGTTAGATGCACGAGAGAACATGTCAGTGATGAGTTGTATGTCTTCAAGCGTAATGGCCACTAGTGCACAATCATCTGCAAAAAGCATGTCCTTTATCAGCATCTCCAGCACCTTAGTGCGAGCCTGTAGTCGTCTAAGGTTGAATAACCCTCCATCAGATCTGAACTGTATGTACACTCCTTTGTCCGTGTTATGGAATGCCTCGAACAATATGAGTGAAAACACAATAGAGAAGAGGGTAGGGGCAAGGACACAACCCTGCTTGGTTCCATTTGTGACGGGGAACGGGTCAGATGACTCTCCACACTCCTGCACTCTAGCCAGCATCCCTTCATGGAAGGATCGAATAAGAGAGACAAACTTGTCAGGACATCCAAGCTTGAGTAGGATTTTCCATAGGCCATCACGGTTCACAGTGTCGAACGCCTTTGTAAGGTCCACAAATACCATGTATAGGTCTTGATTTTGCTCCTGACATTTTCTTGTATTTGTCTGACAGCAAATATCATGTCTGTGGTGCCTCTGCCTGGTCTGAACCCACACTGTGATTCGGGGTAGATGGTGCTTACCAGTTGCTCTGTCATTCTGTTGAGTATGATACGTGCCAGGATCTTTCCAGCAATCGAGAGAAGGGAGATGCCCCGATGGTTGTCGCAGCAAGTGCGGTCACCCTTGCGTTTGTAAAGATGTACTATTGATGCGTCTTTGAAGTCCTGGGGGACTGAGCCCTGTTTCCAGATAAGACTGAACAGATGAGTAAGTTTCCTCTTCATGTAATCACCTCCATGTTTGTATATCTCGGCAGGGATACCATCAGCCCCAGGGGACTTGCCTGGTGAAGTCTGTTTGATGGCCTTGCAGACCTCATGCGATGAAGGGGGCAGGTCAAGGTCGTTGAGGATCTCTCTCTCTGAGGTATAGCATCCAGTGCATCTACCGACATAGATGATGGCCGGTTTAGGAGGCAATTGAAGTGCTCGGCCCAGCGAGTGAGAATTTCTCCTTTGTCTGTGAACAGCTTCTCACCATCGATGGAGCGGACAGGAGCGCTACCACAGGACTTGGGACCATACACAGCTCTGAGACCCTCATGGAGTAGCTTTGAGTTGTGTATGTCTGTAGCTTCCTGTAACTCTTGGGCTTTTTTCTCCCACCATGATTCCTTCATCTGTCTGAGTTTGGTTTGAACTACATGCTTGGCTTGAATGTACTGTGACTTGCATGTGGCTGATGGTTTGTTGGCGATGTAGCTACTGTCTGAGGTGTACATCCTCTGTAGCAGCACAGATATCTCCTGGTCATTTTCATCGAACCAGTCCTGGTTTTTCCGCTGTACAAATCCTAAGACATCTGCACTGGCAGAGAAAGTAGCGTCACGGAGTTCCTGCCACACCGCCTCAATGTCTGTATTGTCTGCATCACATGCTGACTGGAGTCGGTTCTCCAGTTTCTGATGGAGTAGGTCTTGTGCGGATGGATCAAATTCAGTTTCCTTGGTGGCTTGTTCCTCCTGGTTTGTTTCTTTGGGACGATGTGGATTGACATTTTGCATCTGACTAGCCTATGATCAGACCAGCACTGTGTTCGCCTGAAGGCACGAGTTATCTTGACATCACGAATATCTCTCCGCCTGACGATAACATAGTCGATGAGATGCCACTGCTTGGAGCGGGGATGCGTCCATGTTGTCTTATACTTGTTGGGTAGTTGGAAGATCGTGTTGGTGATGGTAAGGTCATGCTCACTGCACTTTGCCAGGAGAAGCTGTCCATTAGAGTTAGGCTTACCGACTCCATGCTTTCCAATCGTTCCTGTCCATAGATCTTGGTCACGTCCGATACGGGCATTAAAGTCTCCCAGAATGATGAGCTTGTCCTTCTTAGGAGTGTCTTTAATCGCTCTGTCCAGATCTTCATAAATAGCCTCTTTGACCTCATCAGTGTGAGTCATGGTTGGAGCATAGGCGCTGATTATAGTGGCATGACCGTCCCTCGGAAGGCTGACTCGGATGGTCATCAGCCTGTCGTTGATACCTTTGGGTAGCTTGTCCAGGCACCGGGCTATGGAACTCCGAACGGCAAATCCGACTCCTCCGATTCTGGGTTCTCCCTGGGGCTTGCCAATCCAGTAAAAGGTGTAGCCTGCACCCACATCCTCCAAGTTGGACTCTCCAGATAGCCGTGTCTCGCTGAGGGCTGCAATGTCGATATTATACTGCCCCAACATCTTCCCAATGAGGGCTGTCCGGCGCTCTGGTCTATTGTCATTATCTAGCATGGTCCTTACGTTCCATGATCCAAAGTTCAGTGAATGTTTTAATTTCTGTTTCTGTTTACGACCGCAGGAATGGATGGCCAGCCAGGCGCGGTCTCCCGGCAAGCTCAGATGGGGTAGGCGGTTTTTAGGGTCCCTTTTCAGTACCTGTCCTCATGTTAGGAGAGCATCGCTGTCCCTAGAGAGGGCTGCTCTGTCACCCATGCAGGATACGAGTGCCGCATCTACCCCAGTGTACGGCAAACGACCGTCACACGTGGGCCGCCTGTGTGCAGGTTTGTGGCTAAAGACTTCCAGCAGCATCCTCAGCCTGTCCCCGTTGCCAACCCCCCATCGCCACAGGACTTTGATTGATAGGTGAAGAACATTCATCTGGTGTCGCCGAATGACCTGCACCTGAGTGGATTATAGTGAGAAAGGTGTGTGCACTCCCAGTCCCACTCTCTCGTCCGATACGCGCCATCTGCTGTCTGGTGCAGAAGCTGCCACAGGATGAGCTCTACCTGCCCTTGTTATTTACCCATAGCTGGAGTTTGGATCCTCAGGGTTGACTCCCGAAGCCTTTCCCAGGAGTGGGTATAGCCGCAAGGCAGCGGAGGTTTGAAATTAGAGTTTTCCTTCTCTTAGGTGGGCTACCTCCCATGGTTAACGAGCCCCACCTGTCTGGATTGTTCCCAAGCTTAAATGTCGTCATTCTACTATTACAACCGTTGATGAGTGGCGTTCATCGTATTTTATTTTAAAGTGACAAACAAAATCGATTATAATTCCGAAATTTACAGAATATTATGTTTGTTCAGTGTTTCCCGAATCCAATCCCCCCTCCGTATCAGCTACGGTGCGGGCAAGGAGAACGTTCACATTAAGAACAATACTCATAAAACACGTTTCAAAAGCTTTGCGCATGCGTATTCGCAATGAGCATCGCCCGACTGATAATTAAATTCGATTCGACGCGGCAAGAGCGCGACGTTTGTCACCACGTCGTGCAACTACCGTGTACACGTCAGAGCTTGCTGTGCTACACGGCAGTGTCGAACTTCAACCAAAAGTTTGCGCTAAACGTCGCTCTTTTGTCGAATTTAATTCATCATTTTTTAACTATTTGAGTTCGACACGGCAAATGTTCCCCGTTTAGCGCAGGCCTTACTTTCTTTTTTCGGTGGGCACTATCGCGATTTTTTTCGTGGGGGCACCTGGGGGCACGTAACCCCCCCCCCCAGCCCCCCCCCCCCCCCCCCCCGTGGCTACGCCGCTGGTGTGTGGCCTCATGATTGGCCATCTCTCAGGCATCGGTATTGTTATGTTCACGTGTGAATAATTATCCCGTACACACAAGGGGGTCAAGTCTGAGATCGCTAGTTAGGGCGTGTGATAGCCAAACTGTTGCGAAGTTTTGTGTGGCTGATAAAGAGAAGTAAACCGCGGTCTCAAACTTGAAATAAAGTCTTGAACAAAAAGAACCGCTGCTATAACGAACACCGCAATAACGAACCATCAGCTATACCGAACACGACCTCTGGCTCCCAATTTGTGTGCACAAAACATGATGAATATAATGAACATGTAGCTGTAGAGTCGTATATATACAGTACATGTAAACTTCAAACTACACGTGCAATGTACATGTGGCTGTACAGGTTCAGAATATGTCTAGTGTATTAGTACACTATAGTCAACAGATAAATCCGCTTTAACGCCTGATTTTCATCGAATGCAAAGATTGTTGCCATCTTTGTGCAAAGTTTTGAGCAGGCTCACTCATTTCTAAATGATGCAAATTTGTGGAGAAAAACTACATAGTTTTTGAGATATCAATTTTTGAAGTTTTCAACTTCCGGTTTGAACCGGAAGTCAAGGTCAAACGGGATCACGTGCTTTATAGTGGTAGTTGAACTTTCAACTACCTTTCCGATAATGTACAGATTTTAACAATCCAACTTGTTGTTCATGAGTTATGATTCTTTCAAAAATTAAACTTTTATTTAAATTCAATACCTGATGACGTTACCATGACATCACCAAGTTTGTGTCGTCTTGATATTGAGGTTCCATTGTCTGATGAGTTTCAATGTCCTATTCAATTTAATCTTGAGTTATGCTGTAGATAAGCCCGAAAAATGACTATTTGAAAGATAAGATTTTGACGTTAGCTTTTTCAATGTTCCCCTGTCTTGAACTATCAGATGCTCAACTATGAGCATCATCGCTTTCAAACTCAATGAAATAAAGTGAATAGCAAAAGGGTAATTTGTCAACTTTGAAAACCTTGTAATTCAACACCCGATAACGTCATCATGACGCCATGACTAGTGTTTTTGTCCTTCTGTTGAGATTCAATTTTCCGATGAGATTCAAGGTTTAATTCGGTTTCAATCTTGAGTTAGGCGACAGAGAAAAGTTCCATGGAAGAAGAAGATGAAGAGAATACAAAAACCATAACACACAACTCTGACACACCAAACTTTCACAGGTGAAGCAAAGATTCCAATCATAACGGCTATGGCTCTCAAGGTGTGTTATTAAACAGATTTGGTAAAACTGCACTTTAAAGGCGAAGTCATGTTACAATTAGTGACGTCATTTTTCAAGGAAAACAAAAATGTTAACATTTCTTAGCTTGAGTACATCCAAAAGTTCAGCTTACTATGTAGATGAAAACTATTATTTGAGGCGACGTCATGTAAAAACCCGATGAGGTCACCGTGACAGGACAAAAAATGTTGATGTAACACATCCCAGCTAGAAAACATTCCAAGTTTCAGCTGTAACACATTACCTTGGCGGTGATATAACGACAATTGATGACGTCATGAATACTTCACTCCATATATAAGCCATATTTGACCTTTAAAGTCTGATGCAAACTAAAATTTGATTGTCAATTGCTTTGATCCAAAGATATGTAATAATAGGCCAAAATTTCAAAAATTAGTTTTAACAAATTGTAATGACGTCATCTGACGTCACTCTATTTTAAATCAGTCCTGTTAGTATTAACTCAATTGAATTTGTGGTTTGGTGGATATACACGGTTTCATAAAGATGTTATGATGTCACCGGTCCTATATTTCTTTTACCAGACCTTTGCCGGACTATAACATCGTTAACAAAACCTCAAAGAAGTCGCCACTTTTAAATTACAAAGCACTTCCAGTTTCGAACGGAAGTAGAGGTCACGTAATATCACACACTTGAAAACCTATACTATCTTTGTATAATCCCGCAAAATCAACCTAAGGTCTCATACCCTTGATTTCATACTAATTTTCAAAGATTACAATATTTCATGACGTAGATGTCCGAGCCGGTATAATGTCACAGAGCTAGCCAATAATAAATGTCACAGCGCGCGATAAAAACATGACCATGAATATTGACTATGACCATTAACGTCTGTTTTAAATGTGGGACTAAAACATGCTTCGTGGACTTTGAACCTTATGATCAATGGAGCGGAACAGCTAGCCACACCGCTTTTCTCTTTACACAGTTTAAATGCGGGTTAATATATATCTAGACGCAAACGTTTCAACAGGCTCAATAAACTACAGCCTAATGTAACAAGTTTGACTTATGAATGGTTGAAACTTTCAAGTCAAGATCAAATGAGGTCACACTCTGTGTAGTGTTTGATCAAAGGGCTATCCGATGATTACAGATTGTGTAAATCCATTTTGTAGTTTTATGGGTTCTGATAATTTTACAACATTAAACTTTAACTTAATGTATTTCATCAACTGGTGATGTCACCATGACGTTACAACAGTGGTGTTCTGTGTGTCCTGTCACAGACAAAGCAAAGACTCAAACAATAAGAATTGTAGTTTTCTATGCATTTTGTTAATACTTAACTTTGATTTTGTATAGATTCTAATAAATCACTGCATCGTTCATGAGTTATGATTTTTAAACATGTTTACCTTAAATAATTTAATGTAATTTATTACCCCCATGACGTTATTATGGCGTCGTCTAAGTGGTTTCAACTACTACAGTAATGAGCTATCTATGAGCGGAGTGTGAAGGTTTTGTAAGTATGGAAGTGTGTCTTTATAAGTTGTTTTTTAACCCTTTCCCTGTGTATATTAATCACTGTTAACTTTCACGAGTTTTGCACACACACAATAAAAACACAGGCAAATCACTCGGGTGGGATTCGAACCCACGGCATTTGCACTGCTAGAATAGATGTCATACCACCAGACCACTGAGAATAACAACTATTTAAAAAGGCGAATAACTCAGGTTGGATTTGAATCCTCAACATTTGCACAGTTTGAGCAGATGTCTTACCACCAGACCACCTAGCTAGTGTGTATTTGTTGGCTGAAAAAAAGTGTTCACATTACGTTTTGTCGCGGATAAGACTGTTACAGCATCATGCCAAATCAGGCCTCGTGAACATTCTGATCAACGAACCGTCTGATTAATAAAGCGGAATAGCCAGCCACAGTGCTTTTTTGCATTATACACAGTAAATGCGGGTCAATACATACGTATAACATTTAACGTCCGATTTCGACCAGAATTCTAGGACAAATTAGTATTATCTTTGTGTAAAAGTTTGAGCAGGCTTACAGACCTACAATCTGATGTAAAAATTGTGATAAGAGATAAGTAGTTATTGAAACTTTTGAAATGTTAAATTTCCGGGTCGCCTTCTGTGTATTGTTTGTTTAGTGTTTAAAGCCCTTAAAGTGACGTCACGTGACACTTGATAACTTCATTATGATTTCATCCTCAATTTGTATGTAACACATCTTGGCTTGAATACATGTGAGGTTTCAGCCTCACTGAATATTGTTTTGTGACAACATCCGAGACTGGACAGGCCGAAACATTGCTTCCATTGTACGTTTGACAGAGGATAGAGAACTTTGGCGTTCCCTGACAGCAGATGCCTCCATCATGGTACCCCAATGGCCAGCACGACGGTCTCGGGATGAATGAGTGAGTGAGTGAGTATTTAAAGACATATTATTGTACTGCACCTTTAAGGTGACGTTACGTTACACTTGCTGACGCAATTTCGGTTGTTACACACCCCCGTTTCAGCTTGAGCACGTAGTTTTCTTGTCAATATAGACGTTGTAAAACAGCACCTGTAAGTCGACGTCGCTTTACATTTGATAAAGTCATAAGAAGGGGACCTTAAATTTATGAAGTTACACATCCCGGCTGGAAAACATGAAGGTTTCAGCTTGATGGAGCTTTTTAAAATGTGAATAAAAATCTTCGAAAAGTGAAACTTCAATTTGACGTCACATGAAACTTTATGACGTCATCGAGATGCGACCTCAAATTTCAGATTTAACATATCCCGGCCTGAATAAATGCCAGGTTGGGTTCTCGTAAAAACTGATGTTGTCAAGAGTCATACAAATCCCCAAAGCGGCGGCCATCTCAGCAAAATAAACTCTTTTAGTCGTCGCTATTGACCATCAAGCCATCAGAAGGCAAACACGGGGAATACTCATGTTGAACTTGACACAGGTTGCACTTGTGAAGTGCCGAAATAATGCTTTTTCCTAGAAACCTACAGCTGCGAGAAAGATAACTCTGTAAAGGTACCTGGCGGCGCTGTTATCAGTGTAATGGTGTACAACAAGTCCACACACACTTGTAGCGTTCCGCTTCAATGAGCACCGGCGGCTCTACAAGCTTTCCGTTCAATATTAAAGTATTTAAATAATTTGTATCTTGTCTAGAATTGCGGCGTTATACTCTAAATATTATCGGCAATAAAGTCTAATTTACTAACGATCAACAAATGAACTTCCTTATGTTTTAAAAAATTCTAAAACCAATCCTTACATAAAAAATGCAGGAGAATTTATGGCAAACTTTAACAGTTATGTGCCTTCAAAGTTGAGTCATTATTTTTTTATTGTCATCTTAAGTTGTTGTTACGTGATTAATGAAACTTTGAAATTGAGTTTATATTAACATAGGATGTTTGGATTGAAAACTTGACAACATTTTAATAAACAAATTTCGAGATAGCAAAATAAATCTTATTTTGACCTTGAATAATTTCCACAGTAAGGAGGTTACGACGTCATCAATGTTCAATTCGATAAGCTTACATTTCAAAAATGTTTTATTTACTAAAACTATGTGCAAATTTCCTGTCATTTTGGCACCAGAGGACAAAACGAAACTGGGGAATATTCAACTTCCGGTTTCAACCGGGATCAGCATCACCACTGTGTAAAATACCTTCTGTAGTTCAGGAGTTTTGTTTTTTTAAATAAAAGTGTCGATTTAATGTATTTTAACAAGTGATGACGTCATCGTGAAGTCACAACTACTTGGTCATCTTCGAGTTACAGTCTAAGTACATGCAAAGTTTTTCAGCTAATGCAAGTTTCGCAACTACGCATTTGCTTGCGGACACACGACTCTGAGAAGATGAAAAACTAAAAAGAACTATAGAGCTCGAGTGTTTTTCATCTTACAATACTAGGTGTTTGGTAACACCTAAGCATAAAATTCCACATAAAAAGTGCGAGTTCCCTTTAAAACTGCAACTTTAAAGTGACGTCATGTGACATTTGATGAAGTCTTTAGAACAGGACCTTAAATTTGGATGTTAGACATGCTAGGTTAATCGCGCATTTTTTTAAATAAATATTTATTGTTTTTCAAGTGCATCTTTAAAGTGATGACACTTGATGACGTCATCGAGCTGGGGCCTCAAATTGTAGAAGTAACACATCCCGGCTGCCTGAATAAATGCAACGCTTCAGCTCGATGACGGGTTTTTTTATAAATAGATCATGTAAAAGTGCACCTTTAAGTGATATTATGTGACAATTGATGTTGTCATTAGATTATGGTTCCAAATTTCGGATAATCAATTAAAGTGACGTCATTTGATGTAGACACTAGAAAGAGTCTTTGAATTTCGGATGTTACACATCCTGGCTTGAATACATGCAAGGTTTTAGCTTAATCGTGCATGTTTTCAAATGTTGGCCCTGTCTTGATCTATGCCCAACTATGAACCTTATAGCTTCATAATAATTGAAATACAGCGATAAGCATATTGTCATTTTTAAACTTAGATAGCTTTTAGTTTAATACATGATGACGTCATAATGACGACACAGCTTACTCCGCATCTGCTAGTTATATTCTTATTACATGTACAGATTCAACTCAATACAAGCTTTGCTACTATGCATTTAGTATATTTAGACAATTAGTGCATCTAAAATATAAGTATTAACCCTGGCGATTATCTACCTTTAGCATGGGAGGAATGGAATAATAATGCTTTAAAAAAAATTATGGGTTTGGACGGTTGGACGGTTTGGAAAGCCAAATGCGAGGAAGCCAAAGTGAAACAATTGTAATAACAAAATGTTAACAATGTTGGTTTTCCCCTTTTATAATCAAGATGACAGGGGAACAATTTTTTTCATATAAAACAAACGTAAACTTTCGTTAAACTTCGATGAAAGAATTTGTTAGCAATGACTTGTAAGTCTTCCCACTACATAGTCAGGCACCTCAATGTTTACCCAACACCACGTTTAGTTTTACATCGTTATTAAGGGAGCCAGACATAACCAATTTGCCTAGAGTTACCTTACGAAGCAGCTGATTGGTTACTCAGGCAAGCTAATACAGTGAAGTCCGTTCATGGTTTGACCAATCACGATTGGGCTCTCATTTTGCAAGCGAGCCATGACGGACTTTTTGTTCAGAATGGTTACGCTGACGAAGACGAGTTCTTTGAGTGTTCTTGACTGTTTCGAGTTTCCTTAGAAATAACGAATACAGCGAAAGACTGGATCAAAAGTGAAATTTCTCTGCACAATTTCGTTAACTAATAAACAAATGACTTTTCCGGAGACCCTTATTTCTGCACACAGAAGCTAACTTTTTTGGCAGTCATTTCTTTATTTTTAACACAAACAAATTTGTCATAATTGTTTAGGTACAATGAAACAGTATTGCTCCGTTAATGTGATGTTTTTATTTCTTACAGTGGTTGATTTTCCCGAAATGAAGTTTTGAAAACTTGTCCTCTAAGCATACATTTTTACATTGGGACAATTGATACACCATATTTGGACCGCAATTGGTCAACAAACTACACTACGTAACCACGTCATCATACATTTCTCAATTATTCAATTGTTTATACTCAAATCCCCGTGTTTGTTATGAAACAAAGACATTTCTAGTTTCTATTGTGACTGAGTTGGGTTAGGTTTGACCCATAAGGTGTGCATTATTAAATTGCTCGTTGTATTGTTTCCGGTTAGCAATATGTATTATTTAAAAAATTGTTCTGGAATTGATCTTCTCTCCGATTATTACCAAAAATGTTTAATACCTGTACAGCCAAAGAATTCACGCAGTCTGATGACAATCTTATCCAGGTAGAAGGGCGCCCCCTGTCTGTATGACAAATTGTCAGTCAATCCGCCAAGGACTGCAGCATACTCGCATGGATCATTGTACGGTAACACCCATCTGTGTGGATTGTTAGAGTTGATGTCATACTTTAACCCGCGATGGGACGACACCACAATAACACCTGAAATGTTATAATAAAAACGTGAGATTAGTGCTGTAATAGTTTATAATTAGTGCTGTAATAGTTTAGTGCTGTAATAGTGCTCTTTTTACAGTCACACAGCCCTTATTTTTAGCCATGAGTACGTAGTTTCTTGCAAGCACTGTCCTAAACCCGTTTGAAAACACAGCTGTGAACGGATGAAACTAACATTATCGTGGCGCGAGGCTTTGTCCCCAAGACAAAAATGCCTTGATTGCCTAGAAATTGAGTCGCCCTTTAAGTTATGTTTGTACTTCACTTAGAATTTGTCCGGAAATTATGTCCGCGCATCATACGTCATACAACTCCACAGCGCACGTAAGCATAATTTTGCACGGAAATTAAGTCTTGATGACGAGAGCTATGGACATAAACATATATCAAAGAGTGTCACAGCGTTGGCAAAGGCATCATATTGAAACAAAAACAAGGTGTTCGGTAAATATGTCCAAATAAGCAGAGCTGATGAAAAGTAAATAAAAAACTTCGGGAATCGTCTTTGTAGAAAACATCGATGTACGTAAAGTTAAGAATCAAGGAATTTCGATGGAGCCTAAGTTGAAACCGATGACATCATCATGACATCATCTTGACGTCCTCATAGATTTCTTATGCGGACATTGAGATTTGTAACTTCGTGTTATGTTTGAATCTTTTACGAACAATGCAACAAATTTTCAGCAATTAATAGTTCCTTTTAAAAAAGTCAAAAGAGGGCGCTGTTGAAAAATTACTTCATTACACTTTTAATTCAAAGGCCCAGGGGGTCAAACTTTATTTCATCGATGACGTCATCAAACCAAAATTCATAAAGAAAACACGAAGATCTAAGTACCTGTTGAGTTTTAAGTCTAAAACTTTTTAGTTCATGAGATATGATGGGTTTTCTATATGTAACAAAATTTAACTTCCGGTTTTGACCGGAAGTAAAGGTCATATGGGGTCACACCTAATAAAGATATGTAGAATCGTTCAAAGGCTTTCAGATGATGTAATGATTGTTAGTGTAGCACGTTTGATTTAGAAGATATAATGTTTTCAAATTATTTATCTTCAACACCGGGCTTCGACCAGAAGTTAAGGTCACATGGGGTCATACTTTGTGTAAGATTTGTAAAATGAATCCAGGGATTTCATATGGTGCAAAGATCTTGTATGTATCAATAATGGTTCTCTAGATATGACATTTTAAAAAATTCACGTTATTTTTAAACTTTGGTGTTACGACGTCATCGATGACGTCATCATTCCTAAAAAGTTGCGGTTCCGTCTTCACACTAAGATCTAAGTACATGCTAAGTTTCATGTCTACAGGATCTTTACTTTTGCGAAATCTTGATGAGAAGGTACAGGGTGAAGGAAGAAGACGTTGAAAAAACAGTACATTAACAAAAGTTTTTCGGCCGTTCGTTGAACACCTTATAGTAAAAGTTACTAGATCTAATGTGATTGTAACTAGCAGTCGCAGATCTGATCGGAGGAGGAGGACGAGGAGGAAGAGGAATAGGGGAGGTGGGGGAGAAGAAGAAGAAGAAGAAGAAGAAGAAGAGATCGCGACGTGATTTTGAGCTTAAAAGATATTTTTAAGTGCACAAATTAAAGTATCTTGAAAGCTCGAAATGATTTCGAGTGCAAGAAACTATTTCTATTGACTCTCTTATAATAAGTGTAGCAAGACTTTAGGGGTGAAAAAGTGCGTGTAAAAAACTTTGGGACTTTTGGAGAAACAAAGAAACTACAAAGACAAGGTGTTCGTGGGTGATGCCATCAAATAATGAATACATAAAATGGTTACGACATGCCACCTTATCAATGCAATGTCTGGTTTAGGAGTTGTATTTTTTCCAAAGTAAAACTTCAGTTTTCGGGTTGAAATGAAAGGCAATGTCAAATGAGGTCACACTGTGCAATGTTTGTTAAGTATTTGGAGCCCTTTCTGGTGGCGTATATATGATAAAAATCCAAAAGGTGGTACATGAATTATGATTTTTTTGTTTACATTTTTAATTGGAACTTCCGGTTTTAACCGGAAGGTCAAAAGAGGTCACATTTTGTGTATCGTTTCTTAAGTTGTTACATAGTTTCCGAATGATGTAAAGAGTGTTACAATCCAATGTGTGGTTAAAAAATAAAGAATTTCTTTAAACATCATCATTAAGTCAAATGAGGTCACAATGTGTAGCTTCTGTAAAGTGTTTGGAGCCCTTTCTAATGAGGCATAGATGATAAAACCCAGCTTGTGGTTCACGAGATTTTTTTTTCAAATATTAAATTTTAACTTCCGTTTGAACCAGATCAGAAGTAAGGGTCAAATGGGGTCACATTCTGTGTATCGTTTTTAAAAAAAAATTCCTACTTTCCCAGTTCTATATAGTGTGTAAAAATCCAATGTGTTGTTTCTAAGTTATAAGAATTGGAAGCATTAAATTTCAACTTCCGGAATTAAATTTCAACTTAAACCGGAAGTCAGATCAAGGAAGTCGCATTTTGTGTTGCGCGCGTTTAGTTTATTGGGACCTTTCAGCTGATTTATTGATTGTAAAAATCCAAAGTGTGGTTCAGGAGTTATACATTTTTCAAATATTAGATAGATTGTCTTTGGATGGGCAATATACCTTGTAACAGTGATGCCAAATGCATTCCTACAATTAGCTGCATGTACAGTACGTCTACTTGTAAACTAAACTACATAACCGTTTGTTGGATACAATGGGTCGGACATAATGGTTTGTGGGACACAGCGGGTTGGAAAAAAGTTTGTAACACATAATGGGTCGGACATTATGGTTTGTAGTAAATGAAAGGGACACAATGATTGTCAGACGCAATGAAGCGGGCATGGTTTGTGGGATACAACGACTTTGACAAGGTAGTTTATAGGCCACAATGGGTCGAACAGTACAGTTTGTAGGACATGATGGAGGGGACATAATGGTTTGTCGGATGCAATAGGGCTGACATTCCCTGGTGTCATTTTGAAGCTCAATACGAAACGCCCGGCTTCGGCTTTGGCTTCGAGCCAAGTCTTCGGTTTTGGTCTAAATACGGAGCTAGACCGAGCCATCACGAGAGGTGGCTTTGCTGGCTTGATGACGTCACATTCATGATGATTTAACTTTTTTCGTGCGGCACCCATTTAAAATCGTCGGTTACAGTTACAAAACTTGACAAATTTAGCTATAGAGGACATTCTTCTATCAACAGTGCCGAAATGTAACCACCTAAGAAGGCGAACAAATTTCCTCAATGATATTTTGGTAAGTTTTGATATTAAATGTAATTTTGATGGTAGTTTACCTCATTTCAAATGACGGATATGTGGCCAATAAAATTAGTGCTGCATCTAATTCGTGAAAACCGTGTTTTTGTGTTATTCCAGGCATTTACTGATGAAGATAAGCTACGTTTCATGGCATTATTTGACAGGATAATCTTTGCCAAATGCAGCCTGTCTGCTTATTTATAAAAACAAAACATTGGCAGTCACCAAATTAGTTGTCTGCCGGTTGGTTGAAAAAAATCCCACCGGGGTTGACATTGTGTTATCATTATTGCATTTGCTGAATATGTGCTATTATTATATTGCACACTATTGATTTGAATAATTTTTCGCTTTATTTTTTTTCAAGAAATGGTTTTAAATGCACTTGCACCATTTATATTTCATATTTGTTTATGATATACGTATATGAATTAGTTTTTTTCTGAGGGAAAATACATTGTCTATATAATTTATCAAAACATTTTCATGATTCTGAATTGTTACATCAATTTTAACAAGGGGCAGGAATGATTGATATACTAGTACTGCATCAGAAAAGAGTCAGGGGCTATTGTGTTGGGGTGGGGAACTTTGCTATAGAAAGTGCTAGAAGAAGACCTTTTGTGATTCAGATTCAGATTCAGACTTTGCTGGAGGCGACATTGTGTCAACATTGTGTGTACTAAATTCCATTGTTTTATTTTATCATTTTTCTTTACGATGCACAGTTGGAAGAGTGACTTTAGTGTGAGAACAGCTCAACACAAGGCTGAAGTTCAAGTCCAAGGGGGACAAATGCTGCATAAATGCATTAGGTATGAATTACAATAAAACTTTGTGAATTCATCAAAACACAGTTTTATACTTTCAGAATGACCACCCATAGAAGCGAATTGTGTACATTTGAATATGTTTTTTGTCACAATTTTCATTACACTGACACCTTCTGACATTAAGATGTTTCCGCTAATCAGTGGTGATCTGAGGCAGGAGACAGGCTCAAGACAATCCCTCCGTGTTGACCTTTGTTTTTATCTTTAAGGAGGGGGTTGGTAGAGAGAAAGAAAAATCTTGTCAAACTATCATCCAATTCCATAAAAAGAGCTATAAACTGAAAAAAAAAACCACAATGATTATCTTTATGGTGATACAATTTTGAAATCAATAATGTGGAGGGCTGCATTGAATTGATGTTACTCATAACATTATAGCATTTTCTCATTTCAGCTACAATGCGTATATGAATCTGCAGGCAAACGTAATTTGTGAGAAAAACATATTAGTGTGCTAACCAGTTTCGTCAAGGCAAAAACTTTCAGCTCTTTTCAAAATTATAAAAGAAGTCGTCAGTAATGGCAATTTAATCTGTGATTCATCAGAAGAAATATCACATGTGATGATGATGATGATGATATAAAGTAACAGAGAGCAAACTGATGTCCTCATTTGCTCATTTGTTAGCCACTTTTAAAACAAGAGCTGAAAAACACAGGTTAGAAAAGCTTGAAAATTCGCTTTGAGCCTAACTGATAACGGAAATAATTGTGTTCCCTGACTTAAAGTTGGAGATTATCAATATTCAGTGAGTCAAAGTTTTAATACATGAAAGTTTTTCGCAGCTTTATGGGACAAGATCATCTTGAACTTCTTCAGTTTTGAGGAAATCATATTTATTTATATACACAGTCTTTGTAATCTTTGCTTAATATTTTATTTTGAAAACCTGATTGGCACAGTGTGGGTTTTGAGTCCAAAGTGGTTTATAACTTAATATCTGACATAACGAAAGCGCATCCTCTCAAAGTGACCTCCTGGCTGACGCTTCCCTGGTTGTATCGTAAACTTGGGTTTGATCCCTGGCTACACGGCAGCTTACGGTTGTATGGCTTCTGACTGGCACACCGAACAAAGATATTGGAAAAGGGGAGATTGCCAGTTGGTGGAGCGCCGGCACGTTGAACCGGAGGTCGTTGGTTCAAATCCCGCTCTAATCATTTCCTCTTTGCTCAGCCCAAAATTATGAAAAATTTACCCAGTCAGTTTCCCTCGTGATCAATATAATAGATAACAACATCATTGATTAAGTTTGGAAACTTTACCATATCAGTTTATGACTTGCATCCTTTCAGTAGTATATTTTAAAGCACTTATGCTCATTGTTTAACACATCATACTAACTTAATTCGAACAGTAACACGATGCAAACTACATTATGTCGAATTATTCCTAAGAAAAGCAAACTGAACATCATTTATCACGTTGTTTAGTGAGATTGTTTGAAAGTTGGACCTTAACTTCATTTTCAATAATTTTAGCTATGTGGCTTAGGATGGAAATGAACGGTGGGAGGGCGGGCCGCACCCCTTGCGCTTTTAAAAAACAGATGTGAGACGTTGCCATGCATATGACGTCATTTGAGTTTGTTGACCTTTCCTAGAGATCAAAAGGAGGCTACTCATTGGCCAATCATGCGCGCCGCGCGTACATCTGCGCGTTTTCATCGTTTCATCATTGGTTCACCTTTAAGATGGCGGCTTGATGACATGGTTCGGCTTGCAAATGGTTCGACCATAAAGTTTTACAAGATTGGACCATTGTTTCAGGGATAGTTCTGCAACTTAAGATTCAATTGGAATAAATTACTGAATTGATTTCTTGTTTACAGCATTGTGTCCTAAAAATAAGTTTGTTCGATTTAATAACTAAATTCTTTTGTTATAGAAAAGTAAATCAGGGCGTAATAATATTTGTGACTGAAACTAAAAAAGGATTCCATAATAATGTTAAAAGACACAGTGTCACTTGGGCAAAACTGCCGAGATTCACAAATAGCCCTTAGCGCTTGTGAATCAAAGCAGAAATGCGACGTCACAATACGAACTCGTTTCATTCACCCTACACACTATCGTGTATATGCACTAAAAGCATAGGCCCCCTTTAGATCAAAATGTCAGAAAGCAGCAGTGCGTGGGAACATCGGTGTTGATTAGGAGAAGTTTGCCCAACAATCACTTCTGATGGAATTTATATCAGCTCAAGTTACCAGGGGAGTTCTCCAGAAGAGGGAGAGGACAAAACTCGGAGGAGCATGCCCTAGTTCGCAAAGCTGAGCAACACCGGTTCGAACAAATGGCAGCACAAGTAAATCTCAAAGAACAATATTATTCCAGTTACAGTAAATATGATTTCAAGTGCACGAATACTTTAAATAACTTCTTGAGCTGTAACTCATTTTACGCCATCGAAATAACTTATTTCGTCTACTCGCGATCATTTAGTTCTCACAAAATCAAATTGTTCGAGATCATTTTGATTTATCAAAATTATTTTGCTCGAAATCATTTCGAACGCTCAAATAATTCATTTTGTGCGCTCCATATAAATTATTACGGAATCTTAAAAAAATTATAACGAAAAAATTTTCTTTGAAAAAATATTTTGACAGCGCAAAATGATGATGCAGTATTTTTTCCCTAACTTATGACCAAATAATAACTAACACACAATGAAAATAAATTTTCAAATTAGTTTTAGTGATTTCGGTCAAATTGACACTTAACACAGAAGTTGCTTTTGATAGTCGCCGGGAAGTTTAAAAACATAATTCTAATAAATACCTGATAATGCAAACACCAACAGAATAGCAGGCGCTCTTCCTTCCATGTTATGGGCGATGCAAAAAACCCGAACTGCTTGGCAATACAACAACTGTGCATCTACATGTTCTGACGATGACTTCATCAAGAAGGAACAACAGCTTTGGAATGGGGTGAACATTTTGTTAAATATTTATTCTGTTTCTCATATGGGCGGGGCCAAACTATTTGAGTTTAACTATAGCTTACGTCGTCAACGTTAAGAACCGCAGCATCAATGAAGTAAACCTTACAGCGTCCGGAGCACTGTTTCATTAAGGACAAGTGCAACTGATCAGAAGACAACTACTGCAAACTAATTTCACACTGAGCTGGCGATTTTATTTTGGTTAATTTTGATGAAAAGAGTTATCGATGACGAAAAAACAAATACTGTCTTAAAATGACAGATAGTTCAAAACAGAAATCGGAATGATGTCCATTGGCCCATGGAGCAACGGCCAGTACTTTGATTAATCTGAGAATAACGATGAAAGACGCAATACGAACAGAGATGACATGATACTACCAGCGGCATAACTAGATCATAATACTGCACTGTTTATTTTGTATAGCACCTTATCTGAACCTACAATCACTGAAGTCGGCATTCCGTAGAGTAATCTATAACTGGGTTGTCATACGCTGAACAGGGAACAACGCTAACCAGAAAACTTTACTCGACAAGTAATGAAGTGTGTTGTGTAATGCTACAGTTATTTGTCCCCCTCCTTTCTTATTTACTTGGATTTTTCTTCTCCATTCTTTCTTCGTTTGACGTGTTTTCTCGTTCCGACACGCGCGAGACTTGCACAGTCTATTCGGCCTATTTTAACTGAAATTGGTCAACGGTCATATGGTACTTTTTTTTGTTTTGGCCAGTGGTCACCTATAGGTCATCAGTGGTCATTTCATGAATATTTACAAACCTCCTCTTCTCCCCTAGCCGATTACAAACTAACTTGGTCAATGCTTCAGTGGTTCGAGTCCCGTAGGGTTTTCCACGAATTTGTGATACTAGTCACCTATCGATCAGCAGTGGACATTGTGAACATAATTTAGATTTCGTTTTCACATGTACATTTTTTAATAGGGCTGATACTTGTAATTTGTGATCTGATAACTCAAACACGTCTGAACCTGGGCAACTTAACTTCACCTATAAATTTGCTCAAGTTCTTACACCAAAAAATCACGTCTCTATGCTCACAATAAAATGGTGTAAAATGTCGTTGAATTTGAGATCTTCTTTCGGAGCAAAATTTGAAACTTAACGTAATCGGACATCAAAAACAAATGAGTCTGTACATTCCAAAGAGAGGATTTTTTTGCACCAGTCAATTCTCTGTAAACAAAAATGTACAGAACATATCTTTGATATGTAACGTCACCGAACATTTTTCGATTTTAACAAAAATTGTATTCGAAAGGTATATCAAACATAACTGCATTTTACACCGTTTTAACCTGAGGTTAGATACATTTCCCCCTCCTCTCAATTTCAACCCCTTGGACATGACAGCTAGACTGTTACACATATCACAAGATCAAAGAAGAATAAGAGGCGACCTACCAACTAAATTGGGCCGTGAAATTTGCGCACTCCGCGCATTCAGCGCCGTTTATTGAGAGAGTTTCTACAACTTACGATCAGAAGCCATTTTCGGTCGAAAAAAACGCATGTGCGCACAGGGCGCCACACAAGACTGCACATTGGGTTGTGCTGCATTTGGACCGAAAATGGCATCCGGTGTCACGGTCTCAGCTATCCGGCGTGCTCAACTTTCCAGCTGACGTGGCTCGGATGTCCGGGTGATAAAATCGGCAGACAATACCGTCGCGTTCCCCCCTTGTGGGTAGTTATGTGCGGTCCCATTTACATTCTCTGATTCAACTCTGTTCAATCACATTCTCTTGGCCAATCTTTATACGCGTTCATGCTTTTCCTTGCACTATGTCTGTAGCAGGTTTGCAGTCTGTATTAAAAACAAACCTTTTTCTCGTTTCAAAATGTATGCACGTGTGAAACGTCATGGCTTTTTGATCGTGGTAGATTTTAACATGCGAATAAAAATACAATACAATAAAAAAAACAAAGAACAACAAAATACTCCAAACAATAAACAAATACAAATAGATACATATATTAATCAATGAATAAAATAAATAAACACTAATTAACATAAATATAACTAAAATGGAATAAAAATATAATGGAATACAAACAAATTAAAAATAAAAATACTAATATAATTAATAGCATTATGTGTCTGTTTTATTGGTAACGAACGACCCTCTTCTGCACCTCCGTTGTGACCCTTCTGAAACAGTGAAGTTTTGTTTTCCTCACAAAATTCTCTAAGGCTGCAGCCCACTAAAATCTAGGGAGAAGACAGAGCGTCGGCTCCATGGATATTTTGTAGGCCCCTCCCCAAAATATTAATATCCCAGTAGATTTGAGAACCAAATGGAAGAGGGTACGGTGTAAACATTTTTCCCGAAGGGGTCGTTGACTTCCAACGAAGTATTTTGGATGACATAGGCCTAGGCACTGAATATGGTCATATTATTTGCCGTGAGGTGGCGGCCATTTTCTTTAAGACTGATGCTCGGGCGTTTGGAAATTTACACAAAGTGTGGGATATATTTGTTTGTGGAGGCCTCAACGGGCCTGGGGACAACCCGTGGCCTTGATCTATAGTCAAATGAGCAGAGGATAACAGTTTAGGAGCGAACGGATTATTTTCCCCCTTACTTTAAAAAGCTGTGAACTTCAACGTACTTTTATTGTTTACAAGATTGTTTTCTATTTAGCATTTTACACTGCAGGGAGGAGTTATAGGAGTTTATTTAGACACCTCTAAAAATGATTCACGTGTTCAGTGCTCGTGGACGCCACATTGACATCTCCATCAGAAAGGGGGCATACAAAATACGTTGCCAGTACCGCAATAACGCGACTCAGCACGGCACTGAAACTGTACTATTTTTGCCAGCTGTGCGCAGACATGGCATGACGTAATGATACCGTGTTTGGTCATCCGGATAGCTGAGCAACGCCGGATAGCTGACACCGTGACACCGGCAACCATGATGACCAAAGAAAACTGGTGGTATCTCTTTCACAGTTCTGCACGCAATCATCTGACAACGCCCTCTTCTGACCTAATAAGGTTAAGTCACTTCTGACTGCGTTTATATTGCGCGTTCAAACATGACACTGTGATCTCCTCTCGACCAATCAGATTGTATAAACTGTTCAAGGTATTTATGAATTTGGAATATTCAGGTGATTGTTTGAAAAACAAAGTGAAAATTAAGGTGATTTATTTTCACGGAATTATACAATCACTCTTTGCATGACGAGGGTATATTGTTCTGTTCAGGTCACGAACAACACAAAGGGTGACAATTCAAAGCAACACATAAAAATGATTTACAGTCGTTCTCTAAGTAAGCCATTTACATACACCCCACTTACGTAATAATGTTTTCCACATCTTTCCGTCAAATAGACGTTTTAGGTTTCTTAAAATATCAGGGCACTGCGTTGTCTCTAAAAGCATGTAGTTTGCAGAGGGAATTGTATCTCTTTCGAGATCACATGGCACAAGGAAACAAACTCGATGTTTATTTTCAATTTTCTATAAACAATAAGTGTTTTTAAGTAAAACAAAGGTCACTAATTTGCTGTAGTACAAAAAAATACTCAACAACGACTTATGACCGTTGTCTCAGTATGCAAAAAATACTTAATGAATCTTTGTGAGTTAAAGGGTAAGATGACGGATTAGTTTTTATCAACAAAATGTCGGTTTATATGTAGCATTATAAAGAAACTTAACAGTCACATGTGAATGTTTCAGCTTAATACAGTATTTACTTGCTGATAAAACAATGAAAACGTCTCTCTTTATTTTGACAAGTCGAATCCATGTACGTTTAGTAATGTGACGGTAGGTACCAGCCACATTTTTTGGCCGCAGCGTTCATGAACAGACACTGACCCTCAGAAATCTGAGCAACGATTCATGGATGAATTGTTTCTCATATTCAAATGTTTTTTTAGTGGACAACAATATCCAAACCGTATTACTTCGGAGGGAATCCTTTCTAAAATATAACTATCAACAGCTGCAGTCATTAATTTTGGGGGTATTTACCAATCCATGACCCTACATTAAAGTGGCGCGTTTCCTTATTTTTATTTCCTCGTTATTATTATTCTCGCCATGGTACAATTGGCCAAAGGTAGAGCATTCATTCAAATAAATCTTGGTTGGAAATTGACCTCAGTAAAGAGTACAGTGGTGTCTGGTGTCATCCCGCAAGGGGCCTAGGCCTATATCAACCGGCTCCTGAGTCAACATATTTTAAGGTAAAAAAAAGCTTCCTCTTACAATGGTGACGTCAGAGATCACACTGAAGCTATTCGCTTACAGCACTGCAGCTCAGTGAGTCTCGGCTTGATCTTACTTAACATTTAAACTCTGGGACTGTTGGCCTCACTCGGCTCGGTTTGGGTACTAGCCTTTAGTCAAGGCGCTCGCAGCTTCCCGGATAGTAAACAACACAACCAGTGCGACTACTGCTTACACGAAAAGAAAAGGAAAACAGACTAGGGTGAGAGGTGGGAGCCTCAAAGAACCTTTACCATTTCGTTCATGCAATCAGTTATTCAAATTCAACAATGCGATTATAGTCAAGAACATTTATATTCTTATAAACCAGTCACTAATCAAAATTTTAGACTCTTCCGTATTTTATACCGCAGACAATTTTATCCATTATTTTTTTTTAAACCACACAATTATCAGAACGGTTTAACATTGTTTTAAGAGGGCAAAAACGAACTTTCGAAAAAGTTGAAATGCAAGATTTCATTGACGACGTTCGTTTTGTTAAACATGTCGCCGATAGCGCATAACGAATTACTGGAGAAGAGATATCTATATCAAGCCGGTCGATGGTGCGCCCCCTAACGGCGACTAATATGACAACTTGTGCCTCCAATCAACACCGTTGTTGTAAAGGAAGAGAACCATGGATTTTTCACTCACTGTGGTTTCACTATTGTTTAGCAAAGCCGTACGGTGGGTTCACCATTTAGATTTAAGATTTGAATGCACTACAGTCTAGTACTGCGTAACGAGTTGTCGTGCCTATGCAATACATACAGCACACATGCAGTATGCTGAAGTCGGCGAGGACGGCAAGTTCATTTTTGTTTCATCTTGAGGCGGGAACTTTTACAAACAAATCAAATCTAAGAAGTCCAATAAATGCCTGTTGAACAAGCAGTACTGCGGTGGTTTAAAAACCTCCACGAAATTTCGGTATTTTCATTTCTCTTGCGGTCGCCATTGTTAGTATTTGCATCAGTTTTAAAGCCATGACGCCGTTGCAAAACTTTGATTGCTCATTGGCCAACTGCAAAATGCAGCTTCCTTGCTTTAATTGTACCTGTGCAATGTGCAGCTCTGTCCTCACATGATCATTGCTATAGGACTTCACGAGTATTCCTTCCCTTTTCTGCAATTCCATGAACTATTGTCTATCAAAACATATCCATAAACTGTGGACAGTTTGTCCATTCTAATTGGTCGAGGGGAGTATAATCAAAAATATAAATTTCCGCAAGTTGGTGGGCTCTGAAGCTAGGGGAAATTTCGGGTAGTGTTAAGTACTATAGTTCAGACCGATTCAAACAGATTCCTATTCCAACGGGTTTTTTATTCAAACAAAACAATAAAGTGATCATAAAGAAAGTGCTTCCAAGCTGCGTAAACGACGTCTGCTCTTATAGGAATATCACACGTGTTCAGCTGTTCTATTCCCAGAGAAATGTTAACAATACACAAGTACTATAATGTCACTGGAAAGTCAATATTTTTTGCAGTAAAACTATCGATGTTTTTGAAACTGTTTTAAGTTTATAACGTGATAAATAAGTGGTTGAGATGTTTTTAAGATCAAAACATTATTTATTTTCTGTGTTTTCTAGTCGATGTTGGAAACGGGGACCTGGGAAACAAACGGCATAATCGATCAGAAACCAGTCTATTGCTCGTGATTGCCCGCGATTATCAGCAGAGGCAGGAACAAGATGTCCCATTCAAGAAACGTAAATAGAAGCTTAACGCAGAATCGAGATGGTGGAAGCTTACTCAGATTTTAATCTCAACTTCTAAAAGTTGTTGGATGTTTTAATATTTTAAAGCTCCCTCGTCCAGGAGTTATGTTAACTACTTGGGATTAATAAAATCCGTACTGACTTCCGTCCCCCATCATCCCCAACCTGACGGCCAAGTTAAGCGTTTTAACCGCAGTCTAAAGGATCAACCTGCCAAGCATTTTAATTGGAAGGTAATTATGAATGGGAATAAAAGTGCCTCAACGTGTATAAAACACTAGTTGAAACCTCTTCACCTTATATTTATTCCCCGATTAGTGCATTATTGCATGTGACTTTCATTCTAAGCTAGTTGATGGCAACAATGAGGAGGAAACCAGTCACCATTATGTTTGACTAGAGCGAGCGTCGTGGCGACCATAGTGCGTATTGCGCCTTGAGCGCACTTGGACCTGGCGTTGCTCTAAGCGGCTGGAGCTAATTGGATGAGACATCAACTAAAAAGTAAATCAAGTAGAGAAGAATATTAAAAATTTACATATACTTATATTTCGGGGTTTTTTCTGTTTGTTGTTTTTGCGGTATCCTTTTGGTTGACAAAATGTTGTTTTGGGGGCCAAGTATTAGGATATGCAAAGCAAAAGAATGATGTAACTAAATCATTGCACAATCAGTAAAATGAACAACAAAATAATTGTACAATAACGTTTAAAGCATGCAAAGCAAAAGAGTTTGAACAATCCAAGCATAAACCGGTAAATTTAATGAACAGCAATGCACAGCGATGCAAACATTATTGTTTTAGTTAAGACTATAAAGTGTGCACTTACAATCACCGTCATCATCATCAAGCTGTCTTTGGAGGAGTCCCTTCACCCCCGATTTCCATTATCTTATGTCACTTGTCATTCTACACCATGTTGCAGTGTCCAGCAATGATACATTGACGTCCTACTTTTCATATAGCTCTCCGTGTTATCAATTTGTCTTTCATCTCCACGGTTGTCGCCATGTCTCTGTCCCATATGTCACTGTAGTTGACTCTAAAAAGTGTGGGGGCTCTCCCTGACCTATTGACGTCCACGGTAAGGAATTACCCAGGGGTGAGATGGGGCTCAACTTTTCGAATAATTCTTCTTCGGGAGAAATTTTGATTGCTGCCAATGCTGGAGCAGAGGAGCTTAGTAGTGGCTGGAGATCAAAGATAAAATTTTTAAATTGAAGAGTGTCAGTAGTTGGTAGGACTGTGGCTGACAGAGTTGGATTGTGAAGAACTGGTGATCTGTGGCGCGGTGACGTATCTTAGCGATAACACGTTCGCTTTTGAAAAACACATTATACAGTTTACAGAGTGTCTGAAAACGGCACAAGTTGTCCTTGCCTTCAGTGTGTTCGGTGTAATGAGTTCATGTGGAGATGTTTCTGCCGGCATCCCCAGTGTGTACCCTTTTGCGTTTATATCGCACGTTTTAAACATGACCACGTGAGCTCCTCTCGACCAAAGAGAGTGGATAAACTGTCGCAGGTGTTTATAAAAAGAAATTGACACTAATTCAAAATAAAAACAGTAGTCATTATTTTAAAACAAAAGTTTTCTTGTAGAGAACGGATTCAGTGAATAGGGCTACTGGTCCTCAATGTCAGAAATCCACAGACAATGGCTAAAATAGAGGGTTGGCATCCATTGTCATCATCAATTATTATTATCATCAAGTAATATAAACCCCAAGGGAAATGGACGGGGTAAATTTTTAATATTTGGGTTTGAAAAGAAAATTGACTGGAGCAGGACTTGAACCAACCAACTCTACCAACTGCTGAGCTATCTAATTCTAACCATGTGAGACTGTTAACACTGAAAACTATCCATTATTCTAGATGTGCTTTACTGTCAATCAAATTACATTGTTTGCAAGGTGTTGTTTTATTAAACATTTTAAACTGCTTATTCTTCCAAATGCCTATTGTTGGATTTCATTGTTATGTTTTGCCCAATGTCTAAAGTGTCATGCCTTTGAAAAGGTCATTATTTTGCAAATTCAGGTTACGGCAACCCATTGTGGTCATATTTGTGACACACCGTGCTTTAAAAAAAAAATTACATACTACTCATCCAAAAATAATAATATTGTGGGCATTCTCCTCACTGTTGCCCAAGGTTGCAATAAAGAACACTGCAATCAATATAAAATGATTTCCCGCCAGTTAAAGTTTCGGAGTGTTCCATCTACGCAAGTGTGCAAAAAATGTACTTTCCACTCTATGACTGACTAGTTTCGTGGATCGTTTGCTATTTTATGAAATGCTCAAATTCCCACACTTCTAAGTTACCAAGTGTGACGTTTTCGTACAAATCTTCAATCCAGTTATTACTTTTTAAGTTTGATATATCGACACATATTTTCCGTGCACTTGAGGAAAATGAAACCATCTGATTTCGTAGACTGGCTCCTCTTTTATCAAATTGACCTCTAACACAGGGATCGTACAGGGTTCCCGACAAAGATGGCAACAGCAGATTGAAATAGGTATATGATTGTAACGTGATGACTCCATGGCTATTCTAAGTTGGCAAATGACGAAGACAGACTACGCCGCGTGCGTCGGGTCACGGGCAGCGAGTTTGGCATTCCAGAAAGGTCGAACCCATCGGGCTCATGCATCTCGGATCGGTCGTTCCGAATGGCGATCGCTCTGAAGCGATCGTATCGGCGCCATGCAAGCCCAGACTTTGAGCCCCTACCTTCGTAAATTCTGACCGAGTGGACAGAATTTTACAACAGGGCGTTGTGAATTGGAGTTCGGATTTGGTTTGCTTTGTGAAAATACAGCATAAAGTCACGGGGAACGCCCCGCTTACCGTCCATCCTTAGACCTCCATTCGCAAGTTTTCTTGAGAGATTTCATCCGCATCCTTAAGTGGAACGAATACTTGGAATGCTCTGGACTGTAATTTAATTGCAAGAAATCGATTTGACGTCATCATGACGACACAAGGTGTGCTGCTGAGGGTGAGGATGACTGGGGGCCCTCCCTTTGGGCTTCGGTTCATGGGAGGTGGAGGTTCTCCTGTCTGCATCTCAAAGGTAAAACACTTTTAAATTTAAATTATGTATTATGCACGCACTACATTATATTTTTAACACCATTGCGTACAGTTGCCATCTTGGTGAACGTTTCCGTGGAGTAAATAACGAGGGCGTTCCCACTATCTCCTTTGTTTCCACAAATTTGAATATCTATTTGCACTCCATTGTCAGGATTTTTACAAAGAAATACCCATATAACTTACCAAGATGTATTAGATCTCGGCCGGACATGTCAATGGACAATGCAAATGGTATTAACAACTTCATTTATACGTAAGAAGTGATACCAAATCATCCGCCATCTTTGGGATATTTTGTAAGAAAAATTCTGGGACGGCGATTCTTAAAAGTCATAAAAGCGCGTTCAGACATTTTACTAAAAAATGAGCAGATGACAATACATGCGCCATGATTGAGTGTTTTCATCATGGTGTAATATCTTCGTTTTATATCACCAACAAACTATATAAAAACATTTTTTTTTTTTTTTTCAATTTGGGGACGTGATCAATCGAGCGAAGTCTGCAGCAATGGCTCTGTAAAATTAATGCATTCGTTTGTTTAGCTCGGTTTTTTTCTTAATTCGCACTAAAGTTGACAATTCATACGAACAAATGCAAGGTTGTGTACGGACTGCGTTGTTCAAAACGTATGCTGACAAAAATACATTGTAAATTGAGGGCAATTCAGATAGCATGAGTTTGTAATGAATATGTTTATTTATTATTTAAAAACCGAGGTTCCGAAGTATTCATAAATATTTAATTAGGACCAATTATGTTCCTCAAAGAGAGGATGATTGGAACAACATTATGGGAAAAAAACAAGAACCAAAAACAACAACATGAGAAGTATTTGATAGAAATTTGCGGGGGATAGTAAAGTTCTTTTCAAGAAGTGTTTTGCTCCTTCATAACGGATGTGAAGAGTACAAACAATTCTATCCGCTAATCCATGAGCACAGTAACACAAAGTCAACATGGCATCAAAAAACACACAATAACACTTGGGGACTTCTTTTCATAATAAGGTTTATAATAAAACCCCACACATAGCGAGCAGACTAAATTCAGTCCTTCTTAATCTGCATCACGTACTGGGGTCAAAGAATCATAGGTCGATATGGGATGAAAACTCTCAACGGGTCAAACACTCCAGACACACGAGGTCATCCTTCAGGCGTTTGTAAATCAACTACACGAAAAATGCAGATGTTTTATTTGTATGCGATTGGGTACCAAATCTATATAATTCTGTTTTATCTATATCCCTTTTAACGAAACTTCCGATTTGATTTTTGTAACAATGTTCCTCGCTTTCCATTGTATTCTTGTTTGTAATTGTAAGCTGTTGATGGATAGTTTGTTGGTGATATATGGGAGGACCGCTTCCACTACCGAACAATTTTAGAGGTACATGAACCCTGTGACGACGTCCATGATTGTCAACATTCATGCACATGCAGACATAAGTTATATTTCATGTGAACGCTGTACATGGACATCATGAGTGTATACTACACATTCATTTTTTAATTAAAGGGATGATTAAACATACTTGGATTTAGCACTAGCAGACTTTACTTTTCTTCAACATCTGTTTAACAAAATTCCGTTGAAACACATAGTGGAAAAGAATAGCGCGAACGGTTTAACCTTTGCTCTATGGTTTAACTGAAAGTACATGCTTGTAACCTGCCTTTTCTCTAAAATGTAAATTAAGGCCGAGGGAAAACAACCAGATCAAATTTTCAAAAACATAGCAGTATTTCAGACAGGAATATTTCTCAGCTCGGTTATTACAGTTCGTTGTTCTGTTACTCAATAAAATACTATACAGTAGCTTTTACAAAGATAATATGGCACCAAATCGTTCACTATGTTAATGTACCGTAAATATGGAACATGGTATGAGACCTATCACATTACTTCATGTATACCCTGTACGGTATAGAATGGTATCGACAGATTACTGATTTTAAACCCTTGTCAATGACATGACCAACATATGACGTGTAACATACATACGAATACCCTGTTTTTAGGTCCCGCAGGAGCTGAAATTAGCAATTGTGCAATTGAGTACATGTGAACGCAATTCTACTTACACTTGGTTTAATGCTCTAATCCAAATACTGACAAAAACGCAACAAACACTAGCCTGGCATGCATACCGCATTCCACTATACATTTTGTACGCCTTTATGACGATAATAAATTAGACGGGTGTTGATATGACACAGCCAAGAACCAGGCTTGAAGATGATTATACCACGCCGGGAACATTATCAAGTTCTCCGCGTATGCCAGCCCCAGACATAAGAGTCCACATACCAGAGATGCCTTCGTGGATGTTTTTGAGATGACACGCATCAAGAGCTTGATGTGGTGCGTCCGATGCAAAGCTTTCACCTGCGGGTAGTCGACATGCGAAATTCGTTTGCGTGTATTCCAACTTGCCATGCTAAACATGTTCATAATATCACAATATTTCCGCTACATTTATTCAGAGATGGTATCTTGATTTATCGGACCAAAATACCCACGAAATTTGATAAAATATCGTTGGACGGAAACAGTTTCGTATTTCTGCAAGGTTTCGATTTCTTGGAACTGTACCAATAATCTTGAAAACAAATTTCCCACTATACATGATGCATTCTTTGAAGAAGAAGAAAAAGTAAAAGACGCACAAACTAAAACCCTTCCAAAATATGTTTTATGCTAATTAATGTTCTTCAATTAAATTTACTTTTTGCTTGTAATGCATTCAAATACTATTGAAGTGAACTGAAGTGCAATTAAAAAGCCATCCTCAAATTTGTTTCATCGGATAGGAAAAAAAACAACGTTGCTTGATAACTAGGTCTTTACGCATGAATGAACTTTTCTCATATCCAATGATGTATTGAGATCTTTACTTTAGAATTCATGACTAAACACCTCACCCATCACAAGATATAGGCTAACGTCTTCGTAAGGGCTCCCCAGCTCAACCGAGTCCTTGAATTAAATCTAAACGAATTTATGGCAGGGTGGCTTGTTACCGTGTGCGGTGTCCTTATAAACAGGACCGTTTAGTTTTATTCGAGTGTTAAATGTTACGGCCGACATTCCGATGACTCCAGACTCAAACATTTTCGCGGATGCTGCATGCTCGATGAAGCCACATAGTGAATCCATTTAGGCCTAACATTAATATGAATATCCTTATTGCACAGGGTTTACCTTACTGCAGAGTGGTGTGAAAATTTACGGGAATTGGCGAGTTTAGGATAATGGGAAGCAACCAACTTTCCATTACTTACTGAGCATGCGCAGGTTTTGTATGAACACCAGGGGTCTGATGAATCTAATGTGGGAAAAATACAACGGTCATCGCATAGTTTGAGAGGCCATTTTTATAGAAATGCCGAGCAGAATTTGCTCTGCGTGGAAAATCTTGCTCAGCAGAAATAGGTTACTAGTGAAAATACCTTTAAATGTACACGCTTGTGACTGGTGCTGAGAATATGATGCTTAGTAGATAATAGTCCTCTGAAATGTTTGCTACTAAGCGGGACTATAAAATGTGGTCCATGTTTTAAAGGGGTCGTTGCCTTAGCAGGTTTCATTCCATCCAGTCCTTAAGCTTTCAGAAACATCAACAATTGACCTATGAACTTTTATTGAAGAAGGTGCACGTGATTTTGTGATTATAACGGGTTAAATAATTTTACATCACTGTGCGTGTTTGTGTAAATGCTTGTACCTAGTAGTCTCGATGTGGGAACAGAATGTATAATGCATTCATTGCATTGTGAATGAATAGAAGAAAACAAGAGAAACAAAGGAGCATTACATTTTAGTTTGGCACTACATCGATAAGAGCGGGATTCAAACTTCTTAAAAGACAGAGTATTTCAGTCGGAAGTTTGTCAGGGACTATTTTGATGACACCTTGCTCAACGCGAAACGCACCACCGCACAACGCGCGTCAACCATTTCCACCAATTTGGGAGTCAATTCCTTGAAGTACATTGGCTCCCAAAATGGCGGACAGGATAGGCACAGCTTTTTGTATTAAAAAACACACGTTCAACTCACATGACACAGCATTGCAATGAAACAACACCTGAGAACGATTTCACTTGATTCTTGGAAATAATAGCCTGCGTACTGTAAGTCAACTAAATTATGTTGTAGTAACTTAAAATTTCATATTTTTCATGTCTGCAAATGATGTAATGTACCTTTAAATGACAACTTAGTAACAGTTTAGACCAGAACAACTAATTTTGCGTCTACTTCAGATCATTTCCTACACTATGTCTTTAGTGCCCGGGTTTGCAGATAGTGACGGCCCATCTGAGTCACTGCAATCGAACAACCGATCTAATATTAGCTACTTTTATATAACGCCAACAAAATGGTTTCGGGCATTAAATATAGGAAATGTTTATTTTGAAATACATTGGCCCATTTCTAAGCTGTTTGGGGTTTCAAATGACACCGCTCTGATTGTTTCTGAGGGGACATGCTTTATGAAAATGTTCACAACTTGCGAAAAAAAAGTAAAACATTGTCTTCTCCAGTCCCAAAGAAGCAAAAGGGCCCGTGGTTCAGATTGAACGATGAAGTCGGTCGAATATTGAGATAATCTTTGATGTAAATCCTCGGGCTTTGCAAACCATTGTTGTTTTATGTTTACGTTGACGGCACGAATACACGGAGTAACCTTCCGCCATGGTTTCACGTCCACATTAACATACGAGAAGTTTTCTATGAACATTAAGAAGATAAACTTGGCAATGAGCTTGAGATTCTTCGGGAAATAAGAAACACATCTTAGCTTTCATTTTGTACCTGACACTGTTAAACCTGTCATCCTTGTCAAACTGCCGAGGTCAAAATATGATAAATGTATCATAAATAATGCGTCTGGGCTGGCCTATGCGATCGTTTTAAAGGTGATTCATACAACTGTACAATTCTTATTGAATAACTTGTAGGCCTATTCTTTAATTTTCTAATTCAATAATGCCTCAACGATACGCTTAAAATGGAAGCTGAATACGACCATCAACCATGGCGAAGCCATTCTGTTTTTCTTCAATTCAAATTAACGCAACCGAATCAAGCCTGAAAAGTAGATAGTCAGCTCTTTTTTTATGTTAAACGAAACGCAATAATGATTGTTATTATCAGCAGTAAACATGACAAAGATGATATTGGTTTAATTATTGCTAATTATTATAAGACAAACGAATCTCTTAAATAATTATAAAGAGACTGAAATAATGTTGGGCTTCACTCCCCTGAGAGAATAGTGAAAGGAGCTGAAGGCAACTCCGTCTTCTGTGAATATATTGACGTAGGCTTGAAGACATTGCCGGGATCCCCTTGACTGCCGGAGCAAGTTGTGGTTTTTAATGTCAAAGTTTGAGGTGGTTCTGGGGTAATCATCCAGGCAAGAAAAAATAAGATGCGGCTGAAATGTTTTCATCTTGTAATAAATGTTGTGACCATCCTTTTCATGTTATAACTTTTAGGTTAGTTTTTGATGTACATGTACAAAGATGTACATGTATAGATTACTTGTATGAATATCTATTTTTAAAACGTTTTTGTTGTCATTACATCGTAGAGATTTCACTGGGTCCCCCCCCCCTTAATTATTGTTTACTTGATCCTTTTAATTGACGTTTTAATTCTGCCTGTTACATTGTCTTTCTGTTGTTGTTACTCTCATATGTCCTCTAACATATGAAAGTAAAATAAATTTAACAAATCAGAGAGACAAAATTTAATTGATAATAATGATAATAATAACAAGACTTGACCTCCGTTTCCAGTTACTTGTAAACAATTAAGAATTTTGCCTGACTGGCGTTCAAGTTATCATTAAACCTGTAAGGTAAATGTTAGTGACCGAGAAAGACTTTTTGCATTTATACCATAAGTCCTTTTTTCTTGATAAGCAGTTTGCAACAGCTAATTTTGTTTTCTCACTTAAATAATAGTCGCACAAATTCTGGCGTGATTGGCAAACGGGGTTTCCAAATAACAGGCATCTTCGTCCCAAGGTTAAATTTTGTTTCAATTTTAATTTAACAAATCATTTGTCTTCTATTAAAAAAAAATTAAAATACAACTTGCTATCTGTAGTTTTATTTTCAAGAATCTTGTCTTAATAGAATCCAGCAAGAAGATTTGATTTCATAGAAATATGCAGTCTTCGTTCGAGTATTTTTTTTTCCCTCTCGTTTTCGATACGGGCGAGACTTGCAGAGTTTATCACTTCACATCTTTCCAACTGCTTCAAATACAAGTTTATGGAGTTAGATTGCATCAATTCTTTCATACCAAAGTCATAATACGTTATCTATAACGTCATGTGTTTGAAGACCGTATACTGTATCACCCCTTATCTAACAGTTCGACATTTTCTGGATGTTTGCGTTAAGTGAATGACTGCTCACTGATAAATTTCATCGTTCCCTTCGGGTGTGTTGTAGCTGTATGTACGTGTGTATAAAAATAGACAATTTAAAGATGAACCTTGCCGTCGTACCCACGAGGCAAGGTCTCCACTACGGGATTAACGAGATTGCAACAGCTACAGCCAGTCTCTCTCACACAAATATAATTTGTATGGTTCTTCCTGTATGTGTATGTTTAATTGTTATCCGTCCTACTTGACACTTCTCAAGTAAATATTTGAATATATATAATGGTAACTAATTGTTAAAATTGTTTATTAAACCTTTTTATTTGATCTTATTAACTACTTATTTGCATGGGGATAGGGTGATATCATAGGCTCTCCTGCATTTTTGTTGGTTATAAAATATTGACTAATGCAGCAACTAGGGTATGAATGAGTAACCCTACCTAATGTTTCTAACAAAAAAGCCCAAGTGCTATCAAAGAGTCGTGCCATACCATCAAATTTGAGTCCTTGGGCGATACAATTTTTGTTTAGATAGACTGTTTGATATCCGAGCAAGTCCCTTAATACGAATGGTCGTTGTTAGAAAACTTGCCGGACAAAAATAGCTGACAGTTGAGACGCTGCCGTGACCTTTAAGGTGGATTATGTTTGACATTCAATTTCAGACTTAAGAAAATCGCAGGGTGACAGAATTCCCAAACAGATCGAAATATATCTCTTCGAAAGACTATAACACATTTTATGACAATAGTTTCAGAGAACAGTGTTATGGTAAAGATTAAGACACTTTGACACAATATAAATGGAAAAGCATCATGGGTATACAGTGGTAATTTTTGTTCGGTCAAATTGGAAAAGACCAGTAATAAACATGTACAAAGCAAGACAACAAATCAATTTCGTTATTTCTATGATTGAAGGGACAGGTGAGAATCACAACTAATGGGGGTACGGAGTGAGTACAAAACAAATGTACTAATTGGGCTTGTCCGGGAATTGAACCCGCTCTCGCACCCAAAGTGAGAATCACGCCACTAGACCAACAAGCCGATGTACTAAATCTACCTTGACTGTTCACATTTCTGTATTCTGATAAGGGTACGGGGTGAGTAAAAAAACAATTGCACTGAAAGGGCTTGTCCGGGTATTGAACCCGGGACCTCTCGAACCCAAAGCGAGATTCATTCCACTAGACCAACAAGCCGATGCATTATGACCTTGACCGTTCACATTTATCTAACCTGATAGGGGTACGGAGTGAGTACAAAACATTTGTACTCAAAGGGCTTGTCCGGGAATTGAACCCGGGACCTCTCGCACCCGAAGCGAGAATCATGCCACTAGACCAACAAGCCGATGCATATCGACCTTGACTGTTTACATTTCTACAACCTGATGTGGGTACGGAGTGAGTACAAAACAATTGTACTCGAAGGACTTGTCTGGGAATTGAACCCGGGACCTCTCGCACCCAAAGCGAGAATCATGCCACTAGACCATCAAGCCGATGCATATCGACCTTGACTGTTCACATTTCTCTATTCTGATGGGGGAACGGAGTGAGTACAAAACATTTGTACTCAAAGGGCTTGTCCGGGAACTGAACCCGGGACCTCTCGCACCCAAAGCGAGAATTATGCCACTAGACCAACAAGCCGACGCATATCGACCTTGACTGTTCACATTTCTATAACCTGATGTGGGTACGGAGTGAGTACAAAACAATTGTACTCGTAGGCTTGTCCGGGAATTGAACCCTGGACCTCTCGCACCCTAAGCGAGAATCATGCCACTAGACCAACAAGCCGACGCATATCGACTTTGACTGTTCTCATTTCTATAACCTGATGTGGGTACGGAGTGAGTACAAAACAATTGTACTCGAAGGGCTTGCCCGGGAATTGAACCCTGGACCTCTCGCACCCAAAGCGAGAATCATGCCAATAGACCAACAAGCCGACGCATATCGACCTTGACTGTTCTCATTTCTATAACCTGACGTGGGTACGGAGTTAGTACAAAACAATTGTACTCGAAGGGCTTGTCCGGGAATTGAACCCGGGACCTCTCGCACCCAAAGCGAGAATCATGCCACTAGACCAACAAGCAGATGCATATCGACTTTGACTGTTCACATTTCTCTATTCTGATGGGGGTACGGAGTGAGTACAAAACAATTGCACTGAAAGGGCTTGTCCGGGAATTGAACCCGGAACCTCTTGCACCCAAAGCGAGAATCATGCCACTGGACCAACAAGCCGATGCATATTTACTTTGACTGTTCACATTTCTCTATCCTGATGGGGCTACGGAGTGAGTACAAAACAATTGTGCTCGAAGGGCTTGTCCGGGAATTGAAGACGGGACCTCTCGCACCCTAAGCGAGAATCATGCCACTAGACCAACAAGCCGTTGCATATTTACTTTGACTGTTCACATTTCTATAACCTGGGCCTAATTTCATAGAGCTGCTTAACGGCTGATTTTGTGCTTACTGGGCGATTTCCATTTCATAGCGCTGGTAACCAAAAGCGCACGAAAAGGCATGCTAACCTTCCGGTGCTTACTGTATGAAAATGAATGACGTAACAATGCAAATTCATGGTGAACACGCAAGATGGCTGCTTAATTTTCTTGCTAACCTGTGAAATACGCTTACGCTTAAGCAAATTTTTCTGCTATAGTTAGCACGAAAATATGCGTACCGTGGGCCCAATTTCATAGCGCTGCTTAACGGTAAGCAAATTTTCGTGCTTACTGTAGCAGAAAAATTTGCTAAGGCGTTAGCGTGTTTCACAGGTTAGCAAGAAAATTAAGCGGCCATCTTGCACGTTCACCATGGATTTGCATTGTGACGTCAATCATTTTCGTGCAGTAAGCACCGGAAGGTTAGCATGCCTTTTCGTGTGCTTACGGTTAGCAGCGCTAAGAAATGGAAACCGTGCAGTCAAGCACAAAATTGGCCGTTAAGCAGCTCTATGAAATTGGGCCCAGATGTGGGTACGGAGCAACCTCGTCCCCATGGTTTACTTTATTTCCAACCATGTTTGTAAATAGTAAACCCTGGGATGGAAACTCCTCACTTCGACCCTGATTGGACAACAACATTACATTTGCACATGTACATGTTTCCAATACATACAAGCTACTAAATCTGGTACCGGACAACGAGACTATGGCGAAGATGTGAATTTCGATATGCAGCCAGACTATTCTAATTTGCATACGTAACCACAATTTTTGGATATGCAAATGTTCCAATACCAAGGTGAGGAGCAGTCAACCTCGTACTGCTCGACACACCATGGGGAAGAGGTTGGGTACGGAGCGAATATAAAAAAATTGTACTCAAAGGGCTTGTCCGGGAATTGAACCCGGGACCTCTCGCACCCAAAGCGAGAATCATGCCACTAGACCAACAAGCCGACGCATATCGACCTTGACTGTTCACATTTCTATACCTGATGTGGGTACGGAGTGAGTACAAAACAATTGTACTCGAAGGGCTTGTCCGGGAATTGAACCCGGGACCTCTCGCACCCTAAGCGAGAATCATGCCACTAGACCAACAAGCCGACGCATATCGACCTTGACTGTTCACATTTTTATAACCTGATGTGGGTACGGAGCAAATATAAAACAATTGTACTCGAAGGGCTTGTTCACATTTCTATAATCTGATGTGGGTACGGAGTGAGTACAAAACAATTGTACTCGAAGGGCTTGTCCGGGAATTGAACCCGGGACCTCTCACACCCAAAGCGAGAATCATACCACTAGAGCAAGAAGCCGATGCATATCGACCTTGACTGTTCACATTTCTCTAACCAGCTGGGGGTGCGGAGTGAGTACAAAACAATTGTACTCAAAGGGCTTGTCCGGGAATTGAACCCGGGACCTCTCGCACCCTAAGCAAGAATCATGCCACTAGACCAACAAGCCGTTGCATATTTACTTTGACTGTTCACATTTCTATAACCTGGGCCCAATTTCATAGAGCTGCTTAAGGGCCAACTTTGTGCTTGACTGCACGGTTTCCATTTCATAGCGCTGCTATCCGTAAGCACACGAAAAGGCAAGCTAACCTTACGGTGCTTACTGAACGAAAAGGATAGACGTCAAAATGCAAATCCATGGTGAACGTGCAAGATGGCCGCTTAATTTTCTTGCTTACCTGTGAAACACGCTTGTGAATCATGCCACTAGACCAACAAGCCGATGCATATTGACCTTGACTGTTCACATTTCTCTAACCAGCTGGGGGTGCGGAGTGAGTACAAAAAAATTGTACTCAAAGGGCTTGTCCGGGAATTGAACCCGGGACCTCTCGCACCCGAAGCGAGAATCATGCCACTAGACCAACAAGCCGATGCATATCGACCTTGACTGTTTACATTTCTACAACCTGATGTGGGTACGGAGTGAGTACAAAACAAATGTACTCAAAGGGCTTGTCCGGGAATTGAACCCGGGACCTCTCGCACCCAAAGCGAGAATCATGCCACTAGACCAACAAGCCGATGCATATCGACCTTGACTGTTCACGTTTCTACAACTTGATGTGGGTACGGAGCGAATATACAAAAATTGTACTCAAAGGGCTTGTCCGGGAATTGAACCCGGGACCTCTCGCACCCAAAGCGAGAATCATGCCACTAGACCAACAAGCCGACGCATATCGACCTTGACTGTTCACATTTCTATACCTGATGTGGGAACGGAGTGAGTACAAAGCAAATGTTCTCGAAGAGCTTGTCCGGGAATTGAACCCGGGACCTCTCGCACCCTAAGCGAGAATCATGCCACTAGACCAACAAGCCGACGCATATCGACCTTGACTGTTCACATTTCTATAACCTTATGTGGGTACGGAGCAAATATAAAACAATTGTACTCGAAGGGCTTGTTCACATTTCTATAATCTGATGTGGGTACGGAGTGAGTACAAAACAATTGTACTCGAAGGGCTTGTCCGGGAATTGAACCCGGGACCTCTCGCACCCAAAGCGAGAATCATACCACTAGAGCAAGAAGCCGATGCATATCGATCTTGACTGTTCACATTTCTCTAACCAGCTGGGGGTGCGGAGTGAGTACAAAACAATTGTACTCAAAGAGCTTGTCCGGGAATTGAACCCGGAACCTCTCGCACCCTAAGCGAGAATCATGCCACTAGACCAACAAGCCGACGCATATCGACCTTGACTGTTTACATTTCTACAACCTGATGTGGGTACGGAGTGAGTACAAAACTATTGTACTCGAAGGGCTTGTCCGGGAATTGAACCCGGGACCTCTCGCACCCTAAGCGAGAATCATGCCACTAGACCAACAAGCCGACGCATATCGACCTTGACTGTTCACATTTCTATAACCTGATGTGGGTACGGAGTGAGTACAAAACAATTGTACTCGAAGGGCTTGTCAGGGAATTGAACCCGGAACCTCTTGCACCCTAAGCGAGAATCATGCCACTAGACCAACAAGCCGACGCATATCGACCTTGACTGTTCTCATTTCTATAACCTGATGTGGGTACGGAGTGAGTACAAAACAATTGTACTCGAAGGGCTTGTCCGGGAATTGAACCCGGGACCTCTCGCACCCAAAGCGAGAATCATGCCACTAGACCAACAAGCCGACGCATATCGACCTTGACTGTTCACATTTCTATAAACTGATGTGAGTACGGAGCGAATATACACAAATTGTACTCGAAGGGCTTGTCCGGGAATTGAACCCGGGACCTCTCGCACCCAAAGCGAGAATCATGCCACTAGACCAACAAGCCGATGCATATCGACCTTGACTGTTCACATTTCTCTAACCAGCTGGGGGTGCGGAGTGAGTACAAAACAATTGTACTCAAAGGGCTTGTCCGGGAATTGAACCCGGGACCTCTCGCACCCAAAGCGAGAATCATGCCACTAGACCAACAAGCCGACGCATATCGACCTTGACTGTTCACATTTCTATAACCTGATGTGGGTACGGAGTGAGTACAAAACAATTGTACTCGTAGGCTTGTCCGGGAATTGAACCCTGGACCTCTCGCACCCTAAGCGAGAATCATGCCACTAGACCAACAAGCCGACGCATATCGACCTTGACTGTTCTCATTTCTATAACCTGATGTGGGTACGGAGTGAGTACAAAACATATGTGCTCGAAGGGCTTGTCCGGGAATTGAACCCGGGACCTCTCGCACCCTAAGCGAGAATCATGCCACTAGACCAACAAGCCGACGCATATCGACCTTCACTGTTCACATTTCTATACCTGATGTGGGTACGGAGTGAGTACAAAACAATTGTACTCGAAGGGCTTGTCCGGGAATTGAACCCGGGACCTCTCGCACCCTAAGCGAGAATCATGCCACTAGACCAACAAGCCGACGCATATCGACCTTGACTGTTCACATTTCTATAACCTGATGTGGGTACGGAGCAAATATAAAACAATTGTACTCGAAGGGCTTGTTCACATTTCTATAATCTGATGTGGGTACGGAGTGAGTACAAAACAATTGTACTCGAAGGGCTTGTCCGGGAATTGAACCCGGGACCTCTCGCACACAAAGCGAGAATCATGCCACTAGACCAACAAGCCGATGCATATCGACCTTGACTGTTCACATTTCTCTAACCAGCTGGGGGTGCGGAGTGAGTACAAAACAATTGTACTCAAAGGGCTTGTCCGGGAATTGAACCCGGGACCTCTCGCACCCAAAGCGAGAATCATGCCACTAGACCAACAAGCCGACGCATATCGACCTTGACTGTTCTCATTTCTATAACCTGATGTGGGTACGGAGTGAGTACAAAACAATTGTACTCGAAGGGCTTATCCGGGAATTGAACCCGGGACCTCTCGCACCCAAAGCGAGAATCATGCCACTAGACCAACAAGCCGACGCATATCGACCTTGACTGTTCACATATCTATAACCTGATGTGGGTACGGAGCGAATATACAAAAATTGTACTCGAAGGGCTTGTCCGGGAATTGAACCCGGGACCTCTCGCACCCAAAGCGAGAATCATGCCACTAGACCAACAAGCCGGTGCATATCGACCTTGACTGTTCACATTTCTCTAACAAGCTGGGGGTGCGGAGTGAGTACAAAACAATTGTACTCAAAGGGCTTGTCCGGGAATTGAACCCGGGACCTCTCGCACCCAAAGCGAGAATCATGCCACTAGACCAACAAGCCGACGCATATCGACCTTGACTGTTCACATTTCTATAACCTGATGTGGGTACGGAGTGAGTACAAAACAATTGTACTCGTAGGCTTGTCCGGGAATTGAACCCTGGACCTCTCGCACCCTAAGCAAGAATCATGCCACTAGACCAACAAGCCGACGCATATCGACCTTAACTGTTCTCATTTCTATAACCTGATGTGGGTACGGAGTGAGTACAAAACAATTGTGCTCGAAGGGCTTGTCCGGGAATTGAACCCGGGACCTCTCGCACCCTAAGCGAGAATCATGCCACTAGACCAACAAGCCGACGCATATCGACCTTCACTGTTCACATTTCTATACCTGATGTGGGTACGGAGTGAGTACAAAACAATTGTACACGAAGGGCTTGTCCGGGAATTGAACCCGGGACCTCTCGCACCCTAAGCGAGAATCATGCCACTAGACCAACAAGCCGACGCATATCGACCTTGACTGTTCACATTTCTATAACCTGATGTGGGTACGGAGCAAATATAAAACAATTGTACTCGAAGGGCTTGTTCACATTTCTATAACCTGATGTACGGAGCGAATATACAAAAATTGTACTCGAAGGGCTTGTCCGGGAATTGAACCCGGGACCTCTCGCACCCAAAGCGAGAATCATGCCCCTACACCAACAAGCCGATGCATATCGACCTTGACTGTTCACATTTCTCTATTCTGATGGGTGTACGGAGTAAGTACAAAACAATTGTACTCGAAGGGCTTGTCCGGGAATTGAACCCGGGACCTCTCGCACCCAAAGCGAGAATCATGCCACTAGACCAACAAGCCGATGCATATCGACCTTGACTGTTTACATTTCTACAACCTGATGTGGGTACGGAGTGAGTACAAAACAATTGTACTCGAAGGGCTTGTCCGGGAATTTAACCCGGGACCTCTCGCACCCGAAGCGAGAATCATGCCACTAGCATATCGACCTTGACTGTTTACATTTCTATAACCTGATGTGGGTACGGAGTTAGTACAAAACAATTGTACCCGAAGGGCTTGTCCGGGAATTGAACCCGGGACCTCTCGCACCCAAAGCGAGAATCATGCCACTAGACCAACAAGCCGATGCATATCGACCTTGACTGTTCACGTTTCTACAACTTGATGTGGGTACGGAGCGAATATACAAAAATTGTACTCAAAGGGCTTGTCCGGGAATTGAACCCGGGACCTCTCGCACCCAAAGCGAGAATCATGCCACTAGACCAACAAGCCGACGCATATCGACCTTGACTGTTCACATTTCTATACCTGATGTGGGTACGGAGTGAGTACAAAGCAAATGTTCTCGAAGAGCTTGTCCGGGAATTGAACCCGGGACCTCTCGCACCCTAAGCGAGAATCATGCCACTAGACCAACAAGCCGACGCATATCGACCTTGACTGTTCACATTTCTATAACCTTTTGTGGGTACGGAGCAAATATAAAACAATTGTACTCGAAGGGCTTGTTCACATTTCTATAATCTGATGTGGGTACGGAGTGAGTACAAAACAATTGTACTCGAAGGGCTTGTCCGGGAATTGAACCCGGGACCTCTCGCACCCAAAGCGAGAATCATACCACTAGAGCAAGAAGCCGATGCATATCGATCTTGACTGTTCACATTTCTCTAACCAGCTGGGGGTGCGGAGTGAGTACAAAACAATTGTACTCAAAGAGCTTGTCCGGGAATTGAACCCGGAACCTCTCGCACCCTAAGCGAGAATCATGCCACTAGACCAACAAGCCGACGCATATCGACCTTGACTGTTTACATTTCTACAACCTGATGTGGGTACGGAGTGAGTACAAAACTATTGTACTCGAAGGGCTTGTCCGGGAATTGAACCCGGAACCTCTTGCACCCTAAGCGAGAATCATGCCCCTAGACCAACAAGCCGATGCATATCGACCTTGACTGTTCACATTTCTATAACCTGATGTGGGTACGGAGTGAGTACAAAACAATTGTACTCAAAGGGCTTGTCCGGGAATTGAACCCGGGACCTCTCGCACCCAAAGCGAGAATCATGCCACTAGACCAACAAGCCGACGCATATCCACCTTGACTGTTCACATTTCTATAACCTGATGTGGGTACGGAGTGAGTACAAAACAATTGTACTCGTAGGCTTGTCCGGGAATTGAACCCTGGACCTCTCGCACCCTAAGCGAGAATCATGCCACTAGACCAACAAGCCGACGCATATCGACCTTGACTGTTCTCATTTCTATAACCTGATGTGGGTACGGAGTGAGTACAAAACATATGTGCTCGAAGGGCTTGTCCGGGAATTGAACCCGGGACCTCTCGCACCCTAAGCGAGAATCATGCCACTAGACCAACAAGCCGACGCATATCGACCTTCACTGTTCACATTTCTATACCTGATGTGGGTACGGAGTGAGTACAAAACAATTGTACTCGAAGGGCTTGTCCGGGAATTGAACCCGGGACCTCTCGCACCCTAAGCGAGAATCATGCCACTAGACCAACAAGCCGACGCATATCGACCTTGACTGTTCACATTTCTATAACCTGATGTGGGTACGGAGCAAATATAAAACAATTGTACTCGAAGGGCTTGTTCACATTTCTATAATCTGATGTGGGTACGGAGTGAGTACAAAACAATTGTACTCGAAGGGCTTGTCCGGGAATTGAACCCGGGACCTCTCGCACACAAAGCGAGAATCATGCCACTAGACCAACAAGCCGATGCATATCGACCTTGACTGTTCACATTTCTCTAACCAGCTGGGGGTGCGGAGTGAGTACAAAACAATTGTACTCAAAGGGCTTGTCCGGGAATTGAACCCGGGACCTCTCGCACCCAAAGCGAGAATCATGCCACTAGACCAACAAGCCGACGCATATCGACCTTGACTGTTCTCATTTCTATAACCTGATGTGGGTACGGAGTGAGTACAAAACAATTGTACTCGAAGGGCTTATCCGGGAATTGAACCCGGGACCTCTCGCACCCAAAGCGAGAATCATGCCACTAGACCAACAAGCCGACGCATATCGACCTTGACTGTTCACATATCTATAACCTGATGTGGGTACGGAGCGAATATACAAAAATTGTACTCGAAGGGCTTGTCCGGGAATTGAACCCGGGACCTCTCGCACCCAAAGCGAGAATCATGCCACTAGACCAACAAGCCGGTGCATATCGACCTTGACTGTTCACATTTCTCTAACAAGCTGGGGGTGCGGAGTGAGTACAAAACAATTGTACTCAAAGGGCTTGTCCGGGAATTGAACCCGGGACCTCTCGCACCCAAAGCGAATATCATGCCACTAGACCAACAAGCCGACGCATATCGACCTTGACTGTTCACATTTCTATAACCTGATGTGGGTACGGAGTGAGTACAAAACAATTGTACTCGTAGGCTTGTCCGGGAATTGAACCCTGGACCTCTCGCACCCTAAGCAAGAATCATGCCACTAGACCAACAAGCCGACGCATATCGACCTTAACTGTTCTCATTTCTATAACCTGATGTGGGTACGGAGTGAGTACAAAACAATTGTGCTCGAAGGGCTTGTCCGGGAATTGAACCCGGGACCTCTCGCACCCTAAGCGAGAATCATGCCACTAGACCAACAAGCCGACGCATATCGACCTTCACTGTTCACATTTCTATACCTGATGTGGGTACGGAGTGAGTACAAAACAATTGTACACGAAGGGCTTGTCCGGGAATTGAACCCGGGACCTCTCGCACCCTAAGCGAGAATCATGCCACTAGACCAACAAGCCGACGCATATCGACCTTGACTGTTCACATTTCTATAACCTGATGTGGGTACGGAGCAAATATAAAACAATTGTACTCGAAGGGCTTGTTCACATTTCTATAACCTGATGTACGGAGCGAATATACAAAAATTGTACTCGAAGGGCTTGTCCGGGAATTGAACCAGGGACCTCTCGCACCCAAAGCGAGAATCATGCCCCTAAACCAACAAGCCGATGCATATCGACCTTGACTGTTCACATTTCTCTATTCTGATGGGGGTACGGAGTAAGTACAAAACAATTGTACTCGAAGGGCTTGTCCGGGAATTGAACCCGGGACCTCTCGCACCCAAAGCGAGAATCATGCCACTAGACCAACAAGCCGATGCATATCGACCTTGACTGTTTACATTTCTACAACCTGATGTGGGTACGGAGTGAGTACAAAACAATTGTACTCGAAGGGCTTGTCCGGGAATTTAACCCGGGACCTCTCGCACCCGAAGCGAGAATCATGCCACTAGCATATCGACCTTGACTGTTTACATTTCTATAACCTGATGTGGGTACGGAGTTAGTACAAAACAATTGTACCCGAAGGGCTAGTCCGGGAATTGAACCCGGGACCTCTCGCACCCAAAGCGAGAATCATGCCACTAGACCAACAAGCCGACGCAAATCGACCTTGACTGTTCACATTTATAAAACCTGATGTGGGTACGGAGCAAATATAAAACAATTGTACTCGAAGGGCTTGTTCACATTTCTATAACCTGATGTGGGTACGGAGCGAATATACCAAAATTGTACTCAAAGGGCTTGTCCGGGAATTGAACCAGGGACCTCTCGCACCCAAAGCGAGAATCATGCCCCTACACCAACAAGCCGATGCATATCGACCTTGACTGTTCACATTTCTCTATTCTGATGGGGGTACGGAGTAAGTACAAAACAATTGTACTCGAAGGGCTTGTCCGGGAATTGAACCCGGGACCTCTCGCACCCAAAGCGAGAATCATGCCACTAGACCAACAAGCCGATGCATATCGACCTTGACTGTTTACATTTCTACAACCTGATGTGGGTACGGAGTGAGTACAAAACAATTGTACTCGAAGGGCTTGTCCGGGAATTGAACCCGGGACCTCTCGCACCCGAAGCGAGAATCATGCCACTAGACCAACAAGCCGATGCATATCGACCTTGACTGTTTACATTTCTACAACCTGATGTGGGTACGGAGTGAGTACAAAACAATTGTACTCGAAGGGCTTGTCCGTGAATTGAACCCGGGACCTCTCGCACCCTAAGCGAGAATCATGCCACTAGACCAACAAGCCGATGCATATCGACCTTGACTGTTCACATTTCTTTAACCTGATGTGGGTACGGAGCGAATATACACAAATTGTACTCGAAGGGCTTGTGCGGGAATTGAACCCGGGACCTCTCGCACACTAAGCGAGAATCATGCCACTAGACCAACAAGCAGATGCATATCGACCTTGACTGTTCACATTTCTACAACCTGATGTGGGTACGGAGCGAATATACAAAAATTGTACTCAAAGGGCTCGCCGGGAATTGAACCAGGGACCTCTCGCACCCAAAGCGAGAATCATGCCCCTACACCAACAAGCTGATGCATATCGGCCTTGACTGTTCACATTTCTCTATTCTGATGGGGGTACGGAGTAAGTACAAAACAATTGTTCTCGAAGGGCTTGTCCGGGAACTGAACCCGGGACCTCTTGCACCCTAAGCGAGAATCATGCCACTAGACCAGCAAGCCGACGCATATTTACTTTGACTGTTCACATTTCTCTAACCTGCTGGGGTGCGGAGTGAGTACAAAACAATTGTACTTAATTGTCTTTGTCCCTGTTGTTTTCTCGTTTTTTATACGCTGGAGAATTACTCACAGTCTACAGCTTACCGGTACCGTTTTGATCGCTTAACCCGAGGACCCACTACCGCGCTGTGAAGGGCGACGGCCCATATAAGGATTATGGACAAGTCACTGTTTAGGTCATCGGTGTGTTGGTATTTCAGCCAAGAAACCAGCTCCCTCTCAAGGGGCGGTCTTTCACCGTTTAGAGGGACAATAACAAGACCGGTTTTCGGGGGACAGCGTAACTTCATGGAAATAGGTGTTCGGTGATCCCCAGCCCCCTTACCACACATGCACACATGTATAGCACCGTTTTGTATTCGATTTCATATCGGCAATTCTCAAGTATTATATCACATATTTATTATTCATTACTAACATACACAGTTTATCAAGGTTAGAATGACTGCTGAATGATGTATGTAGGGGACTGGAAATACTGACATTAATATTTTGTTTTGAGTAAACATTATTCAGCATATCGTTTGGTTTTTACCCTTACACCGTACTTTCCCGAGTTCTGTGAACAAAAAAATCACAGGCAAATCAATTGCGTGAAAAAAATAAATAAATAAAATAATAACCTCTAATAAAACATCATTAAGCTTATGATTTTATAAGTCAGTGTTTATCTTTATTCAGATTGTCCACATCATAGAAGACTCACTTTTATCAGTAATTCGAGCTGTAATTCTCAAGTTAACCTAAGTAAGACAAGTTAGTGCAGGTACCAGCAACTGTGGAAAAATTACTATTGTGAATAACACCAAAACAAACAAAACAAATTATACACAACTTTTTTATTGGCACTTTAGTTATTATAAATTTTATAACAAGAGGGGCACGGGGGCACGTGTGTTCCCCCTCCTCAATTGAAATCTTGACTTTTTAGATTAAAAATTACCAAAGAAATGTATTATGCTTTATAAGCTTAAATGTGATAATTTCAATGTTTTTAAAACTATTTTTCCATGTACACGCAGACTATGTATTTGTTTTTACACTGACGTCAATTATCTTAAAAATAGTAAATTGCATAGCTAGAGCGATGAAAAGGGGATTGTTGAAGAGAAATGCAAAGAGAAACTACGGTGTTAATTGCCCAGAAGTGCCCCTATGGGAAAAGGGGCGCCCCTTGTGCCCCTGGAATTTTACTCGTCGGTGCTTGTTAAAATTTATTGCTATGTTATGTTTTTCATTTAAAGAAATAACCAAACAAAATGTTGTTCAATAACATTGTGCTGAAATCAATTACCATTAGATATCTTGACAACTGGCTGATAATGAACTAGGAGAAACCGTTTGACTCACCAGCAAATAAAATTGTTTAACACTGTTGGACCCATGCACACAGCATTGAACAATTGATATAGCGCCCTCAGCGTTATTGAGCTCGCTTACCGGCTGCAAAGAATAACAATACTCCATGCGCGGAAATTATGTTTTCCCGACGGGACATGAAAGGGGGCGACTGTGGATGTGTTCAATTTTTTTTTAGCTTGTGAACGGGCCCCGATTTCATGGCTCTGCTTACCGCCGAATTCTGCGCTTACGATCACCTATCTCCGCTTACTGCGCTTACTGCGCTTGCTGTGTTAAGCGAAGAATGCCTATGTAACGTGGAGTACGCACGCGCAAACAATTTCCTGCTAACCGGTGGAATACGCTCGACATAGCGACGCGGAATTCCCTGCTTCCGTAAGCGCAGATTCTTTGCTAACGGTAGGCAGGGCCACGAAATTGAGCCGAAATTAGATCAAGACTGCAGAGAAAAATGGTCGCTTTCTATCACGGCTTAGACACATTATTTAGGAGTCACTGTTAGTCTAAACTCTTCTTCTTGTCAGGTGCCGTATTGCGCGCGGATCAGACTGTGACTTGGGCATTATTAAGCAACAGTTTCATTCAACTTTCCCGATGAAAGATCAAAAGAGCCACACTGGGTTACATCTGCGGAAGTTATCTTAAAATTAACGGGAACACCAGATTATATTGACACGATTAAGTTCCGGGGCCCTCCTAATTAAATTGGTTTAAAGTTATACGTACAGGTTTACCAGGCAAAGGACATCGTGGATTTAAAAACTCCCGGAAAAAGTGCATAAATAAGTAAGTTTGACTTGTCAATCACTTTGAACAAGTTGGGATTTCAGCGCGTAATTGTGAATTGAAGTAACATAGAACTCCTTGTGAAAGGACGAATCGATTTGTTGTTGTCAATCACAGACAACCAGGTAACTGACCGCAACTGTTGCCTTGGGTGTCCCTGATGGGTCTGAGAATGAGAAATATTCCCCGGAGACGTGAATACCCAGACAGACAGCTTTTATTCCACAGGAATAGTTTTACTCTCCCTGTAACTTAATTGTTGCACCTTTTCGTCCGAAGCAATGGACCGAGGGTCTTATAGCCCTTTCGGTATTGAAATTCCCAAGGCATCACGAAAGAGCTGTATCGGGGAACGCCAGACATGATAGTTCTAGGCCTAGTTGCTTCTTTGTAACTTGAATTACCGAGGGTGATAAGTGGTGATGGATATCATACGCTTGGGGAATCATGGCAAATAGAACCATGATGGGCCAGTATGAGTGTCACCTTCTGTGTAACGTTACTATGGTGACTGCCCCGCCCTTACTATGATGGGCCAGTATGAATGTCACCATGTATTGTAACGTTACTATTGTGACTGCCCCTCCTTTTATGAAGGACCAGTATGAATGTCACCTTGTAGAGTAACGTTACTATTGTGACTGCCCCGTCCCTTACTATGATGGGCCAGTATGAATGTCACCATGTAGTGTAACGTTACTATTGTGATTGCCCCGTCACTTACTATGATGGGCCAGTATGAATGTCACCTTGTATAGTGTAACGTTACTATTGTGACTGACCTGCCCCTTAACATGATGGGCCTGTATGAATGTTACTTTAATGTGGTGGCTTAGCAAATCTGAACACATAGTCCTAGCTCCTTTTTTAATGCCACAAAACAAAAACTCAGACTACGGTGGGCTATATTTGGAATTAACAGTCACGATCATAATTTAGTAACAGCGTTTTAAGGGTTTTCTTGAACAGCAACAATTTTTGCACGTCTGTGAACTATGAATGCTCAGCCGATTTGAAAAAAAGATTTAGTTGTAGTCTAACTTTGAAACAGCTGTTTTAAGAGATTAAATTGTTTTCTACAACATGACGAATGTGTCAGACATTAATGTTGATAAAAGGAACCGAGACCTCTGACGCGACCTTTGACGCCTCATAGTGTGGTTTGCATTTCCTAAAACTGTATCTTCAAAGGGCTTCATCTTCGCTTTTAAAGGAGCTGTAAACATTAAATAAAGTCTTGTGCGAAAACGAAGAATTGTTCCATGATAATTAGGTGTTTCTGTACAGAATAAAACATGTGGAAATAGGGGTTGTTTCAGTTATCTCAAGAAAAGCCAATGCTAACTGGTATTCAGGGCTCGATTTTACAAAGAACTGAGATTCTTCTTATGATGAGTTTTTAATATCGACCTTGACTGTTCACATTTCTATAACCTGATGTGGGTACGGAGTGAGTACAAAACAATTGTACTCGAAGGGCTTGTTCGGGAATTGAACCCGGGACCTCTCGCACCAAAGCGAGAATCATGCCACTAGACCAACAAGCCGACGCATATCGACCTTGACTGTTCTCATTTCTATAACCTGATGTGGGTACGGAGTGAGTACAAAACAATTGTACTCGAAGGGCTTGTTCGGGAATTGAACCCGGGACCTCTCGCACCAAAGCGAGAATCATGCCACTAGACCAACAAGCCGACGCATATCGACCTTGACTGTTCACATTTCTATAACCTGATGTGGATACGGAGCGAATATACAAAAATTGTACTCAAAGGGCTTGTCCGGGAATTGAACCCGGGACCTCTCGCACCCAAAGCGAGAATCATGCCCCTAGACCAACAAGCCGATGCATATCGACCTTGACTGTTCACATTTCTACAACCTGATGTGGGTACGGAGTGAGTACAAAACAATTGTACTCGAAGGGCTTGTCCGGGAATTGAACCCGGGACCTCTTGCACCCTAAGCGAGAATCATGCCACTAGACCAACAAGCCGACGCATATCGACCTTGACTGTTCACATTTCTATAACCTGATGTGGGTACGGAGTTAGTACAAAACAATTGTACTCGAAGGGCTAGTCCGGGAATTGAACCCGGGACCTCTCGCACCCGAAGCGAGAATCATGCCACTAGACCAACAAGCCGACGCATATCGACCTTGACTGTTCACATTTCTATAACCTGATGTGGGTACGGAGTGAGTACAAAACAATTGTACTCGAAGGGCTTGTCCGGGAATTGAACCCGGAACCTCTCGCACCCAAAGCGAGAATCATGCCACTAGACCAAATAGCCGATGCATATCGACCTTGACTGTTCACATTTCTCTAACCAGCTGGGGGTACGGAGTGAGTACAAAACAATTGTACTCGAAGAGCTTGTCCGGGAATTGAACCCGGGACCTCTCGCACCCAAAGCGAGAATCATGCCACTAGACCAACAAGCCGATGCATATCGACCTTGACTGTTCACATTTCTCTAACCAGCTGGGGGTGCGGAGTGAGTACAAAACAATTGTACTCAAAGGGCTTGTCCGGGAATTGAACCCGGGACCTCTCGCACCCAAAGCGAGAATCATGCCACTAGACCAACAAGCCGACGCATATCGACCTTGACTGTTCACATTTCTATAACCTGATGTGGGTACGGAGTGAGTACAAAACAATTGTACTCGTAGGCTTGTCCGGGAATTGAACCCTGGACCTCTCGCACCCAAAGCGAGAATCATGCCACTAGACCAACAAGCCGATGCATATCGACCTTGACTGTTCACATTTCTATAACCTGATGTGGGTACGGAGCAAATATAAAACAATTGTACTCGAAGGGCTTGTTCACATTTCTATAATCTGATGTGGGTACGGAGTGAGTACAAAACAATTGTACTCGAAGGGCTTGTCCGGGAATTGAACCAGGGACCTCTCGCACCCAAAGCGAGAATCATGCCACTAGACCAACAAGCCGATGCATATCGACCTTGACTGTTCACATTTCTCTAACCAGGTGGGGGTGCGGAGTGAGTACAAAACAATTGTACTTAAAGGGCTTGTCCGGGAATTGAACCCGGGACCTCTCGCACCCGAAGCGAGATTCATGCCACTAGCATATCGACCTTGACTGTTTACATTTCTACAACCTGATGTGGGTACGGAGTGAGTACAAAACAATTGTACTCGAAGGGCTTGTCCGGGAATTGCACCCGGAACCTCTTGCACCCTAAGCGAGAATCATGCCACTAGACCAACAAGCCGACGCATATCGACCTTGACTGTTCTCATTTCTATAACCTGATGTGGGTACGGAGTGAGTACAAAACAATTGTACTCGAAGGGCTAGTCCGGGAATTGAACCCGGGACCTCTCGCACCCAAAGCGAGAATCATGCCACTAGACCAACAAGCCGACGCATATCGACCTTGACTGTGTACATTTATAAAACCTGATGTGGGTACGGAGCAAATATAAAACAATTGTACTCGAAGGGCTTGTTCACATTTCTATAACCTGATGTGGGTACGGAGCGAATATACAAAAATTGTACTCAAAGGGCTTGTCCGGGAATTGAACCAGGGACCTCTCGCACCCAAAGCGAGAATCATGCCCCTACACCAACAAGCCGATGCATATCGACCTTGACTGTTCACATTTCTCTATTCTGATGGGGGTACGGAGTAAGTACAAAACAATTGTACTCGAAGGGCTTGTCCGGGACCTCTCGCACCCAAAGCGAGAATCATGCCACTAGACCAACAAGCCGATGCATATCGACCTTGACTGTTCACATTTCTACAACCTGATGTGGGTACGGAGTGAGTACAAAACAATTGTACTCGAAGGGCTTGTCCGGGAATTGAACCCGGGACCTCTCGCACCCTAAGCGAGAATCATGCCACTAGACCAACAAGCCGATGCATATCGACCTTGACTGTTCACATTTCTATACCTGATGTGGGTACGGAGTGAGTACAAAACAATTGTACTCGAAGGGCTTGTCCGGGAATTGAACCCGGGACCTCTCGCACCCTAAGCGAGAATCATGCCACTAGACCAACAAGCCGACGCATATTTACTTTGACTGTTCACATTTCTCTAACCTGCTGGGGTGCGGAGTGTGTACAAAACAATTGTACTTAAAGGGCTTGTCTTTGTCCCTGTTGTTTTCTCGTTTTTTATACGCTGGAGAATTACTCACAGTCTACAGCTTACCGGTACCGTTTTGATCGCTTAACCCGAGGACCCACTACCGCGCTGTGAAGGGCGACGGCCCATATAAGGATTATGGACAAGTCACTGTTTAGGTCATCGGTGTGTTGGTATTTCAGCCAAGAAACCAGCTCCCTCTCAAGGGGCGGTCTTTCACCGTTTAGAGGGACAATAACAAGACCGGTTTTCGGGGGACAGCGTAACTTCATGGAAATAGGTGTTCGGTGATCCCCAGCCCCCTTACCACACACGCACACATGTATAGCACCGTTTTGTATTCGATTTCATATCGGCAATTCTCAAGTATTATATCACATATTTATTATTCATTACTAACATACACAGTTTATCAAGGTTAGAATGACTGCTGAATGATGTATGTAGGGGACTGGAAATACTGACATTAATATTTTGTTTTGAGTAAACATTATTCAGCATATCGTTTGGTTTTTACCCTTACACCGTACTTTCCCGAGTTCTGTGAACAAAAAAATCACAGGCAAATCAATTGCGTGAAAAAAATAAATAAATAAAATAATAACCTCTAATAAAACATCATTAAGCTTATGATTTTATAAGTCAGTGTTTATCTTTATTCAGATTGTCCACATCATAGAAGACTCACTTTTATCAGTAATTCGAGCTGTAATTCTCAAGTTAACCTAAGTAAGACAAGTTAGTGCAGGTACCAGCAACTGTGGAAAAATTACTATTGTGAATAACACCAAAACAAACAAAACAAATTATACACAACTTTTTTATTGGCACTTTAGTTATTATAAATTTTATAACAAGAGGGGCACGGGGGCACGTGTGTTCCCCCTCCTCAATTGAAATCTTGACTTTTTAGATTAAAAATTACCAAAGAAATGTATTATGCTTTATAAGCTTAAATGTGATAATTTCAATGTTTTTAAAACTATTTTTCCATGTACACGCAGACTATGTATTTGTTTTTACACTGACGTCAATTATCTTAAAAATAGTAAATTGCATAGCTAGAGCGATGAAAAGGGGATTGTTGAAGAGAAATGCAAAGAGAAACTACGGTGTTAATTGCCCAGAAGTGCCCCTATGGGAAAAGGGGCGCCCCTTGTGCCCCTGGAATTTTACTCGTCGGTGCTTGTTAAAATTTATTGCTATGTTATGTTTTTCATTTAAAGAAATAACCAAACAAAATGTTGTTCAATAACATTGTGCTGAAATCAATTACCATTAGATATCTTGACAACTGGCTGATAATGAACTAGGAGAAACCGTTTGACTCACCAGCAAATAAAATTGTTTAACACTGTTGGACCCATGCACACAGCATTGAACAATTGATATAGCGCCCTCAGCGTTATTGAACTCGCTTACCGGCTGCAAAGAATAACAATACTCCATGCGCGGAAATTATGTTTTCCTGACGGGACATGAAAGGGGGCGACTGTGGATGTGTTCAATTTTTTTTTAGCTTGTGAACGGGCCCCGATTTCATGGCTCTGCTTACCGCCGAATTCTGCGCTTACGATCACCTATCTCCGCTTACTGCGCTTACTGCGCTTGCTGTGTTAAGCGAAGAATGCCTATGTAACGTGGAGTACGCACGCGCAAACAATTTCCTGCTAACCGGTGGAATACGCTCGACATAGCGACGCGGAATTCCCTGCTTCCGTAAGCGCAGATTCTTTGCTAACGGTAGGCAGGGCCACGAAATTGAGCCGAAATTAGATCAAGACTGCAGAGAAAAATGGTCGCTTTCTATCACGGCTTAGACACATTATTTAGGAGTCACTGTTAGTCTAAACTCTTCTTCTTGTCAGGTGCCGTATTGCGCGCGGATCAGACTGTGACTTGGGCATTATTAAGCAACAGTTTCATTCAACTTTCCCGATGAAAGATCAAAAGAGCCACACTGGGTTACATCTGCGGAAGTTATCTTAAAATTAACGGGAACACCAGATTATATTGACACGATTAAGTTCCGGGGCCCTCCTAATTAAATTGGTTTAAAGTTATACGTACAGGTTTACCAGGCAAAGGACATCGTGGATTTAAAAACTCCCGGAAAAAGTGCATAAATAAGTAAGTTTGACTTGTCAATCACTTTGAACAAGTTGGGATTTCAGCGCGTAATTGTGAATTGAAGTAACATAGAACTCCTTGTGAAAGGACGAATCGATTTGTTGTTGTCAATCACAGACAACCAGGTAACTGACCGCAACTGTTGCCTTGGGTGTCCCTGATGGGTCTGAGAATGAGAAATATTCCCCGGAGACGTGAATACCCAGACAGACAGCTTTTATTCCACAGGAATAGTTTTACTCTCCCTGTAACTTAATTGTTGCACCTTTTCGTCCGAAGCAATGGACCGAGGGTCTTATAGCCCTTTCGGTATTGAAATTCCCAAGGCATCACGAAAGAGCTGTATCGGGGAACGCCAGACATGATAGTTCTAGGCCTAGTTGCTTCTTTGTAACTTGAATTACCGAGGGTGATAAGTGGTGATGGATATCATACGCTTGGGGAATCATGGCAAATAGAACCATGATGGGCCAGTATGAGTGTCACCTTCTGTGTAACGTTACTATGGTGACTGCCCCGCCCTTACTATGATGGGCCAGTATGAATGTCACCATGTATTGTAACGTTACTATTGTGACTGCCCCTCCTTTTATGAAGGACCAGTATGAATGTCACCTTGTAGAGTAACGTTACTATTGTGACTGCCCCGTCCCTTACTATGATGGGCCAGTATGAATGTCACCATGTAGTGTAACGTTACTATTGTGATTGCCCCGTCACTTACTATGATGGGCCAGTATGAATGTCACCTTGTATAGTGTAACGTTACTATTGTGACTGACCTGCCCCTTAACATGATGGGCCTGTATGAATGTTACTTTAATGTGGTGGCTTAGCAAATCTGAACACATAGTCCTAGCTCCTTTTTTAATGCCACAAAACAAAAACTCAGACTACGGTGGGCTATATTTGGAATTAACAGTCACGATCATAATTTAGTAACAGCGTTTTAAGGGTTTTCTTGAACAGCAACAATTTTTGCACGTCTGTGAACTATGAATGCTCAGCCGATTTGAAAAAAAGATTTAGTTGTAGTCTAACTTTGAAACAGCTGTTTTTAGAGATTAAATTGTTTTCTACAACATGACGAATGTGTCAGACATTAATGTTGATAAAAGGAACCGAGACCTCTGACGCGACCTTTGACGCCTCATAGTGTGGTTTGCATTTCCTAAAACTGTATCTTCAAAGGGCTTCATCTTCGCTTTTAAAGGAGCTGTAAACATTAAATAAAGTCTTGTGCGAAAACGAAGAATTGTTCCATGATAATTAGGTGTTTCTGTACAGAATAAAACATGTGGAAATAGGGGTTGTTTCAGTTATCTCAAGAAAAGCCAATGCTAACTGGTATTCAGGGCTCGATTTTACAAAGAACTGAGATTCTTCTTATGATGAGTTTTTAATATTACCAAAGTGATTTGAATTTTGACATCACAATTTTCATAGCGATTAAGATTTGGTACACAACTTTAGATCAATCTTAGCTCTTTGTGAAATCGAGTCATGGTATGTTTTAGAATGTTAGAAAGGATGATAGAATTAAATGTGGATACCCATCATAAAATTCGTTTAAATGTAGAGCTTACGGTAATATAAATATATACGTGAATATAGACGCACTATTCAACTTACATCAAATTTGACGCTCTTTTTTTAATTTCCAGTATTGAGCCTTTCTTTCCGTGAACCTTGTCTCCATTTATGCTCGGATACATATCATCGTTTATCCAAGTCGAATTAAGAATGGTTATTAACCATCCACTAGTCCAGATAAGGACCTACATTGGTGACCCCTCTAGGTTTCCATATCAAGTTATTGAACAAATCTGAACGTTAGTTGATATCTAGTTGAGGAACATTGTAATCAGTCTGGTATTAGTTTCTCTTTTCGGGAAAGAGGAAAACTTGAAACGTCCATGTTGATTTTGTATACCTTCTCTTTAAGTGCAGCATTTAGAGCTTGTCGCCTCAATATGTTCAAATTCATTAAGTGCAGATTTCGAGTGCCAAAACCATTTACTTCCGAAACCATTTTCCAAGGGGCACCGAAACACGTGCTCTGTGTTTACAAGTGAGTCAAGCTAGCCGCGGCCCGTTGGGCCAATGATGTCATGTCCGGTAGGGCACCGGGTATGGGTTTGCGCGGTGATACCTCAGTAGAGGCCAGCCGAACCAAAAACCCGAGTGCCCGTTTTCTTTCACTTCCCAATTTTGTCAGCACCGAGTGCGTCCCAATCGAATGTTTCAAAGACGGGTGGAAAGGTTGAACTTTTAAGATTAAGAATATCTTTAAATTACATTTTGTCTAATATTAAGTTCGGGAAAAGGGCAATCGAAGCACCAGTTTACAACCCTGGGAGGTGAATATTATCAAGGACAACCGGGCGACAGAAAATAAGAGCCCAGCTGAGGAATCTCCGATGCCCTTTAAATTTTCTCACCTTCCTTAGATGAGGATTAGCAATCATAGGATTTCACTAACGCTGTTTTCTCAACAAGCTGTTTTCTCATTGCCGAGCAGTGGAAAATGTGACTTAGTGTAATTTCACATGGATTGGTTGCTTTGTGGACTCCATCGAGCTTATTGTACTGATGTCCTCGAGTCACTTCAAGTGTAAAATTGGTTCTTTGTGACTGCTTCAACTTCGAGACACATTGTTACCAAAGAGACCACCTTCAGTGTGTTGGGAAATATCACCGGATTCGTAAGTTGTTGACTGCCTCCAAGAAGTTGCCAGAAGTGGTTTTACTCTGAGAATTCCATCATAGTTTGACACGCCAGGATAACTAAAGCCTCGAACAGAAAATGCCGATTTTTGCAACCAAGCCGGTACTCGGCCAAGCCCGGCCTGCAGTGTACTCCAAATACAATCATCCTCTGCAGTTTGTCAAACGGGTTGACAACAATGCAAAGCTGTTCCACGGGACCCGTATACCGAAGACTGTGACAAACGGTGTGCCGTCTGTGTTGACGGACCAGGAGGGGGTCGAGATTGCCGTGTTACCGGGGGATGAGACTGGACGAAGTGGGGCTGTGATAACCGTCCCACCGTGCAGGGGTGTAACGACTTTAATTGTACGGCTTCCGAGTACAGATACTGATGTCCGACACGGAGGCAGCTTGTCACCCGTAAGATAATCAAAGTAAAGTTTTTGGCTGGCTCTTAATATGTTATGTTGTCATTTAAAAGATGGATGTGCTTGCTGCTTGTTCTTTCGCAAATTTTTTTTTCTCATTTATTAAAGCTGTTTCTTTGTACTTCTTTCTGTCTTTCTTTCTTTCTGTCTTTATTTATTTATTGCGTAAAACTATGCTGTGTTTACCATTGGTGCTTCCTCTATTGCTTGTGCTTTCTCATCACAGGACGTTGTGCACAGGGTCCTGCGAAGTTAATACTGCTGGCCAATTTTGATCATAGGCCTATATTCATATTTTGTTAATACGTCCATAAATATCTAATGAGAATGACTTTAAACATAGCGGTAGGGATAGTTTAATGTGGATGCATAATGTGAGATTGTGAGGTTAATTAGCAGCAGAGTGAGTTAATTGCTGCCACACCTCGTCATGTTGCTGCTGTAATTACTTTGTAGTCTAAAGCTGTGAAGAGTTTGAACGTGATTTTATTCAGGAGTCCCCGGAAACCTTGTAGAAAGTTAATGGTATGCATGACACTTGCATATAACCGAAAATTAAAGGGTTTAGCCTATGTACCTATTCAATCACTTAATCCTCGTCGCCGAACTCAACTGACGTCACTGAGTTCTGTCATTGTTTTCATACATATACAGAAAGCATTCACTCCGTAAAACTTGAAAAGTAGAACAAACAGACCCTGCCTATAATTCAGTGGCGTCAGCATTTTTTAGATACTGGTGAGGCACGCCCACCAGGTGCGGTCGCATCTTTAACAAATTATAATCTCATGATCTTGCTTCAAGTTCAAGGAATTAAGGTCACAGCTGAGCTTCATTGATGACATAATTATCTTCTGACGGAAGTTATAAGTTTCCAACCACTAAATCAATGTATGTTCCTGTGGTCACCTTCTTACTTCTGGTCAACCACTAACAAGCCACACCCGAGCCTCTCAAGATCTCACGGCTTTGTTAGAGATGGTGGCCTTATTAAACTCATGCACAAAAACGTGATATGCGAACTTCCTACGAAAAAGTCAGTATTTCACACATAACGTAGATGCCAGACGGACAGACAGCTTCAGGAAAGATATGATTTAGTCAATTATGATCAGACAGGATTTTGAAGCCTGGTTAATTCGCGCAATTATTACTGGCACTGCGGCTCACTCGGGCAACGCTCCATCAACATTGCCGCAGGAATTCCTCAAGAGGGAAAGATCTTTTATGTTATAATATTACTGTTTTCTTTCTCAACAAAATAATTATAAACACGAAGGTTTGCAACTGGGCATTCCTTGAATGTGAAAGCAACCGACAACTCAATTGAATAACAATTTAAAGGGCAAGACCTATATCTAGTTCCCAACGAAGAAATCTACACAGCAAAATAGATATACACTTGTCTCTACCGCAAACTGAATACACATTGATACCTCACCATGCCTCAAGAATTATATAATTAAAAAACAACTACATTTCAAAAAACAAGCTTTTTAGGTGACCATTCATATTAACTTCCGAATAGGCCTATGTTGAACTATTCAAAAGCATTAATAGCCGATCTACCAAATCATTGTATCAATCTCGGATTATGGTATTTAATTAATAATCATTAATCTGAATCGGAATTACTTTGATATTATCGACTCTTTATTGTAGCAATCGACGGTCAATGGCTTGAATGTTAGATTTTAAAAAAACAAATTAGTTACAAAGGTTACATTTTGCTTACATTGGTTTAAACCCACTTAGGTGATGGGACTGTGCCTTTTCATGATACATGCATGGAATTTGACACAATGGCCATCGCAGGTTTGTCCGTTGAAAACAATAAAGATAGTATTAAATGCAATGGTAGCCATTTTGACAATTTTGAAATTTACTAGTTACCGATATTCTCCTATTTCAAAACTACGGTGGCCTTATGGCCAAACATACTTCTAATGTCATATTTTGACTGATGCCACAATCCATGCTTGTATTACCAAAGGCACACATCCCCCAAATATTTCCCCCATCAGCCAAAATTGATTTTGTTAAATTATGGTTAAAAAAAGTAACCCGGTATTCAAATGAACACATTAGCTGACCATGCAAGCCTGGACCGTTTGTTCTTCTCGATATTAACGACAGAATGTGGAAATAAGCTTGACGTGAAAAATATTAGCTTAACTCAATCAATACAGTTTTAATATCCCTATAAAACTTTAAAATTGTGTCGAATATAAATAGATAAGTTGCTTAAACCAAAACACTATTTATTGAAATAGTATTTTCAATGGATAGCCCCTTTCCATTAGCTTGATGTAAAAGGTTTTAGACAGTCGCAGAATGACTGGCCATCAGGTAGCGGAAAAGACTGCAGCTCCCACTTCCGCGCTGTAAACGTATTACTAAGTACCGATAGGAACGCGCAAGGGTATATGTATATTTAGCTAATTCTCAAGACCATTGCAACATCGATTGAATCTTTCATCGTTAGTTTCTCTTTGCAGCATTGAAGGTTTGCAGCTGCAATAATGCGTCTCGTGTAAAGCAGTTAATGGTGTAACGTTTCCAATTCATCCTAAACATGTGGGACTTAAAAAACATTTGCAGAGCTTTTTATCTGGATAGTAAGGCACATTCATGGGCATATGGGGATTCTTTGGTTAGAGGGGGATGTTTTGCCCCAAATGCTACACATATAAAAACATAATAATCAAATTCAAACACCGGGTCAAAAGTCGTTTTGCCTTCTCTGTCCAAATTTTTTCTTCGTGCTGTGCCCTAATTTCCCCCCATATTGTTTTGCCGTGGGCACGCGCAGTTGCCCCACCCTAACGCCCCCTGGGTCTTATACCTAAGAACACGTTGATCAAAAAACAATGTATTGCAATGTATACAAACATTCCCTCAAGCCAATAAAATTAGTAACTGCACAATTGGCAATAAAACATGTTGGATGTCTACGTTATATTAACATAGGCCCTAGATGTTGCTAAGTAAGAGTGTTCCATAAAATTCTTTCAGTTCATTTTAGGGATTTTTTTGAATTTTCAAAAAATTCGGCCCGAGTAGACGTTCAAGCTCATGCATGCTGAGCGCGAGATAAAACATTGTTTCGACCTCTTTATTCCTTATAATGGGGGACACTTTTGTCGGTTGATTGAAATGTTTAACTTTATTAGGACCACAATTGTATCCAATTTAACCCTCTGTATTCATGTACACTATATAGGCGTACGGTTTTACTATACGTCCGATACGGCACACGGACCTTTAGCTTCAAGTCCCATCTGAAGGACGAAGCAATGATTATGAAGTGTCTTGCTCAAGGACACAAGTTTCATGAACGGGATACGAACCGTAGTCTGACAACACCATATCTAAACTTTGGTGCACCGACAAGACCACTCACCACGACACTTTGGATGCTATACACGTTTTATGTTAAGTTTCAAAGTAACCTTTACTGTTCTTTGATACTATTACTGCAGTTAAAACTAATCATATTGACACATTTTCAACTCCTTTGCCCCCTCCCCTAGTTAGATCTACAAGTCATTGTCCCCAAGACCTCCCGAGGCTATTGTTCATTGTAATTACAATCTAGTTGTACAAGTGTTGACGGCCATGTTATACCTCCCTAGTGACTGCTCTCTAACAATTCCCAGGTAACCGCTTTGAAGGATTAAGATAATGACCACTGGGGTCTGTGTTGACACCGCCTGGACACTCAGTGGCGCCTCAAGGAGGCTCTCCTGGTGACCCACCCGTCTGGCGACCCGTCTGGTGAAAATTCGGTTGTGAATACCTAAGATGAACCCGTCTTTTCCTGTAGAGGGCGTCCCCACTTTACCGCATTATAAGCTGCCATTTTGTAAGTGGGCAACAACAATTTAAAACACTAATCCTGAATAAAGTTGGCTATCACACGCACGAACGATTGACTATTGCACCTCTGTTGTTTATAACGAATCAACAATAGACGTGTAAGGCTCATTGTAGCTCCACCTTGCCTCGAATACGTTTTAAGTGGGCGGAGAGTACTGCAAAGTCGGCATTGCTCATGGGTTACCTATCATGGGTTGCGCTCGGTCGCCTAATCTTGCTAAAAGCAACTGTTCGGGATTATGTGCCACATTTTCGTAGGCACTAGTCGTTAATGTCATCCATGTCAGCCCCGTTATAGTTCCAAGATGTGTCAACAGAGCAGATTATAACCAGTTGATTTCCAGAGGGGACATGTACTGTCCCATAGGTTGAGAAACGCCCTCTGGAAATGTATGCGTCAAACTTACAAGGTATCCGGTTAGGTGTCTCCAACAAAAAGTTCCCACCGAAAGGATTTTTTTTTTTACAAAAAGACACATTCTGTCTTTTATAGCGTTGTTTTCTTTCTTTATTGAATGGCAAATATTTAGTACTAAAAAAAAATATTTCAAATGCTAACTTGTAATTTTGTTTTGGGTTTTTATAAATATTATCATTATTTATTTTATTTATTTATTTTTTAATAAAAGGGATATAGAAAAAAGAGTTGTTATCTTTCCTCAGTACTTTCCCGAGTCCTGTATAATAACTGTGACATATCACTCTGTGGGATTTTAACCCACGACCTTTGCCATGCTAGAGCACTAGTTCACCGAGATAGCCGGAGGACTGTTGGCTAGAAGAAGTTCGAATACAACATTTTCTTATACAAAATGTAGGATTCGAACTGCCTGATAGTCTGGTTGTAAGACATCTGCTCTAGCTTGACAAGTATTGAGTAAACGGTGCTCAGTACACGTCGGTGCAAAGGAAAAAGACAAACAACAGTCGGTTTTATCTTAATATTTTAACGTCACACTTTATTACATACACACAATTTACTTTAAGTATAGCGGAAAATGTTTAACTGATAGCAGATATCCCGCTTTTGCAGTGCTTTTAAACAATGTGAAGACGGAGATGTTCCATTAATTTTCTCAACGTCACCCCATGGATTTAAGGATGTATTCTCTCTCCAATTATACGAAGGAAACAATCACTCAGACCCACACAACGCCACCAGGTACAAGTCATAAATAAATTAATTATATTCTCAATATTTTCACTTTCAGTGACAGTCCATCTCAGTTTCAAACCATGTGGGAATCGCTGAGTGTTTACTCATTTAACAACTTCACTTGGATGAAGGAAGTTGAAATTTCTTGGCAAAACTTTGGGCGATGACAGATGATCCATGGTTTATATCGCGAGTAATTGTAAAAGAAAGGACAGAATCTTGCGGGCAGTCAGAGAAAGGTCTCTGTTATTTCTCTGTTATAATAAGGAATATTGGAAGAAATCAAAACAAAATCAAATCAAATCAAATCACTTTAAAGATTCGAGGGAGGGACGTTATTTGGGTTGCTTGAGAACTCAATCGAAGAGCTGTTTGCTATTCTAAAAACCTGAAAAGTTTAGGTTTTCACTTTTCATTCTTTGTGGAAAGTTTGTCTTTGAATAAAGTAAGGGGCTATGTATTGCCGCCAAACTTTTCTTAAATCGCAGGTTCTCATCAGACGGAAATGGGAATTGCAAATCTTCTGGGTGAAAAATATTTACGCGTTTACGCTTTTCTTAAACAATTTCAATTTGGTATACGCATACGAAGAGCTTGAGATGGTTTCAGAGATCAATGTCAATGGTTAGTTCTGCGCATTAAACAAATATTTTTGAGAAAGTGAAAAGATCTTGTCATTGGACTGGAGCATGACGTATTTAGGCAGGTTTTACAGATTGTATTTATCTATGTCCTGAAGGTGAAATAAGTCACCACCAAAATTAGGTCCTCCATTTCAGATCCGCATCGGTTCTAAAAAAAGGGGCCTCAAAGAAAAGAAACAACATAGAGACGTCAAAATAAAATCTTTTTGCCAACTTAAATGTTTACACACTGCGTGATATTCATGGATCTATGGCATTTCTTTACCACCTTTTCAGCGACAATGGGGGACTTTGGGACTCTAGGCGACAGACTTACCAAGTAACTCCATTGTTCTCGGTAATGTGCGCTTGCTCAAAACTACGTAAACAATGTAAATTTACCTGGTGCCACCAGTGTTCCAAATAAAGTCTCCCATGAAGGCGCTGTGGTAGCCCGAACATCTGACGTCACACTTAGAGACTCGTGAATAATGCCAGATACCAGCCTGACCGCATGGTGCCAAATGTGCCAATTGACCCTAGCATTCATTTCACACGGAGACTCGCAGTCAATTCACACGTACATGTACATGTTCACATTAAATAGTGAATACAACTACATGATGTAAACACCATTATGCACATGCTGCATGCAAACATCGAAAGTACAAGCTGCTGACAAACTGGATCACCTCGTAACCTCGACCAATCATAACACAGATATGGAAAGCTTACGTCACTGCACGTTTATCAATTGAAATCGTTGTATCCAATGAAATCATTGGGCCTGTAAGACCAGTACATGTCTATATTCTTGTGGATAATGACAGGGGACCAGTCTAACACTGTGGAAAATTTGAAGCAATGAGAGACCTTTGGGAACTAGGCGGCAGCAGGCTTACCGGATAAATTCATTGTTCTTAGAAATGTGCGCATGCTCAGAAATACGTAAATAGTAGATTTACATGGTGTGTCTGCTGCCCCCAGTGTTCCACAGTCTCCCATTGTTTACCATTTCTGTGGGATGTCATTTTGAATATGGAAATCTATACATTTTTTTGCAGGGTATCTAACATTTTCTGAAATTGTTAGTTGATATAAACAAAATTACAATTTTGGTTTTCTGAACGGACCATTTCCTCCTATAAATATAATGAGGGGAGAGAAACTGTGTCCAGCTAAGTATGTGGATTTAAAAAAAATAATAAGATGGTATGTATGCTGCCCCCTGGTGTTCCAAGGTCTCCTATTGTTTGTCATTTCTGTGGGTTGCCAATTTGAATATGGAAATGCTATACCTTTTTGCAGGCTAACATTTGCTTCATTTTATAATTTTGAACAACATTACGATAGGGATTTTCTGAGGAATTGTGTCCGGGTGTTGAAAAAAGTTTTAGTTTGTTTACCCAATAGTTCAAAATAGAAAACCCAAGACTCATAATGACAACTAATGTTCGCCAGTAAGATCGACTACTTTTGCCAAATGCAGGTTTTCAAGTTATTTGCCGAATCATTATCAGAGTATTGGTCTGAATCATGATTAACTTTCTACTTCAGCTGTTGACACAGTACTCAATGCGCCACTCGTTTCTTCTGCTAATAAGGTGCAATTGCGTCCCCGTACGTGTACATCGAGGCATCGGCTTCGGAACTGTGTCGCAGGTGTCCCGAGCAGGGAAAAAAAAACTCAGCAAAAACGGAAAGAGAGTTTGCGTTCAGATTATAGGGAAACATCATTTGTTTCTGGTTTTCGGTACGACCAAGAAACCTTGTTGACGGATATATCCTCTTTGCATTTGTTAGAAATTATAGTTATTGACTTGGGTGGAAATTGTGTAAGAAAACATGGAGTTGCAGTATAGCCTTACTCATGAAAGGTCATCCCCAGGTGTACCCATAAGTACCAGTAGTTTACAAAGAGGTCTGGGTAATTTAACAAGTTTGTGCTCAGTTTTCTCGTAAGTGCATTTTACTAACCATTGATCAAACACCAACTTGGGATTCGTTAGTGACTCATGTGGCACATTGCCCCCTTTTGCAGAAGTTATTTTTATAAACTTGGCCCATCGGCACCAAGGGTGGGCTTATATTACAAGGCCCCTTTCCATTATTAAAATCTGTATTTAATGGTAGTCAAACCAGGGACACTTGTTTAGGTATTGTGGGTTTCATTGCACTTCTCCTTCATGTAAAAAAATACACCAAGCTACCTTAATGTGTGAAGTGTTGTACTTTTGACTGCATCTAGGTATGAATACAACGTACGTTTGTTTACAAAAAAGGAGCTCAACAATAGTGGTGTTGTACCAAGGGAGCTGGCATTTACTTCGACATTTCTGTCATAAAACCCACTTCCTTTTCTTTCTTTTCTACACCACAAGGGTACAATCCTTTGGGAATAAGCATTTCCGCCATCTTAGTAGAAGCAACTCGCCATGAGATATGAGTCGGAACGGCGCTCCACAATTCCTATATTTGCCTTGGCTTGGGGCGGCGCCATGTTAGGTGCCAAGAGTCCCATGATTTACAACACATGGAAACATATGTTTCCTATGTTGTGCACGAAGGGGGCTCTGAGATCTTGGCTTGTGACAATGCAGTCGTGGACGTGATGCATTATTAGGGCAATGCTATTTTATCCATTTTTAAAAGTGTAGAAATTTGTATCCGATGAAAGGTCCATTCGAAGGAAATAATTGGTATACTGACTTAAAATTTAAAAAAAATCGGCCTATAGACAGCTTATAATTTTATAATGCAAGTATAATGCAAAGAGTGAAATAAAGAAAAGAAAGGGAAAACAATAAACGAAAACTAAATATTTCAAAAACTTTAAAATGTCGACACTTTTACAACACTGTTTACAAACATCAACTTTTTGATGGAAATTTTCTGCTTGTGTGTTATTTGTTGCAATTTGTCAGGCCTTGGGCTCGAGTCCACAAAGAGATGAGATTGGTCTTAAGATGTATATCAATCCGATTGATTGCTAAGCAACGTGTGCTGTCACAACAGAAACAACAACGGTGACAATGACAGTCATCTGAAGACGAATGTTAGTATTTGTAGAATCAAGTCCTGGTTGACTTACAACTGTCTTATAACAATTCTCCGTTCATTGTCTTTAACTTTCAGATCCGTAGAAAAAGTAAGGCCTTCAACGCCAAACTACAGGAAGGAGATGAAGTAATCAGTGTCAACGGCCACAACGTCCGCAACGTGGGACGGGATGTTGCAATGGGTTACGTGGACGCCACCGTGGATACACTGGATTTGGAAATTGTCAGGTACGGTAGCCTCAAACAGCCATTACAGTAGTGACAAAAATCACAATATTATAAAAATAATTGTAAAAATGAATTCACTTTACAATGAGACTAAAAGTATACATTTCACACACTCAGTAATACTCATTATTGTCAGTTTGGTTGTCACATGCCGTAACCTTTCAGATATGACAGAATGTACACGATTTTAACATGCACATAAACTAAAGAAAAAAGATACAATCCTATATAATCCCATTATCATCTACAATATATGGACAGATTATGGACTGTTATTACGTCTCCATGAAATGCACCGAAAGTAGGTGTACGTTACAATGTTTCCGTTGAGTTTATGAACAAAGATGGCGGACGGAACATGCCCGTCATCTGGTATGCAATGATTGCAAGCCATTTGGGAAATTATCGCACGTTACGCTATTTTATTTCTGATACGATGCAGAAGTCGTGATATGAAAGATCTTTTCAGCTTACATTATTGGTTCCAAATTTGTTCCTATTTTGTAACAAGTGATTCATTGATACGTTGAAAAGGAAAATGCCACTTACATTGGAAATAAATTAATTGTCAATGTCAATGACCGTTAGGTCCCTGGAAAATAAAGACTCGCGCGTATTCGACCATTTTAGGACCACTTTGGCCCCACGTACGATGCTTTTACCCGCGAAGGAAACAAACTCATGCACTTTAACGGGTCCCAATGTTCGAATACTCGCGAGACTTGCACAGTCTATAAACTGATACCCTTCATCAGAGATCGAGGTGATCTGTCCAACGCGTTTAATTTGTTGGTAATGATGCGCAAACCATTTTGCTATCATTTTTGTATTCTATATATAGATAAAAGACATCGCATCGTCTTTTTAAATCAAAACATTCATGATCCTTACCTTTATTCGTTACATTTGTAATCTTCCGTATCCATTCACTCTAAAAACTCCCGGGGCAAAATTTACCCGGATTCTGGGTCTCATGCAGGGAGCTGACCTAGGTCGGGCTGACTCGGAAACTGGTTTGAAAAAGTTAAGTTTTGACTCAGATTCTAATACTAATAATACAGCATTTGTAAGGTGCACTTTCCTGTGACCATTCAAAGGCGCCGGTCTAGTAGAAGCTTAAGTTAAGTTAAAGAATTATCAAGTTGTTGGGAAAGCAAGCGTGAACAAGTGTGTTTTTAGTGAGAGAGTGACGCTGTGCATTTGTCTGAGGTCTTCAGGAAGTGAATTCCAAAGTATTGGTGCTATATTGGAAAAGGCACTGTCCCCGTAACTGGCCAGGCGAGTTCGAGGAACATAAAGCGTATTGCTGATAGATCTCAGGCCAGGTCTTGTCATACGGATTCTGCGTCATTTGAACCCATTTTTAGGGTTATTTTGACACTGGTTCCTGGTCATCCTGAAAAAGAAACAATTTAGGCCCTACGGAACTCGGAATCCGGGTAAACTGTGACCCCAAAAGTTTAAGAGTGAATACTTAAATAATTTACACCAATTTATTAGAGTGGAAAAACGATTTATATTTTAATATATGCTTAAATATTATACATATCAACTCATATAAATACAATTGTTACCATCGATAGTCGTAGTGAATGCGTTTATAACAAACAAAGAGAAGGAATGTTTAATATCAGATAATTTCTTGACTGTTGACAGACGGAGTCACGGTGGGCAGACCATACCTATCAACGCCTCATCTACACAGCATGTAAACGGCAGTGCAGAGACACGCAGGGTACCAACCTATCAGATTTCACCTGCTGCGCAACCGCAGAGGCAACAAGGTAGCCTGTTGTTTAGGAATTACTGTTTTATTTGCAGTGTTTTCTGAAAAAACTTGGGTTCATTGTGTAGACATTGAAGAGCTAACTAAGATTCACCATTTACTAAAATATGTTGGTGATAACATTGTATCATTGCCCAATTATAGTGACCTTGAACTGACTGAAGTTAAACAACATTTTATTTAATGATCCATAAATCAACAAACCTTTAACAGCCGAGGTTTAAAAGTTTCCTTTACGTGCCATACCGTAAGGACTAAAAACCGTATTATCCCAGAGGAATATTGATGTACTCAATACATTTACATTTTCACAGGAACTCCACAAAAGAAGCTAATACCCACCATTACACATGTGCAGACTAGAGAGGAACCGGCAGAAGGTGAAGGCGAGTAAACTATTAGTTTTTAACACACACAAACAACTTCAAACTGTAATGACAGTTTTAAGTTAAAAGGAGAGTAAGTTGAAGGAAACACACTTGGAAAATATAGTCTACAGAAACAGTGCTATTTCAAACTGTATAAAACATTAGATGAGCAGATCACATAACGGTCTAAACCCCCAAGCAGAATGATCCCGTCTGGCAGGAACGACATAGTATATGAAGGGCTACATTACTTCCAAAAACACGACCCAATCGTCATACCATGTAATTTTCCCTTGTCACGAGTATCTTTTATTTGAAACAATCTCTCTCAAAACAAAGGAGCCTGACATCAATATTATATTTCAAAAACAACACCTCACAACCTGTGTGTGTTCTCTTATACAAATAGTACACCAACTTCCGCGGGTCTAATTTACAAATGTCCACGCTTCAAGCTCTCCGTACGATATAGTGTCAACCGATTCGAATACAAGTTGAAAGTTGCACTTGACGCCCTGCTCAACTATTTGCCAACGAACTGAATAAATTATGCTGTCAAATGTTTTGTTTTTTGTTTTGCACACAAACAGGTTGACTATGCAACTTGAAAAAAAAACTCGTTAACTATTAATGTTCATGAGAGAGGACACCTGAGCCAAGTTTTTATGATTCATTATCACACTTTTCAGGGATGCGGAGAGGAAATACGGTCTCTTTCAACCCTCCAAAAATCAACGTAGCTGCTAAACCAGCCGTTTGGTCTCCAGGTGGTCAATCACAGCAGGTCAAGAAAGCACCATTAGCATATTCAACCAGTGCGCCGGCGCACACGACATCAGCGCATGTGCAGTATGGTGTGGAAGGAGATCAGGAAAACCAGCCATCGTACCGGAAAGTAGTCCCACTGATGTCAGCTCCACTGCCGAAGACGAAGACTCCGTTCCAGGAGAGCCATCAGAATGCATCTTCTAAGCCAGTTCGATGGGAGCCACAGATTCAAGTTTCGAATAAGCCAAGGATGGAGGATTCATCCTCAACGACAACTTGGTCTGGCAATGTCTCTGGGCCGAGGAGGACATCTGTTGGCAAGGAAGTCACCATAACCTTCGCACCTCAGTTACCCTCCCAGTCGAAGAGGCTCTCCACAGACAGCGGTGTGCCACCGTCAACGATAACCCCGGTAAAGGAAGAGCCGATTCGGATTACTTCGAGAGCAGAAATTCAAAACAAGCCGCAGATCCCAGTGCAAATCAAGGAAGAGCCGACTGTCGTCTTGAGACGTGCAGCACCTTCAACAGACACAACTGACAGCAAAAGAAAACTAAAACCAGACACTGAATGTAAGTTTACCCTCTCACCCGAACCATAAAATATTAACAAAACAAGAAAGGCAAAACTTGTTTTGACAATTTTAAACAAACAGCAAAATGTCCAAAACGTGACACAGGAAGGCACAATCCTTTCAAAATGACAGACCCCAATTTGAAGACCTCGTATTCAATTACGCCAGAGTAAAAGTTACAATGGCGTAGCTATTTTGACTGATGGTTAAGTGGTTTTCGCTTACTATAGTCCGACACTTATGCAAACAATTGGTACCTGGCAATGCAAACGGGAAAGAAACCCCATAGGCTACATTGCTTGCCAAAGAAACTATGTTGTTTGGCAGAAAGTCACTCTAAATGCTTCCGGTCGGATTTGACCCTGATTCCGAGTCTCTGGAAGCCTAACCCATTTCTAGGTCAGGTTGACCAGGAAACTAGTTTTAAAATGGGATTTAAACTTGGATGCTGCCTCAGTTTGACCTATTTTGGGTCATTTTTACACAGATTCCGAGTCAGAAATGGGAAAGGCCCCATCCCACCGGACGCGGAATCTGAGCCGGAAGCTTTCAGAGTGTGAACGATCTTTTGTGACTCATAATGACGAAACTACGAACGATGAACTGCTTACACCAGTTAACTTAAAGCTAAAACCTGAGTAAACATTTTCAACATAATAATGGCATAATAATTTCTCAAAATATTTTGTTTTGTTGCAGTTAAGCGTCCCTACTCGTATCCTGGAAAGCACTCCGAGGATGACCCGGAAATCTCAACAGAAATGAGAATGAAAGCCTGCAAGACCATTGCAGACCTCCTCATGTTCCCGGCTGACAAGCATGCCAAAGGTGCCAGGATGTTTGCCAAACGACGCAAGCGTAGCGACCGTTGGTCAGTAGAGGGTCAGGGTCAAAAATCACAGGAGGATGAGGAGGAAGACGAGGAACCAAAAGCCCAACCCGTGGAGATCACCTTAGTGTCATCGGGGAGAAAGCCATTGCCTCCTGGTGCTGTGCCAATTGGGATGCCTCTGCCGCCGCCACCCCCTCCTCCGGAGCCTGGACAGGTTAGTGCTATACCCGTAGCACCTCCACCGCCTCCTCCAGGCACCAAGTACAGGCTGAAAGTGGAGCCGACGAACTTCAAGGTCAACTTGAAGAGTAAGGAGAAGTGCGCCCATGACATCGTGAGCCCGGAGGAAATGGGTCGTCTGGTTGTGGACTTGAAATCGGCCACCGGTCGCGGAGCTAACATGTTTGAGAGGCGCCGGCAACGTTCAGACCAGTTTGTCATTGACGAAACCAACGCAAAGCCACCACCTGTGTTGAAAAAGCCCGACAAGCCCAAAGGATATTCCTCCGCGCAGATCAAAATGAAGCAAGATAATCAAATGATTGTCCCAAAGAAATCCCCCTGGGAAGCAGCTATGGAATCACCCGTGGGTAACTGTGACGAAGCTTTTCATCATATCAAACCGAAGAGACCATCCCTCACGCAAGTGGATAGTTCGACAACAAAGGGACACGGAGCTCCACAACCTAAGCCTAAACCACCAGCAGCTTGGATGACCACTTCAAAAATCGTACCTGATGTACAATCCAAAGCTTTGTCTGAACCACCCAAAATCAAACCCAAGTTCAACGCCAACGACCCCAAGTCCATTCAGCAGACAGCAACTGCTTCGCCGATCTCCAAACCTGCATTTAATGCCAAGAAACACTCTGCCGATTCGAAATCTCAAGACTTTAACCCCAAGCCACGGGGATGGAATTCTCCTGTGAATTCTGGTGAGACGACCCCTACCTCCCAAACGTCAATGAACTCGGCAGAAGATACCCACGTTGGTCTGGGCTCAATCTTCCCGACTAAGCCGGCTAAATACAGCACTGGCTTCAGTGACTATAACCGAAAACCGCGCGGATGGGGGAACTCGAATGAACCACAACCCAATGCCGCCACCAACGGCAGGCCGGCTAGCTATCTTTATGGTTCAAAGCCTTCTCCAATGAGCGTTCATTCGGGGCGTGCGGACTTTGGTAACCTATGATCCCACTCGCCTCACGAACTTGCGCATGTAATATGTGAGTTTTAAACCGCTATGCAATGAGCACAATCCCTTATATTTTGTGTCTGTGGTGACGTCAGTGATTCAGATTCCTTAAGCTTCCCATCTAGGGTCGTACTTTTCCTTCTGGGTTACCCTAACACATTTTGAGGCTATAAAATGTTTAATCATACAATTTCACCATTTCTCGTCCCTTTCTTGTCATCTCATGGTGCAGTGAACTTGAAAAAGATGTTATACACCGAGCTTATTTGTTGAGCTTTGTGTCATATCCAATCAAATTAAGTTGAAAATGCTCTGTTGCTGTGTATGAATAATAGCTGTACAGTTGTTCATTTTGTTAACAGTGAACGTTTGCGTGACTTCCAAATAGATTTTCCTTTTTTATTTTATTATCAACGCTTGAAACTACTGCTTGATTTCAGTGTGTGTGTTTCCACACAAATAAAAAAAGTGTTCATAATATATGACAAGCTTTTTACCTTTTTAATGGACAAAAAATAGTAACGACACCTAGAGTCTTCAGACAAAAATGCTTTTAGCTGTTTGAACAAAAACAAAGATTTAATGTACGTTTGTAAATAGACTGGGTGCGTTTGATGCCTCAATTTTTCCAAAGGTTTTCTACAATACCCCAATATGACTGTTATAAAGATCCATAATATGTAAATCACCACAAACCTTGTTTTGACTACAGCCAAAATCAAGATAGCTTGTAAATTGCCGGTCGTCAATGCATGGTAACTTAAAACAAAGTTTCGCTTGCAAGTGTACTTTATTTTTAGATTCCCTTTTCTTTTCAAATCGTCAAGTCTTTCCCTGTTTATCAAAAATATTTTGAGATTTTTGCAATGGAATGTTCAACTCGCTTATAGGAATATGTGTGTACATCTGCTTAATTGGCTCATTGTCTTGAATCAGCCACGATAAATAATAATTGTGACATAAAACATGTATCTTGCCGAATGTTGCCACCGATTTGACTTTGTACTTAGAATTAGCTGCACTGATGCCTGTATAGTTGTGTTTGTTGTTCAGCATACTGAACTGAGGAAAACAAGTTGCATAACCTGTACAAAATTAATTTTCATGGGATTAGATATTTATGAGAAAGTCCACCAAATTTGGTTTACTTGTAAGCGGGTCTTGGAAGACAACGAAACTTCCCAGAATGAAGATATTTCTTTGCATATGATGGCAGCTGAAATGGAAAATTTGTGTAACCTGCTTTGCCATCGCAGTAAAAAAACAACAAAAAATACGCTGGCAGGATGCATTTGGGAGACATTTTGTCACGTTCACTGAAGGTCGTGCATAAGTCATTATGAAGTGGGTCATACGTCACAGGTACCAGACCATAAACAGACAAACACGTTACAGATGTTTCGTTCTGATCGAGCCTCATGGACTATGTAGCTGATAAACCAAGATGGCGTAGCGTGATAAGAGATGATTATGAACTGCGATCGAGATAAAATATGACAAAGCCGTGAGATGAAAATATACACCAGTACTCGAGGCTGTGAATGAATCAGTGACTTCGGCTATGGCTGTGTAAGTTTCAACAATGTGATCCAGACAGGTCATTAAAACAGCCTCTGCTGTGATGTTCAACAACGGCTTTGTGCATATAGAGATCGTAAGGCTTGGATAGCTGTTTCGCTGCACGGGAAAAATGGTACTCAGGAAAGGTGTTTGAACAATGAAAGGTGAAATCCTTGTTGATTTCGTGAAAATAACCATGACAACTCATCCCTGACTGGACAGTTTTCTACAGAAAGTGACAGAGGATTGTTAGAAGGAATTGAAGAAGCTCGAGCAGCTATCGGGCGTATAAGGATTACATAATCCTAAACGTGATTCTGTAGTATGGCGCTAAGGCACGCTAAGGAGAGCAAAGACAGTAGTGGCTCATTAAGGAAAGCAAAGACAGTCACACGGCTCAGTAAGGAGAGCAAAGACAGTCACAAGGCTCATTAAGGAGAGCAAAGACAACACAAGGCTCACTCACTTGCATAAAGACAGTCACAAGGCTCACTAAGGAGTACAAAGACAGTCACAAGGCTACGTGAAATTTAGACGAACAAAACACACTCACAATATTTCTTTGGATCAGAGACTAAATATCTATAGGTTGATGATCATTTCAAAAGTGCACATAACCCGGGTCAAATGTAGTTCAAAATGAGTCTGAATGTCTGTGGAATTGACAGCCTCGTGCATGTTGACCCATTGGAATAGCACCAAGAGCAAACTCGGGTTGTCAAACCATGGCCACATTTCTTAGAGCTAGCATGGGATTGCATAAAGATTGCTCAACAAAAATCCACTCAGAAAAAGAATCGATGGGAACCAGCTAACTCACTAGAAAACTATATACACTAAGGCAGACTTTTTAATGTGGTTTTAAAGTATTTTTTGAGCTAACCAGCTGTGTAAAATTGAAGCCAGTTTAGCATGACTCGGAACGTGTCCGAATTGGCTGATGCGAATGCTGCTGCTGTTAAAGATTTTGCTGAGGGCAGCTTATGCTTTTATTGTCGCGTAGTAACGTTTGGGTTCATCCGCAGCAACAGCCAAAGGCACCAATTCGGAAACGATTCTATTCATGGATTCGTTCCCCTAAGAGGGGAATGTCGCGAACATTTTTGACCCGGAAGTATTCGGAGTGTGCACAGACGTGACTGACATTTTCATGGATATTGCAAATACCTTGTGTTGCACTTGTATTAAAACTATTTTAAAACGCTTTGCACTAATTGTACTGAAGTGTGTAAATAAGGTAGTTGTACCGGAAGCCACCTAATATAGAGAAGTCTTCAGTAAGTTATTGTGACAGGCTGATAAGATCAGTGACTTGTGAAAGTTTCGTTAAAAAGAGCTACTTTCTTAAATTATTTTATTTTAATTGTGAATTAATGAAAGATTTTAACCATTCTTAAATGAATTGTGATTTCTAACAATAGTTTATGCAAACGATTTCTCTTATTGATCATTATAATATGAAAATGTGTGCCTTCAAATTGTAGAGATATATTTAGTCACTTTATGTTGGCATGCTTAGATTATGAAAACCCCGAACTTATTTGCGTTATTTTGTTTACTTCGGATGTATTCAGATTCGGGAAGTACAGTAACACTATACGCTATGATGCCTACTTGGGAACTTTGCAACTACAACAAATTTTTCAATTCATACCAAACATCTAAAAAGAGGGGGAAAGGAGAAGTACGGTAAACAAACCGCCATTGATTGCAGAAAGAAAACATTGGATACGTTTATGGTAAAAAAACAATCACATATCCGGCGGGTTGAATTTGTGTTATGTTTAACTATTTAAACAAATATTAAGCATCCACCAAACGATGCGATTGTTTGAAACGTGCTATTGATTGACACGTGTTTTAGTTACAATTCACTCTAAAAACGCCTGGTTCAGAATAATTGACCCGGATTCTGGCCGGTTCCCATGGAGCCTAACCCATTTCTAGGTCAGGTTTGACCCGGAAGTTGGTCCCAAATGGGTTTTTTACCTGGATTCTTCGTCAGTTTCTTTGGCAATATCTGGATTTTTATTTACACAGATTCCGGGTCTTAATAACACAAAAGTGGTCATAGTGACCCAGAAGGGGGTCAGGCCAACACGGGACCCAGATAGATCCGGGTCAAGACTGACCCGGTAGTTTTGAGAGTGTAGTAGAATGGTTTCCTGTCGAACATTAACTGCATGATATTTTACAATGAAGAGTGATTGTAAAGTTTATAACTGATAAAAATTCTAATATATTATATTAGACATGTATATCGCTGAGTAAACTGTTGTGTGTAATTATTGAGAATTTAATTTACTGGGTGTTTAGATACTCGAGTTATATTCTGCTTGCAGAATTGTGTGATTTATGATAAAATAGGAAATTAACAACCAAAAACTCAAATGAGGAAATAAAATCGAAGTAAGTTTGCTTTGAATAAAAACTGTGTGTGTTGTAAATGTAAATTGGTTTCCGAGGACTAGTTGAGTTTACACCCAAACCAAACTTTACCCCTTGTGGGGGCGGGGGGATACATTTTACAATGAATGAAGTGATGACATTTTGCAAGGTAAGCGTGTTATAATTTATGTTGAACTCAAAGTAAGGATTTACTTTCGGACACAAACTATAATATAGTCAAGCAATAATTTAGATACAGTGCCATCTTTGAAATGGCGTGTAGTGGCCATTTTGAAAATGGGATACCTTTAAAGTCCTGACACTTTCGAAATGCTTCTATTGAACTGTTTGACTTTCAAACCTGGGTCTATTCATAGACACAAGTTGCTGTATAAAATATCATGCGAAAAGGCCGCCGTTTATATACAAATATGGATACCTTCAAGTATGACACTTTAAAACATGCTTCTTTTGAATTGTTACTCTTAAAATCTAAACACCAAATTAAAGATTCTAGAGCTTTTAAACTCCCCAGTTATGTATTATCATGCGAATTGGCCATCATTTTAAACAAAAAATGGCCGCCGTATTGAAAATAGGTGACCCAAAAGTCTGATACTTTTGACGATGCTTTTTGAAGTCTTAACTCCTGCAAACGTACATAAAGGTTCAAAAACGTAGATCATAGACCTCTCACTGTCCGTGGTGCGACATGGTAGTCATTTTAAGCTGTTGGGTTTTAGCATGTTTGAACGACCTAGAAAAGCTCTCCTTGCTATAAATGTTTATATATAAAACTTGGACTTGGTTCAGAGAGAGATAGAACAAGCGACACTAATAAAAGCCCAACATACATGATATTTTATTCTTATGGGCAATTCCACTGTAACGCGTGCTACACTTAAAGGTGTCCTTTTACATACATGTACTTTATGCGCCAGATATTAAACATATTTGGTTGGAATCTTTATTTTTTGAATTTTAACAACCAACATTCAAGGCTCAGAGAGAGATAGAACAAGCGACACTAATAAAAGCCCAACATACATGATATTTTATTCTTATGGGCAATTCCACTGTAACGCGTGCTACACTTAAAGGTGTCCTTTTACATACATATATGTACTTTATGCGCCAGATATTAAACATATTTGGTTGGAATCTTTATTTTTTGAATTTTAACAACCAACATTCAAGGCTAGATCCTCATAATATTTTGACCAAAAAAATTGTTAACTTTTGTATGCATGGGACAGCTGCGAACATCGGTAACTCGTGCTACACGCAGAGGACATGCAAAAACATTACTCATTTACATTTTGTTGGTGTCCTAAAACAAAAACAAATAAACTCTAATGGATTCTAGGATAAGTAAAAAATTTGCTTTGGTTCAGGAAACTTGTAAAGTCCATGGTTGTTTATAATAGGTTCTTTCACTTGTTCATCATTTAATTTTGCAGATAGAATGTTTATCATCCTTTTTTTAAGGCCACTTCCAGTAACATACATTTCCAGCTATGTGCGTAACAATAAAGTATGCGATTAAAAGAAAAATGAAGGATGTTGATTAAAATTTGACGAATCTTTCTTGTATACCATATTTCAAAGATAACAAATTTATCAAATTTTACGGACAACTGCTTATGTTTAAAACAATGGGTCCATTTAAAGAATATCTAAGTTATACAGGATTTGTCCACTTAAAAATACACTATCAGAACAAATAAAAATAAACAAAAAAATAAAAAATGGTGATGACATGAGGGCAAATAGAGAGAACAATGAAAAATTAGTCTATGATTTTGATTTTGCAGATTCATCGGGACATGCTGGTCAGATTCATCGGAACATGAAAGTGTGAAGAAATAAGAAAAATATAATTTATTTTTTTTGAGTCATGTCCACTTTTGGCTTGAAAGTGCCCACATATAACTTTAATCACCAACATATCTTATCTGTTATTAGTTTCTAGCGAAATCTTCCAAAAGTGTGAAGTCTGGAATCGGAATTGCAGATGAAATCCTCTGCAATATATTGCGCTATCTGTACATATTTCCGCACTCAACAGCATGTCCTACTATTTTTACTTGGACTCATGCGCAACACGCAGTGCATCATATTCTCACATATGTGAGGCTGCACTATTCAGGAAGGAAGAAGGAAGAATGTTGATTTCTGCCAGCATGTCCCGATGAATGTGACAGACCATTAAATAATTTATCCGCTCCTGCGTCATTCAGCCTCAGTACTGTTCATCAAAAAATTCAATGTTCACTCATTTGTTCTGTTCTTAATTGAAACTTGAAAAGCTGACTTATGTTGGTTACTCGGTTACTTACCATAGCTGCCTTCGATGCTGGGGCTATTTTTGCATTTTTACCATATGCATTGATCAGTATGCTGAAAAGACAACCAACGCGCATTACGAGTAATTCATATACATTTTGGGGCTATTGAAGTCTTTAGAACACACTCTTTTGACGGCTGTTTGGTGCAACCCGCTAGCATGTCCCAAGTTCGGGCGGTCCAGTGAGTAAATGGTCGATCGATTTCGGGCTGTACGTAGATAGCGCGTCACCGGAAGTAAACTTACAGTACCATCAAATTCTTCAGATCACGCTCTTTCGGGGGCTGTTTAGTGCGACACGCTAGCGTTTGTATAACCAAGGATACGAAGTGTTTCCAATTGCGGGCGGTTTCGGGTGGTCCAGTGAGTAAATTGCCGAGCAGTTTCGGGCGGTGCATCGACTAAAGCGTTAGCTTTACTACAGACAGCGCGTTACCGTAAGTCATACAGTAGATCTAGATGACACATTCTATTGCCCCTATAATATGAGATACATGAATTAAAACAAAACTGGGGGGGACATTTGATATGGTGTCCCCCACCCTTCAAAAAGTGGGGGGGGGGACGTGTCCCCCCGTTCCCCCCAGGATTGACGCCCATGGGCACTATACAATTTTTTTCATGTTTTGGTATGTGTGCCATGTTTTATGCTTTTATCCACAAAATGTACGACGTTTCCACTTATCTGCTTATTAAGAAAGCTGAGATCCCATAACCCCCGCGGAAATAGTCATGGATTGTAAAATGGATAAACCGTTCGTGTAAGCCACTATCGCCATACACGTCATCTGCAGAACAACTACGACTTTGTACATGGACGGGTTGTTAACATTCCTGTTGTGTAGTGCCTTTGTTTTGTACAAAGAGGCTGTGTGTGCAAAGTTAGCAACTTGTTTGCTAATTTTAATAAGGCTCAAAGTTGACTTTTCAATGTTTTAGGAACTTGCTCTATGCTTGTACCTATATTACGGCTTTGAGCTCATTCTGCTGGCTCATCATTACCGTGCAAACGCCCTCATTGTCACCCTCGTACGTCGGTACACACCTTTATCAGTACATCTGCGAGGGGTTCGTACAACTGTCAACTAAAGGTTCATCATAAATTAATACATTCATTAAATGAACACCAGTATATTCTCTTCGGCTTAAACGAATGTGCAAAATCCTATTACCTGTTTTGTCACCCCGTGGTGTGATTCACTTCGAGGAATGCAATCCACCCACCAGTGGTTGAAATCCCTTGATATTTACCGCATACCAGAAAATCACGATCGTGTAAAATGCTAATCACAATCATAAAAAGTAAACTGTCAGTGGATGACACTTCAACGTCACCGGTACTCTTAGTTGCAACATGATGATCTGTGACAGTGTCCTTGGTTTTCGTAATGTCGTGTAGCGGTAGAAAACGTCAGTGACGTAAATCTGTATTGGAACTTTATTTGGGGATGGTTTTGAAATTTTGAAGCTTCGGTTTTGTAGGGTTTTAGACCGGTGCAAATTCAAATTCCAATCCAGCGTGCGACAAGCTATTACGGCACTAAAATTGATGAGTTGTTTTAATGTCAACATTGGTCACGAGGACATAAGAATAATTATAGTATTAGTCTTTATTTAGGAGATGAGTTACAGTGGCGTATAACGGACATTTGCATATGAGGGAGGGGGACAAGCGGGGCCAAGGACACACTTTGTGGGACTAATCGAACCATTCATTTGTGCAACATTTTATCTTGGGGGTGGGGTGGAGTAGGGGCAAAGGGGGGTGCAAGGGTTCTGAGCGGGGGATGGGGTGGGGCTACCATCCTCTACCCCTCTTGATATGCCACTCATGAGGTATCCAAATACGTATTTATGTCGAGTCTTAATTCACGTCGTTTTCACTACATTGGAAATTCTAGGACGGGGACAACCCTATTCCTTTCCGGTCCAAAAAATAGGGAAGGATTATTTATCATTGCATCCATATTATTTACACCCGCGCTTGAGCTTTTTAGATGCTCCCTAAACGTGTTTTTTATATATTTTTTTATTATGTCCCATAGTGACTAGCAAACAAGACCAGTGGAGTTAAGTTTGTCATTTTACTATTAATAGTCCATCAGCTTTTTCCATAGTCCATATAAATTCAAATGAAATAGCAAGGCTTTTCAACCTTTAGCCAGCCGGACCACCTAGGGTGAATTTTGACTGGTCCTCGGGTTTTTAAACTGTCCTTTGGCCAGCCAGAACGCTGTTTTGTTATCTTATCTGTGCCTCGACTACAGACTTTTGGGGTCTGTCGGTGATTAATAGCACTACAGTAAAAAGTAATACCGCATCGACTAATTCACGGTCAAACATTGGATTCACTCCTTATTGTGTTTTTACCAAGCTTCGACTGGCTGCACTGAGCTTTAAACAGGCAAAGTATACCTTTGGTATTTGGAACCGTTCGATTGTTTTAATCCTAATATACATGTAGATATAAATACAACATTTCTAAAGGTGGTCGCGTATATGAGATATCGCCGAACATCTGGAGCGGTTATGTCCACGCAGGAAGAACGATCCATAATAGGAATACACAATCTGAGATACGTTTCTGACAGAAACGTTTCTCAGATTCAAATTTTGAGGGATAAAAACTTATACCTTTTTCCATAACCACATTATTTTGAAATGAAATGCTTCTCAAAATGCTTGTTACTATCGAAAGCTGCTGTACTTCTGACCAAGTAAGTTTTTATTTCCATAAATTATTAGAGTGATTACCAAACGTATACCTTCCCTTTAAAATTTTATTTTTAGGGAAAGGTAATAATAATGGATGCCAAGTCATACAGTGACATGTGACTGCTCAAAATATTTCACGGAATGTTAAGGTCGCGTGGTTTATAAACATAACGCACGGGCTGCCGGAAATTGTCGAAGTAAACAGATCAGTTAACCCTACTACGTCCCGAATACTTCCGATTGAACAGTCGGCAGGTCGGATAATGAACTCTAGACCAACAAGAAGTCACCCTTTCTGTAAGAAAATTCCAATGCTGGAAAAGTATTTAATTATGAGTAAAATGTAACTTTTATCAATAGGCTTGGTTGGCCTTTCGGATTAACTTAATTTACAAAGGGGGTCAAGACGAGTAACGCCATATGGCAGAGGGTGTATGAGGGAAGACAATTACTAAAAAACTTCTAGGTAGATTTTGGAATTGTGACACTTTTTAACACGAACCGTTGGAAGTCGTAAAAGGTTTTTCTTTTGATTTTGTCTTCGATTTTTTATAAAATACTGAGGGTATAACTTTAAAGGTTGCTCACTACTTTGTGTCTGTTTTTGTTTTGGCTCTCACTAAACCTGACCGCAAAGTACGAGCATGTGAGTAAGGAAACCGTGAAAACCAACATGAAGTGTAGTTTGATAAATTTTGCGAGGAAAAAGAAACTTGATATGAACAGTGATATACCACAGAATGATAAAAGCGGTATACCACAACTGATGCATCCATCGGCGCAGTGGTAATTATATAGGACGACCGCATCAGACTGAACCAGCCCATGCCCATATTTGGATTCCACACTGTGCATATATTACCAGGTACCACTACCACCATCCCGATGCCTGAAAATACCCAGCATTCTGCAAGATCGCACGGCTGCATGGTTTGTTAAGACAGTGTACTGGGACGAAACTGCAGAGATCGGTGTGGAGCAAAGAGCAGACGGATAACCCCACCAAACATACGATCCTCAAGGTCCACAGTCAGGTCAGTCCGTCCGTTGATCTGTCTCTCTGGCCGCTCGGACCTTGGGGGTCCGTCTTCATTGTGTTGGATTCTCTCAGTTTAAGGGAGAGGAAGGACGACATTTGGTGAAAACCTTGGATCATAATTTACAAGAGCGTAAAGGTAGGTTGAATTTTTAGAGTTAAATAAAATATTTCGTCTGCCACAGTTATGGCCCCTCAGGACAATGGGGAACATGATCGGGTATTTTCAAAACCTCGCAGTTTTCAATTGCTGTAAACCATATGGATGGTAAAACGTGTAGGCCCTATCTCAAAACAAAAACATTAAAATTGCGTGTCTAAACAGCTTTAAAAGTTCAGCAATGCGTAACAAGTCGTCCTTGTTTTGCAAAATGACTCGTATTGTTTGAACACGATTCTCTCAAGTTACAATACGGTAGCCGATGTTGAATCAAAAGTTGTATTCTCTCTGTGAAATCATTTGTCCCAATTTAGCCCGAAGTGCGAAAGGTAATATCAAAGTTGTTGCAACATCAAGTTGCTTATCGGTCGAGTGTGAGTGTTTGCCTCACAGGAATTTGGAGAAAGGTTTTTATCTCTGTATCAACTGTTTAAAAAAATCACCTGATGTACTTTATTCTTTTAAACAAATACATTAGTGTTATAATACGAAAATACGTTTTGTTGAACACACGTCAGGTTACACTTTTGTAACATGTATCACCGATGGGCCAAAATATGTGGTCACGTGCATGTTTATCTATTTATCACCTGATCCAATAATTGACTCGTCACAGCGCACAAGGTAGCACACTAATTAGTGAAGTATACAATATGAGATTCAGTGCGATCCAGCAGACTATGCAAATGTTGCTCATGGTTTAAATACCAACAATGATGATGACAATGAAAAGAATACCAAGGGGTGTGTGTGGGGATAATAATAATGTCATTGACAAATCAGCTATTTACAATCATACCTTATTCATCAAATCCCTGGTATTAATCAGGTGTTTTTTTTAAGGATGCGGCAGAGCAAATACAAAGAAACTCTGGCTTCATTTTCCTGAACATTAAGAGCTATCTTAAAATGTATATGAGATTTAATTGCACTTCCAGATGGTATTCTTCGATGTGCATCACTACATAAGTTAATGAAGCCTACAACATTATTACTTCAAAACCATGTGGAAAAAAATAAAGCCTCACGAAAAAACGATCATTATTAAAAGCAGACCTCCCGGTAATAATGTATCGTTTACATAAATATTGCATGTGTTGGATGATGCAGCTGCGACGATCGTCCTCTTCCAATCTGAACTTCATAGTTCAACCGGGAGTTACAGAAAGTACATTCATCACCTAACTGTTAATTTCAATGGAATATTAATTTACAGAACACCCGGGGCTTCACTCTAGAAGGGCATATAATTACCGCACGGGTGTATCAAGTGACGACTACTGTCACCCTTGGTTTGTTGTTTTTATTGATGTAAGCGATGACGGGTGATAATAAACAGTGTGACCGTGAATTGACGTCAAAGTTAGTTTTTCCCAGTTCTTCTTTTGCGTTGTTTTGTTTGAACTACACCGACACACGAGACGATCAGTCTTGATAATATTGTGAAAAGAAAAAGGGGGTGACGAAGGATAATGTGTTAGGCTGCATCAAAATTAAACGACTTTGGCTACGGCTATCACCATTGGCTATATACAGCAGCAACATTGAAGAATAAGACTTTTCAGCGAGGCATAGCCACATCCAAAGCTATCAATTTGGACAAGGGATGTTTGTTTTTAATTTGTCTGACATGTACAATTGATAAGTACTAAATTTTCTCACTGGCAATTAAGAAACCAATGCTCTGGATAAACTGTAATGACTTATGAAAGCTTCATGTAAAGATTTTCAGTCTGACCATTCATTCTCCAGAACACGTCAAATATAGGACCTGTATACACAAAAACGAAATGCTTCCGAAGCCTATGTCGAAAATGTTTCAGGAAATTTTGTTTTCATACTTTTGTTCATTATGACTAGACCATGCAAGACAATAGAGATATGATTCAAACAGACGGATATTATCCTCTTGATAATTCAATGTCATTAGTACTAATGAACTGAACATTTTTAGTTTTATTTTGTTTTTTAAACTCCTTTTATTTACACAGTTTCAAAGGGTGGGCTGTTGAAGTCAACGCTGTCACGTTAGCTCAAGTATAGTCCTCAAACAAAACATTAAAGTGTTTTCAGACGCCATGCCAATCCTATTTAAGCTCGTATGGGTAACATTATTATTAGTGGCATTAAATTGTCGTTGTCGGACGCATTCTTAATCTAAAAATCAACCCTGCAGGCAGAACTTAACTTTTAAAAAACCCACACAACTGGAGCGGAAAATTATTCTTCGATATTAAAATGGTTATTGGGTAAATCCTCTGTACATGTACCGGGACACTCCACATAAACACCTATGTGAAGTCTTTTAAAACCGAGTTGGAAATTAAGCTAATACTTATAAGTAGCCCATCTTGATTTCATCGAAACATTCAAATTGGCGAAACATTTATCCAATTATGTCCCATGGGATATTTGAGAGAGTCGCCGCCCTCCGGTCATGAGCGTGAACCCTGTTACATATTGCCACGGAGGACGCTGTCATACAATTCGATTTCTGAAGTGCCAGTCCTCGGGAAACGTTTTTAAGTCAACAAAAGAATGTTTGTGGTCTCATGGTGAAACTTCCCACCCAATGGTTTAAGAATAAGAGGCATTGACGAAGAAGCCGCCATTTTCCGATCGAGCACGAACACAGTAATTAAAGTCATCATAACTCCCGATTTATAATTCTAAGAAATGCATTTCGTATTCAAGGTAACGGTTGGCTTGTTCCTGGACAACAAAGAGTTCTTTCATTTCGGGGTTTTTAGTCAGGAGTTGGTCATGGGAGAAAAATGTGCCCCCATTTCAAGGGGTAATTGAATCGTGGTTTAGAAAGATCAAGGGTGGAAATCTAAGGAGCGCCCGGGGAGCTTTCTGAATGTCATGAGAGGGTTGGGGGATTTGTTGGTAATAATCTTGGTATGTGCCTAGAGACCTCATTGCAATTATGTGAATGAGTGAAGCTAAGAGCAGGACTCTGCAAACGAATAGGAATAACAACAAATAGGTCTAGGACTCCCCCAAAAGATGTTTTCATTGAAGGTAGAATTCCACCGTTTTCGTTATTTATTTCGGCGTTGAATTATAGCTTTTCGTTTCTCTTGTTCAAGTTGGCGATCTTTTTTCAATAAAAAGGTTGATCTTAACAATACTGAGTATATCAAAATGCTACGAATTGTTAATATAGGTCTTAGGTCAAATCGCAAACTATACAAGTGGGGTTGCTTTTTCAACGTTGGCGTGTGCTGATTACTTCACGGCAGGACGTTGAATGAAAATATGTCCCACAATTAGGTATCCTATTTCTTCTTTCATAGGGCTTTCCCCAATTTTGAATTATTTGTTAAATAAATGCTCATGTCATTGACCAGTCTCGCGGGAGCCTGTAAATCATAGCAACTTCCGATGATCGCATGTCGGTATTATTTGCGAACTTCCGCCCACTTCCTCAAAAACTCTTCCTGTAAAATAATTATTTGAACACTGCGGTGGGGAAACGGTTTGACAATAAAGCATGAGGGGTCGTCCAATGTTCCCAAGAATCAAAACAATGGAGGAAAGAACAGAACAGGTTCCCTTACCTCTACTTGAAAGGATCATAAACTTACTTTCTGGATTGGTTTCTGCATTCTTCGCTATTTTAATAACCAAAATTTATCAGAAAAAACACATTTTATATTTCACCCAACATCATCCACATCTAGAATGTTCGTAGGATACGGGGGCGTGGGTTATGAGGAGAGGCAGACACCGAAGGGTTGGGGAAATACAAGCACATGCACTGTATTAATTTTTCTCAGAGAACTCTGTTTTCCCACTAAGTACCCTACCACTCCAAATTCCTCCCAATTACTGTACGTGTTCAAAAATAAATTGAGCCATACGGCAGTCAATAACTTACCTTGCTATCACTGTGAACTCAATTCTGTCACAAAAATTATACAACGGCGTCCCGCTGCAGCACTTAATTTCAAACCAAACATTTCACAAACAAAACAAGGCACTCTGGCATCCCAAACACTATCATACTGCAGCTTATTTGAGGTAATTTTCTATGACCGGTAACCTGAGGTCGTGAACTCTGCAAACTTCTTGACCATTCGCAAAATAGTAAGCGTGCAATTGTTATCTTGTAAATACAGAATGTTGGTAAATGCTACATGCAAAAGACGGTTGCATGGTAGTGGATCAGTTGCATAAATCAAGATTGTTATGGAAAATTTAAAATTTTTGATAACCTTGTAACTTGGAAATGTTTTAATAAAAAGAGAAAGTTATGATGCCTTCTTTTGAAAGTTTAGGAAGTGGAGTGATAGCAAGATAAAAACCGTAAAGGGAAATTATAGCCGTTTTCTCAGCCATGATGCCATATTGATGTATTTATGTCGACATTATGTAGACTTCAATTGAGGTCCCCTCCCCCCCCCCCCCTCGTTTTCGGGAAAGTAAGCTTGCCTCATTCAAGAATGAACAATTAGGAAGTTCTCCAATGTGAAATTTGAATGCAGCAAACGAGATCTTTAACTATATACAAAAGATGTTCATTGGTACTCTGTCTTATTCTCTCTTTGTATGCAGATAGTCTAACAGGTGCACCTGCTCCTTCACAACAAGACACCAGTCATCTAGCTGCATGTGGCCCCAGCACGCCCAAGAGATTCACCCAGTAGAACTTCACGAGCTTAGCTTGGAAGAATTGACAGGCACACGCCCTTCTCACAGGGGCACGTTGATGTACTTGAAGCAGCGGGGTATACCAGCTGACTCAATTCACTTCGCAGAAACCGGGCCACGTAGAGGACCATTGAAGAACCTTGTCAGGGCCATTGAGCACGATTTCTACACTGGTCCAGTGACAAGACATCCAGAGGTTCAGCCACCTTTTGGGAGAAATTTACGGCTGAGGGCGAGAGAGGTTGGAGGACCGTCACAACGTCAACTAAACAAGGGATTTAATCCTGGTCGAGCCATGTCAAGCCGTGAGCTGATGACGGGAAGAAGGGATGGTCGAGCGGCAACCCTCTTCCAGAGGATGAAGGACAGATCCGATCAGTATGTAGTTGATGAGAGCACTGTGCCCCCTGGCCCTCAACATGACCCCTATGGCCAAGGATATGCAGATCGAGGGCGCCCATGGCAGAGGAGTCCGTGGGAAGCAGCGGCTGAACACCCTCTCGGTCTCCCAGATGATGCCTTTCATCCACCGATACCAAAACCAAAACCAAAGCCCAAGTTGCAGAATCCAGTTGCAGTCAAACAGAGAGGGCCGCCTGGGTACAGCGAGGTCGACTCAATCCGCCAACGTCAGCAGGGTCCAAGGCAAACCACCACCAAGCCCGTCAAAATCGGTTGCACTTGGAAAGGGGGCAGTGACACCACACGTTTCCATGGCGGGGTTCAACCCTACATGAATTACAACCGGGCCGCAAAGGGGTGGAACCCTAGTCAATTCCAGTCCGACGCCGAGGCATCTTACTCTGATCAGAGTAACGAGTACGACGAGGCAGATTCCTGGAGTGGAGGCAGAGGCGACCCAAGAAGCCCAAAGAAGTTCGGTCCGGGTGGGTTCAATGATTTCAACACGCGTCCGAGATCGTGGCAACAGGAAGATGACTATAGGACCCCCCTACATGAGAGACAGGGCAACCACCAGCAAGGTCGTCCGAGAGCTGGTGATGTTGCTCGTTCACGGCAAGTGGTGCGGGCCGTGGTCGGACCTAAGGCTTGGAGGGATGAAAGTGATGACTTATGACACTCTTGTATTTAGCCATTTTGAGTTAACATTGTATGGTCTTTTGACTTTGAACTGTTTCATCCAGTACTTTTATTCTTGATATTTAAAATTTCACCTTTGGTAAAAAGTTATCTCTTGAGAATGCCAACAAGGAAAATATTTATGCCAGACTATCTTATCTTGCTGTGTTCAATTTCGTAATTTGCTTGGAAGTATGTTGTATTCAACGACAGTGTTTTCAATACAAGTTGCTCTGTAGCTTCGTTCATATGGGATCTATGTTTCTTAAGTTATAGTACAACAACTATGATCCCTGTTTAAAGAAACAGAAATTCGAAAAGCATTTCGTATAATATTTACGAATTAAAGCCTCATTTTAACTCATGTAGAGAAAAATAGAGAGGCTCGTTATTTAGACAGGGGTTACTGGTTCGAATCCTCCATGTAAAAAACATTTCATCTGCAGTACTGAATTACAAATGTTCTATTATTATTACTACAAAATAATGTTTATAAATGTTTTTAAATGATCAGTTGGCTGTACGATGGTTTTTGTTCATGATAGTTTGCAGACGTTACATCCGAAGGACCTGTAAATCGCTGTGATTTCAAACTCATTTGTCATTCAGTACTTAATGCTTTTCAGTTTCAGTGTATGGAGGTGACAAAAACATGTTTACGTTTCCAGTTGGTTATAACATTTAAAAATATGTAAACAAAAAACTACTTAAGTGTAAGATTAGGTAATAGTTATTAGGAATAGAACAAGTATGCAGGATTATACCATTCTCAATGTAGCAAATTTAAAAGTGAAAAAATGGAAAGAAAGGATTTGAAATCAATGGGAGATTGCACAAAAATGGCCGCATATTTACGGTACCCTGCTTAGCCCAGATTGACGTCACAATGGGCCTAGCCTGAGGGTCAGTAGAGTCGCATGCCATTAGCATCCAAAACGTCCCCCATTGCATGCAATGGGTGAGAGGTGAACCGCCCAAGGAAAGGACTGTTTCGAACTTCTCGGTTGAGTTAGATTGATTGAAGGATAGTATAGTGATATAACAGATAAGGGAGTGTTTATTTTAAAACAACTGCAGGATTTACAAATCCTTATTTATTTGCCCCTTGAAGGAACAACGACTACAAGAATAGGCAACTTGTTGAGATCAGATAAAAGGGTTGCAAAAGGTCTCTTTCACAAAAGGTCTTTGTCAAAAACAAATCTCACGATTTATAACCAATAACCTACATAAAATTTGTTTTTACTGGCCACTCGTCAGAATCAGACCCAACTCTTATATTGTTATTTTAAATAAATGCTCCCTGAAAGTGAAGAACATTTCTTATGCATCATGCCAAACAGAACTTATCAAAATACTTCGTTTATCAGCATATACTTCGTGTATCAAAATACTTCGTGTAGGCCTATCAGAATACTTCGTGTACCAGAATACTCCGTGTATCAGAATACTTCGTGTATCAGAATACTTCGTGAATCAGAATATTTCGTGTATCGGAATACTTCGTGTAGGCCTATTTCTGAATACTTCGTGTATCAGAATACTTCGTGTATCAGAATACTTCGTGTATCAGAATACTTCGTGTAGGTCTATATCTGAATACTTCGTGTACCAGAATACTTCGTTTTATACTTCGTGTATCACAGTTATTCGTGTTTCAGAATAGTTCGTGTATCAGAGTACTTTATGGTTCAGAATACCTTTACGATGGCCCACCACTCAATTGTAAAATGTAATGCTCCTAAGTATACTTAGTGTATTTTGAACGGCTAGCGGTATAAAATAATAAGTCACGAAAAAAAATAGTACTATAAATCAAATAGCAAACAAAATTGTAGCAGAGCAACTGTGAAAATGCCTCGATCAAGCCCTTAAGGAAATTAATCCCATATATTTTGTACGAAAGTCCAATTACCCTATATAACAATTACTTTGTACAAAGATTGAAATTTAACCATTTCCACCAATGTTTTATTATCCTGTTGATCAACAATAGTTCTTAAGTGAAATAAACAAAAACCCACTTAAAAATGTAAACACATTGTAAGTCTTGTTGAGAACGTGATTGTGTGTACGCTAGCTGTTTACATTCAAATGGGTTAAACTGTATGACTCACCCAGCAACTCACAACAGATTCTTAAAAGGCATTATGTGTGCGGAATTAAAATGTAATCATAACTTCACCTTGAACCTCAAAAACGCAGCGCACTAATTTTATTTCATTATGCAATAAGAATTTGGTATTGTGAACATGTTTTTAACAGAAAGTTTGCCGAGGCTAGCTAAACAGCTGTAGGCGTACTCTGACTATTCATTGCAACGTCTATAGCAATTTTATAATTAATGCAGCACTATATCAAGTCACCAGGTTGCACTAAGTATGCATGCTAAGCGCCGTGTATTTTCGACAACCGCACTAAGCGTCAAGAAAAGCCAAGCATGAGAATTGCCGACTGTTTTATCTGTGGGTTGAATTTCATTCTGTCATAGCCCCCACTCTGATAACACAGAATACATACAGATATTGGTTTGTGGGAATTTGGGGGTGTTTTTGTTTTCAAGAGACACCTGAACAGTCCCTTGGTCTGGTGGACATTTTGTCTGAGAATCCTAAATTCTCTTGCAGCTGCACTCTAAAAACTCCGTGGTCAGAATTGACATGGATTCTGGGTCCCGGGGTCTTGATCCATTTCTGGGTCAGGCTGACCTGGAAAGTGGTTAAAATAGGATGTTGGGGGACTTTGCGTCAATTTGATCCATTTCTGAGTTATTTTGACACAAATTCTCACTCATCATGCCCGGAATTGGGTCAGGTCCCCCGGATACGGGTCCATTCTGACACGGACGTTTTTTAGAGTGTAGGCTGAAAACAAATCAACATCACTTGTTCTAGGAGAGGAGTAAACTAGTGTACGAGGTCTGAAACCAACTGCAAATATATTTATATGACATTTGTAACCACGAAGCCCTGCGACTGCGAGACCAACAGAACATTTGGAACTTCAACAATGACCCACTGTTTGCTAAATTGCAATATTTTGAACTGCCGAAGTGACCCAATCAAAGTCATTCGAAACTGCTTTAGTAATGTCATTATTATGTCATTTGGGGGCATGTAAATAGTATACATTTACAACATAGTTTTACAAATTAGCTCACCTTCCGTAAACACGGGGGTAGACTTCTGGTGTTAGACGAGAGCGACCAGAAAGTTCACCGTATCAACCTCGTCTCCTGTTAAACAACTGGTGGAACATCTCTGAGGAAGACACCTGCGTTGGTTTCCCATAAACTTTTTCCCACTGTGATTTCTTCAGACACTCTTAAGACTATGGTATAACGTCCGTGGGTAGAAATGAGTGACTTCGAAATAAAGCAATATTGGTTCGTCCACTGGAAAGTTTTTAAGTATAGGCCTTAGCAACCACGTCCTTTAAAACATGGCTGCTTGGCTGTCGTCCAACCAAGCAGAACTTTTGTCACTGAATTTATGTGCATCTTCTCGTCAGCTGTTGTTGTTTTACAGGTGTGTTGCCCGCCCTTTTACCGGTCAACCAAACAGTAAAAACTAATAATAAACTACGCGAGCAGCTAAAACGTCATGTTTTCCCATTGCATATACAAAATAACTGATTACTGCATTAATATCCCACAATGCACTGCGCGAAATATTATTTGCGTTTTCACTGGCTGCAAGTTGTCTGAGCAGCCAATCAGCACGGAGATCCAACGAACAAAAAAGCTCGCTACGGACTAAATTTACAGAAGGATAGCGATTTTGACTTCGGTTGTCTCGTTAACAACGGTTGCACGCAGTGGCGACTGCGCGTTGAATGTAGTTTTAAAAGTCTCAATTGAGATTGGGGTCGTTCCTGTATCGCCCCTACAAAGCTTTCTATAATTTACATATGCAAATCACGTGGCGAATTGTGCAAACTATATCTTGAACAAGTCAGAAATGAATTCAACACATATCCACTGAAAGTTGGGCCGACTTTCTATCAGCACGTATACGAAGTGACTTTTTAGATGAATAAAAGCCGCCCGACTGCAAATTTAATTCTTTATCTTTCTTGTGTCTGTCAGTTAACGTAAAATGCGGGAAAAGGTTATTCTTTAAAGCAGCTCCTCAATGAAATGGGTCTGTTTTGTAAAAAAAAACCAAAAAAAAAAACCAAAAAACAACAAAAACAGCGAACTTACAATTTTAAAAATTAAATATCAGACAAATAAATAAATAATAAATAAACAAATAAATAAATAGAGAAATAAGTAAAACAACTAATAAATAAGTATATGTAAACAATATTTACAAATCAATCGAAAAAAAATACTAAACGAAAAACACCAACAATTCTGTTGAAAGAACAGATCCATATCACTCTTCGAAAATTCAGTATATATTTCAATCTTTATTGCAATTTGCTAAATCTGTAGTTTACATTCTGCCAAGATCAAACTTACTGAAGTTATAGACTCCCAACATTCCGAATAAACTTAAAGTTTTAACATTATAAACTTATTGAAGCTAAAATGCTATCGGTGGCCAAGCAAACTAAGATTAGTCTAGCACGCTCTACAAATTACACAACGCCAGCTGAATTAAAAGCATGCTATCAAATTAATTATTATTTTTAACACAACCATGTTCCGGTTGAAACTAAAGCATGACCAAATTGGAAACAGGATCTCCTAATATCAAGAGTCTAGTTGTCGTCACTCACTATATCCCGAATGGGGAGGGGTTTGTTTGTTTGTTTGTTTGTTTGGGTGTTTGTTTGTTTGTTTAAATTTGAAACTATTTTATACCCAAATGAGTGGATCCCTCTTGAGAAATTCCGGGTAACATCACCTTCTTTTAACCCATTGCCAAACTGTATGGTTCCTTGTTACCCAAGCTATCGCAATTGGGGTAAAAGGTCCCAACTGAAACCCTCTTTCCTTAAAGAGCATACATAACTTATTCTCAATTGGGAAAGGGTCAGTGAAATGGTACCTTTATTGCGTTCATTAAAAAACATAGTTCTCCAAAAACAAAAACAACCTGAAAGTTCTATATTTTCCCCCAACATATCAAATAATAATAATAATAGTGTGAACTTTCGTCTATACCCAAGATTGTGACTTTATTTAGCAGTTTTTAGTCAAACGACTGGATATCTCAATAGTATTTTAGACAACTGGAAGATTATTGTATCAACTGGTGCAGCTGGGATCAATATGATGTTCCCAAGCCAGTCAACAAATGACTTTCCCTCCACTTTGTACCCAATTCCTATCACAATCTACAAGAAGTGTAAGTGACAAGTTGATTTATTACAAATTAATAGAAACTTCTTTGCACGCTCTCTCTAATACTCCTGTTCCTAACCTAGGATTCTGGGTACAGAACTCATAAAATGAGTTATAAATATTGATGTTGTAACACCTAATTAAAGGGTTTAGATAATAATGCATTCCTTGGTTATCTATAATTCCTTGCGTGTCCATAGTGTTGGTTTTTGTGCATAATCATGTGACAAGTCTCATATCTATTTAAGTGCTATGAATACTCATGTAAAATGTTCTCAGTTTAATATTCAAGTCGTGTTTGAATATTCAAACTGCTTATCTCATAAAGGGTTCACAAATAAAAAGTCCCTTATTATCAGACAATGAAAAATGCATATTAACCTTTTTTAGGGACTTCACATATTCATACACTACTTTCTCATTTCAATGTCCCGACAATCCACAAGTGTAGTAAGATTGACAAAAGGTATCACATAGCTTCTTGAATGAAAACCAAAGCTGCGCTATTTGAAGGAAAAAACTAGTGAGTGCGTCGCAATAGTCAATATTTAAAACATGCTACTTTGCTAGTAGCTCATCCTGTGATGTATAACCAGTAGTACACAAAACATACATACTGTACAAAATGCTCAATCATATTAAATATTCAAATACATGCAAATCAATCTGGTCAGATGACTTTAAACCAATAGGAGGGCATTTTGAATACATGTACATGTAAACAAAAATAAAAAATTTCAGTGCAAAAATTAAAAATCAAACTCATGTCTTAGTAGTCAACTAAAGTTCATGCATTTTAGTGTATTTTATGATTAGCACTTGAAAAACAATAAAATGCTCTGTTAGTTTTGTAAATCTACTGCATTTAACAGGTATTTAAGGAAGCTTTAATAGAGCCACCACATTCTTCACCTTCTCTCAAAATCATTTCATATCAAAATATTACTTATACAACAACATACTAGAGTTTATCTTATACTGAATTTGTAAATTTATTGTTTCTGGGCTCGAATCTTCCATAAGAAATTCGCTTATTGTGGCACCAACTTTTCGGATAGATACACGTTTCTATTGAGGCCATTAGCTGCTTTGTGACTAAGATGGGCCCCGTTTGTAGTCGGGCATGTATTCACTGAAACGAGTCTGTGCCTCCAATATAGTGTAGACATCGTTTTCTTGCAATATAAAGAAGTACTGAAAGTGTTAATTTTATCAACTATATGGTACTGAAATATAAAGCTCTTTCACCGAATACAAAATTGTCAGAGATAGATTCAAGTTGAAAACTAAAAGTTAACTATCATAGAAGAATACCATAATAGTAGTACCAATTCATTCAATTAAAATTAAGTGTTCAATAAGTTGCAAACACAGTACTAGCACAGTATTTAACCAAAAGCAATATTTTAATTTTATGAGCGCGTTGAATACAAATCAATCCTGTCATGTCAAAGAACTGAACATCAATGTAAGGATATAAAGCACAAACATTTATATACAATTTTGTTATGTGGCTACCATGGGCTTCAAGCTTTAACTCTAGTTAAGGTTAGATCACTGCATCTGCCTGTTAAAACCGTCACTGTAGCCAACAGCCACAAAGCCATAGCCACTCAATTTAAGACCGTTATCAAACATAACCTTTCCGGCTATGGCTGATGAAGCTGCTGGCTACTGCAGCAATGTTAGAATACATGCAATGATGTGGTGTAGTCATAAGCTGTAGCCAAAGCCAAAACAAACAAGATACACAGATCCTCGGTTTGACGAAACCAAATTACCTTTGACTATTAAAGAACAAACTTAATTGACTATATCTACATAAGTCATATGGATTGGGCAGCCACACAGCCCTTTATAGGTGTATAGGTTCTATAATGTTTATGCAGAACTTACCATTGTTTCAACATAAACATCTGCAAGACTAAACTGACTCGCAAAATGACTTTATTAAACTTTCTGGATGTCTGAACTCCGGAAGCCACATGATTAAACTCCTGTTCATTTTCCTTCCAATATTAAGAATACCAACCATGCTCAATAATCCAAATCTTTAAAAAGCATCCACATAAAGTTAGAAAAAGAATAAAGAAAAAAATCGTCATCAATAATAACCCGTGTTATTAGCCTACTGCACCTTTTCTCTAAAGTAATCATCTAGTTTGGTTTTACACAGATGTCATATATTACGACCATGCTGTAGTAGTATTTAATTAGTACTTTACATTTTGAAATACAATCTACTTGTGACAAAACTCAACTGGTATCTATAACAACCCATAAACATATTCTTGCGATAAACATACTCTGTTATTAATATTTACAAAGCAGCAACACAGCATCCTCTCTTTTGAAAAAAACCCCAGACAACAACAACAAAATTAAAATAAAAATTCCAACTATTTAAAGTTCATGTTAACAGATATGAGCCAGTATAGAAGTTTTAGATTTCTCTTTCAGTTTCCATATATCTACAAAATGTCTTGGACTAATTCAAATATACTACATAAACATGCTGTCAAACCATATGGGTGTCCCAGATTTCAAACATTGTGTTTGTATCTTCTTCAGATTATACACAAATTAAAGGAAGCTCAACATTTTACTGCAGTTGTGTAAAACGATTATATTTTTTGGACAAGAACAGATCCAACCATAGGAATTTATCAATGAGTCTTGAGTTGGACTAACTAATGTTATACTCTGGAAGCATTTAGGTAAAAGATAGCGGAAATGGATCCCTCATGTCATGTACAACCTTATCGCATATCTTTTCCCGACACAGTTTAACATCTGCCAGCTCTCCTTCTGTATAAAACAGATGATAAACGTGGTATGCAGAGAGCAGAGACTTGAACTCAAGACATACTGTCTCTCTTAATGTCAAAGTGTTACAACTGAATGTCAAACCATGGCTAACACCAGGTGCCAATTTCAAAGTCGGTCCACATTACTATGCTAAGCAAATAGTTTTCTTAAGCAATGTTAATCAGACGACCAGCCATAGTACAAAGTTATATAATGTTACCTAGGTTATCAGGGAAAACACGCTTAGCATGTTTAAACGTTTAGAATTTCACCAGCTGTGCAGATTTTGTAGTCACCAACCATTTGTAGATTTAAGGATATGTAGTGATTCTGGTTAAGAGTCCATTTTTAAAATGACTCAAGTGAAAGTGAATTCTTTATGTCTAGGTCTTTGACTGCTTGATGCAATTTGCCATTGCCTTGTATCTCTTTATTCACATGATCTGCTAAGCCAGTAGCCGTTTCCTTCACACTAAAAGACATCTTGCTTTATCAGACTTCATCAGACTGATGACCTGCCAAGATCAATAAGCATTCTATGGATCTTTTAGCAGGGCACCAGACATCTAATTTAAGAGGGAACTATTTGTTTGACGCGACACAAATGTGTCACTATGCCTAGTCGAAAACAACAGCTTGTAAAAACAAAAAACCTGAGAAGCATCATTCTTTTAACATCTGTCCATTCATTTTGGAGTGGTGAAATGCAAAAAAAAAATCACTGAATAAAAAGAGATAAGTACATTTTTGAATATCATTTGTTAAGTAAACCTTTATCGAAGCATTTTGTTTCAGTCCTCAAATAATATGAATCATTCGAAGGTTTGTTTTTGTTGCAATATTTCACCTCATCAACATCCAAATCCCAATCAGTTCTGAATTGCTAGTTTACTCATTAAATTCTGAACTTTAACCCTTTTTCTTCATGTCAAAACCAGCTAAAGTAATAATGCATAACAAGTGATGCTAAGAACTGTCCATACCTCCTAATCAACTCAAAATCGACCCAGAGTAAGATCCTACTGATAGCCTTCTGCTTGCGGTTACAGCTCCCACTGAATCATCTACACAAATAAACTCATATGGCTGATAACGTCTGAAACAATTTCACCAGCTGTGCTGATCACGGGAAATCAAAATTGCAGACTGATTGCTTTTGGAACGTCTTGAAAATTGTATGCTGGTGTTTATATGTGTACTTCCTACAAATGTGTTCCATTCACCTTGAAATGGTATGTGCAAGTGATGAGGAGCATAAAGCCCTTGTTAGGGGGGTTAAAGGCTAATTCTCCTACGAATTTGTCCTTTTTCTGAAGATAATTCGTTAAAGGTCGCCATGGTTTGTCTAAAGTTGATTCCCCACACGATGATAAGTGAATTTAACATCTACAGTAGTTCTAGATACTGTTGTGTCTCTTGAATGCCGAGTGGATGTACCTGGTTTTCACATTGTCTACACACTTTAGTGCATGCAAACAACTGAAACAAACATGGTGAAATGCCTGTCATCTTGCATTTCTACTGTCTCCCATTCAGTTACATAAACCTTGCTCATGTGGCAGCAGACATTCCAGGTAATTTCCATTGTTCATGTCATTCTGAGCATACATGCAAGCACTTTAGAGAACAATGAATTTAGTTGGTAAGTCTGCTGCCACCTAGTGTTCAAAAAAGTCTCACACCGATAACATATCTGTTTCATATCTGTAACATAAACTTCTTTCCATTTTTAACTCTAAAAGGTGAAACTATCTGTCCTCCCATCTCGTTAATAATATACAACATTAAATCTCAGTTAGTAATAACAAATTTATATTTCATATCTGTGAATACACTAACTGGTTTAAAAACGAAAATTATCTAGCCATTCATTTGTTTAATTTTACATTAAATATATGTTTCATTAAATTTTTCTATATTTTGTGCAGTGTTCTTCATTTGAAAGCAATAATCTTGATTTAAATTCATTGTGTTAATTCGCATACATTTTCTTTAATGTTTTCACGAGTGCTACATTTGTACCTTGACATCCAGTAATGCTGCACAACAAAATATTGACCGCCACACCACACAAGGAAGCATAAAGATGCCAAAATCTGATAAAGTTGCAGTGAACCCTTAGGCTACTGTAAAGGTAAAAGATTCCTAAAAAAAGATTTAGACTAATTTTGTTGAGCAGAAATCCGGCTACAAATGTCATGCTATGTACATATTGATGATAAACTCTGGCATCTTCACATTTGACTGAACAAATTCAATCCCTTTATCTGTACTGTTAATTTAAAAATATTTTTGGCATTGCCGTTTTCTTTTTTCTTTTCTTTTTTAACGGTAGCACACACACGCATTAAGGCACTTCTTATAAGTAACCTGTGAAAAACGGAAGTCACGCAGCTTGGACTCGGCAACAGCTCATCCAAATGACAAAAACAGAAGGTCATTAAAATTACAAATGTACAACACATCTGAATAATTACCCCAAGTAGACTGTCAGCGACTATAAAACCTCTACTTTCATTTGAGACTCCTATGGTCTTCGGCACTGACCCCGCGGCCAGAGAATCACAAGCGCAGAATGTTGCGGGAGGCAGCAAGATGAAATTGAACTCTGATGAAGGGGTGAACTGAATCTTACAAAATAATTGATGGAATGACCACATTGAATTCACAGCAGTCATTTTAACACACACTTCCTGTAAAGACATTCTTCACCAGAAATCAGTTTTGCATCTTCTTTGCATCAGAAACTAAAGTCAAAGATACAAAACTGTTCAAAAGATGATTTTGATTTGGCGTGTTTCAAAATGGAATTGACTACAGCTGACTGCCATTCTTATAAAGCTTAACATGGATTTTGCTTTATGATCTGTTCAGCAAGTTTTGGACAAGTCAGTGTCCCATACAGAGATTAGTCCCCAAAAGCTACACATTTGAATCATCAGTATTTCCTATGATACGTCTACTTTTGGGAGAAAACCCAGGTCTCTGCCTGCAACCCTCTTTTGTACCCAAGACCCCTGGGGCACCACTGATGATTGTATCACAAATGATTAACACCTCTAAGGTGATGCTAAATGTCAAACGGCATGTGACTGATATCTGTAGACTTGCATCTTGACTGGGAATGGCAGGTCACTGGATGTCCACATGGGGGCGATGCACTGGTACCCAGTCTTAAAACACATACCATACACATTATAAACCAAAATACTAGTTAACCTTTGGAGACATTCTAAAAGGTGTGGACAATTTCCTTCCTTGTGACCCTTTGAACTTTGAACTCCCATGTCGTTTGCGGATTTCATCTCAGGATGAGTGAGTGAGTTTGTGCAACATTCAGACGCCGTTCTCTCCAGTCTACCATCAGGGATGACAATCTCCTCATGATTCCTAAGGGAAAACATGGTAACAGGGCGACACATTTTTCATAAACTACTCACAGCTAACACCAATCAATCAAAGTATAGACTGTGCAAGTTTCACACATATTAGAATTTCCAGGACCATGTTGGTACCAACCATATTGAGTTTTATGTGTGCCCGATTCTGTTTCTTCAAATATTTCAGTTTCACATAGTTTTGGCTACAACAAGTATACCATAATGATGGAAAATTTTGCCATGAAATATATGAAAGTAAATTAAGTTTAACCTCTGATTCCAGTCACTTGTAAATAGTTAAGAGCTGTTTTACAAACAGGTGAGGATTGTTAAAGAGTTGAGAGGGGTACAAGGTGAACTCTATCAGGAACCTGACCTTCCTACTAGTATTGACTTCTCGGTCAGTCAAGCATTCTACCACACTTCATGTCTAGGTCCATGACCAGATTATTGACGGTCTGGAAGAACAGAGGCCTTGAGGCCACAGCAATAGCAGCATCAGGAATCTCTTTAGAGAAACTGTGACACTTGAGGTCAATTATGATTTTGAACATAGATCACGTCCCAATAACTTACAAATCACTGCCAATTGTCAGGAAGCAGGGAGGTCAGGGGACTTTGCTCAAAAGCACCGATAGAAACAGCACGCTGAGGATTTCAGCCAGGTTATGTCTAGTTACCAGACAGTTCACTACCACGCAGGAAAAGAAAATACTTATAGTAACTGCAGACTCTATTGGGAGTTTGGCCAAGTATTACGGGCTTATATGTCACTTCTGAATTTGATTATGCCCAGATTCATAAAGGATCACTGTCAGAGGTTCAGACACAAGGTGGCTAGAGGGACTTTCTTCACTAACAATGGTAGAGCTAGTGAATGTGAAAAAGGCCCTACTTTTTTACCCAGGGTTATGTCAGTACTTGTCAATGCCTTTCTGGAAAGAGGGTTGGCAGGCAAACTTATATTCATTATGGCGTGTCATGGCTGAGGGGTTAAGAGCACTGGACTCAAGCTCTGGTGTTTCTGATCAGCAGAGTGTGGGTTCGAGTCCCGGTCTTGACATTTGTGTCCTTAGCAAGACACTTAACCATTTTTGTTTTGTCCTTCAGATGGGACATAAAGCTGTAGGTCCTGTACATTGTGTAGTAAAATAACCCAGTTACACTTATCACTGTTTCACTGTTATCTGTGTTTCTGGCAGTGCTAAGTCTTCATTGCAGAAATTCTTGTGAGCAGCCATTTTGGCTGTGTGGCACATCACAGCTTTCCTATTAGTCAATCTGATAGTTTTCCATAGCCTTATGTCACTAGTGATGTTGGTATTTTGTGTGTGTTGCTAACATCAGTGCAGATTGTCAAACAAACAGGAAAGTTACAGCACGTTGCAGTCAAAGCAAGACCTTGTACTAAAATACTTAATAAACGTGTGGGGGTTCTCCGGAGGATAAGAAGTGTTCTTCCTCAACATACTTTAAACCTGTTGTACAAATCTCTGATTCTCCCTCACTTTGATTATTGTGATGCTGTTTGGGGCAACTCGGCCAAAGTTTTTCTTTCCAAACTTGATACAATCCAAAACAGTGCTGGTAAAGCTATCCTTTTCCTCCCCCGGAGAACTTCCATGCACATTATTTTATCTACTCTTGGCTGGGAGCCTTTAAGTGCAAGGAGAAATTTTCATTTAAACGTTTTAGTATATAAGAGTCTTACTTCAACACTGCCTCCCCAACTTTGTAATGTTTTTAATTATGCCGCCACTGCCCAATCATACAATACCAGATCGGGCTCACAAGGTAATCTAGTTCCCCCACTGCCTAAAACCAACTCAGGAAAACGTAAATTTGCTGCTCGTGGGGTCAACTCATTTAATCAACTCCCCCTTACACTAAAGAATCCCTTGCCATGCACTGTAGCAAGTTTTAAAGTACAGTACAACAATTTGAATTTTTAATAGGTGGGGCATGTGGTGCTTTTCCTGGCTGGACCAGACTTTTAACCTTTTGTCTTTATTGTATAATTTGCTTGTTGTAAAGTTTATGTGCTGTTGTCGTATGTCCATGGTCTTTATTTAAATTTGGCTGTTTTTCTATTTTTAATATTGCTCTTAATCAGTATGTTTTTATAATTATATTTTTATACTAATATAATTTTTTTTTTTTTTAATGTGTTTGTAGTTGCTGGGCACCTCTGAAAAACAGTGTTTCACTGAGAGGTTTCCCCAGGGTAAATAAGAAATAAATAAATAAATAAATTTTCAATTGCACAGCTGAGAAACCCAAGAACAAGGAAATCTGCTGAAAAATTGCATGCCTGTAACATTGAGGGCGTACACAGCACAAAGTTCTCCTGACTGTATTTGTATGATCTTACCCAAACTGGATCTGACAAACAAGGTGTGTCGTCAAATGCCCCAAATACACATGTCTATAAATGTTTCATTAAACATGCAGAGATCTTGATAGTCAACTTACATATTTGTACACATAGTTGCCTGGGAATGTACCAAACATTCCAGTGCGTTCCGACATCCCAACGAACCAACCGTCGTCACATTTCTCCAGAACGTTCACCAAGTCCCCCTCCTGCAGTTCAATTTCATCCTCATTCTGGGGTGCGTAGGCAAAGGAGGCCACAAAGCTACAAGCAAAATTCAAGAAACGCAAATACTCAAATATGGTAGCTGACTGTGCGGATGGGAAGGTAAACTGTTTTTTAGAAGAGATATTGTGGTGTGACAGCAGAATTTCTTAAAAGATTTTCATTGTAAATTTTTAAAAGGTGCTAAGGGGCATCCTGCAGCCAACGTGCCAGAAAAACACAGGGTGCATACCCCTTCTCTTAACGATAGGTGTACTGAGTTCTTTTACGTGTGTTACAAAGCATTAATAGTCACTTGTCTTCCTCAAGTACACAAGGGTCATGACCTCTCAAGAACACCACAGCATGAGTGCAGTGTGCTAAACAACATGGTCCCTCACAAATTCTAATCTTCTGCTCTAGAATTATCTTCATAATAATAAGCTTGACTGATAGTCCCACAGAGGTGAACTTGTCTCCTTCATCAGCTTTTGCTCCATAATTTCAGTAGTAAAGAGAGTTAAGGTAAGAATTTGTGGCACCACATAGGTCATCCCATTAAGCCCCGCCCACTATGACAACTGTCTATCAACACTGTCAATGTAGATGGATGCACATGATTGTTTCTTTGCTTTAGCGCCATCATAAATACTCTATCTGTCGTTCTCCCACTAAATTGTAACTGATATTTGATGCTGTGGACAAATAAATTGAATTTGAAGTTGAAAGTGAATGGGCGATAAATAATGATGACAGAAACACCATCAAGTCTTTTCAGAACATGCTCTACATGCTCACACACTGGCTCTGTCAGATAAATTTTCTTGTTAGGGATCACTGAGGTTAATTGGTTATTACAGATCACAACACCCCCCTGTGTATTGTCACCTCAGTGTCGACTGAGGTTACTTGCAGACATGTCATAGAGGCTTAACATGTCACTGGACTTCTTCCCTCCATCTAGAGGCTACATGTACATGTATAAATGAAACAAACCCCACAACTCAATATCTAAAGTTATTTCACCAGTGTTCGATCTACTAATCTTCCTTTCTAAAAATCAGCACAGACAAAATTAAAGATGTGTTGATTTTCCCACGTGCAGCGGTGTGTCAAACATGCACTTTTCAGTGTGTGACAGCACGGATGGGGATGCAGACAGTTGTTGACATCCCAGTGAATGAATTGTGGGGCTTACTGCTGACCCCAGATAAGCCTTTTCCAGGAGCAGCTCGTAAAATGTCTGCGTGGTCTTGCAAGCACTTTAACACAGTGCAGCACCGAGCCATCAAGGACTTCAATACAGGTTAAGATTACATTGAATGCATGTAACTACCCCTACTCCTGATGTTGGTACTCAAACGCACCAAGTTTAGGGTTTCACTGTTGCTGGTATTTCCTTATTCATTTAAGAGAAATTGAGGCTTTGTAAAATCTGACCCCTTGGTTTCATTAATATTTTTTGAACAATTCTTCATTGTTGACATGAGTATGTTCAAAAAGAGAAAGTCAAGGATTTTGGCTGCACTGCTGTGAATGGTTGTCAGATCCTGGTGAAACTATTAGGTCATGAGATGACCATGGCAGCTGACTTTGTCTTGTGTCATTGTACATTACTCTAAGCACACTTCCCCTCCACACCATGGGCTAAGATTACCACCTGCCTAGAGATGACCCATGTACTATGGCCTGTGATTGTGATTGAAGATGTCAGACGACCAATTATACTAAAGTAGGTCAAACAATAGCCTCTGTGAAGACGGTCTGCGCAACACTCAGTAGTTTAGCTTTTCATTTCCATTCCTAGTGGGGCAAGTTTTACAGATCCACTTTTGTAAAAATATGAGAAATTTACAAGTGTTTCAGGGAAAAGTGGTTTGTGTTTATCCAAAAAGACAAGTATTTTCCCCCATAATTGTAAAGAAATATGGCACAAACAGATTTAGAAAGACATTTGACAACACCATCAACTTTTGAATTTGTCAAATTCTAGTTGCACCTGATATTTTGTTCACAAATTCTGAGAGTGATTCATGTGTTTGACCTTTGACCTGAATAAGCTGCTTAAATAACGAGCTCCCAAAATAGTAATGAGTTCCCAACTTGGAGGAAGAGCACGTCATTTCTTAATTTGACATAATAAATATTGTTATCATCTTCAAGACAGAACTTAAAGTGTACTTACAAATCTTGGCCAGCTGCGAGGGTCTTACTTGGCTGGAAGATAAAGGGGGGAAAAACGGAAAGACAACGTGTGTTAGAATTGATGGACAAAGATAGGAAATTCTAAAATAGTCAGAACCCAAAATTTAGGTTAAAGGGGGACTGTCGTCAGGGTTATTGCAGGCCTGTGGCTGTACATGAAATTATGAACTCTGGCCCAGTTACTGCCTGGCCGTCACATCACAATGGGCACTGTCATTATTATATTGTGACGTGCCGGGCCAGTACCTGGTCAGTAACTAGGTTAGAGTTCATAATTCCATGTACATGTAAGACCACAGGCCTGCTAAGATCATGACGACAGTTCCCCTTTAGTAATCTTCAGAAATATGTGCTCTGCAAATGTAGGGGAGCCTACAACTTTTTACTAACTCCCTATCCAGAACCACCCATTCTTTCCTTACACTCACCTCCAGCCCCCTCCCCTCCCTGACAGCCCAAACACTAAAACTCTTCTTTTCTTCATACACTATGAAACACTTACAAATGACAACAAAATGACAACAAATGTACATGTATGTATTTTACCACCATCGTGCCATCCAAGATGGGGGTAGAGTGGAGGTGTCAATAAAGCTGCAAGCCAAACACCCATACTTTCATTAGTGTTGCATACCACATACTATGTCTGATTTAACACACCCCAAAAAAAAATTCTTTGTGAGACCTACCAACAAGGTGTCTATAATGCCCAAATTGATGATATCCTATGAGTCTAGCATACAGTCAACATGAGTAAGAGTTAAGGACACTGACAGAAAGACCTCGCTAGGTCCAATCGTACTGACGCCATCGGAATGAATATGTCACAACACACTTCCCTATTTACAGTCAAACATGCCACTGGGAATGGGAAGTATTCAAACAAAGTGGATACCTAATCAATGCTAGCAGATTCCTCCCGATCTTTATTATACACCTTTGCAAATGAGGTACAACATTAAAATGTTTACAAACTCTTACATACACTTAAGTTGTGTGTCTTGACCAAATTTTGTCAAACTTGATGAATGAAAATGAAGGGAATTAGCTGTGGCAAACTGCTGCAGTCATAAAAATGACCTGTGGTATAAATGCCAAAGTTGTTGTTTGTTTGGGGTTTTTTTTAATATGAGATATCGCCCAACTCACAAGGCCGGACGGCCACTTCAAGGTGAGGGCTACACTTAACTGATTTGGGCTGTCAACCCAGATCAACTGTCACCATGGGGCACGTTGCCACCTACTCCTGGGGCTGAAACAGGGTTACCCCCTTCACAGTCCGTAAGGATGTAGGCAAGGGTATCATCCACTAGGAGCCTGGTTGGTAGAGCAGAATGCACTACCTTCCCAACTTTTTACAAAGCAATTATGGCCAAGTGCCTTGCTCGAGGACACAAATGTCATTACCGGGATTCGAACCCACACTCTGCTCCTGACAACAACAGAGCTTGGGTCCGATGAACTAAACCGCTCCGTCACGACACGCCATGTTTAATGACCTCAAGTCATTCTCCTTCCTTTCTTTTAACCTCTTTTCCATTGGACTGCTTTATGTGTGTGTGTGAGTTTGTTTTCACATTCAAACCGGGGACCTATAACAAAAGAGGACAATAGGGTCCCCGGTTGGGTAAAGGTCCCCAGTTGGAAAATGTGTACAAAACCAATGGGAGCTGTTGCCAAAAAGTTAAAGTCCAAACAAAAGAGGGACAATAGGAGGTCCCCGATTGGAGGTGTTTACACACTTGTGTGTGTGTGTGTGTGTGTGTGTGTGTTGTGTTATCACTTGAGAGAGACTCTGCTAGGGTAGAAACGTGACGCCATCATGATTGTTTGCAACTTGAGTGAATATCCATATGAATAATTATTTCTAAATGGCAGGCTGTTCTACTTCACAAAGTGCATTTGACCAAACTAAGTCAGTGCTTTCCTTGGGAAAATTTGGGGCATCGAATCTGTACTTCAACCCACTCTACAACTCATTGCTCTGATGATGAGCCAGCCTAGGGCTTCAAGCCAAGGTTAGAAATTGATAACATGTCTCGTTCGACGTTGAGTTACTACAGGTACATGGTGTAACCATGTTGAATGGATTACACATGGGCAGGATTCAAGTAAAACGCTTCCCATGACATAAGGTTAAGGGTTTGTTGGAAATGCACTTCAGACACTTACAAAGCCATTATTGATATCTTTGAGTGTGCTACTGTGGTGTATAGCATTATTTTAACAGAGCAGGTCTAAGCAATCTTACCTTTGGAGAACGCTGTTCAAAGTATCGGTCAGGCTCTCTCTGGCTGCTCCCGTATGACCCTTGACTGCCTGCCGACCCCAACGATGACCTCGCACTTCCTTTACTAGGTAGAGTGTGGGACATCTTCTGGTGGAGTGGACTGGGTTTAATCGGTTGTTGGCTGAAGGGCTGGATGGGGGCGTGGGCAGTAGGAGGGGGGCTCTTTACAGCTGGTGGACTTATAGCACCTTGTGAAAGAACAAACAACATGACAGAAATAACGCCTAATTACCACAAACAGAAAGTCAATGTATGAAGCAAACAGCTGGAGCAGGTGTGAAACTGTAAGGAAAACCAACAAGGTCAATCTGGGAGGGTTTATGTTTGGCCATGGTTAAGAGTTGGCCTAAAATTCAACAGAATTCCAGAAGAGTAGCTTACTACTAGGGACTTGCTTTATAAGGCATGACATTTGCAACAACCCTTTTCAGAGGAAAATTGCAAAAGCACCAGGAAAATATCTTCTCAAAACTTAAACCATGTGTTTTATCTGAAAAACACAGATTTTGCACGGGAGTTACATGTACATGTAAGGGGTAAAGTTACAGTGTCCAGGGTGTCATAACAAAAATTTCAAGCAGGGTGCCCTCGCGTAGAGATCAAACAGGGGTTGTTAATTGGCCTATCCTTTATGCTGCGCATACAATGTGCGTTTCAATTGTTTTACCATTGATTTACCTCTAAGATGGCAACTGGATGACATCAATTCAAAAGGTCCACTACAAGGCTTTGGTGCTTTCTTTATGTACAATTTGGAGCAATCTGAAGACATGATGACAATATGAACTGCCGCATTTTCAAATTTCAAAAGGACTTGAAAAAGCTGATGTCACACATATCTATCCAATTATTTTTCTCTAAACTTTTGCATTATGTAAGTAACACATAAGGGCTTCAGGCCCAGAATGTTGTAGCACAGTCATACTTTCAGATCTGTCTCAATCTCAAATCTTTAGGACTTGATTTCACAAAGAGCTAAGACTGATCCTTAGATGTGCATCAATCTTCCTTGCTAGACAAAGTATGATGTCACAATACAAATCACTATGGCAGTACTGACAACCCATCTTAAGATGAATCTTATTGAAATCATGCCCAGATCTTGATCTAGGTTTTCCTGTTTCAATTACACTCTTAGCCTAAATAAGTAAAACTAATTTAACATTCACACAATCTAGACTGAATGAGAGTGTACATGAAACCACTTCCATCAAATGTTCTACAGGAAGTTGACCCGGGGCATTGCAATTTCAGTAAATTAGTCCCTACCGCAAGTTTGAGTAAACTCTGTAAAGTCACAGAAATGTTTCTTTCAAATTGTTATTTTAAGCTAATCTGGATTTCCTGTAGAGTTATAACTCTGCCCGACACAGCATTTTCATAAAACTTCATGTATTAATCATTCCATTACAGCTACAAGGTCAAATACAACACCAACCATTTTTACGATTATGGCTTCCATTACATCTTCCTTGAAGTCTCCTGATGATGACTAGAGCAGGTTGGTTCAGACCAACTCATACCCTACTCTGCCATAGTGAACATAATAACAAGAAGTCCCCCATACACTAAAAGTGAAAGTTGAAGTACCCCCCCCCCCCCATCCCCTATTCCTATCTTCTCCAAGGTTGTAGTAGATAGATAAACAGCAGTCAAGTCTTTATCGGAACTGAGTGTCTCCCAGTTTTCCCAATCTACTCCTGGGCAGTAAATAGATAAACAGTAGGACAAGTTCTTATCCAAATGAGGTAGACTCCTGGTTTCCCAATCTACTCCATGGCAGCAGCTGTGTGATGCTGTGTCATGGATCCATGTTTGTGTACAAACCTATGTAAAAGGTTGACATTTTGTACGATTAAGGTAGGGCTATTTGTATATAGGTGTGTTTGTTCTTTTCCATGCGTCATTGAATCAAATATGCTGCAAATGTGAATGCATTGGTGTATGTCAGAGGACCATCCAGCCAGTTCTCCTCAAGACTTGGACGGCATCAAAAGATAGTATTCTATTGGGCACAACTAAATTCCTTCATTACTTGGATCTGATGTTGTTCTTAAAGCAAGAAATCTTCATTAAACTGAAACAACACCAGCCATCAGCCATTGGTTGTAGCTAAAGCCGTATCCAAATTGGTGGCTACAGCTACGGCTACAACTGTTGCCAAGGGCATTGCTAAGGATATCTAATAGCTCAATGCATAATGACGCGGCTGTCCAGCTGTAGCTGTAGCCGTAGCTGTAGCTGTAGCCGTAGCCGTAGCCATAGTCACCAATTCAGACACGGCCTAATTCAAAGAAAAGTTTGAATGTATGGAATGATGGAAAGTATTTTCTTTAACATCCGCAAAATAAATCAAACCTTATAAATTAACTCTTGCTTCAAGCTATACAACAACAAAAAACGGGGAAAATGAAAAAAATCACTTTACTTTGAAGCCTTTTCTGTGCCACTTTTTGTTTGGTTTGTAATGTCTGTAACTGGAAATCTTATCACAATTTTCACTCCCCGTAGGCAAGTAAAAAGGTCCCTGGAAAATCAAACCAAAACAAATTTCATTTCCACTTCCTTATAAAGGATTTACCTCAGTGCACTTGATTGCCTGTATAATACAATTTCCCCGACAATTAAATTCAGATCAAAAATCTTGGATTTCTGCTTCAGTCAACTTGGATAGAAACCAAATGTCAGACGATCACATTTGCCAGAAATTCAGCAGTATCTCATGGATAGATCATGGAGGGAAAATGTCACTGCAGTTTGGTGGCACACATACTCTGAATGAGATGAAATAATAGCATGCGTCATGGCTGTCACATACTGAGCATTGAACATTTCATTGAGTCAACCTTCAAGCTCTGACTCCGAATGATATCCAGATAAAATAACTCTAGGTTCAGGGATCTCCATAACACTCTCTTAAAGACAGAGAGATAAAAACAAGATCAAAGAAAATCTAATTTAATGGTAACTATAACCCACAACAATTCCCTTTATAAGGATTAAATTACTTTGAAAAAAAATCATTATACTTTTCCCTTCATCTTGGGCATAACGAAACATTAGCGCTCACTTGCGTGGTCGATGTTTTCAGAGCCACAGTACATGCAGTACATTTGTTCCACAGATGCAAAATTTCATATAAAACCAGTATCTGAGTTCGCCACAAGAGAATTCTATGAATTATGCACTTTTATAAAGAAAATGTAATCTCTTTTGAATCATAAATGTTATAAGTTAATTTTAGTAGGGGAACAAGTTCCCTTTTTTGTTTAACGAGATAACCTTCCTTCTCAAGCGTATGCAGTCAGTTAAAAAAACCTACAAATTGTTATGATTAACTTGAATTACCATAGCTCTTGTACTGCGCAGCACAGATTTATGGATCAAACGACTTCCTGAAGCTGAATATTGTTCCCTTTCCATTGGTGTAACATGAATGATAATTGGTTAATTGGAACCAGTTGCCTTTTTACAGGACAGAAAATCATAATCGAAAAGACTGTTTTATAGAATGTGTTTTATGTTAGAGGTCAGTTATGCGGTGTGTATGTGTGTGCGTGCTTATTACAAAATGCACACACACACAGTGTATCATTATTTGAGCACTTCTCATGTACTATGTTCCGTTATGTCAAATTTCGTGGAGGTTTTAGCAGACAAATTTATGTACCGAGCAAATCTCTGCTGGGCACCACTCAAATATGTTACAACATACATGGTATTTTTGTTGGTAGATCACCGTCATCCAAATGAAACCTGTAGAGTGTTGTGCACGTAACTTATCTGTGTGTATCTGCTTTGAGGTAAGTCGTGCGCATTGCCATTTTGGCTGTATGGCAAATTTCAGCTTTCCCATTGGTTGACCTGCTTCATGTTGCTATACAGGCATGGCATATGGAATCGATACTCCATGTCAACAGCTGATATAGAGGGCATTCACAGCTGACACAGATGCCAGTTTTTCTCTGTGTTACATTTCTATGGTACTGCATAGCAAACTTTATTTGTGCTTATTTAATTTAGGGGAGCCTATAGGTAGAACAACAAGCAATGGCAGCCATTTTTGGAACATGTAGAAAATTGCTTGTTATTCCACCTATAATTTGTTTACAGGGCAAATCTGCAATGTCCTTATAGCCAAATATATTTCTCATGGCATATTCAAGGGCATCCCTACAGGAGAAATGCAAACCTCTACTGGAACAATTCAAGGGACACCTAGGCAATGACCAGGGCCACAGATGCTGTGACAATGGGCATTGAGGTAATTACCTCCAATGCCTCAGTGAAGCACCAAGCCTGTACCAGCCAAAATGATCTATGGTTTATATATTTATTATATGTTATGTGACCGGTACCCTGTAATTTTGCTTAGAAATTAACAATGCTATATGTTTTTTCAATAAGATGATCTATCCATCAAAAGGAGGTCAATACTGTGACCTTTATCCTAGGGATTGCCTTCCCACATAGTTGTTTCAATGAGCATCTGTTATACATGTATGCAATGATTAACGAAAAAAAATACACTGGATCTCTGGGCCTCACTAAACAAACAATCCAAAAAGCCTAGATGTTTCCAATTTCATTGAGAAAACACCAATTAAAAACCTGATCAAATCACTAAACCCATCAATGGCACCTACACACGAATGTTGCATGCTGTGCACAATATCGCTTGGCAACGACATCTCCATAACTCTGCTTTGTATCATGCCATTCCCCGGCCCCATGTCTACCATCATCAGACTGAGACAGGGTTGTCTATGGTTAGCTGGTCACGTTTTCCACCATAATAAGCAAGCTAATCATGTCCTTCTCTGGAAGCCCGATAACCCAAGTATCCAGTGAAATTGTTTTGCCAGGGGTTATGTCATTTCAAAGAAAAACAAATGCAATTTTGTATCATTTTCAAGCTATGGTTGGCCGACCATTGTTTGAAAATGTGAGCTTTAACACAACAAAATCTGTCTGTCAGTTTAAAATCGTCGCCACTTGCTTTGTTTTCTTTTTTCTCAGCATTCACCGTCTGACTAGTGTAAATAGGTCATTGGAACAATATTTCATATTAAATCCTACCCCACAAATTGATGTTTTCTCGAAAGTTACAGTCAACTACCAATGATGTAATTTCCCTTTAAGCAATGTTTGTATTATTAGTGGAGTATTTTTCATCAAGGGTATTCGTTTAAATAAAATCCTTCCACATTGATTATATCCAACAGCCAGTTGCTTCATGGCTCAATCAACATCCTATGAACTATCCTACCCTCATTGCTACATCCATCACAGCTGCGGTTTTAACATTCACCCTAAGCTCTTAATGTTAATGCCATTCACTGTGTACCATTCCACACAATGTCAACACCTTAAAGATACTTACATGGGTCTCTGTTTATTTGAGATTTTCGTGCTACATGCTGCAGTTATTTTCTCCCAGTGAATTAAATGCATGAATTCCACGAATAATGGGGGACTTTTGGTTTCGGATACACTAGGTTATTCTCAATTGTTTACTAAATTCTGAATGTGCACACACTTACGAGAACAATGGATTTACCTGGTCAGTCTGCTGCCACTTAGTGTCCCCAATAGACTCCCACTGTACCACAAATAGACTGTGTAAGTCTTATGTTAACCAAACTTGGGATTGTTTCATTTGCTAAAAAAATTGTACTTAGAGTTTTTACTGAACACAGTTTTTTACTACCAAAGTATAAACAGAAAATATAGTTCTAGCTTGATGTGCCATCCAGTCCTTTTCTCGTTAAAGTCTCATGCATTCTGGACTTACACCAGGGGTAGGACTCTTTGCTGATCAAAAGGTCTGAAACTACACCCAATTTTAGGTTGGAATGATGGCACTCCGGCCATTACAATACCCCATGAGTTAAAGATTTCATGGTAACATTATCCTCAGCCCTAGAAAGAAGTAGATACCTGAAGACAATTCAAGTTTCTATTTTCACCAGGCGGACACACAAAGTCTGAATACTGGTGCTTCCCCTTCCAGTCTCTAGTTTGGTTACACTCCCTACTGATGTATGGATATTTAATTGAATAGCACAAATCTACACCAGTCTATCTATAGGTTTGGTAAGGATAACAAAGATCATTGGTTAATTTTAGTCTGAAAGCTTCCTGATTATGAAATTAATAATAGAACAATTTTTTCTGTGAAATATTCCCGTCTCAAATGAAGTCGTATTAAAGAAAAATGTAGCTGAAAACCTTAAGAACGCAATGGCTGATTTTGGTTGATTTTGGTTACAACCAAATTTAAAGAAAATGAGGTTACATGCTGGAAAGCGTGTAAGGTTTCCTCCTGACTCATGCAACGGATTAAGCCAAAATTTTCACAAGTTTGTTATTTCGTGTATATGGTTGATCACACAAAGCATGAACACTGTCTGCAACTATTTTGTCAGCTCTACCAATCCTGTATAATACCTTTAATTACTTTGTATTTGTCAGTGTTCCATGATATGACTACAGCTCCTGTCTATTGAGTTAGTTCACACCTAGACAGCTTAATCATCTCACTGAATAATCTCCTCACTACTGCTATACCATGACCAAACTTCAAGGCTCTGCTTACAGCAGAATTCTGCTCTTATTGGTCACCATTCTCAAAGAAGTGCCTAATTTTGGTATTGGGCATCACATCTACTCACTGAGGAGAAATACTCCAGACTAATCAGTTCAAACACGTATTTTCAGTTTTTGAAAGTGCTGTAAAAAAATCTTTAAAAAGAGCAATATGGGATACCTTAGTTTCTCCACCCCCTTTCCATCTCTCTTGATGGTTCAGGTTCAATTCAAACTATTTGTTCTCTAAATATGCTTGTCCTCAACTCTTTTTTTTTTCTTCAAAAAAAACCCCAACCCACACAATTTAATTGACTCAAATACAAAACCAACAATCCTTTTAAAAAATATGAGAGATAATTTCTGTCCAAATTGATATGAACAGTTTGTTTATTACTAGGAGCCCATGGTGTGTTGCAATGCATGACTTGGAGTAATTAAAACAAACTCAGTCAAAACAAATTACATGGCAATGGAATTGACAACGCTCACGCAGGAACAAAAAATTAACTACATGAAATGATTGGTTCAATCTTATTTCTCATCTCTGAAGACCAATGTAGCAAAAAAAAACCAAACCTATATCATGCAGCGTTTTGCCTTGGTCGCTTTCCAATATTACAAAATGAAGGAATAACTGGTTAATGCAAGACCTGTCCTTGGTGAAGAACCAAGCCCCCATGCAGGCATCCCTTGTAAGTTAATCAAGCTATCAGACCATCTCCAAGGCTGTAACATCTGTTTATGGCAACATCAGCATCCATCCTTGCACATTCTCTCTACCTCCGGAATGCCAAGCACCCCAAGATTGCCGAGTATGCAAAGAGCTGGCTCTCACTAAGCATGTGAGGGCACTGTTCAAAATTCATATGGGTCGGGACATTGGGGAGTTGTTATCAAACGAGGGCTCACTGTTTTCCAAGCATAGACTGACAACCTGTAAATTTCAAAGGCTATGAACATCTGGTACATTACTCTGTGGACTTCAACCCACAGACAGTTTTCAAAAGACCTTTATCAATGAGCCCTCATATTGCTTTTCAATTTACTACCCACGAGACAAAGTTGAGATATTGGTAATTTACAGCAAAGATGGCCGCTCAATCATTTCTTTTAATGTGGTCGGTGTCAAAAGTAGAATGAAACAAACTTTCCGCCATTCATCTTTGATGTGTATAAACCTGTCAAAACATGCTTAAAATCAAAATTGTTAAAAACCCCAATTTTCTTCACCGGAAACCTTTGCTATTTGTATAATGGCTTGACTGATAACAGACCAACAAATGTATTTATGAATCTAGCCACAACTTTTTAGGTCAATATAGACTGTAATGTAACCTGTGACATCACTTTTACAAAAGGAGCCAAAGAGCCTGGACTTCCTGTAGGCACGATTTGTACACAGCTCAATAAAAGAAAACATTCAATCTATGGAGATTGCACTGTCTGTTATTTTTATCAACTTTTGATATGAAGAAAGGGGGCAAAGCTCAAAACATGTTCAGCTGTATAACTCTTGAATTAATGTGAAAAATTATGACACAAAATATAAAATTTCCCGTCTATATTATCGGACATGTAAATGGTTGGAGGGACAGACTTGGTTAAAAAGATGAAAGAAATTCAAATACACTTTGGTGGAGCTAGGAGCCCACTGTTTATAAAGTGTCTGGTGTGATATAACAGACAGTTTCTTAGCAACTGGCTTTTCAACAGGTGGAAAGGAAGCCCACTAAGCCCAGAACCGCCAGGAGACAAATCACTGCAATAAAAATAACATCCCTGGGCCTAATAAAATGGGGGGGACACGAACATCCATATGAATGGCTCAAGAAATCAACCTCTCTTGAGACTGTAAGCATTAAACACAGCTCAGTAACTGCAAAATGTAACATAGTTTTAATGCAAGAACTTGTCAAATAAATCTCTAACTAAATACATCCCTGGTGAAATGGGATAATTGTAAAGGAAATGAGTGCCCTCGGACAGGCGTGGGGACGAATCAGTGAGAAATGAACATGATAGACCCATGAGGAAACCCACTGCCCTGTCAAACATTTGAACACATGCCAAGTTCCTCTAGTGCCTCGTAAAAAGGGGGTAGTGTAAGCAACTGCAAGGGCAGAGGTTATAAGCAGCTTATCTCTGGCAGAAAGTTGTAAGCAATTTAATTAGTAACAATGTATTTAGAGACAATTGAGTTGAAAAGACTTATTGTTTCACAGCCATTCAGTAGTGAATTATGTGAAGTTGAATTAAATAAACGAATGGAAACACATAACCTTGAGATAAATTTAAACACTTGACCCATTGCTGCTGTCTGCCCATGGTCAGCCATTATTATGGAGTTCAAATTGCTTGTACAGATATGGCGCTCGTCTACCTGTATGCGCATTGTCTCATATGTGCCCTCTACAGTAACACACAGAGAATTTGACTCCCCAAGTGGCGCTACCAAGGTTTTAGGGTGACAAAGTCAGGTGAATTGCGTCAATTGGGTCAGTAATGTATAATTAAAAAAATTGCTAGCATTTACTTGCTTCTGACTTTCTGCTGAAATGAATGCTATTCTAGGGTACCTGAGTGATGTTAGTGAGAGCCTTACCTCCTGACAACCAAAGAAACCTCACAACTGATCAAATTTCAGATTTCACTGATCGGAACCACACAAATCTGCTGGGGCACTGGAGTGTTTTCCAGGTCTAAATCTTTAACCATTTGGGTTGTGGCTTAATGGTTAGACTACAGGATCAACACTATTAACGGTTATTGGTTATGACTAGGAAAATGCACCCTGGACAAATAGTGGTGAGCAGAAACAGGTTACCGGCCAAAGTGTCATGGGATTTGTATTCCTTGTGACTGATATCCTGCTAAGTTTTGCTGAGCAATTCAGTCTGGTAAGCATAGGTTTTCTGCTTAGGAAATCTTTGAATAATTTCATGAAGCTATTTGTAGGGATGAGAGTTAATGCCGACAAAAAAGTCTGGAACTGGGTTCCAGATCTTAGGTGGTAAGTTGAAATGATGGCATTTCCACCTTTTGGTAACCCCTGGAGTTATATATTTCAAGAAGCTTTTGGGGACCGTATCCTCTGGGCAAGAGAAGTAGATCAAACCATCAGGTTTATTTGTATCTGAAGAAAATTCCTGCATTTTTTATTTACCGGCAAGACTTTAAACAGCCAGAATTCAGATAAGTGAAATTTCTCACCCTTGTATTTGGCAGATATTGCTAAACAAATCTAATGCTAAGCAAAAAAATAACAGAGAACCAGTCACTGCCAATGTACTTTGTGTGGTATTGTGACTGGTAAACCAATCTTGCTAAGAGAGATTTATCTGTGCTCAGCAAATTTTTAAGCTAAACAGTTTTATGAAACTGGGACGCGATCCAAACAAATTGAAGCAGGGCAAAATTGCTTCACTTAGGAGGAAGTGAGTGGATAGAGCGAAAGGTACATGGGGAGAGCACCAGACGGAATCTTTCCCAGGACACTTTCCCCGTGGGAACACGATGAGACAATTCCAGCAATTAATCCAGAGAAGTCATCACTCAATGGACTGTCAACAAAATCTCAAAGCAATGATTTACAGATCAATCATGAAGAGGAAATGAGTGGCCTGAGGTGGGAAATGGGGGGAATCTAAGGGAATCTAAAAACAATCCACCCCGGGAGAACGCCAGCACCTCCTGGGAATCTACGATGTGACAACTCGAAGGAGAACAAAAGAGTTGAAAGTATTGTCACAGGATTTTCTTAAACAAAACACATCCTCGGTAAAAGGAAATCAAATCATGGCTTTATTTTGGGGAGGAACTGACACAATTTTCACAATGTGGTGATTTATTGAAACAATGGTTTAAAGACCCAGAAGTGTTAATTGAAAAAATACACGATCAAAAGGCAATCCATCTGAAAGGTGTAAACTTTTAACTTTATGTTGACGGTGAGTCAGACAGGACTTGCATATGATGACCAAGTCAAAACTTTCCTTTGGTATTGCATTGCACTTTGCAAAGAATCATCAAGACTAAAGTAATGGTTGTGGCTGAGCAGTCTACTGCACCGAACTCAATTTCTGGAGGCTAAGTTGTCAGGGTGTGGGTTCGAATCCCCATCATGCCACTTCAGTCCTTGAATAAGACACTTAGCTATAGTTGCTTTACTTCACCTAGGGGTAAACTGGTACCTGCGAGGGCAGAGACAGTTCTTATGATTGATTTAGCTTGACGCACTACATACTTGGCAGCACAGGTTGTATACTCCCCTGGGAGATGAGGTGGTTTAAGGAATGAAATAAATGGCCCAGTGACCAGAGTAATAATGTTGGAACGCCTTGAGCGTCAATGCGTGACAAACTTGAGAAAAAAAAACACTTTTATTAACATTTTTATTAAGTCTGTGAAATAGCCCATATGGTACATGTATGTGCATCATGTAGTGTTGAACATTATCCCCACACCCAGTGTAGCTAAAGTAATGTTAAATGTTTTAAATTTAACCTTTGAGACAAACGCTTCAGATCTGGCACACAAGTGAAGAACACCTACGTCTGCCAGTCCAGCCACCATTAATGGTCACTCGGTATAAATTTTGTGGAAATTCAGGTATAAAAAAACCTTATGCACTTAATATGCAATACCGAATTTGGGGCAAGTTCAGTGGTTGCCTGTTTTGTTATATTACACAATGACAGTTTTGTTATATTACGACAACAACATTGGTGGAAAAGGTCCCCTCATGGGGTATGCCATGCTAAATGACACATGCTATGCATGGATTTTACCTATATTCCGATTCATCCATTGGGAAACTGACATAGATAAATATGACTAGTGATTTGACATGACATGGAGAATATTATGATTCATGAGTGATTTGAACTGACACATATATATATACTTTTTTTAACTTGGGCAGAAATAGTTCGTCTTCAATCTTTAACTTAAAAGATCTTTAACTTAAAAGATGAGATTAAAGGCTACGGCAAAACTGCTTTTTTGTAACATTTAGTCTCTTTGATTCAAGATACTGTACAACACTGCCAGTATTGGCAAAACTGTACTCTATTCGAATCCATATAAAGTACATGTAATGATTGTAAAACTGCAGTAATTTTACACTAAAACTCACTTTGAAGCAAATCAGGGTAAAACCGTTAATGGTTAGCTCCCTCAGCTTGAATCAAAGCCTGTACTAATTGACCACTCACTAACAGTTCCAGCTTGTTATCAAGTTTCCTAAACTAGTAGACACAGGAAAAAACTAAGTGCCATATGTGATGCCCCATGCCAAAATCAAGTACTTCTAGAAAATAGTGAAATTGGCATTAAAAGTGAAGACGACTGAAAATCAGCCATGAAAACAGTGTGATGTGAACTCTTACACATTCTACATGTTGAGAAATACTTACCCTCTAGGCCCTAATAAGGTGTTATTTGAAAGCTCATATTCTCAGTATATTTGATGATCAAATAAACCTACTTTAGATTTTTTGCAGGAAGTGCCTGGTTTAGGTATTGAGCATCACATATGGTCGTGTCAGTGCAAAAAAAACGTTGTATCTCGTTTTTACAAAATCATCATATATCTCATTTAAATTCTCCATGCAAAAACATTGCATCTAGGCGCATACTTGTTTTGTGTGTACATCCAGGCTAATTTAAGCCAGTTACAACGTTTTGACAATTCAACTCACAAGATACAACGTTTTGGCTCTGACGAGATGATATACTGGCGTTGCTCTTCAGATTAAAACTATTTATCAGTACAAACAAAACAAAGCTTTTCAAAAACTTGAATTATCTTTAATGACAAAATATTAAACAGGGCCTGATAGCTCCATTGGTACTGCGCCAGCATGTTAATCTGGAGGTCACAGGTTCAAATCCAATTCTACTCAACTTTTCTTTGTTCAACCCAAAATTGAGTTACAAAATTTACCCAGTCAGATTCCCCCGTGATTCAAAGGCAACACTGATACCTTTATTTGATTAAATATCTAAAAACACACCCCCTTACTTCAATGAAACGGTCTATGTAAGTATGGCTTACCTGTAGGTTCTCGGAGTACTTCCACGTAGGCAGTAGGGAAGATACCTTTTCTGTTTCCAATACGCCCCTCCCACCAATTGGAATCAATCTTTTTGACAAGCTCTATGTATTCGCCCTGATGTAAAACACAACAAAAATAGCAATAAATACATGAAGAGCAGTAGAGGTCACTTTGAACACTAGGAAACACTGAACAGAATAAGCCTGCTGCCATGTGTTGCATAAGATTTTTGCGTGTCCTCTGAAGCAAACTGGTTAGTAATCTTACAGATGTGCAAATAAACAAATGTTTTTATCACAAATCATTTTTTAAAAGGTACCACAAATCCTAAACTGACCTTGTTGAAGTTGAGTTCCGTCTGTGTTTCCCCTGAAAACTTGTACTTGGCTCTTGCTTTACCTTCCAGGCCTGGACCATGAAGCTGGGCCTTCTTGGCATCTTCAAGTGATGTGACGACCTACACAATCGCAAAAAAAAATTGAAGTGTTTGTCTACCTACGCAAACTCAGAGTGACAGTTTGAAGACTTAATTCCTAATGATCTGAAAGCTTGGGTTTTTATCAACTTGATGCCAGTACCAAGTGTCTCCATTTGAAATACTACACATTTTGTCTCCAGTGTGAAAAATTTGTCCCAAACACTGAGCTTCTTATATTGATTCATCATACCAAAGTTAGCATATATTATGAACAAAATCCCTGTCAAACTATGAACCCTTATTTGGTGTTTTCTGAAAAATGAGACCAACAAATTGGATGACATTTTCTCAGGTTGATTTGTATGGAAAGTTAATTGAAAAGTGAAAATGTGAATTCTGAAAAATCCAATTATAAATCAAACTTGTTAAGCTACGCGTATAACACTAGGAATTCAAAAAGGTTATTTAACAAAATAAAATTTTTACTTGTTTAGTTTTGTTGTGGACATTTGTATTTTTGACCTTTTCAATGTTTCTTTAAACCTAGATCAAGAGACCATGCATATCTGTGCAATTGTTACCAATCATGCATACCATAGGCATGTCTGATTCGGCTGGTTTTTTGGGGGGAGTTACTAAATATTTCTTAGTAAAAACAAGGAACACAATTTTATGATTTTTTTTAAAGACATCTACAATGTATATTACATGAAGTTGGGAAACATTGGGCATTGTAAATTCAGGACATGACCTTAATACTGTAACCTTTTTGGATGAATAAAAAGTAGGTAAAATTTTGCACTTGCTTGTGGTCCCGCTAGTCATTTTGGCACAAGCCGATTGCAGCCCCTATGGTCTCTATAGGGTTAGTACACTGTTCTATCCTATAAGGCATTGTCAGTGTTCTTTGCAGGATGTGCTTTTAGAGACAGTTTAGCATTAATATTTGTTAACACTTACCTCAATATAACTGGATGGGAAGATTCCAGCGTGTCCATGGTGTTCACCCTCATACCAATTCTTGTCAATTTTCCGTAGAAGATAAATTGTGTCTCCTTTATCGAAACTCAACTCCCTGTCAAAGCAAACACAAACAACTTAACCAACAGAAGGCTGATAACTTTACTATTTATCTATTTATCAATCATTCTTTATCAACTATTCCCCTTTTGAATTTTCCTCGGTACTTTGCTTGCCATCGTTGGTATTCAGGTATTTAAGTGCCTTTGGTAACCTTTCCTTTGGGTAGTGTTCCTATTTGCAACTTCTTCTTTTTTTAATTTAAAGTTTTTATTCGTCCTGTTTAACATATTGCATCCTTTGATGTATAAAAAACTAAAGTAGAAAATTTTAAAATACAAATCTAGGCACAAGGAATTAAAGTAGTACCAGCCCCAGCCCGAGAAACACCCAACAACAACTGCCATTTAATGTACTGCCACAGTAATTTATATTTTATAGGCTTGAACACTGCAAATTCAGTTGTACAAAATGTCATGGATCAAGTGATAAACAAGATTTGTTAAACGTGATAATCAGATGATAAATGACGGAGGTCATGTCAGTGGCTTCATAATGAACAAACCCTTGCATGCACTACTATAGCTTAAGTCAGACAATGGATGTGTGTAAATATGTAGTCGCCAAAACACAACTGTCAACCAATGAGGCACCTCCAATTGACCTCATTGAGGGCGCTCTATGAGCTTAAGATGTCATGCACAGAGGTCTATAGACCCCCTTGCACTGACATAACATGTGGCTACTACCTGACATGGTCTGCTATTATGGGAGTTAAATTGCATTTACGGATAAAGTGCCGTCTCACCACACAAACATACGTCAGCTCAGAGCAGAAAGGTCTTATGGTACCAAGAAAGACCCAATCAGTTTAAAGCAGAAAGGACTTATAATATCTACACACACAATGAGGTATAGGTGCTTTCTGCTCTGAGCTGACTGGGTCTTTTTAAGTCTTATAAGTCTTTTCTGCTCTGAGCTGACTGGGTCTTTCTAAGTCTTATAAGTCCTTTCTGCTCTGAGCCGACTGGGTTTTTCTAGGTCTTATAAGTCCGTTCTGCTCTGAGCTGACCGGGTCTTTCTAGGTCTTATAAGTCCATTCTGCTCTGAGCTGACTGGGTCTTTCTAGGTCTTATAAGTCCATTCTGCTCTGAGCTGACTGGGTCTTTCTAGGTCTTATAAGTCCTTTCTGCTCTGAACTGACGACTTAAAACGTAAACTGCACACTAACAAACGGGGAAACTGACTCCCAAAATGGCGTAACCAAGTTGTATCATGGGTGACGACGTCATGTAAATTGGATCAATAGAACATAAGAAGCAAATACAGTGCATCATTTGTGGTTTATACTCACTTGTGAGACTGTGCCTTGAATGGATATAAAGCTAAAGCACACGCCTTGACCTGATAAGATCGAAGAAAACAAGAAACAGAATTACTATAAATGTCCAGGTGAGATGAAGGATCATGTAACACGTCTAAAATGCTCATCATCTCTTTCCCATCTACTGGTTTCTCTGCCTGCACAAAGTTGTTCTAAAGTGATCTTGTTTTTGAACTTTCATGTTGACCATGTGTACCTCATCCGATGTTCATCCTCCTGACATGCTTCGCCTCGCATGTCCCTTCCCTCAATGGCAAGACCAAAGAGGAGTGGGATGAAGGGGATGTCTGCCCCCCCCCCCAGCAAATATAAATAAACGTAACCAAATTAACAACAACAAAAAATTAAGATTGCCGTCAATTTTGGGGAGAGTGGAGTAAGGAAATTTAACTTCCCCTATGGCCCCTCAAGATGTTTGTCTACCCCTCCCCCATGCCATCACCTCTTCCCAACTCATCCTTCTACAGAGTTTCCAACCAAAGAAATAGAACCAGGAGAATGCTGAGCTTGTCTGCACTCCATGTCCTGCCCTGGATGTGGTTCATCAATACCACGCGACACACATGTATGGCAAGTGATATGCAAGTATGGCCAACTGGTCATGCGCATTGAACATTTACATTCATTAATGAGTGATTCAAATTACCTGGTTTTTGTAGGGTAAATTTTGTCATATGCGCATGTCAAGTGACATCATTTTGACATGCTTGCGTAAAAAAAAACAGTGTAACAAAATGGCTGCAGACATCCATAAAATGGTCTCTGAACTGGGTTGGGTGGATAATGACCCACTCAACATTCTCCAGGTTCCATTTCTTTGGTTTTTAACTCATATTTGCACCCAACTTAGGTGGCTTTCTTTGAAAAATATGACATCTATCCTTGTTGATGATAAGTTGACTTAATAGATGAGATAACAGAGTGTTCCCCCATAGGAATCCCCTGAACTTCCACAACATCGGACCCTCAAAACCAACTCTCTCATTGGTCCCACATCTTCACCTCTTGTTTGCGTCCAGGTTGGGGGCCTTCCTTAGAGCTGATGATGGGATCATTGAATCTATCGTTAGTGATGATTGGTGATTTGATAGGTGCGTAGTCAGAGTGTCGTCTGTGTTGCTGCTCCTCTATCTGCAGACGTTCCTTCTTCTTCCTCTCTTCCTCAATCAATCTCTGCAAAAAACAGATGAAATATTCATAAATTAATTCCTTGTATGAAATGTTCATCTTTGGCTATAGCAGTGGCTGCTGGGTCAAATCATACTATTGTGTTGCCATCTCATTTTTCTCCCATTCAACCTTGGGCGCGTTTTGGTGACCCCAACAAGAAACATGTTTGACGTTTAGTCACTGATTAAGCATTTTCACCAGTTTTACTGCATCACAGTGAAATAGCTTCTCCAACCAAACTGTTAGTTTTTGGTTCAGTTTGGTGAATTTGCAAACAAACGAAAAGTGTCTTTTGATATGAAGAAAAGAGTGCACAAATTTGTTCTGGTGTTTTTCAATACAATTTCTGATTTTATATGGTATTTTAATTTTGATTCAAAATGTAAAAGTTGCCAACTATCCAGTGTAGTTTCTTGCCAGCCAAGAAATGCCCTGCTACAGAAATGGCACTCTTTTTGTAAACAAAGTGACTTGCTCTAAGGACACAAAGAACTTACAGATACCAAAAAAATAAACCACAGCACTAGAAAATCTCAGAAAAATTTTCAGAGGGTCAGTGTATTAGCCACCCGGAATATCAGCAGCATCAGAAAGTGCCCGACTTTCATATCATGCACAGAAGACATGGTTTGAAACACACTGACATGCTGCACAGGCAAGTACAAAACAGAAATGTTTTGTGTTTTTTTCCTGATATATATTTTTTGTTTTGGTAAATATATTGAAGGCAGAGAACTTTGCCGTTTCAATTTTGGTCAAAATTGCCGAAGCTTATTTTACATGTTGGTGTATAAGCCTCCTGGAATATAAGCCATGGAGCATGATGAAGGCCTGAAAATCAAGTCATATGCCGCGGCTAATGGTCTGAAAATGATGATAATCTTTGATACTATCCTGACCTCTGCTTTTGTCTTGTCAAGTGTTGGAGGTGGATCCCTGTAGTTATAAATCTTATCACTTCCAGACGAGTGTCTCGTTGGTTTTGACCCTGAAACAAACCACAAACAAAATCAAATATTTAAACATCTGACTTCAAAATAGTATAAACCAACACCCAAAGCTTGGACATACACAAACACATTTTCATTGTACACGCAGAAAAAATATTTATTTTAAGTCAATTTACATGAGATGGTCTAGCAAGAAGTTCAATTAGTGACGAATTTATCCGTTTGTGAAAGCAAACAATTTGTGTAAAACTGATTCATCAGGAATGACTAGGCTGTATGTTGCCTCAGAAAATTATACCTTTATTAGATTATTTGAAATGCAGTACTTAGGCTGAGAGTTAAGAAAATGAAGATAAAGCAGTTAATGAGATTAAATATAGCATTTTCAGCGGTACGAGATTGTTAGACCCTAGGTGAGAGCAGACTCGAGGTGCAACTGTTCTTGAAACAGTGCAACTCATAAGAATTTGATGGGTTATTACAATACAGCATTGACTAGAGCACAACCTTGCCATACGCTTTGAAGCAGCGAGGGCACACTCATGTAAAATTTTGAGTTTTTTTGTCCGACTGTTTTCATTTAAGTACTTTTATTCAATTCTGTCACTATACAATCTATAAACTGAGTGCATACGTGTGCAGACTTTTACGTATCAAACGCAAAGCCACATATGCATGTGTGTTAGTTTAAACACAAACTTAAGCTCTATGAATTTGTTCCACAGTTGAACACAAGCCTCAAACATGATTGCACCCAGGAGGCTTCAAAATATGTGTGCATGGATCAAGAGTTAATGCTCTGGTCATTATAGCTGTATGGAAATTACCCAGTTTGTCTGTTGCTATCCAACACCAAAACTTATCCAATTTAATAATAATTTCTGATAATAAAATTGCATTGTTTTAATTAGTATGGAGATGATGTAAATGTTGCAAATAAGCAAACCATTAACTTAATTGAATATAAATTAAATGGGAAATGATTTGAATTGGTATCTGATATGTTACCACACAGAACTGTTCGGACAAAAAAATGAAAGATAAAAGCAAAAGCAAAAATGGTTAGGCTTTAGGCAGGTAATGCTCAAAAGTTAACAACTGAAACTTCATTTGGGGAAAAAGAGCAAAAACCCAAACAAACATACCGGCAGGTCTGTGTAAACATTCTGAACTTATTTTGCAAGAGCCATATTCAAACATATGATATAAACACTTAGTTCAAGTGCAAAACAGCTGGTTTATCTTTCTGCCTACAAATAAGTCTTTTACTAGCTGCTCAAACTAACTGATACAAATTCTCACCAGCAAAGAAAGACAAGTAGGGTTTGAAACTTTACATGGTGGAGATACAATCTAGTAAGGTTTGTAATAAAAAAAATCTCTCTTGTGAGTTAGGGCAGATCTGAAAAGTACCCGTGGTGTAACAACTCAAGGTTTCATTCAGTATGCTCTGATCGTCTTCAGGAGAAAGCTGGGCTCTGTTGCAGGAAGTTGTTACACCATCAGTTCTTTTCAAAACCATTATGAAAAAGAATTTTAGGTACATGTGGTCACTGCAAACCTTACTATAGATCAAGAAAGTTAGATCCACTATTTTTCATGAATAAAGGTTTCTTGTTAAACATTTGTATAAAACAAATTAGGAAATTGGTTCTTCCATTTATTCTATACTTTGAGCTCCTGTGGTCAACGTTCTGAAATTGACAGAAAAACAAGAGCATCTGGTCCAAACTTTAAAAATGAACAGCCATCGTCAAAACAATTTTGGAATATCTGATACATCTGCAAGTTGAACAAACAAAAGTACATAATATTACATTCATAAATGCTTAAGAGTATATGTGAATGAAAGAGGGATGAATTGTCTAAAACAGACATTTAAGACCAGGCAGGATATTGGCAGTGGGATAATGGACCTCACCTTTGTCTCTGTCCATTATCCCACAGCCAAGATCCTGCTAGGGCCCATTTTTATAAAGCCTGTAAGCACAAAAACTTGCTAAGCACAGACAAATTTTGCTTAGCAGAAACAGATTACCGGCCAACATTCCATTAAGTTCACATTGTCACTGGTACCCCGCTCATTTCTTGCTAAGTAAAGAACTTTGCTAAGCTTAATTTTCTGCTTAACAGCTTTATGAAATTGGGCCCTAGTCTTAAAAGCTGATTACAACCTCGTCAACACTCTTTCATTTCCTAATTTAAAAGCATGATACTACATGCATTTGCAAATTGTTTCATACGTCAAGTTTCAAACAAAGCAACAACTAGCTTTCAAGAAACAATTTCTCTACTAAAAAAATAATTACTCTTGCCCTGCACTGATCATAAAGTATTACATGCTTTCCTCTGCTTGCGGTCAAACTCCAGGCAAAACAGCAGGTAATGTTCAAGGGGAAAATCAATGGCACGTTTCTTGGTGAACATTCTTCAGAGAGTCAAGCATCATGCTAAGCATCTTGCTAAGCTAGTTGGTAAGCAAACATCTATGTGGTAAGCATCTATGTTCCTGGCATCCACCAGCAGCTCCACTGGAATTGCCGCAATAGACTGAAGGCATGATATGGCATACATCAGACGACTTGACAAGTCTACAGCGACACCTTTAGAAATAAACTAGTTACATTTGATGTCTCAGTGTACTCCACTGACACCACAGCCCTCTGTTGGTGAAAATGCCCCAAGTTGCCGAGCCCAGGGCAGAATGTGACAGTGTTTTTGGTTCACACTTGGCCTATTTCTGCTTCAAGTCCATGATTTTCAGTTGGCAATCTATCTTGGTTATCCTTCCATCTACGATCTAACAGCTTCAAAAGCAAATTCTATTCATGGCAGTTTTAAAATGACTTCAAAATGTCATTTCTTCTGGCATTAAAAGAGCGCCCTCAACAACCTGGGATGGATAGTCTGCAGATCTTCAGCCACACAATTAAAGATTTCAGATGAGATCAGTTAATGTCACAAGTACCTTCATTAATTCAGTTTATAATTGATTGATGCAAGATGTCACTAAGGCTGGCAGTGTCTCGGTTCAGCGACTCAATTCCACTTCAAGTTTCAAGTTTAGAAAAACAGCAGATGACGATTCTTCGCAGGGAATACATAGTACTCACATCAATACAGTCTTTTAAAAACATATCATGTAGAACTGTCACACAGTCATTCGCCCTAGAAGAGAATCTATACAACGATCTACTGGGGAAGAATTAAATCCTGCTAGTCAATCAGGCACAAGTGCCGTCTTCAAAGGCTGGCATCTGCACTATACCACTTTCACAATATCACTTTCCACACTGACCATGATGAGAACGACAACATATAAGTTAATTGGTTCCAAGCTTATCAGTCAGGCACTGGCTGTGACAACATCACAGACGACGACTCTCCGAAGAAACACACAAAGCTGGCATGTAAAGTTCAACAGACACGATCCATGTGAATCCTCCCCATCTTTCCAGTACAAGGGAGAAATCCGACCCGAGACAAGAAAAAAACTTTGGCGATCCTTACAAGTCAGACATTTTGCTGATTAGAAAAACATCATGTAAGATCACTCGTCACAAATGAACACACAGAACTAATATCTTAAGAACAATGTGACTGATTCCACAACCTTCCACAACCAAAATGGAGAAGAACAAAAAAATGCAAGTTAATTCATTCTTGGTAACAGGTCCACATTTTGCAGGCTACAAAACATTGCAGATAACTCCTTGTAAAAATACTCAATGCTTGCAATCTAACGTTCAACAAGCACAATCAACTTCAATTTGACCAAATCTACACATAATTTGTCACATGGATATTGAGAAATCCAACCAACAAAGACATTGTGTGGGGAAAACACGAATTACTTTATCATTGGTAACCGGTCCAGCACTGTTAAATGGCTTCCATAACCTGATTGGAGATACAAGTACACGGTGTGATGAGTAGATAATAAAAAGATGTGTGATGACCCAGCGTGGGTGATGGCACAGATCCCTGCTGTTTGCTACCGGTCACCATACTAATATGGCTCTACAACGGCTGCACTGTAGCATTGACACAGTTTGCATTACTACAATAACTGTACTGCAACCATGCTGTACTAAAAACTGATTTATCAATATGGTATTATTTGCTATCAATAATTGCCATCAGTTCTTATTGTCCCACAACATCAAAGTATTAGCTGCTATTAATAATGGCTATCAGTTTTATATTGTCCCATACCAATAAGGAACTAGTTGCTGTCAATAATTGCTATCACTTTTATATTGTCTCATACCAATAAAGTATTATTGGCTATCCATCAGTTTTATGTTGTCCCACACCAATAAAAATATTAGCTGCTATCAGCAATTGCTATCTGTTTTATATTGTCACATACCAATAAAGTATTATTGGCTATAAACAATGGCTATCAGTTTTATCTATGGTGGTAGTGAATGTAAGTAAGGTTTGCAATGACACTATGGGAAAATATATTATGAGTTATGATGGCTCTGAAAAGAGCTGGGCCCAATTTCATAGAGCTGCTTTATAAGCAAAAAAATTTGCTAAGCACAATACAATTTTGCTTACCAGAATAAGGTTACCAGCCAAACTGCCATGTCATGTCACGTGTACAATTTGTGACTGGTATCCTGCTCATTTCTGCTTAGCAGGAAATTTTAAAGCATTATTTTCTGCTCAAATCCACAGAACTTATATTTTGATCAATTACATCCCCGCTTCAACCTTTTTTGCTATCAACGATGTTATTCACTTGGGGGTCACTTTCAAAATGTTCAATTGTCTATACGGAAAAAATGCTATGTGATAATGAAATCCCTTAGTGTTTTACACAATATCAACCATGTAGGTGTCTGATTTGGAAGTCTTTCAACAACAACAAAAATAAATATTACAAAAAATTGCTAGTTGTTATTTCCTTCTTGTGAGTTTTATGGAACTTGTTTCAAGTGAGCACAATAACCTACAAGACAAGCTGAAAGTTTCCCCCCTTTTTTTGGGGGGGGGGGGGTGGTGTTTTTAGACCACATCTAATTTGAGACAGATAATTTATAGCTGCAATAAACACAGTTACTTGATAGACCCCTTGCATTGGCTGCCTTGCTGAGGTCAAACAATTGAAACGTGCAAGCGTGTACGCAACATACACAACTCTCAGCCAATGATAGGTGTTCAGTCACCTCAGTGAGGGCGCTTATTAATTTGGGCTTGTGACCTCACGTGCAAATGGTCTATTACCAAGTGTGTAATGGAACATCATAGCTACACCTGAATACTGCCAAATGGAAAGTTATAGTTTGTCTACAAAAACTTACCCCCCCCAAAAAAAAAAAAAAAAAAAAATTTTGTCATCATCTGGAAAATTTAATCTACCATGATTTCGTTTTTCCATTCTTTTTATATATATATTTTTTCAAACTGAAATCCTTTTTAATTTGGTGAGAAGTTGCAGAGATAATTTCCCTCTTTTTTTTAAGATGTTCCTGCCCTTCCCAATGAGCTTAAGTACTTTGGGCTTCCTTGCCAGCGTTAATGTTTTACCTAATCCAATTGACCAGATTCATTTGACGTCATCATCCAGGATAAAACTTGGAGGCGCCATTTTGGGAGTGAGAGTAAGTGGATATTTTCAGCAACTCTAGCGCGGTTAGATGCGAACCATATCTGTACATGCTAATTGACTCCCAAGTGGCAGAATATGGCCAGACAGTAGCCGTGTGTGGTATCAGTTTATCCATTTTCAATCCTAACTTCCATCTCCAACATTTCACATTTTTATCTTTATTGTTCATTTTGTTTGCAGCTTCTTTCAGCCTTTAATATTTGAGAAAAATTGTGAATAAAAAAATAATTGCAAACGTGATAATGACATCATGTTTTTACCCTAGAGCAGATTCCCTCTCCAAAGGCCAATAAGTTTCTTCTCAGGTCAAAAAGTGAGACTGTTACCACTTTTAAAGTTTATCCCATAGGTATATTTGCAAGGTAAGCAGTTTTAAACAGCTATTTAATTTGTCATTAAAAAAATCAAAGATTTGATAGTTTGTGACCCTCACGCAAACTTGAGAGCTTAAAAAAGCACAACACTTGAAGTTAGAACAGCGCATTAGAACAGGGTAATGGGCTGTGCAAACTAGGTTAGTATCACTCACAAGTAGCCATGGATCAACCAATCAGAGCTGAGGATTCAGCTTGCTAGAAGATAAATTTCAATATCTGGTGTTACTATAGTTTCTAGTATCTAGTACACTCTGAATAAAAAATAATAAAATAGATGGGTTTGGGAATCTCACTAAATCATGTACACGTATTCCAATATGAACATTTCAGTTCAAACCTACATGAACATGTACATGTAGTATAAATCTCTACTGTTTCATTATGGTTCCAGGGTTAACCAATTGCCCAATGACAGATCAACCATGACAGATGCCAATATTAAAATATCGGGCAGTCCACTCTGACATTTTGCAATAAGCATATCCCTCCATCCCAGCTGTTGGTAATATTAGTAGTGCTGAAGTCAATGGTCTGACATTTAGTCATCTTAATACTCCATCGAACATATCCATGCTGTCAATAGGTCTTTACCACTGTGCGACCATCTTGAATTTTTCGCATTGGAATCAGTGTAATCAAAGTGAGGCTAACTGGTAAAACAAACTGACACCCTTTTCTGTATTATGAGAATGAGAACCAATTCATATAGGGTACATGACTAAGATGGCTATGGCATGATTAAGGTCTAAACATGCATATGCAGGCTCAATATCAAAATGATTTCAATACAAATATGTGGTGCACAAATTTGTGTATAATATGCAAGTTACCTTTTACCATTAGTAAATATTTGCTAATAAATTAAGCAAGATGCTTGCTTGCCTGATCAAATCAATGGTATGAAGTGATAATAATTTTTTAAACACAGTCAACATGTAAGGTTTATTCTCAGAACAGATATCAAAATAATTCCTGCTGAAAAGTTTATGAGCTGAATAAAGTAACAGCACTCCTAAACAACTATTCCGCTTGGCTAGAAACAAAATGACAGATTGTAAACAAATTATAAACAAAATGTCCTCACAGTAATGTTGTCGTCACATATTTTGCTTTAAAACTTGATCACTGACTTTCACTCTCTTAGTTCAATTTTATAGAGCTGCATACCAGAATAAGCTTACCAGTCAAAGTACCACGCCATATGCACCAATTTTGACTGGTATCCTGCAAATTTTTGGTTAACAGAAAATAGTGAAGTACCTTGTCTGCTTAACCAGCTCTATGAAATTGGGCACAGGTTTCACAATACCTTCCCAAAAGGATTTGACAAAAATCGCATGACCTAGTATTTTTCATTTCGGCAAAACTAAGTTGATTTTTCTGACTTCTGAAATTGCATTTCTCTGACTGTATGATTATTTTCCCTCTGAGAGATGAATATGTAACCCTCAAGAGACGTTTCACTGATGTTACATACAGCTACTGTCTGCCCACGGTCTGCGATGTAGAGATAAAGTGTGCGTCTAACTGCACACGCGTCATCTCAATGCACAATGCACAGTAACACTCGCGGAATACATCTCCCAAAATGTCACAAACAAAACTTATAATGAGTGATGACATCAGGCCGAATTTTACTGATTTTGCAAAAAAAGTACGTAAGCATGAAACAATTTTGCTTCCAGTATAAGGTTACCAGCCAAAATGCCATATCACATGTACCATTTGTGGCTGGTTTCCTGCCCTGTTTTACTTTTGCAAAAAAATTGTCAAGTAGTATACTGTTTTCTCAAAAACATGACTTCATAAAATGTGCAGCCTAGCTATTTAGAATGAGTGCATGGTTCCAAAATAAAATAATGTATTTGCCCTTTAAGTTGGACATGTGCTTCCAACTACCGCCATTAAGTTGTCCCTTTCCTCTCAGCGGCTACAGCGCTGTCAAAAATGTAGGTTTTGCGGCTAAGTGGACTTCAAGTTAACTTGCCTAAAGTTTGAGGCTCAGAGTAACTGACAGGTACTGATAAAAGACAGTAGCATAGAGTAATTGAACTAGTTTAGATTGTCCGCCATTGTCAGAAATAGATCAGCAGTAAACCATATGGGATTCTTTAGAGCTCTAGGTATAACAGTGTCACACAAATTTTGACAAGTTGACAGCATATTTAGTAAGTACATAAAACATAAATTTTCAAGTTGCCTTTTGTTGTTTTTGAAACCAAACAAAGAACAGTTTAGTATACAAAATTTGCAGACACTTTTATGTATGTACAGTTTGCTCTTTTTAAAGTACTTTGTTGACCATAATAATAGTAAAATGAAATCCTTGTCAATAAAATCTAACAACATAAAACCTATGTGAATGTGCATTCAAGAAAAACATGTAAGGCATTGTCAAGAAATTAGAAAAGTTTGAAAAGAAGTTTGATATATTTACATTGATATTTTGCGCTTCTTTCTGTGTCTATTCTCACTGGTTTGCCATTTGAATAAACTACCGTCTGTCCCTGAGTGATTGTTTGAAGACCCAGGGGTGTAGCTGGGCAGCCTGGCAATGGTGTCGAAAACCCCAGAGGTGTGGATGGGCGACCCGGGGGTGTTGCAGAGCAGCCCAGGGGTGTAGATGGGCAACCTTGGGGCACTGCAGAGAAACCAAGGGGTGTAGATGGGCGAGCAGGGGGTGTTGCAGAACAACTCTTTGAGGTTGGTGTGGATGGGTGAACTGGGGGCATTGAAAAGCAATCTGTGGGTTCTGAGGACATCCATGACACTGGCACCGGAGAATTCCTTTCATATATCCTAATTGGTTTGACCTCTCTTTGTGGGACTGCACCACTCCTCCCGTGGGTAGAGGTCATGTTATGCCCCTTGGGTAGCCTCACGTGGTTCTCATGAGGTACTCTCACATGTTGCCCATAATAGGGTACTTGCACCTGCTGCCCATGATGCGGTATTGGCACCTGCTGCCCCTGAGGTTTATTCACATACTGTCCTGCGGGTAATGAGATAGGTCTCACCACATTGGAGTTTTGAGGTACATTTTGAGGAACATGTTGAGGTACATGTTGAGGTACAGGTACATGTTTGCCCTGAGGTACAGGAAAATGTTGTCCCTTTGAGAGTACCAGTGGTTGCCTATGGACTACACTGAGTACAGGTTCCTGTGGGGCTACACTTCCTTCCTGCCTTGTACGTACCTCAGGCAGACTGTTTGACATAGGGTGTCTGTGGGTGTCTGTCGCACTCTGCTGTTGCGCCATCACAGGTTGAGCATTCCATGGCATATCATAGGATTCTGCTGTTCTTGCTGGTTTTGAGGGTGAACCAATTTTAGAACTTTGTGATGGTGTGGTCCCAGCAGGTATTCCATGATTCATAGAAAGCCCACCAGACTGTAACGATCCCTGAGGTTTTCCAGATGGTATGGATGTGGCGACCTTTGACACTGGCACCGGTGAAGACTTTTGCTTCTTTGCATCAGCAAATTTCCCAACTTCCAAATCTTTTAAGAGAGTTTCAAGCGCTTTCACGTCGGGGTCTGTACGATTTCGACGCTCATTTCGCTTCTTTGGTGATTTCCGCGATCGAAGGTCCTCAGTGCTTGGATACTTTCCAGCATACTGGACCATCTCAAAGCTGGGATTGTTACAAAAAAGGCCACGTTTGTGTCTTTGGAACGGCAAATCCGGCATGAAAATCATCTTGAATCGATCCTGCTTCTTCACACTTGTGTGATATTTGCACGTGTGCTCTGCCCGAACTGACCTGAAATTCAAGCTCTGGGACAAGTGAGGAAATGAACAGCTGGTAAACGTTGAAAGATATCTATCCCATGAACAAGAAGATGTTATACCACTATCGTCCAAGCATATGTCCTTAGGAAAAAAGAGTTCAGGAGTTTAGATGCTCCACTTTAAGATTCTTGAATCATATAAATCTAGGGGAAAACAAATCCTGGTAACTGATGAACGTTTGCGGCAAATCTTTTATAAGTGCGCTTGTTGTTGATTCATGCTGAGGATGTTGATTGTCAATCAATTCTTCGGCGGTTCTTCGCTCAAATGATAAGGCATCTTGTTAATTCATTAAGGTGAATTAGTTGACGATCACTTAAGACAAGAGTCTGTAATATGTTTTTCTTGGCAAGTAGCATTTCAACTGGTCACAACATGGTGACATTTAAACAGGTCTCTCAAACAAAAAATGAGGCACAGTGCAGGGAAATAAATGAAGTAAGGAGAATACAAAGTTGCCCTTCTGAGCATAAACCTGTCCATACAGTGTTTTGGTGAATGCAGTGTCGATGCAGGAGAAATAAGTACACTTTCAGAACAAAAATATCCTCAAGAAAGTTCAGTGTTCTTATTACCTGTTCAAACTGACAGCAAAAACAAGAAATGGCTATGAATGTACAAGTGAATTAAACTTAAACATGTGCGTGTGAATCACTCAGTTGGGATTTGTTCAGGTAAATCCATAGCGCTGCAGGCACAATCCACACAAATTCAATTGTGACAAGATTTCATAATCAGCAATTTCCTCGCAGTAATTGGCTCGTCGGCAATAAGAGAATTACACCACCGCCTCTGTCGATGAGTTTACGTGTGAACTGGAGGAGTCCGACAACAACTTTTCAAGTGAATACTCCCTCAGTGTACACACGAAGTGCAGATATCAAGTACTTGTGTGAATCTGACTCTGAAAGCAATGTGACACTGAGTTGACCTCAATATTAAATTCTTCTTCTGAGGTCAGTAGCATTGAGTTGTAGTCGGTGAACATTCAAAAGAAATATTTCCCTGGAGGGTACAAACAACTATATCATTTGGGTTAGCATGTATCATCATCTACATGGTTAACACGAAGGTGGTGATAACGTTACACCAAAGGTGATGATCAAGTCAAACAACACGTACAGACCACAGATGCTGAAGTTACGTGACCTCATTTCCAAAGAAGCCTTGCAGAATTATTGACTAATGCAATTTGTGCATTCTCCATTTGCTGAATCTTATGCATGGTCAAGCATGTCTCCGCTGTCCATGATTAGTTGAAGGTAAAAAGACACATTGCAAACATTTTCTTCTCATGCAGAAGCTTCTTAGCATGACTAATTCCAAACCGATTCCAAGTGAGCAAAAATTCAGACAAGTTCCCCGACAGAAATTCTTTATTTCAATCCCAAGTATGAGCCATTTAGATGTCAAGTTATGGTCCTTTTTTATCAAAATTAGTTCTTTCTCCATAGAACTCAGAACAATGGTCCACAACAAAACGGTTGGAATTCTTCGTCCACAAAATGTATTCACACTCTTTGAAAACAAAACTGGACTGTGAGTTTGGATTTGAGACTTGCTGGCAACTGTTTGAGGTGAAACACCTTCTACATTACAGCCTTGGAATACTTGAATGGAAGGAATATCACATGAATTCCAAACTACAGATTATAGAGCTTCTCGCACAGTTATGAAACCCCTCTTCAAAGAATGCATTTCAACCTCTTCAGATGATCACAGTAAACAAGCATCAAGAGAATCAGATTAATTTCTTAGTGAAGTTGCTGCCCTAACTGCAGTCCATAGTCGCGCTTTAAGCTTATGATTTTCTTGAGTCATCACACATACGGTATTGTAGTTTCACATTAACATCTTCCAGTACTTTTTTATCGTCGACAGCATTGACTGCATCACACCATATGACTTCACAGTTGTTGTCTGCGAACAGTTTAAGTTCAAACTCTGTACCTAGACATCACGAGTGCAGTAAGTCCACTGGGGATGTGGGCAGACTCAAGAACTGTTTTTTGGAGGATGGTGTATGGTGTGTAAAGTTCAGATTAACATACGTTGGAGATTTCTGTCTCTGTATGCAGAGTTACTGACTGTCAAAGGGTCTTGCAGCTTGATCCCGAGTTCAGATGATCCATTGACTTTGGTATTTCCGATGATGCATCAAAATTGTGTGTCAAATAATCAGCAAATCATTGAAAAAGAATTCACATTTCAGATAATTCCAATTCAAATCCAAACAGCTGACACGTCGATTCACCAAACACACTTATTCTTCAAAGAATCTCTATTTGAAAAATTCGTCGTCGGCAGAATTAACACCCACCAAGTTAAACATGATGCAATCACAACATCTTGAATCACTTTAAAACTGTTTCTTTCTACTCTGTGTTTTTCCTCATTCATGCATATCTGCCGTGGGCACTCAACGTCAACACCACATCATTGCCTTAGGCTGTTCCTATTAAGTTGGTATCATCTTTACAACATAATCCACACACCATCATCTCAACAACCGAACGATTGCCTTAAAAGCACCCGGAGGATTTACCACATCAACAAATGAATCCAGGCGCCTTACCCTCACCCCAGCTAAGTTCACCTCTATTCCTCATCGGCTTTTTTTTTACCCTCGTAAGATCAGTTGGGCCACTGATTTTATCAACCTCAGGAATGCTGGGCCCCTGCCGCTGGAGTGTTGCTATTGGTAATTGAGAAAGTTGGTGGTCTATTGACAGCATAGACCGGGAGTGTTTAAAACCTCCACAAGAAAACAAATTAACAGCAACAATGAAAGAAAAAGGAATGAGTTTGACTGGCTTATCAGGGTTGGGTTTAGTTGGGGCATTGGGTCAGCAGTAAGGAGCTGATTACGATTAGGGAATTCCAACATTTGACAGGTTTATCGAGGGTCAGTGACCGCACTCAGTGGAAACAAGCCATCTTGGAATGAGTCGTCCTTTAACCGCAGTCAATCTTTCAGATATCAAATGCAAAATGGCATTTACTCCTAGATAAGTGGCAACTGAAGGAAATGTGCCAACTGTAGCCGAACTTCTTATAAGTATCCAATAAAATACATCCCTTTGAAATAAATGACGTCCAAATCTAATGATTTATTTCCAGGGGGTACATCAGTGGCCATATATTTACATTTATATTTATATTCATAGAGTACTAATTTTCATGTGTTTAATGTTTTGTTATCACGTAACTCTTTCGATAATCAATTTGGCACATGAAATTCTTCCCCTTGAAGACTCATTTCATAATATCAAAGCATAAGTTCCAAAGGAAAATGGCCGCATCACTTAAATACGGAAACAAAATCGTTTACAGATCTTATTATAGGCATATGGCCTGGACTTCCTTTCTTTTGTTTTTGAGTGTGATTTTGTGTCCCATTTTCATTGTAAACAAACAAATACTTTGTATAATGACCGCAAATCAGCATTTAGCTGCTATGTTCTTTTAATTGACAAAGAAAACAAACCATTATATGTAACTAGGCTACATAATTACATACAAAACGAGGGGTTTGCTCGAACATTTCTCATTCAGGTTCAATGCCTGACTTCACAGAACAAAATACCTAACCATTCAAAACACTTACATCAGAGTTCATTTACATCCCCAACCTTTCCACTTCTTCAATTCTAAAATAGCATTGACCTGTTCAATTTCTTGAGATAATAGTTTCCCAACTGAGGCATGCTATTGACTCTATTAACAGGTATTTCATGTATGTCCAACTCCAAGGGTTATCTACTGTCCATGCGCCATTAGAAAACATGTTAATCATTTTGGAATGCAGTAAATAATTTACAATTTTTCTGAAATAAACATAAGTATCAGTCATATAAGGAAAATAAAACGAATGAAAATGTCTACTGGTAACATTGATAACACACAGTTATGACTGGTTACCATTAACTTGGTGCATTTCATTCACCACTTTCAAAATTGACCTTTCTGATTGATCTTAGGGGTATTGTAGATCACTGCAGATGCCTGTTTCATAAAAGACCCCTTGCACGTGACATCACAATTCCCAAACAGCGCCCTCACTAAGGTCAATGAAGACCTACCATTGGCCGACAGTTGTGTGCAGCGCATACACGCATGCACATTTCCAATGGCGATGGCAGCAAAATGCAAGGGGTCTATTGAAGCCATACACGCCCATATCAACTACACCTGGCCACAAAAGCAAAACCTTTCCCTATGCACAAATTAAATGGGTACCAGTCGTAAACAAAGTAAACATGATTGTACTTGCTATGAAGCCAAGTTTGTTGAGTTAGCAGCAAATAATTATGTCACACCCAATGCCAAAATAAGGCAGTTCTTGGAAATAGATAAATGGCTTTAAAAGTGAAAAATCAGCATTGATATCAATATGATGTGATGTCTTAAAGGGAGGGTATACCTTTGGTTATTACTCCAAAAATATATATATAAATACCATAAAAACTTACTTGGTCAGAAGCACTACAGCTGTTGATAATGTTTAACATTTTGAGAAACGATTCCCTTCAAAGGAGTGTGGTTTTAGAGAGAGGGATTCAAATTTCAATATGAGAAACATTTGTGCATGAAACATCTCTCAGATTGTGTAATTATTCTTCCTGAGTGAACATAACTGCTTCAGATTTTCAACAATATCTCAAAAACACTACCTCCTTTTGAAATGAAAATTTCACAGGTTAGTTTCATTGTTCACATCTACATTATCTACATTTATTCAGATGGATCCAAAAACCAAAGGTACACTATTGCCTTTAAACATTCTATATGTTGAGAAATACTTACCTTGCAGGCCCTCAAATTAGGTTTTACTTGAAAGTTCTTATTTTTATTCTAATGAACCCAGTTTCGGGTTTTGAAAGGAAGTGCCTGGTTCTTGGCATGGAACATTACACTGGCATTATCTTTGCTGGACAATGGCATCTCAAGAAGCCATTTCAAATATTTACACTCCCACATATCATGAAGGTGACCTTAGCAGTTAAAACCCACCTAGAGTCTAGCGAATCACTTGACCATATGTATGCTAATCACGTTGATTAACTTGTAAAAAGAATTGTGCATGCAAAAACTGCATACAAGTTGAATTCCACAAATTCTGAACTTTGTGTCCCTGGTACCTCAACACCAGTAGAGAGCGCACAATTAAAATAAAACTCAATATGCGAGATCACATACCATACAGGACCTCTAGGCTCTTAGCCATGATGCATGCAGTCAAGCTATCATTTGAAATACTTGAATTTCCAGCATTCACAAAGCTTGGGAGCGCCAACTTCGGAAGATACGCAGTGGAAGTTATTCGGTCCTGGTTGCCAGGTTCTTTTGTTAGTTGGCAGTGTGGAATTGCATTGTATACACTAGAGCTTTTGCGTGTGACTTGCAACTTTGCACAGATCGTAGTCCTCGTGCATAATGGGTAACCATGACAGATTGACTGGAAACTCAAACCAAGTTATCAAATGATACATGTTTCATCAGCTTTTGGGGTGTTGCAAAACAATACTAACACGGTTAAAACTGGTTGTCTTCAGTTGGGAAGCATATGCCTCAATCTGACTATGCCCCTTTAACTGTGACTAAACAGCGCATTCCAAGTTGACTGGGGTTGCCTACTCGACCTCAGCCATGCCTGTCAGTTTTGTTCAGGCACAAATGATATAGTGCCCTCAACTGGCAGAGAGAAACCAGGCCATGCTGTCTCTCAAAACAGCAGACCTTTATCATGTTTATTATTAAACAATAGTTATGGGCCCTTTTTATGAAATAGTTTGGCCTCTTTTTGGTGAATAATAGTTTGGCTCCTTTTTGTGAAGCTGATATATTGGTAAATATGTGTTTTTATGAGGCAGCCATCTTGTAAATCCAAGATGGCCACCATAATTTGTCTTGGGGAAGTGGTTCCTATAAAAAATGCAAAGCTTAGGTAGCATTTTTGATGCTTTTGTCTGGAGTGTCCTCATCCATCTCAAATATGGTCATAAGCTGCCTGACTACAGTCTTTACCATCATTGTAGGCAGGGAGTGGAACAAAGATGGCTGCAGAACATGATAAAGGATGATAACCCTTAACAGACTTGCTATTTTTCAGTACATTACTGAATTACCTGAATTACCAGCGATAATGAAACCACAAGAATAGACAGTTTAACGTCATGTTGATAAGTGTTGACATTTGTAAGAAACTGCTTCACCCGCATTAAGAAGATAGATACGGGGCGGATCCAGGGGGAGCTGAGAATCATTTTACTGTAGGGGAGGGGTAGCCATTCATCCAGCAAGCTACCACCAAGCTACCACCAAGCAGGCAGTTGGTAGAATGTTGCTGGAGGGGTGCAGCCCCTATTGCAGACCCCTGGATACACCATTGGCCACTTTTGCATTCTTGCTCCAAGTCACCCAACAGCAGAGTTTGTCAAAACACCCACTTTAAACCAGCAATTCAGGACAAGCAAACAGCTAAACAGTCATGGTTAAGGCTAATATATGTTGATAAAGCATTTATATGTCAGGACAGAAAAATTACCCTGGCCATTGCCCCATCGTGCACTTGCATCCCTTTATGTCAATGCATCCCTTACATGCTCTTTAATACCTAAGCAGACATTATTATGTCACAAACAGTGTTAGTTCAGCAAATTGCCTGACCTTTTCATTGGGCAAAACAAATTAAAAGACATTTAGGGGATACTAAAAACTGCTAAATGTTTTGAATCACTAAGTTTGAATTTATCTCCAAGGTATCAAGCTGTGTCCACATTTCCCACAGTTAATATCTAACTAATTTCTAGATTTATTAATTGTTTTAATTCTGCTGAGGAAAAATCATGTTTAAATGCAATGAGCATAAGACAAGTTAGAATTAATAGTGACTATAGGTTTTAAGTTGCATCGCCAATTTTTGCCAAAAGAAGAAAATGTTTCTCTTTTTTTTTCTTTTCTTTTTTCTTAGAATGAATTTTTTTTTTACAGTGGAGGAAATTTCAAAAAGAACATTATAAAATACTTCCACATATGCCATGCACAATGCAGGAAATATTTTTAACAAGCAAATTAATTGTACATGGCTGGTAGCAGTGTGAGATAATGGTGGGACCCCTGAAAACTTGATTTTATCTTTTATCCAAGTACTACTCATCTGTACAGGGCTTTTCATTCAGTATCTCAAAGAAAATGTGTAACTTCCTCAAGTAATTCTATCATCAATTTGGCAACAAATCAGGCGGTGCATCTTCAAAGGTCAAAGGATACAAGAGGTAAAGGGTTAGGAAGGAAATTTGTAGTGGTTGAAAAAGGAAAGGAAACTTAGCAGGCTGGTCTTGGATAGGCTTCTGAAAGGGTTTTCGGGAATTAATTTAGTTTGGGGGAATTAATTTAGTTTCAGGTCTCTTAACAAGATTTATTTTATAAAGAAATCTTAGCCATAAAAGAAATTTTGCGAGTTTTAGCCATAGCAGCGATAAATAAAATTTTGTCATTAAGCTTTCAACGAAACCACACCCGAGGTTCCCAAAATAAAAGAAGCAAAAGCACTCAGCTATTCAAATTATGCAAATTTATGTAAATATATGCACCTGTTGATTGAGTCCTTTGAGGGGGTGGACTCTTGATGCCTAGGCGTTCGGCTGCGGATAGACCGCTACTATCGGGACGAGGCTTGCTCTTTGCTCTAGGCAAAGTAGAAGACTGTGGCCTGCTAGATGAACGAATGGGCTCCTCTGTTGTATATGCAGAATGGGAGAGGAGGATGAAACGAGGAGTGTGATTGGTTACATGCAGCTACATGTTTGTTAGAGAGTTGTACTGTCGGGTGTGTGTTAAATGTTCGTGAGTTAATCTGTACGTGTATTCAGTCTGGTCGATACAAACTAATTATTGAAAATCATTTGTTACTGATTCACAAACCATGCCTTGTTTTAGACCCCTAACAGACCCTAACCAAGAAACCATATATCCCAGCAATGCCACCATCTTTAAAGACTGCACTTTTTTGACATTTGAGAAATCCTTATCAGGTGTGAGGTTACTTATGGCCAATCAAGATTGAAGGTATTTCCTGATTTGCATTGTGACCTTCCCCGCACTGGGCCTTCCAAACGCAGTGTCTTTGCATGCAGCATTCGAGGACGCCCTGTTAAAATGACCTGAACAGTTTTTATTTGTTCAACTCTACTTAAACGTCTCGCAGATTTCAAACATCATATTTAAGCCTCTTGCATTATTGCTAAAGGTAAGGAAGGTACACCAACTGGTATTAAGAGAAACATATTAATCCCAATTTCCTAGTTTCGAAAGAATAGTACCTGGAATGTTGTTATCTTAGAGGGCACATTATCTGTGAAAACGATGGTTCAACCATGACATGCTTTTTCCCAGTTTTTCTGTGAAGGAAAACATTTCTTGGTGGCATATTTTGATTTTCACACAATTTTTTCCACACAAAATTCAATACTTTTCCTTCAAATGTTAACAAACGTGAATCTAGAATACTGGTGCTGCCAAGGGTGAAATTTCAGAAAGCTGCTTGCCAGCAAGGCAAAATGTTGTTGCAAAAAGGGAGTGTGGTTGTAAAAGATTTTGGTGAATGTAACATGCCACATTGAGGCTTCCAAGGTGCTATTACACACTCCACAAAAACACAGCAACAAAAGTTTTTGTATTTTATTTTTTTATTTGCATATGGATGAGGAGTACACACTTTTCCTTTTCTCACCACAACCTCTTGGTTTAACCCCGACTTAAAAGAATGCCCAAGAAAGCTTGCAATGGCTCTGATATTTTGTAACTACCAATGTTGTACCTTCCCTAACAAGCAAGAATGATGTTAAAGAGGTTTACACAGATACCTAACAAACTGCAGAGAATGCAAAGGACAAAAACTGAAGCAAAAAATAAAACTCTGATAAAACCAAATGAGAGAAAATACACCAAATCCTGTCGGATCGGAGGGCAACAATGAACCAGATGGGTGACTAAAAACCAACAACTGTCAACTTGCCCAAGAAAATGACTGTAAATAATAATTTTCAAAGGGTATTTGAAATTCTAAAGAAACTTAACAACAGGAAAAGCCAAATTGTCTCTTGTTTTCAAAAGGGAAAAAGCACAGTAAAATAATAGTTTTTAGTTGTAGATCTTCATAAGTCACAAAACTACCCAATAGAATGATATACATGTACTGTAGGTATGCAAATATTTCACAAAACTGATTATAAAGGTAAGGTTTTGGTGTATTGTTGGGGTTTTTTTTTGGGGGGGGGGGTTAAGGTAAAGAGCACCATTTCAGGAAATGTCTGATAATATTTCTTGTGTGAAACGAACCCCCAATGATATATTTTAGTTTTCAAGAAACAAAATGTTGATAACAACTTTGCGAAATCTTTAATCTACTTCAATAAAGTGGTCATGAGCCCCTCCATAATTTGTTTTGACTGGCCATTGTTTCATTTTAGACATACTTTATTCTAATGTCTGACAAATCTCATGTAACACATGGGATTCCTTGAGATTCCATCTACATGTGTGAACAGAAAGATTTCTGCCATCATTTTTCTATGGAAAACCTAATTCATTAATAGAGCAGTTGATGTAGTTTTGTTTGAATTTTCTGTTTCTGGTTAGGCATTCCAATGAATACTGTTGTCTGGGTATCTATCTACACTTGCATGGTTTGTCAATCATACAATCAAAAGTCAAATCATATCATGCATCCATTACAAAAACATTTATCACAAAAAATTACCCACATTAAAGGGGTTACAAGAAACAGTCATTATTGGGGTATAAGAAACAGTTTCATGCAAATGAGATAGAAAGAGATGACCCCAAGATGCACTGACAAAGCTGAATAGGAGAAAACATGCATGGTAAATAACACATTGGTCAGTATATGTTTCATGCCATCTATTTTAAACATCAATTATCAAGAATTCTGCAAACCCCCAAAAACGCAACATACAAATAAGTCCGTCATGGACAATGTTACAATTTTATAATTTAAAAATCCAGTTAACCAGTGTGATTGGTTGAACTTGCATTAACAAGAAAACATCACTGTTTCTAGATGGCATCAAACAAAATCAACCCCACATCGCTGCTTGAATATCAAACTACAAATAAAAAGGTAAATAGCAATCGAAAGTAATTTAACAATACATAACCAAACTCATAATTGCCATAAACTGCACACATAACAGCATTTCATACATGAAGGCTTTTTCACTTTTCTAAACCGGATAATGGAATTTTCCCTGCAGCTCGGCAGACACCATCCACTTGAACTTTTAAAAAGTGTAAAATTCTGCCCAAATTAAACAAAAGTACCACAAACTTTAGGCTTTAAAGATAAGATGTAGCAGTAGCATTTGTAGCAAAATATTTCAACAAGAAATTCAATCGATAAATCAAGACACTTGTGTAGAGCCAACATAAGTTTGTTCTTGTTGAGGCACCACAGAGGGTGAAAACTGTCGCAGTAAAAAGTGCGTAACACTGTCAATCTTTCTTTGGGAAAAATAATGTGGATAAAAGGAATCAGATTTTCAATAAAATTTCCTCTGGTCATTGTTTGGACTGGAAGGGTACTCTTTCTTCAACTCCTTAATATATTGTGCATACAAAAAACTGAAACATTTTACCTTGTAGACAAAGTAGACAAAGATAGCAGGGACTTATTTAATGAAAAATTTGACTCAAAAGAAAGTAAGGCCCCACCTGCCCTGATGATGGTTGTGGCCATGGCTACAGCTAGATCACTGAAAAATTATACTTGTTGACACTGCCATAAAGACAATGGCCACAAATACGTAACCACAGTCTCTCTACTCCGATACAGGGATGTTTGTGTTTCCATTTTTTTGGAAATAAATTCTGGCAATATAACCAATGTTGTACCTTTCTCCCATGAGATTCAAGAATAGATCACTTGCCAAAGTCGTCTTCCCCTAAAGTGCTTTGCCTTTTGAGGGTTGAAATGACTGTGTTATTGAATTTCAGGCTGTGTACACAATGATCCATATTGCACATTTGGCTATTTCAAACCCCAAATTGAGGAACAAAAAGTTTAGTCATTTGGCATACATGCAAAGTGTTTGTAACTCCCAAGCCAGGCAGATTACAAAGTCATTCAAGAAATACTTTAGAAATAGCATCTGAATGGGGCATTTGTTTGGGACTTACAAGATTAAGTAACCTGCATTTATAAGCAACAATTTGAGTTGAACCACCACAAAAACAATTTGCCAAGGTATAAAAGGACTGAGTGAACACAAATTTTCATTAGACAAGATTACACAAATAGTGTGTTTCATTTTGGTATTTTGTCAATTGGTGAAAATAAAACTTCTTTCACTAAACAAAAATGGGGGGAACAAAAAAACACAAAGCATACTTTACTAACTACAGGGACGAACTGCAAAAGTATCCTTTCATTTTCTCAAAAATAAAGAATTGTTCAATAATATATATGGCCGAAACATTCTATGACAGTGCTGGAGCCAGAAACAACATTTGAAACACTTAATTCAGAAAGTTAAAACCGAGTGATAGGAATGTGAATTTCACCGTTGTACATTATTTTCTCTCTAAAGTTCTAAAATGTACTATAATAAGGGGAAAAGTTTACCTGGATATTGTTGCAGTTGAAACAAAAAGCTACAATAGATAATCATGCAAAACATTTGTGCAACATAATAACAAAAACAAGACTTTCTTTAAATTGCCAAGATGTAATCATGCATGTACATGAAGCTTATGACCGGACAGGCAAAAAGCAATAGAAAGGAAAATGTTCATTGGAATCACCGATAACAAAAATGAAAAAATGGAGTGAACAGTTTTCAGCAGGAAACACCACACAGAGAAAGAAAAACTTCACCACAGAGAACACGTATGTGATTAGACTGGAAATGAATCTGTAGTAACCTTTCATTCTAGGGCTTTTCCTCTGCTGCGGCAAGGCTGAAGACTTTTGAGGGACCAAAGCATCCCCTTGATAAAATGGAGGTGGCCTGGGACTCTGATACCCGCTTGCAACTACCGGATTGTGCCATTTATCTACAGGGTGTCCCCGTGGATATTTGGGAGGGGGAACTGGATAGGCTTTTTTTGACTGGGGTAATGTGGCAGCTTTCCCTTGAGAAACAAAAGAAGGTGAATCTGTCCTGTGTGTGACCACTTTTGACCTGGTATTTATTTTTTGTTCTGGATGTTCGGAAGTTGTGTGATTGGAATGGATGGTAGAATTTGGGTGTGGCTGATAGTATGGACTTGACGCATCTTCAGGTTCAGGGGGTTCAGGGGACAAGGCCTGAAGGGTGCTATAAGACTCCACCCAATCACCTGTTGGGGTGCGGTTACTTGTCCGTGAATGTCCTTTATCTGTATAATCCAAGTTTCTCATTTGCTGCTGTTGGCTGCGTTTTGGCGATGCTGTTTTACTGTCATACTTTTCAGGAATATAGGTATCCCAGAAGAAGACATTCTCTGATTCTGGCTCTGGCCAGTTTCCTGAGGGGGCCTCTAATTGTGACCTTTGAGTACTGCCTTGTGCGGTATCATGCTGTGAGTAAAACTGATTCAAGGTGTAGGAGATCTCATCCGTATAGTCCTGGCTGGGAGTAGGACTTGCGGAGTAGGAGCAAGAAGGAGTGTAAGCATCTTGTGTCGACTCCGAGTGATCATCCTTAATAGTATCCAGATTCTGCAAAGGGAGTGCATTCATTAAGTAGGTGTTTTGTCCTGTTTGAGTTTGCCCAGCTTGCTTGTCTTGGAGTTGATCAGTGTGCCTGGTGACTGGGCTGCTGTGGTAGTAAGTAGACTCCTCCGTAGCGTACTGGTGTGATTTATCTGGTGAGGCTATTCTGGTTCTGTCACTAACAGTCGATTCCAGTTTATCACCAACCTGGTAATTTCTGATGTTAGGAGGCACAGGGCTGACATTTCTTGAAACAACAGGTGTGCGCTCCTCATAAACTTCATCTGTTGAAAAAGCATACCTCTTGATGACTTTCAAATGTTCGCCAACCCTCATGTCTGTAAGGTGGCCGGTACCCCAATCAACTCCAGCGCAATCAGCACTGGCAGAGGTACTCCGAAGGAGGCTCACCCCATCAGAGGGTATCTCATTGCCCTTGCCGTGATCACTCCATAACTGGAAATTCCGAGGCAGTGATTGGGTCAAACTGGACTCTCCTGGAGGTGTGTAAAATTCCTGCTGAGGTGACGGGGTCGGTGGCCAGATGGTTGGCGGCTCTTCTTGTTTTGGCTGTGGTTTACTGAAGATTCCAATAACCAAGCCACCATGTGCCTTGCTGGACATTTTAGTGACCTGATCCTCTCTTGTGTTCCTTACAGGAATAGCTGGTGATGGTTGTGGATTGTTCTTGTCTCGGAACTTGCTCAACTCCTTTGAAATCTGAGTCGGTGCTGATTGATGCTCAATCGCACTGCTCTGCTCAACAATTTTCTCTTCAAACAGCTGAATTTTAGACTTGTGGTCAAGCAATGAGGAAGAGTCATTCAAAGATTGACCTTTGAAAAGATGATCAGAAGATGTTTCAGGTGTTGCCGCACCATGAAATTGGTGTGTATTACTCTTTTCAGATGTCGGCACATTACGATGTGGAACTCTACCAAAGGGGTCAATGGTCATAGAACGGGTATCAACGCCATCATTCTCAGTTGGGCCATCCATCGGCTCAAGGTCAAAGGAAGCCAGGCTAGATTCCTGATCAGTGTCATCCTTCCGCCAACCTGAATGTCCCATAGGCTTAAATGGCTGTGGACTTGAATTAAAATCTCCCCAACTAGACCCTGAACTCAGCTCATTCTGACTCTCTGCAAATTTCCTCATGCCATTCTTTGCAAGTGACTTTCCAGCACCTCTAGCAGCTGTGGGCAGTGATGAATCTGACTGCATTTTCCCAACTTTGCCAATTGGGGGAGCCCTACTTCTCGACTCTGCAGGTGATGGAATCTCCTTAACTGGCGTTAAATCTTCATCTTCAATCTGAGACAAGTCTGCCCTATTCCATCGCTGAAGTCTTCCCAGGCCCGGGTTGTAAGTTGGTCCAATGACACGTGTTATTCCTAGGACACCTGTTGACATTGACCTTTCAGGGAGCTTTGGAGGGGCTCTTGCTTCAGGGCTTCCTGGTCTCACCACTTCTTCTCTTGGAGAAGCAGGAGGAGTGCCTGCTACACCCTCAAGACTTGAATTTACAGGTACACTTGCAAGACCACACAAATTTGTTGGTCCTCTCCGCGCACTGTTACTTGGACCATCATTAATACCTATTCCATTGAGTTCCTCTTGCTGCTGATCTTTGCTTTCAATTGCCTTATCAAAACTCTTCCTACGTGTGACTGCTGTTGGTCTACTGGTAACCATAAATGGAGGAGTTTTCCGACCAGGTAGAGTATCTCCTTTATCCCAGCTTCTTGGGGGCTCAGAGAGACTGGATTTAAATTCCTCACTTTTCACTTCTGCCTCACTGCTTGTACTATCTATCTGATCATCTGCCTTTGATTTGTCATTTTTGCTCAGCTCAATAGACGGCATCGGAACAGGAGAATAGGTGCGGTTTTGTTTCTTGGAATACAAACGTGGCAGTGTACTTGCTTTCCCTAGTGGTTTGTGCGTGTTTCGGAAGCTCTCCAATGGAGGATCAACCAATGGAACCCTGGGAATGAGAGCTTCCAGATCTGCTAAGCTGGGATCTAGGCTTGGCACCCGACTTTCTGTGACATTAGTTTTAAAGCTGCTGGGTGAGTAACTTGTGGGTAACCCACCCCCTACCTCCTCAGACTGACCATCCGTGCTATCAAAATCTTTTAGAGATGCCACTTGACTGTTAGCAAAGGACGGTGTAGTGCTTCCCTTGGAGTCCATATTTTCATACCAGCTGTAAAGTTGCCCCACTCGTAGCTGTCTTGCTTCAAGTTCTTTTGCCTTCTGAAGGTACGTCTTCATTCGTAACTGCTCTAACCTTTCTTCAGCTGTAGGTGTCCCTATTGCCCCACGTTCTAGCTTCTCATAAAAGTCATACAACTCAAAGATGTCCTTTTCTCTCTTCTTGAGGCCTACATCGCTTCCCATGTTCCAGCGGAAGCTTTCATTTTTTGCCTTATCTGTCATATCCTCCCCACATTTGATCGCCATCTCCAGCTCTGAGTAGTACTGCAGAGTTCTATAAAATACTTCTAGTTGAGCTGGTTTGGGCATGTATTTTTCTCTCATGGTTTCTACTTTTGCCTTCTCCTCTCTTTCAAGGTGTCTATTTATCTCTGAGTAGAATTGGACTAGATCTTCATAGGTCTTTGACTGCTGGCTGGCCTTCTTGAGTCCTGTAGCATACTTCTGGTATGACTCCTGGTTAAAAGCGGGAGACTTAACAGCCATGGAGAGGTTCTCAGCCGAGATGGCCCGTCTATTCTCCATGGGTGCAAAGTTCCTGGCATTGGGCCTCTCACTATAAGGAAGCATATCCACTTGATCCTCCTTCGGTGAACGTCTCTCTGAGCGATGCTTCTTGATGTGCTTGAGTTTCTGATGCTTGACTTCCACTCTACCTCTCTTGTGTTTCTGCTCCCCTTCTGCAACCAGTTGATCTGGGCTTAAGGATCCTGGTTTCTGTGCCCCCCATTCATCATCATCGGCAGAGCGGCCTGACCGATCGCTCTGAGTGTCCATTGAAAATGAACTCCTCTCTGCATCACTTGCTGATCTCAAATCTGACGATCTGGGGCAAGATGACAGGTCCAGAGTAAATGCATCACTTCTTGGCGAGGCGGAGGAGGGTTGAGTGGAGCTTCGTTCCTGCTCTCTTTCTAATGAATATGGCTCAAATAATGATGTAGGGCGAGGGAGGCAACGGGACTGAACAATCTCTCCTGTGTCATCGTCAAGACACTTCACCTGATCTTCATCACTTACAAGACAAGCTGTTCCAGAATGGATTGTCTGCTCAACTCCTGGGCATCCATCTGCCATTCCCCTAGGACCAAATCTGGAAGGTGACTGGTTGCTTCCTTCATTGTCATTATTATTTACCCGCTCTTCAATGGAATGTCTACATGGGCTCAACTCATTGCTATTAGTTCCTGGTTCAGACTGGATTGCCCCATTCGGAAGAACAGGGGTGGGAGCACCTCCTAAATCTAAACGGGGTTTTCTGAAGACACCAGATGGTGGCTTAAAGCAGGCCTTGGGACATAACATCTCATAGTTACTCTTTAGGTAATCAGTGAGACATTTGTAGTTAGAACTTTCATCTATGAATGTGTTCACTCTGGGGATATTTTCCTGATTTTTGGTTTGGTAGACTTGAAATGATCGGTTCAAGAAACTCCCTATTTTACTAGTTTCTGTACCTGAACGAGCATGTATTTTGTGTTCAGCAAACATTTTAGGGGCAATTTCCGTGTTGCTATCCAAGACCAAATCCTGACAGGGTTGTGTTATTAAATGGTGGACAGATCTAGGCGAAGCCATGCTCTGACTGGATGAATAGTTTAGTCTGAATAAGCAATCATCGGATGCAGATAGGTTACGTGGGTAAGGGTTAGTAGAGAAAATGCTTGCGTTTGTGCCTGTTGTAAGAAAACAGAGGAAAGGTGGAAAATGACGGGGTTAGTAAAAAATTGAATGCAGTTTATTTGAAATCTCAAATAATGACACATATGACGCCTTTTTTCATAGTGAATGAAATATTAATCAGGTTCCATTGGAACTTTAAGATAAAAAAAATTACTTGAAATGAAAAACTTTTTCAGATCTCTTTCATTAAAAATGAGAGTGTCAATTGAGCTTCAGTTTCTTTAAGCAGAATTAAATCAGAAACTAATTCCTTGTGTTGATTCTAATTAATGCAGTAATGATTTAAAATATAAAAAATATATCCCTTTTTAATACTTTCTTTTTAATACCAACATTCCTGGTATTTAAATTGTTATATGTGTCATTATTGTATCATCACACAAAGCCTTTTTTGTTTAGTTTTAAAATGTTACTGCCTAGAAAACAGAATCTTTGCAAATTGATGATGTTGTCGTGGAATTCCAACAAAGGAAAATATCAAAATTGTCTGCCTACACTTTCACATCATTCTTTAAACAATTGTGCCAAATATTACTAAACTTGTGTTACACTAGCTCTAGTATAAGGGTGCTTGTGTAACCCAAATTGTCCACCATCAGCTAGGATTTAAAAACCATTATGACTTCAAACCTTCTCCCTTTTTGTTTTGTGTTTACTTGCCATTCAAAACTGCCCTGTTTGTGAATTGTGCAGTATTTGACTGCACAATGAGCTGTTTACTGTTAATGTGCATTCACCAAGACATCAACATTGCTGGCTGGCATTGCACCTTCATCATACAAAACTGATTGATCAGCCTAAAGGATGGTTTAATAAATAATTTAAAAAATGAAAAGTTTAGATTTTGGTGGAGGTGAAATTATAAATGTAACCCTCTCAACAATTAACAACTTTTTGGGAAGTCTTCAGTCAACTCTTGATCATGATGATAGTATCAATATATAAATATTTGGGTATTTCACAGACAACATTAGGGAGGTTTAGCTGCACATTACATGAAGGAAAATCATTAACATGAATGCATTAAGGTTGTGCTGTTAGCAGATGACGTAATCACTTTTTGCCCATTCCAGCCCGCATACAGTCAACCATGAACGTACTGTGACAAATGGCAAGTTTGATACGCTAGTGTATTTTTTACGCAACACTCGCAAAAAAAATGTTTCACTTGCTCACATTGACGATCAGGTAAATTCACGTCGCTAAACCTCCCTATTCATAAATTTGCAAATGGCAGTCTGTTTGTATGTTTTTGTTCTAGCAGATGTCCTCTTGCAGTCTAGCATGCTTTGTTACCTCTACTCAAAACACACTCAAGCGTGTCATGTTTCAATCGAACACACACACACTGCAGTTTACATCACACTAAAGAGAGGAAATGTTAAAGGAAAAAAACTGAGGTAAGCAACAGTTATAAATGTACAGAAATGGATTTAAAATTATGTCTTTCTGGAAATTGGTGTCAAGTTTTCTTTCTTGTATTTCTTTCATTTTGGAAAAATTAAAACTAACACATTTTTTTTAAATCTCTGTCATTTTCTCCAAAAGTTTCTCCCTAAGTCTTACAAAGAGAAAAAAGCACTTGTATGCTTAATCTCCCAAACTGTTAAATTGAAAGGCCTTTCCTTTATAAAATACTAAAAGTTTGAAGTTATGACATAAATTCATAATTTTGAGAATGTTTCTCCCGTCAGGCTACAACTATGGCTTTGACTGTTGCTAAGGGTGTTGCTAAGGATGTATGCAGAAATCTAGCCATAGCCATAGCTGTAGCCGTCAATTCAGACACAGCCTAAATAAATAAAATGGCTACCCATGGCAACTGGAACCCTATTCAAACATGCTGTATGTGAAGTCACTGCAATGCTTGGAAGTAAACACTGCAAACATCAATCAAGTGATGAAAACACACTCATGGCCTATTAAACAGTCATGGTCACAACTATAATGTTTACTGCACGTCTACATTATGTTTCCATGTCAGGCTGTCAGGACTCTGAGAATTGTGCACACCAATAACTACACGTATATCAATAACCAGAGTGTTGTACAATGTCAAGTAAAATCACTCACTAATGTGCACATTCATGGCTGATAGCATCTATTGACCCAATTCACCTCACGTCATCAACACAATAAATCTTGGCTGCACCATCGTGGGAGTCATTTTCCCCATGTAGTTTAGGTGAAGCGCTTACCATATCAGAACATGCGATTTGACTCCCAAAATGACAGACCATGGACAGAGGGTAGCCGTGTGTGACATCACCGCAAGGGGTCAATACCAATATTTCAAGCTCCCTGCAAACGTTTCCAACATATCCCATGAGATGACGCTGGAGTTCCACGCAAGGCTTCATTCACAGGAAGTTAAGTATTAAACCTTTAGCAGCTTAGCTTCATATTCAGCTGCTAAATGTACAATTAAGTACTGGTTTAGTAAAAGAAGGAGAAGCCAAAATGCCCTGTGATGTTCATTTGGGGGTCTGGCTCCTTTATACAAAATTGTGCTCAGCAGTTAACCCTTAAGAGACCGTAGCGGCTGCAAGCAGCTCGTGACCCAACCCCCAAAGAGGCTGCAACCAGCTGCAAGATTTGGCCTACATATATTTCCACTCAACCGAAAAAGGTAGTAGTAAAGGTTAAATTGAATCCTGAATTGAATTTCCCAATGATGCCCATGCTGACATACTAACTAAATTTCAAAAACAAAACAAATTTTACATTTTGTATTATTTTTCCAGATTTTTATTGGAAAAGTAACCTCAAAATATCAATATTAGTCATGTCTGGGCAACTGGTGAAAGGTATCCAAAAATGAATGGTCTCTGAAGGGTAAAGCCTGTTCACCATTACTTTCTGCTATGGTACAACTTTACTGGAACCCAAAGTTATGTCTTTATCAGCTGCTTAAACCGGTCTTAAACAGTCATGTGACCACCTCTCAACCAATAGGACTGCCTGCCTAATTGGGGTGTTTATGAATAGAGGATAATATAAGTTATTCATGTTCTACATGGAGATAAAAAAAAAGCCCCAGCTAATACCGTCAATTTTGTGACAACCCAAGACTGTGTACCAAATCTCCTTAGCTTAGTACTGGGCTGCATCAGGTTGTCACTCTCCCGTTGAAAGTCATCTTGCATTGTACAGCATTCATATACATCTTCTTCAGACAGAAAAAACCTATTGCAATCATCTGCCACTTTGCTACTAGCCTGTACCTGTGGGAGTAAAGGGGTTAGGAGTAACACGACTAAACCCTAAGACAGACAGACACAGGCTACATCACCTACCTCGTTTAGGGCTTCTGGAAGGGGGTTCGTTGTAGGAGCCATGTCTCGCTGATGGAGACTCAGCTGGTACTTGATTAAAGGAAGCAAAATCTCTCGGTAAGGTGGTACTTCTCTTTGTATTTTGTCTGGACAAACGATAAAGGGAACAATGTCGCTGTATAAATAATAACGACGAGAAACTAGATAGAGGTATGATGACTAACACAAGATATGCTTTAAAAGCTTTAATAGTGTACAGTTGTAGAAGATCTAATCATTCTGAAAACTTTTATTCATAGTTTGGGTTTGTTTTTACAACTGAAAGGGTTCTATGGGTGCAATAAAAAAAACTCAAACTAAAGAGAGGCTCCAACGTCAAATGAAGTTTTGTGAAGCACTCATTCCCAATAGAAGTGTGGGGGAAAAAAGTCTCTAGACCTCAAGTTGAAATGGTGTTAATTGTCACTTTATTTAATATTCTTCCAGAAATACACGGTGCAAAATTTGAAACAAGATAATCGGACATCAGAAAACAAATGGGTCTGAACATTCCAAAGAGGAATTTCTGCGCCAGTCAAAAGTACAAATTCAATGCTGTTTTGATTGATTATCATCAAAATTCAAGAGTGAACTAACAATCCTTTGTATAAAATTGTACAGACCATATATTTAAACTGTGACTTCAATAAATGTTTTTGGTTTTCTACAAATATGCACTTGAAGGGTATCAAACAGTGGCATTTTACAACATTTGAACTTGCTGATAGAGACTTGTAATGTTTTCCTCATTTTCATAAGGACTCTATCTATTGGAAAATGGGTGCAACACAAAACTGAATTTGACCTTGGAGCCACTCCTACACAGAAACATGAGAGAACCTTAAGGCTCAGTTTTAAAGACTCTTAGGAAATACAAAAGGAATGTCAAAAAACAACGAAGTTCCTTTCCCATAAAAGAGAATAATAATTTTTTAGTTATATGTAATACTAATGGAATACATATATGTCAAATATTTGTATTTGTCAGTGTCTTCCTTAACACTGGTCCACTAGCCAAATGCCAGGTAAAACACATGAGGACCAGTCAAAATTCTCTCCAAGTGGTCCGGCTGACTAGTTCAGTGGTGAAAAGCATCCCTATAATGGACAAGTGAAAAAGCTGACGGACTAGTGAACTGACAAGCTAACTGGTTCTGCTGGCCAGCTACTAAAAAGTATTCACATATATTTATATTTGTCAACTATTTTAAAAACAATCCCATGAGGTACTTACACAGCAGTTATTGGTTCGACTGGCGGGTTGTACAAGTGAGACGTTGGCTAAATAGAAAAACAAATCAACAAAACTTTAATTTAAAAAAAAAATGTGCATCAAATATTGTCACGTCAGCACGGAACATTGAATCACTCTGTTGCAATGATGCTGTATCTCGCATTAAAATGCTCCACGCAATCTCATATCTCGGGCTATTTTAAGTGAGATAAACTGCTTTGACAACTCACGCATAACGTTAGAGCTATTTTAGAAGATACAACATTTTTGCACTGACACAATGATATGTAGTTCCAACAGACAGTTTTAAAGTCATTGACTGCCTCCCACTTTGTAGTTCAGACATCATATCAGGTTCTCTAAATATAGTCTTTGATTTATTTCATGATGTGACTTTGCCTTCAACTGATATGAATATCGACAGCCAGGACAAGGTTTGAAGCAACTGAAAGTGACCAGGAAACATTACACAAATACTTCGCAGAATATAATCGCAAGGTGAAATCTGGACTATTCCATTTGGAGAACCGAAGCTGAGTGAAATGGAAAAGCCAGATTTCACCGAGTGATTATATTCTGCAACAGTGCACGAATGAAATGCGTTCAATGTTTGTTTTATAAAACTCACACAAAGATCCTTGTCATTTGAATTTTAAGCTCAAAACACAAACTAGAAAAGGAAACTCATCCACCCCACACTCTGAAACAAAAAGCCCTATAACTTAACAATGTGGACAACTCCATGTAGACACCAACCCTGTCCCCCATGACATAACCTTGCCTCGTTTGGACAATACTGCGGGAACGATTATTTTTGAAAAGACGCTGCGAAGAGTCAAAAAATGTATCCATATTGGACAAGCAGCTGACCAATATTACATTTTGGAGCGTCAAAGCAGTAAATAGATGGAAGAATAATAGATGACATGTGATGTGTGGTTCCACGAATCAAATGAAAAGGATCTCTGTGTGTGGTATATAATGTTATCTCCTGGCAAGAGACCCAGTCACCAGTATACATTGCATGGTAAACATCATGTCCTGATTTGACTAGACATTTTTCAATGTTTCCCATATTAGCATTGATCTATATTTCTATAAAATAAACACAATTTATGTTCCACATTATTTTTTGGGGTCAAAAAATAAACAATTTTAGCCATGTCTGGGCGTAGGGTGATGATTATACAGGAAATAGACAGTCTCAGAAAGGTTAAATGACTTTCTCTGAGTCTGAAATGAGCGGGTCTTACCGATTTGTCTCTCTCAGCCAGTGAAGAAGCTCCAGGCTCATAGTCAATAATGCTGCGAGGTTGCTGGTGGTAACGATCGATAGTATTGCGAGCACTGGTGTTTGGTGAGACGCGTCTGTACATATCAGAGTGAAAACAGATATCATGACAAATGGCAATATCAAAGAAAAACGAGAAAATCAGCCAATCAGCTGAAAAGTTGCATGCCAGTTCACGAGAAAGCAAATGTGAAGCCAATTCTGAATTAGTATAAACAATTTGCTTCACTTTCACACTTTGCTTGAAACATAGACCATGTAACCTGTGACATCAGTTGTTTACAACAGAGCAACAGAGCCTGGACTTCCTGCAGGCAGGATTTGTACACAGCTGAATGGAAGAACACATTTTGTCTTGTATTTTATGGAGATTGCACTGTCTGGTTTTTTTATCATCTCAAAACTGGTTCAGCTGTTATTTTTTATATCTCTTGTAGCTATGTGGAAATTATGACATCACAAAATGTAAAATTTCCCATATGACCAGTGTAGTACCTTGCCTGCAAGGGCCCTAGAATGAACGTGGTCACTCTTTATGTACATGTAGAGAACGGTTACATGATCTATTACCCGAACTTCAGATTCAATGAATAGAGACATTTCAACAATTTATACATCAGAACTTTACAAACAAACCTCTGTTGACTTGCAATTGGCCCAAGCACAAATTCATTCCAACTTGAACTCTACAGGGAGTCAGCTATTGAACGCTTGGTTCTGGATGGTCTCTTTCCAATAGGACATATGCACAAGCGCCATCTTAAAAATATACTGCAATGCATTTTGGGAAACCGCGTACAGTTACAAAACAAATCAAGCTGGCAATATGGATGCCATGATGTAGTGTACATGTAACCATGCCAGGCTTTATAGTTTACAGCATTGCTTCAAAATCTGCACATCATGATGGTTGCCGGTGTTGCTAGGACTCGAATTTCACCCAGAATCCTTTGCACGCCGATCATGCATATTGAGACATGCATAGGCTATTAAATAGTCTCACCTTTGTGGCGGCGATCTCGGAGGTGATGAATTCACAGTCGGGTCATGACTCCACTGGTCTGTATCAATGAAACGAAAGATGAGTCTATCATTTTGTTTAAATGTTCAGTCACTATTCAGTGTGGTTCTATTTTTGAGAGGACTAGGGTTTTTTTTCTTCTGACTGCTGTTACATTTTAGAGGTAGACACTATTTATTGATTTGTTCAATTCATAATCATAGATGTTAAGCCAATATCTGTATGGGAGAGACTGGCTGTTGAAGGGTTTGGCACTTATACCCCCTTGTGTGAGCTTTGCCAAGTTCCCTTGTTGGGAAGATCATCTAAACAAACAAACAAAGCAAAGCTTATGATTGGCAAAATGTAATAGTCCATTAGCTTGTGACTCCACGGAGGCTCATGAGATTAAAGATTTAAAATACACTGTTTAACCCTTAAACCACGCTTTAATTAAAAACTACTTAAGGTTTTGACAATCCTTTAAAAACATGCAGTTCATGCATTAAAAAGAAAACGAACACCAAAATCACCACATTAACATTATGTGTAAATCAAACTAAAAAAATTAATATTCTCATTTTCTCACAATCACACAGCAAGTGATCATGCCTTTCTATGTGAAAGTCTGTTAGCTTCAAACAATAACATGCCTAGACAAGCTTTTATACACATTTATGCTTGATTTAACTATTTGGTGAACTGCTCTGCAATTGCTAGCAACCTCCAAAAGGACACTGGCCTCGTAATGATATGGTTCTTGCATTGGGAATTCCGAAAAAGCCCATTCAAGTCAAACCAAAACAAACTCAAGCTAAAAGATAAAGGCACCACAAACCTTCCATTTCAGAATGGTGAAAGTCATCGGATGTTCCCTTCCTTTTCTGAAGCATTTAGTTATTTTTCGGCAAGAGTTTGGAAGCACTAGACATGCAAGGGCTTAAAACTATATTGGGTACAGTGAACCCGAACTAATGTGATGGTTTTTGGGTGGTTTTTTTTTTGCTTCTTTCAAATACTTTTAAGTTGCTCCATTATTATCTGATTCAATTATTATTTCATAATCAACCACCATTTGGGGGCAATAACCATAGTGTGACACCAATTACAGGTCAAAACCCTTCAAAAACCCACTGCATTTTTGTTTTGATTCTGTTGGACTGAGGACTGCACCAGTAATGTGGGATCAGCACAGGGTATACCTTTGGGAATTACTCTAAAAATAAATGACCATAAAAACTGACTTGGTAAGAAGCACTGCAGCTGTTGATAATGTATAACATTTTGATTAAACAATTCCCTTTAAAGGAATGTGGTTTTAAAGAGAGGAATTCAAATAACTTTTGATTTGAGAAATGCTTCTGCATGAAATGTTTCTCAGATTGTGTATTCCAATTATGGATTATTCTTCCTGCATGGACATAACCACTCCAAATTTCGGCGATATCTCAAAAACTCTACCACCTTTTGAAATGAGATTTTCACAGATAAGTTTTATTGTACCTATCTGCATTTTTATTAAGACAATCGAACAGTTCCAGAAACCAAAGGTATACATTCTCTTTAAGATGAGTTTTCAATATTGCCCTAGTGATTTGTATTGTGACATCACACTTTGATCAGCAATTAAGATTGATACGCAGTTAAGATCAATCTTGGCTCTTTGTGACATCAGCCCTAGGTATACCACCATAATCAATCCAATAGTTTGTCTGTTGGGTAAGACCATAGGGTGTTGGGTTTTATGAGAACTAAGCCTGCAGTAAATCACCCAAGAGAACTAGGGGTGTAAGGTCCCTCTAGCCTTCCTTCTTGTCTCGGTTACCTTTGCCAGTAGGTCTTTCTTCTTCAAAGACATTATCATCTACACATCATGAGACATATGGAGGGGGGTCACACAGCAAGGGACCAGACACGTGCAGATTGGCATTGCAGAATCCAGAGAAGAGCAAGCACAAGATTGGTGGTGCAGGCAGAAAACCATTATCGGAGCGTAGAAAAAAAAAAAAAAAAACGTGCCGAAAGAAAAGCCATGCAAAGCAGAAAGCAAAAGAAAAATATAGAAAATCAACCAAAGAAAATAACTAAATAAGATTTTCAAAAAACCTTTGTTTATATTGACTCAAGAAATCAGTGCTCTTATTTTTAAATTAACTTAATTTTGGCTTCATGCAAAAGTTCAGATTCATATTATCACAGACTCATCTCGCAAATTAAAAGTACTGGATTATTTTGACAGAGAAAATAGGACATTACATGTATGTTAAGAAGAATGGACGAGAAAGCATCTAGCTTCATGACTTCAAATTTACACAAGTCTATTCTTCGACTCAAGCTCCCCCTCTCCCCCCCCTCCCCATCATTAATTTCATCTGTTCAGTTATATCCTTTTGATGTGTTTTGTAAAAAATGACTTTCGTGCAAACTGATTTTTATTCAGCGGAATGAATTTTTGTATTCCACTATTATAAACGCTTCCAATTCAAAATAAGCAAGTTCAACTGTATTTCTACACTAGTATAAAGTGTACATTTCAGTTTTATACAAAGGTAATTTTCAATCAAACAGTTTTCTCCAGGTTTATAATAAACCTACAGCGAACTGTAAATTTGTAATAAATCTACTGTTATATGTAGATCTGTTAATTTAAAATACACTTTCCTTAAGAGTGTGACGTCATAGCAGTTTAATAAAAAGGAATGTTACAAATTGTTAGTGCAGTTGTTAAGCAAGTTTTAGTTTGAAGATTGTTTAAAAATAAAAACAAGTCTATCACATCAGTAACAGGCATTGCTTCACAATAGTGTTTACACTGATTCATGCAAAATGTTGACTAAAGATCATGCATGATACAATATTTCCAGTTTCATGCAGTAACAGTATTTATGGGCCAATCCACTTTCAAATCATTTATTTACATTCCTGTATGGGTACATTCCTGCGGCCGATTTCACAAAGTTTACGCCACTGGGAAAGTCCACTTGAGCAAGATTTATTGTGTTAGTGGTGCACATTTTACAAAATAAATGTTGCCCAAGAAGTTTACACAGTTGCGTAAAGCTTCGTGTAATCGGTGAATGGCTTGTGAAAATGACTGAAAAAGTGGACAGCCGCTACAATAGTACGAACTACCCAACAGAAAATCAACATAAACATCTTTTGCTATTTACCATTGTCCTTCCAAGCCACTTCATCCGGGAAATGGTAGCTTGGTTCATACGTATTAGCTTCTGCATAGGCAGACAGAAACAGGTAAGTGATTGTTAGTATGGGAAGGGGTGTCACTGCATTCAGTTGTTATATCCACCACAATGTACTGATCAGGGTAATGATTAATGGAAGGGGTAATTGATTAGAGAGGGAGGTCAGGGGTAGGGGGTCATGGGTAGGGGCAAGGTTCGCCAATTACAAGCAAGTTCTCACTTAAAGAGGGGCTCCAAGGTTAAATGAAAATTTGTGACGCAATTATTTTCCAATAGATAGAGTCCTCATAAAAGTTGGGGAAAAGTTACAAGTCAGTAACTTCACGTTATGGTGTTAAATGTAATGGTATTTTATACTAGTTCAGAGCAAAATCTGAAACATGACGTCATCGGACAAATAGGTCTGTACATTCCAAAGAGGAATTGTTGCGCCAGCCATAAGGTCAAATTTATTCCATTTTGAATGAATATCATCAAAATTCAGGAATAAACTGAAGTGTGGTGTCATCAAACGTTTTTATATTTTAAATTGCACTTAACGTGAGGTTAGAAACTCGTTGTTTGTTTTTCTCTTTCTCATAAGGACTCTATCTATTGGGAAAATGAGTGCACCACTAAACTTAATTTTGACCTTGGAGCCCCTCAGGGATGGTATAAATGCTATTAAATTGACAAAACAGCAAGAGACTTTTCAAGATTACAAACAATGAGGAATAACAACAGACAGCCTTCATATCTCAGCATAGAGAGCAGTTTAAAAGCAATGTTGGATGCTTTCTAAATCGTCGGCTCAGTGCTACAAGGTCGTTAACTGCAATTGCATACATCCCTAATGATGAAAAATGTGAATACATTTGAACAAATAAATTTAAATCCACAAATAAATGTTTTTCTCAAAAAAATGTTTTTGCCAAACAACTACTTTGGAGACCACTCTTGATCAACAAACTCCATTTACCAGGGCTCCAAAATAGGCAAAAGCAATTTACAGTATTTTTTACCCTGTGAGGGCAGGTGTGAACCAAATTTATGCAATGCAAAACAAGTAAAACAAAATGGTTTTGTCATTTTGATGCTATTTTTATTATCATTTACTTGATACAAGAAAACAACATACAGGCAGTCAAAAAGAGACAAAACTGTACTTGTAATACAAGAACATTTGAAAGTGCCATCATGTGGTCAAAAATCTGGCCAAGTGTTTAAAATCCATACAAACTACATTATAGTAACAACCTTATAGTCCGAGCCAACGAAATAGAGAATGTTTACTACTGTTTATGTCTTTTGTTTGTTTGATTTTTGCAGGGGTTTTTCGGGGGGGGTCCTTTTTTCCCTAAATCATGGACAAAGTACAGGATCAGTTAGAGTCCATGTTTAGCCATTCACTGCGGTCTATGAGCATCAAGAACACACATGAGGAGCTACTAGCGATAAAGGTCTGGTCACATGACAGGGTTTAATGTTAGTTGATTTGGCATTTGATGAATTCTAGTAACCAAACATGTAAACTGATGTAATTCCCTTTTGCCTTATTGCTGTTTTTAGATTGTGATTCATGAGGAATTCGGCCTTTAGCTACAATTCGTGTTGTTTTAATAAACCATTATGAAATGAAATGAAATGAAATGAAAGACAGGATGGACAGACAAGGGAACTACAATGTGCACATTATAAAAACTTGATACCAAAGGCATACATACATGTATATATTTTAACTGAACAGACATGTTGTTACAGTCACTCCTCTTTATAAAGAGGTTCTGCTTATAAAGAATACATTCTGAAGTCCCGAATCTCATTGCTACATTGTGTTTCTTTGTTTTGATGTCCTCTTATAACAACATTACTGTTATAAAGAGGTAATTTGGCCAGCCCCAGCGACCTTGTTATAACGAGAGTGGACTGTACATGTACATGTATTTCATGAGAACAACTTCAGGAACACTTCCAAAATAGTTTTTAACCCCGAGTGAAAAGTGATTAAAACCCATTTTACCATCACCAACTAACACTTTCCCCTTAAAACACGCTGAAATGTCTCCAGAGAATGACAGGGTGACCGGTGATAGGGTGACCGGTGACAGGGTGACCGGTGACAGTGGTTTTCTGAAAGGATCGAGCTGAGTTTGTTCCTGACCATGGGGGAAACATTGAACAGGACACTAGCGCTTAGTAGCTTCTTAATGAATGCCACATCATGTGCACTCTTAATACAGTTGCACCATATCAAAGTAAAGGTATAGTATACCATTGGTAACATACATTATACGGTGGCTTTTTAAATAGAATATAACTTGTGAAGTTTCAACATCATGACAATTCTAAAGAATTGGGAATTTATCTCAAGATTAGCAAGGAGCATGTTGCATCCCGGATGGCACACTGCAACATGAAGAATGCAACTGCGCAAAGTAGTGAAATAATGACCGCCTTTATTGCATTGCATTGGACCTTTTTTTTTGCTGGATGTACCGAGTGTCATGCGCAACAGGACTGAAAGGCAGGGTCATAGATTGGTAAATACTTCAAAAATGTATTACCATAAAAAGTTTGTGAGAAGCACTGCAGCTGTTGATAGTATAAACCATTTTGAGAAAGGTTTCCCTTCGTAGTATGTGGTTTGGGTAATTTTTCACCCAAAAATTTCAATTTGAGAAACGATTCATGCACGAACCCTTTCTCAGATTTCTGTGGGTTGGTGTCCATTCGTGAATGCTTCGGCCAGAGATGCGGTTGGTACCCACTGTAACTTCACTTGGGTGGATTTGACGTTCTTGTGAAAATACCATGACGTTTTTTGTTGTTTTCTCAGCAAGTAGACACTGTACTGAGCTGAAACTTTCACAAGTGAATGTTATTGTGTTTTTCTTTATAATTTTGCCTTTTAATCAGCATTACGCTGGCAAAACTCAACCTATGACCCTAACTTTCAGGCTATGTAAATGTTGCATTGAAATATACGCCTTATTATCAGCATTTTAACATGCATTCTTCAAGAACATAAAGTGACCCCATCTCAACAGCCGTTTGAACTTTGATCAAACTGGCACGCCGGACCCTACAACTTACGCTGGGTTGTACTTCGCTGCATCAAATAAACGCAGGTACAACCACCAAAGATTTGGGTGTGGAAATAATTATGAGTTCCAAAGGTATACTCTGCCTTTGCCAAAAACATTATAGGGTTTTGGGGTAATGACGGAGAAGAAAAACAAATCGGAAAATGAATACAGTATTGATTAACCTTTCATCAAGGAATCCATGTAACATTGGTCTATTTCATCTGATGAAAGAAGAAAAAAATACAAAGAAGGGAAGAACAAATGAGGGTTAGTATGGGTTCAAAATTATGCACATTGTTACATGAAGCAGAATATGAGCATGCAAGAAAATTACTACAACTTGTTAATTCTAATGTAGGGAATTTGCAGTGACACCATGAACTAAATCTCTCTTTTTGAGTATGTGTGGTCCCAAGGAACCACACATACTCAAAAGACAGATTTAACGAAATGGTGTAAAGTCTTGTTTGATTAATTCTAACAAAAATCTACTTCATTCCTTTTAACATCCAATTAATCCTGGCTGTAAAACTGTTCTTGACAAATCAGGTTGAATTTTATGATAGTGGATTATCTTCAAACTTACTGGTAAGTTTGAAAAAGATCAGTAATCCAAATTTTGATAAATGTTGCAGTTTTACCACAACTAGCCACCGTTGGCAAGAATTTGTTTAGTCAGCAAGCAAATGGTGTTAGCTGATTGGTTGTTATGTCAGCTACTTGTAGCTCATTGGTTGATATTAGTCAAGCTCCACAGGATTCGGTTAATGTTTTACAAACAATGCTCTGTCAAATAACTATGCATTATTGCAATTTGGTGGAACACCTTCAGTTTTTGTGATTTAATTAATCATAAGACTAACTTGTATGACATTTAAAATAAATTGAACAGTAATATTATTGCCAATTCCGGAGTTCCAATTTCCAATCCAATAAGTCATAGTAGACCTTCAAGAGGCATATTTTGTATGTAAATTTGACTTTTTCTTTAACAATTTCAGGATTTTTGACTATTCTTACAATGAGTAACCATTTTGTCAATTTTTGGGAATACATAGATCAACACAAAGAAGCAATCACAGCATACACAATGATGTGTCAAAACAACTTCTGCATCGTTTGTGAAAAGTTATTTTGTAATTAGCAACTTGCTCTTGATTAGCATCTTGAAGCCTTTTTTTGCAAAAGAACAGCTTTATTTCTTTGAGATTATTAGCCTTTTTGACGAGCTGTAAAGCAGCAAGACTTTTGCTGCAGGATTTGCTTTTCGCATTTGAAATGTATGCAATAAAATTCAGCCTTTTTCAAATACATTATGCGCCGAAACGCCCTAAATGTGTGGCACTGCATTAACATTGACAGGGGCTGTATAAATCAACACTGCAGATTGAACTTCACTTCTTGACCTTTGAACTTTAACCTTACCCTCTGGCCTATCCTGTTTGTGGATGGTCTTGAACATCTCTTTGTACCAGTCATGCCTGTTCTCCTCCTTAACATGCTGCAACAGAAGAGAATATGTTTTGAAATACCATCAGACTTGGCTTGGTGGAGGATTCATTTTTAAGAAAAAAGCAGAAATTAAAGCACGCTTATTAAAAAAAGAGAAATCCGCTGTCAATTGGAGATTTTGCATCCCTGAAAACACCGAAAGCAAAGACACAAGTGTTTCATCATACACCAGTATCATGCAATACGTATTTTATATTACAACACTCCTAACAAAGATTCTGCCTTGTGATTGGTTTAGAGTGCATCACATGATATTTTATTTTTACTAGAAAGCTACCAATGTACTATACCTGTAGAAACCAGTATACTTAACCCATAGCAACCTGTGTACTACACCCATAGCAACCATTGTACTATACCCCTAGCAACCAATGAACTCTACCCCTAGCAACCAGTGTACTATACCCGTGGCAACAGAAGCTTCTTGGTGGCTAGACTTATAAGCACAACATATGCATGGGGGATAAAAGAAACACTGACAGCTATTACTCATGATATGGTTATTTCAGAAAAATAGAACTCTCCAGGGATCACCTCAGGAGTTGTAGTTTTGACCATAACACTCGAAGCATTCAATGTTTGTTATACAGTAATAAGTGACCTTTGACCTTCTCCAGTATTAGGTGACCTTTGACCTTACCGCTCTCAGTCCAACAGGCAGTCCAGATTCATCCTGGGGTCCAATGCCCTCGTAGTGAGGTGCTTCTTTATGAATGGTCTTCTTGGTAACTTCTCTAGTCTTGACCGGGTAGTAGGTATCTGTGTGGATGACGTCGCCATCCACCGTCTGCTTCTGGTACACTGCTCCTTCTGGAAGATCATAGGGATCTGAATAAAATCAATAATCAATGATCATTAGTTCTAATTTCTGTAAACAAACCTTCAAAAGGTTTTGTCAGCAGAGTCAAAATTGTGACCAAATACTTCAACCTGAATTTTGTGGTTATTAATTTGTGTTTTCATTTTATACTATCTCGCCACTATAAATGTACAATTTAACTAATTCCTGTTCAAATAACACCAAATATACTTCAGTTTAACGTACACTTGTCTGAAAGTACAGTTTATATGTATGGGGTGAAAATTATAGAACGTTTATATTATGCCTCAGGGCTTCATTTCAAATAGGAGTTAAGACTGATCTTAAAGATGTGTATCAATCTTAATTGCCAAGGAAGTGTGGTGTCCCAATACAAACCACTCAGGTGGTGATATTGACAACTTATCTGAAGATGAATCTGAGTGCCTCTAGAAATCAAGCCCAGCTTTTGTAAGTTTTTGTCACAATTTTAACACACAAGGGTGTACAAACAGGAATATTTGTCGGCTCGGTGCTATAAGGTTTTAAATTGCAATTTCATTTCCATTATGATCAAAAGAGCGTTAGATGAAAAATGTGTATATATTTGAAAAAAATCATCAAAATCCACAAACAAATGTATTTCTTAGAAAATGTACAATACATGTATGTTTATTTTTCTGCCGATCAATAACTTTGAAGACCACCCTTGATCATTAAACTCCAATACCAAGAGCTCCAAACTACGCAAAAGCAATATTATGAAGTCTGTTCAAACTGTACTCATGACCTTATAGCCCTGAGCCGACGAACTGTACATTTTACAACTTGAACATTAAAAAAGTGCAAACTAACAGACAACAACGCTACACAAAACAATTTGGTGGTACAGCAGTTGTAAAGGCAATTTTACAACGCTGATTAACACATATTAAGCAAATAGACAGCTTGAAATGAAACAAATTATCAAAGCAAGCTACCAATGTTCACGTACTGCACTACAACACAGTGATTTTAAACATGATTGACATCAGTGCAGCAAGGTTGTGACTCAGTTTGGGAAAGAGGTTGTATCTTTGGGGTGTGTCATGGCTGAGCACCGTACGAACGTTTTGTTGGCAAAGTCATCAGGGTGTGGGTTCGAATCCCAGCCATGACACTAGGGGTAAATGGGTACCTGTGAGGGTAGAGATGGTATTTGACACACAGGCTGCATACTCCCTACGGAGTTGAGGCAGTTTAGGGAATACAGTAACTGCCCCAAAGAGAAAAGGATGGCTAAAACAGCCTGCCAAATAGATTATACAGGGGCATCGAAAAATGGTGGACACCAGTGCAATATAAATGTCCATTATTATACATATATTTTTTAATCTTTGTAGTTGCTTTCATAAAACAAGAACCAGGAGTGTCATAGCCAAGTGGTCAAGTGCTGGGGACTCAAGCTCTGGTATTTCTGACCAGCAGAGTGAGAGTTTAGTACCGGTCTTGACACTTGTGTCCTTATGCAACACACTTAACCATTATTGCTTCATTCTTCGGATGGGACATAAAGCTGTAGGTCCTGTGTGTTGTGTAATGCACATAAAAGACCCCAGTACACTTATGAGAAGGGGTTCACCCAGGTGTTGTCTGGTATGACTGGCAGTAGATTGCGCCACAGCACCTAGTCAACCGTTACATGGTGCTACATGTATGTAAATAAATGGGTCTTGTATTTTGAACATAGCTCCACGTACCTTGTAGAAAAATAATGGGCGCTTTGAGACGCCCTCGGGTGTAATAAAGCGCAATATGAGAACTGTATGTAAATATTATTAACCACTAGTGAGATTAGACCATAATGCACACAATGCATCAAGTGCATGGTTGCCAAAAGGCAAGATACAACACTTTCCATCAAATCCACACTGAGCTATGACTTTGTTGCATTAGGGTGATTTCATGACTTGAAGCTTTTGGTGCTGAACTCAAAAGAATGCAGGCCTGATACTTTACAAAGCCAACGGAGGCAACTCCATGCCCCTGGACAGTGCCTTGGTGCCCCATAAAATGTTCCAATAGAATTTTACATTTCCTTCATTGAGGGCGCCCTAATACCAAGAAAAATCTGTCTTGCCTTTAAAAGAATGAAGTATCAGGCCTGAGAATGTGACCGTGAATGTGCTACAAATGTGCAGGAAATTCAATGAGCATTAACATAAAAAGGACAATGTGAACAACAATGAACTGAGAAGGTGTACAAGATTGGGAAAACAAGTAGCAGTACAGAAGTATGACACAAGTATTTACACAATTCAGAGGTTGGGGTTTGGCATTTGATGAACCATCTACATTTTCTAAGGATAACATGATTCTTTTGTATAGGTTTATGATATCAAACGACAAAGACAAGTCAATTTCAATGGTTTTCACATCAAGCTGCAGTATTTTGATCACAACAGCAATCCATGGATACATTATTGATGGGTTCAATCATAGAGAAAGGGTTCAACGCACTCAATGGTTTACAGATATAATGCATATGGGGCACTGCAACGATGAAACCCATGGGGAAGGCTTAGGGGGGAGGCAGTCTTGGATTGAGCTGCTCTCAAGAACACTTATTCAGATGTGTCTTTTTTAGTGTTTCCAAGCAAAGACCCATAAAAATGTAATGTGATATCAACACTGAAAATATGAGTGCCTCAGAAAACCAGCGTAAAACCAGTCCGCGTTGTGATGATAAATACGTCACAACACGGACTGATGGCTGTTTTTCTTCATTGCTAAGCATTTCCCATTGTCTTGCTTGGATCAAGTTCATAATGTGGCCTCACGGTGCTGTTTCGATTCTTAGGGGCTTTTAAGCCTCTTAAAAGGCTTTTTTGTGAAATCATGTTGATCGAAATGTGTTTTTTATTGGGGGGGGGGGTTACATTATGAAACCATTTCATTGAGTTTTGCTCAAATGTATGTAATCATTACACACTCGTTAACATTTCTATAATAAAAGAACAATCATGTTAATTTTGTTCAAGTTGATCTTTAAAAAATCAACTTCAACACTTTGAAACAAATTGTTTTAAATGTGAGAGAAAAATCTAGAGAACCAAACCATACCAAAATCACAATTTTGAAAATTGGGTCAAGGTTTTTTTTTTTTTTTTTTAATAGGGATATATTATTAGAGTCAGACCCAAACACAAATGTGACATCCCTACATAACCAAATCTTCATGGCTGCTTAGCATTGTACCACCAAGAATTCCATACAGCTGAATGAAACTGGGCCCTTTTTTCTATTAATGTGCACTGGTAGTCAGCCAAAATGTTAACAATGGTCAAACTTATAAATACAAAAAGGAAAGAAAATCAAAGCAAAACATTTTTTGTACATAGCACAAAAAGATACTCAAGTACAATACACTGTAAAAGGAATTTATGAATTTAATGTGCAGTTAAACTAATGACAAACTCATTTAAATGAGCATCACATGGCACGTGTACATAGCTTTGAAATTAAATCAGTGATGAAAATAAAATAATGAAAGTCTTGCTGATGGGTTAGACATGTGCACTGCCTCCGTGACCAAAGCCTGACTGCTGCAATACGACATGGTATACATGTATATCCCTGCTGTTACTTGATTACAGGAGCACATTCTGTTGAAGTATTTCCACTGGGAATATTGCTTTTAGATCCGTGAACTTTTTGTCACTCGCATAATGATTAACTTCTTTGCATATGAAACTAATGGGTTGAGTGTTTTTTAAAGTAATGTACATTAAAATCTGGCTTTTTTTTTAGGTTAAAAATTAACGGAGTAAAATGCTCCATTTTACAACCTTTATCGTGATAATTTAAATGTTTTTAAAACTATTTAACAGGCAGACCATGTGTTTGTTTTTACATTCAGGTCAGATTACCTTATATAAAATAGTAAATCGCAACAAAGAAAAAATGCAAATGGTAACTACAGTTTTGATTGGCCAGAATTGCCGCCCCCCGCCCCCTAGAAAAAATGCTGGTAAATTTTGTAAATTTTAAAATCTACCCAGTCAGTTTCTCTTGTGGTTTATTACTCAATTATCTTTCTTGAATCTTAAGTTTCAGACAAATATTTCCAAAGAAAAATGTATCCAACAGAATATGCTACATTAAGCAAAGGCAATTATTGTGTGTATGAAAAGCATTGCAAAGGGGGCACAGTGATATTCGCATACATGTAGCTGTCAGCAAAAAATTCCTTACATTCTGTAACCCAAGAAAAAACCATCTGAATTTTTAGGATCATCCAATATATTTTACACCAATGTGTAATTTGTCAATAAAAATCAATGCTTGTTTTATTGGTAGATTGTCTCCCATTTTGTTTGCTCCTGTTTGACAACCAAACAATGACTGAAGAAAACATTGCATATCAGTTTACACATTTTGATTTGACTGAAATGCAAAACTGCTTTAATTTCTTCCTCTACAAATGACAATTATCACAAACTTTCAAACCTGTTTCTTAAGGGTGAAAGAATGAACCATGCTACTTTATATGCATACTGCCAGCAATTCAACATTCATTTCACAACCTGGAAAATTTTGCACATTGGCATGCACAGAAAAAAATAGTTGTACATGGAGCTATGTATGTAACAAATTTCCAATCGACAGTTTGCATATCTCAAAATAAATTGGTTTTCTCCAAACTCCCTTTCTACACTGGCAACACAGCTTGACTGTCCATGCCAAAGTGCATTCTGTCAACCATACATGCTACCAGATATTACAAATGAAGCATACATGTTTACCAATGAACTCAACAAGCATACCATCATGCGAAAACAAATCCACAAAGGTCAATAATGCATTAGTTTGTGCAATCAGCTCACCAGTAACGACTGACACGACTGTGCCAGCATGCAAGGGTTTGGCCACTACAGCTGGCTCTTTTGCCGCAACAGAGGGCGCTAATAAAGATGGCGGTGGCATGAGAGATTTATCTGGTGGGAGGTAATCAGCTTGGCTCCGTCCATCCTTCTCACGCTCTACATATGAGCAGCCATGATTTGAGTTGTAATAATAATGATGGATACAGAATGTGTTAACACAGCACACAGTGCGGTTTGGTCTAAGCACGGACCCAAAGTGTAAGGGAAGTTGTCACCCATGGAATTCCTCAACTGGGGACCATTGATACCCTAATCAGGCAATGAGGGCTCGAAGTGGGGTATAAACAATATCCCAATTTTAGTTTTGCTGACAACAACCAGGGGAGTCTAACTAACTGTGTGATTGTCACTCGATTGGGGACAACTCCATGTACATTGTAATACCCTGACTGGGAGCTCCAGGCAAAATCAAGATAAAATTGATACCCAAATTGGGATAGTTTTGGTGACAACAGTCGTGCGAGTCTAAATAAAACAATATGTGTCACTGTTACTCAACAGGGGTTAACTACAATGTAATACCCTCATCTGGAGTTTGAGGCTTCAATTAAGGTAAAAATGATACCCAAATTGGGACAGTATCGGTGACCCATTGACCATTGTCTCAAGAGGATCATTTTCAAATCATTTATGTTCTCCCCTTCTTTTTAAATTGAGATTTACCCTTTACTAATTCAAATCACCTCATGATCAAAATAGTTCTGCAATTCGTATGAAATACATAGAGTTAATTCAAGTTTTTGAAAATGTGTAAAATCTTCAACTTGAACAATGTTTTTTGCACTCAAAAGAAACAACTAACAAAGGATTTTACCAAAGCATGTTTCCAAAAATATCTTCATCTTCCTGAAATGTATTACACACCCAGTTTCGGAAGAAATATTTGTTTCTCTGACTATAGGTCTACTGACAAAAAAGATAAACATAAGCTCTGCATTCCATTAGTTTTGTATGTACTGTTTATACAAAACCATTAAAGGTATGGTCAAAGATTTGTTTTTGTCAACGTAATGCTGATTTATAGGCCGAATTGTCAATAAAGATACAATATAAGTCACCTGTGAAAGTTTCAGCTGTACACAGTGTCAACTTGTTGAGAAAACAGCAAAAACTGTCATAGTATTTTCATCAAAAACATCAACCTACATGTATCAAAGTTTAGTGAGGTGATGCGGTTACCAACCCGATTTCTGGCTGCAGCATTCACGAACGGACATCGTGGAAATTTAAATCTCAAAAACTCGCCTGTGGTGAGTTTGGGAAATTCAAATTGTTTGACATATTTTTATTGATTTCTAATCAACATTAGCTTTTCAGATGACATAATATCACAGGATGCTTACCATCATTACCATCTTTATAACAAGGAAGCTTTCGGATAAAAATTACTCAATTCTTGTTTAGGCTATTACCAAAGAATGACCCTACCTTTCAGCAAAGATACCCTTTTCAGTTTCAGGTCTGATGGCTTTTAAAACCAACTTCACTCTGAATGGTTGATACAAAAATGTTCCAATAAAAAAGACTTCCTCATTTAGTCTTTTACCAGAGGTTTATCTTTTTTGTCAATTGACCTAAATTCAGAGGGAAATATGTTTCTTTCGATACTGTAATTTGTTGCTAGTTTGACAGTAATGATAACGAAACAGTGTAAATCATATCTTTCATTAGTTTCATCTCACTATTATGTGCAGATCATCAGTCATGTTTGGGTTTGTTTCTATCACTTGAAATGATTGTCAAACAACAATTCTACTACCTGCTACCTCATAACCAATCACATAGTGCTTGACTGACTATCAATGCAACATTTACAAGGGCGGTTGACTGTGGATAAACTCAAGCAAAGTAGATCCTCTGGCTTTCAAGAAATATTGTATCGAATCAATATGATCAGAGAAACTTCCATCATACATTCCTGGGTTAATTCCATTGAGCTGCTTAAGCACAAAACAAGAGTTTTCTTTTGAAACAGTTATCGGTCAAAACACTACATCATTTGTACAGTTTGTGACTAGTTCATTTATAATCTTAAAAATTAATAATAAATAATAAATCATTTAAAAAAGCAAAGTCAGTTCAATTTTATCCCTAAACCTAACCCTTAACCTACCCCTAACCCCAATTCTAACCCTGTCCCTAACTCTAACCCTAACCCCAACACTAACACTAACACTACCCTAACCCCATCCCCATCCACAACCCCATATGGCTATACAGCAGATACAGGTTGAATGGCTTCTGACTGGTAACCCCCCCCCCCCCCCCCCCCCGCCCACCTGAACATAGATTGAAAAAATAGGGAGACCGCCAACATTAGGGCTCAGTAGCTCAAATGGTAGAGCGCCAGCACATTAACCCGGAGGACACAGGTTCAAATCCTACTTTAGTAAATTTTTCTTTGTTCAACCCCAAAAATAAAAATAATTGAGATAGAGCCATTTACAGGTATGATATTAGTCCTACTTCAAGCTGATTCCTGGGGTTATTTTAGCCCTCAACCCCAAAATTTATTAAGATTTACCCAGGCAATTTTCCTGGTGGTTTATTTCTTGGTATTTTCTAAGCCTTCTTTGACAATGATTAAAATGAAAAATAACAAGCTAATAAGCTAGTTGTTTGCCTGTGAAGTCCTTCCTAAGATGCCCATATGATGCCAAAAATAGAATATCCTTTCATAACAACTAAATCGAAACCGAAATCCACCAATAAAAAGTCAATAGACCTGTATAGCAATTATTCGGTTGAAGGAAGACATATGTCGTACTTCAACTGACCCGTAATAACTACGATTGGAGAGCAATGCTTCCATCTGTCCCCTGAGACAGGACATCAAACCCTGCGGTTTGAGTCCAATGATCATTGGACAAGCAGGATGATTGATTCACAGAGTGGTAGGGTTAAAACCCTTGACAGGTAAACACTTCCAACTGGAACCAGCCCAGCCCCAATTCCATACTTAACTGTGCAGCAGGAAATTCTGCAGATGCACTTACCACTATGGGGCAGACAATTTCCTCACAAATAATGTAAATTATACGACATTTTGATTGGTAATCTGGTTTTGCTCAGTACAGCTTCTCTGTGCTGAGCAATTTCTAGTGTTCGACAGCTCTATGGAAATTGCCAAACATCTAAACACACAATTTTTCAAAGTAGATAAGTTACCATCCAGATATCATATCCAGGGCCCAATAGACCTTATGCACATGACGTCATTTGAGTAGGGGACCCTCGGCTAGAGGTCAAAAGAAGGTTGCTCATTGGCCCATCGTGTGCGCAACACACACATAGATGTGCATTTCCATTGTTTCATGATTGTTTTCCTTCTAAGATGGCGGCGTGTTGGCGCAAATACATAAAGTCTACTTCCTAGAGCTGCTTAAGCAGACAATGGTGCTTAAGCAGGATACCAGTCAAAAATGGTACATGTGACATGGTACTTTGGCTGGCAACCTTATTCAAGCATAAATTTGTTGTGCTTAGCAATTTGTTGTGCTTTAGCAGATCAAGATTGGGCCCAAATGTTTTCAGAGGTTAGTAAAATGGAATACATGCATTTCCTGAAAACCAGAAGACTGGAATGACTTCTCTTCCAAATTCCAAAGTTATAGGCTTTGACTCTGGCTTAGGAGAATGTGCACTTTCAGTGTGGGGCTCCTAACAGGGGGGCAGAGCCTCAGGCAGAGCCTTAAGTTAGAGACGCAGTTTCGAAAAAGGCCATAGTCTCATCATGCAGATTTTCTGAAGTCTGCTTGGAAAACTGATTTAGAATTTGTAAAGCACTTTTTGTCTCTTCACTGTATTTAGAATGGACTTCTAACACTACTTAAGAAACAGCTGCCAAGATAAAATTCTTTCTGCTGTGACAGTACTGCACACAGGAAAACCACACGTGAAGAAAGTGTCTTTGTACAAATAATCAAGAGTAAACTTTTCATACCTCTCTGGTACTGTAGTAATGTCACAGTTGGACTGACTGACCGTGGAAGCCCGCTGCTATACCCTTCTGGAGCAGGTCTAAACTCAGGTCTCCTGGAATCCTGGGGACTGAGGGGTTGACGCTGCTGGGGTTCATTGGGACGGTAGCCAGGGTTATATCTATCCTGGTCATGCTGAGGGTCGCCTGGCCTATAGGGGCTACTCAATACCTCATTACTGGGGTGCAGATCACCATTTGTGACTGGTCCGATGTGCTGGGTAGACCGTTGTGGTGGCGGTGATTGCCAGGTCGAAGGTTGGCTTGAGGAGGTTGGTGCCGGTTCCTTCAACATCAAAATAAATTCAAATCTTAATAATAATGATAATTAGTTCTTATATAGCACATTTTATAACAACTTTTCACTTTTCTTAACAATAGTGCCCTGGTCATTGGGCCCATAGCATTCCTGTAATCTTTCACAGCTTCCTTGGGAGAATACAGCCCTGGGATACCGTGGCACTCAGAAGACTTTTTCAAATACAATATCAACCTCTACCCTCCCAGGTACCCATTTATACCCCTGGGTGAAGAGAACTAATCCTAGTAAAGCATCTTGCTTAAGGATACGATCGTCATAACTGGGATTTGAACCCACACCCCAAATTGAGTCCAGTGCACTAGATCACTCGGCCATAAGAAATTAAGAATACAATTTCAAAAAACACTGACATATGTGCACTTTCTGTACTGACGACTGTCAGCTCAGGAGGCTTGGACTATAGTGTCTAGGTTGTGCCACACAACATTGGAAAACTTGGAAGATCAAAAGGAGACTATGAGATCCAAAAGTGGAAGAGACCTGACAGGTACAGTGTGTAACTTTGTCCACAAAGTTCTGAGCATGTGCAAATGTCGGAAAGTTCAACTGATTTACCTGATAAGTCTGCTGCCACCTAGTGTCCCCTAAAGTAGCCCAAATGCATGGACCTACTGTTCCTAATTAACCCTCCTACTATTGGTAACATTTTCCTGTAACTTGACCAACCATTTGAAACTTACTATTTACACTGGTGTTTTGATATCATATTGCAGGCTGGCATAGTTTGTCTATCATTCCAAACCACAGTGAATGATATTGAATGGTCCGACAGTAGTGGACTGTGTACTGTGTAGATGCATTTACCACATGATATCATATCACAGGCTGGCCTAGTTTATCTACCATTCAAAACCACAGTTGATGATATTGAATGGTCAGACAGTAGTGGACAGTGTATTGTGTAGATGCATTTACCACATGATATCATTTTGCAGGATGGCAGAGTTTATCTACCATTCAAAACCACAGTTGATGATATTGAAAGGTAAGACAGTAGGAGGATTGACTGTGTACTGTGTAGATGCATTCACAGCATGACATCATATGGCAGGGTTGCATGAATTATAGTTCATTCAAAACCACAGCACTTTTCTTGTAAGGAAGAAATTTCTTACTTTAACCACTTGGATGGCATCGTTTCCGCTACACTTTTCCAAACGGAATAATGGAACAACTTGGCTTGAACAATGATTATGGCCAGATAGCTGAAAAGGCCCATTCTTTTAAAGGTTGAGGCTGCAGCCAACTGACACAGCCTTAGCCAAAGTCACTTAATAAGCCATTCGCAAGTTAGATTTTGAATAATGTCTGGTACAATGACTTTATTGGTCACAAGTGAACACTAAAGTTGGATTCCCCAGACTAAGGATAGTGTTACTACACTGTACGACACATGGTTCGAGGCAAGCTTTTGTATAGCAACCTCCAAAGCCTGGTACCACTGTGCCATACGCATTCAATCAGCATGGTGCATGGGTGTTCATCATCTCTTAAGGAACTACACAAAAGTTTGCCCCATCCATGTGACATATTCCAAATGTTTCAATAGAGTGCAAGAAATTCAAATTTAAGCGGTCGCTTGTGACAAAGCATGTCACTGTACCAGAAAATATTCAAATCTAACTCATGAATGGCTCATTGGATCATTGCTTTACTTACATTATTTCTTTCAATCTGAGGGGCACCAGTTGGCTTCCATGGTTTGGGAGCAGCATTGAGGTCCAGCTTGACTGGTCTAAACTCCTTCACTGGCTTGATGTTGGTTGAGGCCGGAGTCCAGGCTGATGGACTCTTATTCTCTATTGGTTGATACTGGGCTGGGTTGGGCTGCTGTGGTGACCAAGCTAAAGTCATGTACAATATAATTGTCATTAAAAATAAACTCCTGGAAAATATTGACCCAAAGCAAATCTCATCTTAAATACGGCTGTGTTAACTGTGTTTTCAGGACTCACAATTATTTTATATATTTATCTTCAAGTAAACTTAATTCTGATTGGTCCACCAATAGCAACATGAATTGCGATATAAACCTACACTGCAGGGCTCATATCACACTCTGCGTATTGCACTGTTCTGACTCCACACTGTGGTATTTTAAGCTATATGCAGAACCTACAGCTGTTCAAACACCACGTATTGCATTAAGCTGCACATTCAAGTTTGCTTCAAGATAAATTTGTTGTCACACGCGTGCTCGAGAAATGTGGGACAATATAACGCATCTGCGTACCATATCCAGCTCAGCCTTTAGCCTCATTGGATACAGGACGTAGATGCGCTATACATTTCTGGCCTGTTTGTTTTAACTAATAATATCGTCTGATTGCAATTCAAGCAGTAATTTGGTAATGTCTGCAGGAACATGATCTTGAACAATCTCTTGTAGTTGCCTCATCAAGGATGAATAAAGTTTGTTTAAACCGAATTTGAGTTGAATTGAAAAAATAAAACCTTTTCTTATTTGTCACCGCTCAATGCCACAAAGAACATGAAGGGACTGTGTCGCCATGATCAAACCAGGCCTATGGCTATACCTGGAATTATGAACTCTCACCTAGTTACTGCTTGCGCGTGCCCTTCCTCCGTTATCATATATTCCGGTATTTGATCATGACGACACAGCCCCTTTGAATGCATGATTTTAGGATATTTTTAAGCTACTACCCCACACCAATGTGTGTAAAGCACTGTACACTCAGTGCTTCCCGAGTCCTGCAAGAAAACATCCACACGCATACTACTCAGGTGGGATTCGAACCCACGGCCCCCATATTGTAGAGCAGATATCTTTTTCCCACAGAACTTCGGGAAGCACCGAGTATACAGTGCTTATCACACATTGGTGAATGGTAAAACCCAAAAAGTTATAACTCTGTATTCCCCATCATGCAAATTATTACACCTATTATATTAGACTTTAGGCTGAATCAAATGCAAGGAAGAAGCCAAAGCAAAGTGAGCTTGGAAATTTATGGAAACGGATCTGCTAATACAAATCAGAATTCCAGAGTCACTTTACCATCAAGCTCAAGTGAAGTAACCTTTCTTTACTTGATCCTGCAATGACAAACTGCTTGTCCCAAAATACTGAAATAGAAATTAGTGTCGAGTAGTACCGGGATTTGGCGGTGATGTCCCAGCATATTGTGGTTTACTATCAACACTAGTCAGTGGTGGTGGAGGTGCAGGCCATGAGTCTTGATCTGGTTCGGAGTCTGCTCTCTGCGGCCGCACCGGCTGGTAGTACGTGTCCTGCTTCGGGGGCGACTGAGAGTAATTCTGGTACTTCGGGGAGGTAGGGGGTGCGTTGTTTGGGTGGTGCTTGCTGGGGGATGTTGGGGAGGTAGGGTATTGATTGTTGTTGGTCAACATCCGTGGGGGTGGAGGCTCATCGGGTGCATCTGTCAAACAATGGGAAAAAACTTCAGTTATTGCAGGAATGTCTGTGACAATTAGGAAATGTTAGAGGATATTATCTGTCAGCTTGATAAGCCAAAGATTCTACATGATGTACATTGGTCTGTGTACTGAAGGACTGGTTTTTAAGGCTGGTTCTTTCTACAATTAATCAGGATCAGCTTGTTTTACCTTTACAACAAGAAACCTAACAATTTCAACTGACAGTTTATTTTTCATTCTTACAAATAATGTGTCACAACATAAATTGTGGGTGGATTTTAATGGCCGGAAACAATCGTAATGCACTCAAGTCAGTTGTTATTTAGCAATTTCTCCAGTCAAAATTGTACTTTGTTTCTGAAAGAGGATTTCACGATGCAATGATCCATCAGACACAGAAAACAAAATGGCTGATTTGTCTTTTCCAGAAAATATATGTAACACTTTAATGCATCCTTCCCTCAAAATAATGTCTTGTAAGTGGTTTTTGAGTGCTCCCAACAAGCATCAAATAAGAGAACTTCTAATTCAGCAAGGCATATGGTGACCAGGATTAATGATTACATTCCGTGATTGAAGGGAGGGAGAGAGACTCCGACGTTAATTGAATTGAATGCAACGGACAATTAATCGTGACAGGCCTTTTCCACATCGTGAATATTTTCATTAGTACATTTGATGCATTTCTGATGAGTTTTTTTTTTTTTCCATACAGTGGTTTTATTAATTTTGGACTATCGTAAAGAGTTGCTGCATTTAAACTCAAAGTGAAAATAAATCCCTAGAGATTGTACATGTACTTAAATGTAATTTACTTGAGGTGTTACATGACATGAACAGGATATACATGTACATTTTTAGGCAAGGCCATTTTCATTTTGCAAGTCTACGGGAAACTTTAGAAGGGGCACCATGGCCAAGACCAGGGCAACAGAGAGCCATGGCCTCTGTGGCCTCCTTGTCAATTCAGGCCTGGTTTGTAAAATTTCCATTGCCTTTTTTCAGTTTTTCAGTTTTTTTCTTTTTGTACCCTGTAAACCACTTGTGGCTCAAAATATTACAGCTCAAATGACAATGGACTATGTTGCACATCCAAATTGGGTATGTGTATTTTGTACCTCCATGTTGTAAACTGGCTCGAGTACAAAGGATCTTTTGAAGGTACCTGGTGCATTAAGCAGGTAACAGACACCCTGTTTTGAATTTACACTGTGGATACAGTATGGCCACCCAGATTTGTTTCTCTCATTTGCATAAATGTAAATAATTGTCAGTCAGCCATTGTTTTCCAGTCTGTAAATAAACCCTACTGAAGTTTTTTGGGGGGGTGAGCACTTTTTCATCTTTTTAGCCCTTGAGAAAGACTCTGCTTGGGTTGAAACATGAGGTCTTAACAAAATTTTCAAACAGAGCTGCCAAATGATTCATGAATTTGGGTCTTTTTTTTTAACATGAACTTTAAACGCTGGTATTCCAGGGTTTAATTTTCACTGATCGTACGATGCTTATCAATCTGATTAATTGCTAAGCAAAGTGTGGTGTCACAATACAAATCACTATGGTGATATTGACAACTTATCTAAAGATGAATTTTAATGTTTTGTAAAATCAGTCACATGTAAATGAATGTCAAGCACTTCAGTTAATAAATCAATGAGATCTACAACTAGAGCTACGATCACACAAAAGTATCTAACATTAGTGCTGGTTATTGTTTGACCTGTTGAAAAAGTGTTTCAGTATGAAGGACGAAAAACCTCCACAGGAAACCTGGTGGCATAACAAACATGGACATGTCAAACTGTCAGTGATGGGGGAAAAGGTACAACAAATGTTAGTGCAAACTAATTATGTTAGATCCACCATTGACTATTTGTTAAGATTAATGTACATGTACATATACACAAAGGATTAACATGATAATAGATCCAACTAGCGGATTGTGTCATGGAGGTCGCCTTCCATGGCAATGCGTTCAAATTCATTTGCCCACAAAGGAAAAGCAAACTGTTACTGAACCAAATCAGAGGATTAATTTTTTGTATTAAAATACAGTTTCGAATATTCCATGGGAGTGAATTTGCGCCTACGTTGGAGAGCACTCTACCATGTCAATGTAAAATAACATAGAGTGCTGCCTCAGCGTGGTACCTTAACACTTGAACAATGGTTGCCTATGGTAAAGTGGTCAAGGTATTTGACAGGGTGAACAATAATGCAACATTTGTACCTCGAACCGAATCTTTAGAATGTACACATAAATAAATGTTTGCGCTTATGGTTTAAGGAGAAAAATGAAGATTATTTCCTGAAACAACAAAGATAGGAAATTACTTAGTACAACAATAGTGAAATCGGTTAAGTACAAGGTTATGAGCACATGTAAAATTGAGTGAAAAAACACAAAAATAACTGGTCATCATTTGAAAAACTGAAGGAAAGTTAATAACAAGTTACAAAATAGAAATACACAGGCTTGCAACAAAACATGTGCAATTATTAATCAGTCAAAATTGTATTAGTCCAACTAGATTGAGTAAAAAAAAATGCAACAGATCTTATAACTTATGTTTCTCACAGGCCCCCCCCCCCCTCCCTATGTTTGTGACAAAACATCAAAAGAAAAATGTTAAAGTGCTCAGCTCAGTACACTTCTGGCTAAACCAATCATTTTATTCACATATTTTATATTGTCATTAGAAACCCTTGTATGACTGTATAAAAGGTCAGTCAAGTAAATACCAAATCACAGTGAGTAGTTGTTACGGCTAATGCGTTGATATTTTTTAGATTGTTTAAATGGATCACTGTCAACCATGTCAACATTAAAACATGCACAGAATCAATCTGAACACTTGTCTACTGTTTTCACAAAAACGCTAAAATTGTCATAAAGTTTCACATGCTTTAGTATCGTGCATTTCTTTTTTATTTTGATCAAGTTGGATGATCAAAAAATCGTTTTGTCCAAAGGTGATTTTGTTTATCTTTAAAGTGGTTTGTAATTTGTGAACTCTCTCATTTATACAAGCAACACAAAATTATAGTTCCATAAAAATTTGATAAAAAGATTACTGTGTGTAATTATAGATGCTTAATAGAATATGGGGGTGGGGAAAATGACCAGCCGTTTCAGGTTCATGTATTGTACTATCTCTAATCCACGCCATCATCCAAGAATAAATTCTAACGTTCTCCTCAAGTGATATTAATAACACGTTGGACAGCTGATGAGCTTTTCAATGAATGCACTTGGCTGGTTTTTATCCTTGGGAAAAGTACAGAGGAACTTTAAGGAATGTGGCCTCAACGTCCAGCGGGTGCTATGGAAGGCCACACTGCGCAGAAAGAAATGATGGAATTATGATATTTAATTCCTGGAAGCACTACCATTACTTGGACTTCTTGTAGTAATATTAAACGTTTGATAGTCTTAGATTTGTATTGAGTGCCCAAATTAACAGTCTCAACAATTTTAATCAAAGTCACTTTTCGTATTTGTGGATAAATTTCTTGAGTAATTTTGCAAGACTGTTCATTAAACAAACACATGGAATAGATTTGAGTAGTTTCAGGAAAACAAACACGTTAATTAACATCAACGATTTTGCGCATGGTGTTACCACTAATTAACTTCAAATGACCAAGACATTTAACAAGGTAGGGCTGTGACACTTGGAATTGTAGTTGAGGATAACTTTGCATAAAACTTTAAATTTGCTTGATACATCTTTTTCCTAAGCAAAAAGTGGAGTGGAACCAACTACATGCAATTCACATTGCATGGCTTTCTGCCTGGTATTCTCCTTTTGTAAGGAATATTTTTTGCTGTTTAGTACATTTTGGTAGTTAAACAGCACTTTGAAGCCCCTAATCGAGGTTTAGCTGCATTGGTATTGTTCCAAACATCAGCTATTGGCAATCTAATAACTGGTGACACCGTTTAAAATGCCATTTACTGTTTACAAAGAGATTTATGCAGATTTTTGTTTTCTCCTTCTTTCTTTTTCATTAAATCCACAATTCAAAACTGAACCCCTGGCCTCGTCAATTTAGATAAATTCATGTCAAGAAAAGATGGTAGTACCAGAGGCAATTTTACGTGTAAGCTAAAGAGATTCAAAGCATTAGCATCTCACTATCCCAGGGGAATCGTGGCTGCTCTGAAATGAGCTGTTGATGTCATGACATAGTAGTTCTGTTGATCGTCTTCAACAACATACTGATGGAAAAGACACGTTCCGTGTACCGGATACATACTGATGTATAAGAAACATACCGTTGAAAACGCTAGAGGTTTTTTTTTTTTCCCACCATCTCTTTTTGAAGCCACCACAAGTCCTTGGAGATGTTTACATAATGCTACCACAACCCTGCAAACTTACACTGCAAGTATTCCCACATTGCAAAAGTTCACTTTCAACTAAATTTGACATTGAAAAGCTGACAATCTTTCTATAGTGAGTAACCAATGCTGTACAGAGTCTTCCAGGCTACAAACTAACCTTGGGAAATCACTCCACCACAATATTCCAATGTCACATTCCCACCTCTAATCTAACATAACATGGATGTAGGCATGCATGAAACATGGATGAAGGCATGCATGAAACATGGGTTAAGTGTGCCCATTGGTTTCAATGACATGTTTAATGGAAGGGGCCAGGTCTGCCTTATGATTGATGTGATGTATGTCTAGTCACACGCCACACCATAGAGCTATGAATTTATAGTTCCATGGTCAGATCTTTTGTGTCTGTAGATTCAGATCTTCTCTATACCACTTATCTCCTACTTCTTCTTGCCACTTGACGAGAAATACATGAATAAGGAGGTGACAGTAGACTTGAAAACAAGTCGTTGTTTACCGATTTCCCACACTGAGATTCTGCAATGTGCGTTCATGTGTGAGAGCTACACCATAACCACCTACATGTAAGGGACCAGGTGGGAAACACTGATCTACTTCATTCCAAGTCTAAAGGAATGGAAGAAGAGGAAATTATTTTCAATTGTCAGTTTTATTTTCTACTCTCTTTTCTTTTAGTTTAATGAAAAATGGAATCCAAATTTAGAAGGGCAACAAAAGTGAAAATTCTGTGTTCTGTCTTCTGTTCCTTATCTTTTTTAATGAGCTAGTCTAAGAAGGATTTTTAGCACCTTACAATGGCTTAAGATTCATTAATATGTGGGGTTTTTTTATTTATAAAACAATTATTAAAAATTATTGACAAATATTAAAAATGGTGAAAACATATCATGTAACAACCAGTGAAGTCACCCAAAATGGTTAGAGATGAGGACACACTTTGATGGTTTGTGAGAGTGCTGGTGACAGTCATGCATGACATGCAAAGCTGTTAATACCTGGGTCCCTCGCAATACCCTGCTCAGCCTGGCGTGCAAAGAACATCTCCGCCCCTCGTGATGACTTACGCACCCGGCCAATACCAACGGGTTTGACTGGGATTTCTGCAGGCGATACACATGCGGGAAACAAACGAGCAGGCAGAAAAAGGGGAGAACATCAACAAAAAAGTGCAAAATAAGGGGAACATTTTATGAAAGAAAATTACACGAGACATGATGAAAATATGCATTTGTACAAATACAGCAATACAAGAATCTTACAAACCTTTTAAAAGTGACAAAGTTGACGTTGCTACCAAGAACTAATATTGTATACATGTACTTTGAAATGCAAACAATTTTAACCTCAACTGCTTCCCTACGTACAAGTATCCTTAAATCAGCTTTTTACAGCACAGATACAAAACTGTAACTTCTCACACAGCATTGTCGAATTTTAAGCAATTTTGTTCACATTGCTGAAAAAATTCCTTCAAAGGTTCTTTTTTTCATAATACTGTCGTAGCAATCGAGATAAGAGCCCTTCATGAAAAAGTGCAAGATTTGAATCCTAATATGGATCCATCAGTGGTTGATATAAAACTTGATAACCATCAGCTATCTGATTGCTCCATGATTTCTCTATAACAAGTGCGACAATTAAACAAACGGTCTGCACGCACTACCATCTGTCTGAAGCCACACAATGTGCATACATGCACAAGTACTTAATTAAGTTATGCCAGACATTATCATAACACAAATGAATCTAACCAATGTTTTGAGTCTTCAAAACTGGCAGTCTGCCAGCTTGGCTCCATCAGGTCAGACGTTACACGAGTTGGTGTGTTGCATATAAAATTGCCGTACACATGTAACACCTGAGGCATTGCATGGTGGAGTTATCCATCTCTTAGTTCTTACAGGTACACCAAGTAAGGGTCTTCTTTTTGAGGTGTTGGCTCTTGGAAGAGCTGGGTCATTTCACAGAATTCTGCGCTTACAGTCCAGAGAATTATGTGCTTTAAAGGGCACCATAAGCACAGACTTCCGCAGTAAGTAGTGCCGTGAAAGCTGACCCTGATTGGTTTGTTCTCAGTCTTTTGACTAGTGTGCTCTCCTCAGTCTCCTCATAACCAGAGCACACTAGCTGAAATGTTGAGAACGACCCAATCAGGACCCAATCAGGACCCAATTTCATGGTGCTGCTTACTGCAGAATTCTGGGCTTACAGCTTGTAGAATTAAGTGCTTTACAGGGCGTTGCAAGCATAGACTTCCGTGGTAAGCAGAGCCATGAAAGTGGACCCTGATTGCCTTGTCCTTAGTCCATTGACTCAGTTGCTCTCCTCCAGCCCAGTCAGGGCCCAACTTCATGGCACTGCTTTAATACCATGGATGCACATACTGCCCATAGAATCCCATGCTTTACAGAGGGCCATAAGTGAAGAATTATGTGGTAAGCTGTACCATGTAATTAGGCCCAGGTCTTCTCAGAGCTCACACCTCCACAAAAAAAGAGATCATTACTTAGTGTACATGCAAGAACTAATGAATGGATCATTAACACTTAATGACAAGAATGACATTTTAATATTTTAAGTGCATTTCTAAGGTCTTGTGACAGTGGAAGTGTGTGTGGTATAAAGAAGCTTAAGACTAACTCAGCGGTAAATCATGAGCCCCCATTTTGATTTGCTTAATGTAGCATCAGACATTTTAGACTCTTTGGATACAGTATGTTCAGAAAGCCATGTGATTTAGTCTGACATTCCCAAACTCTATGGCCTCAACAAGAAGAGGAGATCCAGAGGCAGACAGAGGTTGAAGGCCTAACAAACAACTGTCCTCTTATTAACTGTACCAATTCCTCTTTTGACTCGGCAACAACAAAAAAACCTCAAGACTATTTTATGTTGTGGAAAGCTCTTCCAAACAGTGTAAATTGTAAACTGTGCACCACTGAATCTTGACTGATGCAATTCTGCAGCTGACACAAATCTCATGTTGTGAAATTTAACAATCCATTACCTGCATTTGTCAGAAAACAGTAAACGCACTTAACATTCACGCATTTCAACATATTTCAAAATAAAAAACAATGACGTATTAATGATAAACACATACAGATAGAGGTAGCATGAAATCCCTAACAAAAGAGTAAAGTGTGTTAAAACAAAAATGCAACTGGCATTTCACAATTCAATCAACCAAGGAACATCAAATGCAGTACACAAGTAAATGTTGGAGAAAATGCAACATGCAAAACATTCAAACACAAAAATCATGGACTTCTGGAGGCATCCCATCATGCGCATCATGTGTCATGCTGACAGTTGATTGGATAAAAGTCCAGGACAGTCTGTGCAATCACCAACAAGTAATCTTCTCCATGCAAATGAGCCACATGTACTCATCTCTCATTGGTTCCCTAAGAAATCAAACATGCAGGTGAGTTACAGATACATGTACTTATAATGCATTTATTCAAATTACCAGACTGCGGCTGATTGGCTGACAGATACAACTTCCTTCGGACCACCTTGGGCTTAGGGGGTACAGTAGGGGGAAAATCCTCAGTGTCGGACTCTGGGGGTGGGGGAGGGACAGGGGGTGAGGAAAAGGCATAGGTTGCCGTGTCGTCCTTTGAACGAGGTTGGAAAGCAACAGGTCGCCATGGTGATACGCCTTTCCTAGAAGCTGTAAACCAATAATCATTTTGAAATTAGATTTTCAAGTTCATCCTTTGACCTAAAAACAAATTTGATATTATTAATCATAAATAATAAATTGTAGATTCAAGAAAAAGGGTGCAAGACCGTATGAACTACATGTACATGTACCTATACAAGCATTCTAGTTTGCCACAAAATGCCCTTGGCCCAATTTCATAGAATTACTAAGTAAACAAAGTGACTGAGTAAAATTCAATTCCTGAACTGAAACAGGTTACCAGCTTATGTAAAATACACAAATCATGATGTATGTGACTGGTACTCTGACTGATACAATTGCAAGGCAATGCTGGGCTAATTTTAAAGAATTCTTATGCAAACAGATTTGTGATTACAAGCTTTATGAGATTAAGCCATGTGCGAATTGGCAGCTGTGGCTATTTGTCTGTGCCAATTGTGCTTACCAGCTTTATGAGATTAAGCTCATGTGCGAATTGGCAGCTATTACATGCATTGAAGCAAAGGACGCCCATAGCAACACCCTTAGCAGCAGCCATAGCCACCAATTGGCCCAAGTAATGTTCTCAAGAGCAACTCTATGAAATTGGCCCTGTGCAGGCTCACACATTGCGTACACTATGAATGACATCACCTACATGTACATAATGTTGTAGACATGTAAGCACGTCTGTAAGTGTATTTGGAGATAAAAATGCATTATACTGAATGGAATTCATCCAGCCATTCTGGACAATATTCTAGACTGTCTAGCAATTCAACCTTGCATAGATGCATTACAACACATGAAGAGACTAATCCATGATTCGGTTATCTCTTCTCCAATCATGAAGATGAAATAGATTCAATGAAATTCTTAAGGAGTCCTCTGTCCAACAAGATTTCTCTTATATGAAAAAAAGCTCCAACATCAAGCTTCATTAGTGATCCCCACTGGCCCAATTTAATTTCCACCACAACTAATGACATGATGGATAAAACCTTGTCAAACCCCCGGCAACGAAGCCCATGCCATAGTCAACCGTTCACTATAAAATGTTTTCTTGAATAAATTTGACAGTATCGGTAAAACAAGTGATACTGTTACTGTTACTGTTTGACTACCAATTTTACAGCTCTATGCTCTTACTTCACATAAAAGGATGTAAAATGAGTTTTTGCGGCTTTGCGCCATTTGACAGAGTATAAGGTACATGTAGACTTGAAGTGGTTAAATGTTTGTCGCGGTGATAGCATAACAGCTCTCCCGCAACTGTCGCAGTACTGTCTGGGGAGGCTCTCACAAGACTACTGTTGTCGTGTAAGGCTGGTGGCTCCCGACTACTGCCCATATTGCTGTAGTCACAAGAGAAATAGTCTCATGAGCCAGCAGTCTCATAAGAACATGACCAGTGTTGCGAGATTCCCAGAGAGTCGTTCTGCTCTCACTGCGACTAACATTTAATGACTTGTCCACAAGTGTAAGCTGTATCCGTATTGGTGGCTACAGCTGTTGCTAAGGACGCTACAATGCACATCCCATACTTCAATGTATGACGCAGCAATCCAGCCAAATCCATAGCCATAGCCGCCAATTCGGAAACTGCCTAACCTTAATGCATGAATATTTATAGAGTTTTTAAGGTTGGATGTTTCTCTTTGCAGGTTTCTAAAGCTGTTCCATATCTGTCTATAAAAGCTATTCCGATCAGTTGGTTGTTGAAAGTGATTTTAAGTTTGAAACTTTTGTTGTTGAGTATTTTCCCATGAGTACAAGAACGAAACAGTTTTATTTTTTCATGATAGAAATTTGTACCAGACATTCTTTTCTGTGAGTAGAGTGACAGCTATGTTTTCATGAGTAAGAACATGTGCTAAAGAAGAAAGTATGGGTGCTCGCTCGTGCTACAAGTCTTCTTTGAAAGTGAGTGACGCAATGCTCAACGATGTCCCCATAATACCTCCTGAGAGAAAAGACTCCACTTTCCACACACCACCCAATAATGACATGAATTCCATGTATGCAGACGATTATATATATAGGCAACTGCAGTTGCCCTTATGCTGAGTGACTTGCATTATTTATCAATTACACATCAGAATATTGAAATTAAAGAGAATTCTTTCCAAGTTTGACAAACCATTTGATATATTTTGGGGCAGTTTTTAGAACATTTTGTGCAAAAAGACTTAGAAATTTGATGAACCAAAACTTACTACATGGGACTGTATGCTGACTTTTAACCAGCATCTCTCAATCAAGCAAAAGGAAATCATTTGTTCTAATAATTTTCCTAAGCTTCAATTTATCTCAATAATCTTACAAAAAACTTTGAAGTACTGATAGGAAAAAATTATGCCAATATTATAAAAAGCAAGTGTTACAGACCATGAAAATGAAAACCAAGCCAAAGGTATGAACATAATAATTGGGCAAATAATGGTTGCCATGGCAACATAACATGCTCATAATCATGAAATTTCAAACCACACAGCATGCATGAAATAAAGGAAAAGCCAGCACCCAGATATTGGAGGGGAGGTTTTGTTTTTGACTTTGATGTTACTGATGGAGCCGGGGCCAAAGGTCACGCTCAAGTTTCAAGTGTTCTCCTCAGGGAGCCTTCCAACTTGACCTAATTGTCAGCGGCAGTCTAACTCATTCAAAGAGGCATACGGTGGGGCTTTGGGAAATGGATCGCTGAACAAATGTAAGATTCTTTCTTATTGAAAGTATGCTTTGAAATAAGATTAATGTTTGGGCAGTCTGTGTGTAGGGATTACCCATGAGGGCATTGACAGTTAATTCAAATATATTTAACAAACTATGATGACGATTTTTTTATCTACTACCTCAATTGGGTAAATATTTGGTTGAAATTAATCAAAAAATTGCTAAACTTAATAAGTTGGGAATCACAAAACACACTGAGCATTTTGATTAGTTTTCTTCCAAGAGTAAACAATCATTTATTTGTTTGTTTTTTCTTTTTGAATAAATTAAAATCAGATACTGTAAACGTGTGCAAACTATCTTCTCATCCAAGACTAAGATGTACGGCAGTCATTTGTCCTCTATGATTGTACATGTGCATGGTGTGTGGATAGTTTAAATTTATCTTGTACTTTAGAAAAGTGCAAATTTGTAAACTACTTTTGCAAAACAGGAAAAAAAATACCATCGCTGCTTCGTGACCTGGGTCGTATGAAAAAACTGCTACGGTGACGTTTTGGATGGCCTGGTTCCCGTCGTGTGGCCGGTTCCCCTGGGCGTGGTGGCAGGGATGTGATTTGGTCGCACTCTTTGGTGACATGACTGGGGGTTGATTGGGTTAGGGAGGGGGTAGAAGATGACCTAGGTTGATTGCACGTACAGTAACTATCTGGGCTGGTAGAAGACGGGGTTCATAGGTTGGTGACAAAGGGGGGTCAGGAGTCAAAGGGCATAGTGTAAACGATGAATGATACAAACAAACGGGGTAGTTAGAAAATGAAAGATGGAATAAGATTGTAAAGGATTGCAAAGTAAGACCGAAGTCACAAGATGGTAGGAAGGGACATGCAGGACCAAAAGGCAAAAGAATCAAAACAAAAATCAGAAGTGATATGAAAATTCAATGCACTGCAGAAAATTAAATGACTATGAAACTGCATGAAAAAACAAACTAAAGATAAACAAAACTAACTGAATCAACGTCATTCATAACGAGAAAAACACAAAATCACACAGGCCTCTGGTAATAATGCCACAACTGATAGAGCATTTCAAAAAAACCATCCATGCCAATCGACCGTACCATTTGATCTGACAGGGATGACAACCGAATGCGGATGGTACATCCCTGAATATGCAAATTAGGAGGGTGAGAGATGAATGAAAATATGTAATCGATGCACAGATTGAATAGAGTATTAGAAATTAATGAGGTCATTCAATGATTACAAAAATAAAGGTATGATCGATTAATAAATTCAGTTATGGAACAAAACAAATGACAAATTTATTTTCAGCATCAGGTTGACATACTTTTGTCTTTGTTTGAACTATTTTCCAGGCTCTAAGATAATATGTTCTCATAACAATGTTCATCTCAGATATTCTAAGGATAAAAAACATCTGCCCTGCCTCACTTTAAAATGAAAAGTAAAACGGTGATTCAAGATTTGCTGTAGTTGAAACATTAAACCATCTGGGAAATAGCTTAGGCTTTGTCCCAATCCAGTCTCATCCAAACTACATGTATCACTAGCTCAATAAAATCTTGATGAAAACTTCAATCAACATTAAAGGGGTAGGAGATACAGCAGATTTATTCTTCCAATTCATTTTCAAGTCAATCAGTTCAGCTGTGAGCAAGTTATTTACATACAATAACCATTATTATTGTTGAGCTGGCACCATGTTGTAAAGTCACATATTTTGACATGCTGGGCTTAAAGGTCAAGGGACACAGGTCATGCCAACTGACCTTTGCTGGATGGTGGCGTCCAAATCACCCCTGACATGAACTTCACCGGAGCCTCACTTTCAGGCTCTGAATCGTACCGGACGGCCATCTTTCTCGGAAAGCCGTGGAGGTTTTCGGACGAGCCACTCTGCCCTCTAGAGGGTGAGGGGGAACGACTCCTTGTCGTCTTGGTAACTTTAGTCGTTGTCGTACGTGTCACTGATACGTTACTCGGGGAGAACCCATGGAAGGTTACTCCATCGACGGAAACAGTCTCGTCGTCAACTGTGAAGTTGTTTACGCTCTGTTGGCCTGTTTTGGTCAAACTCACAGTACGTTAAATTGTCCAACCATTTGGATACTCGCCATGGAACTGGTCTGGACCAAATTTAAAAGAGCTGTTTAACAACATAGGGTTTGAGCTTGGCTCTCATCACTGTCTATGGTCAAGTGATTAAGACTTCTGCTCTAAATGCAGGGGGTTGTGGGTTCACATCCCACCTGAGTGAGAAGTCTGGGAATTTTAATTGGTTTTGAAGGACTCGAAAAGCACTGAGTATGCAATTTTTTTATGTCATAAATCTGTGTTAAGGCAAAACCAAAATAATAATGTTTATCCAAATGTTTTTATTACATCTATTAGACATTAATTTGTTTCACACTGGAAGGTGCTTGTTAGCCACAGTGTAAAATGCACAGGTTTTCTGTTGAAGTTGCTTTATGAAATTGGGTCCACACCAACAAAGCAGTCCAAGTGAACACACAGGTACAGGACTGAACAGAATAACTGAAACAGAAAATGGGTATTTTATTACAACAAACTCAAAAATGCCAATCTGTCGTCAATTCTGATCAACGATTTGATGACAAGAAAGATGATCGCACAAACCTGCTGGAATAAACAATTTATAAGTCAACTCAAACTTGAACTGGGAAACCCTTCGTAGTTCTTTAATATGGGTTTTATTTAAGTACATCCTGTACATGTACAGTTTTGGAAACAATAAAACAACTGTACACATACTGTATGTAGTATAATCAACTAAACCTGTTAAAAAGAGCATTTACATGTAAAACTTCACGTTACAATTCCTCACTTTTTACTTTATTTTTTTACAATGAAATGATAGTCAACATGAACGATGAAATAAACTTCATGAAATAGAAATGGCGCCCGATCCCAATCTGCAAAGGAAATAAAATCATCCAATTAGTACACAAACCTCAATGTAATCTAATAAGGAACGATTTTCAAATCTCATTAAAAGCCAAGGTTCCCCTTGAACATTTTACCGAGGTTTCCTTGCTCAGAGCCATAAGAGTAACTCTTAGTCTTACCTGTAACACTTGAACTGGTCTGCGCCGACATGTTGTTGTTGTTGATGATTAGTGGACCATTTAATGGAGGTGGCCTGTGAACAAAAATATCCCGTAAAGTTATGGTTGGTTTTTCTGATTCCAAAGTCAGGTTATTTGTCCTACAAGAATTTTATGAAGTTTCAGATTCAAGGCTATTTTCTTGTTCTTATCAGTACTACGAGTGTTTATTATTATGTTAGTCATTAACCTTTTGTGTTTAAAATAAATAAAATTCATTAAAAGCCAAAAGAGATTTCAAAAGAGATTTCCACATGGTGTTACCGCAAGCCTTACTTAATTAAATAAAATTCCGTGCAAATGCGCAGTACATGTATTTTTATTTAGAACTTTTTGGAGCTTCTGGAATTTAACTGTTTTCCTTTGAAATTATTATGCCACAATGAAACACTGACTTGAAAAGGAAAGACAACAACGGTTCTCATAATAAGCACAGGGATTTATTGTTCTCTTGTGAGAAAATATGAGTATGCACTCACCATGAATCGGAATTGGGGATTACACAATAGCCTCAAGATAAAGGGACATTATGAGCATGAATTCCAGTACCTTCTGTACATCTTTGTATGGGTGAAGCCAAGTGTACTGATGATGTAGCATGTAAGGTACATGCCTATGCATGCTACACAATGGAATGTCTGGGTGAATATACACGTCAGCCTTCCGACTGACTACAAAAAATTGAGACCGCTCAGAAGTTGTTCCGGGCGTTACAAGACGTCGACCATTAAGTAAGGCCAGTACAGAAAGATTTGGTGTGTATGAAAGGGAATAAAAGAGTGGCGGCTCAGTCTTAAACGGCCGTTTAAAACTTCATCAATTTGGACTTTTATAGAACACGTGTCCATGTACTAATCCATTCATCTCCCTCAAGTTTCATTATTGGAACAATTTACTCTCATTTTGCCGAAGCAGGTCACAATATGTTTGTAATGGTGAATTGTCCAACGAATATGCCTAATGCATCACTGGCATACCTTTATCAACACGACATTCACAGAAATCCTGGCATACTTTCAATATCCCAGGGCTTTTTTCCACATGAATAAGGAACGCGTACAAAAACAAAAAGTCCCTCTACATACAGTATCTGTAGGTTAGCTTCACCCATGGCATCCGAGTGTCCACATTACATTATCTGACTACTGCCTTCAAGTTCTCTGTTGACATTGTTCTTAAAGATACAGGTTTATGCAAGATTAAATAGTTTGGGACTTGAAACTATCAGAAAATATCAGTGTTGTAGTACTCATACTTGCTACTTGTACTCAAATAAAACCCGAATACCATTTTAACAGTACTCATACTTATTCTCAGCTAGCAAATACTGGTACTCGAACTCCATACACGAAACTCGACTGACAAAATATCGGCCCTCAAAGTCATGTGCTCAATACTCCAACACTGTCCAATGGAAATGTACTTGGACTCCGATTTATATAACTACTCGTGGTCAAAATACCACTTTCCTAAATATGCTTTAATGCAAGGAATAGAGGATATGAAGCCTTGGAAAAAGAAGTAAACCATAGCGAGCACAAATTGTCGTCTAGAAGTTAGTTTAAAAACACAACAGTTTTACACCTCATTTTGCAAGGGTTTTTTTTTCTGTACATGTACTCATAATTGTACTTAGATCTATCCAAGAACTGGGTACTCAGCTGTTGGACTCGGTACTCAGATTGTATCAGAATACTTCATTATCAGGCGTATGAATTTGGTAACTTAGACCAATCATTCCAGAATGATTTTGTCCAGCATGCGTTTCCCAGCTGGTGATAAATTTGTACACCATCTTTCATACCAACATACTCTACATTAAACAACTGAATGGGAGACTTTGGAACACTACCGCCGCATTAACACTTGATCTAGCAAGGAGAATCAATCTGATCCCGCTAGGAAGATCACTTGTGTGCAAACGCGACAACCAAAGGCGTGATTTTCCTTGCGTTAACACTTTGAGTGTGATCTCGCGTTGAATCCGCTCTTTGAAACAGAAAGTCCATTCAGCTGGTGTGAAAGGCCAACTGTGGAAGGTCAATTATATGCGCACTTTTGTTGTGGCAATACCCCATTGCGTCAGCCATTTTGTCTTCACGATTGCATGCAACACACTTTCTGATTTCCATAATGTATAGTGTGATTACAAAATACTTTTATGCACAGTTGCCGTGTTGTTGGTTACCAGCAGGTCAAATTGCGGGGTCTGATCCTGCTTTGCGTTTATACACATATATTTTTTTATCCAACTTGCAGGATCTGATCTTACTTTGATCTTGCATGAAAGGGGAATCAAAAAGGAGGATCAGATCCTGATCGCTCTTGCGTTTACACTAGCTCTTGAACACCCTTGCAGGATCTGGTCCTCCTTTGATTGCCCTTGTCGGATAAAGTGTTAACGGGGTGTAAATGTACAAAGTCCACCAAATTAACCACGCGCACATTACCATTAGGTAAATTAAGTCTGCTGCCACCTAGCGTCCCCAAAACACTCCCATTCTTTTTATGACATTAATATGATCATAAAATTTGTTGTTGACAAATTTTTCAAATTTGAATTTTTTTTTTTTTTAAGGGGCTATGTCATTATGGTCAAAGTATGCCTGTATACATGGAGTTATGACCTCTCAGTTACAGCACTTGTGTGCACACTCTCTCCACAGATATGATGCGGAGGGAGCGCACATGCACGCCATCACTGGATGAGAGTTCATAATTCCATTTACAGCCATAGGCCTGCTTTGATCATGACGACACAGCCCCTTTAAAAAGTTTAACAACAGTAATGTGCACGAGAGATTGGAGGAGGCAGCAAATTAAACTTGAAACTGTTAAATATGACCAAGAGTTCACTCACTTTGAAAGAACTAATTCCAATTGTGAGGTTGTGTTGCGTATAAGATTCAATGCGTCATGCTGGTCGAGCTTGTAGGTTGGTTGCCCGTTTATCTTCTCTAATGAATCACCAATATGGATGCTAGCGACGGCCGCTTTACTCCCAGGGTTTATCTGAAACAAGAAACCAAAAGATATCGGAACAGTTTCTAAAAGAACCAAAAACTTTGACTTTTTATTATTATATTTTTATTTCTCTCTACAAGTTCATTAAAAATTACACATGAAAGAGATACAAAATAGATGTGGAGAAGGCTAGACTGAGGAGGAAAATGTATATTTGTCTATATACCTAAAGGTTCAGTCTGCTGACTTGATTTAAATTTTTGCATATAGATCAATCTTTTTAAGCATGCACGCACAAGTACCAAACGCCGCGCTGCCATTGCTGGGATGCTGGCAGTGCAAGGTTTTGTACACAAAGACATAGAAAAACAGCAGTCTTTTAAACCTTTTGTGTGAATTAAGTGTCTTTCTCAAGAATTTACACAATTTCCCTGACAGGACAGCTTTACAAAATGATGAAGAATAAACTTATTAAATATTGAAACTAAACAGAAAGTGAATACTGAAAAAACCTTGCTGATGTAACACATTTTATACCAGACAGTGCAGTTTTCGTGTAGTATCACACTTAAACTCACCAATATTGTCTGTGCCGTTTTCAGGATTCAGTGTCTTGTTTAGTGGCAAATATTCATGGTCAGTGTTCTATACATAGTTATGTTAAGCTGTCCTGTCAGTGTCAAGGAAATTCTGTAAATCTTTAAGAAAGACACCTAAATTACATTTATAAACAGAACCTAAAAAGGCGACGGTTTTTCCTTGTCTTTATGTACGAGCAATGGCGGAGCGGCGTGCAGCACTTGTGCGTTTGGATTGGTCTATACGCAGAATACATCCTCCAGTTGTCTCTCAAATCTTCGGACACAAAGTCAGATAAAAAGTTTGACACGTATGTAAATATCCCAATCAAAATGTGTTGTACCCTTTGATTGTGGCATAAAGCAGGTATCATACATCACTCCCGTGTGGACACCGCTAAAAGTAGATGGTTGCTATGGTGGGGGCCTGGGGAGGCAGGGCTTATTGGTCTCGTACGCAGCGAATCAAGGCCGAGTTGTGTGGTACTGCCTTCATTAAGCGTAGAATCAACAGACAGAATCTGTGCTAACCCTAATGAGCAGAGAAGATATTAACTGTAGAATGCGAAGGTGGGTAATGTAACGATGCACAGTGTACCAGTAAATTTCGCCTAGCAAAATTACATGTATCGGCGTTTACGCAGCCAGGCATATAGGCCTAATCTGCAGGAAACTTTTTGAAGGCCCAAATCAATGAATAAGCAGCGGCGTATGCACTGACGATTACTGCACAATATTACATAAAACAGGCCAAACAGCTGAGCTATGATTAAGCAATTAATCATACAGAATGCAAGAGATCATCAAACAGGCAAACACCTTTTTAACAAATAACCTTGTAATTGGTTTACCCATATTCATCAATGATTCATGCCGGATACATTTTACACAAGTCCATTGTATTACACCTGTTCGTGCTCAATACACATACTGTAAATGTATCTGTGTACATGTACCTATACACATCCACAATGTGTATTAATCTAAAATACAACCATTCTTAACATTCTGACAGTCCCAAATCCTCAAAAATCCTCAAAAATCAGGAAGTTGACTGACTAAGCAGGGTATGAATTCAGCTGCTGGGAGTGCTGGGCCAATATTCTTCTTGGGCCAGGCAAACACGGTGTTGTGTTACCACAAGAGTGGAGTATTTTGGAAGACTCTGAGTGGATTCAGATGAGTCTCTAACCAAAGAAACTAAGAAAATGGGATAAAATGTATATACAGTCACATCCACTGCACATGTACACATGTATAATATGTACAATAGATACACAAAAATCAGCCATCTTCACGGACAATGGTAGTCAATATTTGAATGCACAACTATGCGTCATACGTAAATACTGTGTGTAGCACGCGGCAGTTATATCACATTCAATGCATGGTTGGTCATTGAGCCACTTGTCACTCTGAAGAAAAATTAGAATGCTTGATGCGGCACAAAAGCCAACTCCCAAGTTGCCTGTAAAGATGGCGTTTATTGGGAACACAGCTCATAGCCTCACAGGATCTTTATATCACCGCCATATAAAAACTTCAACCATGGAGAATCCTTTTACCCCGATAGCAGCGTTCTTCCATAACAGTGGTCCGCTGGCCAAATGCCAGTTAAAACACCTGAGGACCAGTTAACATTCTCTCCAAGTGGTCCAGCAGGTTTGTTCAGAGTTGATAAGCATCCCTATTCAATATGATGGACTAGTGAAAAAGTACATGTAAGTGAATTTGCTTGTCACTGACAAAATTATGGGCAAACCCTGGAAACGAAGCCTCTTCTCCCAAAGAGGATGTACAGTGCAAAATCCCTTTTCACAATGTATCTCTTAACCCTGTGGAATACAGCCCTGTGGAATACAGCCCTGGGAGTTTTTTTATCCAACGGTTACCCTGGGTTACTTTCACACTGTGTCCCTATTCCATGGGGTTTCGATTGCACGTTTCAAGAATACCCCGGGGTTTTACCGCTTACCGCTTACCCCTACTCCGGAGCAGGGGTGGCTATTCCCTGGGGTATACCCATTTGCTGGGGTAGATCAGGGGTAATGTCATCCAAGTGTGAAAGGACTGGCCGTTATTCCCCTAGGGTTTCTCCCCCGCGGACTAGAGTAATGTGAAAGGGCTATAGTCAGCAAACCTTTGAGAAGTGGGATGAAAATCTCACTTTTTGCCTTTATAATATTGACATACAAGTCATTACAGAGTCTTATGGGGAACATTCTGAAAAAACTGAAATAATCCATTTCCCATTTTGGTCACAATGTACATTGTGTTCAAGTACCAAACCTCTGGGGGGTTATTTTACCTGGGTGTCCTCATCTTTTGATCTGACTTCCCTGGGGTGATTTACAGAGGAAGGTTTTCAGCATTCCTTTATCAGCATAATCCACCCAAATAACCTGCCCTTCAACAAAAACCAAACCAACAATGCCCACAAAATCCAGCCCTCAATTTTAATCCAATCTATTGACCCTAGGCCTGCTCAATCAACACACCAACTCCACCAAGTCATGCACTAACACTGAACTCCACGGAGTGTTTACTTCAATATTTTCCTAACTCCTGACCCAGTACCCTCTCCATCCTGGAGAGAAGCAAAAGACTGATTCCAGGCTAGAATTATTTGTCCAACCTCCTTGGTCCGGTAGAACTGGAGCAAACATCTGCGGCACAATTCATTATGCCAACTTGAAGAGGAGACTACTATTATGCAGGGGCTACTAACATGTACACAGGAATGAGTGACATCCCCGGAATTCCATCCAGGCCTTTGGCCGAGGTCAAAGGTCAATGACCCTGAAACGCAACCCCCTCTCCTCCTGATCGTATCTTTTATCATTCATCAGAATATTGCCGGAATATTGATTCCATTTTTGTGAGTGAGATAAAAATAACTTGCCTTACAGATTTGGACATTCTTGTAAAAAGAGCCAAATGGAATTTGAGGCACGTTGTTTCCTTCTGCTTGCATTTTTTCAGTCTACAACAAATACTAAATATTGCATGTGACAGAGGAACAAAATGTATTCCAAATCTTCATGGGATGATTGTCATTATCTCAAAAAAACAAGATTTAAGTGTAAATGGTCAATGTGAAAAAAACAAAGCACTAATGGTGTACAGAGTACATTTATAATTTACAAAAGATCAGGCCTGGACATCTATTAGAGGGCAAAGCCGTTTTCAAATCTTGAAGTCTATGGGGCACCAAGGCCAGGCAAGGGCAACAGAGGCTGTGGCCTTTGTGACCTCCATACAATTCTAAGCCTCAAAGATGGGATACATGCTTTTGTTATACTTTTAGATCAAAGAGTGAAGGAATTTAATTCAATTGTCTTTTCATTGACAAACTGAATAATTACAATTGATACAAGTCCGTTATTTTCAATAAAATATGAAAATGTATGACATGATTGCTATTAATGATTAATATTAAACCTAACCTAACTTTTTTTAAATCAGCACCCCAAAATTGAAAAAGTTAGCAATTAAAATCCATTTTGGCATGAAAATCCAGCTGGAATACATATTGAACTATACTACATTTAAATTTGAATAGTGTTTTTATACAGTCAAACAAATAACCATCTGGTAATGTCTAAATCTATCTATAGACCCCTTGCATAGATTTCACAAGCCCAAACAGCGCCCTCACTGAGGCCAATATGAAAGGTTCATTGGCTGGGAGTTCTGCGCAGTGCCTACACGCATGCACGTTTCCATGGTTTGACCTCAGCAATGGAGGCCAATGCTAGGGGTCTAGATACAGTACATTTTGCCATAAAATGACGTTCTTTATCTTATGTACATGAGCACATACAATATACATGTACACTAAATGTAGGCATACGCACAGTACAAGTAAATGATTTTCTTACATCTTACAACATGTATCTTGAAGTAGGTTAATTTATTGACCACAGCTGATGATTCCATCATGTGATTAATTTATGAGAGAAATGATCAGCGTACTGTAATTTCTGAGTGATCGCATCTCCTCTACCCACCCCCCCCCCCCTCCCACACCCCCTCCCTGGTCAAAACTGAAACTGATTCCTAAACGCCATATATTGACTTCTGATTAATACATTGCGGATGGACTCAACAGAACCATAGAGAAAGGACAGAACATATCCAGGGGATTAGGGCACCGTACATGTAAACGTCATCGGAACCTGATCATTAATGTGGATAAATACATACCAGCACAGAGTGATACAACGTATAACACTGGACAGCACATGTAACTGGGCTCATAATACCCACTGAGCCACTGGAACCTAACAAATCCTGGGTCCAATTTCATAGCGCTGTTTAACAGTAAGCAAATTTTCATGCTAACTATGGCAACACAAATAGCTTGAGCGTAAGCGTATTTCACAGGTTGCGCGGCCAGCTTGCGCGTTCGCCATGGATTTGCATTGTTACGCCATTCATTTTGATAAAGTAAGCACCAGAAGGTTAGCATGCCTTTTCGTGCGCTTTTGGTTACCAGCGCTATGAAATGGAAACTCATGCAGCAAGCACAAAATCAGCCATTAAAGCAGCTCTATGAAACTGGGCCCTGCAGTCTACTGTTTCTCCAAACACTTCTTAATTTTGCAAGATCTACGAGTGAGCAGATTACACTAGCCTAAACTTTCTAACTTCAACCCTCCTCACTAAATGCATGTAATACAACAACAAAAGTATGTAAAGAAGTGTTTCTGGTCCATTGAAGCTAAACTATGTAAAGCCAAATACTCACTCTCAATGTATACAGGTGAAGGCTTATGTTAAACTTTTTAAAGCTTTGCCCAAAGTGATGTGTGGGGATCAACGTTCCCCAATGTTTTGCATAGAATCCCATTTGTTGATGTTGTGATTTGTTTTGTGTTTTGGTCGTGTGCATATTTCACCAAGGCTCTAAATGGATACTCAGGCCTCGAAATAACCCACAGCACCCACAGCAATTGCCGTGGTGCCCTTTGCAACGTTCCAATACAAAATTACATGATCCTCATGGAAGTGCCCCTTACCAGTGGAAAATTGCCGTGCCCCTTCAAGAGCAAAGTTCAAGGCCTGGATACTCCTACTTTATGAAGACCATTGTAATCAATCAGCAAAATGTTCAAAGTGTCTGATTGTCAATCATCCAGATTTAGAGAAAATAATCTGTACAGGTTTCTGCTCATCTAGTCAGTGCAGTTACACACAATGTACATGTAGCATTCATCTGGAAAGTTTTTTCAACTATCAGGGTTCTCGCAGGGTTTTTGTTAAGCTGTAGGGCATTCTGGACCCAAATGTTTGGATGTTTGGCTGAAGCACGCTGAATTGAAACAAGGTCTTTGGAATGTTTGTACTTGGTGTATATCTTAAATACCCAACTGTGCAATCTTCAGCATTCTACATGTATATGGTTTTCACTTGATTTTTGTGTGAAATTATTTATTAAAAATAAATAAATTTTATTGTTATTATTTTTTTTCTTCTTCGTATCAGCCGAAAAGGAGTGTGCACGTATCAGACCGCAATTCACGCATGTTGGCCCGATACCCTACATGTGTTAGCTTGTGCATGGGGAGAACCCTGACAATGTACATTGTATTAAGTGATGTAACTGTCTGCCAATGAATGTCCCAGTACAGTAGGCCCTATGTATTGTCCCCTTGCACGACGCAGAACCTACATGTACCTTCACACAATGCGCGTCAACCATTTCAGCCATTTTGACTCCCAAAATGGCCGATGGGATAGGTGCATGTACACTATGCAAATGCGCTGTGCATCATGAAATGGGTCAATCATACATGTACAATATAAACATCTTATTCCTGAAATTTGACAATTTATGTAGAATGTGAGGTAAAACCAGACTGTTTTGTCTGTTTGCAAGACCAACGGCCGACTGAAGCGTTAATAGTTTCATATGTACATGTAGTTTGAAGCAAACTGCCAAAGATATCCAAAAATAGAAGATGATGATTGCGAGTTTTGCACATTTGTGCCTTCCCTTTACCTCCCAGGGTATTACGTTCACGTCATCTACTCAGACATGATACAAATCCAACACAATGACTCAAAATTCCATACACAATATCCACTTCTATCATTTCATGTCACAATGCAACTCATGTAATTGCAACAGTCTGTGTGATGCCCCAGACACTGATAAATAAATTCCCCATCGTTGAATCAGTCCCATTCTGAAACCCAAATTGAACTCAAGAAGGGTTAAAAATACAATAATACTGCTCTGGCTGCAGTATAAAGAGATTGGAGGAGACCGTTGGAGGTCGAGGCAGGGAGCAATGCATCTGCCATGAGTCAAACGGACTCGGATGGCACAGTGTAATCTATATGGCAAGGGGCTGGCTTAATATGGCTATGATATTGCACAGTGGTAATGATGACTGTATAAACCGTTTGAGTGGGCAAGTAAAGAGAAAATTGCAGGTGGGGATAGACTGATGGCATATAAACATAGCTCAGCGTACACTGTGAATGGGCATACTTTGTTTATTTGCAAAGAATTTGAGTGCTGTACAGTAAAATCATAGAGCTTTACAGTAGTGTTTATTTACAAGGTATTTGAGTAACTGTGCATTTGTATTCAGTGATCAATGTTATACTGTAGGTGTGCAGTTTAGAACTGCATCATGTACAATGTACAATGAAGTATGAGTAAAGGCGTACTTTGTTTATTTACAAAATAATTTTGTAATATTTGGCAGATGTATTTACTGAGCTCATTAAGTAATACAAATTATCTGAAATGTAATATCAATAATGCTGGAATGGCCCTACTACAACATACTGTGCATTTGTAATAAATGTTTGGTGTGCGATTTGAAAGTGGATAAAAATCTTCTAAATTTGAATAATTTCAAGGGTACATTGATAGTCACCGATGGAAGGAAGATGGAAACGAGAGATTCAAACAACAAGTGAAATGAAGAGAACTTTAAGTCTTAATGTTTTTAAAGTGGAGAACCTTAAAATACATCAAATATAAACAACAAACAAATTTTAAAACACTTTAGCCCCTTTCACATTTGATGAAATTTCTTAGAAAAATCCTGGAAAAATTTGGTTGACCTTTTTACACTTGAATTTACTAAACCTGACAACCCTTTTTGCCTACTTTTAGAGTTAAATCACTTGGTTGCTAGATAAATTCTTATATGTTTTAATTTAAGTACTTTTATTGCCTAGGCTTTATAGTTTTTATCCTGAGGCACTTTGACATATTTTACAAATCGGCGCAGTATGCATTTTTAATATTTTTAGGCCCCTGTTATAAACTCTCATTTCACGGGAATTATTGTAATATGTAGGGTCTCTACCCCTGCTTGAGTGTAGCTTTAAAAGACAACCCAATGGTTAACATAATGTACTGAGTATTCATTTTCCCCCAGAAAAATATTATCACTCAGTATGAAATGAACATGGGGTAGTGGTGGGGTTAAAATTCCCCGCGAATTTCCTGGGTTTTGTATTCTTCTGGAAATTGGCTCGTTATTGCGGAAAGGGCTTAAATTGTAGAGCGTCATAATTTGAACATGGAAATAAATTATGAATGTTGAATCTTTTATCAAGTCACTGAATGGGTCTTAATGCATTTCAACCTAAATACATTATAATGAACTGCTACATGTACATGTAGGCCTAGATCCATTATGTCAACGTGAACAAATTCTATCTGTGACTGTTTACACAATAGGCTATTATTTATGGACATAAAGTTACATTAACCATTTCCCTTTTATCATGTTTAAAGGATAGTCAGATGTACACAAAATGTATCAGTTGCTACTCAGAAATCACCATTTGCTACAACTACCATTCAGTGTACATGTACAAACATGTTCAGTCTAAATATTTTGCCACAGTATGCAAAATTGCTGTATGAAATCACTCCCTGGTAATCATACACAAAACATATGTTTTTATAAAACATGAGACGTGAAAAATGTACACTTACATTACAAGTGTATACATACAGTAACTGACTGCTTTCCTGCATCAGAACCAGCAGCTGTTGAACATGTTAATTAAATTTTAATCCAATGTGAAAATGTCCGCCATTCTCCACAACCATTGGTTGCTTAAATAGTGCGTACACTGAACATCAGTGGTGGTGTCACTCAAAAATAAGGTAAACAAGAAAATGTGACCATATTGACAAAGAGTATGAGGCATTTATGTCACGATTATATTTGTTTTTGGTAAACATAGTCCACCCAAAACCTTTGACTTTTTGAGTTTGATAGTTTACATGAATGGTTTTCCTTTTAATACACAAAGGCCATATCAAAATTGGCGGCTACAGCTACGGCTACAACTATTGCTATGGCTGTTGCTAAGGAGGTCCGCTACTTCAGCGCATGATGACGTGGCAATCCAGCCGTAGCCGTAGCCGAAGAACCTAAGCCAGACACAGCCTAATGTAATGGACCACTGGACTCGATTTCACAAAACACAAAGATTCATCATTTAGATGGGTTGTCAGTATCACCATAGTGATTTGAGTTGTGACATCACGCTTTGCTTAGCAATTAAGATTGATACACATCTTAAGATCAATATTTTAATTAGTTCTTTGTGAAATCGAGCCCTGGTTTTCAAATATCTATTCTAGTGATTTTAGTGCAAGACCAACTCAAACATGAGTCCGGTGGTCTAACTTTTTTTTCTTCCCCCATTTCCTATGATAAACAGCGTTAATTCCAAGCCAAAACTTTATCTCAAAAGGTCAGTTTAAAGTAAAGTTGACATTTAATAGCTTTACAAATTTACTGCCTGGTGGATTTCTCAAATTTACACCCTGTCTAAACGTACACTAACAAAATTGCTCAACAACTCTTTTGTAATCATACTCTTCCATCATAACCTAAAGTTTCTGTTGGGCACGCAGGTCACCATGTAAAAAATCAGCTAATAGTTCTGCCTTCTCTTACCCAACCACATAACATGATACATGCATGTCAAAACACTTTTTACGCTTGACATTTCACAGCCACTGAAATGAACAACCTGCACATGGAATAGTGCAGAGCTGCACACAGTTCCATGCTTCAATACTCATAAAAGAAAACACGTACATGGGCCCGTGGCAAATTATGGGACCCATTGCAAATATGGCACACCATTTAAAAGGGTCAATTTCCATAATTTTTTAAGAGCCTAATGATGTGGAAAATATGAATGATTGCAATTAGGGTTACATTGGTTAATTTGTCAGTTCATTTACAGTGAGTGTATTGGTGGCCATTGCATTTTATTGACACTATCACCAATGATTTACAGGCGTACAGAATGTGTATACTGTACTAGGGATCAAAACAATATGTGGACGTCAATTGATTTGACATTTTAAAAGATAATTTTGTCATTTATACCGGCAACATGTCTGTTTTTTATCAGGCATGATATTTGGCCCTTGTGGAAAAGGTAAGACAGTTTTATTGAGTACACTGGCTGAGATATACACGTTCATGTATGGTACAGGCTTTAATAGACTTTCAGGCTTTTTGATAACAATTTTGCTGATTTTTCGGAGGGCCAAAAAAAAAAAAATCAAACTTAAGTAGAAAGAAATGTCCGTTAATGCTACATTATACCATGATTATACACACAGTATAAAATGCATTGTACAAAAAAATACTTGTAGTTTAACATTTTTAAATAATACTGGGAGGGCCTGCAGGATTTTTTTGTCACTCTTGTCATTTATTTCTAAGACCATTTCTACAGAAACCTGTGTCCAAACTCAGCTTCATTTTCAAAAATCAAGTAAAGATCTTTACCACTCCTAAATGTTTGCCTTTCCAAAAAGTTGTTGTTTGTTTGTTGAGCTTGGAATGCCTGAAATGTTCCGTCCTATTTTTAAAAACTGTATTTAAGTTCTTGGGAAAATACTCTCTGTATTCTTTCAGAGCCAGGGTTGAAATTTTGTTTACTCTTTCTCAAAGCACAGGCCTGATACATGTACCTCACGGAAATTGCCTCCGTTGCCCCTGGTCATTGCCTTGGTAACCCATGAAATGTTCCAATAGAAGTTTATCATTTTCTCAAAGTGCACAATTTCCTCATTCCTCATCAATTTCCTCAATTTCCTTGGTGTGCTTTACCAAGGAGAAAACGCCTTTGTGCCCTTTCCTTTCAAAAACGTAGGATCAGGCTTTTTCTTGTATTTATTTGTTTTTATTTGCATACTTTCACCATTGGATATAAAAAATATAAAAAATATGGAATGGTGAATAAATGCAATGGTGAATTTATCTTCGCCACTCATGCTCACCTGATGCGATTTATCTTCACTTTAAACAAAAAATTATAGCGGCACTCTCCACTGGAAGAGGCAAAAAAAGCCAATAAGTAAAAATGTTTAGAATAAACTAACTGGCCCCTTAGAGACCTATCCCATCTCTCAGGAAGAGATTATACAACAGAGCATCTGAAAGAATTCAATATCTCCACCAAAACCTCACAACCTATGCAGTACAACCTACAAGTACATGTACATCCCAAGAATTCATAAAGAATGGTTCGGTATACAGTTCATGTACATAGTGCAGACAGTATATGTTTACTCCAATGTTTTATTGTGTGTACTTACCTATGGCAAATAAAAAGATTTTCCAGAATCAAGACTCCAACACAATGCTCAACAGTAACACAACAAAAATTCCAATCCCAGAGAATTATGCTGGTACCAATAATTAGCGCACAAAGAACCCCAAATATCCCAAAACAACAACAATTCCGCAGGCCAGGAGTACAAATGCATTAAAGGCTGCTATCACGATTCTAAATGAGCAAGTGCTTCAATGTCACCACAGATGGGCTGATTGAATTCTCTGGGTTTAATTACACTGACCCTCACTGGCAGTGAGTTAGACAGCATCAGCGAAAAACACCACAGCTACACGTTTGAAATTGCTTGTACACCAATCCTGTGGTTCTACATGTAAGCATCAATCCACTGCGCTGGCGACGAGTTGCAATCATGGAGACTGACAATAAGAGGTGATCCCAGTGAAAAGGTGGGCGTCAACCGGGTCCGAGATGCGGCTGTCCCCAGCAAAACAAATCTTACCAAAAGGTGAGCAAAGTTAATACAGTGATCCGAGCAGGGGAGTGAATGGATGGAAGCGTAATGCTTCAGTGAAGCACTGATGGCTTACCAGGGGTTGATGTATTGTTGTCTTGTTGATGCTACTATGAGCAGGCAATAAAAAAAACCATACAATTTCCTTGTACTGTGAGAGCACACAAACACACTGTATATAATGTGAGAGGTGTGTGGCCTTACAAATCTTGGCAGCAGAAACCTCTGGAAATTGTGCTGATTATGTAATAAACCCACCAAGAATGAGGTTATCCGATTATTCAACATACATCATCCAGGCGAAGACCAACATGCCCTGAAGAATCTCTGTTCCACTGGCTGATATAACACGTACACACCATGGAAAACAAGCTTGGTATGTGTGGCATGCCAGCTTTTTACTCGGAAGAATTCGGGATGCAAGCGGTTTTAACATTATCCTTGGCTGAGCAAATAAAACTTGTTTCTCGGTGAATCAATGTGGGGCATGGTCCTAATCGACTCAATCGTTGATGACATGATCTGTTTCAAGCTCTTAAAGGTAGTGTCATCCTTTGGTAATGACCCCGAAAATTTGTTTGTGTAATTTCTATCCGAAAGCTGCTGACTTGTTATAAAGATTGTAATTGTGGTTTAGCATCCTGTGAAATTACTTCACCTGAAATGTCCCGGTTGATTAGAAATCAATAACAGTATGCCGAAATGTGAACCTCAAAAACTCATCTCAAGGTGAGTTTTTGAGCCTCAAGTTTCCATGGTGTGTTTGTGAATGCTGCGGCTGGAGATGCGTTTGTACTCGCTGACACCTCACTAAACCTTTAAGGGTTCCATGTTCTTGATAAAAATACTGTGACAGTTTTTTGCCGTTTTCTCAACAAGTAGACACTGTATTCAGCTGAAACATTCACAGGAGACTTAAATTGTATCTTTATTGACAACTTGGCCTATAAATCAGCATTAGGTTGACAAAAACCAATCTATGACCTTACCTTTAAAGGAATTAATGCATTAAGCATAAGTTAGTAATTTACAAGATTGATAAGTATTGAAATTAGGTTACCCAGATTTTCATTATTTTATTTTATTCAAATAACATTGTCACACTGTAAAAACAGGGTTAGATCTAATCGATGAAACTAAAATTGTTTAAAAAATGTAAACATCTTGTAAACACAATGTTCCAGAATAAAAATGTATTGAGAATTTTTCCAATCAGCGGAAGTTGTTATTGATCTTCCAAATTTACTAAAACACTTTTTACAAATTGTGTTTTTTTGTGAAAATTGAACTTATTTCACCCTGCTATACAAAAATGTAATTTGTAAATTTGTACACTGAACAAACTGTTCATGCATTGATTCAGATTTCACTGAACAAAACATAATCAATTGACAAACATACAGTGATCCAAATTCAACATGTGCAACATGTGCATTTTAAATATTTATGAAATTATTAATTTTGTTCTTAATCATAATTTATCATACATATGCGTTCTCCTGGTTTATTGCAACAATGCGTGTTATCAGTAATCTGGTCACAAAATGTGTTGATAAAATTCAACTCATTCAGAGAGGTAAATTATCAACCCAGACAAATTGCTGTAAATAAAATGTAGGTTGTAATGTGTGAACTGATAGTACATTTAGTTTGGTGTGAATAATTAGTGTCCATGTCTCTATGTACAATACAGGATCAACTCAAACAGTTAAGTTCAAACAAAACTGCATATGATTGCGCCCTCTGTTGTTTGAGTTCAGTAAAGAATGTTATGACAGTGCAGGCCTATGGTCAAACCATGGAGGTTTTTATTTTGTTTGAACTAAACTTTTCCAAAATGACTGCACTCTGGAGTTTCCCCTTGAAGAAAGCATGTTTTGTGTATTTTGCAATGAACAAGCAATTAGTAAGAGATCTTGCCTTGTGTGGTTGAAATGGACCAGTGCTTTGAAACACAGTTTGTTGTTGTAGAGCCATGGTGTTATTGGGTTAAGTCAACAAGTCCTACAATAGGACTTACCACAAGTTTGTTCAAATGATTTGGTTAAGAAGAGTGTACAGCAATGGTTTGGTTGACAAACATTATTGAGGTCAATCTATCCATGGAGGGTGGTCAGGTGCTTTATCCATCTACCAAAATATGCATTAAAAGAGTCAAGGTGTGAGACAACATCTGGGTCATTCCATGCCAACTCACCTAATTTTTTAAAAATTTGACAGTGACCGACTCGGATTTTGTTCTTATTTTTTTTAGAGAACCCTCTATAGGTGTTATGAACACACACAAATTTTTTTCTGCCAAATCTTTTTCGTTTTTGAGATACCACCCCTTGAACAATGTAGCCCGCCCCCTTTTTTTACCCTATATGTTGCATCGGTGAGTTTTTGGCAATTTCAGAGGCCCACATCTCAAAATCAAGATAAGATATACCCCTGATCATTCTTATTTATGATGACTGGTACTCAAATTATCAAAATCTACTGTTACAATTGGTATTCAAAATTTATTTTTTATGTAATGGGTCCTCAAAAAGCTCAAATTCTACTGATGTGAGGGACTTTTTGTAATTTTTGAACCCCCCTTGTGCCAACATGAAATGTCAGTTTGCTTTTATATGACACATGGGTAATGTCTAGGTACATATGAGTGCCCCCAAGCAAGGAAAGACCAATCACAGATTCACTGGGTGTTTGGCAGGGGTGGAAATATGGGTCCAGAGTTGAAAATGCCCAACATACCCCTTCATTCTATTGGATTTTTGGAGATGTGGCACATTACTCAAGGACTCGACAATTTTTTATCTGAAAACAGTGTATATGGGCTAGGTCTGTAAGAAAATTCAGATTGGTGTTTTGAATTCTTCATGGTAAAATAAATGTTTGTGTGAAACAGGTATTTTCCCTTTATTGTAGTACACGTTAATACTAAATACACACATGTAGTCCGTTTGGGGAAGTCATAAAACTTAAATTCACCTTCCAAATCAAATACCCCTGAGTGTCTCAAGGCTACTCAAGACTTCTTACAATAATGTTTAAGCCACCAGGTCCTTTAAGTTGATTGGGCTGTTGATGGGCCTACATGTACAATGTACTTGCATAATAGGTGTACTTGTTTACATCGTATTCAATGAGGTAGATGATGTAAACCCCTGGTACTGTATACCTACGGTCACTTAAAGAAAACATTCCTCAAGATCATGCAGTTGTTCTTCTTGACTTTGCTGAAAACTACAGTTTTGTTATTCAAGATGCCACCAAGGTTTCTACTGGGAGAACAGCCAAGCAACTCTTCATCCTTTCACATTATATTATATGGAACAAGGTGATCTGAAGTGTCTAAGTGCCTGCATAATATCAGACTGCTTAAAGCATTCTACAACCACTGTTCATGCCTTCATTTTAACATTGGTCTCATATAAAGAAGACTTTGCCAAACACAAAGAAACTCATTTACTTCAGTGATGGTGCAGCAAGCCAGTACAAAAACTTCAACAACTTCAGTAACCTGTGCCACCACCTGGATGACTATGGTCTACATGCAGAGTGGCATTTCTTTGCCACTAGCCATGGGAAAAGCCCTTGTGATGGGATAGGGGGAACCACAAAAAGACTTGTTGCCAGGGCCAGCTTGCAGGCTACTACTGATGATCAAATCCTAACAGCAAAGCAGATGTTTAATTGGGCCTCTGAAAATATCCACGGAATAAAGTATTTTTTTGCAAGTGACGCAGAGGTGAAGAGCAATGTAGAGGCATTTTCTCTTGATTTGCGGTACTCTTCATCATCAACAATTTCAGGAACACGTTCACACCACAGTTTCATACCTGTAGCTAAAACAGAGCTAAAACTGCGACGGCTATCTGCAGACGAACACTTCAATGCTGTTACTTTTGGTAACCTCAGTAAGGCATCAACTTGTAATAGTGTATCAAATGATTACTAGCCTGGTAAATACATTTCTTGTGTGTATGATAAAGACTGGTTCATTGGCCACATTGATGAACGGTCAGATGAGAACAATGACGTACATGTAAAATTCATGACCAAATCTGCATGAACTGGTTTTCTTTCCTGGGGTGTAAATGGTCCTCATAACGAATGTTACGTGCCTTTTCCGGACATCATCTGACTGTATTAATGCTCCAGAAATGCTTGGACGTGGAGGTCGACAGTATAAGCTTTTGTCCACAGACTTTAATCGTATCAAATCATTGCTCCCAAATTATATCAAGTGAAGTACATGAACCTAAGGTAAAAGTACTTAAAGGCGGATGATTTGTTTATTCCACATTTTAGTTCAGAAAATTATCTAAACTACCGGCAGCCTACATTTAGCCTGCATATTATTATTAGGCAAAATACCTACATACACCTGTATGTACTAATGTAGTAATAATAACCCAAGCCAGTCCAAATAATTGATGGTGGACATCAGACAGTATTAAGAAATCTAAGAAATCTCCTTGCTGGTGGTCAAGATGTTAAAATGTCTTTTGTATTGTGCAAGTACTTGGTGCCAGGGGTTTACATCATCTACCTCATTGAATACAATATGTAAACAAGTACACATGCAAGTACATGTAGGCCCATTAACAGCCCAATCAACTTAGATTAAGGGCAATAAAAAGGCACTGGTGGCTTAAACATTATTGTAAGAAGTCTTGAGTAGCCTTGAGACACTCAGGGGTATTTGATTTGGAAGGTGAATTTAAGTTTATGACTTCCCCAAACAGACTACTTGTGTGTATTTAGTATTAACGTGTACTACAATAAAGGGAAAATACCTGTTTCACACAAACATTTATTTTACCATGAAGAATTCAAAACACCAATCTGAATTTTCTTACAGACCTAGCCCATATACACTGTTTTCAGATAAAAAATTGTCGAGTCCTTGAGTAATGTGCCACATCTCCAAAAATCCAATGGAATGAAGGGGTATTTTGGGCATTTTCAACTCTGGACCCATATTTCCACCCCTGCCAAACACCCAGTGAATCTGTGATTGGTCTTTCCTTGCTTGGGGGCACTCATATGTACCTAGACATTACCCATGTGTCATATAAAAGCAAACTGACATTTCATGTTGACACAAGGGAGGTTCAAAAATTACAAAAAGTCCCTCACATCGGTAGAATTTGAGCTTTTTGAAGACCCATTACACAAAAAATAAATTTTGAATACCAATTGTAACAGTAGATTTTGATAATTTGAGTACCAGTCATCATAAATAAGAATGATCAGGGGTATATCTTATCTTGATTTTGAGATGTGGGCCTCTGAAATTGCCAAAAACTCACCGATGCAACATATGGGGTAAAAAAGGGGGCGGGGCTACATTGTTCAAGGGGTGGTATCTCAAAAACGAAAAGGATTTGGCAGAAAAAAATTTGTGTGTGTTCATAACACCTATAGAGGGTTCTTTAAAAAAAATAAGAACAAAATCTGAGTCGGTCACGGTCAACCCCTAGGTGAGTTGGCATGGAATGACCCATCTGGAACTACGTGCTTTCTCTATGGTGTTACATACAGGCTGTCCCAATGCAAAAAAAGTGTGTTTCCAACAATTTATTCTTGATTCTTAAAAAAAAAATGCAATGACAGATAAACAGTGTTTCCACAAATAAATAGGGTGTCCCAGAGACACACTTCTCTGGGTAGATACAGAGTATTAGAAAAAATAAAGGAAAACATTAGAGCTTCAGTAATCTTTAGAGTACAAGAACAAAAAATAATTTTACTCTCACTCTCAGCATTGTTTAGAATGTAATCAAAATCTAGAGTGGATTCAATTAAAGTGTTAGAGCTTTTTTTTTTGGGGGGGGGGGGACACCCTCTCTGCCATATCGGGCATGGTATAGAGCGCATGACTGCAGGGGCCATCATTAACTGTTCACCTTGCTCCCTTAGAAAGTTACTTAGTACAGAAAAATCTTGCTTAGAACAACCAGACATGTTCTGCCCCTTTTTGAAACTTCAGCCTGTTTTAAAATCTGCACCAAAAGTGCATGTTTTCACAGTTACTGACGGGGCCTAAGCCAGACCTGAAGCTGAAGCATTTATCTATTTTGTCTTTGTCTTAAAGGTAGGGTATACCTTTCGGTAATTACTCAAAAAGTTAATGATGATAAATACCTACATGTACTTGGTAAAGAACACTGGAGAGCTGTTGGTACTTTAAAACATTGTTATAAACGACACCCTTTGAAGTAATGTAGTTTTAGAGAAAGAGGTAATTTTTTTAATTTGAAGCCTTTCTCAGCCATCTGAAAGCACACAATTCTATGCAACAAGGGTGTTTTTTCTTTCATTTATTTTTTTGCAACTTCGATGACCAATTGAGCCGAAATTTTAAATTTGTATCTTTATACATATGTTGGGATACACCAAGTGAGGATGCTGGTCTTTGATAAACCGAAAGTGTTCACTGCCTTTAATCAACTGGCTACTCATTTAATTCATGTTTATTTCATGTCATTTAATTCATGTGCTTTGTGTTTTGTTTTCTCTTCCAAAGGCACTCCGCTACAAGCCTTGGCTTATTTGGATTGTGCCTCCACTGTCTTTTGCATTCTGTTATGGAATGTTCAGGATGGAAATAAATGAATTAATATTTAATTGAACTGAATTACATTTAAATGACGCAATAGGTCCGAAAAGGATGTATAAACTGTACACTCACTACACTATATGTTGTTTGTGACAGGTTCCCTAGTGACTTTTGCTTAGCAGAAAATTTTCTGCTTAAAAGCTTTATGAAAGTTGGGCCATGTTCTTTTCCACTTGAAAAACTTTGAACTGCTGTAATGGGGACTTTTGGGATGCTAGGTGGCAGCAGACTTACCAGGTAAATCCATTGTTCTTGGTAATATGCGCATGCTCAGAACTACATACAAAATTGAAATTTACCTGGTAAGTCTGCTGCCACCTAGTGTTCCAAAGTCTCCCATTAACGTTTTGTTACAAATTTACAGTTGGTTAATGTTTACAATTATTGGTCAAAGTTTACAATTGGCCACCACACAAGTGTCTGGGTCTAACTAAATTTAGTTTGTAAATTTAAATCCATTTTAAAGAAACAACATGCTGGTACTGTACTTGGAATTCTCTTTATCCATTTAGTGCATCCACTGAGGACAAAGCGGAGGATTGATTCATCCTAGCTTCATTGTTGGTATAGTGCAGTATAATAAAAGGTGAACCACTAAACCCAAAGAATGTTTGATTAACCATCTGAATGAGGAAGTCATTCTGTGTAATACTGTACCATGCCACAGGCCTGGAACTTCGTCTTTGCGAGGGCAAGGCCATTTTCATTTTGCAAAGGGCACTTCCACTGGAAAACCTTAAAGTCTATGGGAAACTTTTGAAGGGGCAACAAGGCCAAGACCAGGGGCAACACAGTACCATGGCTTCCGCAGTCTTTGTGTTACTCCAGGCCTCTTCTGGTGTAGGCCAACAATTTAACAGTATTGTGAACAATGAGTTTATAATCCAAAATTTTACCAAAAAAAGGTGTCCAAAATAGTCACTTACATTACATAAAAACTTCGTAGATTACTTACAATATGCATACTTTGTAAATTAAACTGTACTTGGACACTGTACGTACTTTACAACAAACTGTCACAGTCTACTGTATTAAACAGCAACTTGATGACCTCAGAAATGATTTAGTCCTAGTACCAAAGAAGTTAAAAGGAATCTTGGCACCTTCATGAAAGCATACATGTAGTTGATCCAAATGTGGATGTGGAGCATACATAATTTCCACAAATATTACTTAGAGCATGTACAAATCCCTTAGATTATTCTTGTTTAATACAGCAAAAGAAATAAGTAAAGACAACCTCTCCAAAGATTGGTCTTTAATTAGTCTTGAACAATTTTGGATTCAATCGACGATAATTTCCCAACGAATAAGTTCGGTGTCTTTCATCTTTCACATTACATACAACTATTCCATGATTGAAACTAATTTGAATTACGTGCAGATGTTTTTACTGCAGTGTGAAACTGTATGGAATCCATTGAACACTCCAAAAGAATTACACTGAAGGATGTTCAAGACAGATACAGTCTACAGACAGGCGAATGAAAGAGTCTGTCGCTTACCAGTGCAAGCCAATAAATCTAAAGTAAAGATACTGCCCAATTCTTTAAAGGTAGGGTGATAGATTGGTAAATACTCCAAAAATGAATGACCATAAAAACTGATTTGGTAGGAAGCACTGCTGCTGTTGGTAGTAAAAACTATTTTGAGAAAGGATTCCCTTCAAGGTAATACGGTTTTGATAATTTCTCACCCAAAAACATTTGAAAATGAAAAAAAACATTCATGTATGATTCGTTTTGTCAGATTTCTGAGGGTTGAATTAAAATTTTTAAATTTCTGGTTTGCTCACAAATGCTGGGGCCAGAGATGTGGTTGGTGCCCACTGTCACCTCACAAAATTTGGATGGCTTCTACATTCTTGATGAAAATACTAAGACAGTTTTTTTTCTGTTTTCTCAACAAGTATTTTAAAGATATCAAAAGCAAGTATTAAATTTCCAAAATTTTATTGATTTTTATCAACACAATAAGATAAAAAGTTCAAGTCACTGGAATGCAACTTCCTATATATACAGTGAGATAATTTGAAAAGTTTTGACATGCAATATTTATCCTTCTTTTTTCAATGATCACTTAAACCATCAAAGATCATTTTATCTTTCAGAAACATTTGTCAACAAAGCATGAACATCCAAGTTACATTCAATGACGTCCATGTTTCAGAGCCCAAACACATTAATGTCCCCGGAGTAAAGTTTCTTTTGGATCAGCTGGCCTTGTAAATCAACATTCTGACAAGCAAATTCAAGGACGTTCTGCCAACATTTTTAAGTTATTTATTGCCCGGATTCATGTGAAGTAAAATAACTGCTAGATAAACTGGGCATAACGAGTGGTAAATTGAATCCTCATTTGTACTTCACTTGAAGCTGTAGTGTATCATTTATTAGCCTATGAGAAACTCACTGCTTGCTAAATAATTTTGCTAAGTAATGTGGGTTAATGCAGTAATCAACCACTACAGTATTTATGAGCTGAGCGATAAGAGCAATTCAACCTTTCTCATGGTGAAAAGGTGCAGTCTGTATGGTATTTAAACTTCCTTGAGTGAATTTTGAATTCAATATAACCAGTAAAACTACAGAGGCAAGTACATGGGCCTACATGACGTATCAGTTCCGATACTTCACAGGTGCAACTGTGCAGTGGAGGCAATTGCCTCCATGCCCCCCTGACCAATGCCTTTGGTACCCTTTGAAATGTTTCTGTAGCAATTAAAATTTCATCTATTTAGAGGAGCCTTTTACTAAGAGGAAAATGCGTGGTCCTTGACAAGAACAAAATATCAGGCCTGCGTATGAAAGTGTTTGAAATGAACGAGGGTGGGGGGGGGTGGCTGTGAACATGTAATATGTAATAAGTGGAAGGCACTGACGACTTTTGTTTGTTAAACTTATCCGTACATTAGTCACAAGCTCAAATGTCAGAACATTAAACAAATTTTAAAGGAGAAACATGTCCGTAATACTACGTAGTTTTCAAAGTGAGACCAATGCCATAAATTTTCCTCATTTTAATGAGACTGATTCCTTAGGATTCAACTCAAATGACAGACAATCATGGCCTTGTTGGACCTTAATGCCGCTTTGGAATGGGATGACAGCAACATTTATTAGGAGATCAATACTTCCACAAGCTTGCCAGGAATGTCCGCTAGCGGCCATGAAGCTGTCATCCTCTCCTGATTTCTCTGGTATCTGGCCTGGTGTTGGTTTCACCATAGGGGGAACGGAAAGCCAATAGCTGCCTGGAATGAAAGCTGATAGCGACCAGCCATAACAACTGTGGTATTGAACTATGGAGCCATAAATCATCCTGGTGTATTTATACTAAGGTGTGAAACTACCCATCTGACAGATAGTTTCAAGGTCACCTTTTAGAGACTGTGCAAAATGTCTTACTTAATAATTGATCACCTCAACTTGAGGTCCTCAAGGAAGAGGAAGTTCACAGCAAATTCACAGTGTTTTCCCTGCTCTTAATTACATACATTTCATAGATCTTTGAATTTTTTCTTTTAATTGAAAGAATCCATTAATGCTAACACGAAAATTTGTAACATAAACCTCCTGCAAAAAGTATTCTCCGATCTAACCTCAACTACAATGTAACTGAGCAAAATTTAATTTATCCTGTTGATCTTTAGTGTTCTGTTTGTACTATTTCAAAGATTTTTATTTTAAAAGTGTACTGATGTAAGTTTTACAGATGTGGTTTATTAATTGAAAAGTTTTTAAATTATCAAAAGTTTGAGGCTTTACCTATTGAGAATACATATACTTTAAGTACCTAGGGGCCCTAGGAGTACAGACATGTGAAAATCTATTTTACATTATTAAACTGTTTGGTTGATTCTCAACAATTCTTCAAGTTTTTAAATGAACAACAACTGTCTAGGTATATTTTATAATATAATTTGTCATCAAGTTAAACTTGTACATAGAGATTTAACATCAAGTGAAACTTCCGGAACATTTTTTTATGGAAACATGGTATATATTAAGCTTGTAATGTAAGATATGATGTAGCCTAAAGCTTGAATTTCCTTTCTGATTTCTCCTCATGCTTAACTAATAAACGTGTGCAAACATTTTTATGGCCTGTCGTTTCAACCCTGTCAGCTAGTCTTTCTCTAAGGCTTTGAGCAGGACTCTGCTTAGGTTGAAACCTCAGGCAATTAACAAATTTTGCATACCGCATTTTGGTTGGTAAACCATTTGCACATTAGCTAATTTATTATTAATCTTTTCAAATATTAAGAGAAAAAAATGTGTAGCACCTGAAGAAATGTTTAACTGAAATAAATCATCCAGAGAAATGGTTCTGCTGGAACCATTTTCACAATGAGAGAAATTTAGCTTTCCATGGTTTGGTTTGGGTTTTTTCATTTGCCATTTTAGTAAAGAATTGTTTCCATGTTTTGTCTAAAAGGATCGGGTTACATATGATTGAAACAACGTACAATTAATGAGAAAATTCACCTGTTTCACTCTCCCCACTCAGCACCTTCCCTAAAAAGAACTTTTGTGTTTTTTTCCAGATATGTATGTAGGCTTACATTTTGTGAAGTGGAAAATCAACCCACAACTATGTAACCTATGTAGGGAATTTGACTCAGATTTGCCAAACAAATGAAACAAGGTCAAACCTGATGAGGTCATCAGGTGGTCATTCAAATACTCCGCCATGGAATGCATTGTTATCCCATTTTTTTCTAATTAATTGATACCATTTTACCGGTTTCGCCCGAATAATACCTGGTGTTTATTGTACCACATGTGGAATATCTGATTCATTACTTGAATGGCAAATCTGGAATGATCTCAAACAGGCAATATGGTATTATAATGGGCATGCACTAGTTATTCATAAAGTGTTCAGTCAACTGTAAGTGGACCATTGACACAGTGCATTGTACTCACCACAAATTACCAGACGATCAATTCCAAAAATTGTTGCTTTACAAAAAAACGCTTTACTGGAACGCGAATCGCACAAAAGGGTAGTGCAAGTACACAGTACAGGGTACTCAAAATATGTTTCAAACTGTAGGCCCTACATTAGAATTACATGAATAGTCTCGGGAGTCTGTACTGTACTTTGGGGTAGAAATGTAATATTGAGCCTTGAATGTGGCAGACATGGGCAGGGTGTTTTTTTATTACAATACCTTCTAAAGATCTGGAGAAATTAAATACCCTTATTAATATTAATAAGTCTGAGAATCAGTGCACTATACAGACTGCTAGGAGGCAGGTTACCTTTTTACATGTAGGGCTTTGCACTTTTATGTTTGTATTTTTGTTTTGTATCAAATTCCAGCACAAAAAAAACATGTTTGTGTGATCATAACTTTTGAGGTACAGTGTACAAAGTTAAACTATGTATACAGAACATCTGAAGGATAACAAAACAGTTTCAAATGTTCTTTCCAGTTACAATTTTGGTTTGCATTCTCCAGTTGCATCTCTGCATATGATGCCACATATTACAGAAACTGTGCCTTTTCTACTGCTGCACTAAAGCTATGGAACAACAACTTCCTTTCCATTCATATTGCTGCCTCCCTGACTGAATTTAAGCATCTCCTCAAAATGCACCTTTTTAAACACCAAACTGGGTAAATAATCAACAGTTTTCTTATTGTGTAAAATGTATTGTATTTTTACACAAACCTGTTGGTGTTTAAAAACTTTGTGATTTGTCTTTTTACAAAACTTTTAGATTAGATTTAGATTTCTTGTAGATTGTGTGTGTGTGAATTGTGGTATACTTTTTATTTGCGCTTCTTTTTATGTAAAGTGCTCAGAAGCCTTCGGGCATTGGGCACTATAATTATAATATTAAGTGTTTTATTATTATATTTATTATTAATATAAACATTTTAAAATACGCACATAGGCCCCCTAAGAGTTTAAAAGCCACATTGCATAGGCATACTTGTAACTGGTAGGGCCTACTAATACTCAAATTATCAAATAGCTAAAAGAAGTTTTATGAAACTTGAATTCAATCAAATTGGGTGTGTGGTCAATGTGGAATCTAACACTGCAAGAACTGTCTGTAGTGCAGGTTTGAAAATCACATGTGCTTAGTTACAGAGAATGGTTGAATTACATCCTTTGAAGCCATTTACTACACCGTTTGGTGTGTAGCTTTACAACTGGAGTAAATGTAACCAATCTGTCAGCATTGTAGAAGGTCATGTTGCTGACACAGATGGAGATGGTTATAAAATAAACTTCACCTCCATGGTTACAGGCTCTACAGACATAAGTTAACAACTGTGAAGCCTACTGTCACACTGAGACACTTGCTGCGATGATCATAGCTCTTGCTTGTCATTGAAGCAAAATGAAGACATATTCTCTTATTACTACCAAACATATCAGGTAAATACGATTGTTTGTAACCCAGGTGCTTTGTTCAAATCTACAGCTTGAAAAAAGCATATTTAAATACTCTGAAATTTGGGTTTACACATACTGTACTATTCTATCCTTTATGTAAATTTTATTTTGCTTTTGGGATACTTAAATTTGGCTTAGTATTTTAGTAGTATGCAAAATAAGAACGGAATACCACTTGTTTGATAATGATGGTGCAACTATTTTGGGTGAATTTTAAATGTTACAAATAGTTTATTGTAGCCCTTCGATCCCCTATCATTGGGATGATTGATGGTTTTGATCATTCAACTAATGCTGTGGTCAAAAAGTTAACTTTTTTTTTAAATATTCTGTATTTCGATCACTGACATTGATTTGAATTGAACTGACCATTTGAGATATGGAACGTTTGGTGAAAGTTTCTAGTACAACTGCCCAAAGGTAAACAACATTTTGGAAAGATGGTGGGTTGCCCTCGCAATCAATCACCATCCATTTCCATGCCCTCACAAAAAGTCACAGTCACATTAAATTTAATCACTAAAAACAATCAATCCACACAAAAAGTTACATGAACCGAAGTGTGATTTTGTGAGAAAACTGCCCTTTTTTTTAAAAGTTGGCAAACTAGTATTTTAATTTAACAGTAAATAAATACAGTAAAAAAGCAAATCAACACAACAATAAAAAGTGAAGGCCCTTTCGATAGAGCGCCCTCACTCTCCTCATTTAAAACACTAAAAACAATCAATACACGCAAAAACTGGAATGAACAGTGGGGAAAATGTGATTTTGTGAGACGAATCCACTCACCTTGGAAACAACCAGCGGTATTCCTGTACCCCTACCTCCTTTGAGCCTGAAGCCCCAGGGCGATCCACCCTCCAACACAACCGTGTAATTAGCCATTTTTCTCTCATGCGTTTCAGTTTCAAAGTCCACAAACGTGGAATTTTTTTCAACGAAAGACTTTGCTCAGGAGCACTCAGCGGTGCATTCTATCGACCACCGCGAGCAACGAGCTAAATAAACATGTTTTGCGGTCGGAGGTGGAAGGTCAAAGGCGACGTTTAACTAACTAAACTTGACTTAGTCTCTCAATTATTATCGTGTTGTTCCGTGTGTGTTCTGTGTGTGTGTGTACGCGGTATGGTGCGGCTTGGGCATGATGTCTCATCAAGTAATGAGAGCCTAGGAAATGTTGGAACGGACTTCAATCATATAAATTTAATATCAAACTAAAATATTAACCATGTGAATTTGTGATCATGAGCCCCTCCCACGTACCGGTCGGGTGCGGTCACCTCACCAACTCCGACCAGTGACTGAGTGAGAAACTGGGACACACACAATGCTTGGTGCCCAACTGTAGAATATTATCCTGCCTAGACGGAAACTAATGCGAAATTGGAAAAACCGCACTAAACCGATTTTATTTCTTTTATGTATTTTTATAGATACGGTTTTGTCTTAGTTCTTGTACACACCTTCATTCTGTAAGTAAGTGTAACATTGGAAGCTTGGTGACTTAGAACGCTTGTCCAGGTAGCATCTATTTCGACCTCGGTGGTCTAGTCTACCTCCATGGTTTATTACTGTTGTAATGTGCACAAAATGGATAATATGATTATTACTATTAGGGTGGAGGGAGGTCAATTATCCAGCCATGCCTCCACGCATAACTTTATCATTTGTTAACAATAATGTAACCCGCAACAATAAAGTCCCCAAAAACATCGTAATGACAATGATTCGCGGTCTTTAAAATGGTCAACAGAGGGCGCAACCACCAATGGAGAATACATCTTGACTTTACATCTCGTTTATTTTCGATTCTAGTGCACTCTCTTGAGCCAACTGTTGACACTCTTAAGCCACCCGAGAAAATTCCCAGAGAATTTTGCCCCCACATCAATATGCTTTTTGGCTAGTCCTTAGGGCCGGGTTTTGCCACAGAGAACAAAATTTGCCCACGATTTTTCTCCGGTGTGAATGAGCAACACAATTTTTTTTTCTCGCTCTTTTTTTAACAGGCTCTCATTTTCGGTGCTTTTTGGAGACCAATGACAAAACAAACAAGGGGAAACAAAAGGTCTCCCTGAGGGAATTTTAAAGACTGGGGTGCTCCACGAGGAAATTTGTGTATGAAGTCTGTGGGAAACTGTTGTGCTGGGAGACAAAGGAAAAAATACAAGTGCTCTCCACGTGCATGATTTTTTTAGAATGTGTGATTTCCATGGGAACCAATGACAACGCTGTCAGTCTGATTGACTATGGAGCTTTACTTTGATGACATGCTAACGCTGCTTAGTCCATCCAATGAGTCTAAGCATGAGTGACTATCAGTTTGCAAAATAATTACGTATAGAAAGATTATAGTTTTAATCCATTGTTTCCATCCATAGCTAGAGGGGCCGATGAAGTATTTTAAAAACGTACCAGTTTTTACATGTGGCTCTACGATCAAAGGGACGGAAACTCTGGGGCGGGGCCGTTGAGACGTCGGAGAAGTTCGTTGCGCTCACTTTGCTGCTGGTTAGTTAATTACATGTAGTTCAATTCTCAATTTCAAATCAATGAACGCAGCTGCCGTTTGTGCACTTGTGCATTCGTAAATCATGCACTAACCTCCTTCCACACACTATTTTAAAAGAAAAGAAAACTCCAGCCTTTTAAAAAAGTCTAGGACCATCTTAATGGGTAAAATCCAAGAGCAAGCGCCAGCTTGGCGGATTATCATGGCGATGGGGATCACGGTGCCGTATTTCTCAAGGCAAATCAGTTTATGTAATTCAATTTTCTAATAATGAGTGTAACCTGTCTAGAATCAGTTTTTGGAGCAAGGTTGCTCATATCCCGCCAGTAAAATCATTGTTGTAGGGCTTTTACAAAGAGCAGAAATATTCTTGTGGTTGTGCTGAAAACTGGTTGTTTTTATTCCTCCAACAAAATTAAAAAGATGCCGGGAACAATATTCTTCACTTGTCAGTGTTGGGATGGCATGTCCCCGTTCCCCTGCTCCTCTTTTCGGGCGGAGCAGTTGTGATGAAAAACAGAAAAAAAGAAAAAGAAAAAAAGATAAATAAAATATGATAGGAGCAACCAGTAAAGATTAAAGCTAGAGCGATTTGTGTGATGGTTGTTCCACGGGCAGGGAAGACATTTTCGACAGGGATATCATCAGCCTTTTAGGCCTGTGATTCCATCGGTGAGAAACGGAGTTCACGGGTCCGTGATTGCAGCTGTGCTCACAAATCCAAGCCCCATCCTACCTGAACCACGTCTACTCGTGTCCTTTTTAATGTTATAGAAGCTGCCACCACTGGAACGAGTCGGGTGGGGCAGTAAGGTGTGTATGCGTGTGGGGGGGGGGGGGGGCGAGGAGAATATAAAAACTTAACCCACGCCTACACATTCTGGTAATGACTGGCATTTATGTAAAAGTGAATAAGAATCATAAACAGAATTGGCATCGAAAAAACAAGGAGGTTCAGAATAAACACTTGTTAGTTGCAACTATTGGATTTGTAAAAGAAGGCGTTTTAACTAAACCTGGCATTGTTAGAGGAAGGCGGGGTTGTGGAGAGAAACATGATGACAGAGCTCAACCGGTACCAAAGCAAGCGCCCTCTACAAGCAAACAGCTGAATTTTTTGACATACAGTAGCGCGCCACCAACGTCAATAGTTCGAGGTGTTCGGGACGCTCTCGTAAAGTGCTAAAATAAAAATGTGTGAACCTTTTGAAAAAAAGCATTGACTTTTAAAACAATCACTTTACTTTTCGATAAAATTCTCTATTTTATCATAATTTATCAAGTTTAAAACAAGAAAACACAATACTTTACGGCAAAACTCCTTGGAACTTGATATGCAAATGTTGCTACTTATTAAAACTCAAGTCAATCCCTGAATTTCGGAATCGACCGCAACAGAAATGAATACATTACAACGATCAGCAAGACTTATGCAGCTCTCGATGTTGTGAGTGACAATCATTTTGTTGTTTTCTCTTGAAAACTGCGACAGATTTTATTTTTCTTCACGGGGTAGATGACCAACATCAACAGCAATCGTGGCGTCGAAAATGAGCTTTCTTTTGTAAGTATTTATTTGGAGAGTTACCAGTTGATATTTTGCTAGTGACTCATTCGTAATTGAGTGACGGTGTCATGTGCGTGCTGAGGTATTGAGCCTGGCTGAGTGAGTCCCGCTCCTCATGCTGCATGCTGCATAGTGCATGCTACTGCCGCTGGCTGTCGAGCCGATGTAAAGATCTGCCTTAAATTCTCTTACGAAGACAGTACACTGTATCTTAGAAATGTAACCATAGTATAATTAGCAGTCACTTAGTTAGAGCATTATGTTTTGTTTAGAGGTACATCTGTACATCATACATGCTGTAATCTTGAGACCTTAGCTTATATTAAAATATTAATCGCAATTACCGCCTGATCATATTGATTTTGCTGAATGGCTGAAAGGCACTGTGGGAAGGAAAAGGGGCATGCCCCCTTTTTCCACAGTGGCTTTCGGCCATTCAGCAAAATCAACTAGGTGGATTGGCGATAAGGTCTACAGACATGATCTGTCTTTGACCTACTTACTTTTTACTAGAATTCTCTTTACTTGCGTGAGAAGCATTCTTGACACTGACAGTGACACTGACAATGACACTGACACTGACACTGACACTGACAGTGACAATGCAGACGGAAAGTGGACGGAAAGTGGCACGAATCTCAATGCTCCACAAAATCCACCATGGCCAGGCTGCCGTCCCGGCAGGAAAGTTCTTACAACCGGTCACACGCCAATCTAGACACAATCACAGCAAGGCCTACCAACTGTTCTCTGCAAACAAAGACTGCTTCAAATACTCATACTTCCCTCAAACAGTTAAAGACTGGAACGCACTACCAACAGATATTATATCAATCAAGGACAACAAGACCTTCAAAGGAGCTGTTACAATCCACCTTAAAAACAACTAAAAACTACATCGCGCACACCCTCTCTTCTCATTTTGCTCTTTTAGAGTGTTGAGAATATTGATCCTGATCCTGATCCTGATCCTGACAGTGACACTGACAGTGAAACTGACATGGGGTTGACACTAATTAGCAATTTAGGAATATAAATACAATTCAATTAGTCAATTAGACTGAAAAACATAAGGTTGCTGGACATGTCTGGTTGTGATTTTACTAGCTTGGCACTAGAATCACTGGCCTCATGCCTGCAGTCCAGTGTAAACTTTGAGCACGGGTAGTTATTATTTCATGTTATACACCCTCCATGTTTGGCAAACATGTTAAAATACAAATATACATGCTCAACTGTGGAACATGTTTTGACAATCTGGCTGAAACTTTAGCCAAACATGTTAAGTGCAAAAGTACATTTTGGCAACTAAACTGTCACATTCTCCAAAGTACATTGTCAACCAGGAAGATTTTGACAGACTATTTTAGTGTCGGCAACTTCTCAGCTTCCCTTTGGTGAATGTATTCAACTTGAAAAGTGAAATTACGAAACAATTTTTGATGATTGAAAGTTTTCAATCTCACCTCCTGACACACGTGCGATGGTGAAAAGCTGATTTTTATTTGGAAGGAAGTTAGGCCTGAAGCAATCTCATTTCCATGGGTGTACATGTATCAATCTTAACATGCCATTTTATCCCAGCATGCTTTGCTTAATTATATCAAGAGGGATCGATTCGGTGCACTACCCATCCACGGCAATGAGGTTGGGCTCAAAGCCCACTACATAAACTAGTAATTTATGTAAGACAGGCCTGGAATTACACAGAGGCTACTACCGACACAAGTCTGTAACTTGTAATAACCAAACCAAAATGATTGACGAACTGCTTGAAGACGCAAAAGAACAAAGGTTGTAGTTTGGCTTAAATGCAACTGGTATCTGGTCAAATACTTCGGTTAAACTCTCTGTGTGTACAGAGGCCATGGCCGCTGATGCTCCTGGTCTTGGCCTTGGTGCCCCTTCAAAACTTTCTTATAGACTTTAAGATTTCCAATAAACTATTTTGAGATATGGTGGACACAATACTATGACACTATTGCTAGGTTTGGCTAAATTTGTCTGCATACCTAAACCAAACAGTGCATTACTACAGTGTCCACCATACCTCAAAAGGCTAATGGACGTGACCTTTACACAATGAAAATGGCCTTGGCCCTCTCAAAGAGGAAATTTCAGGCCTGGTTTAAATACTTAATAAAATACAAAATAATTGTTTGTATGTTTAGTGTAGGCACAACTCTGCAGAGTTTGTGCTTGGTGCAGTTAAGGCCAATTCTGGCTTATAGGGCCTACTGCTAAAGATGAAGTCGTTGCTCCATGATGCAACTCTTACACTGTCACAGTGGCTAACATCTGGCATGATACTTAAAGAGTGTAGACCTTTAAGAGATAATACCGCAGCTGGTAATTCACTTGACCAGAACATGTTCCTAATGTCATCCATTGGAACTCAAGCAATGACAGGTGTGGTGTATTTCTGTCTGTTGACTGATGCCCGCTGACTGACCAGGGTGACCAAATTTGCCCATACTCTACCAACTTTTAGAAGACCTCCATCACTTAATCTTCAGTTGTTTCATTCCAGTACTGTAATACAATGTATTGTCATGTACAGTCGTAAAGTTCAGTATTTAAACTGATTGAGCAGTAGGCCTAATAAACTAAAACTGCTTGCAGGGTGAGGTATAAACGTTCTTACTTAGTCTTGGTTCCAAGACGCTTTAGTTGTGTAATCCCGAATAGTTACGAAAAAACCTTGTTACCGCTAGAAGGCGCTATCATTCCTGTAACTGCCATCATCCGGCGAACCCCTATCAAAGGAGCTCCTGTGATAGTGGTTACAGAAATGATAGCGCCCTCTGGCGGCGAGTGGTTCGTGGGGCGATAGCGGTTTAGATAGTGGTTAAGGTTTTCGTAAATGCACGAGTTTGTGACTACACAACTGGAGGGTCTTGGAACCAAGACTAACTCTTGTGATCATGAAGGTAAACTTGATGATAACTCCATTGTTACACACATACAAGACTTTAATATTTTGGGGTCACTTGAAAAGTTGCCCTGCCCTTTGAATATTTAGTTCACTTGAAAATGGCCCTGCCCCTTGAATAATTTGTTCTTTTGAAAAGTGGCCCTGCCCCTTGGCCAGATACTGCAGAATTGTATGTACAAAAATTAAATTCATTTAATGACTTAAAAATTGATAGCTTGTCATTCTTAGACATGAAAGTGGTCAAGCAATATCCAACCCAAACTGTTTTTTGGGCTCTAGTGATTTGCAACTGACTTCAGATCATGGAATTTCCGACAACAATTTATTGCTCAATGTACATAAGTCACAAAGTACACTGAGATGTGTCTGTGTGCATGACCAGATTCTGCCACGTTTGCTCTATTTGAATGATCTGCTAAATTTAAAGCAGCAATTATGTGGAAAACCATTCAAAATCACTAAACATCGCATGGCTGTTTTTATCAAAACTTAATGTAACTCCCCAATTCATGTAGACATGTACACAAAATAGACAAACATTGCTTTGTTATGGAATCTCCCTTAGCTCTATGTTATCTCATGCTTTTCCTGTATCAGCTGATCCTAAATCAACACTGTTTTAAATGACAATAGGGTGTTTTTTGGGAAACTGTAACTGTGCCCTACATGCTCTCCTTAGGTAGTCTAGTGCAGAGGAGGTCAGTGTTTTCCTTCTTTTTCAGTGACTAGCCAGCAGGACCAGTAGTTTTTCATTTCACTAGTCAGTCAGTCAGCTTTTTCAATAGTCATTATTTTCAAGTGAAACAGATGCTTTTCAACAGTGAACCCTAGCCAGTCAGACCACTTGGAGTGTTTTTTGAATGGTCCTCAGGTATTTTGACTGGCATTTGGCCAGAGGACCACCAATTAAGGGAAATGCAGTGGGTTTGACCCCCCTTGCAAAATTAATCCAAAGCCACCCCAACCTATGTACAAAGAAAAACAAATTAATCTATGGATCTACACCTGAGTCAATATCACAATTTTGTTATCGGAGATTTGTTCAACCCCTCCTTTTCCTGTCAAATTTTGAAACTTCAAAGCCCATTTTCTCCAAGAATGTGTCATAATAGGGAAGAATTAGTTGCAATACTTCCTTGAGTGTTTACCATTATAACATAGGATATTCCTTGAAATCATCAGGAGTCAGGAAGGAAATGTGGGACCTTTTGAACCTTTGTTTTTATTATTTATTCAGCCAACACAGCAATACAAAACAAGAAACAGTACTTCTAGATGGGCTTGGAGAAACAAAATCAAAGCAATTACTGTGATCCTTAGACCTGCTGCCGATTGTTAATTAAAAAAATAGTGTGGATAAAAAATGTATTTTATGTAAAAGTAACAGACAAGAAAAAAGCTAAAACTAAAAACATGTTCATCAACGGTTGAAGGTTTAAATAAAAAATTAAAAGCATGAAATATGTGAGAGTAAAACCAGTTTTTTTAAGAGTTAAAAAAGGGAGAAAAGGAAAAAAAGAAAACTGATGAACAGTATGGTGTGAAATTAAAATTCATAAGGCACATCAAACTCAAAATATGAAAGGAACTGATAAAACCTAAGAGAAATTGCCATATAACACTGTAAATGAGTCCATTTATTAATTAAAATATAATTATAACAAAATAATGAATAAATGAGTAAAGTAAAGAATTAAAGTTTGTCTTGCTCTGAAAACCCATCTTGGATAAACTCGGCAATCTCATTTCTCTGAGAGTCTTCATCAGTTTACAAACTGTAATCAATTGTTTCAATAACGTTATAAACAACTTAAAAAAAATATTTTAGAATACTACTAAGGTTTGCATCTTAGTTGTAGTAACAAATACTAACTCAATAACCAGGCCTGCAGCCGATTTCACGAAACGCTAGGATTAATCCTATCTCGAGTTAGGACGAGTAACTGGTCCTAACTTAGGATTAATCTTAAGGTTTACATGTTACAGTGCAAGGCTGGGACTCGTCCTAAATCCTAAGATTAATCCTAAGTTAGGAAGAGTTTGGTGAAATCGACGGCAGGACGACTAGTGTGATTAGTGTCAGAGTCGGGACTATTGATCGCTATGCTCAGTTGTGACTGTCGCTTTTCAACTACCCGGTTAACCGTGCCACCACGACTACTGAAAAAATAGTCGCAGCTGGTGTCGAAGTCGCAACTTATTGAATTTCAACTAGTCGGGTAGTGAATTTCACTAGTCAATCTTTGGTTTTTGAAAATAGTCACAGCTGGTGTCGAAGTCGCAACTTATTGAATTTTGACTAGTCAGGTAGTGAATTACTCTAGTCGCCCAGGCCTGCTCATTATCCATTCATGATACAGGGTGTCATATCTATTGGCACTTCAAGCACCCAACAAGTAGGCCTATACAGAGATAGTGTTATGTATGTTTGACTTTTACGAGACCCATTTATATGATAGTATCTTGTGAGGGTTTGAAAGGTGATGCAGTGCAATCTGCAGTCAACCATGCCCCAAAACACTGCGGCCAACCCCTTCTCTTAACGATAAGTGTACTGGGCTCTTTTCTGTGCATTACATCACAAACGGGAATCTGAAGGATGAAGCAATTAATGGTCAAGCGTCTTCAGGGCTCGAATTTGACACTGGACCGCCGGCCCCAGGCCAGTAATTTTGGCCTTGGGCCAGTAAACTCGTGACCGGACAAGTCCGATGGTCTTGTGTTTTTCAATTGAATAATAGCCACTGTGTAATATCTTTAACAGAGAGAAATCATGTTCAAATGGTGACCTTGACTTGAGTCTGGTTCTATTGTGTATCAAAATGAAGCAACCCATTAAGACGAAAGAGAAAAATCTTATCATAGTGCTTGTTCTTGAAACAAAAAACAATTTACATGTAAAACTGTGTAGAAAGCTCTTTCTCATAAAGATTCTGGTCCTGTGAAATAAATTCTGGTCCAGTAAACATTTTGAACTGCAAGCCCTGCGGTCTTGTGGAATTTTACACCAAATTCAAGCCCTCAATTGCAATGATCAGGAATCGAACCCCTAGTCTGACAACACCAGAGCTTGAGTCTGGTGCTCTAGGCTGTTTACGCCCAAACTTATTAAATTTACGCCCAAACTTATTAAACAAACCATTATTTTAACCTTCGATGAACCAAACAGAAAGTATCTACATGTACATCATCAGGGACTTCCCCAAGGGTGACGCATGCAAATGTGTTGTTAGGTTTCAATTGATATAGGCAAACGAAAGGAGACAAATTGTGTTTACAATTAGAGTAAGATTGTTTTGAAAAGTACTTTTGTCTGAGTTGTTTGAGTCACGTATTACAGTGTGTACTTTCAGCTAATAAAGATGCACATTTAATTTTATGTGGTCTCTGTATTTGGCATTTATACCAGGTATCAAGAACTATTTGGTTCCTGTTTGTGAGTAGAATGCTGCTGTACTGCATGCCTTATATCCACTGAAAACCCCGGAGCATTTTTGTAAAATGTATTTTGGCTCCATTGAAACAATGTTATTGTTAGTAAAACAGAGGCAATTGCCTCCGTGCCCCTTGTCACTGCCTTGATGCCCCTTTGAAATGTTCCAGTACAACCTTACATTTCTCTGATAGAGCTGCCCTTTAATAGTGTAGACAAATTGCCTTGGCCTTACAGAAACAAAACCTAATGCAGTGCTTCATAATTAACTTTAAGATTTGCCAATGGAAGTGCCCTTTGCAAAATTAATAAAATGGCCTTGCCCTCAGCTCAGAGTCTACTGTTTTGTCCATTATCAAATGGTTAGTGCGTCAAATTGTTACCTTTCCTGACCCATGTAGATCTTGCTACACGAATGATTAGCTCCACAAACACAAAACGTGTTTCCAATTTGGAGTTGTGTGCATGTATGCCTTCAGCAGTTTGTAATTCAGTATTTTGAGCTGCAAACAAATATCTAGAGTATCTTGTTTCACAGTTGGAAGTTGGCTAAATTTATAACATTTTAAAAATGAAAAGCATTGTTACTTTGTCTCAGTGCAAAACAGACAGCACATACAATTAAAACGTGAGTTTGACGTACATTTTTAAGCCTTCTTCTGTTTCCCTGTTGTAGAGTGTGTTACAATACTCATTATTTTTTTACACTGCGTATAAATTCAACATTTGCACAAGCACCGTGAAAATGTTTAATCTAGTGGACTCTTCAAAGGTTCATAGACCTTTGTACAAAGGGTTACAGGGATGCAATGGATTAAACATGGAGAAGAATGACAAGTCATTCACTTGGTGCAATGTGAGAATGTGCTCTAATATGACCATAGTGTACTCATCGGATGAGGAAGTACATTGACCAAGTAGATTTACATGCCGATGATTTTTCTATTTAATATGCGTCTATATTTCGCAAAACAACCATTCAGTATGTTATGTGATATCAATGCAGAAGACTAAAACCAAAAGGGCACAATTTAAAATTGTAATTTCCTCCTTAAAAATAACCCATAAAATTAAAAAACAGATTTAGTCGTGCAAAATGCGATTCCATTCTTACCATGTTGGACACAACATTAGTAAGATTGAAAATATAAATGTGCACAGGTTTACACATTATTTACTCGGTATGAAGACGGTCATGGTGGGCAACTGCCAAAATTACAATGTAGTTTTGATCTTGTGAGTAGGAAATCTGATATTTAAAGACAGTGAAAACATGACAGGGTTTTCACTATTTTCTTGTGATTCCAGTGATCGATTTTACAGGTTCTTGTTTCATTTACTTGGGGTCACGCAAAAGGTGGGATATTGGTCTTTGATAATTACAAATGTTGGCTGCATGCTAAAACACTACATTTTGCCACATTTTTGCTTTATGACATTCCTACTTTAGTCTGATGTCTGGAAAAATCACACAAATTGTGATCAGATAGCCTGAAAAATCTATTGAAAAAACCTACACTAAAGTAGGTTAGCCCTTGTACTTGATAAAATGTTCCCACTTTTTTCTATGGGCCAAATATAATGTCTGAAAATCAGTTTTAAATACATTTTGGAGCTTTTCAAAGCCAACATGAATTGTCAATTTGTTTTACATGTATGTTATCAAATGCTTCAAAGACGCTCTTATTTTGAATTCACTCAATGCACACAAGCAATGAAGATTATAGCTGTCTCTTAAAATGCATACTAAGTAATACCTTAATATTCATACAGTTCTGACTTTTACCATAAAGGGGATGGTTACACAGGCATTGTACAAACTATTTTTTTTCCTGACCAGGTCCCAATCTCATAGAGCTGCTTAAGCAGAACATATTAGTAAAACATTCTTTGCTAAGCAACAATAAGCAGGATACCAGTCATATAGTGTACAAGTGACTTGGTATTTTGGCTGGTAATCTTATTCTGGTCAGCACAGTTTTGTTGCTTAAGCAGCTCTCTGAAATTGGGCCCAGCCCACTGGGCTTGTCAGCTGTTTGTTTAAACCAACCAGCAACAATTCTTGTTAATTCATAATCAACACACTTAGTTTGAGTCGATGGCTTAATAAAAATAATGACAACACTTCAACATTGAAATTTGCTTTGTGTACTTAACCCACTTGTTACCTCAGTGTTTTGACATAAGCAACCATTGGTGACCAAATTGTTTGACCACTCAAGCATAAAGCACCCACTATCAACCAACAGTAGGCATGTGTTCTGAGCCAAATGTGTTACAAACTCTATTATCACCCTGAAAGTATCATTTTAGAGCAAAATATTAAAACATGGCTTGATTTTTGAAGTCCATTTCACATAATCCAAAAATCATTGAGATTGGTCAATGAATGAAGTTCCTGATCGTTTTTCCCCCAAGTGAGATCTGTAAGTTCAACCACTTTACACAAACAGAATGCACTCCCTAGGTGTTTGGCATTTTTCAGAAAATTTCCACTCCATTTTGAGAGTATTGGATAATAGCAACTAACCCTATGTTTTTTGCCACCATTTGAAAGATCCAAGCCATCTCTTTCTAACCTTAGTAAACTTGGCTATGGACGGTAAACATTCTACACAAAACTACAGCTTTATACTACATTGTCAAAGGCCAAGTGTTTGGGGCTTGAGTGCTTTCTTGTGTGGAATCGTGGTTGACTAAGTGCCAATGGTAAGGAAGAGTGGGTGTGAGTGCAGTCAACTAAAGCCCTCTATGGTAAGGAAAGGATTGAAAAGTTGGTTTTATTTACATCAAGTATGTAATAAAATTTTATTATCCAAAATAGAAAGTCGCATTCCCTTAATGTGATCTATTGGCTGCTGCTTCTCAGGTTGTATCGTAAATTCGGGTGTGATCCCCGGCTATACGGCAGGTAACGGTTGTACGGCTTCTGACTGGCGTCCCTGAACAAAGATATAATTGACAAAAATAGGGAGACAGCCAACATAGGGCTAAATAGCTCAGTTGGTAGAGTGCAGGCACATTAATCCAGAGGTTGTTTGTTCAAATCCTGCTTTTGTCAATTTTTTTGTTCAACCCTAAATGTTTTATTTACTTCTTGAAAATTATACAACACGAAAATCCTAAAAATTATTTAAACAACTGTTTATTAGTATGTAACAATTGCATAAGGGGCAAAGAATATTGTTATTATTAAATACTTTTGTATTTTCCTACACTGATTTATGACATTTATAAGCAGGACTTCTCCAGTGAAGCACTGAGTATACAGTGCTTATCACACAGCAGTCCATATGATAAATCAAAATAATATTCTTTATCCCCTATGCATTTCTGTTTGTGGTACCTACTGCTACAGTAATTGCAGAGGTTGAACTAGTCATCGATCACCCTCGTTGGTCAAGTAGTTAAGACTAGAATGCAGGGTTCTGGGTTCGAATCCCAACCACAGTATCAGTGTAGGGTAAAACTAATAAAGTAATAATGATACTATAGCTTATTTTGCTCTTGGCTTGTATTTGCTTGCTGTTTTAGTGACTTAATGAATCAAGTTCTGTAGTACATCGCTGTTTTTTTTACAGTACAAACTGCAGTTTGAGCTCAAGCTTTGCTGAGGCCACTTGCAAACTTACATTACTGTATATTTTTTTAATGGTTTATTTACATTATCGTTGTTACTTTTTTCCTCAATTAAACAAAGCACACTACATGTACTAGCACAAATGTACACAGTATACTGTATACACAATATACATGTACATGTACATCAAACTCATTAAATTGGTTTTATAATAGGCACTAGTCACAAAGCTAATCAAAACATACCTAATTATAGTTTAGCCCTTGTGTAAATTGTCCAGTTTAATTTCAGAGATCAGATATAATGCCAAACCAAATTAAACCATGGAGTTATGATAAACCATAAAAAAAACACAGTCACACATTCGCCCACATTGTTTTTATGGTAATCAGCATACCGGCCAAATCATGACACGTGCCTTTGACACGTATAGTACATACATAATGAATTGTGGCTCGGAAGACATGGCAATCAACATTGGTTTTGAGGATTTTTTTTTAATAGCTTCGTCAATGATGTTGGGTGTCAATGCCTGGCGGTCTAGAATGGTGGATTGAAGTTCTGTAATTTACAGAGTGTGGGTTCAATCCCAGCCTGGTCAGTCATGACACTTGGGTCCTTGAGCAAGGCATTTTATCATAATTGCTTCTCTCCACCCAGGAGTGCAAATGGGTACCGGTGAGAGCTGGGGAGTCACCTGATAGTCTGGCTTCCTGTCTAGGGGAAACACGGACATTCTCAGTCGTTTATTTCCAATGAAACCGGATATAGACACCGGCCTGATGAGCCATGTTGGCTTTTCATCAATGATGGATAAAAGCGATGAGACATGGTTGGATTAGTAACTCTCTACCTTAGCGCAAACAAATTTTTTTTTCTCCAATCTTCTTTGTTTCAATTGGCATGTAATGTTAACTGACAATACAGACTAATGTTAAGACCAAACATTAATGAAGAAACTGCATACCGTATCTAGTACAGTATTCATGTTCAGTGCCATTGCGGGGGGGGGGGGGGGATCTGATTAAAATAGAATGATTGGGCAATTATAAAATGCATACAAGGTTTCATTAGTGCTGAGATTTCAACAGAAAAACTACCACACTAATAATAAGATTGTAATGAAGTGACTGTAAAAAGATAGCAATACAAGTTTAACAAGGAAAAATCCAATTTGATTGACGAAAACATTCAGCTAATAGATCCGTTGCATATGATGTCACACGACCCAAACAGTGCCTTCACCACAGTTAAGGAAGACCTACAGTACCATTGGCTGAGAGCTTTTGGTGGCGCGCGTACGCTTGCACGTTTCCATTGTTTGACCTCAGCGTATGCAGCAAGGGGTCTACTGCAAGTATGAAAAAATAATGAAAGAGTGACAAATCAGACAACCAAACCAACAAACAGATCGACATACAGACAGACCTGCATATGTAATTGACCAAAAACTGAACAAACAGACAGCTTAATGGTTTGAACAGTGTCTGGGACCC